>BSYQ01000008.1:2400000-4800000 GCA_030272585.1 Bryopsis sp. KO-2023 | reverse complement strand
GTTGTTGTGGAAGAAGTCGGAGACGAACCTGTTGAAGAAGGAGCCTCTGAAGGAGATCTTGTTGGAGCCACTGACCAAGAGGAAGCCGAGGTTGTTGTGGAAGAAGTCGAAGTCGAACCTGTTGAAGAAGGAGCCTCCGAAGGAGATCTTGTTGGAGCCACTGACCAAGAGGAAGCCGAGGTTGTTGTGGAAGAAGTCGAAGTCGAACCTGTTGAAGAAGGAGCCTCCGAAGGAGATCTTGTTGGAGCCACTGACCAAGAGGAAGCCGAGGTTGTTGTGGAAGAAGTCGAAGTCGAACCTGTTGAAGAAGGAGCCTCCGAAGGAGATCTTGTTGGAACCACTGACCAAGAGGAAGCCGAGGTTGTTGTGGAAGAAGTCGGAGACGAACCTGTTGAAGAAGGAGCCTCTGAAGGAGATCTTGTTGGAGCCACTGACCAAGAGGAAGCCGAGGTTGTTGTGGAAGAAGTCGAAGTCGAACCTGTTGAAGAAGGAGCCTCCGAAGGAGATCTTGTTGGAGCCACTGACCAAGAGGAAGCCGAGGTTGTTGTGGAAGAAGTCGAAGTCGAACCTGTTGAAGAAGGAGCCTCCGAAGGAGATCTTGTTGGAGCCACTGACCAAGAGGAAGCCGAGGTTGTTGTGGAAGAAGTCGGAGTCGAACCTGTTGAAGAAGGAGCCTCTGAAGGAGATCTTGTTGGAACCACTGACCACGAGGAAGCCGGTGTTGAACCAGTTGAGGAAGGAGGAAGTGCGGCCGTTCCAGGGAGTAGCGGAGAGACCAACGGAGCGGGATCAGGCGGAGGAACTGAGTACCACAGCGCCGCTAGTTGGGCGGAAGGAAGAGCCTATCGTATCGAGCCAGGGTTTCCAGAGGACCCTTCTGAGCCATCGAGTACCACTTCAGACGAGGAAGAGTCCCACGAAGGAGAAGGCGAAAGAGAGTCGACCTCCAGTTCTGGGGAAGGATCGTTACCCCCAGATCAGCCCCCGCTGAACCCATTTTTTGCCTTTGACGAAGAAGAAGGCGAGAGTGGATCATCCTCCAGTGCTGAAGAAGAACCGTTACCGGACCAGCCCCCGCTGAACCCATTTGCCTTTGAGGTTGGACTTCCCTATCTCCAACCACCAGTCCCACCTGTTCCTCCACCCGTTCCACCTGTACCACCTGGTCCACCACCAGTCCCTCCACCACCTCCTCCACCACACCCACCAGGCGGAGTCGGTGCCATGGCCCACCCCAGAGGACCTCCAAACAGGCTGATCAACAGTCAGTTAACCGCCTTCACTGGGGCAGAGAAGGAAGATGTGGCCACCTGGATACGGTCATACGAGATTCTCGCCACAGGCTCAGGGTGGAGTGTACCACCAGCGGTGCCGGACCATGAGGATCAGAGAATTGAGAGACTCGTCCTGTATACGACGGGGAAAGCGCGATCATGGGTGGACAATTGGACGGCCAGACACCCTACACATGTGGGAGGGCTGCCGAACCCAGAAAGGACATGGCAGGAGTTACAAATGGGCATGTTGGCAAGGTTTGGAGTGGCGCCAGCGACGTTGGTGGCCCGTATCTTGGAACGGAAACAAAAGAATGACGAAACTGTGGGGGAATACGCTTCTGCACTCTCCCAGATGCAGCAACAACTCAATGCGAGTCGAGCCCCAGGCAGTCCCGCCGTGGCCGACGAACTTCTACTGCAATTGTTTAAGAACGGAGTGCGGGAGGATCTTGCCCCCATCCTGCTGGGTTTTACAGGAGATACCCTGGATGAAGCAGTGGCAAGAGCCAGACAGATCGAAGAGAGACAAGTGCGGCCGGGGCCAAAGCGAAAGGCAACGATCAACACACTGGAGGAACTGCAGGACCAAGCAGTGATGGAGCCAGTCCTGGCGGAAGTAAATATTATGGATCAGCGGGTGAACGAACAAATCGAGAATTTGAGGAAGGAGGTGCGCGAACACCAAACCACCACGGACTCGCGACTCAGAGGAGTGGAGCAGCATGTGAGAACCTCTGGGCAGCAGTTTGGCGAACTCAAAAGTATGATCTCCACTCTATCAGGAATGGTGGCGGATGTGAGACAGCCTAATGTGCCAGAGCCAGGAGGAGGGAACTATGGAAATACTGGGGGTACCGGAGCAAACCAAGTGCCAATCAATGGAGGCAGAGGGCAAGGGGCCTACAGAGGCAATGGCTGGGGAAATGGAGGAGGCAGAGGACGGGGAACTCGGAACAATGGCAATGGAGGAAGAGGCTGGGGAGGAGGGCGTTATGATGTGAACAAAGTCAGATGTTGGCACTGCTCGCGCCTTGGCCATTATGCCAGCCAGTGTCCTGAACATTTAAACTTCTTCCAGGCGGAAATGGGGGACCACCTGGTGATGGACTTTGAGCAAACGGACCCTGGGGCAACCACCACAGAAGGACCCGAGGAGGTTCTGGCACCAATCTGGTACTCTGAAATGGATATTGACCACGGAGGCTTGGACGGGGACCAGGGAGGCAGTGGAGGAACCCCCATGGACACGAGCCCAATACCTTCAGAACCTCGAGCAGATGCTGGGGAGGAAATTGTGATGGAGGAACCAAAGAAGGAACCAGAACCCCCACGGGAGCCGGAGGAGAAGACAAAGTCTGTGCCTGAACCAGAAGATGTGCCGAGGCCACGAGATGAGCCACAAGGATCGAGACCGGTTATGTTACCACCTATGTTATCTCCACCCATGCGGCCACCGTCCCCACGGAATACCATGACCAAGAAAAAGAAAATGGGGAAAAAGACGGCGGGGGAGCCAAAAGAGAAGAGAATGTTTACGGCGGCAGAGGCCAAAAAGTTTGTGGAGGGTCTGATGACGGAGGTTCCAGTAGCGAGTCTGTGCCAGCACCACCCGGAGTTGATCGATGCATGGTTGAAGGCACTGAGGGTGCCCATGGCTAAAGTACCTGCAATCACTACTGTGGAGGGAGTGGGCAAGCCCAGCCCATATGCAGTCACTACCGCCACGGCCAAGATCATGGAGACCAAGGTACCAGGGGCCATCATTGATACGGGGGCGAGTGCTTGTGTGATATCGGCCCAACTCCTAGCACGGACAGGGTTGACCCACCTGATGGAGGCACCGAAGGGGAGGTACAGGGATTGCAATGGCGAGACTAGGCAAGCTCTGGGGTACATCCCTGCCCTGCCCATCGCCCTTGGACAATGCAAACAGATCGTACCGTGCCATGTAGTGGAGAACGAACATCTATCCCTGATCATTGGGACCCCGTGGTTGGTGGATACCGGTACAGAGATCCACTTTGGTTTCAAGCGGCTCACTCCGTGTGTGGCTGGACGGCGAGTAGGTCACGTACCCATCGAGTTCCTTCACACAACGACGCCTGAGAGTGCTGCAGTCGTCGCAGTTTACCAAACCCTCCGATCGATCGAAGAAACGAGCGCCGCCCCAGAACCGCCAGCAGCCCCCACTGAAAAGCAGCCACAGCAGGATTCAATGACGAGCCAGACGCCACCGGGGGAACGCCGACCAGATGGGTTTATCCAGCCCTACCTCTACGTTCCTCAACCCCCTCCTCTGTGGGTCACCAAGCGCCAGAAGGCAGTGCTGCAGGAGTGCTGCGCTATTCGGCGGGGAAAGGGGATGAGTGAGGCGGCGGCCACACATCTGTATCACCAAGAGGCAGAAATACTGGACACCAGGGGGAGGCACCACGGAGGGACAAAGAGGGAGTTCAAAAAGATCCACGACGAAAGGTTGAGATGCGAGGGAGAACCGAGAAAAAGGGATGCTATCACAAGGGAGTATTTCCGAAGGTGCGACGCTGTGACGAGCGCACAGAGGGAGGAGTCGGAGGAGATGTTGGGGCACTTCCGCAGGGAGGCCCAGAGGTGGAGGCCAGTGGAGGGTGGCGAGACTGGGGGGGGGACCTCCACAGCAGCCGCAGCTGGCGGGGAGGGGAGGAGTGAGCCACCAAGGGTGGTGAGCTACGACTCCTCGGATTTTTAAGTGGGCCGGCCACCGACGTCCTTCTTCGGCGACACCTGAAGGGGTGGCGGAGGTGGTTCGGTCCCACAAAGGGGAATAAAGGGAAAAGGGGAAGAGGGCGGCGTGGCAAGCGTGCGGGTAAACGAGAACAGTGGCGTCGAGCAGGCAGGAGGATCAAGGAGCAGGAAGCGAGAATGCAACGCCAAACGGAAGAAGTGGAAAGGGCCAGGAGTCTGTGGCCGGACTCATGGGCCATGCAATGCTTAAACCATAGCAGAACAGTGGAGGCAGAAATCCTTATGAGGGAGGGAATGGGAGAAGAAAAAGAAAAAAAGGGAAAAGAAAATTCAGGGGAAAGGAAAGCCAAAGAAACAGAAAAAGAAAAGGAAAGAAAAGAAAAAGGAGAAAGAAAAGAAAGGTTTGGGTTGAGGGAAATGGGACAGGCAGCAGTTCAGCTGCAGGAAAATCAGATTTGGGCAGGGGTGGTTCCCCTTGGGACTTCTGATGTAGAAAATAAAACGTTTGCCACAGAAAAGGAAAGGGAAGAGAAAAAGGTGTCACTTAGAGAAAAACTGGAAGAACTGAAAATTAGTCCCCATCTTACCCCCCACCAAAGAAAAGAGCTGCTGGAGCTTCTGCAGCAGTACCCCGATGCCTGTGCTTGGTCCTCGGATCAAGTCGGGCAAACCAACATATTATACCACGAGATCCCCACCGGAGATCATCCCCCTATCAGGCAGAATCCCTACCGGTTCAGTTTTGCGGAGAACCAGGTAGTCAAATCGGAGGTGGCGAGGATGCTCCTGGATGGAGTGGTGCGGAAGTCAAAGTCCCCGTGGGCCTCACCGATCGTCTTGGTTCCAAAGCCAGATGGGTCGGTGCGGTTCTGTGTTGATTACCGCAAGCTTAACAAGGTGACCACCCGGGATAGCTTTCCTCTCCCGAGGATCGAGGATGCGATCAACCAGTTCTCGGAGGCCAAGTTCTTCACCGCTCTGGATTTGAGGTCAGGGTATTGGCAGGTCAGGATGAGCACTGCCTCCGCGGAGAAAACGGCCTTCATCACTCAGGAGGGGCTATATGAGTTTGTGGTGATGCCCTTCGGGCTCAGTAACGCCCCAGCGACATTCCAAAGGATGATGAACGAGGTACTGGGACCTATGCTGTGGAAGGGGGTGATCGTGTACTTGGATGATATCATCATCTATGCGGAGACTTGGGAAAAGCATCAGGAGATCTTGGCAGAGGTGCTGCAGCGGCTGAAGGAGGCCAACCTGAGGATCAGCCCGAGGAAATCGGACTTCGGGTTTGAGGAGCTACTCTACTTGGGCCACATCGTGGGAAAAGGGGAAATCAAGATGAATCCGAAGAAGGTAGCCACAGTGGAGCTGCAGGAGCCACCGGTGGATGTGTCTACTCTGAGGTCCTTCCTTGGCCTTACTTCTTACTACAGGAGATTTGTGCGCGACTATGCAAGGATCGCTGCACCTCTGACGGAGTTGTTGAAGAAGGATGTGCCATTTGAATGGAGGGAACGACAACAACAAGCATTTGAGAGGCTGAAGAAAAGCATAACCGATCAACCAGTCCTGGCTCCACCACAGCCACACCTACCATACACTCTGCAGACAGACTGGAGCAGCCAGGCTGTGGGGGCAGTACTCTGCCAGAAGGATGAGCAAGGGAGAGAGCATGTGGTAGCCTATGCCAGCAAAAGACTCAACCCAGCGGAGAAGAACTATTCGGTAGTGGAGGGGGAGTGCCTGGCAGTGGTATGGGCTTGCACCCTATTCAGGCCATACATCTATGGCACGGAATTTGTGCTGCAGACAGACCAGCGGGCATTACAGTGGTTGATGACAGGTACTAAACTGACGGGAAAACTGATGAGGTGGGCACTCCGCCTACAGGAGTTTGATTTCAGGATTGAGTTCCGCGCTGGAAAAAGCAATGCGAATGCGGATGCACTGACCAGGCTTCCAGTTCCACTGGATCATCCGATAGTCAGTGGATCCACAGCACTTCGTCCATAAGGATCTTCCGGGGATCTCAAGATCATGGCTGGAAAAAGAGGAACCATTGTTGGTCCAATGGGGGTACTTCTAGACTGAAGGCAAGGCCACACGAACCCCGAAAAAGTAGCGTGGAACACCGTGACCGTTCGGACTTCGTGATTTGCCACAGTTGCTGCCGTGATCAAAGGAGGAGGTCAAAGGAGAATGGATCCATGGGCGGATGCGGAACTGATGGAATTCTTGAAAACAACGGCATTACCCGCTGAGAAACGAGCAAAAGCGAGGGTGCGAAAAAGGGGTCAGAGATATCGATGGGTGGGAGGAGATCTACACCCACTCAAGTGCTTGAGTAAACAAGGAGAATGGCTAGAGGTGCCAAAAGAGGAGCAAAGGCCAACTGTGGTCCGAAAAGTCCACAGAGAAAATGCGCACATCGGCGGCAGAGGATTGTGCCAGAAAGTGCAGCAGAGATACTGGTGGCCATATATAAGGAAAGAGGTAGAACAAGTGTGGCAGACGTGCCACAGCTGCAGAAGAAGTCAGAAAGCGCCTAAGGAACGACACCCATTAAGGCAGCATATACCGTTAAGAGCCTGGGAGAGACTGGGTATGGACTTGATCACCCTGCCCACCACCGGAACGGGAGAAAAATATGTGATAGTCATGGTAGACTACTTCACCAAGTGGACGATCGCCGGGGCATTAACGAGTAAGAGGAGTTCTGCGGTGGCGGCGTGGCTGAAGGCCTCGGTGTTCCATCCATATGGACCGCCCGCCTCCATCATCACAGACAACGGGAGTGAATTCGAAGGAGAGGTGGCAGAACTTCTACAGCAGTGGGGAGTCCAGCTGAGGAAAGGACGCCCATACCACCCGGAGACCAATGGGCTGGTCGAAAGAATGAACCGGGAGATACAACAACTATTGCGGAGGGAGTGTGGCGGCGGGATCACGCCCCAATGGCCGGAGAAACTGCAGGAGGTGATTTATGCTATCAACACCAGGGAACACACCTCCACCGGACTCAGCCCCGCCAAGGCATTGTTTTTCCGGGAGTTTTCCACCAAAACCAAACGAAATGAACGCTTAGCAGAATTGCGAGGGGAGTTACGCCGGGCAGATGCAGTGGAGCTGCAGCGCCAGGTCACCCTGAGGTTTATGAATGAGGAGAGGAAAGCTCAGGAGGGGAGTATTGCCAGAGCCTTGCAGAAAGCAAGGGTCAAACAGCAGCTGGGGCACCTCTGGGAGACGATCAGGCGGGGTAAAGCTCCAGCAGAACTGAAAGTAGGGGACATGGTGATGTTGTGCTCAACTCGGTTCCCCTACCACCCCAAGGAGATGGAATTCAATCAGGGGCCATGGATGGTCCAGGAATTACGTGGGGATTTGGTAAAGGTGGGTCAGACCCCAAGGGATGCATGGACTGTGGACAGGGTACAGTGTCGCCTCATTGAGAGGACGGACGTGGAGGAGTCTCGTGGCGGAAGTGCAGAAAAACCCGACAGCGGCGGCGAATTATTAGACGAATTTGCACTTTTCGAGAGCCCAGCGACCATGTTCCGATTCGTATGTTTCCTGGCCATCATATGCGGCGTGTTGAGTAGTGGCGGAGGCGGAGTAGGGCCAATCGGTGGCGCACGTGAGGGTGGCGGCGATCAGCCAGAGCGAGGGGGCAGTGGATCATCGCAAAGGGGTGGCGGAAATCAACCAGGGCAAGGAAATGACGACACACCCATGGCTGAATCCGGCAGCCTCGATACAGCAGATTTGGAGGCGGAATATGGATTGCAGGAGGAGGAGACAGTGGAGGAGTTGGTCAGCGAGCCCATGGTGGAGATCGCCTTACCAGCAGCCGGGCCATCACAACCTCCACCAGTAGAACTCCCGGCCACCTTCCGAAATCTGCCGGTGGAGCTGCAAATTGATGCAGTGGCCGCGTACTTTGCGGCGATCCTTGCGAGCCATATGACCCAGCCGGAAACCCAGAATGTTGCCACCCAAACCGACGAAGAAGAGCAGCGGGATCAGGGGTCGCAGGCTACCTGCGACATGGTGCCGTGGAATCAATGGGAGCAACAACGGAGGCGGATGAAGAAGATGGCGGACCTCTTGGATCGCCAGAAGGATCGGATCGCGGAACTGACGGGGAAGGAAAAAGGATCGCTACACCCCCGAAGCAGCCACCCACGAAAGAAAACGGTGAAAAGCCTCAAGGCTGGGGACATTGGGGAAGGAGGAAAGCCACCTCCTCAGTTGGGTCCAGAAGACTTGGAGGAAGCTACAGCTGTAACCACAAATTGCGTCGCCTTGACCGCTGGGGTCACCCCTGCAGCCGGACTTAACGGTTGTGGTGGCGTTTTTACAGAACTGGAACGGCAGAAGTGGGGACAGCCCCTTGGGTTTGATCACACGGGTTCACAATAATACTCTCCACTCAGGTCCCTTTCTCAAAGCTCTCTTACAACAACCCAAAGTCCGAACTCAAACCACAACAAGAAGATCCGCACCAAGAAGAAGTACAATACCCTAAGATCAGCCGTTTAAATAGGCTGCAGCCTGACTCACCTTGGTCCCACTGATCACCTAGGATCCCACCTACTGATGGAGACTTCCTAACCCATCAAGCCTAGTTGATCTTCCTAACCACTCTCAATCCCTTCCCTCAGCACCAACCCCTAGGAACGTCCAACCTAGGCATTTCTGTAGCTGAACTGCTACTTCTAAACTGTGGCGGAACTGCTATGGCAGAACTGTCCCGGGGTGACTGCTAGCCCTACGTAATCCGTCTGGGACTGCCTCAAGCAGCATTCCCTCCCCCGATATCACTCTAGCCCTGGAGGTGACAAAATTGGTCGAGGCGACGTGGTTTGGGGTTACAGCTGTAACCACTCCCCTCCTCCCTTGACTTTTGTCCCCAAAAGTTAAACTCAACCTCCCCCACTGAACTTCTTCTGTCCCTGGTCTTTTAGTTGTTAGCTAGTTGTTCCCAGAACTTTTCCAAAAAGTATCAACAAGAAAATCTTTCTCTTAACTGCCTGACTGGCTACTATGTCTGTAGACGTAGTGCTCAGAAACACAAAACAAGTGCCCACTGTTACTTTTTTTCCACAACAAAACTATCCAAGGATATCAGAATGTGAACTAACAATGTTGTTCCTCAAACAGGTCCCCCCTTTTTTTTTTTAATCACAGCCATCAGCTGTTCTTTAAACCCAGCAGGACTGTTCAAAGAGCACTCGAATGTAAACCAGTGGTGCTGCACTTCAATCAGTTTCCCCCCTTTTTTTTTTCTCATAGCTAACAGCTGTTCTTTCACCCCTATAGGTCAAAGTGACCAGTTTGTCCCTGTTTGTCCCTTGTTTACCCCCCTTTTCTTCCCCAGTTCTCTATTGAGCTCAAAAAGTATCAAAAGAAGAATCCTTTTATTTATCGACTGACTGAATACTACTCCTGCAGAAATAGTACCCAAGAACAAAATAGAACCAAAAACAAAATAAAAACCCACCCACTGCTGCTGCAGAAATACAGCAATACCAAACATAACAACAATACAAAACAAAACAAAACCAGAAAATACCATATTGTATTTCGCGATCCATCCGTACCACTAGTCAATCGGTCTCCGAATGGCATGGTCGTCCTTTCCTTAGTTGAACGCCTGGCTTCTGTAGAAGTTCTGCCACTTCATTTCTTTCTCCTCTCTCCGCTGTAAGCAAGGTGATGAGGTCCACTCCCAATCTCTCCCAAGCTCTCAACGGTATATGCTGCCGTAATGGATGAAGTCCCTTAGGCGCTTTCTCTCTCCCATGCTGCCGTAATGGATATAGTTCCTTAGGCGCTTTCTGACTCTCTCTGCAGTTATGGCACGTCTGCCACACTTGCTCTTCCTCTTTTGATATATAACTCTTGCTGCAGTGCAGCTGCTGCACTCCTCTGGCTCAATCCTCTCCCGCCGATGTGCGCATTCTGTCTGTGGATATCTCGAACCACAGACTATCGTTGTTCCTCATTTGGCACCTGTCGCCATTCTCTTTCTCTGCTCAAGTACTTGAGTGGGTGAGCATCTCCTGCTACCCTTCAATATCGTCGACTTCTTCTGTGCACTTTTGCCTCAGCTTGTCTCCCAGCAGGCAAATCCTTTCTTTCCAAATATTTCATTTGATCCTTATCCATCCATTGATCCACTTTTTCCCCCTTGACCTTTTGCAACAACAATGGTAGGCAAGAAATATGCAAAAACCTCACAAAATTCAAGTGTCCCCTACCACTGTTGAGTACTTCCATTGGGACAACAATGGTTGCACCTTGTCAGCTCTGATCTGGGGTTCCATAGTAAATCATGGACGAAGCGCTGTGGAACCACTGACTATTGGATGGTCCAGCGGAACTGGAAGCCTTGTCAGTGCATCCGCATTTGCGTTACTCTTCCCAGCGCGGAACTCAATCGTGAAATCAAACTCTTGTAGGCGGAGTGCCCACCTCATCAGTTTCCCCGTCAGTTTGGTACCCGTCATCAACCATTGTAAGGCTCTTTGATCAGTCTGCAGCACAAATTCCGTTCCGTAGATGTATGGCCGAAATAAGGTGCAAGCCCACACCACTGCTAGGCACTCCCCTTCCACTGCAGAATAATTCCTCTCAGCAGGATTGAGACTTTTGCTGGCATAAGCTACCACATGCTCCAGTCCTTGTTCATCCTTCTGGCATAACACCGCTCCAACAGCCTTACTGCTCCAGTCTGTCTGTAGGATGTAGGGCAGATGTGGCTGAGGTGGGGTTAGGACAGGTTGGTCTGTGATACTCCTCTTTAACTTTTCAAAGGCCCAATCATGGCGTTCCTCCCACACGAACGGCACATTCTTCTTCAGCAACTCTGTCAGGGGTGCAGCGATCTTCGCGTAGTCGCGCACAAATCTCCTGTAGTAAGAAGTTAGGCCAAGGAAGGACCGGAGTCCAGACACATCCGTCGGTGGCACCTGCATTTCCACCGTCGCCACTTTCTTTGGATTCATTTTTATCTCCCCTTTGCCCACAACATGGCCCAAGTATAGCAGCTCTTCAAACCCAAAATCCGATTTGCTTGGGCTGATCCGTAAGTTGGCTTCCTTCAACCGCTGCAGCACTTCTGCCAAAAGCTCCTGATGTTTCTCCCACGTATCTGCATAGATGACGATATCATCCAGGTACACAATGACTCCCTTCCACAGCATAGGTCCCAATACTTCGTTCATCATCCTTTGGAACGTTGCTGGAGCGTTACTGAGTCCAAAAGGCATCACCACAAACTCGTAGAGTCCCTCTTGGGTGATGAAGGCCGTCTTTTCTGCTGCAGCAGGACTCATGCGAACCTGCCAGTATCCCGATCGCAGATCCAGGGCCGAGAAGAACTTCGCCTCCGAAAACTGGTTGATGGCATCCTCTATCCGTGGAAGAGGGAAGCTATCCCGGGTCGTGATCTTGTTTAGCTTGCGGTAGTCCACACAAAATCGCACGGCTCCATCCGGCTTTGGCACTAGAACAATCGGTGAGGCCCACGGGGATTTCGACTTCCGGACCACTCCATCCAAGAGCATCTTCGCCACTTCTGACTTCACCACTTGGTTCTCGGCGAAGCTGAAGCGGTAGGGATTTTGCCTGATAGGGAGGTGATCACCGGTTGGGATCTCATGGTATAGGACGTTGGTTTGGCCCACTTGATCCGAGGACCAAGCACAGGCGTCCGGATATTCTTCGAGCAAGTCCAGTAACTCCTTCCGTTGTTGTGGGGTAAGGTGGGAGCTGATTTTAAGGTTCTCTAGTTTTTCTCTAAGTGACACCTGTTCTTTTTCTTTTTCCTTCTCTGTGGCAAACGTTTTATTTTCTACCTCCGAAGTCCCTAGGGGAGCAACCCCTGCCCAAATTTGGTTTTCCTGCAGCTGAACTGCTGCCTGTTCAGTCCCTTGTAACCCCAAACTCTCTTCCCCTTTTTCTTTTCTTTTTCCATTTCCTGTTCTTTTCCCTTTCCCTTCTTTTTCTCTTGTATTTCTTTTTCCTTCTTCTTCCCTTTCTTCCCTTTCTTTTATCTCTTGTCTCATCAGAATTTCTGCCTCCACTTTTCTGCTGTGACTCAAACACTGTCTGGCCCAAGAGTCTGGCCACCGCCGATTCGCTCGTTCTATTTCTTGCCCTTGGCGTTTCATTCTCCATTCCTGCTCCTTGATCCGCCTCCCTGATCGACGCCATTGCTCTTTCCGTCCCCCACGTTTGCCTCGTCTCCTCCTTTTTCTTTTTCTTTTCTTTTGTCTTTCTGGACCGACCCACTTCCGCCACCCCTCCAGGTGTCGACGAAGGAGGACGTCGGTGGCCGGCCCACTCAAAAATCCGACGTTGTGTAGCTCACCACCCGAGGTGGCTCACTCCCTCCTTTCTCTCCGGTTGCGGCCGCTGCTGGAGGCACTCCTGTTGCAGCCCCTCCTGTTGGCCTCCATGATTGTGCAGTTTCCCGGAAGTGTTCCAATAGCTTTTTGAGCTCCTCGTTTTCTTGTTGTTTCAGTGCCTCCCGCCTCCGCATGTATTCCTCTGTTACACCATTCCTTCTCCCCTGTTTTCCTTCCCTTCGCAGTGTTTCCTCCAAACTCCCTTCGTTCTCTTTTTGTATTTTCAAATGGTGCCCTCTTCTTGCATCCAGTAACTCCATCTCTTGCTGGTGGAGGTGTGAGGCTGCTGCCTCACTCATCCCGTTCTCCCGACGCATGGTGTAGCACTCTTGCAGCACCCTTGCTTGGTAGTATGTAAGCCGGAGGGTCGGTGGATGTCGACTGGCGGCGTTGGGCTGGTTCAGATCATCATGAGTCGTCCTTGAGTTTGGCTGCAAAAGTTCCCCGGTAGAAGGGGGTGGTTGTGCTGGTGCAGGACTGGATTCTTCGATGTGGCGGAGGGTCTGGTAGACAGAGACGACTGCAGCAGTTGCAGGCGTTACAGAGTGGATGAACTCGATCGGCACGCCACCCATGCGTTGTCCCGCCATGTACGGAGTGAGCTTTTTGCGCCCGTAGTCGATTTCCGCCCCCGCTTCCCCTAGCCACGGAGTCCCAATGATCAAGGAGAAGTGGCTGTTCTCCACCACATGGCACGGTACCATTTGTTTGCTCTGCCCAAGGGCGATAGGTAGGGCAGGGATGTATCCTACTGCCTGCCGAGTCTCTCCATTGCAGTCCCGGTACCTTCCCTTTGGTGCCTCCATCAGATGTGTTAACCCCGTTTGTGCTAGGAGTTTTGCTGATATAACGCATGCACTCGCTCCGGTGTCAATGATTGCTCCTGGCACTTTCGTTTCCATCACTTTGGCTGTGGCTGTAGTGACTGCATATGAGCTTGTCTTGTCCACTTCTGCCATGGTGGTAACTGCTGGGACTTTCGCCATGGGCACCCTTAATGCCTTCAGCCAAGCGTCGATCAACTCCGGGTGGTGCTGACAAAGGTTTGCTACCGATACTTCTGCAGTCAGTCCTTCCACAAGCTTCTTGGCTTCCGCTGTAGTAAACATGCGCTTCTCCTGTGGCTTCACTGTTGATTTCTTGACCATCTTCTTCTTCTTTGCCATGGTATTTCTGGGCGATGGTACTTGCATCGGTCTATGCATCAATGGCGGCATCACAACTGGCTTGGATCCTTGTGGCACATCTTCTGGCTTCGGCAATCGCTTTGGAATCCCTTCTGGCTCTTTCTTTGATTCAAGGTTTGGCTGCTCTTTCAGTTCCTCCATTACAACATCTTCTGCAGTAGTTGCTTGCGGTTCTGAGGGTATTGAGCTCGTATCCACAGGAGTCCCTCCATTGCTTCCTTGGGCACTGTCCATTGCTCCATTGTCGACATCCATAGCAGAGTACAAGATTGATGCCATGACTTCCTCTGGTTCCTTCATGGCTGCTGTCACTGGGTCGGTCTGCTCGAAATCCATAATCAACTGATCTTCCAGTTCTGCTTGGAAACTCTGCATTTGGTTGGGACAATTTCTTCTGTAATGTCCAAGGTCTAAGCAATGCCAACACGTGACTTCGCTCATGTCTATCCTTCCACTCCTTCTCCTCCATTCATTTCCTCTGTTCCTTCCCCGGCCTCTTTCTCCATTGGTAAGTATTCCATCCGCTCCAGCGTCTTCAGTAATGCCATGGCTCACCCCTGCCAGCTCGGGTTCTTCCGATTGTCGCATATCTGCTACCCTTTCTGTCAAGGCGGAGATCATCCTCCTGAGTTCGCTATACTGCCGCCCAGATATTCTCACTTGCTGCTCCACTCCTCGAAGTCTTGAATCCGTCACAATTTTGTGATCACGCATTTCCTTCCTTAGGCTGTCAATTTGCCCATTTACTCTCCGATCCATAACGCCCACTTCTGCCAAAACAGGCTCCAATGCTGCATGCTCCTGCAGTTCTCCCATCAGTTCGGTTGCTGGGACCGTCACTTCCTTCAGGGTGGAACTGGGGTCCACTTGTCTCTTCTCAACTTGTCTGGCTCTGGCACTGACTCCCTCCAAAGTATCCTCCGTGGGTGCATGAAGTATGGGTGTCAACTCCCCCTGAGCTCCATCCTTGTTCGATCGAAGTAAGGACCCATCTGCCACGGCTGGATTGCCTGGTACTCTGTTCGCTTCCACTTGCTGTTGCCCTTGGGATGGCACAGATGTATACTCGTCCACTGTTTCATCACCCTTCCGGCTTTGCTCCAAGGTATGGGCTACTGGTGTTGCTGGGGCAACTCCAAACCAGGCCAGCATGTCCGTTTGCAACTTCTGCCACGTCCTCAATGGGTTTGGCACTCCTTCCACAAGGGCTGGATGTCTGGATATCCAATTGTCAACCCATGACCGAGCCTCCCCGGCTGTATAGCGGACCAGTCTCTCTATCCTCTCGTCTTCGTGTGGCTGCACTGCTGGGGGTACATTCCAGCCAGAGCCTTCAGCGAGGATCCCATAGGAACGTAACCAGGTGGCCACATCTTCTGCCTCTGCACCCGTAAATGCGGGTAAATGACTGTCAGTCAACCGATTAGGAAGTCCTTCTGCTGGATGTATCATGGCGCCGCCACTGCCTGGAGTCGGTGGACAAACTGGTGGTGGAACAGGAGGTCTTGGTGGAACGGGTGGAACAACTGGACCAGGTGGCACAATTGGAGGAATCTGGGGGAGACTGGCAGCAAAGGCAAATGGGTTCAGTGGTGGATGTATTGGGGGCACAGGCTCTTCCTCGAAACTAGAGGATGTCTCCCTCTTGTCTCTTTCCCCTTCAGGTTTGTCTTCGTCGGAACTGGAACTCGAGGGCTCGTTGGTAGCGCCTCCATTTCCTCCGTTCCCTGCAGCAACACTGCTCTCTTCTTCCTCTTCTTGTTTGACTTCTTCCTTAACCACAACTTCTGGCTCAACAAAGGCTTCCTCCTCTTCTTTGGTCACTCGTCTTGCTTCATCTTCTTCTTTTACTTCTTCCGCAAGCACTTCTTCCTCCTCTTGGACAACCTCGGCTTCTCCTTGGTCAGTAACGCCAACGAGGTTTCCTTCTTGTACCTCCCTTCCAGTGGGGTCAACACTTGCTTGCTCTTCTTCTTCTTTAACGACAGCAACCACTTCGTCGTCTACCTCTGCCCTCGTAACCTCGTCTCCAGCAGCTCTGTCTTCTTGTCTTGCTTCACGTTCTTCGGGAACACTCTCGACCATCACAACCTCTTTCTCGTCAACCTCGTTCACTTCCTCGTTGTCCCAGCCGCCAAGAAAGTCTTCCTTCAACACCCCTTCGTCGTCAACAAGACCAGCCTCAGAAAAAGCACCAACACTTCCTTGTGCCTCAGAAACCTCAACGTTCACTCCTTCTGCACCACCAAGGCCTTCTTCCTCGTTTGGTTCTTCTTCCTCGTTCACTTTTTCCGTCAAGATCTTCTTTTTCCTTCAGCGCCGCCACAGATCTGAGTGGCAAGTCTCCCTTCTGGTCGTGATCCTTCTCTTTTACCCTCTGTTCTCCTCCAAACCTCGGATAAGTACTGCCCTTGCTTCTTTTTCCACCTTATGCAGTTCGTCACTCTTTCTTGTATTTGTTCTCGACCTTGCTGCAGCCCAAACAAGACAAAAGCGACCCAACAGCAGTTCTGACCTAACCTTAGGTTAAGATCCCACAAGATCCCGAAACCCACAAAGCTTTTTCGCCTTCTCTTCACCCTTGTGAGCGACCCAAGCTCGACCTTGTACCCTTTTGAAACGTATCCACCCCTGTGGGTCCTTCTCTTCACTCTTGCAAGAGCTTACTCCGCTTCTTTTCTCACTCTCAGGTCTTGCTCGTCCAGACTGCCCACTTATAACGACTGCCAGAGCCGTAGTGCACGTCTGCTGCAGCACAGCTAAAAAGTGTGCGCGCCTGGGCTCCGAAACCAACAAATTGCGTCGCCTTGACCGCTGGGGTCACCCCTGCAGCCGGACTTAACGGTTGTGGTGGCGTTTTTACAGAACTGGAACGGCAGAAGTGGGGACAGCCCCTTGGGTTTGATCACACGGGTTCACAATAATACTCTCCACTCAGGTCCCTTTCTCAAAGCTCTCTTACAACAACCCAAAGTCCGAACTCAAACCACAACAAGAAGATCCGCACCAAGAAGAAGTACAATACCCTAAGATCAGCCGTTTAAATAGGCTGCAGCCTGACTCACCTTGGTCCCACTGATCACCTAGGATCCCACCTACTGATGGAGACTTCCTAACCCATCAAGCCTAGTTGATCTTCCTAACCACTCTCAATCCCTTCCCTCAGCACCAACCCCTAGGAACGTCCAACCTAGGCATTTCTGTAGCTGAACTGCTACTTCTAAACTGTGGCGGAACTGCTATGGCAGAACTGTCCCGGGGTGACTGCTAGCCCTACGTAATCCGTCTGGGACTGCCTCAAGCAGCATTCCCTCCCCCGATATCACTCTAGCCCTGGAGGTGACAAAATTGGTCGAGGCGACGTGGTTTGGGGTTACATACAGCAACATTAACAGGAGAACAGCCACTCCATCAGCCTGGACAAGGAGGTCTGGAGGGATCAACAGCAGCAACAGCAGCCACAGCAGCAACAGCAGCCACAGCAGCAACAGCAGCCACAGCAGCAACAGCAGCCACAGGAGGGGGGCAGCATGAGGAAACCACAGTGGGGGAAGGCTCAGGATTGGTTGGGAGTGAAGCAGGGACTGGGGAGAAAGTGGGGGAGGAGCAGCCAACAACACCAGAGGATGAACCCCCAGCTCCAGCTGATGTGATCCCAGGAAGCCCACCACATCCACAGCCACTGTCGGCTCAGGAATGGGCGGAGGTGCAGAGGGAGGAAAGAGATCGATCGTTGGCGGGACACCAGCCGCTGCCTGGGATGCATTACCGGAGAGGATGGGAGGAGAGGGTGTCACAGCCTCGTGTGGAGGAACCTGATCCAGTTCCGTTTGCCCACCAAGCGGAGCAAGCAGGACCCCAGGATCCACCAGCTGAACTCCCAACGACGGAGGAAGTGCCTCCAGCCTCCCAACTCGTCTTGCTGCCACCAGGGCCAATCAGACCACCAGCTCCACCCATGGCGGGACCTCGGCCACCACGCCCCTTCCAGATGTTCCAGAATGTCCAAGCCCCATTCGCGTTCGGAGCAGGAACTCCCACAGGAACTACCCCGGGATTAAGCCAAAGCGGGACTCCAGCATCGAAGGGAGGAGCGCCAAGGAAGGGCCCAACCACTAGACTCGCCTCAGGAAAAGGGAAGCTCAAGAAGGTCGTCTTGGATTTTTCAGGAACGGATACGGAGACTGGCGAGGACGAAGGGCCCCCAGACGGAACAGCACCGGGTGATGGAAAGGGACAGCACGGCCAGAGCAGCGGCGGCGGCACTCCAGGGATGGGTACGCGTTGCAGCCGTTGTTCAAAACCGCCCGGCTCCAACGCGTACATCCCAACCGCCTGTAAGTTTGCTAACACACCCGGGCACCACCGACACTGCTCGCGAGACCGCTTTGGAAAATCCTGGAAAGCGTGTGCCAAGGATGTGTTGGCCATCCTCGTGGCCTTGCGGCGCCCCGACCTCTTCTGCCGCGGACGCGAACTCACGCTGGGGGACATCCCGGCGGCGGACCTTTCATGGATCCCGGAGTATCGCCCTGGCATCACCGCCGACGAGGTCTTCCAAAATCGCTGCTGGCGATGCGAAGCGGAAGCCAGAAACTTCCCAACGACGGCATACTGGCGCACGCTGACGGCGGAGATGTGGGGGCGATACCCCGAGCTCCGTCGGCCGTTCCCTGACGAGATCCCCCTGGAGAGAGGCAGCGCAGCCAAGCGGCCCCGAGAAGACGAAGGTCCAGACGATCCAGCAGCAGGAGGAGAGCCGCCGGAGCACTGTCGCGGAGGTCAGGGAGGACCGCCACCACCACCACCACCGCCGCCGCCGACAGCCTAAAAAGGGGGGAAGGTGAAAAGAAAAAAAAAAAAAAAAAAAAGAAAAAGGAAGAAAAGAGGGGAGGGGTGACTGTTTGTTTTGTTTTTATTGTTTTTATTTGTTTTTGTTTTATTGGTTTTCATGAGAATGGCTATAGAGACAGCCTTCCCAAAGAAAAGTAGTAGCTGAACTGGATTGGACCAGTAAGAATGGAAAAGAAAAGGAAGTGAGGAAGAGAGAGTAAGAGTTCAGAGTTCAGGGTTCTTTCTTAAATCTTTTTGATACATGATTTCAAGTTGCTATGAGGGTTAGAGAACAGACTGTCTGCTGCTGAAGTGGGCAGGCAGTAAAACACTGTGGCAGGAGTGGGTGTCTGATGGGATAGGTATCTTTTTGGGGGAAGGCATGAAAAAGGGGGGGGGGGGGAAAATAAACAAACAGAAACCTCTGGTTATTGGACCTGGAAAAGAAAAAAAAAAAAGAGAACAAGCTTGCTGCTGAGAAGGCAGGTTGCTCAGTATTTCTAGGGATGAAGTGAACAAGCTGACAGAACAGCTGTGGATTGTGTTGTGCTTGTGTTATCAAGGTTAACAGACATTTTTCCTGTTGTGTAGAAAGTGATAATTGAAAAAAAAAAAAGAGAGAAAAAAAAAAAAAAAAAAAACTTTTATTTTGGATCCCAACATACTGGCACTTAGCACTTGTTCTGTAGTACTGGGGACACTGCATCTGTGGACTTAGTGGTTGAATAGGCAGTTAGGTCTTTCTATTCACCACTTCTCCAACAGTTCTGACCCTAGTTATCTTGAAAATGGAAGTCTAGACACAGAAACAGTTCAGAAAAGAGGGGAGGGGATGTTAAAACTTTTGGGGACAAAAGTTCAGGGAGGAGGGGAGTGGTTACAGCTGTAACCCCAAACCACGTCGCCTCCACCGTTTTCGTCACACTGGTCAAGGCCAGAGTGCTATCGGGTAGAGGAGGGGTAGTTAGGACAGTCCAGCCACAGTCTGGAAGTAGCAGTCCAGCTGCGGAAATGACGAGGTTGGACGGTCCTAGGGGTAGAGACTAAGGGAAGGGATTGAGGGAGGTTAGGAAGATCAGCTAGGCTTGATAGGTTAGGTAGTCCCCATCAGTAGGTGGGATCCTAGGTGATCAGTGGGACTAGGGTGAGTCAGGCGGCAGCCTATTTAATGGCTGATCTTAGGTTATTGGGCATTCTGGGTGAGGCTTTTGTGTTTATTCGAGTTTGGACCTTTATTGATTGTTGTAAGAAAGCTTGTGTGAAGAGTCCTGAGTAAGGTGCCTGGCAAAGGCCGTGTGATCAACTTCAAGAGGGGCTGTCCCCACTTCCGCCGTTCCCGTTCTGCAGAAACGCCATCACCACCGTTAAGTACGGCTGCAGGGGTGACCCCAGCGGTCAAGGATACCCTATTTGTGGTTACAGACATCACGGATATTCGCCAAGCCAGCTTCCATTTGGCTGAGCCTCCCCTTGGCTGCAGCATCCAGATCTTGTATCCGCTCATCCAACCTTTCACTGAGCTGTCCTTCGATCTGGTGATGGCGGGACTGTAGAGTAGAGTCCAACACATCATATACTTGGGAAGCCATGCTTGAACAAGCTCCCTCCATCCGACTATCAAGGTGCTCGGCGACCTGGGCTGTCCGCTGGGCAGCCTCCTCGGACAATTGGCTGTATAACCGCTCTTGCGATTCATGGAGGTCGCGCTCCTGCAGGCCATCGTTGTGCACGTGCAGGGTCTGGTTATGCACGTTTACTTGGCTCTGTTGCAGGTGCTGCGTTTGTTGATTGATGAAGACTCCTGGCTCTTCTTCCATCTCCTCATCAAACTCCGGGCCAATGTCCGCTTCCTCATCGCCTGCTTCCTCCACCATGTCCGGGTGCGCGGGGATACCGTATGCCTGTAATGGCCGGTCCATTTCTGCTTGTATCGGCAGTCCGACAGCAGGTAATTCCTGGGCGACGATCAGCGGATATAGCGGCGGGCCATCTGGGGCGTCGCGCTCTTGCTGATTGTCTTCGATACCGTATTCCAGGTATAGCTGCTCGTCGTGTCCGCTCATGGTGGATGTCTTGATTCGTCGGCGGTAGAATCACGTGTCCGTTTGGTGGATTCCGTTGGCGGGTAATCCACGTGACTAATTGGTCACTCTTTGTCAGCGGTTTCTGGCAGCGGTTTCTGGCACGTAATTTCTGGCGGAAACGTATTCGTCCGCAGAAACGTCCGCTGGCAGACTCGTTTTGTCCGCTCTGCGGTAACCGCGTGCAGTGTCGACAACTCTCCGACAAACGGAAGTACTACTACGCCGTGCTGTGGTCGTAGCGTCCAAGGATCTATAGATCCTGTGATTTTGGGAGGGATGATCGAGCGCAGCAACGTGCGTTCTCGTTCGTCCAGCGTTTGGTTGGTGCGCAGCAACACGAAGTAGGTTCCAGACACGAGGGGAAACCTTCTTCGACCTAGCCGACCCTGATCTTTTGCACCTCGACTGCAAAATCTCCTGTCGATCTCTTCCACGAAGTAGACTCGACTTGCAGGTAGGGTGCTTCGGCTCCGAAACCAGTTGTTAGGTCCCTGTAGGTTTTAGTGAGTCGTTGCTGAAGTTGAGACTGGGGTCACACACTTTCACAAACCAGAGAATTAATTTTACAAGGTGTTCTCTCTGAACTTAACCCCCTAGAACCCGTACTAACCCGTACTACACACTCGTACTGCAAAATGAGTGCGAACGTATCATTGAGCTTGCATCACAATGCACCAAAGCTCGCATCTTCTTCCGATGTCCTTCTGACTCAGAAGTTCTGAGGTGGACACCATAAACCTTTGGCTGCTTCACCACCAGAAATCTTTGATGCCACTGGTTGCTCTCACCACCGTGAATACAATCATCTTTTTGTGTCGTTGGCAGAAACGGCATCGATATATTCTTGGGCTGCGATCCACTTGGGTCTCTTGCTCAAGCTGTTGACCCTCATACATCAGCTCATATCAACATGAGCCGGCAGTTCACAAGTTCCTTGAACTGTCGATTTTTCTGGCCATTTTCCTTTAGCAACTGGGGTATTCTTGGCCTTGCTGTAGCCACTCCTTTCACCTCCAGTTTATTTGCCACCAGAGGTGTTGCCTTTAGGATAAGCAACCTTCTGCCACTGGTGCAAATACAAATTCGAATCAACTGATTCGCAAGCTTGATGTCCTCTTGTATCTCCAGAAGTCTCACAACATTCTGTCATAAACAACAGCCGGATCGCAATCGTTTCTCCAATCCTCGTTCTCCACCTCATAGACTTTTCTATCCCATCCAGATGTGGGGACATGTGCCCTTCTTTTTCTTGAAGAGACCTTCCTTTCTTAGGTCAGCCTCAGCCCTCCTTGGCTGGTGCACAAACTTGATCCTCCTTAATATCATCTACCAAATCATGGTCCTTGACTGGATTTCAATGCACAGCCCATGTATTTTCCAGAGCTGTCATTCAACACAAGCTTTCAAAAATCCTTTACCATTTTCCACCACATCGGACTCCAATATAGTTCCATTATCAACAATATCAAACCAGAAAACTCCACAGAGAGATTTCTGCCTAAAACACCTTTCACATGACCCGAAACCTTCAAAAGAAAATCATTTTCCTCCTGAAATTTCCATCAGTAATCAGATCATTCCTCTTTTTTTTTTTTTTTTCTCATATGAAATAAATGCATGAAAGAGATTAATCCCCTGATCACTTCTTTTCTTCTCAGTTCATCAACCATTCAGAAATTTGTATTTGCTATCCAAATTTTTCAGCAAGTGGTGAAAAGGTATCTCTTTCTTCCCATATCTGTGAGTATAATCAAATGCAAAAAGAGAAACAAATTCTCTGCCTTGATTTATAAAAATCTGTCCATTTTCTGCATCGAATTTCGAAAAGACCAATGCATTCATTCAATCTGATGACAATACCACCAAACTCATCTCAAACTCTTGAAGAAGAGGTTCAGCATCAGCAAGTCATGTCCTCTGACTCCTACTGCTGGATAAACATGAGTCACTTTGCATCCAATGGGTGCTCTCTTGCTGCAACTCTTGTATTGCAGCAACATCTCCGAGGGAAGATCATTCTTTGCCTTGTAGCACACTCAGAATTATTACTCAACAGCTCCTGTGGCATTTGTTGCATGTCTCCTTGAGTAATAATGATCTTCTTCCACTTGATGTGCATCCTCTTGTGCAAGTGTAGATGGTATTGACTCAGCATTTCGATGTGATCTTCTCCACATCAGTAACTCTGATATTTGCCTTGGCATTCGTTGCAATATTTGCCATATCATACACTCCAATGTATGTTGCAGTCAATGTGATACACATTGGCTGTATTGTTTCATGTGTTCATGTAAACAACACGTCATGGCTGCGGCATGTTCAACTCAGTTCGAACTGCGAAATCTGCTGGCAGTAGATGCTGCAGTCAATATGAATTCGTTGTGGTATCCCCAGATGCACCCGAGGTAACATCCATTCTTGATCGCACGCTTGATCCCAGTGGGTATCACATATAGTGCTTCAACAGCATCCTCGTTCAAGAGGTTCTCTCGTGTGTGTCGGTGCGCTACCTCAACCACAGTCTCATCATTGACTTCATTATCATTCGCACTTGTTCCGTTCACTGTGTTGTCGTCGATGCCAACTTCGATGTATGTCTGCAACATTAACAATCGGATTGATTGCAACATTCGTTGGGGCTCTCTTGTCTTTGCTGCCCTCATTTGTGCCAGTTGCGGCAATGCCTCCAATTGTAACACCTTGACGACTGCATTCCTTGCAGTCACGCTTCTCACCCTCTCTGAGAATCGTCTCATCAAAACTCTCACGCTGCTGTTGCTTGGCTTATCAGCCCGGCATCACTTGCAGGTGATGCGGCGTGTTTTGCTTGGCGCCTGGTCACACTTCTCTCCTCAGAGGTCGAAATCCAAACTTGCATAGTCTTCTGCAGTTTGCCTTTGCGCTTGTGTCACTCCCAACTGACGCAGTCTGATGCAGTTCGCTTTTGCACTTGGGTCACTTTCCATCAATGGTGCGCGTGAGATTCGTTTCTCCACGCACAAGCTGCTCAAGTCTTTGCCAAAAGCGCTCACTTAGCATCAACACAGTCGACTGCACATTCCACCTTCGAGTGGTGTGGCTCAGTTCAGTGATCTTCGAAACATAGCACAATAGAAGACTTGTCGCTGCCTCTGAGTAGCTGTCTAGTTCAATCGAACTATTTCGACAATCCTTTTGCTCCATCGCCATGCAATCAACCGTCAGGCTATCAGTAGCAACTGCGGCGTCGCGCTGCAACTGTTCGATCAACATTCGATCGAATTTTCTGTGTCGATTCGTCCTGCATTTTGCGCACTTCCTGCAAAATGCTGTTTCAATGCGCTGCAACTTTTATCACTCGTGATAATGTTGCGCCTGTGTTCTCAGGGCGTTGCACTCTTGTCAGTGTCCAAACGCCTTCTGTAACTCCGTCTTTTCGCGTCCGAGGCGAGGCTTACGCCTGCCACTTTCTTCCGTCGTTGCGCTTCCATCGCAACATCTGCATCTGCTGTAATTGCAATGAAATTGCAATGTGCTGCATGTAACATTCGCTGCATCCCCTTCATTGGGATTCCGTTTGTGTCTCCACAATCGCTTTGTTTTCATGCAGAATCGTCTGCACTCTCAACACCAACGATATCGAACTCACCTCCCAAGGAGGTTTGCCCTGTTGTGTACAGTCTCCTCGACTTGTACAATAGAACGACCAGCCAGTTAGGTGGCTTAAGAGGGTTCGACTCCCTCTCTGGATCTCAAGCAAAGCCTCATTGACCTGGCGCTCGATAGCGACCAGCCAATAGGTGCTTCCAGAGGGTCTAACGACCTCTTTGAACCTTAAGCGAAGCCTGAACAGCTGCTTTTCCGCTTTGCCTTTTCGGGATCCTCAAAAGAGGAAAACCTCAGATCTTAGGTTACCCCTGTAGGGTGTGAGATCTTTCGCTTGTCAGCCTTGCGCTGATCCTAGCGACTGGGTGGGCGCTCTCTAGCGACCCACTCGACTTAGACGAGCCAGTCTCTTGGAGTTGATTGCTGTCAGAAAAGGGGGGTCGTCGCTGACGACTAGTCATGGTACGACCTCAGCCCCCAAAACCACGCAGGCTGCAGTTGTTGCTCGTGAAACGAAAACTGCTGGCTCACACTCGGCTCCAGTTGCTGCTGGTGAAACGAAAGCTGCTGGCTCACACTCCGCAGTCGTTCCTCACGACCTGCGACTCTCTTGGCAGGTCACACTGTTGGGCTTCCACGAACTTGCGCTGCCATGCTCATACGTCACTTTTACTTAGTGCAGCCTTGGTCAAGTCTCTTCGTCGTTCAACGAACTCGAACACCAATAGTCGGAGACGACAGGTTCGGCCCTGGGCCGTCTTCTTTGTCGTCCTCGCTGGCGATCACCTTTTCAAGGCTTCTTCAAAGCACGCTTTCGCTGGCACGACCATCACCACTGCAGATCGCTTTCCCCACCCTAGTCCAAAGGGTCGACAGTGGTGGGTAACCTCTTTTCTTTGCAACGCTGCTCTTCTCCAGCGTCTCAGTAGTCCATACTTCAGTAGCTTCCATAGCTGCTCGCGTTCTGCTCTTGTGGTCGCACCATTAGCGCTGCTCTTAGACCCCTTACTCCACTTTGCCACACAGGGTCGCACAATAAGTAACACTTATTGCGCCTTCGCTCCGAAACCAATGAAACGAGGCTACTTTTTTCAAGGTCCCCTCGCCCTCCTAGAGGAGGACGAGTGCCTTCCTCAAGCGTCTCGTTAGATAGAACTTCCTTACACGAATAAAGTTATAAAGAAGATACAACGACCTTTTCCTTCCACACTCTTATACCCTAGCGCCACAGCGCATCAAACCCTTGTTCCTGTCGACGTGTCACTATTCACTAGGAATTCACACATCTCCTTGCCACCTCAACTGTGAACGTGCCCCTATTCCACGAGAACTCACACGTCCAATTGACAACTCGACTTTGATGGCTGCCACATCATCATCCATCAAACTCCATCGAGCTTGGTTGTAGTCGTGACTCCAAGGGTGTCGCACTACTGCACCTCTGCACCTCTGCACCTCTGCACCTCTGCACCTCTACACCGCTGCACCGCTGCACCGCTGCACTGCTGCACGCTGCATCCACCGCTGCACGCTGCACCGCTGCACCGCTGCACGCTGCACTCCTACACGCCGCACTCTCGCACGCTGCTCCTACACGTTGCACTCTTGCAACCTTCCCTTTTTCAGCTGCAGGAAGCATGGCAACTACTCTTGTAGTTCCAGCTCGAGTGCTGCGATAACCAACCGTTACATTGAGGTTCAAGACTTGGTCGGAGGTCAGACCGAGGAGCCAGAAATGGTAGCTCCCACAGTTGCAGAGTTGCAAAGGGAGTTGGTTTTGTTGAGTGTGACCAACAAATGGGTGCGCAAGGCAGGCGGTGGGCCCTCACAGTTCTGCAGTACTGTGTCTGTCTGCAGTCTGGCGGCTGTAGTGGCTGTTGTAACTGTTGCAGTGGTGGAAACGGAGTCGAAACACAAGTAGAACACGTCCAAACGAAGTCTTTTACAAAGCCAATCGGCTGTGCTTCTAGCAAGAACAGTCTCAACCAGAATGGGAACCTAACCCTAACCCACAGCACTGCCCTTTATATCCTAGGTTCTTCCTAGGCATCAGTCACCTCAACCCCTATGGATCAACCCATTCCAACACTACCCTAGTCTTCTCTGATCCCTTTGGAACCTTGACTAAGCCCTTTGTCATTAGATCAATCCATTCCCCCTCGTAACCGTTATAACTGACTACCGCAGTACTGCTCAAACAGCAGTTTCTCCTAAACCAGCAGTCCTGCCAGCGTCTGTTTCGGCTAAACTGTCCCAGTGTTTCCTACCCACTTTCTCTTACAGTTCTGCCTTTTCTATCCTTTTCCTAGAGCTGTTTCTGGCATGGGTTGTTTCCACAAGACCCTTCGCCTGCTCTTGACCCTCAAAATGAAGGTTACAGCTGTGACCTTCCCCTCCCCGGAAAGCCTTGTGTCCCACAAGGGCGACCACACTGCTATCGCGTAAGGGGTTCGTTTTTTTTTTTTTTTTTTTTTTCACTATTTCCATGTGCTATTTCTCAGGAGTTAGTTTTTTTTTTTTTTTTTTTTTTCTTCTACCATTTTCCCGAGTACTATTTCCCCAGTACCCAACACACTGTTTGTAACCACAAATAGGGTAACCTTGACCGCTGGGGTCACCCCTGCAGCCGTACTTAACGGTGGTGATGGCGTTTCTGCAGAACGGGAACGGCGGAAGTGGGGACAGCCCCTCTTGAAGTTGATCACACGGCCTTTGCAAGGCACCTTACTCAGGACTCTTCACACAAGCTTTCTTACAACAATCAATAAAGGTCCAAACTCGAATAAACACAAAAGCCTCACCCAGAATATCCAATAACCTAAGATCAGCCATTAAATAGGCTGCCGCCTGACTCACCCTAGTCCCACTGATCACCTAGGATCCCACCTACTGATGGGGACTACCTAACCTATCAAGCCTAGCTGATCTTCCTAACCTCCCTCAATCCCTTCCCTTAGTCTCTACCCCTAGGACCGTCCAACCTCGTCATTTCCGCAGCTGGACTGCTACTTCCAGACTGTGGCTGGACTGTCCTAACTACCCCTCCTCTACCCGATAGCACTCTGGCCTTGACCAGTGTGACGAAAACGGTGGAGGCGACGTGGTTTGGGGTTACAGCTGTAACCACTCCCCTCCTCCCTGAACTTTTGTCCCCAAAAGTTTTAACATCCCCTCCCCTCTTTTCTGAACTGTTTCTGTGTCTAGACTTCCATTTTCAAGATAACTGGGGTCAGAACTGTTGGAGAAGTGGTGAATAGAAAGACCTAACTGCCTATTCAACCACTAAGTCCACAGATGCAGTGTCCCCAGGACTACAGAACAAGTGCTAAGTGTCAGTATGTTGGGATCCAAAATAAAAGTGTTTTTGTTTTTTTTTTTTTTTTCAATTATCACTTTCTACACAACAGGAAAAATGTCTGTTAACCTTGATAACACAAGCACAACACAATCCACAGCTGTTCTGTCAGCTTGTTCACTTCATCCCTGGAAATACTGAGCAACCTGCCTTCTCAACCAGTAGGCTTGTTCTCTTTTTTTTTTTTTTTTTTTTTCAGGTCCAATAACCAGAGGTTTCTGTTTGTTTATTCCCCCCCCCCCCCCCCCCTTTTTCATGCCTTCCCCCCAAAAAGATACCTAACCCATCAGACACCCACTCCTGCCACAGTGTTTTACTGCCTGCCCACTTCAGCAGCAGACAGTCTGATCTCTAACCCTCATAGCAACTTGAAATCATGTATCAAAAAGATTTAAGAAAGAACCCTGACCTCTGGACTCTTACTCCCTCTTCCTCACTTCCTTTTCTTTTCCATTCTTACTGGTCCAATCCAGTTCAGCTACTACTTTTCTTTGAGAAGGCTGTCTCTATAGCCATTCTCATGAAAACCAATAAAACAAAAACAAAAACAATAAAAGCAAAAACAAAAAGTCATCAAAAAGAGAGCCCTGAACTCTGAACTCTTACTCTCTCTTTCTCACTTCCTTTTCTTTTCCATTCTTCCTGATCCAACCCAGTTCAGCTACTACTTTTCTTTGAGAAGGCTGTCTCCATAGCCATTCTCATGAAAACCAATAAAACAAAAACAAATAAAAACAATAAAAACAAAAACAAACAGTCACCCCTCCCCCATTTTCCTTCCTTTTTTTTTTTTTTTTTTTTCTCTTTTCACCTTCCCCCCTTTTTAGGCTGTCGGCGGCGGCGGTGGTGGTGGTGGTGGCGGTCCTCCCTGACCTCCGCGACAGTGCTCCGGCGGCTCTCCTCCTGCTGCTGGATCGTCTGGACCTTCGTCTTCTCGGGGCCGCTTGGTTGCGCTGCCTCTCTCCAGGGGGATCTCGTCAGGGAACGGCCGACGGAGCTCGGGGTATCGCCCCCACATCTCCGCCGTCAGCGTGCGCCAGTATGCCGTCGTTGGGAAGTTTCTGGCTTCCGCTTCGCATCGCCAGCAGCGATTTTGGAAGACCTCGTCGGCGGTGATGCCAGGGCGATACTCCGGGATCCAGGAAAGGTCCGCCGCCGGGATGTCCCCCAGCGTGAGTTCGCGTCCGCGGCAGAAGAGGTCGGGGCGCCGCAAGGCCACGAGGATGGCCAACACATCCTTGGCACACGCTTTCCAGGATTTTCCAAAGCGGTCTCGCGAGCAGTGTCGGTGGTGCCCGGGTGTGTTAGCAAACTTGCAGGCGGTTGGGATGTACGCGTTGGAGCCGGGCGGTTTTGAACAACGGCTGCAACGCGTACCCATCCCTGGAGTGCCGCCGCCGCTGCTCTGGCCGTGCTGTCCCTTTCCATCACCCGGTGCTGTTCCGTCTGGGGGCCCTTCGTCCTCGCCAGTCTCCGTATCCGTTCCTGAAAAATCCAAGACGACCTTCTTGAGCTTCCCTTTTCCTGAGGCGAGTCTAGTGGTTGGGCCCTTCCTTGGCGCTCCTCCCTTCGATGCTGGAGTCCCGCTTTGGCTTAATCCCGGGGTAGTTCCTGTGGGAGTTCCTGCTCCGAACGCGAATGGGGCTTGGACATTCTGGAACATCTGGAAGGGGCGTGGTGGCCGAGGTCCCGCCATGGGTGGAGCTGGTGGTCTGATTGGCCCTGGTGGCAGCAAGACGAGTTGGGAGGCTGGAGGCACTTCCTCCGTCGTTGGGAGTTCAGCTGGTGGATCCTGGGGTCCTGCCTGCTCCGCTTGGTGGGCAAACGGAACTGGATCAGGTTCCTCCACACGAGGCTGTGACACCCTCTCCTCCCATCCTCTCCGGTAGTGCATCCCAGGCAGCGGCTGGTGTCCCGCCAACGATCGATCTCTTTCCTCCCTCTGCACCTCCGCCCATTCCTGAGCCGACAGCGGCTGTGGATGTGGTGGGCTTCCTGGGATCACATCAGCTGGAGCTGGGGGTTCATCCTCTGGTGTTGTTGGCTGCTCCTCCCCCACTTTCTCCCCAGTCCCTGCTTCACTCCCAACCAATCCTGAGCCTTCCCCCACTGTGGTTTCCTCATGCTGCCCCCCTCCTGTGGCTGCTGTTGCTGCTGTGGCTGCTGTTGCTGCTGTGGCTGCTGTTGCTGCTGTTGATCCCTCCAGACCTCCTTGTCCAGGCTGATGGAGTGGCTGTTCTCCTGTTAATGTTGCTGTAGCTTCCTCCAAGTCTTCTGGACCCAACTGAGGAGGTGGCTTTCCTCCTTCCCCAATGTCCCCAGCCTTGAGGCTTTTCACCGTTTTCTTTCGTGGTTGGCTGCTTCGGGGGTGTAGCGATCCTTTTTCCTTCCCCGTCAGTTCCGCGATCCGATCCTTCTGGCGATCCAAGAGGTCCGCCATCTTCTTCATCCGCCTCCGTTGTTGCTCCCATTGATTCCACGGCACCATGTCGCAGGTAGCCTGCGACCCCTGATCCCGCTGCTCCTCTTCGTCGGTTTGGGTGGCAACATTCTGGGTTTCCGGCTGGGTCATATGGCTCGCAAGGATCGCCGCAAAGTACGCGGCCACTGCATCAATTTGCAGCTCCACCGGCAGATTTCGGAAGGTGGCCGGGAGTTCTACTGGTGGAGGTTGTGATGGCCCGGCTGCTGGAAGGGCGATCTCCACCATGGGCTCGCTGACCAACTCCTCCACTGTCTCCTCCTCCTGCAATCCATATTCCGCCTCCAAATCTGCTGTATCGAGGCTGCCGGATTCAGCCATGGGTGTGTCGTCATTTCCTTGCCCTGGTTGATTTCCGCCACCCCTTTGCGATGATCCACTGCCCCCTCGCTCTGGCTGATCGCCGCCACCCTCACGTGCGCCACCGATTGGCCCTACTCCGCCTCCGCCACTACTCAACACGCCGCATATGATGGCCAGGAAACATACGAATCGGAACATGGTCGCTGGGCTCTCGAAAAGTGCAAATTCGTCTAACAATTCGCCGCCGCTGTCGGGTTTTTCTGCACTTCCGCCACGAGACTCCTCCACGTCCGTCCTCTCAATGAGGCGACACTGTACCCTGTCCACAGTCCATGCATCCCTTGGGGTCTGACCCACCTTTACCAAATCCCCACGTAATTCCTGGACCATCCATGGCCCCTGATTGAATTCCATCTCCTTGGGGTGGTAGGGGAACCGAGTTGAGCACAACATCACCATGTCCCCTACTTTCAGTTCTGCTGGAGCTTTACCCCGCCTGATCGTCTCCCAGAGGTGCCCCAGCTGCTGTTTGACCCTTGCTTTCTGCAAGGCTCTGGCAAGACTCCCCTCCTGAGCTTTCCTCTCCTCATTCATAAACCTCAGGGTGACCTGGCGCTGCAGCTCCACTGCATCTGACCGGCGTAACTCCCCTCGCAATTCTGCTAAGCGTTCATTTCGTTTGGTTTTGGTGGAAAACTCCCGGAAAAACAATGCCTTGGCGGGGCTGAGTCCGGTGGAGGTGTGTTCCCTGGTGTTGATAGCATAAATCACCTCCTGCAGTTTCTCCGGCCATTGGGGCGTGATCCCGCCGCCACACTCCCTCCGCAATAGTTGTTGTATCTCCCGGTTCGTTCTTTCGACCAGCCCATTGGTCTCCGGGTGGTATGGGCGTCCTTTCCTCAGCTGGACTCCCCACTGCTGTAGAAGTTCTGCCACCTCTCCTTCGAATTCACTCCCGTTGTCTGTGATGATGGAGGCGGGCGGTCCATATGGATGGAACACCGAGGCTTTCAGCCACGCCGCCACCGCAGAACTCCTCTTACTCGTTAATGCCCCGGCGATCGTCCACTTGGTGAAGTAGTCTACCATGACTATCACATATTTTTCTCCCGTTCCGGTGGTGGGCAGGGTGATCAAGTCCATACCCAGTCTCTCCCAGGCTCTTAACGGTATATGCTGCCTTAATGGGTGTCGTTCCTTAGGCGCTTTCTGACTTCTTCTGCAGCTGTGGCACGTCTGCCACACTTGTTCTACCTCTTTCCTTATATATGGCCACCAGTATCTCTGCTGCACTTTCTGGCACAATCCTCTGCCGCCGATGTGCGCATTTTCTCTGTGGACTTTTCGGACCACAGTTGGCCTTTGCTCCTCTTTTGGCACCTCTAGCCATTCTCCTTGTTTACTCAAGCACTTGAGTGGGTGTAGATCTCCTCCCACCCATCGATATCTCTGACCCCTTTTTCGCACCCTCGCTTTTGCTCGTTTCTCAGCGGGTAATGCCGTTGTTTTCAAGAATTCCATCAGTTCCGCATCCGCCCATGGATCCATTCTCCTTTGACCTCCTCCTTTGATCACGGTAGCAACTGTGGCAAATCACGAAGTCCGAACGGTCACGGTGTTCCACGCTACTTTTTCGGGGTTCGTGTGGCCTTGCCTTCAGTCTAGAAGTACCCCCATTGGACCAACAATGGTTCCTCTTTTTCCAGCCATGATCTTGAGATCCCCGGAAGATCCTTATGGACGAAGTGCTGTGGATCCACTGACTATCGGATGATCCAGTGGAACTGGAAGCCTGGTCAGTGCATCCGCATTCGCATTGCTTTTTCCAGCGCGGAACTCAATCCTGAAATCAAACTCCTGTAGGCGGAGTGCCCACCTCATCAGTTTTCCCGTCAGTTTAGTACCTGTCATCAACCACTGTAATGCCCGCTGGTCTGTCTGCAGCACAAATTCCGTGCCATAGATGTATGGCCTGAATAGGGTGCAAGCCCATACCACTGCCAGGCACTCCCCCTCCACTACCGAATAGTTCTTCTCCGCTGGGTTGAGTCTTTTGCTGGCATAGGCTACCACATGCTCTCTCCCTTGCTCATCCTTCTGGCAGAGTACTGCCCCCACAGCCTGGCTGCTCCAGTCTGTCTGCAGAGTGTATGGTAGGTGTGGCTGTGGTGGAGCCAGGACTGGTTGATCGGTTATGCTTTTCTTCAGCCTCTCAAATGCTTGTTGTTGTCGTTCCCTCCATTCAAATGGCACATCCTTCTTCAACAACTCCGTCAGAGGTGCAGCGATCCTTGCATAGTCGCGCACAAATCTCCTGTAGTAAGAAGTAAGGCCAAGGAAGGACCTCAGAGTAGACACATCCACCGGTGGCTCCTGCAGCTCCACTGTGGCTACCTTCTTCGGATTCATCTTGATTTCCCCTTTTCCCACGATGTGGCCCAAGTAGAGTAGCTCCTCAAACCCGAAGTCCGATTTCCTCGGGCTGATCCTCAGGTTGGCCTCCTTCAGCCGCTGCAGCACCTCTGCCAAGATCTCCTGATGCTTTTCCCAAGTCTCCGCATAGATGATGATATCATCCAAGTACACGATCACCCCCTTCCACAGCATAGGTCCCAGTACCTCGTTCATCATCCTTTGGAATGTCGCTGGGGCGTTACTGAGCCCGAAGGGCATCACCACAAACTCATATAGCCCCTCCTGAGTGATGAAGGCCGTTTTCTCCGCGGAGGCAGTGCTCATCCTGACCTGCCAATACCCTGACCTCAAATCCAGAGCGGTGAAGAACTTGGCCTCCGAGAACTGGTTGATCGCATCCTCGATCCTCGGGAGAGGAAAGCTATCCCGGGTGGTCACCTTGTTAAGCTTGCGGTAATCAACACAGAACCGCACCGACCCATCTGGCTTTGGAACCAAGACGATCGGTGAGGCCCACGGGGACTTTGACTTCCGCACCACTCCATCCAGGAGCATCCTCGCCACCTCCGATTTGACTACCTGGTTCTCCGCAAAACTGAACCGGTAGGGATTCTGCCTGATAGGGGGATGATCTCCGGTGGGGATCTCGTGGTATAATATGTTGGTTTGCCCGACTTGATCCGAGGACCAAGCACAGGCATCGGGGTACTGCTGCAGAAGCTCCAGCAGCTCTTTTCTTTGGTGGGGGGTAAGATGGGGACTAATTTTCAGTTCTTCCAGTTTTTCTCTAAGTGACACCTTTTTCTCTTCCCTTTCCTTTTCTGTGGCAAACGTTTTATTTTCTACATCAGAAGTCCCAAGGGGAACCACCCCTGCCCAAATCTGATTTTCCTGCAGCTGAACTGCTGCCTGTCCCATTTCCCTCAACCCAAACCTTTCTTTTCTTTCTCCTTTTTCTTTTCTTTCCTTTTCTTTTTCTGTTTCTTTGGCTTTCCTTTCCCCTGAATTTTCTTTTCCCTTTTTTTCTTTTTCTTCTCCCATTCCCTCCCTCATAAGGATTTCTGCCTCCACTGTTCTGCTATGGTTTAAGCATTGCATGGCCCATGAGTCCGGCCACAGACTCCTGGCCCTTTCCACTTCTTCCGTTTGGCGTTGCATTCTCGCTTCCTGCTCCTTGATCCTCCTGCCTGCTCGACGCCACTGTTCTCGTTTACCCGCACGCTTGCCACGCCGCCCTCTTCCCCTTTTCCCTTTATTCCCCTTTGTGGGACCGAACCACCTCCGCCACCCCTTCAGGTGTCGCCGAAGAAGGACGTCGGTGGCCGGCCCACTTAAAAATCCGAGGAGTCGTAGCTCACCACCCTTGGTGGCTCACTCCTCCCCTCCCCGCCAGCTGCGGCTGCTGTGGAGGTCCCCCCCCCAGTCTCGCCACCCTCCACTGGCCTCCACCTCTGGGCCTCCCTGCGGAAGTGCCCCAACATCTCCTCCGACTCCTCCCTCTGTGCGCTCGTCACAGCGTCGCACCTTCGGAAATACTCCCTTGTGATAGCATCCCTTTTTCTCGGTTCTCCCTCGCATCTCAACCTTTCGTCGTGGATCTTTTTGAACTCCCTCTTTGTCCCTCCGTGGTGCCTCCCCCTGGTGTCCAGTATTTCTGCCTCTTGGTGATACAGATGTGTGGCCGCCGCCTCACTCATCCCCTTTCCCCGCCGAATAGCGCAGCACTCCTGCAGCACTGCCTTCTGGCGCTTGGTGACCCACAGAGGAGGGGGTTGAGGAACGTAGAGGTAGGGCTGGATAAACCCATCTGGTCGGCGTTCCCCCGGTGGCGTCTGGCTCGTCATTGAATCCTGCTGTGGCTGCTTTTCAGTGGGGGCTGCTGGCGGTTCTGGGGCGGCGCTCGTTTCTTCGATCGATCGGAGGGTTTGGTAAACTGCGACGACTGCAGCACTCTCAGGCGTCGTTGTGTGAAGGAACTCGATGGGTACGTGACCTACTCGCCGTCCAGCCACACACGGAGTGAGCCGCTTGAAACCAAAGTGGATCTCTGTACCGGTATCCACCAACCACGGGGTCCCAATGATCAGGGATAGATGTTCGTTCTCCACTACATGGCACGGTACGATCTGTTTGCATTGTCCAAGGGCGATGGGCAGGGCAGGGATGTACCCCAGAGCTTGCCTAGTCTCGCCATTGCAATCCCTGTACCTCCCCTTCGGTGCCTCCATCAGGTGGGTCAACCCTGTCCGTGCTAGGAGTTGGGCCGATATCACACAAGCACTCGCCCCCGTATCAATGATGGCCCCTGGTACCTTGGTCTCCATGATCTTGGCCGTGGCGGTAGTGACTGCATATGGGCTGGGCTTGCCCACTCCCTCCACAGTAGTGATTGCAGGTACTTTAGCCATGGGCACCCTCAGTGCCTTCAACCATGCATCGATCAACTCCGGGTGGTGCTGGCACAGACTCGCTACTGGAACCTCCGTCATCAGACCCTCCACAAACTTTTTGGCCTCTGCCGCCGTAAACATTCTCTTCTCTTTTGGCTCCCCCGCCGTCTTTTTCCCCATTTTCTTTTTCTTGGTCATGGTATTCCGTGGGGACGGTGGCCGCATGGGTGGAGATAACATAGGTGGTAACATAACCGGTCTCGATCCTTGTGGCTCATCTCGTGGCCTCGGCACATCTTCTGGTTCAGGCACAGACTTTGTCTTCTCCTCCGGCTCCCGTGGGGGTTCTGGTTCCTTCTTTGGTTCCTCCATCACAATTTCCTCCCCAGCATCTGCTCGAGGTTCTGAAGGTATTGGGCTCGTGTCCATGGGGGTTCCTCCACTGCCTCCCTGGTCCCCGTCCAAGCCTCCGTGGTCAATATCCATTTCAGAGTACCAGATTGGTGCCAGAACCTCCTCGGGTCCTTCTGTGGTGGTTGCCCCAGGGTCCGTTTGCTCAAAGTCCATCACCAGGTGGTCCCCCATTTCCGCCTGGAAGAAGTTTAAATGTTCAGGACACTGGCTGGCATAATGGCCAAGGCGCGAGCAGTGCCAACATCTGACTTTGTTCACATCATAACGCCCTCCTCCCCAGCCTCTTCCTCCATTGCCATTGTTCCGAGTTCCCCGTCCTCTGCCTCCTCCATTTCCCCAGCCATTGCCTCTGTAGGCCCCTTGCCCTCTGCCTCCATTGATTGGCACTTGGTTTGCTCCGGTACCCCCAGTATTTCCATAGTTCCCTCCTCCTGGCTCTGGCACATTAGGCTGTCTCACATCCGCCACCATTCCTGATAGAGTGGAGATCATACTTTTGAGTTCGCCAAACTGCTGCCCAGAGGTTCTCACATGCTGCTCCACTCCTCTGAGTCGCGAGTCCGTGGTGGTTTGGTGTTCGCGCACCTCCTTCCTCAAATTCTCGATTTGTTCGTTCACCCGCTGATCCATAATATTTACTTCCGCCAGGACTGGCTCCATCACTGCTTGGTCCTGCAGTTCCTCCAGTGTGTTGATCGTTGCCTTTCGCTTTGGCCCCGGCCGCACTTGTCTCTCTTCGATCTGTCTGGCTCTTGCCACTGCTTCATCCAGGGTATCTCCTGTAAAACCCAGCAGGATGGGGGCAAGATCCTCCCGCACTCCGTTCTTAAACAATTGCAGTAGAAGTTCGTCGGCCACGGCGGGACTGCCTGGGGCTCGACTCGCATTGAGTTGTTGCTGCATCTGGGAGAGTGCAGAAGCGTATTCCCCCACAGTTTCGTCATTCTTTTGTTTCCGTTCCAAGATACGGGCCACCAACGTCGCTGGCGCCACTCCAAACCTTGCCAACATGCCCATTTGTAACTCCTGCCATGTCCTTTCTGGGTTCGGCAGCCCTCCCACATGTGTAGGGTGTCTGGCCGTCCAATTGTCCACCCATGATCGCGCTTTCCCCGTCGTATACAGGACGAGTCTCTCAATTCTCTGATCCTCATGGTCCGGCACCGCTGGTGGTACACTCCACCCTGAGCCTGTGGCGAGAATCTCGTATGACCGTATCCAGGTGGCCACATCTTCCTTCTCTGCCCCAGTGAAGGCGGTTAACTGACTGTTGATCAGCCTGTTTGGAGGTCCTCTGGGGTGGGCCATGGCACCGACTCCGCCTGGTGGGTGTGGTGGAGGAGGTGGTGGAGGGACTGGTGGTGGACCAGGTGGTACAGGTGGAACGGGTGGAGGAACAGGTGGGACTGGTGGTTGGAGATAGGGAAGTCCAACCTCAAAGGCAAATGGGTTCAGCGGGGGCTGGTCCGGTAACGGTTCTTCTTCAGCACTGGAGGATGATCCACTCTCGCCTTCTTCTTCGTCAAAGGCAAAAAATGGGTTCAGCGGGGGCTGATCTGGGGGTAACGATCCTTCCCCAGAACTGGAGGTCGACTCTCTTTCGCCTTCTCCTTCGTGGGACTCTTCCTCGTCTGAAGTGGTACTCGATGGCTCAGAAGGGTCCTCTGGAAACCCTGGCTCGATACGATAGGCTCTTCCTTCCGCCCAACTAGCGGCGCTGTGGTACTCAGTTCCTCCGCCTGATCCCGCTCCGTTGGTCTCTCCGCTACTCCCTGGAACGGCCGCACTTCCTCCTTCCTCAACTGGTTCAACACCGGCTTCCTCGTGGTCAGTGGTTCCAACAAGATCTCCTTCAGAGGCTCCTTCTTCAACAGGTTCGACTCCGACTTCTTCCACAACAACCTCGGCTTCCTCTTGGTCAGTGGCTCCAACAAGATCTCCTTCGGAGGCTCCTTCTTCAACAGGTTCGACTTCGACTTCTTCCACAACAACCTCGGCTTCCTCTTGGTCAGTGGCTCCAACAAGATCTCCTTCGGAGGCTCCTTCTTCAACAGGTTCGACTTCGACTTCTTCCACAACAACCTCGGCTTCCTCTTGGTCAGTGGCTCCAACAAGATCTCCTTCAGAGGCTCCTTCTTCAACAGGTTCGTCTCCGACTTCTTCCACAACAACCTCGGCTTCCTCTTGGTCAGTGGTTCCAACAAGATCTCCTTCGGAGGCTCCTTCTTCAACAGGTTCGACTTCGACTTCTTCCACAACAACCTCGGCTTCCTCTTGGTCAGTGGCTCCAACAAGATCTCCTTCGGAGGCTCCTTCTTCAACAGGTTCGACTTCGACTTCTTCCACAACAACCTCGGCTTCCTCTTGGTCAGTGGCTCCAACAAGATCTCCTTCGGAGGCTCCTTCTTCAACAGGTTCGACTTCGACTTCTTCCACAACAACCTCGGCTTCCTCTTGGTCAGTGGCTCCAACAAGATCTCCTTCGGAGGCTCCTTCTTCAACAGGTTCGACTTCGACTTCTTCCACAACAACCTCGGCTTCCTCTTGGTCAGTGGCTCCAACAAGATCTCCTTCGGAGGCTCCTTCTTCAACAGGTTCGACTTCGACTTCTTCCACAACAACCTCGGCTTCCTCTTGGTCAGTGGCTCCAACAAGATCTCCTTCAGAGGCTCCTTCTTCAACAGGTTCGTCTCCGACTTCTTCCACAACAACCTCGGCTTCCTCTTGGTCAGTGGTTCCAACAAGATCTCCTTCGGAGGCTCCTTCTTCAACAGGTTCGACTTCGACTTCTTCCACAACAACCTCGGCTTCCTCTTGGTCAGTGGCTCCAACAAGATCTCCTTCGGAGGCTCCTTCTTCAACAGGTTCGACTCCGACTTCTTCCACAACAACCTCGGCTTCCTCTTGGTCAGTGGCTCCAACAAGATCTCCTTCGGAGGCTCCTTCTTCAACAGGTTCGACTTCGACTTCTTCTACAACAACCTCGGCTTCCCAATCACGGGGAAAGTCTTCGTGGCTCTCTCTTTCCTCGTCCTCCGACTCAACCCTGGGCTGCTCGCTCGCGCTGCCTTGCTCAGTCTCGTCGTGCACTGTCTCCGCGCTGCCACCAAGGCTCTCTTCACTGATCTCGCTGTCCGGTTTTTCCTCAGGTTCTCCAACTCCTCCAACTTCGCCTGCGCCGCCACTCAGATCTGGGGAATTTCTGCTTGCCGGGCGTGATCCCTCGGCGTCTCCCTCCGTTCTTTGGTGATACTCGTCTTCAAGACCCTTGAGGAACTTCGTTTTCCACTGCTGCTCGGCTTTTTGCAGTTCCTCCGATACTCGTTCTTCCACTCGCTCTGTACCCAGCCGTGCTGCCTCGTGCTCTCCCCAGAACAGCCGTGAGACCTCGTGATCACGCGCTCTGTCTCGGGCTAGCTTGAAAAGACCAGATAAGTCGTTACTGAACAGCTCACGAGTTTGTGAGTCCCCCTCTTCCTTGGTTAACAGGCCTGTGAGTACACTCTGATATATCCACCAAAAACTCTTCGCGCGGAAACGATGGCACCACACAGCAACCCACTCGTCCTCAAATATGGCAGGTATGGGTCCGATAAACTCAGGGTGTATTGTCAGGGGTGGTCTATAAGCTACTTCCTCTGCAACCTGTTCCCGTTCCTGCCAATGGTATAGGCGCAGGCGAAAGCCAGCCGCCTTTAACTCCTGATCGTCCAGACTGCCTTCCTGCACGTTTTCCCAGAATGTGTAGCACGCCTGCTGCAGCACAGCTCAAAAGTGTGCGCAACCTGGCTCCGAAACCAACAAATAGGGTATCCTTGACCGCTGGGGTCACCCCTGCAGCCGTACTTAACGGTGGTGATGGCGTTTCTGCAGAACGGGAACGGCGGAAGTGGGGACAGCCCCTCTTGAAGTTGATCACACGGCCTTTGCAAGGCACCTTACTCAGGACTCTTCACACAAGCTTTCTTACAACAATCAATAAAGGTCCAAACTCGAATAAACACAAAAGCCTCACCCAGAATATCCAATAACCTAAGATCAGCCATTAAATAGGCTGCCGCCTGACTCACCCTAGTCCCACTGATCACCTAGGATCCCACCTACTGATGGGGACTACCTAACCTATCAAGCCTAGCTGATCTTCCTAACCTCCCTCAATCCCTTCCCTTAGTCTCTACCCCTAGGACCGTCCAACCTCGTCATTTCCGCAGCTGGACTGCTACTTCCAGACTGTGGCTGGACTGTCCTAACTACCCCTCCTCTACCCGATAGCACTCTGGCCTTGACCAGTGTGACGAAAACGGTGGAGGCGACGTGGTTTGGGGTTACAACTGTTTCACTACTGCTCATACTTTTCCCTTACAAGGGTTCTGTGATCGTAAGACCATTTCTGATTGTTTGTTCATTCGTTCGAAATACTACCCCACAAGAAAAAGTTCATTGCGAAAACAACAAGAAAAACCCATCATCAATCAAACCACTTCCAACCTCACGGATCACCCGAAACGGGACCGTCCTTTCACCAAACATCTCTTGAAGGAAAAACCTCAAATCGTTTCCTTCCTAATCAGTTAATCCCATCATAATACCGTTCATCAAGCAGAAAAAGAAACTGATCACTGTTTCTTTATCCATCACCAAACAGACTACCAAACAAAGAAACACTCTATACATCAAAGAATTCACAGCGAACACAAAGGAAACACCAAAACTGTTTCCGTTCCAGTTGTATCAAACCCCCCAGAAAAACCCCGGAAACACTTCACTGTTTCCTTCTCAACACTCCCACACACAAAAACAAAACAAAGTCCTTCCAAGGAAAACCCTTCCCCCACTGTTTCTTTTCTTACTTTTGCACTACTTCGGCCAGGAACCACTGGCTCACCTCAGCACTCGCTTTTGTCCGCAGTGCTCCTGCCATCACCCACTTCGTGAAGTAGTCCACCGCCACTACTAGATAATGAAAGCCCTCAGTGCTCTCCTCTAGTGTTACTAGATCGATCCCTATTCGTTGCCACGGCCGCAGTGGGATATGCTGGCGCAGTGGAACTTTCGCCTTCGGCATTTTCTCACTCTTCATACAGGCAGCACATCCTCGCCTGCCTTTTCTCGACTCTTCTCTCATTGCTGGCCACCAGTACTTCTCAGTTACCAAAGTCTGGAGCCTCAAACCGCTTGCATGACTGTGGCGAAGGTGCACCTTTCTGACCACATCCGCGCGTTTCTCTGGTTCAGGCACAATTTTCCAACATCCTTGTTTGTCCTTGAACTCCAACTGTTTCTCATCCGCACTCCAGCGGTATCTCTTCGCTTTTCTCAACACTCTCTTTCGATTCGCTTTGTTCACCTCTCGTTCCCACTTCTGCTTGTTCTGCAGCATTTCCATCAATTCCGTATCCTTCCATGGATCCACTCCCGGCATTTCCAAATTACCACCCTTTTCTTCTCCAGAAAAACGCAAAAATTCGGGTCGCGATCCCTCCTTTCCGAGCTGATGACTCCTGACATCAGGGTAGCTTTCTTTTAACATCCTCGCGCGAGGCTTTCCATCTGGAAATAGGAAGTAAGATCAGAGATCTCAATTCACGGTTGGAGTACGGCGGCGCCGATGGAAACATTGTGCTCCTGCGGCACTGGCATTCGTGTAAGGGCATCAGCGTTGCCATTAGCTTTTCCTGGGCGATACTGGATAGTAAAGTCGAACTCTTGAAGTCGCAGTGCCCAACGAAGTAGTCGTCCAGATAATCGAGTCCCCGTCATCAACCATTGCAGTGCTTGCTGATCTGTTTGAAGAATAAACTCCCTTCCGTAGATGTATGGTCGGAAGTAGGTGCAGGCCCACACCACTGCCAAACATTCACCATCGACAGCAGAGTAATTCTTTTCAGCAGCGCTGAGTGATTTGCTTGCATAAGCAACGACTCTCTCCACTCCATCATCATCCTTCTGGCTCAGTACTGCTCCAATAGCTTGGTTGCTCCAATCCGTTTGCAGAATGTAAGGTTTATCCGGCTGCGGTGGCATCAGCACTGGTTCGGCAATGATCTTCTCCTGGAGTGTTTGGAAAGCTTTTTCTTGAGCTTCTCCCCATTCGAATACCGTATCCTTCTGAAGTAGCTTGTTCAGCGGTGCTGCAATTCTCGCATAATCGCGCACGAAACGCCGATAGTAGGACGTTAGGCCTAGGAAAGACCTCAGAGTAGTCACGTTGATTGGCGGCACCTGCAAAGAAACACTCGATATCTTCCTTGGGTTCATCCGGATCTGGTTCTTTCCAACGATATGGCCCAAGTACAGCAGTTCCCGAAAGCCAAAGTCGGACTTCCGCGGACTGATGCGAAGGTTAGCATCCCGGAGGCGCTCCAGTACTTCCTTCAGGAGACGCTGGTGTTCTTTCCAAGTAGCGGCGTGTATCACGATGTCGTCCAAGTATACAATTACCCCTTTCCATAGCAGTGGCCCCAGTACTTTGTTCATCATTCGCTGGAAGGTAGCCGGAGCATTGCTGAGTCCGAACGGCATCACCACGAACTCGTAGAGTCCTTCCTGGGTAGTAAACGCCGTCTTCTCCGCAGCAGTAGTGCTCATCCGAACTTGCCAGTATCCCGAGCGAAGGTCCAAAGCCGTGAAGTACTTCGACTCCGCGAACTGATTTAAAGCATCCTCGATCCGTGGTAGCGGAAACATGTCTCGAGTCGTCACCTTGTTCACCTTGCGGTAGTCCACGCAGAAGCGGACCGTTCCATCAGGCTTCGGCACGAGTACGATAGGAGACGCCCAGGCGGAAGTAGACGGTCGAACGATTCCATCCAGCAGCATCTTCTCCACTTCCTTCTTGACCACAGCGTTTTCGGCAGGACTGAATCGGTAGGGATTCTGCCGAATTGGTGGGTGATCGCTGGTGGGTATTTCGTGGTAGAGGATGTTCGTTTGGCCCACTTCCCCGGATGTCCAGGCACAGGCATCGGGAAATGCTTCGAGTAAATCAACTATTTCTTTCTTTTGATATGGTTCCAAATCTTCTGAAATTTTCAAACTTTCGATCTTTTCTCGCAGTGATACCTTGTCACGCTTGGAAACAGAGTAGATCGGAATCGTGGTTTCTACAGCAGTGTTTCCTACAGATTTTCCTGATTTGCCTAATGGCATCACCCCAGCCCATACATTTTTTTCTTGATCTTTTCCAAAAACCTGTTCTTCTTCTTTTTCATCTCTTGAAACCCCAGTTTTTTTCCCTTTTATTTTTCTGCTTTCTTTTTCTTTTTCAGCCCCTTTTTCATTTTCTTTTTCAGTTCTTTTTCTTTCTCCCTTTTCTTTTTCACCCACTGTTTCTTTTGCACTGCTGCTGCTCTTTTCTTCTGAACGATGGCCTTCTTCCCTCTTCCTCTCCAGTGTTTCCTGTATTTCCACTGTCAGTAGGTCACAGTATCGGAGACACTGCTCATCCCATGAAGAGTGTTTTCGGAACGGCCACGAGTAGCTAACTCCCACAGGGCTGCCTTCTCTTCTCTTGCTCCACCTCTGCCACTGTATTGGTTTATGCTTTCGTCCACCACGATTTCCTCTCCTTTTCTTTCTTTGCTTTTTCTGCAACTGTTTCCGTCGCTTTATTTCTTTCACCTGGCCAAGCCAATGCTGCATGTCTCCGAGGTATCGACAGAGCAGCCGTCGCTTGGTTGGCCCTAGTGAAAAGGTCCCGTCTGTGGCAATGGTCCGATTGTCAGCCTTGCCCCTTCCGGCTCTCTTTCCCGCAGCTTCGCCATATCGCGAAGGTAAATCTCCTGCGCATGTTCCGACGGCATAACGTAGGCATTCCTCAGGCGTTTCTCAGCCAACTCCCTCGCTTCCACTGCGAATCTGGAGTGGTGCTCCGCCAAACGCAGTTGGTCTGCGAAGTACTGCCGTGCTTTCTTGTCTTTCGCCTGTTTCTCTCGCTCTGCCGGCGTGTCCTTTCCTTGTCCACCATCCATGCTGAAGTTCATTTCCGCAGCACTCCGATCTATCATCCGCAGTTCTTCCTGATAGCGACTCTGGGCTTCCCCATCCAACGGACTGTCGTCTCTTTCTTCATGGCGATCTGCTGCTTCCATCCTCTGTTTCCTCAGGAAGTCCAGTACTTCCGGAAACCACCAGCTCTGTGTCCTTTGACACCACACTTTGTGACCAACATTGAGGTTTCGCACCAATTCTGATGGTCCCCCGATTCCTTCTCTTTCCTCCACTTTCACCTCCTCCTCTGGTTCCAACCCTGGTGGCTGCACTCTCGCTGCACTGCGTGGCTGGAACTGCGGCGCTTCCCCCAGAAAACTCCCAGTTTCGTGCAGTCCTTCCCAAACGTTCAGCTCTTCCTCTGTCTTGATCGTAGGGGTCGGCACTTGTCTTGGATCCATAGTGTGGTCAGAAACGGTGTCGGGCTGCACTGCGAGGTAGGTAAACTCAATCGGCACTGACCCTAACTTTTGTCCACTTATGGTCGTAACAAGGCGGCTTGTGCCATAGTGTATCTCAGCTTGAGCAGCACTCATCCAAGGGGTCCCAATGATCAATGGATAGTGACCGGTCGAAACGACGTGACATGGAACGACTAGCCGACAGCGACCCACAGACAGCGGCAGTCCTGGCACATATCCCACAGCAGTGCGGATTCCTCCATTGCAGTCTCGATATCTTCCTTTCGGCGCTTCCATCAAATGAACCAAATCCACCTTTCGCAGTAGTTCTTCCGAGATAACACAAGCACTGGCGCCGGAGTCCAGTATCGCCTTGGGGACTTTGTGCTCGAGAATCTTCGCAGTAACGGTCGTAACGGCAAACTTAGGAGCATTTCCTCCAGCTTCCTCCATTGCATTCACTCCCTTCGGTTTCTGGAGAGAGTTCAACCAAGCTTCCACGATCTCCGGGTGACACTTGCACAGCTTCGCCAAGGGTACTTCCACCAACTGTTTCTCCAGAAAAGCTTTGGCTTCAGCCGCTGAGAACATAACTCCAGGGGGAAGTTCTTTTGTCTTTTTCCGAGTAGGCTTCGCTCTCTTCTTCTTCGGTGGCACTGGATCTGGCATAGCTCTGGCACGTGGAAATGTCGGCATAGGTAACGTGGCTTGAAATCGCGGAACTGGTTCTGGCACTATTTCTGGCTCCCTCTCTGGTTCCTTCACTTCAGGCACTTCTTCTTCTTTCTCTGGCTCTGGCACAGCTTCTCCTGGCTCTTCCACGACTGGTTCCGTCAGAACAGGTTCAATATCCATTGGACTTCCTCCAGCTGAGGTTCCCGGGGCACTTGGTTCCCCCATCTCCACTTCTTCCACTTCTTCATTCGCTCCAGCACTCTCGTCTACTTCCATCGCTGAGTAGTGTATCTGATCAGGGGAAAGTTCGTCCGTCTCGAGATAGTTGAAGTCCATGACATAGGTGGTATCGTAGTCTTCGAAATAGGTGATGTTGTCGGGACAATGAGCAGCGTAGTGACCATATCTGTGGCAGTTCCAGCACTGAATCCCACTCGGCGCTGTATTATGTCCTTTCCAACCATTTCTTCCCTGTTGAGCCCCAGCTCCTCCTCTCATCGGCCCATTGGTTCGTCCATTGCCTCGATTGCCTCCATATCCTCTTCCACCATAGCCTCGACCTCCTCCTCTTCCTTGATGACCTCCGTTTCCCAAAGGCACTTGATTACTTCCAGTTCCATTTCTGTGCATCTTGCCTTGGTACTGCTGCGTATCTGCCGGCTGGGCAATATCGGCTACCAAACTGGATAAGGTGGACACCATATTCTTGATCTCGTTGGAAGTAGTGGCATACTCTCGTGAGTTTTTCTCCAAGGCGCGTAAGCGATTGTCATTGACCTTCTGATGGTCTCGTACTTCCCGACGAAGGTTGTCGATCTGCTCATTCACTCTTTGGTCCATCACTGTCACTTCTTCCAAAGGAGGTAGTTCTGCCAGCTCCTTCCCCTCTTCGCTTTCGTCAAACACATTCACAGCTCCGGCCTTCTTCTTGGGTCGTTGCATCTGTCTCTCCACCACTCTTGCTCGTTCCACTGCTTGTTCAAACGTATCCCCCGTGTGTGAAAGTAGCACCATTGCCAAATCATCGCGGATACCATGTTTGAAAATACTGAGCAGCATATCGTCTCCAACCACAGGTCCTCCAATCACCATCATCTGCTGCCGCAGTGCTTCCAGATCCTGGGCAAACTCATTGGCCGTTTCGCTTGCTGTTTGGCGGCGCTCCACCAGCTTCTTCATCAACGTGGATGGCTCAGATCCAAATCGAGCTAACAGTGCTGCACGCATGTTCGGCCACGTCCGCGCAGGGTTTGGGTTTCCTCCTCCAGCAACTCCTGGTGGCAGAATTGGTGGATGACTCGTCTCCCAGTTGTCCACCCATGAACGAGCCTTGTCAGCGGTGTAAAGGATTAGACGCTCGATTCTCTGATCTTCATGTGCCGGCACATCATTAGGCATTTGCCAACCTGCTCCAATTGCCAGTACTTCGTATTGCTTGATCCATGTGGAAACATCTTCCTTCTCCTTGCCGTGAAAGGTAGGGAAATGGACATTCACCAATCTGTTTGGCGGTGCTGCTGCTGCGCCAGGAACAGCCATATTCCACGGTGGTGGTGGTGGAGGTGATGGTCCTGGATCTGTACTGTCCGAACTGGTCGATGTAGTAGGCTTTTCACTGCTGCTACTACTTCCTCCTCCGTCGTCGGGGTCTGGATGCGGTGGTGTAAAGTCTCTTCCCGAAGGTCCAGCTTCTTCTTGATCTCTCTCTTCAAAAGGTTCTTCTGGTTCCGAGGGGATGGAAACACTGCCTTCTCTGTCTCCTCCTTCTGTAGGCTCAGACGTGTCTCTTACTTCTTCTCTCTCTTCGTCAGTCAATCCCAGAAATAATGAACCTCCGCCGCCACTTTCACCTGTTCCCGATCTGGCGCTCTGATATTCAGACGAGGGTAACTCCGACTCTGTTTCCTCAGTACTGCCTCCGTTCGTCTCCTTGGACCTCGCTTCCTCGGACAACGGCGTTTCCTCGGACTCTGTCTCTCGCAAGCTCACTCGTCTTCCTCCAAACCAGTGTACAGGATATGGCCTTGGCTCCTCGTCTGGCACACTGTCTCCTTCAGTTGTGCTTGATACACCTCCTTCTGACTCTTGTGGCTGCTGCACTGCTTGTAACTCCGCTTCTGTAGCACTGTCAGTCGGCACTCCTGACCCTTGTGCTGTAGGTTCTGACCCTTGCCCTTGATCTCTTTGAACTACCTCGTCCTCAGTGAAAGCAACTTGGCCGTGCTGCCGTCTGGTGTATGCTCGAGCGTGGCTTGACCTTTGAGCGCTGGCAAAGAGTTCAGAATAACTGCCACTGAAGGTCTTTGCAGCAGCGTCTGCAAGTACTCTTTCACTCACGCCAGTAGTGACAAAAGCGCAGAACTGGTTCCAATAAGCAAGACCTCTTTGGCGGTGTATCCACACAGCTAACCACGATGAGTCTAGCACTTCAGGTAAAGGTCCAACAAACGTTCGTTCTACCACTCTCTCTGGAGGTACAGTGTATCCTGTGCTCTCTGTTTCACGCCACACTGCCAAAGTCCTCCAATACTCTTGCACTACAGCGAACTGTTCGTCTTCAGTGTAGCCCTCCAGACTGCCTTTTCCTCCAGGTCAGGAACTGAGAACGTAGAAGTCTCAGTGCTAGCTCCGAAACCAAACAAATGGGTGCGCAAGGCAGGCGGTGGGCCCTCACAGTTCTGCAGTACTGTGTCTGTCTGCAGTCTGGCGGCTGTAGTGGCTGTTGTAACTGTTGCAGTGGTGGAAACGGAGTCGAAACACAAGTAGAACACGTCCAAACGAAGTCTTTTACAAAGCCAATCGGCTGTGCTTCTAGCAAGAACAGTCTCAACCAGAATGGGAACCTAACCCTAACCCACAGCACTGCCCTTTATATCCTAGGTTCTTCCTAGGCATCAGTCACCTCAACCCCTATGGATCAACCCATTCCAACACTACCCTAGTCTTCTCTGATCCCTTTGGAACCTTGACTAAGCCCTTTGTCATTAGATCAATCCATTCCCCCTCGTAACCGTTATAACTGACTACCGCAGTACTGCTCAAACAGCAGTTTCTCCTAAACCAGCAGTCCTGCCAGCGTCTGTTTCGGCTAAACTGTCCCAGTGTTTCCTACCCACTTTCTCTTACAGTTCTGCCTTTTCTATCCTTTTCCTAGAGCTGTTTCTGGCATGGGTTGTTTCCACAAGACCCTTCGCCTGCTCTTGACCCTCAAAATGAAGGTTACAGTTGAGAACCCAGCAAGAAAATTTTCAGAAAGAGGTCGAAAGCCGCAGAGGTGCTAAAAGGTCCGCGGTTGGAAAACCGGACAAGTTCGATGGACAATGTCCATGGGCTGAGCACAAGGTGACCTTAGAAATTTTATGGAATGCTGAGGGTGTGCCTCGTTCCGAGTGGGGTAAAATAGGTCCAACCTATTTGGGTCCCAAGGGGATCAAACACCTCATTGCACGTGTGGGTGAGGACAGTGTGTCCCAAGGTGCCCTATCGTGGGAGGATATGTGTACCGCCATGGATGATGGTAGTTTTGGTGAGTTGGCAACTGAGTATGCCATAACTCAAAAGCTAGCCACATTCAGGGACCATATCAATCGGAAATGTGACACTGGAGAGTATGTTCGTCAGATGGACACATACTTTACCCTGCGTAAGACCAAGGTGGATGACATCACCAAGATTTGGTTCTTACACCGCAACTTGCACAGTGTGTTGAAAGAAGCGGTTGCAACAGATACTTCGGGAAAGGAATGGACCTCGTATGAGGGTTTCCGATCTCATGTGTTGGCAAAAGGGGTTTCGCACGATGAGCGAACGCCAGTGTTGTCACAGAAAAGTGACGAAGAGGACAGAAAGAGCAAAAAGCGCAATGAAACAAACGAAAAGAGCAAAAAACGGTCGAATAGTCGAAAGAAGTTTCGATCGACTCCGGCTTTCACACCAGGTCGTGGTGGTGATTCTCAACCAACGCGGATGCGTCGGGGAAGTGAGAAACACTCGTTTGGCTTGAGTCCCAAGGAACTCGAAAGGCGTAGAGCGGCGAGTTTGTGTTTTAAGTGCGGTGCACCATACCAACCGGGTCACGTGTGTGATTCTGGAACGGTAAGCAAGGGTGTGTTTGCTTGTTTCGGGAAAGAAGTTTTTCCAACAGTTGTGGAACATGCCACAGAAAAATCTGATCCAGTGGATGCAGATATGTTGGAACCCGAACAAACCGTTTCATCAAAGACGAATCCTGACCAGGTTATGTCTATTGATAGAAATGAGAGTGGAACTCAAGAGGAGGATGAGATGGTCGCCGATCCCATTGGGGACGTCCATAATCCTGTACTCGTGAGTGAGAAGGAGAAGGTGTCAGAGAAAGATTGCGTCTCTGGGATGCGACTCTTGGATACGGAATTTCATCGTTTGCAAGAAGCAAGTAGAGAGTTTACTTTAGACTCGTCTACAAACGATGTGAACTTTGCGTTGTGTAAAGAGTTTCGTACGGGAGAAAAATTTCTTGCATCGTCGGTAACAGGACATCATGTGTGGATGGATCCTGGACGAAAGAATGTGCATGGGTATATGCAGCATTATTTGAATGGCAAGAAAGAATCACCTTCTACCACCAGTTGCTGCGTGTTGATTCCTCACAACATGGCGGTCAAGATTAAAGAAATCGGGAAAATGCGATTGATCGCATAGTACCGGAAAGGAGCGAAATTGTTTGCTCATGGTAGCGGAAAAGCACCAGGTTTGCTTTGGCCCGTTGATATCTATTATGATCCACCAGTAGCTTCGTTACCTGGAGGGGTATCGGAAGAGGATCATAATCATCAGATGTCAATGTCCTTTAAAGCGTTAATTTCTGGTTCTCCTGGTCAAGTCTTGTTAGACTCTGGCGCCGCTGGTTTGGCCTATATCTCAAAGCACTACTGCGAAAGCATAGGGCTGAGTTACAGGTGTACAAAAGGTCAACAAGTTGAGATGGCTGATGGCAGTCCCATCAGAGCTGGGCAGTAACCCGTTTGTAACGCACCGTACCGTAACGCACAGGGTCGGTACAGTAACGTGTCCGGTCGGTGCACGCACCGACCGGACGTTACAACACGTTGCACACGTTACAACAACGACCCAGTCGGTACAACAACGTCCAAGTCCGGTACAACAACGATCCGACGTTACTGTAACGCCAAAGCGTTATTGTAACGCAGTACGTTATCAGTAACGTCTACACCGGCTGCTACAACGTCCGCACCGAGGCAAGACGTTACAACAACGATCGATTGCGTTACGTGTAACGATAACACGTTACAACAACGGCCAGGTCGGTACAACAACGTAATGGCGTTGCAGTAACGTCATGTGGATGACGTACAAAGTAACCCCCGCAGGGTCCCGAGAACCCAAGGGAACCCAGTGGGATTCGAACACCGTACCGCACGGTGTCGGGTCATCTACACTGAGCGCTAAGCCAAGTGGACCACGATGATTTTGTGGTTGTTGCAATAATATACCCTAATTTCACAGAATTACAAACAGATTAAGGTATATCATCGCCACAGCCACAAAGTCATCGTGGTCCACTTGGCTTAGCGCTCAGTGTAGATGACTCGACACCGTGCGGTACGGTGTTCGAATCCCACTGGGTTCCCTTGGGTTCTCGGGACCCTGCGGGGGTTACTTTGTACGTCATCCACATGACGTTACTGCAACGCCATTACGTTGTTGTACCGAACGTCGTACTGTCTGTGTCGGTACAACAACGTCAGTGACACGTTGCAACAACGACCCGATGTTGGGTGCCGGTCGTTGGCGATAACGTATCGTACCGATCCAGTACCGATGTTGTACCGTACCGTAAAAAAAATTCGTACCGTACCGTACCGTAATGACCCATTACGGTACGGTGCGGTGCGTAACGTGTCGTACCGTACCGTAGGGGGTCGTTACGGTACTGCCCAGCTCTGAGTCCCATACATGTTGTTGGGGTCACCTCGATTAACTTGCGGATGCAAGGCTTGCGGATGAAAATCGAGTGTCAAGTGATCACTGCCAAGCATTTTGATTTGTACCTTGGGGATGTGTGGTTACGCAATCACCGAGTTCTGATGGATTTCACTGTGGGCAGTGCATCGGTTCTATCCACACGGGGAAACCGACTCACGTTACGACCTGATTTGGCGTTGCGTGCCCCTACTCCGTCGAATGCACGGATCAATCCCTTGTTGAGTGTCTCACAAGTGAAAAGGCGGTTGAAGAAATCTTCGCTTTCCCCTTTTCTTGTGTTGGTTCGGGAGGTCCCGCACCCTGTTGAGGGGGAGGAACCTGGGGTACCCGAAACTGAATCCCTTCCATCTGTGTCTCATTCAAGTGAGTTGGAAAACTTGTTGAATGAGTATGAGGACAGATTTGCGGATGAGTTGGCTGAATGTCCACCCGCTCGTGAAGAGGATGCAGCGATCGATCTTATCCCTGGAGCGAAACCGGTTCACAGACCTATGTTTCGGTATACGCCAGAGGAAAGAAAAGAGATCGAGGAGCAAATCGCTGATATGTTGAGAAAGGGTTTGGTGAAACCAAGTTGTAGTCCATGGGGAGCACCTATCTTGTTTGTGCCCAAACCTGATGGTTCCCGGCGCATGTGCGTTGACTACAGAGGGTTGAACAAACTCACGATCAGGAATCAATATCCTCTACCAAGGATAGATGATCTCCTTGATCAGTTGCAAGGTGCGAAGTTCTTTTCGGCCTTGGACTTAAAAGCAGGGTATTGGCAACTTCGGGTGAAGGAACCAGACCAGCCGAAGACTGCTTTTAAGACCCCGTTTGGTCTGTATGAATATCGAGTGTTGCCGATGGGTTTGTGCAACGCACCAGCGATATTCCAGACGTGGATGAATCGGGTTTTCACCGGTATGATCGGGAAGTCGGTCCTGATATACTTGGATGATATACTCGTATTCAGCAAAAACCCCGAGGAGCATGTGCAACATTTACGAGCCGTATTGGAACGGTTGCGTGAGCACAAGGTCTTTCTTAAGAAGTCTAAGTGTGATTTCTTCAAGAATGAGCTCCATTATCTTGGTTTTGTGGTAAACCGAGACGGTATTACGGTGGATACTCGTAAGACTGCAAAGGTGTTCGAATGGCCTGTCCCGAAGGATGTAAGTGAGTTACGTTCTTTCCTTGGGCTATCGAATTACTTTCGGAGGTTTGTGCAAGGGTACAGCAAACTTGTTGCCCCACTCACTAACTTGCTTAGGAAGGGCAAGGAGTGGAGTTGGACTGAGGATTGTCAAAAGGCATTCAAAGGAGTTAAGGAAAGCTTAACGAATGCGCCTTGTTTGGCAATGCCTAACTTCGATAAGGATTTCGAAGTGATTGCTGATGCTTCGGATTATGCAATCGGGGCAATCTTGTTGCAAGAGGGACATCCAATAGCTTTCGAAAGTCGGAAGTTATCTGGAGCACAACCTAATTGGAGCACCGGGGACAAAGAAATGTTCGCCGTGGTACATGCTCTGAAGTTGTGGCGATGCTACTTGGATGTGCGTATGTTTAAGGTGGTGTGTGATCATCAGCCTAATACATATTTCCATTCCCAAGAAACTCTTTCACGGAGATCGGCACGTTGGCTCGAAGTCCTCCAGGGTTTTCGGTTCGAGTGGGAATACAGGCCGGGTCGGACGAACGTGGCAGATCCCTTGTCACGATATCCGTCGTATTCTCAGCAGATCGGAATACTCTCGGAGCTGGGAGGTGGCCAGAAACGACCAACTTGGAAAGGGGATCCGTCCTCGCCCCGGACCGGTACGTCGATGCTCAGTGATCGAATTCTTGAGGGGTTGGCACAAGATGAGTGGTTTGAAACCAGTGAGGTCGTCGCTCATGGTTGTCACTATGACTCAGGCTTGTGTTGGAATGGGGCACGAATAGTGGTACCTGATTGGGATGGCTTGAGGCAGGAGATCCTGATTGGAAGTCATGAAAGTGTGTATGCCGGACACTTTGGGATCCGCAAGACTCAAAGGGCAGTTTTGAAACACTTTTGGTGGCCTGGCGTTGAGGGTGATATCGCAAACTTTGTGAAAGGATGTGATTCGTGTCAGAGGAATAAGCACCGACGCGGCAAGGTGCCAGGTCCTCTACAACCCTTACGTATACCGGATGGTAGATGGGAATCAGTATCCATGGATTTGATTACTGATTTGCCTAAGTCGGGTTCGAGTGGATTCGATGCCATCATTGTCTTCGTAGACAGACTCACAAAGATGGTTCGATGTGTTGCTACACATACGACTTGTGATGCGGTTGAATCGGCGAGGCTGTTTGTTGGTGAGGTTTTCCGTTCACACGGTCTTCCTAAGACTCTCATCAGTGACAGGGATACAAGGTGGACGTCAAAATTCTTCAAGGAATTGTGTCGTACCTTGGGAGTCAATCAGGCGTTATCGACGGCTTTCCATCCACAGACTGATTGTCAGACCGAAGCGATGAATAGGGTCCTCGAGGATACCCTGAGACATTTCGTTGGCCCGCGCCAGAATGATTGGAGTGATTTGTTACCAGTGGTGGAATTTGCAATGAATAATTCCAAGTCAATGGCCACTGATGAGACGCCGTTCTTCTTGAACTACGGTAGAGATCCGTGGACGCCGTTGACGGTGCAACTCCCTACCAGAGAATCAGGTGATCAAGGTGGGACGAGTAAAACCCAAGTGGGGGTACCGGCGGTGAAGAAGATGACTGAGGACATTCGCGAGGCGATTGTCTGGGCAAAGCGGTGTTTGGAAGCGGCTCAGCAAAGGATGAAATCTTATGCTGATGCGCGCAGACGTCCGGTAGATGTTCAAGTGGGAGATATGGTCTTGCTGGATGCTAGACATATTAAACTGAAACATCCCGGCAGGAGGAAGTTGTTGCCACGATGGTTGGGTCCTTTCCGCGTTTTGGAAGGTGTCCAAAAGCGAAGGTCGATGGCCGAACAGGTTGCATTCCGGCTGGAACTGCCTGAGTCACTTCCGATCCACCCGGTCTTTCATGCTTCACTTCTGAAAAGGTATTGGAAGCATGGTAGGACACAACCTCCGCCACCTCCAGTTGAGATTGAGGGTGAGCTTGAGTTTGAGGTTGAGAAACTCCTCGACTACCGAGAGGTAAAGACAGGTCGACGAGTAGTCCCGCAATACTTGGTGAAGTGGTTGGGATACTCGCATGAGCATAACTCATGGGAGCCCGAAGCAAATCTGGAGAATGCTCGGGATATGATTGAGGAATATAAGAAACCAACGTTGGTTCCCCTGGAACAAGTGCGTCGAAGTAGGCGACTTCGTTCGTGACTTGTGTAGGGTTGAATATGTTTTCTTCGTGATCAGGAAGGGGAGTACTGATATGAAGAGGGGTTCGTGATCAGAAAAATCAAGTTGTTTGTATGAGCAGAAATACTTTCAACTAATGAACCTGCCTTAGTTGACGGTTAGCTACCTTGACTTTGGGTTTCTCGCATAATGGGAGTCGACTTGCTTCCGAAACAGGAAGGTGAAGTTGAATAAGAAGAAGTGTTGGGTATCGCATCTTCTTACTGCATAAGCGGATGTGCAGGTGTGAGAGTGTGGATATCAATTCAGGAGGAATTGATATGGTGTCTTGGTTCGCCACCAGGAATGGGTGTGTTGGATGTTGCTAGAATCAGTGGGACAATAGTCAACTGATTATCCATTGTAGAGAGATGTGGGTGGTCCGCATAGCTAAAGGGGTAACCGATAGCTAAGGTACAAGAGTATCTTGTGAACCCATCTGCTCTATTGACCACACGAGGATAACTGCTCCAGGTTATCATGGTATGTTGCAATAGCAGCATATGCTCCAGAGGCACGAGTCACCAGGTGGAGACTCATCGGAGGGGGAGGACTGTTATGCCCTCCTTGCCTGAGTGTGCCGCCTCCACTAGCCACGTGGGTGGCGTGGTGTAGTGGGTGGTCGATGTCACATCCCCCTGATGGGTGATGTGACTGGACAGGGTGTCCGCCTAGCTTGCTAGGTTCCTCCACGTGGTTGATGGGACCCATGGGGTTGGAGGGTTAAAGGACTTCAAGGGGCTGTCCAGGGGGCTTCTTTTGGGGCGACAAGGTCGTGCAGGAGAGGTTCTAAACATTGGGGCTGAAGGAGGAGAGGGAACTCCCTGGAAGGTGAATTCCGATAATCCATAAGTTCCTTGCAACTCTCCAACTGATTCTCCTGAAACAGTTCCTACTGTATCCTGATGTGATTCCATTTCGTATGCCAGAACATGAACCATGGGCTGATGTGTAGTAATGTCCTCTTTTGTCCTTGTTGCTCCATATATGTCCTTTGCTGTGTCAGGTGTGCATTCCAAGATTGCAGGAAGAGTTGGTGTAACTGCACAACATCCTGTATCCAGGCATGACTCAAGCGATCGTGTATAAGAGGAGGAGCCAAGAACTGAAGGAGGATTCACCTCAGAGGGAGCTGATGAACTGTGGGTAAGTGGTAGTGCTGAAACTGTCCCATAATCCAATGCACTTTTACATCCACCTTCCCCTTCGAAACATTCTTTTTCCAAGTCCGAAATAGGCACATCCCACTCGTTTTGTTTCGTATCCAGAGGAGTGGGATGATCCAACTGATGCTCAATCATAGACAAACTTCCCTCACTGATCCATGTCACCCTTGTATTTTTCTTCAGAAGTACTGCCGCTAAGCAAAGTTTGCCCGTCAGCATACGACTCTCATTGCTCATATTGTGTACTTGGACTCTGACTGCTCCATTACCTCCCAAGGTGATTGTGTGAAACACATTTGTGATTTGCCCTATAGGTATCACCCCGCAGATTCCCTCTCCTGTGATGCGGAAAGGAGGAATGATCGTCTTTGACATCCGAGGTCCCAGGACAACCGAGCCACCCAAAGGTATGTATATGCGCCTTGATAAATGCGAAGTCGTTTGGCTTGATTCCGTTTGTTTGCTGCCGTGAACACAGTGACCAGTGGCTAGGATCGGAAAAGGTTGGTTGTGTCGCTTGCAGGTTCCAGTTCCGACGGCGTAACTCCTTTCTCCGTGGACTCCTCTTCCGACTTCATGACCTCCTTGGCCTTGACTCCTGCTGCCGTGATCTCCCGTGCCGACTGCATGACCTCCGTGGCCTTGACTCCTGCTGCCGTAATCTCCTGTTCCACCCTTGTGATCCCGTCGTCCAAAACCTGCGCTGGAACTTCCTGTTCTGCTGTCTTCGGTACCAACGCCAGCTCTAAGGGTGGAGTGTCCAGTTTGTTTTCAATCATAGGAGTGTTGACAGAAATAGAAATAGAGGGATCAGAGTCAGGAGGGGTAGTCGAAATACTAGGTCCCGTGGCCTCCACTGCGTCCTGGCCAGACGTCTGCGAGTTGTCTCCGTCTCCGTCTCCGTCTCCGTCTCCATCTCCATCACAATCTTCAGCACACAGAGTAACAGTCGACACCTCCCCTCCATTTCCAACGTGTTCAGCGTGAGGAGGTTCCACAAGGGGTGGGTAAAGTGCCTAAAGAGGCAGGTCGGCTTCGGCGATGGGTGGTGCACTTGCCGCTGGGTGGGTGACCACATGACACGCCACTGTTTTTCCGTCCACACTCCGTAAGCACTCCTTTAAACAGTCCACGCTCAATTGCCTATGGCTCAGGAAAGGCATACCCAGTATTATCTGACGAGCGGAGGCAGCAACCACAAAGGACTCTCTACTCTCCCAAGGTCCCACTGTTATCGAAATGGGTATCACACCAACGACTTTTTCCTTCGCTCCATTGAACCCAGACAGCTCAGAAAGGGTAGACGGCTGGATTCCAAGTCCGTTTCGTTTAGCGTAAGCCAACGGTAAAACGTTTACAGTAGATCCAGAGTCGACCAACACGTCGTGGAGCTTGGGGTCCTCCCCCAACCTTATCCTTACTCTAAGCTGCTTGTAAGTAATAGGTCCGCTGTTCCCACTGGCTGAGTTGGGGTTCGATTCCTCTTGGGAACTCATCTCTGCAGACGAAACCGGTGGTGTAGTCGTGTTGAGGAGGGTGCAAAGTCGGCGCACCAGCTCCATGTCTTCCTGACTTAACCCACGTCGGTTTCTTCCTTTAGCTCGAAAGTCTTTTCCTCCATGCTTATGTTCCGCCGCCCACACGCTTGGTGAGCGTTTGTTTCGCCAGTCCGACAAGGTCCTCCACAGCACTTTTGCGACTTTCAGCGAGTAAGAAGCTAACATGCTGGTGGTAAGTCCCAGCCCCAGCAAGCCCAAGTCTGCAGATCGATGTTTCAGGCGAGCCGTCAATAACCGTATCTTTTCTACTGTCTGTAGAAATTCCAGTGAGAACAACGGAGGTTCCTCTTTTCGTGCTTTCCGTCGCCGACGTTCCCAAACCAAGCTCTGGGCCGCTTCTAGTATAAGCGATACTTTTTCCCTATCTTCTTTTGTCTCATGACCCAGGCTCTCGTGCTCCGAAACCATGTTAATATCGCAAGCCTTAGCCTTGTTTCGAACAAGTGTTTTTCTTACAGAAAATTGTTCCCGGACACAATCCTACTTTCCAAACTTATACTTCAAGATCTCTCCTCTCATCAACAAATTTAGTTCACATCTACAGAAATTAAGGCTACTCTGAAATCAAATTCCGAACACGCTCTAAAAAAGACATGAAGGACAGGAAACCAATTAAAGTGTGGCTTTGATTTTACGCTGGTCCCCACAGTGAGGGGTGTGTTTCATTGTTTCGTATTGCATTGAGTTCGTTTCATATTTCGAAGTGGAACTGTGATATGGCCTCAGTCTGTTCGTGAAAGAGGCAGCTGTTGTTTCATTAAAACACTTACAACAGGGACCTTCAAAAAGGCGAATAACGAACAATATGTGTAGTTTTATCTTTGTCCCGGTCGTACAATCACGACACCAACTTTGTGGGTACTACACAGCCAAAAAATTTGTCAGGATTAGTGTAGAAGGCGGAAATGATTTTACCATTCCTGCAGTTCTCCTCAATCTTTTCTCAAAGACTCTACCATGCAACAGGTTCGATTCGACACTCAGCAGCTCAATGTTTTGTTCAAATCCCCATTGAGCTCGATTGATTTTTTTGATTTTTTTTTTTCGATGGTGGACCTCCCCTCATGCAGATCATGCTCCTTGAACAGAACGAGAGAGTTCTTCCAAAGTTTACAGCACCCTGGAATCAACAGCAAGGTCTGAATCGGTTCAACTGAAAGAACCCCCCAGCGGTTGGTGTGCTCGAACAAATTGTGAAAGCGACGATTCGAGTGTGTCTTCCTGTCGGGCGAGGGGCACTGGAGGTCCGACTGATGACACAAGCAACGGCAACAAGAATTGCTCGAAAAGAATTCGACGCACGAGCACTTCGCCCACTCGGATTTTGTTCACGGATTGTGTGGTATTCGGTTCAGTTAAGTATTCTCGAGGAATTCATCTTGAATTTTTTTATTGCGGCTGGCTTGCTTTGGATATTGTTTGGTGCGTTCTTCTTCGAAGAAGCTTCTTCGGGTGAGTGAAATCGAAAAAAATCGCCGTGTGGGGAGGGGTGAAAAGTCTACAGATTCGTATCTGAAATGTGCTTTTTTTTGACACGTGAAGGAAGTCTCTCTACAACATGTACTCCAAAGCAGCAACTTCAGTTCTTGCACTGTCCAAGCAGCTTTTCTGGTTTCATTCCAGTTTCTTCCCAAGGGTATTGTTTTATCCAAGCATCACCACCAACCATCCTTTCAATCCTTTGTACCACCAACTGTACGGTTTCTGCATCCTTCCCACATCTTTCAACAGCAGAATGCCGAGTTTTCCCTTGGTTCTGTTCCACGACATCTCTGTTTTCTTCTCCCAAGGCCAAACACATTTATATTTATTTAGGCTTTCATGTATTTGCATATTTATATTTGTATGTTTTCAGAATCAGGAAGGAGTGGGGGGGGGAGTGATTTGTGTTTTTCCTGCATCCTCTTGTGAACTCTGTATCGTTTTTGGTTTCATATGACTGACTTGTTTTTGGAATCTGGTTTTTTGCTGCCAGATTTTCCAAGCAAAATGGAGACGCCGCCTCGTTATACTTTCGGCAGAACCTGCTTCCCAACCATCCCAGAGCGCTACAGGGTTGATGACTCGATTGAGTTCACCGGGTCGATCGGAGTGTTGAAAGCTGCTGAGTCTGACGGGGGGCCAGTGGTTCTGAAAATGCCACACCCTTACGTGCCAGGCACAAGCATCCCAGCCATCCGTCGCGAAGCCAGAATTCTCGCTGCGGTTCAGCACCCCAATATCGTCTCCATGGTGGAGTACATCGGTGAGTCTGTCAGAATTTTTGGTTATCATTGCGCACCCTTGTAATCAGACCGATATTAAAAATCCAGGATTCTCAAATGCAAACAAATGATATGTTTTGTTAAAAAAACCGATCCCCCCTTGATCCTGCTGGTCCGCTAAAGAAGTCTATCTTAAATGCAAACCAATAACATCTCCTGTCAAGAAACTGACCTGTCTTCCCTCCCCCCTGATCCTGCTGATCCCCTGAAAAACCAGCTGCTTTCCCTGCCACCAACCCCCCTGCCCTGCCCAAGCCTGTATTCTTCCCCAAAAAATCCAGCATCAAAACATTATTAACAATAATCAGCAATGAAATGTACAGGATGGTTTCCTTTTTTGTGTTCATTTAGTTATTGAATTTGTTTATTTCAATTTTCTGTGCAGAGGACGAACATATTTTGGTGTTGGAGCGATTGGGCTGCAACTTGGACGCATATTTAAGAGAACACGGGCAGCCGTGTTTGCGCAAGGGTTTCGAAATGTTGCAACAGATGCTGGAGGGATTGAACGCTTTACACGAAGAGCGCATTGTCCATTGTGATCTGGCTCCCAGAAATGTGGTGTTCAAGGAGAACGAGCTGGTGTTGATCGACTTTAACGTGGCCAGGGAATTTGGAGATTATTGTGCGAAACTGCGGAGAGGTGATCCGGATTTCCTGGAGGCAAAACCCTCGATGGATATCTTCAATCTTGGGCTAGTGATGGTCAGGATTTTTTCCGAGACGCTGCCGCCATCGCCATACAAAGATTTCGTCGACATGTTTTTGGAGGACGATCCAGAGAGGAGGCCAACAGCGGCTGATGCTCTGCTTGTATGTTTTGCTTTTGGCTTTGTTTTTTTGTTTGTTTTTGTTTTTGTTTTTTGTTTTGTTTTTGTTTTATTTTGGTGGGGGGGGAGGGGGCAAAGTGTTTTCTTATGGTTTTGTTTTTGCTGATCGTTTGGGAAATTGGCTGGAAATTGCTGAGTTTGCTAGGGACAAAAAAAAGCAAATCTGTGGACTGTTTAGTTTTTTATTTGTTTTTTTAACTGGACTGAACAGATACTTTGATTTTGGCTGTAATTTATTTTTTATTTTTTTTTTACAGGGGACTGCGATGGCGTTGGAGCTACTGATGGAGGCCGAAAAGAAAAGGATGCGAAAAAAGAGAAAGCTGGATGGAGCCTATGATGATTGGAACATCGTCCACCAGCATGCCATGCCCAGGCAAAAAAAGGAAAAAATCAGTAGGAGGGAATAATTTGCTTTCCGTTTCTTTGTTTCTTTTGAAAATTGAGAGAAAAAAAAAAAAAAACTGCACAGGGATTTAAAGGGAAAAAAAATGCTATAATAGATTTTGTAATGCTGAACTGTACTTTGGGAGGGGGTTTGAAATGTCGTGGGTCTATCTTGGACGGAACATAAATCCTTGAAAGGGGCCGGAAGTTTATCAATGCTTGATTCAAAAAAAACAACAACAACGAATGTTTTTTGTTTTCGGGATGATAAAGAGGAGGAGGGGATTTCCAGATGCTTTTTTTTTCCCTTCATTATTTTAATTTAGTTTAGTTTTTTTCCTTGGAATGAAAATGCAGTGTAGAAACATCGATTGAAATGAAAAGGCTTAAAAAATGTATACAAATGGTGGACAGGAGGCATCATTTCTGGCTGGGATGGGTGGGCTGAACAATGAAAACAGATTAGGGGTGGAGTTTTGGAAAAAAGGGAGGTTACAACACTAATTCTTTTTTTTGTTACATTCTGTTGAATTTTGTCGGTTGAGGTTCATCGGCTGGCTGGTTATGAGTTGGTATACTGTTTGCGTTTTTTGGGACAAGAAGATGATTAGGCTTTGGTACTGTTCGTTATGACCGGCTTGAGGGACAATGTGTATTGCTGTACTGGTTGGGACACCTTATTTATGTGGAGCCGCGACTGTTTTAATATTGTTCCACACTTCTTTCCATCTCATACTGCCACAACCGCCCCGAACTCAGACAGCTAGTGTACAGTGTATTTTTTTTTTCAACTTTACTGGCCCCCAAGTGGCCCTAAATTTCGCCATTTCATCTTGTGGCCCCAATTTGTCCGAAAAAATTAGACTGTGGGCCCAATTTCAAAAATAGAAATCACCTGGCTTGGTTTTTAAAAAGGTGTTGGTTTGTATCTTTTTGGAATCTTGATCGATTTCTTGGATGTGGCCCTTAAGTGGCCCAAAAATTTGCTGATCTGATTTTTCTGGGGGCCTCAATGGGCCTCAAAAAACTACACTCCTGGTGTGTCAAAGCATGGACGAATAATGGAGGGGGTGGTCGACTAACATGGACTGATCAATTAGTTATCTGATGACTGGGAACTTAGATGTCGCCAGTGAAGAATCAGTCACGTATTAAATTATCTCATCCATTCAAATATCGCTGCGTGGCTAAACAAAAAAACAAACATAAAACAAAATACGAAGTGCACCATCCAGTTGTTGATCAATTTTTTTTACAGAACTCACACCCTGTTCCTTCAACGAGTTTTTCCCCCACCCATTCTGAACACATCGCTCATTCATTCAACAAATATGAAAATGTATTGTGACATCGGCAAGTGGTTATTTTTTATGTCCAATTCTCCCAGCAACGATCCATTGAACCACATTCGACTGGCGAGATCCGCCCTCCGACGTTAAACCGACGACCCAACACGCCTTGGGCCTGTTGGCCTTTTTCGACCCCTCAATGTCGGACTATCGAAGGAAGCGAACGCGGAAAGTATTCACGATGGAGCTATTGGAGGAGGAGTTTCTGGACCAGGTCGAATTTGACCATAAGGTTTGGACGAGACTCAAACTCAAACACAAACCAAACATGGTGCCAGAATGAGGATGGGAGGCCGCACGTGCGTGCATGCCGCGTTCTGGCTGTTTTTCTTTCTCGTTTTCTTCTCGGCTCTTCAGTCCCGCCGCAGCTCAAATCCTCAAAGAACGAAAACGAAAAGCAGAGATGAGTCAACTGCGGAGCATTTTGCATGGAAAGGCGTCTTGTGACGTCCGCTGGCTAAATTTGTCTTTCGGGTTTGACTTTCTTAATAAAACTCGGAGCGTTTTCCCCGACGCACGTTTCTGTTCAGCTTTCTGTTTTCGTTAGGGACCGTATCTCTGTTTTGTTTTTTTTGTTCGCTGCACAGATTTCGAGAAGCAGGCGGACTAACGAGGCGGCGAATTCTGACGACTCGCCCACGGTAATGTCTTTTTCTTCGGGCGGCACCGCGTCCCCTCTCAGAAGACGAGGAGGGGGCTGGGACGGGGGGTCGCACTACGACTCATTCACCGACCAACCTTTCCACGACGCGAAAATCCCTTACTCGTCGGGAAACCGGACGCACCGCAGAGTTTCTTCGACGCACACCACCAGACGAGTGTTCGTGGTGCCTCCTTCGCGCCAAATGAAACGAACCCGTCGGAATCCTTCTCGCAACTTCGGCGCTCTATCGCCCGCGACAGCTGCTTCCGCTCACCGGGATGGGGTTCACCTGTCGAAACTCAACTGGTGCGTCAAGCAGCGGGATCTCGTCACGCCACCCAAGTCGGACTTGCAGGGGAAAAGACTGAGCGCCGACCCGCACCGTCGATGCACGCTGCTCACGGGGTCCTTGGCTTTTCTTTTCCCCGAGCGGAAACTTCAGGAAATCGATCGGATAGAGCGGTCGCGCCGTGGGAACATCCCCTTCCCGCCCGCCCTTCCCATCGAGGACGAGAGTCCTCCACGCAACGCTCCGAACGGCATCCCTTCGGAGCGTAAGGGCAATGCTCGCAGAGATGGTACCCCCAGGTTCACGTGGCTAAGCCAGAGCCAGGTGGTCAAGAGGCTAGACTGGGTTTCCAGGGGGGAGGACCTAGAGGGGTTCAGACTGGGGGGAAAATTGAAGGGCGAGAAGCTGGGGCATTCTGGCTTCTGGGAGGTGGACACCATCAAAGATGATTTCACAGAGGCCCTGGGTTGCTGATTGCCTTCCTTCTTTATCAAAATTTGGGAAAGGGAAAAAAGGATATGTAACAAAACAAAGAGGGGAATAGAGGGGACCAAGCATTGACCTCGCTGAGAAAGAAAGAGCCCTTAACCGCGCAGCTCAAAAAAGACCCAAACACTGAAAGAAGAAGTTTTCAAGATTGAAACTGGGGCTTCCAGGGGAGGGCTTGGGTGCTTCTCCAAAGGATGTTGAAGAAAAATTTCATTCACGTTGGTGGAAAATCCTAGCCTGGTTGGGGCGGTTTAACAAGGAAAGGTGTAGAGAGAGATGTATATAAGAGGTCTGGACCACAGTGTTTTTTTTTTTTTTTTGTGGGGGGGGGGGGATCTGGAAGGGGATTAATTGATGAACTACAGGGGCCGAATCGCAAGGTCTCGTTGTAAGGAAAGGGAAATACCTGGTCAATGGTATATTCCCAAGTTCAATTTGCTGTCTGTTGCAGCCTCCTCGATATTCTTGATTGGAGAGAAAGCAGTAGCCCTGAAAATCTGAAAGGGGCTGGATTGTTGAGGGAAGATAATCATCTAGCTAACCTTCAACCCTGTTAATCCATCCATCCTTTCTTCTCTAACCCCAGGTGAGGAGGGGGGTGGTCAGGTGAGAGTTCATTGGGGCCATCTGGATTCCTGGAGTTCAATCAATCAATCAATCAATGATTACATTCCTGGAGTTACCAAGATTGGGAGAAGCGCTGATTAAGGGTGGACCAGGGGTGGACCTTTTCTTGGAGCGAGAAAAGGTCCAAGAAAAGGTTTGGACCTTTCTCTTACCGAGTTGGCCTCTTCGTGTGAAAATCGTGATTTGATTTGATTTGAATCTTCCTCACCGAGGATGGCTATATGTCTGACATAGAACAAAAGCCGTATGTCACGTGGGTTGCCAGCGAATCCAATCGTATCTTTTCGTGATGCAATTGCTGGGCATACTGGCACACTGGTGCGCGCTTTTCTGAGATGAGATCACAGTTGCTGTTGTCGTCAAGGGGGGTCGTCGGTGCTTCCCCTCTCAAACACTCTCCGCATATCCGCTTAGGCACTGGTCCAACATGCCCGCGACCGACGCAACCAGGATCGCCCTCGGGAGCGCGCACGCCCGCGTTCCGGGATTCTCGGGACGCGCACACAGAAACGTGAGTCTGAATGCTTCGCGGAAAGACTCTGTGAATGCCGTAGCTGCCCCTGCTCCACTGGAGGAGCGATCCTCGCCCGCTCAACCAGGCGAAGTGGAGTTCGCTGCTCCTCCCAAGCCTATGAGCGAGATCTTTGACGATTACTCGAAAGGGTACCTGTCCGTCTCGTCCGACGCAGAGACAGAAGGATGGTGCGAAGTGGAAGGCACCATCCCCGCTGAGCTGACGGGAACGCTCTTACGGAATGGTCCCGCGTTGTTCGAGCGGAAAGGCTTCAAAAAGGTGTTTCTGGACGGGGACGGCATGGTGTCGTCCATCGCGATAAAGGATGGAAAAGCGTACTTCCGGAACAAATTCGTACGCACGGAATCGTTCAAGCGAGAGGAAGAGGCGGGGCGTTTTCTGGATCTGTCCATTTTCTCTGCGGACGACCCGAGACCGTCGTATTCCGGGCGACCGCTGTGGAAACACAGGCTGGTCGACGACATCTTCAGGGGTCCCCCTGCACCCAAAAACAACGGTGCGTTCAACGCTTGGTATTGGGGTGGGAGTTTGGTGGCTGTGGATTTCGGTCGCCCTTTCGGACTCGACAAGGAAACGATGGACACCGTGGGCGACGTGGATGTGTTTTCGTCGAAACGCTACACAGCTCACTCCAGGATCCTCCGTGAAAAAGACGGCAGCTTGAGGCTGTGCGCTTTCCATCCCTTCGTCGACTACGCCAAGTACAAGACGTTCGTCAACTTTCTGGAATTCGACGAGGAGGGGCAGTGCGTTCAAGAAAAGAAGTTCGACTTCCCGGCTGCGTATTTCCACGATATGATTGTCACGGAAAATTGGTACATCCTGTTCGATTGCCCCACTAAGATGAGCTATTGGAGGACGTTCGTGAAATATCCGCTGGGGCAAGTCGGACTGGGCGACACCCTCGCCGAAGACAAGAGCAAACCGCCGATTTTCCGCTTGTTCCCCAGACGGACGGAGGGGAAAATGATCGAAATCCCGGCGGAAGACATTCATTGCTACGCTTACCACCACGTGAACGGATTCGATGTGGATGAAAAAGGTCACAAAATTGTGTTCGACACCTGCACCTGGGACAGATTCACTCTCTACTTCAAAGATATCGTGGAACCCGACGGAAAAGAATGCTTCCCACGCACCCAGCTCACCAGATTCGAAATCGATGTGGAAAAGGGGGTGGCCACCCACAGGAAATTGAACGGGAGGCCTTGCGAATACCCTGCGGTTGCTCCCGAAGTGTCGGGGCGTCCCTACCAGCATTCCTACATGTCGACGAGTTACTACAAATCTGGGGATGTGTACGGACCCATGCAATCCCTCACAAAAGTGTCGTTGGATTCTGAAGCTGTCGATGCTGAGACTGTGGAGGAGAATTGGCTGGCAGGCGAGCAGAAATTCGTGGGCGAGCCGATCTGTGTGCCGAAAAAAGATGGGACTGCGGAGGATGATTGCTGGATTTTGATTTTGGTGCATGACAGCGAGACGGTGACGACTGATTTGTCGATTTTGGATGGTAGCAAGATTTCTGAGGGGCCCGTCGCCAGCATGAAACTCCCGGCCTATGTGCCGATGGGTGTGCATGGCTCCTGGGCAGCGGAGTATATTTTGGGCCCCAATGAGTGATAAAAAACAACCGTAGCTGCGCTAAATATTTAAAAAAAATGAGAGAGAAGAGAAGATCAATATACACATGACACATTTTTACGAAAGAGTGAGAGGTTTGGCAGGCAAAAAAAATCCAAAATTCCGAAAAAGAAAAATGATGAAGAGCTAAAGAAAGTTGGGAGTGGAGCCTGCGAAAGCGGATAATACTGCAAGCGTAAAGCAGTTTTGAGTTGGGGGTAGGAAAACATGGAAGAAAACGAAAGAAGGGGGGGGGAGGATTTCAGGTATTGAAGAGAAATACCTAAGGGCTTTCAGTGATGCAGTTTCGCGGGTCCTTTGAAGAGAGAGAAATTTCCCCCCCTCTGCTTTTGTATGCGGTTGCGGATTTTCGCCCCAGTCGTTCGTGGTAGATTTTTTTTTCCTTTTTTTTTTTTTATTTTGTTTTCTTTCTCTGGGTTGTCTTTCTTTTCCGGCGGCCATTTGTCAGGTTCCTATGTTTTCATCCGAGAAGATTATACATATAAATTTTTGAGGAGTCTGACAATTTGGCATGCCATAACGATTTGCACCATGCTTCTTGCTACCCTTTTTCCGAATCTAGCAGAAAGTGAAAAAGATGGGGAAGTGCAAGAGGAGTGCGTTTTTACTGATGAAATTATGAGGGTTTTTGGTTTGATGGATAGAGGGAGGAAGGGGGGCGGGGGAGTAGGGGCTAGGTTTTGCCCCCATGAGTTTTTTCCTGTCTCTAGGGATCTATGGGTTTTCTATGAAGGTTAAATTCCCTCATCGTTCGAGGTAATTTTCGGGCTGCAGAATTTTCTGGGTTTTTGAAACGATCTCTAGTTTTATTTCTGTTTCTGTTTTTCGGTTCGAGGGAAAGTCATCCTGTGGGGTGTGGTGCCGTTGAGCACGAAACTAATGCATGTGTAATTAGTGTTGCAAACACACACACACGGGGAGGAAAAAGGAGTCTCCTCTGTGGTCCAGCTGCTGGTCTTTGCTTTCCCCCTTGTTTTGCTGGTCCCCCCCCCCTCTCCCCTTTTTTTTTTAAGGCTGTTGTGTTCCACAAAAATATGCAGCAACCTTGTAGCATAACAGAACCATTTTTTCCGAACCCCCTCAGCAGCAAAAATATCGAGTATAAACCCATTGCTGGACAGTGGCCCTCCTGCACACAGCTGATCCATAACCTGATCACCAACCTAAACATCATTACCCACTGCCCATGCATTGGTACTCTGCCCCCCCCAAAAAATAATAAAAAAAAAAAATCGAAATGGTGGTAGAAAATCAAGGTTGATGATGATATCCCCACCAGACACCTCACATCGAAGTGTCGACAGAATTCGATGGACGGGCAGGCATGGTGCGGGCCCTGTGGATTTTTGTCAGACCTGCGGCCGAAGCTGCCAAAGGGATCGATTGCAGCCATTCGAAGTGGTTGAAACCCCTTTTGGCCACTTTTCTCTGCAAGCGACTTAAACCCCCTCTTTGTTTCCCTGTTTTTTTGCCCAGCCGCGAGCCGCTTCCGCGTGATAATGCCTCGATGGACCACACGCCGTCGACCTGCGGGTTTCAATGCACAACGATGTGAAGCTGATGGGGACGTTGTTCGTGTCGAAGATATGCTGTTGAGTATGGACGAAGGCTGGATGGGAGGCATGGCCATCCCTGAGGGAATTCACGAACATGAGCAAGAGCGAGACTATGCCGCCGAGCAAGCGGATCCAATGCTGTTGGAGAGAATGGACGTCGTGTTTTGGGGAGGTCCCATAAGCTGTTTCGATTCTGGGCGTCAGGTTCGCGCGACCGGCGACGCGATCTCCTGCGGGAACAAGACGTTGAAGAATCAATTCCGTCGCGAAGACTCGGCATTCGTTCGCACGCAAAACTCGATTCCGGCGCACAGGTGCCGTAAGTTTTCGATGTTCGAGGCGGTGATGGACGAACTGTGGTACGGTGACGATGGAGTCGAAGCTCCACCGACGGATGCAGCATCCAGGGAATCAAGCGCACGAGAATATGGTTACGATAATGGCGACGTCGAAAAAGTAGGTCTTCTCGGTGCTGATGCCAGGATGGGACGAATCATCGGGATGTTCGACGAGAGATGGCACGGAGCGGTGTCCGCGACGCAAGGTCTGGAATTGTGGTTTACGCCTGAGTCTACTCCGTCGCGAGAGATGGCGTTGAGACGTCAATGGAGCACACGCGTTGGCGTTATCGGACGTCTTGATATGTGGTGGGGTGGGGCGGTTGAATCCGTGGAGAGTCAGAAAGCTCCCGAGGAGTCGTATCGCGTATCGGAGGCTCGAGCGCGACACCCCAGACGAACGGCACTGGACTTGGTAGCAGCGATGGACGAGCAGTGGAGTCGTGTTTGAGGGAAAACCCTGGCAGTCGACGTTCGACGCCAGCGTTACGGAAAACGCTTGGGAGGGAGGATCACTTCTAAAGAGAAATTGCCTCGCTAACGGATCCCACGCTCGAGGCACGTGAGTTTATAGGCTGTTTGGGTAGAAAACGCTTTTGTGAAAATGTACATATAACAGAGAGGTCTAACAGAGAGTGTGCAAAGTTTGTTCCAAACTGGCAAGGAATTTCCCAAAAATTACAGGGAGGCTAGGTTTGCTTTAAGATTTTCTATGAATTCGAGTTTTTTGGGTGTTTCTTTTTTTTTTTTTTTTTTGGGGGGGGGGGTGTTCAGAAAACCAAAAGGAAAAGGAGGGAAGATAAACATACCAAAAACATTGAAATCATGAGTGGAAGAGGAAAGAGAGAGGCAAATTTGATCTTAGTTTATAGGTGTCAGTCCGTGGCAGGGGGATTAGTAAGGTTTTTTGGGGGAGAAAGGGGGGGAGCAGAACCCTTGGTAAAAAAGGGAAAAAAAAGAGCATGGATGCCCACAGAACAAAGGCTGGGTAAGGGCCGAAAAGGATGAGGGTTTTTTATTACTAAAAAAAAGTGAAAGAATCTTCGATTATGATTAGGGATCCGAAATCAAAATCCTTACTTATGCTTTGCGAAAAGAAAAACAAACGAGAGAAAAAATCTTAAGGATTAAACTGAGGATGAATGCAAAAAGGAACAGAGTGCTTGTTGCCTTTTCTAGAAATTCCTATGTTTGCGGGTGGGGTGGGGGGATTTCAGGGCTTCCTTTTTTGTTTTTTGGGGTTTTTTTTTGCACTTTGATCAGTGGTTCCTGACACAGTCAGAAAGTATCTTTTTTTTTCACTTTTTTGAAAAAGGGAGGTGAGGGGGCGACTTCAAAAATGTATGTACATATTTTTGGGACCGCAAAGTGCAAGAAGAAAAGGGGAAAATCTGTGCGACAGATTTTGTACAAGTTTGGAAGCGATGCAAAGATTGGTATTATCGATCCATAAAAACTTAATTGCCCACACGATGATGACTAAACGTGTGCGGAGGGCATGTCTTTATGGCTCCACGCTAGAAACTAATAAGAAATAGTTGTTTTTTTCTGTTGGAACCATCCTTACCTCTTCCCCTCCTTTGCTGTCCAATATAGCAGGAAGGCGAGCTCTATATTTTTTCAATGCTGCGATATGTCCATCCACCTCCTTAGAGAGTCGACGCAAATTCACCTGCAAGATAGACAACGAAAAGGGTGGGGTTGGCTGGGTATTTTCCAAGGAACTGGAACCTCGCCCAATAACCAGCTTTGTTCAGCTCTCTTTTTCTCATCTTCAGCCCTCAACACACCACCGGGAATTCCTTTTCCCCAAAAAATCCCCTTTTGAGATGTGAAGTAATATGCATCAATGAAATCCAAATGAGGTACTTATGAGGTACTTACTCCAATTATGAAATCCTGTCAGACTATGCAAAACCTGCATCCCCAACTGCAACAATCTACTCAAGATTTCAATTGGCCACAAAAAAGCACCAAGAGATGGCGGCTTACCCGTCCACCCATATCTTCGTAACGTCCGTACATTGAATGGGTGTGCATGCGGTGAGGCAACGGGAGCGACAAGGGGTCGACGGACACCGACGTGAATTTTCCCAGTTCATCCTCCACTGCCCGTTTGGCGTGTAGCAATCTGTGGGCCTCGAGATCGAGCCATTTTTGAGTCTCCAGGTCTGCCTGGGGACCAAAGTACTCCTGGCTGTGAATATCCCATTGAGCTACCGTGTGAACATCCATCTTTTGAAAGAAACAAAACGCCCTTGTTTTCAATGCAATGCAACACGGCTTTTCCTCCTCGCCTCTCATAAAATCCGACACTGCCGGTGACGAAATTGCCTGAAATTGGTGGGGCAAATCGCCACGTCTGGAATAGGCGGTTTATTTCAAAGCCGCACAATTAAAACAGTTTCTTACTTTTTTCAAAATCACCCTTCTCTTCAGCACAACGATAGCGGCTCCAACGAACAGATCGTAAGGAGCGAGTCGACTTCCATCGACCGCCTTGGCCTCAACTGTAACTTCAGCGGGCATCCTTGCGAACGGCTCACCGGCAATCAAATCAGACATCCCAAAAACTCGAAAAAGGCGTGCATTGAAACCAGTCTGGAACACCACCCCTAGAAAATCTAGAGCTCAGCGAAAGACGGCTCCACCTTAGTTTGCACAAGCTCGATGCAGTGTCGAACACAAGCTGTATACACCGACTCTTCCCATTTTCATTCCACCAGCTCTCGAACACCATTATCGGCGGCGGCATCGCCACCATATCGTTCGGCGACTTCCCCATTTTTTACACTAGTCACAATTTCGCTGCCCGCTTTATTTCAAACAACAATAAACAGGAACACGCACAAACGGCGACAGAAACAGTCGATTAGCGGCGGCGCAGAGAGCGTTAACTATGTTAACTATAACCGTCCAACTTATGTTTCGAAGTTTTGGGGGCGTCTACGGTACAAAACAGATGTGTTGTTTCTCATATCTTGAATACAATAATTTAGGCACACACAGGGCTAAGATTTTGCTCAGCTGGTCAAGAAATTGGATTCTTGATTCAACCAATCGAGAAAGTCAACGGGGTCAATGCATGGGCATGTACATCTCGCATGGTGGCCTAACGGTGGCCTACCCTGCTGAAAAATCAATGAATATTGTCGAGTTTGCGCCAACGGCCCTATTACGGGTGGCTGGGGTTCGATACGATTTGCAGCATACGGTATGTTTTTCTTTATTAGTTGGTCTGTTGGGAGTGACTAGTTCTTGGTGGAGGGATGTTCGTTGACATATCGAGTTAGAAATTTGTAGGGAAAGTTTCTTCTTAGCCAGCAAAAAAATTTGGTGTCCTCTTTTCAGTCCAGCTCTGAATTGTGAAGGGCAAAATTTTCATTAGCTTTATAAGACATTAATTAATGTCCAGCATGTAATATATATTCGAGGCAAGGATTGAGTTGGTGTCACGAATTCACCTGCTGGAAACCCCAGGGCATGGATCACATTGAACGAACTGTTAAAAAACCCCTCTACATTGCCATTAATCAAGAAGATGCAAAGCAATTTAATTTATGTCCTCTCCCCTCCCCTCCAAAAAGAAAAATCACAAGTGGATGATCTTGAAAAACACAGGGTAAAAATTAGTTTTCACAACCGTCCCTAATTGAAATTTTGCACTCGATAAAAAACTTTTAACTATTAACCAAAAAAAAACTTGTTGAAGCCACTCTCACATCAGTGGACTTCTTATCAAAAATGTCAAACTAAAACCAGGACTCTCCAGTTCAAGAAATCTAAACGAATCTGTAAAAGGAAAGACGATAGGGCTAGACCAGTTACAATTCAAAACCCCTCCTAAAAAGAACCAAATCCTATTCTGACACAGATCACCATTATAGCCTTAAGAGTACATATTCGATTTAGGCAAGGGAATATCGTAGAGCTGGACCGTCAGCAAATCGAAAAAGTCCAAATCCTTGACAACATCTCGATAATACTGGTCGTCATTCAGCCAGGCTGGTTTCCCCACTCCAAGTTCGTATGCCAGCACACGTTCAGCCATCATAATAGACCCCTCAGCCCAACCCGGCGAAACACCATACGCCTCATTGGCAATGAACACGTCGTACCCCTCCGCTGGCCTCAACAGCGCCTTGGTGGTTTTAGCAATGGTGGTTCCAGGTAGGTGCAAAGTCCATTCGTGGGCGGAGGCGGCGATGGGGTCTTCTCTTCCCCAGTTGCCCATGTACAAGTACAATGGAGGATCGATGTCGGCCGCAGAAAACCCAGCATTCGTGAAATTCTGGCTGTGGAAATTCATCAGTTGGTTGTGCACAGCTTGGATGAGGTCGAAACCATCAGCCGACTCATCCCACTCGAAAATGCTGAGCGGATCGTCCCCCTGCTTGAAGGCAGTGTAGAATTTTTCCTGTGATTGATCGTCGAATCCGAAGTATGCGGCCATCAAGGCACCATTACACTTATGGATCATCTCTTTCTCGGAGTCCAATGGAATTTGGTTATTGTTCTTGTCAAAACAGCGTGCCGGTCCGTCATGGTACCTCCCCTCAAGTTTGGGGTCGAACGGCTCCTCAAAGGTGCCTTCGATCAGCCCGAGCTTGGTTATCCACCAAGCATCCTCGTACTCCACGTAGATTTTCGTCAACGACAGGGTGTCTGAAATCATGTATCCACCTTGCGCTGCCTTGCTTTGTTTCTGAAACAGGATGCTGCGTCCGTCGAGCGTTGCGATGGCTTCGCTTGGGATGTTCAGCATGACCTGATCCACCACGGCGGAGCCGCCGTTTTCGAACTTCAATTCCACGGGTGTCCCACCGGTTTTCGTCGACTCCACGTTCGCGGCATCCTCTCCGCTCAAATCGAACACGCCAGTGAGCTTGTACCCGTAGAACACTCTGGACCCTGCTTTGACCAGATCTTCCAGCATGGTTTCGACGGGAGCAACATAGCCGAGCTGATTCAGCCCCGACTCGTCGACGATGATCCGTCGGGCGTCCTCGCACGTCAAAGGATAGTAGCAACGCGTGTTCAACCCCAGCCTCTCCTCAATCAATTTTGCGATTAGTTTCTGAGACGGCACGTATCGGTAACCCCCCACATCCACGACCAACTCTGGATCACCGAGCAGATTCCGCAGCGAGTAGACCCGCCCGCCGATTCTCCTGGTGCTGGCTTCGAAAATACACACATCGCTGGCTGCCACCATTTCCTCATCGAACACGATACGATAGGCGAAATAAAGCCCGCCGTATCCTGCTCCGACTATCGCGAGCTTGCAGCCCTCAACCTGCTCTGCTGGGGAAGGCACCTCAGGAAGTTTTGACCGGACCGCATTCACGTCCGTCACTCGAGCCGCTTTCGTCGAGCTCGGAACTTCAAGCGAGTGGCGCCCCACTGAAAAGCAAAGAAAAGAGTACGGACGTTACGCCCAACCTGGCCCAATCCATAAAACAGAGCAAACCGAAACACGGCGTTTTGGACGATGTTTTGGAATACAGCGCTTTTCTGCGCAACAGGCAAAACCAGAAGAAAGGAACGATACGAAGAGCAGAAAGGGAGCCCACCTCTTTCGCGTAGTACTTCCAGGTCACCCCCTTGACTCCCAACTACAAACAGCAGCAACAGACCAAAAAACGCTCGTTGAGCGTTCATCACTGTCTTCATCGCCAGCAAGTGCACTTGCCAGCACGTGCTGTCAATTCACTTGGCCTTTTTGTTCTTTTTTGGCGAACATGGTAACGTTGCGTTGTCGTCTCGTTGGTCGCGCGCGACGCGGAGACCCCTCACCTGTCGGATCGGTGTAGCCCCATGTCCACAACTTCCCATGTTGGCATCTCCCGCGAACGCAAAAGTCCGACATACATCCATCCTGGCCGCTCGCCGCTACCAACCTGCCAGAAACAGGTCGCCGCGAGAACGCCTGGGCAGACAGACCACGTCGCGCGTTTCTGTTTTGGGAACGCACCGGAACAGCGGCAATCGCGAGCAATGGTGGCGGAACAGTGAACAGTGTCGAGCGCGGAATAGAGAAGCTTTTTTGTTTCTTTTTCCAGAAAGTTCGATCCTGTGTAGTTTTTACAGGAGGAGGAAGAATAAACGCACGTGTGTCAAAGAGCCGGGTCAGGGGACGCAAACTAGAAAATATTATAGAGAGCGGCTCTCGGGTTGTAATGATGCATCTCGCTTCGCACCCATTCTTGACGCAATGAAAATAGTGTGGGAGTCCAGGTTTCTTTCATTCAATTGAGGAAAGCAGACGGTGTCGAAAATTTATGGAAAGAGAACTGCTTTCACTTTTACCGCCCAGGCTCGTCTGTTCGGACGCTTGCATCTTGTTTCTCTGTGGTCAGACGCCACAAGACAGAAAGTGGCCAAGGAAGGCAAGCGCTGTGACGTGTGGAACGCTGCCTGTTTTTCTGCAGAGTTAAGTGCCAGCGATTAAGTTTTAGCGACAAGAGGAAATGTGTGTCTGTTGGACATTTGCATACCGTAGTGGCACGAAAGGTTGGGGGCTGAGCGTTACGCGTGGTCTAAAATGTCTAATTATGGTAGACGAGTTTCTGCGACGAGAGAAGGCCAACATAACATAACATAACATAATTACACGCGAAGAAGCCACCCAGCTTCTATTGCGGAAAAATGTACACCAATGTGAACAGACGAATGTTTGGAACCAAAAAACAAACAAAAACAAAAAAAACAAAAAACACAGAGCATCAGGCACTAACTGCCGGTAGACCCAAAACTACCCAAACCACGATCCGTAAGGGACAAAGAATCTGCAATAATTACTTGAGGAGTAACAATTTTTTCCAAAAGTAATTGAACCACCCTATCACCCGCTTTAATGTAAAAATCTTCAGAGGAGAAGTTAAAAAGAACCGCAATCAAAGAACCCCTATAGTCACTGTCAATAACCCCAGCACCCAGAAATAACTTGAACCTGGCACAGAGACCCGAACGAATTTCCAACCGACCATAATAACCTTGAGGGATTTCAACCGCCACACCCATATCAACCAGACCGTTATTCCAAGCTGGAATAACATAATCCTGGGGCGAGTAAAGGTCATAGCCCGCCGAACCCAAGGAAGCCCGAGTCGGAACTCGAGCAGCATCATGTTTAAGAAGAACCCGCAGCATTGTTCTCCCGAATACACAAGACAGCCCTCCGTAAGAGGAAAAAATCCTTCAACATACGTGCAACCTTAATCTGATCAACCCTATTGAAGAGAAAGAAAAGATTGCGACAACGGAAAAACTCTGACCAGCGAATACGCAAAAAATTATATGCCGGACACACATAAAGAAAATGGAACTCATCCTCCACTACCCCAAAACCACATACCCTGCAGAATCGTAATTCCCGCACCACAAGAGGATGTTGTAACCGACCCGAATCTACCTGAAGACCATGAACCCCCGCCCGAAAGGCACAATAAATTTTTCGCAGAGAACTTGTCGAAAGGACAGAAAGGCAATCCAAGAATCGAATATTCCGTTTGATTTGACTAAAAAAATATCGAACATGGGACTTCTCCGACGAAAAAGTCAACCTCGAAAAATGATTCTTAAAATTAGAAGACCACAGCCTAATATCAATAATGCTCTTTCCAGAAAAAGAAATTAAGTGCTCTTTCACCAAAGACTCAACCCTGACCACCCAAGACGAACCACACCTATGTTCATCCAAAAGACTATTAAAAATAGCCTTAGATGGATGTTCCTCAGGAAGAGAAAAAAGTTTATTCCAGAATCTAAAAATTAGACGCCTAAAAAAAAACTCTAAAGGGTAAGTCCCCATATCCGCATATAACACCTCCGTGGGAGCACGCCGAGGCAAATTTAAACAAAACCGTAAAAAAGCCAAATGAGACCGCTCGAGCGAATCCCTCTGTCCTTTAGTCAAAAACAAATACCAAATAGCACTCCCAAAATTTATTGAACCAAAAACGAATTGTTTAAACAAATTATATTTAACCCGAGGATCTTCAATTTTATGTTTCGACAAATGACTATAAAGCAATCCAAGAGAAGAAGACATTTTACGACCAATATGTTGAAAGTGCGGTAAGAAAATGTTTGACCCAGTACCAAAAAAAACCCCTAAATAGCGAAAAGTTTTAGTAGCCGTTATAAAAGAATCACCAATCTGTACTCCATGAACATTAGGAAAGTTAATCACCACCACACCCCTTTTCGAAACGTTCTCAGCAATCCCCCAACTAGCAGAAGGCCAACACATCCAAGGAAGGCAGCAGTCAACCAAGTAGTGATCAGATGTAACAACGTCATGCTCATGGAGTGGGACGATTGGAATGGGAGCGATCTAAACTCCTCACAGGAACGTAGGAGGGGATGTGGGTTGTTCCCGCGGCAAAAGCGGGTCATCGATGCTAATTAGCTGTATCCTGGATGCCTTTACGGGGTGGGGAGGCATTTCTGTTGTGTCCAAGTTAGTATTCCAGTTATACACTTTTCTTTTTTTTTCCACTGGTTGAAAGTATCCTTTCCAGTCAATAATAGACGACAGTCCTCTTTTGACATCATCGTCCCTCCTTTTAGATATGCCCCCCCCCAAAAAAAAAACACGCAAAAAAACACAAAAACCACCATAAAAACTATGCAGATATGGTTCCTGAAAAAAATTTCCAGGAAAAAAACTGTACATCTTAAAATGAACCGATCAACAAAAAAAAAGGAAGCAAAAAGAATCTTATGTACCACCCACACTAATACATTCAGTTTTAACTTAACCACCACGTGATTCCCCACCCCCCCCCCCCCAAAACGACGAAAAACACCACACAATTTTCCCAAACCTCCCTCCTTGGGGCAAAAAAATATATATATATATATAAAAAACTCCATTGCGAAAAGGTTGCCACTCCCAAAAGACGAGTCTTAGTAATGCCATTCTCTGTATGCATGATTGCGTGACGATTCTTGGCAGCTCATTTCCTGGGTGATTCCTGTGGACCTTATTTGCTTCAGAAATCTGGACTCCTCATTCTCTTCTCGAAATTTGAATCTGTTGCGGCCTTGGGTGTGCGTAATGTACAGTCGATCTTTCGCCCGACTGATTGCAACATACGCTAATCGGGTTTCTTCCTCAATATTAACAGCGCCTTCGTAAGAGTGTGGAACCAACCCCTCTTCGAAACCACATAAAAACACCACCTGTACAGAATTTGGAAAATCAATTTATTTATTTTCGATTTAGAATTCCAAATGCAGACATTTTGAAACATATGTTTGTATTATGTGTGTGTGTGTGTCGAAAAGTCGTTATTGAACAGTTATAATAAAAAATATTGCTCGTGGTTTGAGGTCATACAGTTTAATTTTTTAAAAAATAGAAAAAAATGCTGTTGAAATTTTTGTCATGTTTTTTCCACCTGGAATTCTAAACCCTTGGCTGAATGCATAGTAGCTATGCTAGCCCTGTCAAGGTTGGAATCGTTCAAATCTTCGTCTGACCACAGCACGGCATTCTGAAAAAGCAAAAAGGAGCCGACTCAACAAACAATACGAGTGGGGCCCAATATTACTCATTCACCTATAGGGTTTTCACCCTCTATGCAATAAATTTGAAAAAAAAAAAAGAAGAAATGCACGTAAAAAAATCGAATTACAAGTCTAGTGACTAGGACACGTACACACACACGCGCGTACATCAACATTTTTTTTCTTTTTGATAACAGTTTTCATCTGTTCAAAGAAAAGCAAAAGCGGTTAAAAAAAAGGAAAAATCACTGGCACAATGTACAGCAAATGTCGGGTTTGAGAAGAAAACCTGCTTTTTTCTATTCGCAAAACACCTGACTTATTTGGACAATTGTACATTTGGTTTTCGCAAACATTCTTTTTTTTTCAAGTACAGAATATAAAGAATAAATAATTAAAAAATATATATAAATTCTGATCAAGGAAGGTAGCATTCTTTTTTTTATATATTCCTCCAAAAAGCCCGATCGACTATCGTTCCTTCTTCTTTTTTTTTCCCCTTCTCCGTATAACCCAGCAAAACAACCGATTAGTATTATTATTTTTTTTCAAATATGTTTATTCATTTATTTATTATAATTTGGGTGTTTCGTACTTGTGCAAATTCCTCCAGATGGTGCAACCCTGCCTGGCCTTCAGAGAGCTGCGAGGCCGCCGATTTCAGAATCTGTACGTTAAACATTCGATCTTTGGGGTCCCCGTCCCCGATTTTCCCCTCCAAAATCCACTCTTGGTAGCCTGCCCCGAGCAGAACCCCCTCCACTGCACTGAGGACGCCCTTGTGCACAGCTAAGCTCCTCAGCAAAACGAAAATATTCCTTATGTTGCTCAACCCCCTCAAGGCTGCTTTCGACATTTTCATTTTCTTCGGAGCAGATTCCGAAATTATTTTGGCGGGCTCCTCGTCGAGAATGTCTTGGAGGGTCGAATTGTCCTGAAATGAAAATTTTTGTGCAAAGGAGGGTGTGAATGCAAAAGGGGCACAAAAAAGTTGTTTATATCTGAATAAATATGATTAAAAAACCACTCAAATTAATTTTAAGATTCTAAAAATAAAAAAATCTGTAAAGTTTCATTTTCTGTTAATTTACTTTTTTTGTTTTTTCACGATAAACAGTTTTAACATGTCCCTTCCGATGCATCCACTTTTTTTCCTTTTTTTTTATGGCCAGCATTACTGCTTTTTCGAATTCCAGGCCGAAAGCTGTGCATATACGTGTGAAATCCCCCCCCCCCCCCCTCAAATTCTGTCTCCTCTTCCTGGGCATCCCCATTACTTGACAACAAAAAACCTCGATAATACTAACATATATATACTAATATATATACATTTTTTTTTATTATTTTTTCTTACTTTTATTTTTTCTCTCTCTCTCCCCCTTCTTTCAAATCTCCTTTACCTGCAACTCATTCATAATCCCTTTAAGAACGGTAAGGTCCACCACTTCCTCCATCAGATCGTCCACCAAGCCTCCAGGAAATCCCTTTTCTGTATTTTTTTCAGCCCACTCTTTCAGTATATCATAGGCCACCGGGCCGATGCCCCTGGCAGGCGTATTGACGATTCTTTCGAAAGCCATCTCGTCGTCTGGATTGCACACGAACCTCAAATAGCACATGATGTCTTTCACTTCACGCCGCTGCCAAAAAGGAGGACCTGAAGCCAGAAAAAAAAAGAAACGAGGGGTGAATTGAGCAGTTTGTGGTGTTTTGGTGATTTTTTGGATCATAAAAAATACATCCATGTGCTTGATACTTATTGCTTCAGCAAAAAAGAAAAAGATAAGGCTTTAAAGATATTTGCAAGAAAAAAAGCAACCGTTTGCAGGCACTTGAAAACATCATACAAAAATATTTTTCAGATTCTGGCATCGAACAGGATATTTCCGGAGACAAAGAAAACGAAAAAACTACCATGCACAAAATAAGAAATAAGCACTCCCCCCCCCAAAAAAAAGAAACAAAAACAAAAATCTGGTTTTCTTCAGGGCAAAACTTTGACTAAAAAATAATTAAAAAAAATTGTTTTCTTGCTCCTTTTTTTTGGTTCCTTCCAATCTCAAATAACATTCAATTTTTAGAAAGGAAATCGCATAAACATACGGCTTCATCAACATAAAACAACTCTATTTTCATTTTAATCTTTTACTTTCAGTTTTTTATCTTTTACTTTTCATGCCTGGGATCGATTTTCTTCAAAAAAAATAGTTACCAGCCAGTGATTTGTAGGGCACCCCGCTTTGAGTGCAATATTGCTCCAAATTTCTCGCCACGTCCCGAGTTCGAAACAAAACCCCCATTTCGCTGTAGGGAATCCCATCCCTGTGGCACTCTTTCATTTTCTTCGCAACAAAACTGTTCCAGGCCAAAAAAAAAACAAAAAAAACAAAAAACCAACACCTCAGGCGGGAGAACCCTCTCAACAATACAACCTTTTTTGTTACTTCACATATCCTCTTTTTTTCCCAGGATGATTCTTTTTCTTCTTTCTTTTTTTTGGGGGGGGGGCCGAAAACGGGGGGCGGCGGGTTGAATTTAGAAACAACACATAATAAGGTTTCCTCATTTACGTATTTATTTATTTATTCATTTATTTATTTATTTACTAATTTCTTTACTTTTATTTTCTGGGGGAAATGGGGTGGGGAAGAGGAGGAAATTGCAGGGGGGGAAGGGGGGGAATGGCAGCAAGTTTGAAAATGATACAGACTTACCTAGCCTCTGATTTTTCAGTCAGAAGTTTATGTATTTCCACTATTCCCTCGCCGTTCCTGACAGGATTCAATGCTTTGTGCAAAAGAGTGTTGACATTTCCACGCAATACAGCCTCCGCCCCTCTCAAAATTATGGAATATGAGCGATAATTGTCCCTCAGATTTTGAGTGCTGATGTCTTTGGGAAAATCCCTCTGTAAATTGACAGCCATATTTTCCATGTTGGCCCCACGAAACCTGGGTTTAAAGAAAATAAATAAGTAAGTAAATCCATAAGTACTGGGCGGTGTTATAGATTTTTCTGGTTTTTTTGTTTTGTTTTAATATCGAAATGTTTGACATGAAGGCAAGGATTTGCCAAGATCATATGGAAAATGTGCCATTTTTTTATTTTTTTGTCGAGTGGGGGTGCACTTCCATTTTCCATAACCAAAAAAAACAAACTCCGGAAATTTGCCAAGCTGGGAGGTTGTCAACAAATTCAACCATATCCCAAGCCGAGTTCAAAAAAAAAAAAAGGCAATTAAAACTTCTGCACTGAATTCCGAACGTGATCCAAGTCCATCAAAAATATGCCAGAAAATATGCACAGCTCACAAAGAAATCGTGTAAAAAAACCCGATTTTTTTGCCCTACCCATAAATCGCTTGATTTGGATCCCCAACAACAAATAGAGTGTTCATGTTGAGTTCATTCGAAGTCCTCTTAGCTGAAGCCAGCAACCTTAAAATTAGAAAAAAAACAAATAATGAAAGTTTATTTTTTAGGAGGAAATTATGCAATGCGGCAATATAACCACCATGATGCTGTTAAGATAGTCCATCTCGACAATCGAAACTGAAAAAAAAAAAAGAAAAAAGAGAAAAAAAGGTCGGTGTTCCAGCACACCACCACACTCACTTCAGCAATCGATATTGACAATTGTCAGTGTCTTGTACCTCGTCCACCAGAATGTGTTGAAATTTGCTGACATATTTTTGTCGAATTTCCGGGTTTTTTTCCAGGATCGCGGTGGTCAAGGAAATCAAGTCCGCGAAATCGAGAGCGTTTTTTCTTCTCATCACTCTGTGATAAGCGGTGTACATGTTGCAGAAATTTTCACGGAGGATCTGGGGGTGGCACAAGGAGGAATTTTTTTTTTCAGAAATTATAAACTGAAGTGAGAAAAAGAAACAAAAATGGAAAAGTGGAAGAGAGGAAGGAGCAGCGATCAGTTTGGGTTAAAAATTTGATTCCAGTTTTATCAAAAAAACTCTTTGAATTTGGTTTCTGTCTTAGTAAGCTAGTTTCAAAACAAAGCCAAAACGAAAACCTGCAACAGATGACCACTGTAACACAACTGCTGGAAAAGAAAATTATGTAAATCTATCAAAAAAGAGTCCCTCTTTTCCCCTCCAAAAAAAAGGAACATAATAATATTATAGTAGCAGTAGTAGCAGTAGTAGTAGTAGTAGTAGTAGCAGTAGTAGTAAAGAGAGACTACAACACTTTCTGCGAACGGGCTGCACTTGTCCTTTTGGCCGTGTGAAACGATATCACTTTGAAAAAAAAATTAGGACTGAGAACATAGTTGAAATGAAAAACTCACTGGCATTGACTCAGTCTGCGCATAAATCTCAGCGGAGCTTAATTTATGGATATCTGGAATGCAGTCCTTCACTCTTAAAATCCATTCGGCCAGTTCCCTTGCTTGTGTTCTGACATTCTTCCTTATTTCAGCATTTAGCTTTCTAATCGCCTTTTTGTCCTGTTTTTTTTTTTGGAACAAACCAAACAAATGAGGGAAAAAAAAGACAGTGCTGACACTTCTGATAATGGATTTCAGAAAGTCTGACTAAAAACAAGCAAAGGCCAAAAATTGCTGGTTATTTATGCTGGTTATTTGACTAAAAAAAATGAAAAATCGATTCAATCATTCTGGTAGAATACAAGAGGTCCTCCCTCCTTTCTCCCCCCCCCCAAAAAAAAAACCCATAAAATATTGAAACACTTAAAAATATGATTTTATTCCCCCCCCCCCCCCCCCTAAAGAGAAAAAAAAAATCGGACGTAACAAACCAGTCATTCCAAGTGGTTGAATAAATCAGTTTCAAGAGAATTGTTCAAAAATTGATAAAAACAAAAAAAAAAACAAGAAACCTTACTGCTTGGCTTGCTCCCTTTGGAATGTCATGGAGGTTAATCTTTCTCATTAAAATCTCATGAACGACTCTGCAAGTGTCGTCTGCGTCATAAATTGTGAAATTATTCTTATAGCTTGATTTGAGATGTTGTATCTCTCTCCTACAGGACACATAAATCATAATATGACACAGGCTCCCCCCAAAAAAAAGAAGGGAAAAAAAATGTCTGGAAAGAAATTAGGGAAAGAAAGAGGGGGGGAAAGAGTGACACCTTGCGTTCAGACAGAACGCATACATCCATTAGGGGCAAATAAAGTTATCTACTACATAATGTTTTTAAAACATAAAGCCGGTGGGAATTTTCTTCAAAATGAAATTTTCACAAATATTGAAAATTGATCAGCAAAATATAATTAAAAAAAAAAAAAAAGAACTGCCAAAATATTGAAACATTGTAAAACAAAGAGTTTCAACACAAACTGACGACTTTTTTCTGTTGGTGAAAAAAAATTGAATGTTTCTTTCACGTGTTTCTTCTTTTTTTTTTTTTTTAACCTTTTTCGGAGAGAGGGGTCAATGTAAAAACAAAAAAGTAAACTCAAGACGTAGAATAATATACCTCAAGAAAATTCTCACCGTAAAATTTTATGAGCCATTCCATGAAACGTCCCCATCCACATGTATTTCAGCGAAGAGTCGAATTCGGCTTTCCCCACTATGTTCACCAATCTTTCCTTCAGTTCTCTGGATGCTTTGTTGGTGAAGGTCAATATCAAAAAATTCTCCGGCTTAACTCCACTCATCAATAACAAAGCAACTCGGGCAGTCAAAACTCGAGTTTTTCCACTGCCAGGCCCAGCAACCACACGAACCTGTTTTTTTTTTAAAACACCATTCATTTTTTGTTTTTAAGATCAACACTAAAATCCTCTTAATTTAGTGATTTTTTGGAGAAATAGTTATTGCAGAAATTCCTGATTTATTTTGGAAATCCTCTCAGGGCTTTCAGCCTTGATGCAATATATTCCGAAAAAAAAAAAAAAAAAAAAAAAAATTCCCAGAGGCTCATATCACTTGCTATGCACTTTTCTAAGAGTAGACTCCTTACCACTTTATGATTGTCATAAACAGCCCGTTTTTGCTCTTCACTTAATTCCCCAATATGCGAGTCCAGCGCCCTGCTTCGCTCGACCAAGGGCCCCAAATACTCCCCCCAGCTTGTCGGTGTCGTCGACGCAGAGCATCTCACCGACAAAGAGCTCAAAATCCCTCTCCTGAGGGGGTGATGCTGGGAATGACGACTCAAGGCTTCGAGCGATGCGACCCCAGGAAAATTGTTTGACAGTAAGGGTCGATACAGGAAGCGAGCTCTCCCTAGAATCCTTGGTCGCATCATTTCTTGAGAAAGGCTGCGACCATCGCACGGGAAGGTCATACGGAAGATGCTCTTTCACTGAACACGAGCCAGCAAACCCCCTCCAGAAATTCGTCTCTGTAATAGATTGGTTGTTGATCGTCGCTGGAGTGAGATGTGTGAGCTGAAGGTCAAACGGGGAGGGACGCACGTGTTTCTGGAGTGTGGGTGGTTTGTTTTCTTTTGTAAAATCTGAGATTTATGCAGAGGTCGGTGGTACTGCACAACTCAACAGAAACGAGAACCAGAATAATCAAGAAATTGCTCTTACACGCTTTTGTTTCATCAATGGACATAAAGCACTCAAACCAGTATATCCACAACCATGACCCCATGGTCCAAAATAAATCTAAGGGCGGGTGGGCTCTGGGAAAAACAAGAGGTGCCCGAAGAGTATTCATGTTCACATTTTATGTTGTGTTACTGTAGTGCCCCAAGCGGCTTTACTGCAATCACTAATCGTTTTCTGACCCCCTTTCTCGACTTTCAACTAAAGAGCAGATCTCACTGAATTTCCCACCTCCTCCCTTCCGTCCCACCTATGCATAAACTACTTGTTTTGCAACAATTGAACATTTATGCAGAGGTCGGTGGTACTGCACAACTCAACAGAAACGAGAACCAGAATAATCAAGAAATTGCCCTACTGTATAACCCTGCTAATTTTACCCTTTTTTGGGGCCGAAAAAAATAAACAACTGTCGCGGGAAAAAATCCCAAACTGCAAAAAGAAAGAATGTGCAAACGGTTGGGGAAAAACGATCAAAAAACCAATCCCAATGCTGTTCCACTAAAAAAACCCGGTTGTTTCACCGAAAAGGCAACACACAAGAAAAAACCCAAACTGGCTATTCCAACTTTTGCCGGGTGGCAGGAGGAAGCCCAAGAACGAGGTCTGAAATGGACACCAGACCCTGGGTCTGGGTGCCCAACATCCACTGAAACAATAACAGGCCCTCAGCTGAGGGTAAAAAGGAACGATCAATATACTTCCAGATTGTGTTTGAGGAACCGGACCAGCCGCCCCAATGACAGAGTTTTTCGGTCACCACACCAATTGCGAACGCCTCGGTCACCGACCCGCGGCGTAAAGAGTGTGGCGTCAGCTGGGAAAGTGTCGGAGGAAGAGATAACTCGGCCAAAACACTGTGAAACCACGCGGTGAAGGTGGCTCGAGTGAGTGTAGCAGCCTCGCCTGGTAGTCGAAAAAGCAGCTGGGTCTCGAACTCAGATGCTGTCTCGTAACATTGACGTTTGGTAGCCAAAAACCTTCGCACAAGGTTGCCCACACTGGGGCAAGTAGATATTTTGAAAGTTCGCAGACGATACACCCCGGATCGTCTGCGCTTTGCCTTGAATTCCCGTTCCCGAAAACTGATAGATGTCCCTTGTAAATCCACCAAGAGATCATTGCCCCGCACCCATGTGTGAGAGGAGCTGCGACCAAAAAATATGTACGCCACCACCACCGCTGTGGCCGAGCGAAGCAAAGCCGTGTCGGCTGTACGAATACCCAGGTCAACCACCTGAAAAAGGAGCGAGGTCGTGAAAATAGTGACCTCGTCCACCGAATCGGTGTCCACCTGAAGGTTCCTCCACGCCGTCAGCAATAACTTGCTCTGCCCATCAAAAACCGAATACTTTTCGTGCCCTAACCACCGTTGAACAGAGGAAAGGGCAGCAACATACTGGGGGGCAGTTTTGTACGAAATGTCGCCTTCCTTCTGCAGCCATTTGATATAGGCATAGAGCTTTGCTGGCCGCGAAGGAAAAGGCAGCTCCTTGTAGCTGGCACAAAAAACAAAATACTTCCGAATCCGAATCCGCATTGCATCCCTTGAACTTTGAACCCAGGCCAACCATGTACTCCGTAGATGCTCCAAAAGGTTGTCCACACCGTGCAATAACGGGCCTGTCACAAACGCCAACCAAGGGGGCGTGTCGGTGCCCTCGAAAAGCGCGGACCAAAATGCATCGAACTGCAATTCCACATTTACCCGCGACGAAGAATGCTGCTGGGTGTGAGGAGTAGCGCCATGGAGCGCCACTTGATCATCTGCAGCACCTCGCTGGGAACTCGAGGGCCCTTGCTGAAGAGGTTCGGGATGTTGGGTAACAGCCATCTCCTGGCTGAGATTCGAATCATGTGCGCATACCAAGGCGCTGCTGTCCACACTGGGAGAATGAGCACACAAAAGGGGCGTTGGTGTAACAAGAGGTCCAGCACGGGGAGGATCAGCCCCCAGGGCGGATGCGCATAATTTCTCCAAAGCCGCCAATCTTGCTGCAACGCATCCGTCCCCATCGAGTGGGGGTCGTGCTCCCGAGTGTTGTACAGTGGGAGAAAGGTGTTGTCCTTGTCGGCAAATCGATCCACCTGCAGTGGTCCCCATTTCTCCTGAAGCGGTCGAAAAATCGTTGGGCATAGTCGCCAATCGCCCTTGTCGCATTGGCGAGACAACGCGTCCGCCAGTAGATTGATCCTCGATGGGATGTAGATCGGCTTCAGCCATATGTGCATCCTGAGTGTCTGTGCCAACAACTGGGCAAACTCCTCCCTGAGATCCACTGATCTGGAGGAGGCCTTGCGAATGATGTCGATCAGAACCCTGTTGTCGATGTGGATGCGCAATTGAGCGTCGGGGGTCAGGAGCGGTTGGAACGCCTGTAAAGCAAAACGGACTGCGCGCATCTCCTTCCTGTTGATATGGAAAGCGCGTTCCGTCTGAGTCCAAAAACCCTGCACTGGAATCACCTTGGTTGAAGGGTTCATATCCCTGCGCAAAACCGCTCCCCATCCCGTCGGCGAGGCATCTGTCTGCAGCAGTAACTGCTGTGTCGGTAAATTGATCGGAACTGACGTCATTCGTTTGCACAGCGCAATGAAGTAACGCACGTCCTTGAGTGCGCCATGACTGATTTTGATCCTGCCATTCCATCCTGGTGTCTGAGTCATGCAATCGTAACACTTCGCGATGTGCATGCGTGCTTCGGGGACGACGATGCTCGTGCTCTCGACCAGACCACAAAAGCTCGCCATACGCCGCTTTGCGATCCACCTGCTCGACCTGGAGCATCGCTGCAGAATCTCGGAGGCTACGGCTCGCAATTTGGAGATCTTGGACGGCGGTAAGGAAAGAGTGTTCGTGTCCGAGTCGATGGTCAGCCCCAGATGTTCCCTGAGCTGACTGGGTTCCCAGTCGGACTTGGTGGGGTGCTCCAGCAGTCCCATCAGTCGAAAAATGTTGCGCAGTAATCTGGATCCCAGTCTGGCGTCCTGAAGGGAGTGAAACTGGAATAGAAAATCGTCCAGATAAATTAGGGCGATCATCCAGAGAGTCTTTTGGCGCCACTTGTGAAGGAGGGGGTGCAACTTCTGACGTGCTGTCCTGTCGGGCTGGCGTAGAAACCGGAACAACTGCTGAGTCAACTTCGTGAAGGCCCGCGGAGCGCCTTTGTAACCCATTGGGAGAGCCAGGAACCTGAAGCATTCGATGGTTCCGTCGGGGAGCTGGATCTTGAAGCACACGAATCGGCGATGGCGCGGATGAATCCCCAGGTGGTAGTACGCATGGCTCAAGTCGCAGCTGACGAAGAACCCGTGCTTTACGAGACTCCGGCGGCATTGCTGAAGACTCTCGAGGCGGACTTTGGGCACGGTCACAAAGGTGTTAAACTTTCTCAAGTCGAGCACCAAGCGACACCCTCCTGTCTTTTTTGGAATCAAAAAAGCCGACGAAAAATGGACGCTATCCTCCGGTCGAATGCGTTCAAACGCTCCTATCCGTAAGTACTCCTCGCGTAAGTCTTCCCACGCTGAAAAATCCTCTTCCTTTACCGAATATACACGAGTGTGAAATGGGGGTGGTGCTTTCTTGCGCCACTCAAATCGATATCCGTCTTCTATCCACTTTTGCACCTGGCTACTGGTGCCAATTTGTTTCCAAAACGCTGCACTGGCGCGCAGTCGTTCCCACAGAAACATAAACCGAAATGGGGTTAAGCGTCCTGGGAGGGAGGCCGTGGAGCAGGCTGCGTGGGTGCAGTACCGGGCTTGGAGCCTTTCTTAAACTTCGGTTTCGTCTTTGCGCCGTGGTGGGGGCCTGTCGAGTCGGCCTTGGCACTCGTCGCCAGAGCTGGGCAGTAACCCGTTTGTAACGCACCGTACCGTAACGCACAGGGTCGGTACAGTAACGTGTCCGGTCGGTGCACGCACCGACCGGACGTTACAACACGTTGCACACGTTACAACAACGACCCAGTCGGTACAACAACGTCCAAGTCCGGTACAACAACGATCCGACGTTACTGTAACGCCAAAGCGTTGTTATAACGCAGTACGTTATCAGTAACGTCTGCGCCGGCTGCTATAACGTCCGCACCGAGGCAAGACGTTACAACAACGATCGGTTGCGTTACATGTAACGATAACACGTTACAACAACGGCCAGGTCGGTACAACAACGTAATGGCGTTGCAGTAACGTCATGTGGATGACGTACAAAGTGACCCCCGCAAGGTCCCCAGAACCCAAGGGAACCGAGTGGGATTCGAACACCGTACCGCACGATGCCGAGTCATCTACACTGAGCGCTAAGCCAAGTGGACCACGATGATTTTGTGGCTGTTGCAATGATATACCTTAATGTGTTTGTAATTCTGTGAAATTGGGGTATATTATTGCAACAACCACAAAATCATCGTGGTCCACTTGGCTTAGCGCTTAGTGTAGATGACTCGACACCGTGCGGTATGGTGTTCGAATCCCACTCGGTTCCCTTGGGTTCTGGGGACCTTGCGGGGGTCACTTTGTACGTCATTCACATGACGTTATTGCAACGTCATTACGTTGTTGTAACGAACATCGTTACTCGAACCGTGTAGGGCGGTACAACAACGCCAGTGACACGTTGCAACAACGACCGTTACACGGGTGGCGCCCGTTGGCGACAACGTATTGTACCGACCCGGTACCGATGTTGTACCGTAACGTGAAAATATCCGGTACCGTACCGTACCGTAACGACCCCTTACGGTACGGTACGGTATGTAACGTGTCGTACCGTACCGTAGGGGGTCGTTACGGTACAGCCCAGCTCTGCTCGTCGCAAACTGCTGAGCTGCAGTCTTTGTCAAAGCGATCACTGACTTGTCCGTGACGTTTTGGACCACCTCCGCGATAAGTGTAGACGAAAAACTGTCCTCGGCTCCTTGACCACGAATCTTTTCTCTGGCAAGCTTATGAATAACAGCAAATTCAGAAGAGGCGTACTGTGCCTGCAACTTATGCTGATACACGATACGGGACGTTGGTGGACCGGCCCGCCCCCTTTGCGGGCTCTTCTCGCTTTATCCCGTATCATCTCGTCCCCCCTCGGGCCAGTGGTCGCCCTCGACCACCTTCTCCTTGTGCCCGTTACTCCATTCTCCTTGACCCCTCTGCGATTACCGGGTTACCGTTCTCTCGCGGGTCTATTCGGGGGTTCTCCAGGATCTTTCTTGTGATCCTTTGATCCTTTGTTCTTATCCCTTTGATCCGTCTAGTCTCTTGAGCTTATGGTCTTTTGCCTTGCTCTGCGGCGGCGATCACTGTGATGATCTCAACCCCCTCCCCTCCTTCGCAATGATCCTCATGCTCTTTCACCTCTCGTTACTACCACTCTCGGGTCAGAGGCGCCAACTCACTCTCAACTTCCATGGCCTCGCTAGGACTCGAACTCGTGACCTTCGGATCGCAAGTTCGGCTCCGAAACCAAATGATACACGATACGGGACGTTGGTGGACCGGCCCGCCCCCTTTGCGGGCTCTTCTCGCTTTATCCCGTATCATATGCACTTCCAATAAACTCGACGCGAGCTCCAGAACGCGACCCAAAGCTCCAATATACGGAACCAACAAATCTTTCGTCACACCTCCTTGGCGGTGGGCGATAGCGCTCAGTCCCGCCGTGATATCAATGAGATAAGAAAAAACAGGAGCCCAGGAACCAAACTCGATAGCACCTGCCTTGGCACCTAGCTTGGCGTTGATAAGCTGGCCAAGCTTTGAGTCTGCCGTATCAAACCACGTGCCGAACCTGGTCTGCTCGGATGGGCGAGGACACGGGTTCTTGGGAGACTTAGGAACCTCCTCCGCGTTACTGATGACGGCTTCTGAAAGCGTCGCCACACGGTTTCCCCACACTCGGTTTAGAATTTGGTCGAACTCGCGTTCGGCCGGGTCGGCGGCGTCTGCCGACGGCCCTTCGTCGACTGCTGCACTGGAAGCCCCTGGTTGAGCTTGGTTGGCGACAAGCTGTTGCAGCGCAGGAAGTAACTGTGCTAACGCAGCAGCTGTGGTGTCGTCCATCCAGAGTGTCGACGATGCGTGCCTTCTCGCCGCTTCGAAAGCGGAACTTGTTCAAAAAAACAAGAGGTGCCCGAAGAGTATTCATGTTCACATTTTATGTTGTGTTACTGTAGTGCCCCAAGCGGCTTTACTGCAATCACTAATCGTTTTCTGACCCCCTTTCTCGACTTTCAACTAAAGAGCAGATCTCACTGAATTTCCCACCTCCTCCCTTCCGTCCCACCTATGCATAAACTACTTGTTTTGCAACAATTGAACATTTTCCATTCCACTTGAAACTTGTGCTGTAGAAAAAACCCTTGGGGTTTGCTCAATGTTTGGATTGCCACGCACTGGAGTTTCACAAATTAAATAAAGTTCACAAATTTCGCAAAGGGTCCCGCCGTTGGCGGGCCGCCAACACATCATCCCCTGCGGACAAAGAGCCTGCTGTTGCTCTTCCTGACTGGGGCGAGTGAAGGAGGGGGGTCTGGTCCGAAGCACACAAGAACAACAGTGACGTTGTCCTTGGCGCATGCCGAGTTCACGGCTGCCTCTACCTGAAACCACGGTCATCTGGGTGTAAAAATTCCGTATTTCTGCGCCAGAGCAAGATTCTGTTTGTGATCACTGTGAACGTGAGGGAAGGAATTCTTACTACCGCGTCGGCAGCCATCTGGGGCGAGTTGTGGATGTACAAACAACGGCGCACTAACAGTACAGTCCACCACAGTACCGACTAGTCGGCTGCGCATCCACAACCCGTCCGTCGGAAAAAGCATGAACTCTGGTCCCCTCCGAGCTCCGTGGTGGTGACGTCTAGAGTGGGGATCAGCGCACCCGACCCGTGCGCTGATTTTCTTGATCTTGGTCAGGTGCCCCTCTGGGACGAATTTGGAACGGTGGGATTTTCTTTGTCCAGGGAGTTTTCTTTTGGTTGAGTTTTTTTGTTGTTCGACTTTCATTATGGGGGGTGCACCACGTGATGGCCTCTTTTTGCTGTAGTTGATTGATTGATTGCAGTACTGCAGTGGAAACTTGAAAGTAGAGTTGGGTAGCCCGCCCGGGCAAACATATGCTGGGCCCAGGACGGAACTTAGACTCGCACATGCACCAGCTCACGCATAAACACGCGCAAATATTAATTTTGTTTGCTTTCCTAATCTACCAAAAGCATTGTCAAAGTCTTGTGAGGTGCAAAACAAAGAATGCAGCTCCACGACGTTTGTGCGCTTTTAAAATGAACCATATATATGCAACGTTGTCGACAGTCTTCAATAATATTTCCTGCTCTCAAGCTTAGGCTGACAGAAATACAGCAACTTCGAGTGGACGACCCGCACTCTGGTCAAGGCGAAAAATCGTCGACCAAGCTATAACACTCTCAGAGGAGGCTCCTACAAATATTCCTGCATCTCGTATCTCCAGTCGAAGAGGTATCCTCGTTCTCGTCATGTTTCGTGCACTGCTGTGTGTGGTCGTTTGCGGGGCAGGCTTCGTTGGGCGTCGCGCGCTGAAGCGTTGCCGTCGCCGGCGACAGACGAAGTCTTGGGTTGCTCAGTGCGGCCATGTGGCCTCAGCTGCCTGACATTTTCGTCGAATACGTGAGTTCTTCTTTCAACGAAGACTAAACAGTTTTGAAAATTACCTGGGGTGGGTAGCCCCTGTGGTAGTGCATCCGTTTCCTGACCATGAACTACTGAAACGTAAATGACAGCCCCCTTGATATCAAGGTGTGCAAACATTTTACCCGTGCACCGCAGCCTACTGTGAAGAAAGGGTTAAGAAAAGAAGCAAACAATTAACAACTTGTGACCTACTCTGGCATTCTGGCGTTTTGAAACTCCATGAAAATATTGTCGTTGTTTGCATCAGTGACGCCGCCGCTCACACCTCTGGAGAAATGAATGCAATGACGACAAGCTTAAGCTCTTTCAGCCTTCCTCTGGACGGTAGCAAACACAAGTGAGGAACATTCTGATTTTGTTCTCTAATGACAGGACCAGGTTCTGAACCTGAGTCGGCAATTTCTATTTCTGAATTCCGAAACAAAACTGCTTTTGTTTTCTTTCTTATCAGGAAATGTGGGAATCGGGTATCATACCTTTAGTGATAGAATCACCGGCGAGGGAGCGTGGTGAGGGCTGCAATATATTGCTCGGTTAAATAATATTTGATCATGCGTTGGAAAGGGAAAAAATTGGATTGTTGGATACTTAGGGGATTTTGGAGTCGATGAACGTTGTGATTTGGAAAAGTTTTTAAGCCTGAAAATAATGCGTTCTCTGGAAACTTAAGCTGAAGGCTCGTGACGACGGGCTAACTTCTCAACTCAAGAAGTACTTCTGTGAACTAGTTCACCAAAAAAAATTTTTTTTTGGGACATAAAACAAATCTCTGGATGTGCAGCATTCACGTAGTGTCTTGTGTGCGACCACCATGGTGCAAATGAAATGGTGGAATGGATCTGGCCAGATCCATTTCTTACTCTGACCCCTTCTCCCAACAGCAGCCCAATGAGATCGTGTCACATTCAAATACAACGCTCTCAATACATCTCATAATTGATGCTTTCTCAGCAAACATTCACCGACCCCCAACTGTGGCCTTTGTGCAAATTTGTACGAATTTACTGTTTAAACATTCGGTGGAGTGACATGCCAGCCAGGTATTCTAGAATATCTTGGTATTCTATTCTCTGCAGAGATCTCTGGCGAGTAGGCACCATTAATTTATTTTCAAATAAGGTGACAAGCAACATGGATAAATCTTGATCGAAAAAAAGCTTAACCTCTGATTTTGGGCTCATTGCAGGGTTCGAATGCAAAGATTGGTAGAACCCAATGTCAGCATTCCATATGGGGTAGGAAAAAAAATTCTAGGAAGATTCTGTTTTGCCAAACAGTTACTGTGTGTGGGCACAGTCTTTTTTACCACTGAAAATTCTTCAGTTTGGCGTAGCCAACCCAAGCCTGTTTTGCCAACAGGTTTCGTTTGCATCCAGTGTTTGTTGTTGCGACGATTTTGCTGCGTAAGCGTGGTAGGATACTATGTCTGACTAATGCTGTGTAAATAATTATTGATTAGAAGTCTTTGAAGGACCCCATCTGATCCTCCCCATACATTCATTCTTCCGAATTCTCAACTTGCGATGATCGCGACCGGCAGCGATTTGTTTGGAGGGAGATATCGCGCAGGATTTCGCCTTTGAATCTCTAAACGATGGTGGAAGGTGCGAAAAAAAATCGTACAACCGGCGGTTTTGTCGACCTCCCCCCCCTATTGGCGCTTGCATGACACCAATCTGCCGACAAGGGTAGCTTCATCTGGAATGAATGATCGTACATCCTATTTATTTATTTATTCCGTTTGTTTGTTGAATCTATCAATCAATCAATATTGCAATATCAATATTATTTGTTTGTTTTCTCATTCCTTTTTTGTGTGGCAGTGCTGGCAGTCCGATTATTCACTCATTGGATAATTAGTTTGTTGTGTCTTTTAAATGTGTGTTTGTCTTATCGGGTTGAATTATTTGATTTTGATTTTGACAGATGAGGGGGAGCTTCTGGTTGTGTTGCTGGAGACGCATCCAGCACTCTTTACAAAAACCACGGTGCAGGGAAAACCTCAACCGCCCAACCCATTCGAGCAGGTCGCAACAGTCGATGTCCAAAAGAAATCATTAATGCCATTTAAATAATATTTTTATTGATGCTTAGTTATTTGTGTCTGTGTGCGTATGGATTTTATCTTGAATATTTGAATTCTTGAGAGAATTCTCCTGTTGTAGCCTCAATGGACCATTTTTAGAAACAAAAAACAATGAACAACCTATTTTCGTATAATTATGAGGGGAATCTTGAATTCGAAATTGAATATGATTCAAGAAAACTGAAATCAGCTAAATCTGGGGTGACCCCCCCCCTCCCCCCCCCCAAAAAAAAAAACTAGGAATAAAGAATGTATAAAAAATGTATATCACATTACATACATTCTAATAATAAACATATTTTTCAAATATTTTCTTCCTTTTTGTGCACTTTGTTTTGGGTGAAACAAGTTGAAAAAAAAAACACAAAAAAATCAGAAACTTCCCCCCCCCCAAAAAAAAAAAAGAAAAAGTCAATTTTTGCATTGAGGAGTTGCAGCCTGTTCAAAAGTGTTGGTGCTTTGGGTTCAATGGTGCAGATTATGATCTTTTTGAATTGCTTCATGCTGCTCAATGCTGCAAACGAGTTGGTGGTGTATGCTGTCCACGAAAAATCTTGGTAATGCCGAGCCTTTCTTTTTCATTTTTTTTACCTTCAGCTAGACTTTATTTTTCTTAATTCTTTTTCCCCTCAGCGGAAGCATCACCTCGACAGACTGAGGCTTTGGACCAGAAAAAAAACAAAAGGATGTTTGTTTTGGTCGAATTGTGCGGCTGCAATCTGCATCGCAAATTTTAGACTTCTTTTTTTTTCAAGAAAATGCCAATTTTTGTTGTTGGAAAATGTATGGGTTGTCTTTTCAAACGTCCACTGAGTCTTCCAATTGTAGTGGTCCCTGAATATTGTTCGGTGTTTTTTTCCCTACATAATTTCTGCAGGTTCTGTTTTTGAAGGTGTTTTTTTGTTTTGTTTTTGGATTCCCAGCCCAATTCTGCATCGCTCCGAGAAAGGCTCAAGTTTGACAGGGAAAAACCAGTTGGCCAGCACCATTGTATTATCTGCATTTCAAGACCTCATGAAGAGGGCACCCAATTCAGGGAAAGGTATGGCTCCTTTTTTACTTGCATATACAAATACTTGTTTTTCAAATGCATTGCTTTGTTTTTCTGTAATACCTATTTTGAGGATGGGTCGGCGCAGTTGTAGTCAGAAAAAAACACCCATGGATGTGAAATTTCCGAGCTGGAAAATTCACCAGCTGAAAGGAGCTCTGGGAAAGGATAATCAGTTTTTTACAAAAGGTTGCAAGAATCCTTTTTCTGTCTGGATGAATTTTGGCCGACGGTGTTTCTGGATGTTACAAGGTCGCATTCTTCTTATTCTATGTGTTTTGTTTTCTGTCCAATCTGCCAGGTGGGTGCCCTTCTGACCCTGCTTTATCCGCCGCCATTTCCCGAGCGTTATGCTTCATCCACCGTCAAAAACTTTCCAGAAAATGGGGCTTCCGTTCCACGAAACCTCGCATTCTCATATTCACTGCCTCCATGGATGCGTCTGTCCAATACATCCCCATGATGAACGCCATCTTCTCTGCCCAACACGCCGAAGTGCTGATCGATTCTTGCCATTTGGGCGCCCAAGACTCCTCCTTCCTTCAGCAAGCATCCCACATCACTGGCGGCGTGTATATCCGCCCCCTCAGAAAGGAGGCGCTGTTGGAATACCTGAATTCGACGTTTGCAACGGATTCACACAGCAGAGGCCACCTCAAACCGCAAGTCTTCCAGAGCGTCAATTTCAAAGCGTCGTGTTTTTGCCACAAACAGCCCATCGACCTGGGATTCGTGTGTTCGGTTTGCTTGTCCATATTTTGTCGATATGTTATGGAATGTCCGACATGCGGAACCTCGTTCGTAATCTCCAAAGGGAAAAAAGGTTGATGCGATGATTTTCCTTGCCTGGCAGCGATGGTTTTTTTAGTAGAAAAAAAAATGTAGTTTGTTGAGCTGATGGAGTGTTCAGAAAAATTATGTTTGGTTGCTCGTTTCTTGAAGAGAAATGAAATGCTTGAAGTCAACGAGCAGTTTTCTTTTTCAAGACTTTTGGTGGCTATATTTCCATTTCTGGAAAGCTTTCTAATCGCTTTCTTGGGTTACCCTGATGTTGGAGCACCTGGGGGGAATGCTGCTTTTTTTTTTTTTCTGAAAAAAGCCCACAGAAAAACAAAATTATCTCTTGATCATATAAACCATTGCGACAGCATGTTTCACAGTCTTGAATTCCACAACATAAGGAAATATTCTCTTTCATTTTTTCTGGGGGCTATTGTGTTTTCTGGATGGCTTCTGAGAATCCAGCCCTTCCAAGCACAGCTGCTCTTTTTAATGTCAAAAGAAATTCCCAGCGTTTTTTGTATTCGTTGTATTTTTCTTATTTACTTATTCTACAGACACCTCCCCAACATGGGCCAAAAGGAAAAAAGAAATCCCTGTGCTGTGTTTAGCAAAAATCATTCTCATTCTCATCCCAGCCGCCAATCGAGCCAATCCACCTCCATCAGTCGGACGCACTCAGGATGCGCTCTGTGTCAAGATCGTCTAACCCCAACGAATCGATCCACACCATCACCACACCACTTTCTATAAAAACTGAAAGCACCGCCCCTTCACCCGCAAGCAACGAGCGAAAAAAAGGTGCCCCGGAGGCGACAAGATCGTCCCGACCTTTTCATGCAATTCGAAATAAATATGTGCTGTTAATTATACCTGTTGAATTCACTCGATTTCGCGAATAGCGAGCGCCCTCTGTGGGGCTAGCTTTTTGATCTGGCTTCTTTGGAGTGTTTTTTTGGGGATCCTTTTTCCTTGTCCTAAAAAAGCAATTAAAAAAAACAGCAAATGAGCCGCTGAGCGCATCCAACGTGAAACTTTTTGATTTTTCTAGTGTCAAGGAAAGATTGCAATTGGCTGGATTCAACAGCATTCGAATTTTGAGTTGCATCAAACATACATAAAGCACTTTCTGGAGAAAAAATGCAGATGTTTTTTTAACACACCGATGAATCTGCATTTTTGTATTTCAATTTTTGATCTTTTCTTTGTTTCTTTGTTTTTGCACCTGTCGTCGTGTTTCAAATTTTTTTATTTTTGTTTCATGCTCGGGAATTTTTGATTTTTCTGTTTTCCATATCAGGTCATCTCATATGTGCGATTCGGTGGCTTTCGGTGACTTGCCCGATTTGCTGGTGTCGAATATACTGTCTTTCGTTGGAGGAAAAGATTTGGCGAAGGCAGCATGTGTGTGCAAGCAATGGAAGTCAGTGACCTGGACAAATCCAGAAACCTGGAGGTACCCCCATGGCTTCAAAAATTCAATTTAATTTTCTTAAAGTTTTTCTTTTTCTTTTTTCCCTTCAATCCTTTTTTTCAATATACTTTTCTTCCTTATTTCTTTGCCCAATCTCGACGCTTTCGTTTGGTGTTTCACCCAGTTATTAGTACTCACTTTTCAGTAAATGTTGAGGTGCCCTTTCAGAGATCAAGGATTTTTTGGGGGTGTTTTTGTGTCGATTTTAAGGGACCTTAGGTGCTTCTTTCCAGGTCAGCCTATATAATCGACTTCGGGGGGCTGCCTCCCAAATCGGTGAATGACAAGGATTGGCATGCAGCATACTTACTGGAACACCGCTGGCGGAATGACTACGACCTCGAACCAACCCAAATTTCAGCCAATCAAAAAGGGGTTCTGTCGCTCATATTTGACGAAAGCCACATTATCAGCGGGGGATGGGACGCCTCCATCAAAATTTGGTCGGTGCTATGTCAGACTTTGTTGGCAACCTTGACTGGACACACCAGGGAGGTGGTATGCCTGTCGATGGCTGATAATAACAAGCTGGTCAGCGGGTCTTACGATTCCACCATTCGAGTTTGGGATTTGGAGGGGAGGAAATGCGGAGCCTGTTTGCTGTGTGTTTCTGATGATGGTGAATATTTGTCGGTGAATTGCTTGGATGCGTCCAAGGTGAGGTTTCAAAATCACCTTTCAAAAATAGGCAAAAAGAAATCGATATGTGTTACATTGTGAGTCTGGAAGTCGGAACTGGATAAAAGTGACGTGTAAAAAAAGTGGAAAAGACAAATTCAAAGTTTGAATTGAGCGGATACCTGCAATGTGGTGTTCGGTTTAAAAATATTTGCAAGCTGATGAATGCATGCAGTTGGGAGTGTTGCTTTCGTTTCTAGGTTTAAATTCGTGAGGGAAGAGAAAAAAAAAACAGAAAAAAACAATAGAGAAAATAAAATACAATTTGTTTGTTATGAGTAGGGCAAATGTGTCAGTGGCCACGATGATGGCTTTTTGAAAATATTGGATGTTGAGTCTGGGCATTGTGAATTGACGCTGGTCGCACATGAAGGAAATATCATGGATGTGCATTTGGATGTGCCAAAGGTAGGGCATTAGTAATCATGACTAACCCCATATCACTCATTTACGTAATGGATGGCTACATGAAACTTTCTATATTTTCGAAGATGGAAAAAAAAAATCATGCGGATGAGAATGATGATGTTTGTTTGTTTTATTTTTCTTGCATTCAAATTAAAAAAAAAAAAGGAAGGAGGTAAAAAAATTGAGGGGGGTTCCCTTATATCTTTTCATCGAAATTGTCAATTTTGAACTGGCTTTCTTGGGAGGGTTTTGACCGCTCATAATTGATGCTAGTACATGCATTTGTGAATGCTCCAATAAATGGTGTCAAAAAGGGAAAAATAAAAATAAAAACGAGGATCAAAATTGCATATGGGGAAAAATCGAACCGAAAAAATAATGATGAAAATCAAATTTGTCGATTTGACAATCATTTTTTTTTTTTCGAGCCAGTTTCATAGTATCATTTTATTATTCCGTAACTCTTTCTTAGTCTTTTTGATTTTTCCATTCTTTCATACATTCAGCCACAATTTTTTTTTTGTCGATTTCCTAAGAAAAACTGTGAGTGTATGTGTGTGCGTTTTTGTTTTTGTTTTTTTTTCAGAATCGAGTAGTCACCAGCTCCATCGACCTGACCATTAAGATGTGGTCTTTCGATTCGATGAATTGCTTAGTCACTTTTGGAGATCAACGCTCCATATATTGCATGAGCGTTGTGGAAAATTTGATCATTTGTGGATCTGTTACTGGCCTGGTGGTGCTTTGGGATGAGAAGGTGATATGACCACATCATAAATACAATAAATAAATAAATAAATAAATAAATAAATAAATAAATAAATAAATAAATAAATATTATTTTTTATTCATGAATGAATGAATGTTTAATTTACAATAGGCAAACTCGCCCAACGAAGGCTGAGGTTCACAATGAGGTGATTTACCCCAGCCCTTGAAAAAAATCCAGTTCAATATAGCCAGTTCTTAAAAACCCTCCACAGTTGCACCTAAGATAACGTGAACCTAGTAGAAATCCCTGGTGAAACTGCCCAGCACCTTGGAAAAAAAAACTGCGTAGAGAAGGTGATATGATTATTATTATTTGATAATAAGGTTTTGTTTTGTTTTATTATATTATATCTTAACATTTTTTATATGTTGAAAAATATATATTTGCTTCCCCTGACTGCACTGTTTCGAATCAGTTGTGAGAAATCTGGTTCCAACTCCCCTTTTCTTTTGGCATGCTTTTTTTCTGTTTATTATTTTCCTGAAAAATTGATTAGCGATTCATGATTGAGTGGAGCATTGTATTACGCATTTTTTTTTCACTGCCTCTTTTCGTCTGCATAATTTCAAGTAAAGACCCCCCCCCCAAAAAAAAAAAACAAACAAAAAAAACAGTGGTGACTATTGCACCCCTCCTTCCCCTTCGCCTTTCCTGGATATTACTAATGAGGTATTTTCTTGGATATTACTAATGAATTGTATTTTTTTGAATATTAGTAATCGGTTATATTGTTGAATATTAATACTGGATTATTTTCCAGGAAGGTGAGGATGTGTTGATTTTGGATGGGGAAGCACCTTGGGTAAGATGCGTGCATTTCGATGGAAAGAGAATCGTATCGGCGGCCAGCGATAAATATGTGAAAATGTGGGACGTCACATCAGAAAGACGCATAAGGGATTTCCACGGCCATTCTGCATTAATTCTCAGCGTGAAATTCGACGATACCAAGCTAATCACCGGCAGTTTGGATGACTTGATTTGTATTTGGGATTTTCAGAAACACACCCAGGTTCCAGGGGAAAGTAGCGCAAACCCGTTGTAAAAAAAGTTCGGAACAATAAAAAAAAAGAAAACACGTAAGAAATACCATTTTTTCCATTTTTGTTTTTTTTATCCCCTGTATTGTTGTGGATCATTGTGGAATTTTATGATGTTTTGGGTTCTGGGATGGTTTTGTTTCTGTTGTGGAGAATTTTTGTGGGGTTTTTTTGTAATTTTTGTGGTTTTGTAATGATATTCCACTTGGTTTGCAGCTTTTCTTTTCAAGACTGAATCAAGTTTGGACCAATGTCGATTGGCAGTAATTTGTAGCACAGATTCGGTTAGATCTCAATTCTTTTGATATACTGTTGCACCAACCAACCAACCAACCAACGTTTTTCCACACATCAATGCGTGAATGACAAGGAGCCCTAATCACCAAACAATCATTGTGTGAAAACTCACACTAATCCATGGCTTGGCATTTTTATCTTTTCAATGGTTCTTTTTCTTTATCCCAATGAGTGCAATGCAATTTCCAGGTCGGATTTCTGGAGCCCTTGAAATTTAGTTTGCAGTCAATTCCTTGTTTCATTTTTCCGTTTGAAACATTTTGGAAATGGGCAGTCTGCAGTTGCTCAGTGTCATTATATTTCAGAGGATTTTTTTTTTACTTTCGACTGCAGATGCTTTTAATTTCGTCCCACCCACCCCTTTGTAAGAAGAAGCAATAGAGCACCAAAACACACCCTGCCACCAAAAAATTCCCGTTCGCTGCAACGCAGCGAAATTCACCAATCGCAATCCCAATTCAAACGGGACATTTGATGTGGCGATTCTGAGCTTCAATGTAATTATTACCATGCCAAACCCCGACATCGAATTCCCAAAGTTGTCCGAACAACTTGCACTCTCCCTAGAAGCAGCTTAGCTTAGCTTACACCTTTCACAAGCCTACCGAATCCATTATTCAACCTCTGGGGGTGGAAAAAAAGAGTAAAGGGGGAGAAAGAAAAAATCACCTAGCATATGCATAACACAAAACATCCCTGGACAGACTCAAATCGTAGCCGAGGGCTTTGATGGGGTCCATTCGAGGTCCGAAAACCTTGATTTGGCGGATGTGGGTGTCCCTTCCGTTTTGATGATTCGACAGTACAGCGATCTGCAACAGCAGAGCTTTCAGGTGCTCTCCTTCCCTTTCCATTTTCAGGGGAATGCTGATCCACCCGTGGGGCTCGTCCAAGTCGATGTGGAGAATTTCCTGTTTTTTTAGAAAATGCTCTCTCAGGTTGAAAAAAAAATAAAGCCAAAAAATGAAGGGATGTGAAGTCACTTTTGTTTTGGAAAACAAACAAAATTTTATGGAATTGCTCAAAAAAACTGTAAACTTCAAAGGAAAAAAAACAACAATTGATGGTTGTTTCTGAAGCAAATCATCTGGACACGAGATTTTCCACCGAAAAAACATCAACATTGGTGGAAACGACTTGTGTTTTTTGGTTTTTTTTCGAGACCGAATCTGATCAGAGGGGGAAAAATAAACAAATAAATAAATAAAAAATAATGATACGATAAAGAGCTTTGTTTGGATTGGAAAAGTTTTTCTTCTTCTGTCTAAAAGTGTTGCATGAAGCGGCTTGATGCATGCACAAATCGACAGTTTCATGGCATTTCTTTCCTAATCAAGCATTTCATCCCTTTGTTGTAAATACCTTCAAATCGTAGAAACTGTTGCCTGCCCTTATGGCGATTTTGCTGGGGGTGTAACTCTCATCCAATCTGTAGTCCAAGTACAGATGCAATTCCTTAAAAAAAGCAAACCAACGGTCACCGTTGAATTCAATTTTTTTGAAAATGAGAAAAGGCATGGTTTTGTTGAAATAACAGGCTCCTTGGCTGTTCAATGATCAAGGATTCTTTCGATACATCTATTAATAAACAAGAAAATATTTACATATATCTATGATGCACACGAAAAATAAATAAAAATTAAAAAAAATAGAAATGAAAATGAAAATTTAAATCTGGGCACCAAGCATCGCTTCTGGTGATGCCCTGATGCTCCCTTTTTTTTAATTTCTTTTTGGATCTTGTTTTTTCAACTTCTCCACAGCAACACGTATATGAATTTTTGTACAAAAAACCCTGATTTTTTTGAAACATTGCATTACCTGAATTAGCATTTTCTTCTGGAACTGCATGTTAACTAAGTGGGGCTGAGTTCCGTCTGACCTACACAACAACAAAAAAACAGAGGGCAAAAAAGGTAATCAACATTTACTGAGATCCATCAACCACAATCCAAAAAAAAAAAAAATTTGTGAATGATTCTCAGAACCAATTTAACACTCAAATTCAAATAAAAAAAGTCAATCCACAAGAAAAAATAAAAAAAAATAAAAGTAATTAAAAAACATATATTGTTGGTTCAGCTGTGGGACCATATCACTCCTTTACATAATGAACCAGCTGCATGAGAAATTTAGCACGTTTGAAAAAAAAAGAAAATAATTAATTGGTTATGTTTTTAAAATTATCAAAAAATATATGAAAGGAGGCCCAACCACATGATTGGATTTTAGTACACAGATAAGCATTTCTTTTTTTTTCTCCTTTAAAACCAAAAAAAGACCACCTTTGTTATATACTTTCTGCTTTCAACATCGACATTATTCTATTATCCCCACCCAAAACCCGAGCACCACAAAAAAAAAATCAAAACACCCGAGATCCAAAATTAGGTGAAGGAAAAAAAAAACACTTACTGCCAGTATGTGTCTGTTTTCCCATCTCTAAGCAGCTCCACGCCATTTCCTGGCTTGGCACTGGTTACAGACCAGACTGCCTGGCCCCCTATCTCCCTAATGTCTTTGTTCGGTACAACATTTTTCCCCAATTTCTGAAAAGAAGCTGCCACAAGAGGAAACCCAAGAACAAACGTCAAGTCTGTAACACGTTGAGAATGCTTCACTTTGCAGGGGTGCTTTTCCAGACCCCTCCCCTTTAAGAAAAAAAAATAAATGAAAGGTCTAATAAAAACACCTATTTCATTTTTTACTTTTTTTTTCAGCGTCTCTTTTTGATAGAAATAAGGGAGAAAAATATTTTTTATAGATGAAACTGTGCAGCAGACTGGGGTTGGGGCCGATCTCAAGAAAATCAATCACGGTTGCGTTACTCAAGCAACCCTTCGAACTGCGAATACAACTTCTAGTGATACGGCAGCTTGCCTCTTCAGCTCTATCATATCTATGGGGAAAAAAAACTTCCAGATTTCTGGGAAAAAGACGTCCTTGTTGCGATCGACGGTGGCCGATCCCGACTCACCCGAGGCGGGTCCAGTTCGAGACATCTTTAGCGACCTTTTTCGACGAAACCGTTGGATCTGTCGCACCGGACGTTGCTCCTTTAGCTTCTCGAATTTTTTTCATCGCACACACAAGAAAAACGTCACAATCGAGCAAGGGTGGAATCACGTAATTGGAGTTCTGCGAGTCAGACTCGCGGCTGACGAGTTGCTGGCAATGCGGTTGGGAGAAAACAGAAGGGAGGGCAAAAACCTGGCGCGTGGCGGTGGCGGTGAAGAGGCCGTTGTTTCAGGAGTCATGGATAAACTATACGTCAACAACTTCTCCGAGATTGAGAAGATCATGGAGGTGCTCCGATGGACGGAACTTTTTGAGAAAGCGTAACGAAAACTTGGTCGAGCTCTTGTAAATATGCTTGCGTTTTAATGATGCTTCGCGTTGCACGCTTTCCACCAGTTTCGAGCCATCGAGTTTTTTTTTCTTTGATTCGGTGTTGGTTTTGTTTTAAATTCGTTTCAGGAGTGCGTCCTGCAGAGCGGACTGGAAACTCTTCAACCAGCGTGCGTAAGTTTTTCAACCCCCAGTCACTGCAAAACAACTCTTCAATAAAATTGCAAAAGTGGATGAGCGTGAGTCGTTTTTTTCTCACCACCACCACCACCACACCAACCTTTCTAGGTATTTATAAAGACAATTTATTTCTTCTTAATATTGGGCCTTGGAGAAATTTACCCGAAAAAAGTTTGAGTACAGCACACAATGCACAGTGTATTTTCTACTCCACCTCTGTCTGCAATGTTTGTTTTTGTTTATGCAAGCAAGACAGACATTGTGGGGCAAGTCGAAACCCTCTGCTGGGTGTTTCTGCGTCTTGCCTTCTCTCTGTTTAAATTCTTATTTGGTAATTTTTTTGTCTGTGAAAAGGTGGAATTTTTGCAAGAGCTGAAAGCAGTTGTCGCTCCTCCAAGGTAAAGCTGCAGGTAGTCAGGAAAACTTTTTTTTTTGGGGGGGGGGTTTTGCACAGTTTTTGCTTTGGGATGGCTGGGCACGCTATGATCTTGACTTCAAGGATCCCTGGAAAAAAAAATTAAAAGTTTTTTTAGCTCCCAATACAGAAAGGATCAGACTGACCAAGAGACCCAAGAAGAAATCCGCTTGAAGAGAGAGGTAAGTGTATTCCCCCCCAAAAAAAAACATAAAAATAAAAATAAATAAATGATTAGAAAAAATTTCAGCATGTAATTTGAAATCTTGAGTCATTTAATACACGAGCCTCTGATTCTCAATTCTGAAGCAAACTGAAAAAAAAATTTAACATGTAGAGGTATGTTTTTGAATACATGCACGTGCTTGGAATATTGAATGATGTGACTGTGCTGCATATCGTTGCTAAACTCGAAATTTGTTTGTTTGCTTTTTTTGTTTTTCGAGGCTTAGATTGAAGAATTGAGGAAGCATGTATTAGCTTCTCGCTCCACCATCCCGGCAGACCTATCGGAAGCAGTGAAAAGAAACATCGAAAATTGTATCAATGAATCAGGTACCTTGTTGTAATCTCTCTCTCTCTCTCTCTCTCTCTCTCTCTCTCTCTCTCTCTCTCTCTCTCTCTCTATATATATATATATATATATATATATATATATGTATATGGTTTTTTTTTTTTTTTTTTCTGTCGGCCTATAACACATTTTCGTGAATGGGCTGCACTCGACCTTTCGGCCTTGTATAAAATAATTTCGATTCAATGTATATTCATACCATTCGTCTACTTCATTCTTCTACTTTTTGGTCATGGTGAGAATCTTTCAGGCACACATGCTGTCGATATCGAGTCTTTTGTTTCCTGAAGGAATTAAAAAAATAAAATTCACTGCACCTTCAATCATGAAAAGAGAGAGAGAGTGGGTCAGAACAAAAAAAAAACCAAACTTTTGGCACAAAAAAATGACTAATGAAGCTTTCATGTCGGATTAAAACCATGTAGGGGTCGACACCACAAGCGGAGCCGATGAGGAAACCACAGATGAGGATTTAAAGAGAAAAATCGAGTCTTTGAACAGCATGCTTCAATATGAAGGGGGCAATACAGCTTCGAAAGAGAGCTGGACGCTCAAATTGAAATCCTCTCTGTAAGAAAAAGTTTCAGTTGCCCATTGCTTGCTCTTGAAATTAACTCAAGTTTTCTTGACACACTTTTCGATTTTCGATTTTATGTCACATTTTCGATGTAAATCACAATTCAGTTCAAAAATCATGCACCCGATTTCTGTAGTTTTGCGGTTCTCAGAAAAAAAACAAAAAACTTGAAGGCTGCTTAGGAACCCTCGATGTCACTCTTATGATTTTTTTATTTTTTTTTGTAGGGTTGAACACAAGGCAGCCCTGGATCGGCTGCAGAAAGTCAGAAATCTTTTTCAATCGGACGTCGATTCGATGGACACAGGGCCCCTTTCTTTTGACAGACCGCTGATAGCAAACACCCCAATTGTAAAAGCAAATCTAGCCACAGCAGCACAGGCGTTGAACCGATAATAACCAGGGGCTTTTTTCTTATCTTTCGGTTGCATTCCACAAGAAGCTTCTAAATAGATTATGAGGGCCGTTTCAAGGGTTTGTTTTTTCTTTAATGTTTGTAAATGGAGGGGAGGGGGTGCAAGGAAATCGTAGGAAGATAAGGTCGTGGTTTTCTGTCTGTTTGCCAAGAAATGAATCGAAGTGCTGTCATGAGCACTTCAATTCGTTGATTTGTTGAGAGAAGATCCAAAAAAACAATTGGGGGTACATAGACAAAAAAAAAAAAAAAAGCCCGTCGTTCGAGTCGTACAACACCACCAAACAACATTTCCCCAATCATTCAACTGCCGCGTTTTGCTGGCCTGAACTGAAGAGCGATATATTTTCTATCTGTCCCTGGGCGACAGTGCCAACCCATGACCCTTTTGCCAAGGTCCATCGGCTCACTCGGCGGTTGCGCGAAACACCTCGGAAAGAATTTCTGCGTGGCGGTGGGGGCGGTGGACAGCGAGGTCGCGGTGGACAATTTCGGCCTCGCCAACTGGGCCCACTCGAACGAAACCTCGCTCGCGCACGCATCTCGTCGGAACAGGCAAAGCGCCCATGTCCCCAGCGACCCTGTGTTCTACCCTCAGGCGGAGTGGAAGAATTTCAATGGAGCGTCAACCGCGAAAGACGTCGGAATGGACGTGTCGAGGTCGCATGGATTGGCGGACTTAGCGAGTTGGAGGGGCGGGGGCATGTGCGGGGTGGAAAATGTGCCACGGGTCAACACTGAGGTGGTTAACATTGACGTTCTTTCGTCAAATCTGGAATTATTGAGGCGAATGGAGGAGAGCGTTTTGGGAATAAGGACGGTGGTGTTATCGTCCAAGCGTCGAAAGCTCGACACCGCCGAGGGCGACGGTGAAAATGACGCTCATGCCAGTCGGAATCCGCGGACGAGGATGCGAGAAATCTGCTCGAAGATGGGGGACTTGTCGGACACCCTGTTGGTCGGGCTGGGGAAAGCAGGGATGGCCAACAAACACTTGAAACCCAGGCTGTTCAAGCAAACGTTGGACTTCGGGTACGTTTTCCGAGAGAAAGCGATTCAGAACGTGTGGCATTACGTGCACGACCTGGGGATTTCGGGGGAGGAAGTGTTGCGCATGTTCGACAGGGACCCACTCTTCGCCAGTCGATCTTTTTCCAGGAACGTAGCTCCTAAAATCAGGTGGTTGGAGAGTCTGGGCGTCGATGGCAGTGTGGTGGTCCACAAGTGGTTAGCCCGAGCTAACCGAGTGCTGTTTCGTAGCAGCCTGGGGAAACTCAAGGAGAATTATGCATGGTTACAGAATCTAGGGCTTTCCAGAGAGGAATGCACCAGCCTGTTGATCCAATGCCCACAAATCCTCCAGAAAGACATTGCCAGTTTGGACGAAAAACTGCTGTTTGCAATCGTGGTGCTGGGGAAGGATATTTATGACCTGGTTCGTTGGCCCACTTATTTCACCTACTCTTTCCAGAACAGGATTTTCCTTAGGACCGCATTTTGCTCCATGTCTGACATAGATTTCAAAGCTTTGGCCATACCCACTTTGTTCGGGTCGAACGATTCGCAGTTTCTGCTCAGCAAAAGAAGCCACTTCAGGGGGGGCGACACCAGCAACGACCAGCTGATGAAATCTTATGCTGAATTCAAAAAAAAGTGGGCAGGGTTGGATGTAATGGAAAAGTTTGCTGCGATTGGGGAAAGAACAGGCGAAATTAGCCATGCATCGCAGCATGGGTTGTAACTTCAAAAATTGAATTCAATAGCCCGTGTTTCACACATGGAATTCATGGTTCGATCAACCAATAAATCATTCCAATACCTGTCTGTTTGTTCCACACCCTATAGAATCCAACACCCACCTCCAGCGATTCATGTTCCTTCGTTTTTTCTATTGTTATTATTAGAGGAAAAAAACCTTGCCAGCTAAGGGTTCCTTTCTAATTATTACAGGAAAAGTACCTTGCTAGCTAAGGGTTTTTTTGTATGATCCCCCCAATGCTTTTGGCTTTGGCTTTGGCCTGGCGTTTCTTGTAATATTTTTGGTTGGTTCGTTTTCCGCCAGCCCTCTTTTTCTTTTTCTTGGGGATGTTCCTGCATCATTACGTAATCCTGACAGACGTTGAATCTCACGTGAATCCACAGCGACAAAGACAGAAACGCAAAAAGCGAAAAACGCGCCCTCCCTGCCTTAGACGTCGTTCTCGTGCGGACGCCAGCGAGAAACGCGATGCTCACTTTGAACGTGCTTCGAGGTAGAAAGTTCGCGCCCGGGGTATCGTCGATTCGAGTTTCCGCCTCTTTCGCGCGAGACAGCAAGACCACGGGCTTCGCCCATGGGAACGGAAGGTATGGATTTGTTCGTTTCACTGTCCAGGGATTAAAATTGTCACTTCCCAGGAGATGCTTGAAGTGTTTTTATTGTATGTTTGAGCGACGTTGGATGTCGCATGTTTGCCAATTTGTTTGGAGTTAGGATGCGGAATTCTTTTGGCCTGATATTCACCAGTTCAGCCAAAAAACAACAACAAAGAGAAAGGAAGAGGAAAAATTCATTCATTCTTGAAAGGAAACGAACAGAGAAATGAACGAAAAATAATCAACACTGTGTGCCACACATTTCTGTTGTCAAGCTAAAGTTTTTTTTTGTTTTTTTTCCACTTTTTCTAAATTTCGAATATGCTTTATTTTGGTGTTTTAAAAATGGCCTTCCCTATTTTCCATAATCAGCAGTCTTTACTTTTTGAAGGTAGAATCAAAGTGACCATTAGCGATTTCTGAAAAAAAAAAAAAAAAAAGAATAAAAAAAATCTTTTTTTTTCATGATTATTCTTTGTAGGGATGGGTTTGTTTGGGCTTGCGTTCTTCAATGGAAAATCGACATAGATTCTTTCAGGAAAGCCAGTGCCCAAGGAGTTGGAAATTGCAAAGTGGTGGTCGAAGGCGAACAGAACGAAATCCATGGATGGATAATCATCGACATGAGATCAGCGAAAATGAATGCAATTCGGTAAAAAAAAAAAAGTAAAAGTGAACCTAAGTATAAAGTAAAAGAAAACAAACTGAAAAAACTGAAAAGAAATAAACTGAATGTAAAGTGAGAATCAAAAATAAAACAAAATGAAATGAAACATAGTGAAAATAGAAAAAATAAATAAATATATATATATATATATAGAGAGAGAGAGTAAATAAATGGAAAAATAAAGAGATAAATGCATGTATCGTTTCACTAGTAGTTACACAACTAGTTAGATTGCACATATATTTGAACCTTTTTTTTTTTTTTTTGAGGGGGCAAATCACGTAAGTTCAGTCATTATTCTTGACCCTCAATGTATCAATGCGATCACGCAGAAAATAAAAAGCCACAAATCGATCAATTTTGTTAGATCAAATCTGAAATTTTTGACCCAGAGGTAGTTTTGGACAGGGCAGACTACGAGGGCGACTGGATAGGGCTGTCAGGTCCAAAAGCTCACCCCTTGCATGAAACTCCGGAGCTTTTTCTGCATTACACTTACCAAGACGAACACCAATTGTCGATGGATAGAAAAAGCCATGCCCCTCCTTCGCCATCCATAGCACACACACATTCGCCCTCGAAATCGAAATTAATATCGTCCCCTTCGAAAGAGGAAGCGCCTCTTGTCAAAGAAATTCACAGAAATCCGTTTGGGGATGTACAACCAAAACAGGTGAGAGCTAGTTAGTTGGGTTTTTTTCTTAAAATAATTATTTTGAGTGTGGATACTTGCGTTTTTCATTCTTTTTTTTAGAAAAGTTGAGAAATCGTCCTTTTTTCATTGAGATGTGTTTTCTTTATAATATTAATGCACTCAAGGCAAAACCATCCTTTCTTTTTTCAGGAAGAGTGTTTTTTTTTTCTTGCTTTATACAAAGTCTTGCAAGATATTTTTTGGTCAACTGTTCGTTTCAATTTTTCATTTCATTGGGGTGTGAAGTGATTTTTGAGTTTCTGATATGACTTGTTCGAGAAGAGTGATTTCTGTGTGTCTGTGTTTTTTGTTCTTGCCCTTTTTGAAGACACAAGAGGAGGCTGGTAGGTTTGGATGATTTTTTTTTGTTTCAATGAGTGATTGGTTCCTATTCAAATAATTAGATTATTTATTCCTTATTCAAACCCATGAAGCCAGACAAGGAGGCCACAAAAAAAATCATTTTGTTTTATTTTAATTTTTCTTCAATTTTGGATTATTTTTGATTGTCTCCAAGAACAAACAGAAAATAAGTTTCGTTCCTTGTTTGAAAAAAAAAAAAAAGACCAGCAAAAAAACAACAACAAATACGTGAATTAAATAAGTGAATTTCTCAAGTTTGAAAATGAACAAAACTAAAACTCGTTTCTTACCTCTTTTTTATTTCATCCAATATTATCATAGATGTGTGCATTTTTCATTTTCAGTTTCATTTTCTGCTTCATTTTTCTTTTTTTTCATTTTTCATTTTTTTTGGGGGGGAAAGGGTCGAACTGAATCAATGAGGTTTGTTTTTTCTGACAATCAGGTCATGAAACATCACCGGCAATGGAGAAACCTCAATATATAGATCATTGTTCCAAAAATAGCAATGCTGCTGATACTGCATCCACTCTACCGCTCGGAGAAGGGCCACAGCGGCATTTCAAAATGACGGTCGATTTCAGGTTGAAGTCTTGTTGGTTGATTTTGGTCCTTTTCTAAGGGTTAAAATTCAGGGGGGGGGGCGGAGTTCTAAGATGCTTTTTTGCATGTCTTTTTTTGGCCGCTTCTCCCAAGGAATCTCAACCAAATAAAAAAACACCCAATGAAATTCTTGGCCAAACAACCGAATCAATATTTTTAACCTAGAATTTCAACTCTGCAAAATAACATAAATTGTACTTCTGGTCCAGACATTTTTTTTTTCATTTTTCATTTTTCATTTTTCTTGTCCATATTCGGACAAGGAAAAAAAAAAATCTGGTGATATGCATAACGTCTTGTTCTTTTTTTCTTGTTTTTTTTTTTCCGGATCTTTGTCTCATTTGTTTTGGCCATTTTTTTTGCCGACAGATCGTTCAAAGCGAATTCTAAACTTCCTCTCAATTTGGCAAATGTTTTCGTGGAAGCTTCCCTGCCGAAGGAATTGGCCAGTCTTATTGGAAGGTGTCCACACAATAAACCCAAAAAACTGATTTATTTATTTATTTGTGAAATCAATTTAAACAAAAAGGAAATGATTTTTTTGTTTTCGATTTTTGTTTATGTAGGTTTTTTTTTTCTGTAGGGAGGGAAAAGAATGGATTGATATTATCGCCTCTGCTCAAAATTTTGTTTTCTTTTCAATTTCATTGGACTTTCAACCATTTTTTTTTTGTTCTTCGACATCTTATGTTGGTTTTTTGCATCAAGATTATATATCATCCTTTCAAGAAAAATGGGTTCTGCCCAAGCATGTACAAGTATGGATTTTTCTATTCTTTTTTCGGGTGTTTCTTTTCTCCCCCCCCCCCCCCCCCCCCCCCCCAAAAAAAAAAAAAAAAAGCGCGTACGTTTGTATTCTTCCATTTATTTTTTTCATGTGGTATACTGCTCTTTATAATTTTGTTTTGTTTCTGTTTTTTGTCGAAGCAGTGCAAATTCAAATTCGAGTATATTGAAAAGCCATCCTCCGGTTCACTGCGTGAGGGGCTCCGAAATAATATTGGCGGGCGGTTATTCGGTGATGCAATTTTACACAGGCATCGTCAATCTAGCCACTGTGCTTGCAAAAGAACCAAGAATTGTTATTGATGTTTGGCACAGGTGGGGTATATTTCTTCCCTCCCCTTCACCCCTCTATAAAAAAAAAGAAAAAGAAAAAAGAAAAACAGCACAACGTTTATTTGGAAATTGTAATCACTCGAAGCCAAAAATCCAGAGAAGTAAAAATCTACATGTTTCTCAAAGTGTTTTTTGAATTGCTTTTAATGATTTGATGATAATTTGCTTGATGTCCATTTTTTTTTCCAAGTTTTCTCGTTTTTACTCTACAGAATGCTAATTTTTCTGTTCAAAGAAATGAACCGTTGAAAAAATCCTTTGTTTTTGGATAATTTTCTTAATTTGGACATATTACCATGGATGTTTTTTTTTTGTTTTTTCCCAGAGAACCCATGAAAAGCGACACTTTGCTGGGGGTTGCATCCATTCCATTGGCGCCCCTTCTTCAGGAAACTTTTATCGAAAACTCGTCCCCCGTTTATGCAATGATCGTGAAGCCATCCAAACCTGGCCAACAGAAAACCTCGTTCGAAAAACAAGTCGAAATAGGAAGCATTCGAGTAGCGATTTCCATCGAAGATTTGGGTCAACCCCGCCAAATGCAATCAACCCCTTGTGCATTGGATAAGAAAGAACTAGGCACCTCAGAAAACGAAACACAGTTGAAAAATAAGCAAGGGGGCGAAAGCAGCAATGGGATTTTGGATGCCAGACATGGCCATCACTTTTCCATCAAAAAAGGTATGTGAGAAGAAGCAGGGAAAATTCTAATTGATTTTTTTGTTTTTGAAAAGGAATTGAAAAATAAGGCAGTCGACGGTCTGATGCTGGCACACTTACTGACTACTGTTTTCTTGTTTTCTTTCTTTTTTTTGTCATTTCGAGAATAGCATTTCGACCTCTTCCTTTTTTTTCATATTTTCTAAGAAAGCAGCGGCAGCCCAGTTCTTGATTTCTGTGTGTTTTCTCCCAGACGGAAATGAAATTGCAGAGGACCAAGGCAGACATGCAAGCATGAGTCAGCTGTCGCCCCCCACCACATCGCACCCAGCTGAAAGAAATTTGGCTAATGAAAATCATATTGACCGAAACCATCCCATGGAAATCCATCCTTCAAACCCTGCTTCAAGCCCGGAGTACACCGCTGCTTGGGAGGTGACTATTTTTTTTCCTGTTATTATTATTATGTTTTGTTTAAATGCATCTTTGTAAATTGAAAGCCTTGTTTCTTATGGTTGAGATAATAAAATCATGTAGTTAGAGTAAAAGGAAAAAAAAAATATGCCTGACGAAATCGGTTGGAATATATGAATGGATTTTTTTGATGAGTGTTTTACTTTTTTCTTTTCCAATGTCAGTTGGAGGTTTGGAAAAAAAATGAAGAAGAAAATTTTCTTGAAGGGCTGGAGCAGCGTGAAAAAGAAAGAATGGCTGTTCTGGATAACGAATGGAGAAAACATGAAAAGTTGAGGGAGGAAGAGGTAAGATAAATATCCATATGCTGAATTTTTGAATTTTTTTCTTCCCTTTTTCAGTTTCATGTTTCGTCCTTCTCAGTGTTATGTTTGTTTTGTTTTTTTCTCAGAACGCATCTTTCGAGTCCCCCCCCCCCCCCCAAAAAAAAAGTAAAAATCAAAAAATCGAAGGAATATATTTATATGATATTTTTTGTTCTTCCTGTTTTTTCCCTTGTTCATTCAATCAGCACTCATGGATGTAAAAAACAATGGTGAAAATTTCCTCTGGTTTATGTCTGTTCGAATAAAAAAATAAAAAAGGTAGGTGCTTTGAGGGGTGAATGTTCAAGTTTGGAGATTCGCTTGAAAGAAATGCTGGAGAGCGTGGAGGAAAGGGAAAGGAAATTGAAAGCAGCCGAAGAAGGTCAATCCAGACGAAAGACAGAACTGGAAAGAGAATATGCTACAAGAATATCCGAGGCTGAAGCTGCAGTGAGAAGACTGCAGGTCTCCTCATTGTCTTCTTGTTGCAGCACTTCTCTAATTTTCCTTTTCAGTTCAATTTCAGAGAAAAATTGTGCTTTCTTTTTTTTCTGGAACTAAATTCCCATTACTAAGTGAGCAAACAGTTTTTTCTCACTTTCGTTTTTTTTTCTTTTTTTTTTTTTTTTTTGGGGGGGGGGAACAATCGACATTAGAATTGAAACACCAGTTTTTTCTAAAGCATAGCCTGTATTTTTTTCTTTCTTTGGAGCAAATTCTCAATTTTGTTCAGCTTGACCCTGCCACATTTTTTCGATAAAGAAATCAAAATTGGAGTTGATTTTTGCACCCAAGCTTTTTTTTTTTTCCCAAAAATTTTCCAGGTAGAATGCGAACATCAGCTGACCATCGAAAGGGATCGAAACGCAGAGCTCGGTCGATTGAAACAGTCTGCCGAAGAGAGGCTTTCGATCGCCGAATCCAGAAGCATCTCTTTGGAAAAGAATTTTGCCGAGTATCGACACAGGCAACAAAACACACCGGAGGCACAGCTCCAATGGGAAATTCAAACGCTCAAAGAAAAACTACAAAAGGCCGAGCAGAAAAACGAAAAGTTGGCCAAATCGAAATCGAAGTGAGTGGCAAAAAGTCTCGTAGAAAGAAAAAAAACGCTGTTTCTGTTCCCATAGTTTATTTTTGCCTCAATTTTTTCTTCCTTTTTTTTATTTAAAGAAGAAGAAGAAATCTGACCACTGCTTCTTTTTTATTTATTGAGTGTTTTACAAAAAAAATATGTACAAAAAAAATATGTACATATGAAGGTACAAGATGGAGGTGATTCGACTTGCCCAAGAAATAGCTCAACAGCACAGGGAGTCCCAGGGAGGCTGTGGGGGCTACGAATTAAAAGAATATGCTCCGCATGTGGTTTTGCAAAATTCTGATCGAGTTCTTTTAAGAACAAATGCACTTCGAGCTGCAGCAGAAGAAAACGTTGCCCGATCTCAGGTGTGCAAAAAAACGTTCTGTGCTATTTCTAAAACTTACGTTGTTTAGGTCCCTGTGAAAAATGATATCTTTTCACTTCCTGCTGGCTTTTGTTTTTCTGGGGGCAGGAGAGGGGGGGGGGTCGCAGTTATCAGCAAATTCAACTGACTCGGAAAAGAAAAGTTTCTTTTCGAGTAAATTCATGTTGGGTGCTGGTAGCTTCGGAGGGGGAAGGTGTTTTTTGTCTTGCCTTGCTATTTGTTTTCTTCTTGGTTTCTGTGTTAGTACCAATAAGAAGGGTTGCTACTATTCAGTTTCCAGAAATTCAACTGATCAAACACTGTATTTTTCTCTTGAAAAATAAAATATAATAATAATATAATATAATAATGTATAATATAATTTCCTCTTGACCATACAGGAAAATGGTGCATAACCTTGTGCTTCTCCGTAGGTTCAGCGGGAGCAGCTGTGTTCTCTGAAAAATGAACTGGAGAATTTGAGGCAGGCATCCACGTGCGCCTCCCCATCCCCACCCCCCTTGTCGCCCGACACACAGAGACCTCCCCACAACCAACCGAAAAGCTCGTTCTTCCCCACCCCGAACCCCAATCAACCGCCGGTTGCAATGCAACAGAAAAATTCTGACGTATCCATACACAATCCACGGGGCAGAAATGAGCATGGGGTAAACCTAGGCTTATCCCTCGAAGAGAACGACCAGCGCCCGTCCAATTCACATTTGAACCGTGAAACTGAGGAGAGTGGGGAGGTGCATGAGAAATGCGATCTGGATGACCGGGCGGAATCGCCAGCAATGAATTTGGACACACCCAAAGTGGAAAGGCTGCTGAAACAGAGGCATGAATTGCTGGAGCTGGGGGTTTACGGAAAAGAGGACGACGTGATCAAAGCGCTCGACGCTAGAATAGAATCAGTGTTGCGAGGGACGGGGGTGTCATTCTGACCGGCACCGTTCACAAACGAGCGCATAAGGGGGGATCTGCTACATGCATGTATACGTTTTGTAGTTTTCGTCAGGAATTCTTCGGTCCGAAAGAGATCGGTTCATCGTGGTTTGGGAAAGGGTGTAAGAAGCTTGTTGTAAATCGTGGAGGCGGAATTGTGTGGTTTCCCAGCCGCAAACGATTTCCTTCGACGAAACGGGGTTGTGGTGGACTCGGATGAATTAATATCGATTCGAACCAATGGTGGTCCCTGGAAGTGGGGGAATGACGCACAGCCAATCTGTGAAACGCCTTGTGGGATTTCAAAACTGCGAACTCAAGTGTCCAACACTCGGATATATATATCCGAGTCGGTGGTGAGTTGCGCATATTTTATTCCTTCGCAAATTGTTTGGTGGCAGGGGTGGTTGCGAGTGTTTTTCATCCTTTCGCGCGATCACTGGTGGTGTGTCGCTCAGGTGCTGTGTGTTGGAAATTCTGAAATTCTGACTCAGAATCCACCTCCACCCGAAGTGCCCCCCCAAAAAAAGCTTTCGACCACACATCAATTCATACTCTGGGCAAACCATAGCACAAGAAGGATTCTTTCAAGTGGAAGGAATCTCAGGAACAGAATTCGCAGAACCAGCCTGGTTGGCCCTTGTTTTGCCGGGGTCAGGAAAATGGGGCTTCTCAACACACAACACAGATATTCAAAACCCATCAATAGCAATGTTACATGATGCCTTTCATGGCGAATCCACCCACTGCAGCCGAAACCACCAACCAACCAACCATATTCCCCCAACACCCTGTATTCTCATTGTTTCTTTTCCCTCCCTTTGAACACAGGCTCAGGTCCGCCGACCACTTCCCCCAAAACAGCCCCCCCACCAAGAACCAGTGCTACAAATGCATTATTCAGATTTTGCCCGTTCAATTGTTTGGACAAAACTACCATTTTCTTTTCAAGGAGACAAGTTTTCGCCCCCATATCAGAAAAGAATGCCAAATCGTACAGAGTGGGAAAAACCCCACTCTAGGTTTTCCCCACCACATTAGCCTTAAGGCTGACCAGCAAAGAAACATAAAAGGTGGCAAAACCCATTGTTCAACCCTGATTTTTATCCTTTCATTACCCGCTGGAATCGAAACACTGAATTCTCTCCCTTCAATAAAAAAAACCCAACCTATCCTTCAAATTATTTGGCACCTTGCATGAATGGAGTATTAACACATGAACCAAATATCCAACAAACATAAAAACAGATCAAACAAACAAAAGGGAAGAAGATTTTAAGAAAAATCTCCCTCCATGAAAAAAAAAGCCAGGAAAACAACAACAACTAAGGTTAAAGTTAGCACCAGCCGACCACTCGAATTGATCTCTTTCCCTGTTTAATTATAAAAAAAAATTACGATCGATCAAAGTCGATTAGACAAGTGCATTCCTCTTAATGCATATTTTTTTTTTCTTTTTTTAAAATTAAGAAAAAGGATAATTTATCCCCAAATAAAGTCAACAAATGTTTCCCACAAAAACTGTTTATCAATAAAAAAAAAAGGCATTTTTTTTCCTTTTTATTTGTTTATTGGAAAGTAATTTAAAAAAGGGAAAAAAACCTCAGAAGGAAAATCTCGATTATCGATTTTCCTTATTATTAAGAGTTTGGGCTTTTTTTTTCATATTTATGTTCAAAACATCCGTCCCCATCAAATCTACCATCCCTTTTTTTTGTACAACCACCTTTGTTTTGCAACAAATTTATGATCGAAATTTCTGCCCCAACATATCCAACAGACCTTTTCTTCAGCACCTTGATTTTCCCTCCAGATTCCCCTAAAATAGACAATCCTTTTCATAAGCTAATTGTTAGTCAAAATTGGGCATCGAAAAAACGCTATCAAATTTGCCATCTCCTAAAATTTCAAGAGTGAAAAGCTCTCGGTCACACTTTTTCAAAATCCAAAAATTAGAACAAAAAAAAAGTGACAAACATTATCCTGTGGCAATTTCCTGCATTCCATGAATAAATTACGCGTCTATTAATCGACACCAAAGAACCTACGTGGTTAAGACCCCCCTTTTCCCCAATAGTTTAATGATAAAAAACAACAAAAAAAAAAACGGTTTCGAGGAATCTCTTTCGAGGATTCACTTCAAACTCAAAGTTTTTCTCGACGCAGCGGTTTTATCCAGCATGCTGCTGTAAACTGAAGCTTTCTGAGAAATCGCACGGCTACCTGCAAAATCAACAATCCATCAATTAATTACTATTATTATAAAATACGCATTGTTGTGATTATAATAATGAGTAATTGAAACTACATAATGTATATTTATTATTTGTCTACCAAACAGCAACAGAAAGAAATTACTGAATACATATAATATTCACACGCAGAATTATATTTCGTCCTGTGATATCTTTTCAAAAAGAAGCTCATTTCCTTCATTCCTACACTGAATGGACTCCACACTGAGGGTGGAAGCATCGACTTGAAAAAAAAAACACGATTTTTCGGGACCATTGTTTATTTTCACAAAAAATACTTTTTTGGGACGTCCAACCAGGCATTCCCAACACATTCTTAAATTTTTAAATTTTTTATGGAAAAACCTATGACTGAACGTCTGCTGAACGCACACATTCTTGCAAGAAACAGACAAAAAAAAAAAAAACAGGAAAGGATGGACTCACATTTCTTGATGTCTTTCAAATCCAAACATGTGGTCCGGTTTGCAGTCCTCTGCTGCCACCAGGAGTCCCCATAGGGCTCAGCAATGGTTTGCTTCGCTGAGAGGTACATCCTTTTTGGGATCGAACCAACGGTGCTCTTCAAGCGGCGAGCATAATCCATAACCTTTAAAAAAAATAAAACACCAAAATGAAAACCCCACATAGATACTCTGGTCAGAGGTGATGTACATGCAGTCCAGCCTCGATTGAGCGGGCTTGGCAATGGTGGAAAATGTCCTCGAATCAAGTGATGTTTTTTACCCAAAATAAGGGTTATTGGATGTAAGGTTTTATTACCAATGTTTTGTATTTTTGGAGTGGCGGGGTTCACTCATTTGCACAGTGGTCGGGCTACATGGAGCTTTTATTGATGTGAATCAATAGGAGGAATTCAGCTTCCTTTGGACAAAGAAAGAAAGGAAAAAAAAAAAAGTGTGAGAAGGAAAAAAAAAATGTGTGTTTCTTTCTTGTCTTTCTTTTCTTTAAAAAAAAATTAAATAGAATTTTTACAATAAAGTTGTACTATTTCTCTTTGAATCCCATCGAATGTAAAAACGTCAAGGGGCCGACTCGCAATTTGAAGCGGCCTGCATCGATCACTTGGTTCAACTGACGTGACGGAACAACTATTTAAACGGCAGTACAGAGGGCAGGGAGAAGCACACAGGGGGGCGGCCAGTGTGGTGAGCTTCTCACCTTAGCCATTGTGCAGTTGTTCTTTCAACTGAGCAAACTTCAGCAGCGCTGCCTGCAACGAATAACCCCAAGAAGATGCAAGCTTATACAAAAAGTTAACAGTGTTCGATATCGTCCTCAATAACGTGAAGCAAAAGAACTCTTCGACGCAAAGTGACAGAGAAAAAAAAACGACAAACACGCAGTTCTCCCAAAAAGAGGAAAAAGAATCAATAGAGATCAAGAAAAGATGCAGAAGAGATCAGGGGCAGCGAGAAAGGCCAGTGAAACAGCGTGCGGGTCGAACGGCGCGGAAACATGGAGAGCAATTCCGTCACACTTCAGAAACGAGCGCAGCCTCCTGCTCGTAACACGAAGTGGAGCCGATCAGAGGAAAAGAATTTACCGTGTGGTGTGAAGCCCTTCGCAAAGACGCTTTGAAAGCTGCAAACGCGATCTGTTACAGCTCGCGCACGGTGTCAGTCGAATGCGAGGGAAACCAACGAAAGCTCTTGCTGGCTGCGGCAGGGTTTTGAGGGTTTCGGATGCACCAAATGGGGTTGTGTGATGGGACGTGCCGCATCGGATGCGTGACATCCATCCTTGACGACTTTGTGCAAAGTTATGACGTCTCTTCTTCAGATGGCACAGTAGACCCGACTTTCCTACGTTCCTACTTCCCTACGTACGGAGGAAACTGACCTAGCGCAGCGTGTGCGGCGGCGGCGTTCGTGGGGTTTCGCGCGCGTTGGGCGTGCGTGTGTTCGCACAGAATCCCTGTAGGACTCTTCGCCACCTTCGCCGGGTGTGGTACCAAATCCACCCAAACGCGTGATTGTGCCCACGCGCGCTGCTTCCACTTGAGTTGTGGAAGGGTGTTGTTGATTTTTAGGTCGAGCACAATCGCTGGTGACTTGGATGCTGACGTCGGCCAGTCTGACTTTTTTGCACGCGCGTTTGGGTGGATTTGGTACCACACCCGGTTATTTGGGGGCCTTGCGTTTGGCACTCAGCTTATCCCGCTTGAACCTGCTTCTTTGCATGGGAAGCTGAGACAACCTACAGCGTTGTGCGCCAAGCAGTGCGCGTCCCTGCGGAAACCAAACGTAGCGAACGAGGGAAAAAAGGAACGAAAAAAAACTGTGCTGGAAAAGGGATTTCAAAAAGAGGCGACGTTTCTTTTGAGAAAAACAAAAACGACGAAGAGGGAAAAACAACAGCTGTTCGAAAACGCGGATGTTTCCAATGTGCGATAGCGGGGTGAGCAAGTTCGTCCAGCTTCCGTGCCCTGAGGGTTCGACTGGCGAAGAATCGTCGGGGGATTTCGCGATCTGCAAGAAGATTTGCGATGTCGCTCCCCGCGGTGGGCATTTGGCGTTGAGCTTCGCTCCGGAGAATTCCGACGAGGTAAAAAGACACGCTCGACAAAACCGACAGGGCGACTTCTTCGGAAAACAACGGACCCCTTACGTGTCAGTGACGCTTTTCACGGATGTTTGAGTTTTGTCCTGTGGGTGGGCATGAAGCCGCTATTCGATACTAGGAAACGGTTGAGAACTACGCTGGCAGCGAGAGCTCTACGCGAAGCTTCCGCCCCTGCTCGCGCGTCGAACGCAGCCTGCGAAATATGTACTGTGGGGGTTGTAAGACGTCACGTTTCGATCCCCTGAGCGAAACGAAATGTTTCTCTTCGTGGATGCGAACCTTTGGGTGGCCGACCACCCTTCCACAACAAGACTCCTCGTTTGAAAATAAACCCTGACGATATTGTAACCCCGTCTTCGTCGAGCTCTGGAATAAGAATTTCGATAAGAGGTTTTTGTCAGTTCGTCAACGACGAACGGTTAGTTTTCGACGAACTGTGTGTGTGTCGAGGATATTTCATTCAGTTTCCTTTCAAACGCTGCGAATGGCAGGGGGGGGCACATAGTAGGATAGGGAAACCCCAGTATTGTAGGGCTTAGAATAATCTACTTCCAAAGCTGCAATCTACATTATATCATATATGTATGCATATGTGTGTGTATTGTTTTTTTATATTTAGATTCACCCTTATTTTTATTTGGGGCGGGAGAGGGAACATCAACAGGGGAAAAATAAAAATAAAAAATGAATTAATGCGGAGCAGCACAATATCCTGACTGGATCCACAAAAGATGTTGCACCATCATTAGGTCAGGTTGAGTGCAGCAATACTTTTGTTTTTCCACAGGGAGCCTGGAGTCAGGCACCCGTCAGACTTACAGAAGTTCAGTTGTAGGTGCTGAATATTGAGCCACATTGTGGGGATTTTTTGGATAGTCAATATTCACTGTAAATTTTGTGAGGGTCATTAGGTTAACTTGATCGAATTCAGATTTGAATTGTAGGTTGCCGAAGACATTGCAGCCTGCGTGGAAGCTGGGGACAGGGTTTACGCTGCTCGGAAGGTAATGTCAGACTGGGGAGGGGTTTATTTTGGGGGGGGAACAAACATCTGTCAGACATTGTGGTTTTTTGGGGGGTTTGTCACTCTTCATTATGGTTTTTACCATGTTGGGGAAATTCTGATGGGGTGTTTGCATGCAGTTTCACCAAAAGAAATGCTCCGAAAGGAAACATCAAGAACCCGATGCGACTGTCATGGCAGCAAGGGTTCAGAAAAAAATTATATTGAGTGCTAGATATATTGAATACAGTGGTTTCGGAATGTTCAGAATGCCGATGCTGTGAAAGAGTATACGAAGGCATTGAAGTCTGTCCAGAGTGAGGCCTTCGAAGCTGAAATATTGACGAAGAGAAGTGCAGCCTTTGGATGGTGAGGGAAAGAAGTGTGTTTCATTTTTGCCCTTTTTTTAGGATATTTTTTTTCCCCAATGAAGTTGGGAGATGTCCCCTCACTGTTGCCGATAAGCAATGTCGATAGAAATGTAAAAAAAAATCAAAATTGCATTTAAAAAATTCATTTTGTAAAGATGCTCTGAAAATTGTTGTTGTTGTTGTTTTTTTCCAAAAGTGTTTGACAACGTGTTTGAAGCAACTCTCTTAAGTGGAGGGAAGGAAAGTTGAAATTAATTGTCACTGTATCATTTCTATTTCTATTATTATATTTTTTTTATTAGTTTACTTCCTGACGATGCATGTCAATTCGTTCCTCAAAAGATAATATGTCGTCTTGCAGCAAGAAAATTCAGGGTCAAGTCGATAGCATTTCAAAATAAAACTCTTTCAGCTCATCGACCCTTCTTAAAAATAAAATTTAATAAAAATTAAATATCACTCTCTTCTCCTCATTTTTCTGGCGGCCTTTTATTTTTTTTTATTTTTTTGTAAACAGTCTGTCAACAGAGCTGAGGTACCGGCCAGCTTCTGAGTCCGAGACTCAGGCACTGTATGGCATGGATCCGTGCTCCTTGGCCAAGCTTTCGGAGAGGGATGCCAAGAGAGTGGTGGATTTGTTTCCTCGTCACTGCGAAGGGCATTTGAGGTTGGCGTTTGCGCAATACCTCTTGGAGAATTACCGAGAGGCTGAAGAGAGTTGCATGGATGGGCTGAGATGGGATCCACAATCACAAGCATTACACGTACGTGCCGTTTTCGACATGTAATTTTTCATTGGGGTGCACCAGAAATGACCTTCTCTAGCCCATTTAGGTTTTTTGAGTGAAACGAGGGATGGGTGTTTGAGAATTGATGCTTCAATTTCGATGACTGTGACGATTGATTGGATATGATCACCTTCAGGGTGGATGGCTGCTGTTTCGTTTTTGAAAAAAAACAATAATTCTGTACCTTTGCTTAGCTTTGTTTTGGGGGAATTCATGTTGCAGGATTGCTTGGGGCTTGTCAGGAAACAATTGGCTGACGAGAAATCCACAGAGGGTGGAAGGCCATCGAGGTAAAACAGCGCATCCACTAGCTATAAGCACACTGTTACTAGGTTCCAGGTTTCTCCAAAATCACAATTTTTTATTTTTTTTTGCATCGTAATAAAATTCTGGATGTTGAAATGTTTTATTCTCAGCAGGCAGAATTTGCTCGGTGCAGCTCATCCCTGCTCGCTGACTCATATTTTCTCAATTTCACTAGTTTTAATTTCAAAGAGTTTGTTTAGCTGGCTTCATGGATGGGTGGGTGGCTGACTGTGTTTGTTTGTGATGCAGGTCTGTGAGGGATCTTCGTGAGATCGACGATTTTGAGTGTGTCCTGTGCTTGAAACTGTTTTATGAGCCCGTCACGACTCCATGTGGGCATTCCTTCTGCAGACAGTGCCTTGTTAGGTCGCTGGATCACAACAATAAGTGCCCATTCTGCAGAACGGTAGGGGTTCAACAGTAGCCACCCCTCCCCCCCCCAAAAAAAATAATAATAATAAAATAATAATAAAAATAATAAAAAACATACACCAACCAAAAAAGACTGACAAAAGAATGACAAAATTTAAATACAGAAGAAAAGGACGAATAAGTGGTGCTCGAGTCTCCCGTTTTTTTAAGGTTGTTTTGCAGGAATTGTGTGGGAAAATATTGATTCTATTCGTTTTTTGTTTTTTTTTGCGGGGGGTTTCTCCTTTCAGGTGCTCCATTTGACCCAAGAGTTGCCTGTGAGTGTTACTCTGAAAAACATCGTAAGCCGTGCGTTTCCGAAAGAGTACGACGAGAGGGAGGCAGAGATGTCTGGTAAGGAACAGTGTGCAAACCTCTCTTTTATTTTAAAGTACATATATATATATATATACTTTTTTTTATATTATATATATATATATATATATTAAGAATGTATTTTTTATCAGATGGTGGTGTCTTTTTTTCTCTTCCTCACAGGGAATCCGGTCGCTGCATCCGGTGAGCTGACTATGCCCCTATTTGTTCTGGGGACGTTGATGCCGTGCGAAAAGATGGCGTTGAACGTGTTCGAGCCACGCTATCGGCTAATGATCCGCAGAGTGATGGAGGGCAGTCGGCGATTCGGAATGGCGCAACCTGCAGAAGGCTCGGAGCTGGGGGTGGAGCCGGTGGCAGTGGAATGTGAAATCACCGAATGCGAGCCTCTTCCGGATGGGTAAGGTTCATCTGTCCTGTCTGGGCTGCTCAGCAACACGATCAGCAACCCATGGAGATGCAGCAAATGGCTAGAAATAGTTTAAAATGAAGTGCATATATATAGTCTGTCGACAATATTCCACAGTGGTGCCACTGATATATCGTTAGTCATGTTAGTCATAATTCAATCTATTTTTAGCTGTTTTTTTTTGCTCATAATTCAATATGTTTATAGCTGCTTTGTTTTTTTGGGGGGGTCTTTGATAGACGGTTTTACCTCGAGATAGTGGGAAGGAATCGCATCAAGCTTTTGCAGCTTTGGGAGCAAGATGGCTACAGAGTTGGAAAAGTGACGCACATGAAGGACGAACCTAATGAGGCAGAACGAGATGTAGTGTTGGAGCTTTGCAAAGAAGTCAAAACAATGGCCGAGCAGAATTTGAACGTGTACAGGTATGGATGGATATATATATATATATATTGCTGATACTCCTCCGTCACGAAAAGCGGAATGTGTTGTTTCGTAGGGCAATTTTTATATGTATTTGAAGATTTAATGATGTTTTTTGACGATTTTCATGGATATGACGACTTTGTGACGTCTTTTGCCACAGGAGATCTGCGAATCTGTATAATGCGTACGATAGAATTTGTGCCTTGATGGAAAGGATGGGTGCCCAGCCGAGCGACGAGAATGCAGAAGCTGTCAGTTTCTGGGCGGTGAGAATTTCCTCGTATTTTTGCCTGTCCATATGAGCTGTGGGCTCATATGGACTTCTGTCTTTGGTTGAACCTATCCTTTTTCTTCCCCTGGGTTTTTATCGATGTTGTGAGATTGTTGTTCATGAGGCGATGCCATGAAAATGGGTGCTTTTTTTTTAATCCACATTATTTTTTTGCCTTATGCTGAACAATGTATACACACACATATATATACATATATATTATATTATGTAATGGATGGGTGGTTTGCAGGCAGCGATGCTTCCCAGTGGATGTCCTCAGAGGGCTCAGCTCTTGCAGATGCTGTCCACCAAGTCGAGACTGGAGTGGCTGAGAAACCATCTGGGCCAAATGAGTGGCGGCTGAAAAACTAGGGAGGGGGGGGGGGGGAGAAAAAACAAACCAGAAATGATTTGAATTGATTGTATTTTCTTTTGACGAAAAAAAAAGGAACAGAGGGCAGGGCAGGTGGGGGCGGGGGAAAAGGGGCAGAAGATTATGCAATTCTATATCATGGAATCAGCAGAAAATGTACATACAAGATCAAAAAACAGGGGGTCGGGAGAAGGGAAAAGAAAGCAAAAAATGCTGGGTTGAAATTCTGAAAACCTGAAAGGGGGGGGATCGCTATGGGTGTTTTTTTTTTGTTCTTTTGTTGCATATTTGATTTTATAACAGTGCTTTTCTTTTTTTTCTTTTTTTTTTTCTTTTTGAGGGGAGTTCGTTCTAGACATTGCACATGATCGTCCTCCTCTCCGATTTTTCTATATAAAAATACATATACATATATATATTTTTTTGTTTTTGTTTCGATTTGTCCTAATTTAAACAATGGTGGAAAGAAAGCTTGAAAGAAAAAAACAAAAAGGACCATCGAAGGTTTGAAAAAAAAAAAAACATATGTAGCAAGGTGATACTTTCCGACAGCCACCATGTCAGTCGCAAAAACACGAGGCGAGTTTGTTTAAAAAAATAAACCGTTGGTGTTACGCTCTTTGAGATGAGGCCTGCAAAAAGACAGAGAAAATTCTGGATTGGGGATTGAAATATAGGCATAGGACTGAGTTGATTGATACTCATAAAAAGCCTTGAAAATGGGGAAAAAAAAAGCGCTTGAAAAAAAACAACGAAAGGGATTTAGCAAAGCGCATAAAGAGGTCGGGCTGATGTCCTGAATATGTATTCTTTTGCAGTCAAAAGGGAGATTTTCACATATAAGCTTTTTTTAGGTGAAAAAAGCGAGGATGAGCTGAATTTTTTTCTGAACGTGAAAAAAAAAAAAAACAAGTCCTCGAAAAAGATGGGTGTGTTAGTGTGTTTTTTTGGATACTTTTTAAACTGAAACGGACAAAGGGATGGATTGGGAATGTATCAGTCCGGTTGTATTCTTTATTGATTTTTTTTTTTTTTTGGGAGGGGGGGGAATGGGGGCCAAGAATATATGACCATCGGTTTTCTTTTTTTGTTTTTTAAAGGTGGCTGTCTGTCTTAGTAGCAATCAGAAAAGGAAAAACAAAAAACGAAGGGGAAAAAAAAAGGGATGTGGTATTTTGTTTTTGTTTTTTTGACGAGCGGTTGCGGACGTACGGATCTTAAGGAGAAAAATATATGAGGATGAAAAAAAAATTGTACAGCAGCTTCCATCACTCTTGGAATTCGATTTTTTTTGCCTTTTGTTTCCAATATTTTTTTTCCATATTTTTCTTCTCTACTTGGATTGAACAAATATTTGAGGCTGTGAATTTGTTTTTCTTTTTTTTTATTTTTGTTTTGGGGGATTCGTGGACAAGGGAGGTGGGGGTGAGTGTCTGATTTGAAAAACACAAGGATTTTCAGGGTATCACCGGAGGATGGAATTGCCACACAGGTGTATTGTTGAGGAGCACTTGGAAAAAAGAGAGCTTTTTTAAACAGTGTTTCTGCAAACCTGCCCCACTTCTGAATGTTGGAATTTGATCGTGATGGAATTTGGACAATGGAGATGTTTGTCAAAAAAGAAAAAAATGACAAATTTATTTATTTTTTTCGAGGTGGGGCCTTGCCCATCCACCAAAGATTCGCAGAGGTACAGAATTAGTCCCGCCACCCCTGGACAACCCATGGGGCTGGTTTCTGAAAAAGAAAATTAAAAAATCAACATTCATCCCCACTGGTGATGCTGTCTCAAAACCCGAGGCCTCCAGCGGAGGCAGGCTGGGGGTGAGGTAGCGATCGTTGAGAGTCTGTTTGCTCTTATAACTGTGAGGATGAATGGGAAGCTTGCAGCAAACTGGACTGGTCAGAAAAAAATAAAAGGAATCATTGCTATTTTTCTGATCGGTCAGGATCGGATGATGGAGAGCAGAACCAGTCTCACAGACACACGCCCCAACTTGAAGACGATTTACAGTCGAACAACCCAACACACCCATTCTCAACTCTCCCTGAGATAATTAATTTTAACTCATCCCAACCAATCGCTCAAAGTTGAACGGTTAACGCCATGTTGACATCGATGACCTACCTCAGGAAACTCCAGACTCCTTCCCTCAGCACTTTTTAGTCAATTATGGGCTGGGTTCAGCGAGTGGAGGTCGCGGTCAGAAGTGCAAACTGCATCAGGAATTTCGCAGTCCAGTGCAGCATCCGGAGCAATAACTTGGGCCAATTCAGTGAAGCGAATCAATTCGACTGCTCTTCAATCTTCGTCGCGTGTTGTTATCAATGTTGGCCGAACACATGACAAAAGTATTTCTGCAGAAGTGGAATGTCCAGCGCCAGGTACGGGGTCAGGTTCGATTCTTCAAAGGCTCCATGGACGCTTAGCGAGAATGGTAGGATAGTCTTTGCATCTGCAACGCAACACACTAAGGAAGTTGGTCATCGACGTCCCAGAGGATCGATTCCTAGCAGGTGCCAGTGAAATGTTCGCAAGAGGGTGGTGAGCTTCCGATGCGAAAGACCATTGCCCGACGATCAGCTCGAAGCAGTTCTGGCAAACGCACTGGACTTGCTGAACACATGACGCCAGGGAACTGTGCATCGCGTTGTCAGTTGCACAGAAAGGCAACTGACAAAATTCCACAGAAATGCCGGGTTGCCCTCGACGGAAACCTCGCTAATGAACCCAGTCGTGAGAGATGCTGCGGTTGCACGACCGGATGGAGCGTGGAATCGGGAGAAACCTCGAGGTGGGGCTCCATCCCACCAAGACTGTGTCGCGCGCTTATTTCGATGTAGCCAAGCCCCGACGAAGTCGCACTCGCCCTGGCTCGCACGGAATCGGGGCCGATGGTGTTCCGGCACTTCAGACGTCTCGAGGAAGTGGAGTCCAGGGCTGCAGTCTCAGCTCGACTGAGTTTGGGCAGGGAGTTTCCATACATCGCGTCGAGGCAGTCTTGACCAGGTGTTTGTTCTTCTCCAGGTGGCGCCGCCAACGACTTCGTATGGACTTCGCAAATTCCAATCGGGCGCCAGGCATCCGAAAAAAGCGGTGAGTTGTGTGCGTGTATGTGTGCGAGATTGAGAGCCGAAAGGATGATTTCTTCGGTCAAACAAAACAAGGGGGTTGGACTGAACATTGAAGCCTGGTCAGTTCCTACACAAATCGCCAAATCCCCCCCTCCTCCCTCCTCCCTCCTCCCTCGTTGCTTCCTTCCGCTTAAGTCTCAGAATGAAAATGTAATATCAGAAGTACATCGTTGGCAGTGGCTGGTCCCAACTATCTCTCTCTTTTTAAAACAATTTTTGAGTGTAATTCGCAAGACTGGTTTCCCTCACCCTGATATGTGGAATACCCCCCCCCCCCCCAAAAAAAAAAGCCAAAAACAAGTCCTGTGACTGGAGGGGGGCGGCAGACTGCCACTGGCAGCCCCAAGAACTACGTTGAAAAACCAAGAACCAGTAGGGACAAAAGGGACATCTCTGTGGCCAAGGAGCCCCAGGAAAAATTCAATAAGCCTCTGAATCGCCCAAAAAAAAAATAGGACCACGAGGGAGTGCCAGCAAACAGCAAAAGAAGGCATCTCCACAATGAAGATATGAAGTCCTGCAAGGATTCCCGCTTACATTCTCGGAATATCAAGGTACAATGATTTTGGGTGGTGGTTCAAGGGAGAGGGCTGTAATTCCGCTTTTGGGGTGAAATTGGTTTCTTTTAATTTCAAAATCAAAGTCATTGAAGATAAGTGAAAGGAAAAATGGAAAATTGAAGTAGTAGTATATCCTCTAAGTGTACATTCATGCATTCTGAAGGACCTTTGAGAAAGCTACCAGGGAAAAGCTTTTTCAAAGAAATCAAGCTTTTCAAACTGGCTTGGGGTAGCCAAAAAGCTTAAAGGAAAAAGTTTTTCCCTTAGGTAGCTTTCTAAAACTGGCTACCCAAAGCAACTCGATAAAAAAAATGTGACAAAATGGAGGAGTCATCCCCACCTCTGGAAATCTTGCATTCGTTTGGAAAGAGTGGTGCCAGGAATCCAGGATGAAATCTTCCATTCAAAAAAAGGAAAAAAAAATGTGTACAAAAAAATACGATCGATTTGGCAAGAGGCTGAGAGTAATCGAATTGACCGGTGGATATTTTTTTCCCCTTTCCCATCATTAAAAAAAAAGAACCAATATATCCCTTGGGGAACAATCGTTCTATTTTTAATTCTCTTTTCTGTTATCAAACCAATACTTCCCCCCTCCCTTTAGTAATACTTTAATATCCCAATTGACCACCCATGCTTGTCCTGAATTTACACCCACACTGCAGTTTTTTTCAAATTTTTTTTTTCTGTTTTCCCATCTACAAAATAAAATCCCTTTTTACTCATGTTTTAACTCTTTCTTTTTGTTTTTCCCCTACTTACGTGGTATCCCTCTTGTCATTTTTTAACTTTTTGTTTCTCGAAATTTTTTCTAACGTTTTTGATAACTTGCGTTGGTCTCCTTTCGACCCCCCACCCCTCTTTTTCAATTTCTTTCTTTCTTTCTGTTTTTTTTTTTCTTTTCTTTTGGAACCCCTTCCATGTGCATTTCCGCCCCCCCCCCCCCTTTTCTTCTGTGGCTTCACGCATTTCTGTGTGTGTATATATATTTTTTAATACATGTTTCTCGCTCCATTCCTGCCCTTTTTGAACCAAAAAATTCAATCCTTTTTCCTCTTCAGGCTTTGTTCATAGCCCAAATAAGCCAGTTTACTCACCACCGACGTAATAAACCCCACCACTATGGCCAGAACTATAAAATTCCACCAATCCTTGACGCTGGTGGGAACCCTGCCCATAAAAAAATTCCCCACTTCGTTCACACTGAATTTCCCCCCCTTTGCTCCAGCAAGCTTCGACCACACATCCTCCCACCACCAGGTTTCATCCCCCCCAGCAATTTCGGCTTTCTCCCTCACGTTCGACTCGAAATCCGAAATCTGACGATTCACAAACTCCTCCACCATGGTGGGGAAAGGTTTTTCGAACTGGTGGTGAGCTGGGAAAGGCTGGGCTGGCAGCCACTGCACCAGACTGTGAAACAGCCACTCCCGCGTGCTCTGCCGAAACAGGAAAATCAACACCAAGGTTTGGATGTTCACTTTCACCAGGGCTTTTCCCAGAAACGTGGCCGAGAAGAATTCGAAAAAAGACATCTGCAGGGAACCACACACGATCCCGCAGACATCGAACAGAGCATTAGGCCAGGAAGACATGAGGAACACCCCCACGAAACCATAGTTCTTTATCAACCAGAGCATCGAATCCACCATCCCCTGGTATGCACCCCGCACCAATCTTGCCAGTTTCCAGCTGGAATCGTAGTCAGTTTTCAAGCTTTCCAACTGTTCGTTCGTTCGACCGGATTGGGCTGCAGCCCAGCTCATATAGTACGGAGGGATCTCCCCTATGGCGGTGCCTGCCCCCCACAACATCCCAGCAAGAGCCACCTTTCTGTACACTTCCCAATATCCAGCCTCCCTGTTGGTGGACCCAAAATCCCCCTCCCTCAGATTCCTGCAATGGAAGGGTTCAGAATAGTACCAGACGTCTTTCCTGACATCGAAGTCGACGCCTTGGCACGCTTCCGCCGCCAGGCAAACCTTTAATATGTATGGGAAAAGAAATAGCACCCCGGAGTGCATCCCTGTGCCGAATCCTATTGACGACAATACGCCCAGGGTTAACCACCAAGTACCAAACTTCGCCCACGTGTCGATTTCCCCCACGAAACTGGCCATGCTGGTGAACAAGCGCAGGCCCAGGTAAGTCAACACGAGGGGTAGCACCAGAAACACCGTGAGTCGATGGCTGACAATCCATCTGACACCAGAAAGGAGCGTCCAGTACGTCCAATAGCCAAAATACCAGCCCGAACGCAAGGGATGCCTGAGCAGCCCAAAATCAGCTTCCGTCAAAAGCTTGGTTCCACGTGGCTCGTCGACGCGCTCTCGCGTTTCCTCCGTTGTTTCCGACGGCATCCTTTTTCTCTTTCCTTTTTTCCTTTCTCAATCCTGATCGCGGAAAAGTTACGCTCGTCGCGAACGCCAGGGATGGGGGAAACGTATCCAAGGCGCAAAAAAGATCGCCAGTTTCGCGAAAGCTGCTCCCGCGTCGCACCTTCGAACAGAATTTTTCGAGTGCGGAAAAAAGTGTGCACCACGTCCGCCACCAGTCCAGATCGTTTTTATTACGGACCGAAAAACTCACGTCACGTCACGTGATTCCACCCCATTCTATCCAGTCATTTGCACGTCATTTGAACCAGATAACTCGTCTCTTGGCCAACCTCCACCTTTTCCCAAGCCGGCAGCACTTTTTTTCCTCCCATTGTCCGCCCCCGTTTCTTTTTTTGCTTTTTTGTAACCATGCACGCCCGTGGAGCGCTCTCGCGTTTCTCTTCGCCGCTTGTTTTGGGGTAGGACTGACAAATTGGCATGTCTTTTGGTTTCGTTCTGAACGCATTAGTCTTGGCGCGAACGCACCACATGTTATATGTTAGTTTCTTGCATCACAGTCTTGCTTCAATCAGCCAAATATTTTTTCGAAAGCCTCCCCAGGAAATAGCAAACGAACAAACAACCTAACCGGAGACCAATATCAATGTTTTTTTTTCTGTATTTCCTCTATTTCTGCGAGTTCTCTGCTTTGTTTATGAATTGCTTTTTTTTCCATTGCACCTCATGGAAAAAATAATAAAAAAAAATTTCATGACCCACCATGACATTGATAGGATATTTTTACAGACGAAGTGCTCCCAAGAGAGGCACTCTCCAAATTGTGCATGATGAGAAAAAAGGAGGCTCTGATTCTAAGCCATTCCGAGAAGCTCACGAGTTTCTTGGAGACATGGGAGCCAGAGATCCCTTTGCTGGTAATTTTTTATTATTCTTTTCTTGTCGCTGTTTCTTGGATTCAACTGCTCAAACAAATAAAAATAAAAGGCACCTCCAGAGAGCTCAGCTGTAAATGCAGAATTTGTTGTTTTCGCTGTTCTAAATATAAAAACAGATTCTTTTTCTATCTGATTGTTTGTTTGTTTTTTATCCCCGACCGAGAGAAGCGAAACTTTTCGTGACGAGCATTCATTCATTGTTTTTTTATTTTTGGGAAAATTGATTCCCAAAATCACTGAACTGTAGTTGCTCTGAGTAGCATCATTGCTTGGCAGAATGGGGAAGGCTGCCTGCTGGACTTTGCCTCGATAAAGCACTGCAATATTTGTTTGTTTTTTCAATAATTTTGAACCGACTGTTTCCTGCAACAGCCGAGCTGGAAAGCAATTTCGGAGACAAAGTTTTGGGAAATTGGGACACGGAGCATCTGATAGCCCCCCCTGACGAAATCAGCAAATTCATCGGGCTGACTTCAAGGAAATGCAAGCCATGCGAAGGTGGAAATGTGCCCGTTTTGGAAGAATCGGAGATCGACAGACTCAGAAACCAAGTGCCGGGGTGGATGGTTGTTAAGGACGGGGAAGGATCCGGAAAAATCAGGTGATGCGTTTTGTGTTGGATTTTCAGTTTTGGTTTTGGGTATAGATACAGCCCTCCAAACGTGAAAGCATGGAAACCAGGTTTTCACCGTCTCTGATTGAATTTCGGCATCCGCTTCCTCCCATTGTTGAAAAACAAAACCGAATTAACCACCGAGTGCTGCTGCAACTTTTTCACCTTTTTTTTTAATGATTTTTTTTTTCTCATGTTGGTGTCTGTGACTTGGCTTTTCCCTTTCACCGAAATTATAACAGCAGGAGTCAGCCATCCAACCAATAGTCGGTTCTGCTATTACATAAAATCACACTTTAGAGCTTGATAAATAAATTAAATAAAAAAAAATCAGATCGTGAATTACTCTGGACTTGATCACCGTTTTTTTATTTTAAAGAAACGAGAAGGAAAGGAAAATTAACCCTACTTTGTCACACGTTTCCTCACTCTTGCCCTGTTGTGTTAATTGAATAAACGGCACCCCCCCTCCCCCCAGCAGGTTTTCAAAACACCTATGACTGACAGCAATTTTGCATCCATGCAGGCAAGAATGGAAAGTGAAGAATTTCACAAGCGGGCTGGAATTGTTCAAGAGAATCGCTGTCATTGCGGAGGACCAAGGTCACCACCCCGACCTCCATCTCACAGGCTTCAATACCGTGGCTGCAGAGCTCTCAACCCACTCCGTCGGAGGACTCACGGAAAACGATTTCATAATGGCTGCCCAAATCAACAAATTGGATTTCTCTGATTTGAAGAAGAAAGAGAAACCAAAATTCTGGGCGTGAAAAAAGTCATGGCAGAATTTTTGGCGCCCAAAAGGGCACGAAAAAAGAAAAAACTTAAGGATTGAAATCGGGGTGAAACGAACTTTTGGATAGCTACGTTTTGAAGAATTTCTTGTGTTTTTTTGTTTCTTTTTAGTTTCTTTTTATTTTTTTTTTTGGGGGGGAAGCAGGGTTTGGGTGATGAGAAGTAAAAGGGAGAGAAAAGAAAAATGAAAAAAAAATTGGATTGGGGATTACTTCCCATCTTTGGTTTTGACGGTTTCAACTTTTCTGTTGTGTGGTTTTGGAGAGTGTAGAGAAAAAAAATCTGTTGCCTTGGTTTTCCTGACATTTTTCAAAAATGCCAAGCAGGAGAAAAACACAAAAGTTTTTCCTGAGAATTCGATAGAATCCTCGGGAGGAGGCCACCTGGGGGGGTCTGTGCCGCATTTCCAACGTCGTTGGGATGGGCTCCCTTGGGTGGCTGACGAGAAATGAACTGCCAAGCGCAATGACAGTAACCCGCGACGAAATTTCCATTTCGCTCCCAATCTTCCGTAGTCGATACAAAAAAACCCTGCAGAGCTGGTAGTTGGGCAAACCCCGCTTTACACTTCCCAGACTCAGTGGTCGACCGTTTAAAACTGTCCAGACGAGAACCTGAGCGTTTTTAGACAAGCCTCCGCCCCCTCTGGCGATCTGGTATCGGTGTTTTGGGGGAAAGCTCGATACGCCATTGGTGTTTTCGTGGAGTTCTGTTTTTCGCTGCGGTGAGGACAGAATGGCACAACACCAAACGGGAGCGGGGTCGGAGAAGGATGCCGCGCCGCCTTCGGTGACCGTCACAAAAGAAAAGGTATCGCCTGTGGAATCTTGCACGACGTCTCGACCATCTCCCCGCTCGACGTCCAAAGAAAACCCCAAAGATCCGCTTTGCGAAAGAGAACAGGGAATCGACCAGCGGATGTCCTCGCTGGTAGAATGCACTGGGGTCGATTCGAAAGTAAAGCGAACGAAACGCAGGTGAGCCAGGACTTCAGCCACCTGTATTTCAAAATCTTGAACGAGCAGCCGGAGCTGCTGGCTCAGTTCTACGGGGAGGATTCCAGCGTCGTGGCGTGCGAGAGTCACAACGAAGGCCCGACGTTCACCGTGCGTGCAGAAAACAAAGAGGTGATATGAGCCCATCGTTTTCTCGCAGCAGTTTTTTTTTAAACGCACAGTTTGGCTGCCCTTTCTATTCCTCAACGCAACCACCGCGTGTTTCGCCGTCAAGAAACACGAGCCGTCGAATTGAAGTGGCCATCCGTTATTAACTGTCGATCAGAATCGGAGTGACTGTATATTCTTTCCTCCCCAAAAAGGAGCCAGGCCAGAATATTATTTCTTTCGTACTTTTTTTTTTTCTACCTGATGTTTGGTATGTTTTGAAGGATATCAAGAAGCACCTGGAGATTTTCGAAAAAATCACAGTGGAGCTGACTACATGTGCCCCTCAGTTCTCCATGGAGGACAGCATCCTGCTGGTGGTCACAGGAACCCTGGCAAAAGAGGTTGGTTGAGCAAAAGGGAAAACAAGCGACTGAAAAACTCAAAGAAACCAAGAAAAGGATTTTTTCTCCCTAGACTGGTGATTTGGGGGGGTTGGACAAAATTCAGTTTTACACTCATTTGCAGGAGTCCAAAGCGTTTTGCCGGGAAAAAAATAGAAAAAGTGGTGTTCTGTTTTCACCCAAACTTAAAAAAGATTCAATCTAGAAACTGAAAACAGGAAAAAAATCCAATTCATTGACGGTCTTATATCTACTTTAGAAAAGATACTTTTTCTTTCTTAATTTTTTTTTTTGAGTAGTATATTCAATACAATGCCACACATTTTGTTCAAGAAACTCTTTTTTTTTAGTTTTTGAAGTTTTTCTCGAAGGCAACACAAAAGCTGGGAAGATTCAAGCACCAAAATAGGCTCAAAGCAAATGCACTAGAAAAAATTGGCCAGGCCTTTTCAATTTTTTGATCAATTTTGTGCATCACAGGGTGTGAATGAGGTCCAGGATCGATTGTTCACCCAGGCCTTCCTATTGGCCAAACAAAATGAAGGCTTCTATATCAGAACTGACACAATGCAAATCCACTCCAATAGGTGCTCAACCAATATTCTAACAAACCGACCGGTGAGATTCCCTGCGAGTCGAGTCTGGAATTTGAATGACGAGTATTTGTTCATTTTTAAGCAGCCCGCAAAGTTGCAGCGAAGCAGCGCGAATCGGGGCGGCATAGAATCAGGGGGACGCACCCAACATTCGTAAACGGGGCTGGCTTGCGTAAACCACCCGCGTTTTCCGCTTCAAATTCCACGTTTTTCAAATTTGTTGATTTCGCAATTTGGTTGATGATGTCGCGTAACGCTCTGGCATGTTTCTGGCATCCCCGCCGCCACGGTCCTCCTGCTGCAACGCTCGCTTCATTTCTTGACACGTTGATCATTTCCCTGTTTTTGTCAAGACCACTTAGCTAATCAAAAACAGCCTTCATGTTCTGCTGAGTTTTTTCAGAGCAATTCACTGTTCTAGAATTATTGGCATACGCTTTCGAGAAGGAAACTGATTATTCGTCCCTGCCTCCACAGAATCTCAGAATTTCAGTAACCAGTGTTTTTGCTTTCATCTGCTGGCCACAGGACGATGCTCCCAACAAGAAATCTCAACCAAAGCAGAGCAGCACTCCAGTGAAAAGCGAGGTTTCATCCAACTTGCCAGATCCTTCCATGACTGACCCCCCAGAGGCTCTGGTCAAAGATCAAATGCATCACAAACATGAATCGGAAGCGATCATTAACCCAAGGCCCGTACAGCCAGCGCCCAAGCCAAACCCGATCGAATTGCCTGTTCGGACCTTCGAACCTGGATTTGCCAAGTCATCAAATGTGGGGAAAAAACATGCTGCTGGTGACTTTGCAGAGGGTGAAATTCAAGAACCAGTTTTTGGGAGCATGTCGGCTGGAGAGATTGACCCTTTGCTGAAAACCGGCGGAGCAATGGCAGTGCATGATGGAAGCAAGCCAGGGAGGCCGCCTTTTGTGCAACATTTCAAAGATCCCCCAGAAAGAAGGTGGGTGGCAAGTATATTTGTTGTTTATTTATTTTTTTTTTTGTGGGGGAAGTGTGTTGATAGAAACAATAAATCTCAGATTTGTCCAGAAAAGTATGCAGCACTGGTTTTTTTTGGTTTTGCAAGTCCTGATTGCCGTGGCTATTTATAGAAACCCTCTGCTTGGAATTTTGGAGCATTCCAACTTTTGAGACATTTCCTTTCATTTCCTTGTAAGTCAAAGGCTTCTGCAAGTGGATTCAGAGAGTGATCTTTCACACACCTATAGTTGATAAATGCTCCAGCCAATTACATAAAACAAAAATTCAAATGTACAAAAGACCCATTTTTCACCCCCCCCCCCCCCCCCCCAAAAAAAAAAAATAAAAAAAGCTGTTTTAGCACAAATTTACCCTGTATTTACCCCCCCCCCCCCCCCCCCCCAAAGAAAACCCCAAAATGTAAGGAATTGTGGCCAATTTTTTTTTTCTCTTGGATTGCAGAAATATGGGGCCTGGTCAGATGCCGAGGAAGCCTCCGATGGTGAATCAGAAAGATCAGGCAGTGGAGCCCCCCAGCAGATATGTCAAACCAATCGAGAAACCCCACCAGACGCTTCCTCAGAGGGCAGCCCCACCACAGTATGTGGAGCCGAATATCGACATGGCTCAGAACAGGGCTAGTCCATACAGGCGAAAAAGCTACGTCGATGTTCTGAGAAATCCTGGTGGTCAAATCGAAAACAGGGTAGGTTCTGGTGGAGAATTCTCTCTTTTTATTGCCAAAATGAAAAAAGTTTCGTAAAAGAAAAAAAAACAACTAGAAATTCTGAAAATTGTAAGCTAAAGATTAGTAAGAATAATAAGCAAGGGGAAAAGCCTCTTTACAGTGGCACATTCAAAGGGAATGCATGCTGCTTTTGAAAGTTGAACAAAAATTGAACTGTCTTCCAGGGAAGAAAATACAGCCAAACTGGATATCACCACTTTTCCTTGTTCATAGGTCTGACCATAAGTTGTTGAGTGGAAAATACACACACTTTCCCAGCTTGACTACAGTCAGTCTTTGGACAATATCTGTAAGTGCGATTTTCAAGATGTTTATTTAGACGCCCTCCCATCCCCCCTAACAAAAAAATTAAATAAAGAAACAAGGATTAAGAAGTAACGGCAAGCGTTTTTTCTGTGGAGGCAAATGTTAATTTTACTGCGTTACGCGTTCAGGTAACGCCTCCTCCGAACCCCCTCGCCTCTGCCCCCATTTCCGCCGCGCTGGACGTTCAGACTCCCACACTGGCTGTACAGAACAAACTCGGTCCTTCGAGAGGTGCTCGCAGCTCCACTGAAACTGCGCTTGCCAATCAACCGAAAGACCAGCGCGACCTGAACCTGGTCAACGCCAGAAATCGCGAATCGGACCAACAACGCAAGAGTAACGGCAATTTGGGGGTTGGGCCCGCCTCTGAGATCGAGCTTCGCTCGAAACTGACGAGTTTGTTCGTTTGCCGGCTACCCCCAGACATCACCGCCAAATCGATCGAAGAGATTTTTTCACGATTCGGCGAACTGAGGACGGGAGTGCGTGTGTTGACGGGCCCCAAGAGTCGCTACACTTTCGTCAATTTCGTGTCTGAGGATTCGGTGAGGAGGGCGTTGGCGGCGGAAATAAGAATTGGGTCGGAGGCGATCGTTGTGGAAAGATGGCAACCGAAACGAGACTTTCGGAGGAACGATTTCGTTCGTGAGTGAAGGAAACCTGTGCTGCTTCTTTGCGAACACGGAAATAGAGTTTAGTTTGGTCGAGTTGAGGATTGACGCTGGAAAAAAGAAAATGCTGGAGGGCATGATTTCTGTCCGGTTTTTTTTGTTTGGGGGGGGAGGTGAAGAAGAGGCACAGATTGAACGAGCATGCTATTTTGGACTATTTTGGGGTGCTCCCGTCTGACAAAAGACTGGGTGGAGTGAGGAGGAGCTGGTTTTCTTCCACAATATGTATATAGATGTGTGTTTTCATGGAGATGGCATCCCCAAACAGTTTCTTTCAACTGACAAATTACTACACTGAGGAGGCAAAACCTGTTCAACAGCTGCTTCCCACCCACCATTCAACCTGGAATTGCAACCCCCCCTTTCCCCCTTTCCCCCTTTATGCACTGTTTGACCTTCAAAACAACAAACCAGCCAATTTCTATGTTCCTAAAATGCCATAGCTCAATAATAGGGTTTTCTTCGGCCTCCATGCGATCTGCGCTGCGACGACGAATTTTGATCATCTTTCAAGAAATTTGGGATGTACCATTTTCCGGTGTCTTTCGGGCGAGGCTCCATGCTCCCTGATTGGACCATTCTCCTCCTCTTCCTTTCAGGAATCACATTTTTGTACGTTTTTCTTTGCCGTTTGCTCCTCTCCTCCAAAATAGCCTGACATTGACATTCAAATCATTATGAAAAATAAACCAGAACTCATTGGTGAATGTTGATTCAAAAAAAAATCAAAATGGGCTTTGGTTTTTCAGCAAGATTAGAAATCAAAATTGAAAAGGAAAAGGAAAAATAGCTGAATACATGACTAGCTCCAAATTGTTTAATGGATATTTTTGAAAATGGAGTTCCAATCTTACCTCCACCAATTGTGGAACTCGATAAAATCGAGCCTCCTTGAGCAGTTCTGCCAAAACGTATTTATCTTCGGGAAACTTGACGTCCCTGTGTCGAGAATATCTCGACTTCCTGACGTAATCCAAAACGAATTCGAAATGCACGGGGTTCCCTTCCACCTCAAATTCGTAACGAGAAAACTGCTTCAACTCGCTCCCTGTCCGGCAAAAACCAACAAAAAGATGAAAACAAATTTGCTCCTTCTTTTCTATGGATAACTTGACAGGATCGGTCGAAATTTTCGAAAACAGTTTCATGGAAGCTTCCCGGAAGTCCAACCAGCCAGCCGTGTGGATGTGGATTTGTATGTTTCATTGTTTTTCATTCAATTCATGGAATTTCATTTCGCAACTGGTGTGATCTTGTTTGAATTTTCTTTGTTCATTTTAATTTTCTTTGTTTTTTTTTAATTTTCTTTTACTTTATTTGTCTATTTACCTGGGCCATCCCCCAATTGGAGATCTTGCATGGCTTGGATCATATCGGAGCCCGGATTCTTGCCTGGATTCAGCATCATCCAAAAGTAACTCCCTTTTACCCAAGCCATCGTTCGAGCAGCTGTAACGAATTTTCGACCTTTCAGAGTGATCGTAACAGTTTCCAGTCGATTTGGCCTGAGCTCCTCATCGTCAGAAACCTCATCCTCTTCCAACCCCTTGACAGAAAAAAAAACAACAAGAAAACAAATATCACAAGCACGATTTAAAAAAAACATCTCTTAGAAAATCCTGAGAATCAGCCGCCGATTTTTCTCAAGCATGCTTGTCCTTAAAGGAGTTTTTAGGAAATGGAAAAAATTGTCAAATGCACATCTTCTTCATACTGCACATACACTTCCCAGAAAAAGGGTTGGGAACTTCTCTTGCTCCTTCAAAATATGCCCTCCCACCCCCACTCCCTCGGCACTCTTCACCTACTTGTGATTTGATTTTTTTGGATCGAGTCGCTCCTTTTTCCAAGGTTTCGACCACCCTCTTGTAACCTTGTTTCTTCGCAACCTCCAGCGCTGTGTCCCCATCCTAACATTCACAGGATAGAAATGAAAAAAGAAACACACAGTCTTTTTTTTTTCGAAAAACAACCAAAAAATTCAATCAACCTGTTATTATTCTCCTTGCCAGCTTTGATTTAAAATTGTGGAAATGTCAACCTGATCTGAATCACCGCCACCGACTCGAATTTGTCTACGATTCTACCTGTAATATTTTTTCTTTTTCCGGTTTTAACACTCACCTTGTTTTTGAGCGTTGAATCGTGTGGGTTTCGGAGGATGATTCTGATGACAGAATCGTGCCCCCACCAAGCAGCACAGTGCAAAGGCGTCCAATCCTCCTGGTCAAAAATCAAAATATCAAAATACAAATTTCAACAAAAATATCAAAATACAAATACAGAAACACAAATCTCAACAACAAAATCAAAATGATATGGACGACAGCCTGCATCACTCCTTTTCTCCCCCCCCCCCAAAAAAAAAAATTGAAGAATGCAATGAAAAAGTAACTCTTGTACGGAATCCACTATTGGGTCAGGCTCTATATTTTTACGAGATGAGAAACTCCCAAACTTAACTAAAAAATATTATGTACCTTATTCTGGCAAGTGCTTTTGTGGCAAATAATTTTAAAACTATAATTTGAACCTGTTTCGTAGCGTTTGGATTAGCTCCATTAGCTAACAGCACTTGAGTCGTTTGCCAGGTTCCTGTGCATGCTGCTAAATGCAATGGAGTTTCATCAAGCTGCAAAACAAACAGAATAGATTTTTCCATGTCAGCAGCCCACATCGCATGTCAGTCAGAAGGACTGCACTCGAAATAACTGGGTGAGCATTACTAATATTGCCAGAAAAAAAGATAGGTAATTCTTCCCACCTTGGTTTTCGGATCGACATGAGCACCAGCTCCCAGCAATATTCTGACCAAATCTGTGTAACCCCCATGAGCGGCATAATGCAAAGGGGTCCATTCATCCTGAAAATTTCTTAACAAAAAGCCAATCAGCAGAAAAAATATCGAAACAAAAACACACTACACTGAATCAAACACAAATGCTGAGAAAAAAAAAGCACCTGGGAAAACAAAATCCATGTGTGTATGTAAAATATCATTGATCATTGCTTAAAACGGGGAGAAAAAAAAATCGTCACCTGTCGGACATACATATACAAACATGCATATGCAAAATTTCAAATTGAAGCGAATAATTTAAGAAATTTAGCTTTAATATGTGGCAAATTCTTCCCATGGATTACCAACTCCACACTTTTATTGGAAAAACACTGGTGGTTATCAGGAAAATATGCCTTCGTTCTTCTGAGCGAAATCTGGAATGCTTGTAAGTCACCTGATCCTTTGTTTCAATTGCAGCCCCAGCATCGATCAAAAGAGTTGCTGGCTGATGATTTCCACTGTGGATCGCAAGATGCAATGCCGTTCTCGAAAGCTGAATCCCGAAAAAACAAAGTCTACTTTTAAAAAAATACTACTTAGCAAACCCCCAAAAAAACTCTCAGCACAATGAACATGCAGCAAAACACTCGATCAGCGAAACGGAGCTTTTCGACGAGAAATCGATTGGGCACCCAAGAAGGTAAGTAGAATTTTTACTCTGCTACATGACATGGTTTCTTCAACAGAAGTGCCAGTTGATCAAAATAAACAAGAAACCCCCACAGAACCTCCGATGAATTTACTGCAAATCTGCTAATCATAACAATCTCACACCAGAAGATTTTTTTATTTTATTTTTAATTTACCACTGGGCCCTGAGATGTGGAGAAAAAACCCAACCAAAAAAAAAGGCAAAGGGGAAAAAAAAGACGACTGGTGTAGCAATTTCCATCTCACCGAATGCTCACATTGTTAGCTGTATCGAGTTTTGCCCCTCGGACGATCAGTTCTTTCACAACCCTTGCGTGGTTTCGATCCGACGCTTGCATCAAAGGGGTGTATCCATCCTGAAGGGTGGGAAAAAAAAAACCACAACAGGTGCCGCTTTTTTCCTTTCACTTCTGGCATAAATCACTCAGTTGTGGATGGACCATCATTACGTGAGGTTTTTCTTCTGCTGCTTCGAATTGAGAAAAGGCTAGCTGAGTGGCAAAACATTGCGCCAGAGAGATCGTTGTGCAAGAAGGAATCGAAATACGTGGCGGTACCTCATCAGCAACGTTAACTTGGGCACCCCTTTCCAGCAGCAGTTCTATAAATTTCAGGTGGCCTCGATCCGATGCATACAACAATGCATTCCATCCACTCTGCATCAATCACAGCACCACTGAGGTGACGGATGCTTCGTTTTGTTTTTTTTAATTTTATTCCAACACCTCGATTAAAAATGGTATAAAAATTTAATTCCTGCATTCGGCGGTTCAATTTCTGTCGCCAGATGCAACACATTTCAACGCATATTCTGAAATATGAATTAAATATTAACCCCCCCCCCCCCGAATACAGTACCCCCCCCGAATAGAGTACCCCCCCCAAATATAGTACCCCCCGCCGCCCCTGGAGGCAAACGCGGAATAGTGTACCCCCCAAAAAGTGAACTCCCCCCGGCCTACCCCCCCAAACCTGGTTTTATGCAATGTTACAAATCTTCTTGTAGTGATGGATGGAGCATTAGCCCCCTTCCTGCCTCCCGAATACCCCTGGAGGATCCAACCCCCTCTCTAAAAATAGAACACCCCCAAATAGTGTACCCCCCTGAATTTTTTTTCCAAAGTTATAATTATTGTACCCCGGGGTACTGTATTCGGGGGGGGGGGGGGGTATTATTTTCTCTTCATGTGAACAAATTGATATAGAAAAAAAAGTGAAAGAATTTCCAAAAATGTATTGCCAACGTACATCATGGAATGGAAAAGAAAAATATCTGTTTCCATGGGTAATTTGGAAAATACGTTCGTCACTGTGTGATGTCACAATTCAGAAACGGGAATTGCTCAGGGCAGGCTTATTGTTTCTATTTGTATTTATTCTTTTTAATTTTTTTTTTCGCACCCTGTCGAACCCATTTGGATCCGCTCCTTCATCCAGCAAATCATATCCAGTGTAGTCATCCCCTTTTTGGGCTTGCCAGCACAAGCTGGAAACGAGGGATTCCATCGTTCGAGGAATTCCTGTCAATAACGCTCCGGATGTCAAGGAAAGTTTCGAGGAAAAAAAAAAATTGAAGAATTTGTTTTTCTTCAATTTTTTTTTTTCTTTGCTACAATGGTTTGGCTGGGTTCTTTTCTGACCGCCATCAGATCCACCGGAAAAAAATAAAAATAATAATAATAATTAGAAAAAATACATATGTATATGGGAAAAATACATAATCGCAGTTATTCTCTTTGTTTTTGTATTCTGCCGAATGAAGAAAAAAACAGAAAGGAAAGAAAAGAATCGCTTTTGTGGTTAAAGAACCCCCCCCCCAAACAAAATAATAATTAAAAAAAAAATGCAGTTGTGAAAGTGTCAGCACCATTCTGATCCCCAAACAATCCGGAAATTCCAGAGAAAAAAAAGAAGAAAAAAAATCTTAGCGAACCTTGTGGGCCCGGCCTTTTTATCGGAACGATGTTTCTCCATTTTTCCTTGGCATCTTCTTCCTGGACCTTCAATCGAACTCCCCTCATGGAATCGCTGCTCAGTTTCGCGATCCGTACCTTAGCATTGCACAGCATTTTCACTCTTTTTATGGTGGCTTCTTTTTCGGAGGGAAAACCAAAGTAAAACAAAAGAAAAAGGAAGATTTCCTCTTCTGTTTTATCCAAATGAAACCGAAATTTTCAAAGAAAATGTAAGGGTGGTGTAAGATGCCACCCTCCCACTGTTTTTTCAGATTGATTTTAAAAAAAGAATCAAAAAAGGGGTCGAAAAGGTAGCAAACAGGAAAAAAAATGGTACAAGAAGCTATCACCTGGTGGAATGAACATATTCTGCTGACTGCAAAACCAGCATTTCGAGCCAGCATGGCTTCATCGATCAGGAAAACACGGTGGAACGATTTTGGCAGATGAGCACCCCTGAACGAGAAAGGGAAAAAAAAAAGTGATATCACACTTTCACGCTCTCGGAATTCCGACAAACGTCATTCCGAAAATGAAGGGTGGCTGGCAGCGTACGACACCCATCGTGTATTTAATCAACTCCCAGCGTTTTGCTCACGGAACGAAACTTTTTGAAGGGCGGCGGTGTTGGACTCACTTTCCACTGGGGAAGGGAGGGGGGGTTACGGTAGCTAGGCCTAGTGGATGACTTACGCTCGTTTGTTTTGGCTGTTTTTTTAATTGCAGGGTTGTCGCGCTGGGAACGAAGATCGCTGTTCACGGGACACGAGTGGAAGTGTACCTTTTGGAGGTTTTGGAAGTCTCCAAACGGGACGTCGCGTGTCCAATGAACGGGGCCGTTTACCCAAGCACATCAGCGACTGGGTGATACCTTGATTTAGTTTTTTTTTCCTGTGAAAAGGGAGTACGAAATAGTAGTGTTTTTTTCGAAGAAAAGAAGAAAACGAACGTTTTTCTCGATCTGACGCTCAACCAACCACGAACGGGAATCCGGTCACGTCACGCGCGGGCGCCAAGTGATGGAAAACGGTGTATTGTATTTTAGTTTTGTGAAAATTTGGACGGGAACGAAGTTTTCGCCAGCTTGGGGCTGATTCCGTTTTTTGAAGCTCTTTCTACAGAGTTGGTTCGGTACAGTTTTGTTTTTGCGGCGTGAAGGTGTTTCGGGATCCATTTTTCTCGAACTGTGGCGGAAATTGTCTTTTTTGTTTTGAGTTGGGGCCGTGGTATTCTTGAACGGATTTGTTCGGGGGGGTTGAGCTGGCCGCATCCATCACAGCGGCTGCACCAAGTGTTTTTTTTCCTTACGCTACGACGTAAAGCGCCATCCGGCCCCCCCCTTTCAATTGGAGACTGTATTCCAGCGACACTCTCGGCGCACGGCTAAAAACAATCTAGCGGTCTATCTCTCGGATGTTGGGTTTAACTGAACGAGGGGGATTTTTTTGAGAGGACACCGTCTGCATCGGTAGATTCAATATCCTAGGGAAGGCTGCGGTGCCCTTGCCCTGACCAGCTCGTATGCACAGTGGTCGGAAAAATAAGTGGTGGCATGATATGAATACGGATTGGAAAAAAAAAATATCTTTTTTTAAACGCATATGCAAGTGGTCAGCGCAAGGACAAGTGATGGGTTTTTATGACCGGGGGCCGATAGAAGCGGCGCAGGAACGGTTTCTGAAAGACTGGGTGGGGGCAATTTTTTGTCCCTCTTTTTTTAGAATGGTCGCACGCTCGTTTTTTTTCTTATAACAGAAAGAGACCGGACTTTTTTTTTCTTACGAACGGGCTTTTTGACATATTTTTACCACCGGGACGATGTTTCAAACGCGGATGCAGAGAGCCCCTCCGGGTTTTTTTCTCTTAACGCTCGAAACAACACTCTCCCCTGTTTTTTTCCCTCTAGTATTAAATCGAATTTTTTTGAGTTTGCGTGGGGGAGTCTTGGTCAGCGACCGGAGGTGCTCTTGAACGAGCGGGAAGGGGTGCCTTGCATGTAAGATCCGGGACGCGGCGATGCGGACCCGTCGAATCACAGGCGGTTAACACGCGAAAAGCCTGCTGCAGTTGGAAGAAAGTGGTGGAATGTTTTTGGAAGGGAGTTGCAAGCAGAGCCGCGCGAAACTGGATCTTTGGGAAGGCGTCTCGGCCCGTCGTCGTGCATCCGCGTAAACGTTGGAACGAAGTGGGTGAGAGGGAGCACCAAAAAAAAGAAAAAAATTGATGAGAAGGATGGCGCTGGTGAAATCATGGTGAAATCAGATACATGAGAAAAGGTGAGTGGCGAATCAATCTACAGCTTTTTAACTCATCCAACTGCCTTTTTCTCAATGCTTTTTGTTTGAGGGCCCGCATTTATATGGAGTATCTCTTCTCTTTCGAGAAATTTTCTTTCCTTTGGACTTTTTTTTCTTTGTTGTGGTGATTCATATGAGAATTTGAAAGGGTGGGAGGGGGGGGTTGAGAGGGGGTGGAAAATGTGGAAAGTGAGTCCCACACTGCTGGTGCATTGCTCTGATTTTTTCAGCATCTGGAAAGGACAAAGCGAGATCAAGGTGATATTCAAGGTGATTAATGTCATCATATAGTCAAGGGTATAGAGTGTCATGGATCATGGCTGAATTTGCTAATTTTAGTAAATTTCTTAGCATGGTCCCTTTCTCTTTCAATCAGAATTTGATTCTGACATTTCAAGTTCAAGTATGGAATGGAAAACATATTTTCAAATACTGTGGATTGGACATGTGAGTGAACATGAAATTAATTTTTTTGGTCTCCGGGCATTTCATATCATGTTTTTTTGGCTGGCATCTGGAGAGAAATCATGTTTGGCCCTCCACATTCTGTTAAGATCTCTTACTAACTCGTAGAAAGGATGGTGATGGAGGGTGGAGAATATTCTCATTTTTTCTGGTTGATTGGATGATGTCGAGGGGATGTGGGGGTCTTGATATTTGGCAGGAGGCTTTGGGTTAGGTAGCGGTACTGGTAAGATATATACAACGGCAATGATATTTGTGGTCGGTGAATCTTTTGGCACTTTTTGTGGTGAGAGATGAGGGATGTTCTGTGAACATCCTTTTTTTTCCTCGTTTGGGCTAAAAGTTTTGACCTTGATTTTCAATATTCCTAGCAAGGAATAACTGTCTGGCAGCAAATAAGAGTCTCTGCAACTGCTGCCATGGTCAGTGTTTGGTCAGTGCTCCTTGCTAGCCTATACGAAACTGCATGAGCATTTTTCCTGTGCACCGTTGCACTGGAAATTGCAATCTTGGAACATATCAAAAATCCACAAGTCTGTATGTCTGGTGATTTGATTTAGTATTTGTTTGGAGTTTCAAGGTTAAGACATTTTATTCGTTGGGGCACTAGATATTTGATTTTCATCTTCATTGAAAAGAAACTGTCTGGCAGCAACTAAGAGTCTCTGCAACTGCCACCCTGGTTGGTGTTTGGTCAGTGCTCCTTGCTAGCCTATACAAGAATCCGAAGATGAATTTTCTAGTGCACCTGTTGTACTGGAGAATGGATTTTTTGGGACATGACTGTAATCCACAATGCAAACTTTTTGACTGCTTCCCAATGTGAAAAGTATTCACATCCCATTCTTATCTGAGTTGAAAGAATTCATATCAACAGACTGATAACTTCCACGTTCCCTTCACTCCCCCACCCAGAGTTTGGTTAAATTCCAAAAGTAAAGTCCAAACCCCCGTCAGTAGTAACAGCGATCAAGCCCTTCCTTCATCCCACATCCATTTTCCTTTTAGCATTTGGCATCACAGACATCTCGCAAGCTCATGGAATTCATTCTTGCATTTGACGAGGCCCTCTACCCGCCTTCGGAGCGACTCACATTTCGCTTCCATTGCTTGGATAGCTCCAGATGCTGCCAAGCACACACAACAGCTTCAGCCGTCCAGGTAGATCCAATCACAAGGTCGAGTCGAATCAATGACCACAGACCATGGTTGCTACGACCTTCGCAGCACTAGAGTTGCTCACCTCTGAACATGCCCATGAAGTCATCGTCCGTTTGGGCAAAAAGCTCCATTGCGACTTGTGTCGACATTTCCATTCGAATTGGATCCAAGAAAGCGGATTTGAGCGTAGCTGGAACGGCTTTGTGGACGACGGCGTGGCGGATCCTCTGGAAGATGGTTTCGGCGTAGCGGCAGACGTCATCATAAGAGTTCCTCTCGGATTGGAAGAGAGGATTTCCCGCTGTAGGAAGAACACATGCTTGAAATTGTATCGACTTGGAATTCTTCGGTTAGCAGTCGGATGTGCATCTTTCGTTTCGCGACAGCTGAGTGTTTTTGGTTCAAACATTGGATTCACCTGCAGCCATGAAGGTCCCCCGTCGTTCTACGGGGGATGGGGGGGAAGATACTTCTGATGCGCCGTGCCCTGGAGGAGTCTGGAAGCAGTAAAAGTCGGGTTATGGTTGTTCAAAATGGGTGACTTTGTTTCACTCCTTCAGAAATCAATTCAGTCGATACATGTGTGTGTGGCGTTGAGGTTACGTAACGTACCTCTCCCCAATTAGCACCGAGTCTCATTTGTTCTTCTGAGGAGATAACGGAAGATTTTCTGTCCATTCCACCCATCATCGTTTCTGGTTCTGACGCCCAGACGTGCACCGCAAACTCGCTCGTGGCGGCCGAGAGGTGGTGCTTGACCAAAGCTTGTGTTTGTTGCTCGAGTCGAGATATGAACGAATGATACGCGCTTCGCAGAGTGGCGTGGAAGGCCACGAATGGTCGCAGAGATTCGGCTGACGATTCTTTGAACACACACAAGAAGGTTGCATTAGTCCAGCTAGAGATCTCTTCTCCCTGCAACGCGACGTACTTCCACATTCAAACTTACGATGACCCCCAAAGAATGAGTGTTGAGGTTGACCCAAAAACTGAACAAGGGGCAATATTCATTCATACGATACCTGTCATTTGAGCCCTCTCGGCTGCGATATCATAAACACGTCGCAAAATGTTGCCGAGTCTGGAGCAAGCTGCCGTAAGGAGTGGAGCTAAAGCTTCGCGCGCTGTCGTCCTGGCGATATCTTCTGCAGCTTGACCACCGCCGCCATAGCGATTCCTACCCCGAACAGACAGCAGAACATTCGCCATTCTGTTCTGCGCGACTGGAACAAGAAAAACAGACCAAGGTAAGAGAAGTGTCTTCAAGTGTGTTCATCCACAGCTCAAATTGGACGTGGGATGCTTGGGTTGTTGTGACGGCAGATGAACACCTGATGGAAAGCTGAGAGCTCCCGAGACGCTTTGAAACTCTTCCATGCATCGCTCGAACGCTGCTCCACCATACAAACGCAGCTCTGAGTGCGCAACAGACACGTGACGTTCAACTCCAGGCCATTGTGGGCAGCAGCTTGACGTCCTCTCTTCCTCAGTCGTCAGACCATGCTGGCTGGGATCTGGGTCCGTCGCTCCATCAAGGAGCTCGATTATGTGACTTGAAAGTGCAGCAGTGTGTTGCATGGCTGGTGGAACCAAAGAGGAACAGACCTCAGGACTCCCACATCAAAGCAGGTGGAGCAGACGCAGGTTACGATTCTCCGTTTCTATCCTGTTTACCTACCAGCCCTTCGTAAAGCTGCCACATCTTCAGTAGCCTGCAACCTAGCTTCGGCGTCCATGAGCTGCACACTCACAGCCTCGCAGCGTTCTTGCAAAATCGCCAACGTGGACGGAGCTGCATCTCGATATCGATGAGCCAACTCCTCCTCCAGAAACCTGCAGGGACAGTCGCAAACACCGATTATGGAGGCTCTGTCTTCACTACGATCGTGCTTTACGGCAGCCTTTTTGTTCGCTGCATCAGTCTACCTCTTGTGGTTGCTGAAGCCGATCCTTGATGCATAGGTTTCTTCATCGAATCCACCTTCAACTTTCTCTCTCAAAAACGTAAAGATGGACTCATCCACGTCCTGAATTTGCTGACGCCACTCTGCGCTGGTCGTTATTGCCCTGTCCTGACAAACCAGTCGAAAATTGACTTCTTTTCATCCAGGTGCAAGCAACAGCTGGGGCTGCCAGAAATCAATCTGGGACTTTAAAGTCCCAAAATTTTGTTTCACAGATACACAAGAAACCTGTAGATGGAGTAGCTGATGCTCACCTTCGGCAAGGCAACGAAAAACGGTTTCACGTTTGGCGGCAAATAGCCCGTTGCGCTGAGGTACTTGTCCACTTCCCATTGGTGACGAAATTCTTTCAACCGATTGTCAAATTTGCTTGCAACCACAACCTATAGAATCGAATAAACAGGCTTCGGGACAATGCAATCAGTGAAGGGATCTAGCGGAAAAGACTCTACAGAAAAATACTGACCGTTCTCTGAAAGTTGGGGTCCACTTCCATAACGACATGCATCCAAAGGGAGCTCGCCCATTCCACGCTGCTCTGCTGAAGGAACAATATCAACCTGTAAACGCACAGATGGATTCGGAAAGGAAGGATGGAACAAAAACTTTGCAATGCTCAATCGAATGGGGGCACTTTGTTGTTGGGTGATATATTATCTACTAGAGAATCTCTACCTGTGGGACGGTGCTGCTTGGGCTTTCACCATGTTCATGATTTCATCTGGAGTGCTGTCTGCCTCGTGTGCATTTGCCTAAACAATTCCAGAAAATTGTATTATGGAAAAATGCAGAGGAGGAGAATTGTCTTAAAACTTGACCAGCTCTCCCTGTTGCAATTGGACTTTGAAACAAGCAAGGAAAAATGCCAGGTAAGCAAAACGAGTAATAATTAATGGTGTGATTCGTTAAGAGCCCTACCTTGAGGATGAGCCCAGGAGTGTCGATAATCGTCAAGTTGGGGCAAAACGCATATCTGACCAGCACATATGGCTATCAATACATTGTTGAAGACAGCAAGCGTTCCAGCCGTGAAGGAATGATCAAACATGCAATTCAGAACATAGAGCACCAACACAAATCTTCATCCAGATGCACATGCAAAAAACGGGAAAGGTTCCTTACTCTGCACGCATAACGATAGGCTTTGACGATACTGATGCCCCTCCCAGTCTTTTGAGATGTTCCTGCGTCCTTTTCTGGATGGCGTCCGCCACCGCAGTCTCTGGCATGATCGGTGGACCATATTCATCGGTGTCTTCGTGTTGCAAACGACATCTGGAATAGAAAACAAACAACTTCGCTAACCCTGTCAGAAACGAATTGCACCCTCTGCACGTCCAGTTCAATTTTCTCATCACCTGGGCTCTGTTGCGGAGGGGTCGTGGACCATTTGAACAATCAAGGGCCGCCTTGTGCCAATCTCCACCTCTCGTACGTTGAATCGAAACTGTGAAACAAACAAGTAGAATCAATCATTCACGCCGCCTCTTGAACTATGTCTGGTGTTTCAGAGGTGCTCAGGCTTGGACTTACTCCCAGGAATGCTTCGAGAAGGCTGGACTTGCCATCGGATTGCCCTCCAATCGCGACGATCTCTGGAATGGGAAGGCTTTCGCCAAAAGCAACGGCGGCAGCCTGAAGACGACTGTAGAACACAACTGAACTCAAATGCGTTTACACCATCAGTCTCGACGAAGAAACACACACGTTCGTGGTGTGCCTCCGTCCCACAAAGGAAAGGAGGAAATACTGGGCAACCAGTTGTTACTCGCGCGAGCTCCTGACGCCATAGACGCTTCTCGGTCGATATTTTGTGTGTCGACGTCCTGCGGTTCTCTAGTACAGACCGACAACGTCCCCCGCTATAGTGATGGATCGAACTCCTCGTTTTTATCGACGTGCACGCTGCTCGCTGGACAACGGCAGCTCACAGGTAAGCGTCTTGATATGAAAGTTAACCTGTATGCTTCATATCGCAGCTTGAGGTCGTTGTTGTCGTAGAGATCCGGACGCTGGCTCTTCATCGTGCCTCCCTGACAACCCCGCGATCCAGTAACGCAGGCTTTCGACCCTTCTTGGAAGCTAGGCAAGTCTCCCTCAAGAACACTCCGCTGATAAAGACGTCAAAGTCGTCTGGGAACGATTGCTGTGGATTCCCCTGGCTGAACTTCTCCTGTCGCCAACCTCTGGAGTAGCGAAAATGGCTACCTGGTTCTGCTCGAAATTAATGGGATGCCAGAATCTGGGGACTGCCAACGCACCATAACGTGATCGCTTGGAGGTGTGTCAAGTTTGTTCGGACGATTCTTGACGACCATGTTTTTTCTTCCACGAGGGGTGTCGTTTCCAAGTCAATGGCGAAAAAGCTGATCAACGACCCTAAGAATGTGGTGCTGGAAATGCTCGAGGGCGCGGTCGCTTGCAACCCGCGGTTGCGCTTGCTGGACGGGTTGCCTGACATAAAGGTCGTGTACGATGCGGAGAGGGATCCGTCGAAAGTCGCGCTGGTAAGTGGGGGAGGCAGCGGACACGAGCCAGCCCACGCGGGGTATGTCGGCCCCGGAATGCTCACGGCGGCCGTCTGTGGCGAGGTTTTCGCTTCCCCCTCCGTAACAGCCGTTCTAGCCGCGATTCGCAAAGTTACGGGACCTGCGGGATGCCTCCTGATTGTCAAGAACTACACAGGCGACCGCCTCAATTTCGGCATAGCTGCGGAGCAAGCCAAACTGGAAGGGCTCCGAGTAGAGATGGTGGTGGTTGGGGAGGATTGTGCAGTTTCTGGCGGTATTGCTGGCAGGCGAGGCCTGGCTGGAACGGTTTTCGTTCACAAGGCAGCGGGGGCGGTCGCTGATAAAGGAGGAAGCTTAGCTAATGTCACTGAAGTCGCTAAGAAAGTGGCAGAATCTGTGGGGACGGTGGGTGTGGCTTTGACCGTTTGCACGCTGCCTGGAGCCCCAGTCTCCGACAGGCTAAAACAGGACCAGATTGAACTCGGTCTAGGAATTCACGGCGAACCAGGGGCCGAAGTCACAGATAAATCCTCAGCCGACGATATCGTTGGGAAGGTTTTGAGAAAGATATCGAACTGTGGATTCTTCCCCTTGGATGCTGGCCAAAGGGTTGCCCTGATGGTGAATAATTTGGGTTCCACTCCAGACATGGAGCTCTTTGTGGTGGCTAGAGCTTCCTTGACTTATTGCAAGGTCAATCTGGGACTGGCAGTTGAGGTTTGCTATGTTGGTTCATACATGACTTCCTTGGATATGGCTGGAGTTTCCCTCACCCTATGCAAAATCGACGATAAAACACTAGACTTGCTGAGGTATCCCACTGAGGCTAGAGGCTGGTTGGCTGGGCACCCTGGGGTTGTGGATGGCAAGAGCTATGGAAGCATGCCAGGAGTGGTGAGTGAAACAACCCCCCCAGCCACGAGGCCCGAGAGTCTGACACAGGTGGGTTCCACGATCGAAAAGGCACTCCTCCAAGCAATGGATTGCCTGATTCGACATGAGCCTGAGTTGACTGAGTGGGATGCTCTGGTGGGGGATGGTGATTGTGGAACCACCATGAAGAGAGGGGCCGAACACATCAAAAAGAGTGTGGCTGAAAACTACCCTCTGAACAGCCCTGCCGGTGTTGCACGAAGCCTGGCTGATTCGGTGAATGCCTCGATGGGTGGGACTTCGGGAGCCCTTTACAGCGTTTTCTTTCTGGCCGCCGCTTCGGTGTTGCAGAGCTTGGAAGATGGTTCGCAGCCCACGGTGGATGAGTGGTGCCGGGCATTCGAATCTGGGGTGGAGGCGATCGAGAAATACGGGGGGGCTCGAGTGGGGTGTAGAACGATGTTAGATGCGATGGTGCCTGCGAAGGATACGCTCAGGGAAGGGATTTCGAAACCGTTGAAAAAAATGGCTGAATTGGTGGGGGAAATGGTGGAGGCGGCTAGGCAGGGTGCGGATGAAACTAAGAACATGATTGCAACAGCTGGGAGGGCCAGCTATGTTCCAGGAGAGTTGATGAAAACTGCCCCGGACCCTGGAGCCAAGGCTGTTCAGTTTTGGCTGGAAGGGGTTCACGAGGCTCTATCATCTGAATCATGAATTTCCTGGTTTGGTTTGGTTTGGTTTGGTTTCTTCACATACAAAAACTTATTCTTATTATTGCATGACTTCTGTTTATTTTTTGACTGGTCGAAAACCATTTCATTAATGAAATATCGCCAATTTTTGTATTGTTTGGTTTGGTTTTCATATTTATTTTTGCTTGTTGGAGTTTCACTGCCTTTTTTTTTCTTTTGTTCTTTTGTTGGAAAATCCCTCATCCAATCATCAGCGAAAGGTTTGTTTTTTTTTTGAAATCGCCGATTGTAAGCATATGTAGTCAACTGATTTGCGATAATATCTTTCACTGTTTAGGTCTATTCACAATTGTAAAATGAAATTGGAGGCAACTTTGGGAGGCACTTTGATCATCTCCATGAACACCTATATTTTCATATTTCTTGTTCATTTTCATTTTGGTGGATTTTTTTTCTAGTCTGCCCATATCATCAAGGATACTAAAGTAGATTTAGGGGTTGGGTTAAATCAAAGGGTCCAGGTTGGGTTGGGGTTGCATCTTTCCTTCTCAAACACCACTTCAAACAATAATCTATCATAAAAAACATGGATAAATTGATGTAGGTGGCTGGTAGAAAAACGCACCCCCCCACAAGCAACTGATTTCGATCAAAACAGGGCAATCAAGAAAAAAGACAAGACGCCCGTCCGCATTTCTTTCCACACTGCCCGACGTGGCGACACGGCATCCCGTGTGTATTTCCACGCCTTCCTGCACCATCTCAAGTAGCACTTCGCTCTGGGGACCAGAGAAAAACACACAAAACCAAGCAAGATGTCTCAGGTTTTCAAAAGCCTCCCTCGCATCGTTGCCGTTCTGGGAAGCGGCCAGATGGGCTCAGGCATCGCCGAGCTCGTCGCTCGCCACGAGATCCCCGTGGTGCTGATGGACAGCTCCCAAAAAGCGCTCGATACTGCGATGCCCAAGATCGAGACGTCCATGCGTAAAGCGGCAAAGCGAGGCAAAATGCCAGAGTCCGAAGTTCAGCCGACCATGGATAGGATCAGGCCATCTGTCAGCATGAACGGAGTTCGAGACGCAGATCTCGTGATCGAGGCGGTGCAAGAGGATGAATCGGTGAAGCGGGATGTGTTCGCTGAGTTAGATCGGTTGGCTCCGGAGCATGCCGTGCTGGCGACGAACACCAGTTCGATATCGATAACGAGAATCGCGGCTGCCACGAAGAGGCCTGATCAGGTGGGACGTCAGATCGAGTTTTGGATGCTGCCAATGTGCATGCAATAGGAATCAGGGTGGAAATGAGCTGGAGGATGTGTCAGCATATAACTTTCCCCCCGAAATGATTATCACTCTTGCCAAACCTCAGATTTTGTTTGTTCATGAAACATGCAGGATGGCCATTCACACTTATCCCTGTAGTTTTCCCCCCCAACTGTTATATCTTTTCGCACATCTTCAAGAATACTCCGAATATCGATGTGAATCACCAACATTCCAGGATCACGTTTGAAACAATTCTTAATTAATTGGATTCCTGGATGCCATATGCACCAATTGTGGCGTATTCTTGTGTTCATGCCTAAGTTTTCACGAAGCCATTCCACCAAATCCTGGTCCGAAACAACGTTCAATCAGGGTATGGTCAAAAGAAAAGGGTGCCGCTGGACTCATGGTGTGTTTGCTTCCTCCAGGTAGTTGGCCTACATTTCATGAATCCAGCCCCAGTCATGACGTTGATCGAGATCGTCCGTGGGATGGGCACATCCAAAGAAACCTTGGAAGCTGCCGAGGGGTTCTCTAAACACTTGGGGAAAACCACGGTGGTTTCCGCGGATCGTCCAGGATTCATAGTCAATCGAATTCTCATTCCGATGATCAACGAGGCATTTTTCGTTATGATGGAGGGGGTGGCATCGCCGTCTGACATCGACACTGGGATGGTTTTGGGCACCAACCATCCAATGGGGCCTTTGACTTTGGCTGATTTCATCGGGTTGGATGTCTGTCTGGCGGTGACTCGAGTTTTGCATGAAAGTTTGGGGGAGGATAAGTATCGGCCGTGTCCGCTGATGGTGTCGTATGTGGATGCTGGATGGTTGGGGCGAAAAACAAGAAGGGGTGTTTTCAAGTATTAGTGTTTGCATGTGCTTGTATATTAAAAGGTGGTAGACTGAAAAAAAGGGGAAATTAGTCATCAGATCTCATGTAGCAGCAACTTTTTTTGAGAAAGGGGTGGGGGTGCGGGTGGAATCAATGTACAAAGTATGATGTGGTTTCGTTTAAAGCTTTTTGTAGAACAGGTGGGTTATTTTTTCCCATTTGTAACTGTTGTTAAATTTCTGGATTGCAGCACACCCACCTTGATGAGTAGAACTGGGGAGTGAGTGTGGTGCTGATGGCTTGAGCATTAATATGATGTGGTATTTGCAAGTTGCCCAAATATCAAATATCGGTGGACCCATCATGCACTGTGGATGCACTGCTTTATCACAGTCTGTTGCTTCATTGTTCCATTGTTACTTTGGGTGGGGGTTTTCTCTTTTAAAGATTTTTTTTTTAGGGGGGAGGGGAAGGGTAATCTCTGGTTCTCTTTCACCAACCGCCTCAAATCAAATCCATGTGCAACCCGTCTGATTTCGTGAAGAAAACAGGTAATCGACCAATACCAATTCACTTATTATTCTTTCACTTCTTTTTTCTTTGGCTGTGGCAAGAAAAGACAATTTCATTTTTTTTCACCTACATGTATCCTTTCATTTCTTCAATCCTTGAGAAAGAAAGGGGCCAAGGACATGTAATTTTTCCTCTTTTAAAAATATGTCGAAAACAAAAAAAAAACACCAAATGGCCAGCACACGGTCGGTCTCACACCCTCTCTCACTCTTTTCCATCGGTCTCACACCCTTCTCACTCTTTTCCATCGCTTCCCAAAGTGATTTTTTAGCTGCTTCCTTTGTGGGCTCTCTTAATATTTTTCGTTCTTAACACGAACCCTGCCCATCCCCTCCTTAAATTTCAAAAGAAAAAAAAATTATAACACAACTCCCAAACAATAAACAAAACTCGAATGAAATTCCAATGCGCACTAAAATGCCCAATTTCTACCAATCGAATGCGATAATTTGTTTTCACTCGCTTTCTTTTCTTCTTTTTTTTTTCTTCCTTTTTTTTTGTTTCCCCACACAATTCTTTTTCTTTTTTGTTTTTTCCTCATTCTTTTTTTTTTTTTAAATCCGGTGTTGTGGAAACAACAAGGCAACAGATGTATTCGTCGAAAAAGCAATATCATATAATTCAAGGAAAGCGGCCAAATAAAAGAAAAAAAAAACAAAGAAATGGAACAAAGGCACCGAAACATAGCCCATCCAACGGACAGATTTTTCCTAACCAACTCGGCTCAACCAACTTTCAACCCCAAAATCATTACCGTTTTTCTTTTTCTTTTTCATTTTTTCCTTGGCATTCTCACACCTTTTCCCTTTCTTTTCCGTGAGGGGTGCTCTCAATAACAATTAAAAAAAAAAGACGACTCGTGTTGCAGGTCATTTCCCTTTGCTTCATACTTTTTTCGCCACCAAAAACAAGGGACCAAAAAAATAGACACCGGGAGGTGAACGTACAAGAGATTTTTTGACATTCGATGTGTGGCAAAATGCGCGCACAATTTTCCCCCAAAAAACAAAAAGCAGAAGAAAAGAGTCCAACAGAAAGCAACCCAAACGCTTCACATGAATGGAATTTTAAATTTGGATCCCTCGATCTCTTTGAGTTTTTCGACCAATTTCTTCTCCTCCCCATTCAGTTTTTTCGGAATTTGCACTTGCACATGGACCTGCAAATCACCATCCGAAAAAAAAATTTCGAATCAACAACAAAACAATATTACCAGCAAGCATGAGTCAAATGAAACGAGCACCTTGATTTTCTCTTTAAACAAAAAAATGTATTTGAAACTGAACCAGCCATTGACACCAGTGTGGACAGTTTCAACAGAAAAGATCATGTTCGATTCAAAATGAAGGGAATTCCGCATGTTCGAGAAAAAACCCAACAAAAAAGACTTCTTGAAACAAAGATGAGAAAAAAAAATCCGGAAACCACCGAAAAGCAGGTAATTTTTTTCCCTCATACAGGGTTTTGAAACAATGACAAGAGAAAAAAAAAACCTCGGAAAAATAACTGAGAAGAAGATGATTTCAACCCTCCCCCACCCACCTTATGGTCGCCTCTTCGCTCCCTGGGGTCCAAAGCTGGCACTCCACGCTTAGCCATCAACAGCGTGGTGTCTGGTTGGCATCCAGCAGGAATTTTCAGATCAACGTCCCCATCCACAGTGGTGACCTTGACTTTGGTCCCCAGGATAGCATCCACGTAACTGATTTTCACATCGGAATGAATGGTGGTGCCTTCTCGCCTCAGGGTTGGATGTTTTTTCACCTTGGTGAAAACGTACAAATCCCCGGAGGGACCCCCCTGTTTTCCAGCGTTACCTTCCCCTTTGACTCGTAACCTGGAGCCATCATCCACACCTGGGAAAAAAAAAAGACAACTCAGAAAATTTAACATTTAATAAATATCTTTGAGCATACATTAAAAGAAGGATGGGAAGGTCAGTGTCAGGATTTAAACCGTAGGTCCGGCAATTTTGACTTCTGAAAAATATATATTCTTTATAAAATATATGTATATTGGTCCAGACATTCACAAGATGCCAGGATTGGCCAGAGGGTGGAGAAGCTGTTTCAAACAGTGCATATATTCCACCGACCAGAACTCCAGCGGTGTTTACTTGGCTTTGTTGGTTCTTTTCCACAACATTTATCTTTTCTTCAACAGTTCAATTTTAATCGTACCTCCAGGAATGGACACCGAGATTTTCTTTCTTTCTTGTTCGCGGCCGTCTCCTTGGCAATTGTCACAAGGCGTGAACGTTTTTCCAGTTCCGGAGCAAGAGGGGCAAGTACTGACCTATGTCAGACAAACAAACCACATAAAATTAACCCAAATATAAAAAATGGCTTAAAAGACATCAAAATTGCAATGCGAAAAACTGATCAAAAATTTGGAAGATGAGGAAAAACAATCCACATTATGCATGTCAGCTGTGGGGCCCCTAATCGAGGCCTCCATTCTCAATCAGTTTTCTTGACTTTCAGAAAGAAAGAAGAGAAGGGGAGGGGGGGGAAATACAAAAAACATAAGATATCATATGCCCATTTAAACCTGGAGAGGTTAAAACCCTGGAGGTATATATTAGAATCGAAACTTGGAAAAAGACCCCTCCCCCCTTTCGTGCACATTGGCGCGGGACTGCACCTGTTGAAAGTTTCCGAGGGGAGTTCTCATTGATGTAACCACTTGACCGGTTCCTCCACACTGCTGGCAAGTCACAGGGCTGGTCCCAGATTTGACACCGCTCCCTGAACAAGTCTGCAAAAATGAACAAAATCAAAACACAACATTTGGTTGGAAACACCACACACACACTGGAGAACATTGCTTCACCCCCCCCCCCCCACTTTTGTCGATCCAGCTTTGCAAAGAAACATTTCAGGTACTCCACATATGTCCCTTGGAAAACAAAATTCTTTCCCTGTCTCTTTTTTTTCCTGCTTGTGTTCAGTTTACCAAGGAATTGTGACTTGCGGAGCTAAACTACATGAGGGAAAAAAAAACGAAACGAAGAGAAGGGGGGGGGGGGGGTGAACTGTTGAAAGTACATGGGGTTGTCGACACTTGTCCAAACATGATCATCTGAACAAGGGGACGAAAAAGGGAAAAAATTAATGAATGTGAAATTTCCTGTTCATAGTGCCGTACGCCTTCACAAAGCACCTCCCCAGTTTCTGTTGGCAACATTTTGTCGACAGAAAATTAATTGCAACAGCAGGGATGGCTATTTGAAAATGGAAAAAAACGGTTTCTCCCAGGAAAAAAAAACAGCCCAACAGAGTAGGAAAAAAATAAAAACCAGAGGAAAACATCTTATCTGTTAAAAAAAAAAGTGGTGGAAAAATAATCTGCAAGAATCGGGCTTCCACTTACTTTGCATGTGATAAGATGTGCAACATCGAGGTCGTATTTGGTGCCAAACACAGCATCCAAAAAGTCGAGCGTAACGTCGGCCCTGTGGTTTTGACAGGCACCACACGAAACAGTGACTTGAAAAAAAAAATGGAAAAAAACAGAAAGACAAAAAAAGAAACATTTTTCCCCTGGTTTAAAATTCGAAACGAAAATAAAACAGGGTCATTTCAGGAAAACCCTCGAAGTTGACAATATAGTCCTGAGACAAAGCGAGCAAGTTCACCCAATTCGATTTTTAATTTTAAATTCTGTTTCTCACCCCAGTGATCTCAATTCACAAATTCATGACGATATTCCTTTTTTTTCACTTTGTATTTAATTATATTGTTTATTTTGAGGTGTGTGTGGGGGAAATATATACGTATATATAATTTATTTTTTTGTTACCTCAAATCATCACCAGGCCTTGCTCTAGGTTGAGCACCGGGTCCTCCCATTCCGCCAAAACCACCTCCACCCATGCCGCCTCCAAAAAAGGACTCGAAAAGATCAAAAGGATTTGAGAAATCACCCATTCCAGGAGATCCGCCGAAACCACCCATGCCGCCTTTCAACCCGGCCTCTCCGTATTGATCGTAGATCCGTCGCTTTTGCTCATCAGACAGAACCTTGACATTCAGAAAATGGAAATTCAGGGGGGGGGGATGAACTGAAATGAAGGGTCCATATCACTCGCTTGGTTTCAGCCTCGATGAAATAAACATTTAAAAAAAAAAAATTCAACCTTTTTCTTGGATCGACTCTGGCGGTGGCGAGTGAAGTGCACTGGCCTTATGATTGCTTCGTTTTCCAAGCGATGTTTGGACGAAAAAAAATTAGTAAATCGTTTCACCCATGGAGGCTTTTGCAGAGTTTTTGCTATTCCTTTCCTTTCCTTTTCCTTTTCTGTTTTTTTTTTCAATTCTCTGTTACAAACCTCATAAGCTTCACTAATCTTTTTGAATTTGGCCTCGGCACCTGGCTCCTTGTTCACATCCTGCCCAAAGAAACAGAAATCGATCAAACCATCATTTGGCCATTACATAACACATGGAATCATTCGCAGCATAAATCTCGAACACCCCCCCCCTTTTCAGAAAACACAAACCCATTTTTTCCCAACCAACAAGCACCAAAAACACACAAACTTTTACAAAAACTCCATCCCAGCCCAATTCCTACAACATCCAATTAAAACAAAAAAAAATAAATTTAAACAAAAGAAAAAACACCCTGTTTAGAAACAACATAAGTTAAACCTTACCGGATGGAACTTTCTTGCTTTTTGGCGGTAGGCCGATTTGATTTCTTTCTTGTCAGCGCCTTGAGAAACTCCGAGCTCGGCGTAGTAATCCGCATCGGCACGGACCACCATCCTGGATGCCCCTCTGGAGTCTCGCTGCTTTTGCTCGCAGGGTGATTTTCGAAGTTGCATGCGGGAGCCGCCCGTGAACATATTCGAAGATCGGCAACTCAACCTGACAGTGAACACAAATTTTGGGTTTTTTTTTGGGGGGGGGTTCGTTTTTTCTAAAATGCCTTTTGCTTCGAGTTGTTTTAAAAATAATTCCATCTTTTGATTGATTTCAAGAAGCCGTTAAACCACTGCGTTAAAACACCAACAATCGATCGATCGAGTATTTCTCCAAAACATAGATTCTCAAAATGGAAACCACTGGCTGGGGAAATTTCACTGTAACCTGCTCTGCAACAGCTTCCATTAGTAAAAAAGGACTCTCCAAAAAACCTTGACGACCTATTTCGAAATTCCGTTTTCTTCACTGCAGGACGTGATGATCACACATGTCAGGAGAATTCAGGTAATAGATTTATTTTCCTCTGCTACATCCAAATGAGCGATAGGGACCTCTATTCATTTTTGATTTTACATGGAAACATATATTCACCTGGATGGATTGGAGGTCGCCAAACGTGCCGAAGTGACAATTCGACATTGGGCTCGACCGCAGCTGGCACTCACCCATCGGTGTGTTCTAGTGATATCCCCCACGGAACCCTGCAATTTTTCCAAAAAAAGTCCTTCCCTCTTGTAAAGAACATTTCTAGCCCGAAGCATTCTTCCAAGAAAACAACTGAAACTTAGAGCTCAGAATTTTTTCCACGCTCGATTAGAAATTCACAAGAAGATAAATGTTGGTGAAAAATACGTATTTTCAGTGAGCAGAGGGGATGCTTTCTTTCGATTGGTTTTGAAACTCACTTTCATGGAGGGGGGGGGGGGGGGGGAAACATCAGAAAATAAAATCAAGCGGCTAAAAGAAGAGGCTAGAGGAGAATTTGGTTTGGATTTTACCAGCAGCTTTTCTGTTTTTCTATGGTATGTAAATAAATTTGAGAAAAATGTTGGTTGGAATGTGAAAAGCACTGCATAATGGCTGGTGAAATAAGGGCTGGGGAGCCAAACACAGTTTTTTCAACTGTTCCCCCCCCCCCCAGTTCACGAACTGACACAGCCCATGCAGGAAAGCGTCGTTCAAGCGATTGTTGCTCCAGCCCCCCTCTCAACGCAGAACCGACAGATCCAAACGCGAAAAGATTAAAAGAACGAAACAACGGACGCGCGCGTTGAGCAAGAATCCAGTTGGCGGTTGGACCAAGAGTCTCGAACGGATTCGCAACAACGGATGTGGGTGCATATGAGAAGCGGCAGACAACACCGCAAGGAAACCGACGACAGCCGAATGCCGAGTACAGCGTTTGACGACTGAGACGAGACTCCTACCATGGTTGGAAAACTCCGAGGCGCTGCGATAAGGAAGAATGTCTTCGACGTTGGTGCCAAAGGAAAAGGGCTTTTTGCATCAAGCCGGCTGGATAAATGGAGGAGCCATCACCAACACCGTCTGACATGCGGCCAAACTCGATCCACGTGATCGCGCCAGCGCTGCGATACGATACGATGTTTTCGCATGTATCACAACCAGGTCGACAACTTCTGGCTGTTTCTTTGGCTTCTCCTTGTTGATATCGCTTTTTGCGTAGGAAGTGGGGCGTTTCTTCCAGTTAATCGAATCGAAAGGTTGTGAATCTTCGTTGGAGAAGGGCAGTTTATCTTGCGAGGAACGGAACGCAACGATGAGTTTCAACCTCAGCCAGCTCGGCCAAATCGCTCAAGGGGAAGGAAGTAAAAAGCCTGGGCCCAAGCCGCGAATGGCGATGGCGGTAAGCTTGCACGTATTGAGGGTTAGCAGGGGGAAAAAACCGGAAAAAAAAAAGACGAGAAAACATATGACGCGAAGATCTTTTTTTTGAGGTGGGAAGAAAAAAGAAAGTGTGTCTAACTGGCCCATTTCTTTTTTCCAAGCCTAAGGGAATTGGTTGAAATTCTATATCATTTTGTTATTATTCTTTTTTTTTTATTTCATTTCCTTCATGCGGAATAAAATGAAGAAATGAAACAAAAAGTGCAGAAAAGGTCGCTGCCAGCGGAACCCCTAGTCGATTTCTGCTTTTTCAAATCAAGTCACGAATCCCAAACCTCCTGTTTCTTTTTCTTTCCCTGACATTTCTGCAGAAAAAAAAGAAGAAAAAAGACAAGAAAAAAAGCAAAAACGTAGCTTCTGCATCTCCTCCACGGCCCGAGCCAACCCGAACAGAGGCAAACGCTCCCCCTGTGCTGGGAAACGAAAGCTCCTCCGCCGTTCCGATAGACGAAGGCCCTTCTTGCTCCCCTCCGTTGCCTCCCTGCACTCCTCAAGATGCCGAGGATCTTTTAGCACCAGTTACTCAGCCAACTCCGGAAACCCCCCGAGAAATCAAAGCCATAGAAATTGTAGAAGGCAACCCACACGAGCAGGATGGTATTTCTCAAGGGGATGGGGGCGGATTATCCAAAAGGGGTGAGTGGAAAGCTGGTTGGGAGGTTTTGTTTTTGTTTTTTTGGGGGGGGTTACTGATGTCGGTAACCCCCAATCGTCGAAAATGAGTTCTGAAATGTTTCTGTCAAGTATTTCTGCACAAGCTTGTGAAAACCCATTGCGTTTAGGATTACTAACCACGTGTGAATTGCTATATGACAAGCCAGAGGGTAGTGGGGAAGGCACATCATATCCAGCAGCAATGCAAGGAGGAGCCTTCAATTCAGGAAAAGCAGAGGAGTTTTCTGTAAATGAGGACCGCGCTTCCACTCATTCCACCGTAGCGAGGAAGAGAAAGAATTCAGCGGAGGCCGGTAGAGCTGTGGAGGAGGGGGTTTCTCTGAAAGGGGAATCTAGTGTTGAGCAGGAGAAAATGGACAGCGGGAAGGAGGATGATGAAAGTTTGCCGGAGAAACTGACCATGGCTCCGAAAACCAGGAAGAAAAAAGAAAAGCCTGATTTGGATGCCAAGGTGAGCTGCCAGGGAATGGTTTTGGAGGTTTCGTTAAAACTTTTGTGTGTGTTTTTTTTTTGTTGCTAGAAGGAGGGTGAGGTCCAAAAATTTATAAAATTCTTTTATTGAAAGAATTTCTTTTTAATAAATTTCCCTACCAAATCCCCCGATCCTTCCTCAGAAGTCAATCTTTTATTTTTTGCTCAGCTTTTTTTTTCTACCTGTTGATGAATCAGGCATCCAAAAAATCCAAGAAGAGGAAATCAAAAGACGAGGGCACCGAATCCAAGGCGAAAAAGAAGCGTAAGGCCAAAAAGAAACCCGAAAAAGCTGCGGATGGAGAAGAGCAAATCGATGATGGGGAGGAGCCGTCTGGATCAAAATCGCCACGAGTGGAAGAAAAAAAGAAGCCAAACAGGATGTCGAGTAAGGATTGTGCAGGAACAGGGGTTTGGATTTTTTTTTTCTATTTCTCCCCCCTTGAAGCTTTTGTTGGGACGATTCGAGCGGAATGTCTCCCTCCCCCCCAAAATAAATAAAATAATAAAATATATAGATGAATAAATATTATTAATAGACAAACGAATAAATGAGCTTTTTTTTTTTTTGGTGGGGAGGGGGGGGGGGAGACTGAACAAGTGAACTGTTGAAAGCACTTTATCAGCCTCCCGTCGGGGGGAAAAATACTCCACAGCAAGAATTAAATAATGGATGAGATGTGTAGATGAAGAAAAACCCACACCGATTTTATTTTCTTTTTTTTCTTTTTTCCCCTGTTACCAACAGCCAGGCAAAAAGAATTGGAGAGGTTGTTGGCGGTGAAGGATATTTCCACTTTGCCTCTGTGCGACATCGTGGCCAGAGTGAACTACGAAGAGCTCAGAAACAAAAAGAAGGAAGCCCTGAAAAAAAAGGAGCGTGAAAAGAAAAAGGCTGATGAGGGAGGTGGATCTCAATTCAAAGCACCGTCTGGGCATGCCAGAGGGGGCCTGGGCTTCGCCCCCCCAGTCCCTCAGCAAGTTTTGGCACCCCAAGTGACGGTAAGCGACTGGAGATGGGAAAAAAGAGCAAATCTAAAATGTAGATTTTTGAATTTATTTATTTTTATTTATTTTTTTATGGATTGCTCGATCTTACTTCCATATTTTTTTGTTGTTGGGCGTTTGAATAATATATACGTAAGTATCTGTATATTTCACTTTTTTGAATTTCATTTGAAGATAGGTGCGTATGTATACATGAAATAGATTGATGTGCTTTTGTTTTTGCTTATTAAAATAATGGGCTCGCCTTGTTTTCTTTCTTTTCATCTCTTTTTTTTTTCCATCTGGTGTGAGGTTGTTTTAGGGCTTTATTTTCATTTTTTGTTGCAAAGGTTGTGGATGGCAAAATTGTCCTGAATCAAGAGAGTTTGGAAGTGGCTGGTAAAGGGGCAGCAGCGGTGCAGCATTATGAAAGGGTGGAAGAAGGGGAGGATCGATTAGTCAACCATGCCACTTACTCCAATTGGACGAAGCCCAAACGATGGACGGTGGATGAGACTCACCTCTTCTATCAGGTGGGGCTAATGATCGGTCTGTACAAATTTTTTACTGCAGAAAAAGTTGAAAAAATAAACTGCAGAACTTGCAGATAAACTTGCAGATATGAATGATGCTTTCGAAATTTTTTTCCACCAAGGGTTCATTGCAATATCGGAGCGAAATACATATTTTTGTATGCATATTTTTTCACATTTGTCGCGGTTGCAAGGAGGGGGTTGTGAAATATTTTTACAGAATTTGCTTGGCAAACTTGCCAATAATGTCCAATTCTGGTCGAAGCAGGAAATATTTACACACCCAGAGACATATTTGCAAGCAGCCACCCTCCGTTAATGAAAAAGCTGTTCAATTCGATTGGTTGGGCACCTTCGGATTTTCTCCAAAACTGGCACTCTTACAAACAGTCAAACTTTGGTACCACCACCTTAGCTTTTTTCATTGGCATCCTGAAACTGAAGCAATTTGATATCTAAAAATATATCCCTCCCTCCCTCCCTTCCCTTCCCTTCCCCCCTTGGGTATGATGCATTTTCACTTGAATATTTCACAGACAATACAGAATGCAAAAAAATACTTAGTATATATTTTTGAGAATGTTGTAAGAAAAATTGAAGCATGAGGAAAACCCCAATCAGGTTCGACCGTTCGTCCAGAATTTCAAATTTCAATGAAATATATACTAATAAGACACATGGTGTGGAAAACGAGCTGAAAAAAATTGTTTGTGTCTGTGTGTGCAATATTTATTTTTTAGTGTGTGAAGCAATTTGGCACCGATTTCACTTTGTTAGAGACTTTGATGCCTGGCCGAACTCGACAGCAATTGAGGGAAAAATACAAAAGAGAGTGCAAGAAGGATCCCTTGCTGTTTCATCAAAAACTGACGCCTGGGTAAGTTGAATTACCAAACCTTTCCTTTCCTTTGATTTTTTCTTATTATTCTTTTTTTATCTAAAAACAATATGAAGTCAGATAAATGAACTAAGATAAAGATATCCCTCACCAGATAAATAACAACGTTTTGGTCGAGTTATCGAAACAAAGCGTCTGGAATGTATGAATAATACTGATTTTACTGAGCTGCATATCGAAAGAGAGGAAGTTTTTCCCCCCACACACACACCTTTTTTGTCTTTTGTTTTGAACAGTTCCATTGTCTATGTTACACAACAGAAATGTATTCGATGAAGATTTCGGTATGGAGGACCAGGAATTGTACCAAAAATTGTATGAAGACTTGAAGTCCAAGAGAAACGAACAACAGGTACGCTACCTCATGCTCATTTTTTTTTCAATGAAAATTATTGTGAATTACAACGGAGTTGCAACTATTTAATGAATTTTACAGTAAGAGATCTTTTGTATAAAAAAATATCCCATGTCCCGACCTGCACTCATTTTTTGTTTTGTTTTGATTTTATCCCTGTACTTCCTCGAGCGATATTCGATTTTTGTAGCAACATTTTTTTTTGGTAAATTCTTCAGAGTTTGGCCAGTTTACCAGCGCCGAGTCAGACACAGGCAACGGAGGGGGAGAAGTCAGGAAAAGAGGGAGAATCTAACGAAGCTGGAAAAGACAAGGAGGCTTCTGAAAAGAAAACAGAAATCGACAGTCAGAACTGGGGGCAAGGAAATCAAGATTACGGTTACAGTTGGGACAACGAGGAGGATTATTTCTACTGAGGGAAAGAAAAAAAAAAACCAGTTTTTCTTTCGTTCTTTTTTTGTACCTTTTGTAGGATAAAACATCCATTGGCGTTGGAGGCATAAAATTTTTTATGAGTTTTGAATGACTTCCTGTGGAGAGGAAAAAGAAAGGGGGGGGGAGAGGTTTGCTTAGCACAGCTATGAATGTACAGATCTGTACTTTTTCCTTTTTAAAAATAGGACGGGTTGGGAAATAATCTTATGTTAGATAGTGGAGGGATGCAGACTGTGGGTTGTATTTTGGTATTGTTCTTTCTGATTGAACTTTGGACTTTGATCAATTTGGCATGGGAGGGTGGGGGGGTATTCTATCCTTTAATTTTTGCGAAAAGGATCATTGAATTGCACATTGTGAGGAAAATTGTTTGGGAGGGTATTTATGAGGATCTGATTGTTGTTCCTCCGGTTTTCCTCAAAAGATATGCAGATTGTCCCCCCTCTTGACTATTGGTTTATCCTGTGTTTCTTTTCCGTGCTCTATGAGAGGCAATTGATATACTTGGAAGATCTCTCTGGTTGAGTGGAAATAAACATTGAATGATCGAACACAATGGAAAATATCTGCAACATGCTCTCATGAAGATGATAAAAAAAAAGAATTACAGAGTAATCGCCAATAGGTTTTTCAACTGTTATCAAAATCGAACTGACTGATCACTCTCCCAGACAGAGCAATGCTCTGAGAGCGTGCAGACCCCTCGTTGTCCAGTGATACCCTGGCAAGTCGGCTGGCAGACGAATCATCATCAAGATGTTTGTGAAACGAGTGGATCCATCCACTTATTCACGTAGGATGAGACCGGTTTTAAAGAGGGAAATGACTTAGATTTCCACAGATCGGGGATTTCGCCGATGGTCAAGGAGCGAAACACCTTGTCCAGCTCTTCAGACATCACTTGAAGCCCTTGAATAGCTTTTTGCAAGTTCACAATACAGTGTCGAATAATCCATATGAGTAGATTGCAGAGCACCATCTCCTGGAACTAAACATCATGATCTCCCACAGATGCAACTGCTCCTCCATGTTACAATACAGACGATGATGTGTCATCGTGAAGTACACACGTGAAGTACGACCACCCCCTTTTGGGACGAAAACCTGGGATGCAATTCTGGCATTCGATTTTATTCTCCAAAGAGAGGGGATGAAAATAGCGATGCCGCCATTCAAATTTCTGACAGTCCTAGCTGTATATGTTCTAGTGCTTGTTGATGGCGTGGTGTCGCAATCGACGTGCGTTCCGCAGGTGGGCGACGACAATCTGTACGTCTTTTGCTCTACATAGTTTCTTAAAATTTTCCGGGGGAGGGGGAGGGGTAGGAAATACAGTTGTGTTTGTGGGTGTAAGTCTACCTTGTACATATTGAGAATTAACTTGCCTTGGTGTTGGATGAATGCTACATTGAAATTCTAGAATCGTTTTATTTTCTGTCATGTTTTTTTTCTGCAGAAATCAATAATGTAGCTTGTTTTGGTCGTAGCATTGCTGTATTTTTTCTTCTTCTTAATTCTGTGTGTATAGCAACCGACTGTTTTTTAATCGTGCGTGTGTGTGGGGGAATTTTTGAAGGGGATGCTACACTTGGATAAACCATATCAACCTCCGAAAAGATCAATAGTGGATCTACCATTGTGTGAAAAGGTAATGGATAAATTAACAAATGATAGCAAAATTAAAAAACTCTTTGACTTTCTTAGAGTTACCTCGTTCAATATTTTCTTACAGTAGGTATCGAATTTCAACATACGATCCTTTGAAACTTCGACAGCCCCATTCTGAAAAACAGATCGACCATTATTGAAGAAAATTAATTAGGCTAGTCACCCCATCAGGTGTACACTTTTGGACAACCCCCCCCCCCCAAAAAAAAAGCAACAATGGTGGTGATGTGCTATTTATAGGGAAAACTTGTTGTAAAAAAATTCGGAACGAAAAAAAAATAAAAAATACAGGTCCCTTACCTCTGGAATGTGCACCAGGCTGACTCACCAATCAAATAGAGAAGTTGTCTCAAGGTTTGTGGAAACCCATCTTAAAACTCCACACCATCCATAATCAGTTGTTCAAATTTTGTTTCAACATACATCAGTACGATCTGTCCGCGGCAAAAAAAAAAAACGTGCTCAAATACACAATCAATTAGTTTTTCTTGTTGTGATTAGACCATTTTTTACATATTTTTTTTCCCCAGTATTATTGACCTTTGTGTTTTTTGTGGTGTTAGTATCAATCGTGTTCCTGTTGCAATGCAAGTCATGTACTGACGATTCGAAAAAGCCTGGAGGTGTCCGTTTTCGAGAACCCAGATTTGCTGGAAGACTGCAAACAGAGCTTGAAAGAAATTCCATGCAGAGTGTGCGACCCAGAGGTGCGTTTTTTTTCGTTGTATTGCTTGCTGAGTAAGCTGCATTTCCTCACCATTAGGGGGGGGGGGGTAGGAAGAATCTGTGTGTGTGTGGAGGCTGCCTGTTTTGAAAGCCTGTTTTGAAAAGAATGGAAAAAAATCAATTGATTTTTTTTTCGATTGGGTTGCCTGTCTCGATTGAAAGCCTTTTTTGTTCTTAAAAAGAGAAAAAAAAAAATCAAAATTGTGGATGTATTCTTTTGATGTTTGGTCAGCTCCGTCTCTATGCCAGGGTTATTTTTTTTTTAAATCATGAACAAATTTTAATACAGGTTTTGCATTGTTTCTTTTGATCATGGTTTGATTTTTTTCGTTGAAGGTGGGCGTCGGACTGAAAGAAAAAGTTTGCCAATCCAAATGCGAACATTGGTTTTCTTCTTGTCGAGATCATTTTTTCTCTTACATTCAATCTACGGGTAGGTTGTCCGCATGTCGGACCGACGATAACAGCCCATTGATTTGCACTCAACTGAACGACCTGGTGTCAGACGGTGAAGAATTCTGCGAAGCTATGGGTAAGCAACACATTTTTTTGTCGTTTTGTGTGAATACGATACGGTTTTTTTTTCAGTTATCCAATGATTGAATACTGAGTGAGTAATGCATGAATTGGATTTCCTTTCCTGAAAATTACTTTTTTCTCGATTTCCTTCAATTATCAGTTTTACAAATTGTTGAGTATGGTTTACACACAGGTGTGAAAGTGGCTGCTTCCTCGGTGGAAGAAGATTGTTGGGATGGGTCTGTCATAGAGTCATATGGGTTGTGCGAAATCGTTCCCCCCAGGCCGGCGTTGTGGTGGATAGAACATATAGCTTGGATCCCCTCCCTCTTCGCGCTTTTATTTCTCTTCTGGTTGACCCCGAGATTATTCAGCTAGAAAAAAAATCAGCTGGTATTTATCTGGATGTTTTGATTGGATCTCAGCCCTTCCATTTCCTTCATTTCGCTGTGACGTTTGCCTTCTTTTTTTAATGAACCGCATCCACATCTGTATTTTTAGAGGATTTTAGCCATAAAATGCTTTCGTTGCATGTGGACAACAAAAAAAGCCAATTGAATTGGGAGGAATTCCTGGCAAGAATTGACATTCTTCCCCCCGAAACGTTTTTTCTCCTTTGTTCAAGCACCAACACCCCACACTAAACCGAAATCAACACCATCCTGTTCTGCATAGAAACTTATGCTGTTGTTTTTCAACATGTCCAGGAAAGAAAGCTTTCTGACTCACAGAAAATATTACAGTCCTGTGTAGCACCGGCACAAAAAAGTTTGCTCACCTACCACCAATCGATCTTCTTTCCACCAATTCTTATTCTTGTCTTGGGAAAACAAAAGCCATTTCTGCTTCAAGATGAATTAAGGTGTTGAGGGGACATTCCCACAAAACATTCAGGAGAATGACAGAATAATGGCAAAACAGAAAAAAAAAAAAAATTGTTCAAAATATTTCGACAGAATATGATGATGGGGCAGGATAAGTCTTCCTGCAGCACTCCACATTTTCTTTTAGGTGTAAAATCGAGGAAAGGCCGTCCATGCCCAGCCTGGAATTCACCTCCCGGACTAACAAAGGACTGAGGAAGCGATTTTTTTATTTTACATTTGTAGCATATATACAACTTGAAACTTGTTTATTCAGTTCTGTTCGACAGTCGGCTCATCGACTGTTTCAATTAATTCCCCCCCCCCCCCAAAAAAAAAGTTTCCCAAATTTCACAACCCACCCTTTCAAGAGGAACCCCCCACTCCATCCCGAATTTCAAAATAAATACTTTTTTGGGAACAAAAAAAAAGCAACAAAAAATCCTCCCGCTGTTTTTTGATCGAACACAAGAAATAATAAGAAATAATCACTTTATTCAGCGCATCCAAAAATATTCAACCCTGAAGATACTGGATAGTATCTGTTTCAAAATCCTGCACAGGGGCCCTTGATAAAAAAAAAGAAATCCTCTCCTATGATCCAAAAAAAAAACACCATCTCTTTATAAAAGCATATTCACATGGAAATTGATTGGATCATAAACCAACCTCTCTTTTTTTCCTTTTTCTTTTTTGCTGGCTGTTCTCCACAGGGTCCCTCTCAAAAGAAGGGCAATAACATTCCATTCAAAACACCACCATTTATTTTCACTCCCTCACCCAGAAAACCAATCCCCTCCATTTGAAAAAATCAACGGTTCTTTTTTTTTTCTTCCTCTCCCTTTTCCTATCATATAGACCTGATGGGTTTTTTTTTCTTCTCTTCAACCCACCTCCTGGATTTCACAACAGGACCCACCAACAGGTAGAAACCCCCCAAAAAATTTCCATTCTTATTAACATTCAGAAATTTCACTTGTATTCTTTGTTTGCCAATCCACCGTCTGGAAAAAAGGACCATACAATACCTTCCTTTGTATATAAAACACCACCCTAAATTGGTCAAACCACCCCCTGGATCCAAATCCCTTCCCAGACCTCTAATCAAAAGTCAAAAAACTCTTTCTGTCAAGAGTGAAAGGCGATTTCTGCACTCTCATGTAAACCAATAAACAACAGATAAAATAAGGCAAGAATCCTTAATTATATCTGTGAATAAAGAAAAAACGAGAAGGAAGTTGATCCGCCCACCATTGTATAAAAAACACCACCCTCTTTCTCTCCACCTCCGTACAGACCACCCCAACTGGACCCAAATCCCTTCTCAAACTTCAAAACAAAGTCAAAAGCCTTTCCATAAAGAGCGAAAGACAATTTCTGCACTTTCAATAAACAAATTGACAAATGAACAACAGATATAACAAGGAAAAAAATCCTTAATTGTATCTGTGAATAAAAGAAAATGAAAACAGCAAGTCACCTTGCTGGACGGTGCTTTTTTTTTTTTGCCTCACTGCCACTGGCATGCACTTCGTCAAAGTCTCAAAGTAAAAAAGGCTTTCCCTATTTTTCTTGTTAACCCCTTTCTTTTGCCTTTTCTGTGAATTTTTTCACCCCGTTTCCCCATTAAACCCATTTTTTTTTTGTATTTTGTAATATATTTTTTTGGTCCGCCACTCTTTTTTTCCTTTTCTGATTTTTTTTTTTAATTTATTTCCCCCAAATTGTGGAAGCAGCATCTTCTTCAACTTGCTGTTGCATCAGCAATTCACTAAATTATAGAATCCCCCTCCCTTTTTCTGATTTTTCTGATTTTTTTGAAATATATGTGAAGAACTTTTCACATTTCTACTTTACCCGCCACTCTTTTTTTTCCTTTTCTGATTTTTTTCTCCCAATTTTTTTTCCCTCCCCCTTTTCTTTTTTTTCTCCCCTTTTTCTTTTTTTTTTCTCCCCCTTTTCTTTTTTTTCTCCCCTTTTTCTTTTTTTTTTCTCCCCTTTTTCTTTTGTTTTTCCCCTTTTTCATTTTCCCCTCAGTGTTCAATGCAATATTTTTTTCCTTTTCGCCCACCACTCTTTTTTTTTCTTTTTTTTTTTCAACCTCTTTTCTTGCTTTTCAAAAAATTTCAATTTCTTCCAAACCACCTAAAGCATAAAACTTTTTCCCCCAACGGTTCCTCGTCAAGCCTTTCCCAATCAGAATTTCCAGTGATGGAAATTACTGCAGCTCATCCTGGGAATGGTCGTAGCAATGGAAAGCGGAATCATCTTCCCTCCCATGGCCCCAGCTGCCATCCTGCGACAATCCAAAAAAAGAAAAGCATTGATTTCCAACACCCCACTCCCACCATCTTCATTCTGTCATGTCATTCATTTGCTTGTTTATTTATAGGAGCAGGAAAAACCAGTTCCGCTCAAAAGACAGACATACTACACAGAACTCAGTGGCAAAAAAAACGAAAAATCCTCACTTTTGCTCCACAGAACTTAATGCCGAAAAATCCATGCACTGATACAGGGGTGCTGACAATTATTATTAATATTATATATATATGTTCCAAGCCATACAAGTGATCGTACCGCAAAAACTGTATGTATAATTGTTGGGGACTCACTTTAGCCCAGCACACTAGTGTAGCATCATTTACATCGTTACCTGGAAGCAGGCTGGATCCAAATGGCGGAAAAAGTGAGGATCCGCAAGCTGCGGGAGGGGTGTGGTAGGATAGGATGCTGGGATGTGGGGGGACATTGGATGGAAGGAGTGCGACAGATCCCTGCTGTAAGTGGAATCTGCCGGCTGGGGAATGGATGCCCTGCAAAACACACAGCCATCGAAAGGTGCATTTGGACATTTGGGCCATCCTGCAACACATCTTCATGTAAAGGGCAGCACTGCTTGGCATATCTTGGTCAATTTTGGGCATGAATTTCATTGACAAGAGAAGGCTGATCGGGAGCTCCTTGCACCAACTTCACATCAACAGAAACCCAATTTAGGAACCAATAACATCGATACAGACCTGCAGCACCCCTCGAGAAGTGTCAGAGCAGTTTCTGGGCTGTGGTGAATGGCGTCCGGACTCCACGTTCCCTCCAGGCTCAACTTGCCAATGAGTAGATTTACATCTACCACATTGGCAAGTTTTGCTGATTGGGAATCCTCCCTTGCCAGCTCTGTCCCCTGACTTGTGGATGCTTCTGAGGCACCACCGCTGCTCTCAGAACTGGGGGAATCTGGTGGGCTTCCAGAAGGCATGGTGTCCTCAGCTCCAATGCTTGATGGTCCACTGGTCAACGATCCAGTAGATGTGGATGACGTGGATTTGGGGGATCCATCAGTGCCGGCAAACGTCACGTGTCGTGCAGGGATGAGATCTCCTGCATTTTCCAGAGTGATAAGAATTTCAGTTTCCTCCAATACATCATCGAACAACAGCTTGTTTTGGAGGGGGGTGAGGGGTTTCTCTCTACCTTGGGCATTGGCCGGTGCGGATGCCGTCAATCTTGCTCGCACCAACTCCACTTTTTTCCCTTTCCTGACATTTGGTCTGCTAGAAGAATAACAAAACACAAAAGCATTGACCCCTCTGCACATTTCCAACAGCATTTGAGAAAAGTGCATTCGTCCTCACATCAAGGCCCAATTCCTCATGTAGCTCTGGCTGCTTAGATTCGGCCACATGCATGGAAATACAAAGACATTCAACAACAGTGGATGTGGAACAAAGAAAGCAGAAAATACCCAGAAGTTGGCGAGAAGATCCATTCTTCTTCGTCAGGCTCATGTGGCAGGCAGCATAAGAGCCACCTGCGGATGAACCTGACGAATGGACCATGACGAGGCTGGCGTCGAACGGGGGCACGGCGAGCGAGTTGCTCGACCCTGTATACCGCCCAGTACTCGCGGTTCCTTGCCTCGGCCAGCTCTTGGCGGAGACTGGCGATTTCTTGTGTTTTACCCATTCTGCTGAAAAACGCATTGCGTGAACCCAGTTAGTCATGATTAAGAATGCTCAAGCAAGGAATTACAAGGACGTGAACCAAAAGACCCCGCCTGGCCTCCCGAGGGTCGAACCTGAAAAAGACGTGCGCGACTCGACGAAACAGGTTTTATCTCACGGCACTGTCGTGGTCGACCGCAAAGTGACTCGAACTGGACCCAAAAATTAACTCCGGATCGGGACAAGTCTTCGAAGACAACCGACACTGTGCGGGTGTTAGACTTCTTACTTCTTCCTCAAACGACAACTCAAATTTGCTCCAGAAATCGTGGACGTGCGTTCTCAGGAAAGGAAAAGAATTCTTTTCGTCGCGTTCTCAGTACCGGACCTGATAGATACAGTACGTTTCCTGTACCTATTATTTCAAACGGCTTTCGAACAGTGGCGCTCGAATGACGCACAGCGGCAGTTACGAGCTTTTTGGCGGCTCACGGCGTTAGTTTCGTGGGAGTTGTGAGATTACTACCGTGGTGAAAGGAAACAAAAACATGTATCTGTTTGCTATGTGGACAAATTTGGTGCTTCTTCCTCACAATATTTGTTTTGCGCTGAGGCATTCCGAAGGACATTGGACCCATCACGTCCAGAGCGCCGACTCGCGATAGACGATCAGACGAGAAGCGAATTGCAGTTCTCTTAGCCAAAGCACGAAACAACTGAAGTCGCACCAGTACGTCGACGACGACGTGCTGGTGCACGGAAATATTTGATATTCTTCCGACGAAGACGCTTGCCAGCAGCCGGGTGACTGCGGCCGCAGCTAGCTGTGGCTTTTCTTCTCCTGGGACAGCTCTCCAGCTTTCCCTTATTTGCCTCGGTTGGGCACCCATGTAAAGCCAGCTGGCTAGCTATGTAGCTACTAAACAATCTTCAGATTTTTTGTGTAGGGAAAAAAAATCAAAATAAATATGACTCTCTTTTTTCAACTTCATTGTGGGGGATTCGGTCTCTGCAATCATTGAAGACAAAGCCTGAGTTGCCTCGCTGATTTCAGTTTTTTTTCCTTGCGCACAAACCAAATGTTTTTTTGTTTTTTTTGGCAGTGTGTTCTTTTTGCTTTAGCCTTTTACGTTCAAACACTGAGTAGTTTTGCCAAAAAAAAAGAAGCCTTTTACAATACATTTTGCCCCTATATAATTTTTTATCATCAACTCTTTCCCAACAGATCATCCCTCGAGGGGTCTTAAGACTGGAGGGTACCCCGTAAAAATGCCATAATCCATCGAAGTACTAAGAAACTATTAAAACCAGAACCAAAATGAAATACCGACAGCAGTCCCTTCTCTCTCAACCACAAGTTTTATTCCCCAGGCCTTTTCTTTCAAAAACACATTTCCGAAACCTCTTTCCTCCCCACCCCTTTTTTCCTCCCACATGTGTACACACTGATAAGCTAAATTCATCCTTTCAAAATCAAAGGTGTTCTACTTTTCCAGAAAAAAAAAAAAAAAAAGCTATTATTTTCTCACCCTCAGGAAAAAATCCTGCTGGTTGGCGCAACCGTGGTCGTTTTGAATTCCTTGTCCCCAGTTGCAAGTTGCCATTGTCGATTTCTGCAGGGTTTGGAAAAACTTTCTTGATTCTCGTCGTGAGTATGACTGGCCGACATCAATTGGACAACCACTCGTCAAAACTGTTAGCAAGGAATTATTAACGCCCAGAAAGGTTCGTCGCCCAGGGTCAGTCATGGGAAGAGTGTTACGGGAAGGATATGCGAGGCAGTACACTGTACCACATAACCACACATATTCTTGCCAACAAAACAGGCTGCGTGCACGGAAATATCCGAAAGGTTCAAACGCATCGAGGCCTTTCTTTCTGCTTTTGAGTTCCTGGTACCTTCGAAAAAAACAATGCCTCGACCACCACTCAGTAAGTTGCTGGAGCCCCGTTCCACTGGTTGCGGTGTTCGACAACGTCTCGAACACATATATCGGAAAAGATTTGACAGATTCATGGACTTTCTGTTTATCCTTGCAGACCCTGGAGCGGAAGCGTGCCTTCTGAAGCACGAAATAAAAACGCTTCAAGGGCGTTTTAACCGCCTCCAGACCGACTTCTCCTCCACGAGGACCTTGGTGAACGCATTCACCGAGCGCGTCGAGAGGTTCCTCCGCGCAAAACCCATCCCCAGTCCCAAAAAAAGGAACAGAACCCCCTCCAAGCTTCGAGTCTGGTCGTCGGCAGCGTGCTGCTTGCCGCTTCCCCATGATGAGGACGACGACGAGACGGACTGGCTGCTCGGAACCGAGGAGCAGTGGTAATTTCCTTCCTTGGACACTCTTCCAGTCTTGCAAACTGTTCGATGTTTCTCTTCGTTAAACAAAAGGCGACTCTCTGAAAGCTGCTCTACTCGCCTTACACTATGCTTGCTTTCGTTAAGTGTGACTGCGAAGGGGATGTGGGGGATTCAGTTTCTGGCGAGCCATTTCGTTTTTGCTGTTTCGACCTTCGTGTTTGGACTGTACAGGGCCGCTCCCCCCCTTCATTCGCGTCAACGTCAAGCTCTCAGCCTGCCGTCAGTCTAGACGGTTTCATTCGCTTCTCCACCACCACCACCGGGTCCTTTAAACATTTGATCATTTCGCCGATCAAGAACATTATACTTGAGTTTTTTTATTTTCAAAAAAAAATGGGGAAGGGTTGATTTTTTTTTTATTTGCTTTGTTTGCAGTGTGTGTTGTTTGGGTTTTTTATGTAGCAGCACCATCAGTGGGGATGGATGTTGTAATGATATTTTTTCTTTTTCAGATTTCTGTCGTGATGGATTGTTTTGGGGGTCAGGGGAATGACTCAGCACTGGGGGATTTTTTTCCCCATCAAGGTGAGAATTCTCTTCCAAGAGAAACAGATACCTTCGGTTCGATCTACCCACTGATCCAAGTCCAGTCTGGACATGTTCATCATGTGAATCACCAGTCAAGAATTTTTTTCGGTTTCCAGCAGTGTGCAATTGTCTTGCCTGGATGATGTGTCAATCATTCAGTCGATATTTACAACCCACAAAAAAAAAAGATAGCCTCTACAATGCAGAAAAATATACAAAAATAGGGGGAAAAACATGGATAATAATATCTGCAGCTTGTTGCAAAGGTCCCTTTGCTCACCTACCACCAATCGATCTTCTTTCCACCAATTCTTATTCTTGTCTTGGGAAAACAAAAGCCATTTCTGCTTCAAGATGAATTAAGGTGTTGAGGGGACATTTCCACAAAACATTCAGGGGAATGGCAGAATAATGGCAAAACAGAAAAAAATATATATAGATTCAAAATATTTCGACAGAATATGATGATGGGGCAGCATAAGCCTTCCTGCAGCACTCCACATTTTCTTTTAGGTGTAAAATCGAGAAAGGCCGTCCATGCCTAGCCTGGAATTCTTGAACTGTAACCCCAAACATAAGTGGACAGTTATTCAGGGACGGAGTAAGTATGTTTGAAAGGAAGCTGACTTCCAAGTTACAGCCATTTTCCACTAACCGTCAGTCAACGGATTTATCACAAACAAACAGCCCTCAGAAGAAGAGAACGAAAAAAAAACAAAGAGGGTGATCAGAAGGACACGCGCAGGCGCGATCAGATTAAACTCAGAGATAAAATTGAACCTTTATCCTCATCTTTTTCCAGTTCACTACCCTGTTCCACTTTTGGGTTGGTGGGAGCTCTCCCCCTTGTCGGACCGGAGAGGACTAATTAGTCCCAGACATAATTAGACTTATAAGTTTCGAATGAAGATCCCCGGATCGGTGTGGTTCGTTGAGGCGGTCAATCGATGAATAATTACAACCCACAGCAAAAGAGAGCCATCACCTTCCATGATGCTGGAATAGATACAAGAAGGAAAAAACCCCGCTTAGCAATCTGAACCTGAAGACTGAGGGGGGGGGTCAACTCTTGATAAAGTCTGTCTAGAATTCCTGAGTATGGGCAGCCACCTGCCATATCCCCTCAGTTTAGCCCGGGAATTAGCATGTATCCAACAGGTCAACCCCACAGATGAAAATTCACAGAATTGCATGAAAGAAACAGGGCTATCCTGTAGATACCCGGTCCCTGTTGCTTTTCTAGACTTCAGATTGATCAGAGCACTGATTCGCAACACCATCAAATCGATACAATCAACCACCAGAAGAGATGCCATCGAGAAAACGGTACAGGACCAGGAATTCTTCTTACAGAAAAACAGAACATAAAAAACCCCATCTTGAAACGAAAATGGATGGGGCCTGAACGCAGCAAAAGGGTGAGAGCTTCCCCCCCACGAAAACGCGTTACATTTATTCCTCGCTTTGGAGTTCTCCTATTCGTTTCCAAAATGGAGCATCGGTGTCTGGTTGTTGAATTTTGCCCTTGGCAGAATCGGAATTTTCGATGGTGAATTTCTTTTTATCCTCTCGCTCGTCGATGGCTTCCTGCATTCTCATCTGCAAGTTTTCCAAAATTTGCTTGATCACTTCGTCCACCGACAGACCTGGTTTGCCCTCCCCTGTGTCCAATGAAATTTCGATGTCCGCATTTCGGTAGTAAGGCAATCTGTTCATGCAACACACACACCACAGCAAAACATACGATCAGCATTGTATTAACGGTTGAATGAGAAAGAGAGGGGGTCCTGCAGGATTTTTTTTTAATCAACCCTCAAAAATAAGAAAAAATGAAATGAAATGAAAAATTAAATGATACTTGAGGCCTGTGCTCTTCACCTCCAGCACAACCCAGCCATTTAATCTGAAAGTACCCCCCCCCAAAAAAACAAAAAAAAAACTGCACAGAACTCCATATGACTGAAAAGCAACCACGGTACCTCTCTTGGAAAATATCATCCAATTTTTGCACCACTTCTTCATGGTTTTTACAATCAGCTAGGAGCGGTCTGCTGGCGATTCCGTCCTTTTCAACTCTGTTTGCAAGCAACTCGGGGGAGCCTCTGAGCCACACCACAATTCCTTGTTGCATGTAACTCCAGTTTTGCGTCAGCAAGACAGAACCTCCTCCAGTAGAAATTATGCAATCCTTGTAGCAGTGGAGTTCTTTCAAAACCTGCGACAGCAAAACGCGATGCCCATATGCACCGTTTCACCGATTCAAAAAAATGAAAGCAACGTTGTGAACGATTGCATGCACTGAAAAAAAACCCATACCAAATAGGCTGGTAGTTCGATTTTCCCTCCATTCAAGCTGTCGTTGCACCCTTTTCCACCACTCAGAGAAACTTTCAATTGATTACAGCATTTTTTTCCCTCCTGAAAGTTTATCTGAGTGGTGGAAAAGGGTTCAACGGCAGCTGTAATTGATTCCCCAAAATGTGCAGATCTCCAAAATACCAAGAAACTCAAATAAAATAACACCAACGAATGCGCAAAAACGGCACCACCTGTGAAATCCATGGTTGGGTGTAAAATATGCCGTGAATTCTTTGGTATAACCCACCCACCTGGGTTTGATTCAATTTTTGATCAAAACGTCGATTTCTGAGTTTGCCAGTTACATATATATATATTTGAAAAATAAAAGAAAATAAATAATAAAATAAATAAATAAAAATAAAAATAAAATTTTGAATATGAATTGGTGCTGAAATAGCTCCACAAGAACCCACCCACCTGGGTTTCCATTTTCCGGAATTCATCCACACCAAGCTCCGCGAAGACCTGATCGACGGTGGCTCCCGTCGCAGTTTCCACCAAGGCATCAGAATCGAAGAAAGCGTATTCCAAAGCAGCAGCCAGTTTTTTTCCCACCGAAGATTTCCCACTGAAAAATGGAAACGATGAAGCAAGATGGAGGATGCATAAAAAAATAATAATTAGCGATCCAAATGTCTGACAAGTTGTTGGAATTCTTTTCAATTTGAAAATTCTGAGGAAGAAAAGGAGGGAGGGGGGCGGGTAGTGTTTTATGGATGCAATATTGTTTTGAAAATGGATTCAAAAAAGGAGTGACGAATTCCCAGAGACACAGATTCAAGATCACAATCAAAAATTATATTTTTATTGCGACCTCCTATTTCGTTTTTTCTTTTCTTTCTTTGTTTATTTAGGAATAAAGAAAGAGAGAAAGAGAGGAACATGAAGGTTTTTCCAGAAAGAAAGCTGTTGGAATTCATTTTCATGAAAGCATTCAAAACACTGATTACCCACCTACCCATCATCCCCACCAAATACACATTCGTTCCTTGCAGTCCAGCTGCCACTTGAAGGGGAAGATTCTAAAAATAAATTAAAAAAACAACATCAAAATCAAAACATCACTTTCCAGCTCTACCAAGCATAACCAACAAATTCCAAGATCCTCTCATTCCATCGCCCAAAATCAAACCAATAAAAAAAGGCGAAAATCTGTCAAGGCCTATAGACAAAAACTAAAGTTTACCTCTCCGCACTTTAACCCAAATCACTCTTTAGTCTTCTTGGTTATCTACATATTATTAATGTTTTTATTTCGGCTCAATAATCACTCACTGCCAAGCCCGACTCCTCTGAGACGACCACCGAATCCTTCGAAGAAGACTGCTTATCTTCGCGAGGTGGACTGGAACCGAATCCTTTGGACGCTCGGACGACTACTGCCGATTTTGAACGAAGTCGACGACTTTCACTCCCCACCCCCCACTTTCCGCTGAGGCCATATTCACGCTTCTGACGCGGAATGAAAGCACGGGGCGCTTCTCTCGACGTTAGACAGCAAGGGCGGCCGAGGTGGGCGCTTCCCGACAACATCCTGCCAGTGGAGGGATGTCTTGGTGCAGGAAAAGGGGATGTCAATGTACGATTCCGCCAAACAATATTGATTGATTTATTGATTGACTGTGAAACATCAAGATGATCTGTGTCTCGGGATTGCTGGAGCATCCTGACGGACCTGTTTTTTTGGAGTCGAAAGAAGGGATGTAATTAGTTCATGTAATTTGATGTTTGTTTGTTTGTTTTTGGAGTTTTAAGATTTACACACACACATTACGTCATCAAAGAGAAATCAGACACGTGCAAAATCTCCAGTATGTTGCAACAGATTGTTGTTGCTTTGTGAACCACCATGGTGAATGATGAAAAACAAAATGGAATCATTCTTAAAATAAAAAATAGAGGCCATAAGAAAAACACAAAAAAGTATGATTCCATCACTGCACTCACAAAACATTGTGCAGAGCGATACACCCTAGCGAAAGGAAAATAAAGTTTGGAAGCGGAATCACGGTTTCTCCACGATGCTCTTTCAGACAGCAGGCAGCTACTTTCACTAAGACTCGATCCATCCCCAAACTATTGTCTTGGTGGGAGGAAAAACAGACCCTGATTTGATCATTCTCTGGAATTAGAGGATGAAAACAACAAAAGCCCTGGAACTGATGATGATATCCTTTCTGACTGCACCAGCCTATTTTTCGCCATCCCTCGAAAGCTCTTCCACAGCTGAAACCACAGCATGAAGACAAATGTCACATATCAAATAGAAGAAAAAAAACAAAAACAAACAAACATCAATTACAAGAAAAAAAAACTCACAAGTAACAATAACATTTTGGAAATCTGGGTTGGGCCACAGTATTATGATGCTCACCTTCAAATCCGGCAATCACATCAGCTCCCATTGCCTCCTGGATTGACACGGTGACCGCATCCAGTGCGATTGTTCCGGATTTGAAAATGAAATTCTTCTGGTCAGGCCCCCAGAACAGACCTAATAAACTAATGTTTCGCCTGATGCACAGGAGGCTTTCTCGTGTGGGTCTTCATGATTGTGAGTCTAGGAAGGAAATGATCATAGGTATCCTAGGGATCAACCGCAGTGCGTTTTTGTGATCTTCAAAAAATATCATCATCTCTATGTGTGTCATCGTTTTTTCCCTGTTCAAACGAAAAAGTGATTTGTTCTTGCATCTTCGCATGCAATATTTGTTCGTTTGTTTGTTCAAACCAAGTTTTTGACTGAATTTATTCCAGATTTCTTTGACGTCTGTTTTCCAGTTGGATCAGAGTCAAGTTGGTCGTTTTCTTTTGATTTGCATTTATTTCGGGTTTATTTGCTTGTAGTCAGACATCCTTGAATTATTCTTGGTACATGTACATGTATAATGTGCAGTATGTGTGCTGGATAATACAATTTTGTGTTGCAGCAGAGGCCTGGGCTCATACATAGAAAGATAAATGATTTGGAAAATGACGGAGTTTGTTGAGATGTTTCTTTGTGTCGTCCAGACAGAATCTCTCATCATCAACCTTATTTCCTTTTTTTTTCAATTTTAAAAAGCAGCATTTTGTGGGCCTAGTTTTAGTTCATTTTCAGATTTCAGGAAAAAATTTCAAAGCTAACTTTGACCCTCCTGGTTCGATGGCAAGATTATTACTGGTGTTGATGGATGAGAAAATCGATTGAAGACGATAAAACACCCGTAAAAGCCCCCCCCCCCCCAAAAAAAAAGGGGGATCCATGTGCCCTGGAATAAAATTTTCCTTGTGTCATATCTCAGCTGATTGTCCAATGTTTTGCCACAAGGATAATCATTCTGGATGTGTAACTAAGCTCCAATAACGTGCTCAAAATTCTGAAGGCTTTTGCCTTCATATTCCAATGCAAATTTCGTTCACATACGGTTCATTGAGGCTGCACTTGATTGCATTATTTTTTGATGGTCGATGATTCTCGATTTGAAAATCTTGATTCCCTTATCCCATGACAAAAAAAACGCGTGTGCGAGCAGAATTTCCTTACAAAACCCCACAGAGTGGCACCCCTCATTATCCCTTGATACCCACCTCCAACTCTCAAAATAGATTTGCGCCAACCACGTGTCTGTGCATGAAATCTCTTACTCATTTTTTAAAACCCTCCCCCCCCCTTTTTTTTTTTTTTTGCTTTCTTTTTTCACCCCCAATTTTAAACTCAGATTTCCCCCCTCTTTTTTTTTTTTTCTCTCTTTTTTCACCCCAATTTTTAACTCAGATTTACCCCCTCTTTTTTTTTTTTGCTCTCTTTTTTCACCCCTAATTTTTTCAAGTCAGATTTGCCCCAAGAATATTCACTTTTTTTGTTTAATAAATTTCCCATAGGAATGCTCCCCCCCTCCCCTTTGAAACTTGCCCTCCCCTTTTTGGAATAAGGATTCTTTTTAATTTTATGGCTACCCGGCCGTTCAAAATCAATCTCCAGCCTTGACATACTTTCTGATTTTTTTTTACCCTGGTTGCTTATTGCACCATTCCATTTCATTTCCATTTCCATTAGGCATCCCATCAGAGTGCTATTGTTTCACACCACCTGATATATCTTTTTTTCTTCTGATTTTCCCCCACTCTTTTTTTTTTAATTTCCCACCAGTCTTTCTTGATTTCCTACCACTCTTTCTTGATTTTCCTCCACTCTGCTTTGATTATCCTCTACTTTTTTTTGATTTCCCGCCACTCTTTTTTTTGTTTTCCTACCACTGTGTTTCGATTTTCCGCCACTCTCTGTTTTGATTATCCGCCACTCTTTTTTGCTTTTCCACCCCTCCTTTTGATTTCTTCTTTTATCATTCCCCGATGTTTTTATCCACCTTTTTTTTTTGTATGTTCGCCAACCTTTTGATTCAGTTTTCATGGATGACTTTTTTTTGTACCACCTGCAGAACAATGTTTTGGCCAGAAAATTCCCCACCAGAAATTTTGAACCCAGGCTGCTTACTTTTTCCTCCAGGTCCACCTCAGCATCACTGGAGTCGAGGCTTCGTTCCAAAAGGTGGTTAGCACCTGGTTTTCTGGAAAACTCCTCCACTCTCTTTGACTCTATCCCTCTCTTTGATGCACAAAAAATTGTCCTGTCCAATGAGCTGCACCATGTCTTCCTCCATTACACCCAGCCAAGCCAGTTGCTATCCAATACCCTCCATTGAGACACCACTGTCCAATCCAAATCGGTACTTTGTTGGGTTTCTTGTGTACGGATCACACAAACTTCTGCTTATGGTTTCTTGATTGACCCCTGGAAAAAAAAATACGAAAAAAGACAACACAATCATATCTTTCCATATCATTTTTCAAACCTGGATCAATGCACCGATAATAACCACCCTGCCCCCTCTTCTAGCTTCATTTTCACAACACAATAACATCCACTGACTTATGGGATATAATATCCACCAAATACTTTTTCTTTTTTTTCGGGGGGGGAGGGAGGGGGGGGGTGCAGGGGAAGAATGATTCTGGAAAATAATGGGATTCCATCTCAAGAGTATGTTTCCTCTCTGATATAAAATTTCAGGAGGGAGAAAATTACAAAGGTTGGGATCACAAATGTTGCAAAGAAAGGATTCTATATTTCTGTTTGGCTGTACTTACGACTCCTCAACGCTCCGGGTGGGTGTTTGATGGTGGCTTCTTTTCTGTTTGGTTGATTTCCTGATTCCTCTGATCCCTCTGGAAATTCTTCAACAAGTTGCTTTCGCCGGGGGTTTTGTTTTGGAGACCCTGGCCCTGGATAACCACAAGAAACCCAACTATTTGTATTGTTGCAATACACACAGTAACAAAAAAGCAAAGAAAAGCAAATTTTTTTACCTGCATTTTTCCCCACATGCCGTCAACGATTCGACTGGCCTCGCGCATCCCTTTGGAAAACTGGTTTGGAGGAAAGAGGAAAATACAAAAAAGGTGTTGATAAGCAAACTGTTGTCATGCAAAAAAAGGATCTTAAAAAGAACCACATGCAGTCCATACAACAATCCACATCAAGATCAAAAGAAAGGAGAATTTCAAAAAACCACTTTCCATCAGAATATTTAACAAACAAAAATGGGGCTCTTTCACCCTATGTTGAGCACATGCTCCTTTCAAAGCAAGTCAATTTTGCATACTACAGTTTCTCGTTCAACACCAAGGCATGATACAAACAAACAACAAGCGAAATGGAATTCTTGTTTTGGGTGGAAAACTATACGTGGCAAACATACTATCATTTCTTGACTGCTGCCGGTATTGCTAGCTGATCCTCGATTTTCCTTTCCCTCTTCATGCACATAATCCGCCATAGGGTCCTCCTGAGGTTTCCAAAAATCGCTCTCCCTCGACATGGCATCATCCGGCACTGGTTGCCCCAGCTCAGAGGTATTTGGTTTCGGAATCTAAGAACAGAACACAGAGCTCATTAAGTAGTCATTATGCAAGCTTTTTTGGTTTTTTTTTAAAGACCCACAAGCAGTCCAGGTATTAAACAAATCTGTTGTTTTAAAACAAACCCAATCAGCAGTGGCTGATGGGAGAGAGAAGATACAACACCAGCAACAAACATAAGGAGCTTTAAAGCTGAAAAAATAATAGTACTTAACAAATTTGATAATAATAATAATAATAGTAATAATATTCTTTCAACTCAGCCTCTTTTCCACATATGTACATATCACTTTTTCCAAGCACCTCACCAGTGGAAAGGGTCCTCCAAGCTGTATCAATTCATATCATTTGCAAAAGATTTTCTTTTCATTTGTACTTACCACTGGGTGAATATCCAGGCAGGATTCTTGGAGGGGCTGGTTTTCAGAGATTTCGGCCCACTCTTCCTCCAGTTCCTTTGCCTTTTCTGGGGCCCATTTGAGGATGAATTCCTCCTCTTGAGCTTCCTGCAAATCTTGGAGCACCTCAAAAGTCTTATAGGACTCTTGGACTAGATCCAGCAGTTGCTCCTTTTCCTTCACCACCTCGTTGAGTTTTGTAGTCTGGTCCTGTTGCAGCAAAAAACACACATGGAAAAAAAAATAAGACACATTCATCTTCAAGATAAGTTAAGTTATCAATCGAACGTAGAAGCGAGGACCAAAAAAAAATCACAACGGAAAGGGCATCGCCTTGTTTAACCCAGCCGACCGACCTGCTCTTTTTCAGACAACTCCTGGACGTCTTTCTCCAGCTTGCTGACCATTCTTGATTTCTCAGCCAACTCCTCTTTCAGCTGGGACCTTTCCTCTTTGACATCGGCAAGCTCGCTTTCAAGCAAGCGAATCCTCTCCTTCCCTTGTTCCACTTCCACCCTTGAAACCATTTTCAGGTCCAGGGGGTCGCTCGCTCCGTCGTAAAACTCCCAAACGAGAGCACTCAAGGCACTTACTCTTGCGAATAGACCCATCTTAATACTCTTTTGAAAGAGAGTCAGTAAGTTCAAGCGCTCGCAAACACCAAGAGATAGACTCGGTAAGCGCAAATGCAAAAACGCAACAATCGAGCAATCGAACAATTGTCGTCGTCGGAACTCAAAGTCGTCGGCAACACGCACGCAGTCGTCGTCGATGGAAAGTACAGTCGTCAACCTCAAAGGACCTCCTGATTTTGGATGAGTCGGATGATCAATCAAAACCAAAACCCAGTGTTATCGGTGTAAGTGTCTGTAGAGTGTGGAGTCTTGTGTAAGGCGATAAGACAAGACACTTCAAATTATGTGTTTGGTTGTGTAGGGTGGGAGGCTGGAGATTTTATGTGTGCATTTACAAGTGTGTGTTTGATTGTGTGTGGGAGAAATAGATATTTCTGAGTAAATATGCAACATGCCACAATTGTGGAGCATCTTCTTACACATTTCAGCAAACAACTTCCCCCCAAATCATGTTACAACAGCTTAGGGGGTTTGAACCCCTCTTACAGCCAAAAGTTCATTGGTTTTCCCTCAAACACCCCAATGAAAATGACCCACATTTTTACATAACCCACACATGGCTTTCTTTCATCCTAACTCACACTGACCCAGAGAAGCACAGTCACAGCGACAATCATACACAAATTCCAGATTTCCAAAGTTTCTTTTTCCTCCCTTCCCCTCTTCTTCATTAACTGTTGAACGCATTTTGTGTGAATCAATTTTCCATGCTTTTATCAGCACAAAGAGGAACTAGGTGAAATTCTGATGCAAGAAAAAAAAAAAAAAAACTCCACAAACCACTGGATCAAGCTCTTTTTGCAGAAAGAGTATGCATTCCCCCGAAAAAACAGAAAGGTCAAAAATTCAGAAGATGCAGAAGAGGAAATGTGAGAGCTATGAATCCCGTTGAAAGTTGCACCTATGTTGTGTATCAATACCCCTGGAAAATCAACAGTTTTTCCATCCATTTCTTAAAATGTATTGTGTTAAGTATCGGCTCAGGAGCAAGGAACCAAATTCTTGTGCCAAAGAGTTTGCATGAATCCCCCACAACTGTGCAATTTCATGGCGCAGGATGTCGCCACATCAAGAGTTTATGAGGGTTAAACTCTGGATATTCAGTCCATTCCCTGTATTACCCTTTAAACAAGAAAGGGTTTCTGATCCTTCAATTGCATCCTTGAAGTGCTGGTGGATGCACCCAGGTCAGTGCTTCCTCGGCATCTCCAGCTACCAATTTTTCCTGTTTGATATTTAGCTGAGCATCCCACAAGCAAGATCACCTTCTATTGTCAGATATTGACGTCAAAAGATAGCTGGGCATCCAACCCCCATATAGGGAGGCCGACAATAAGAGCCCTAATCTCCAGCCACCCTCCTTCCCCAGCATTGCCCAGAATTTTCCCACCTTGACCAGACTGTAGTAAGCCTCGCAATTATCGACGGGGTCACAACTCTCATCCGAGAACTTTTATCATCTTTTGCGAGCTCAAGAACGGTGGTTTTCACAAAAAGATATCCCAAATTGATACTCTACCACCACAAAACAGAGAATATACCTTTCTTCCTGTCCTCACAGAATTTTTCCTGCTTCTGGATAGTGCCCCGCTCCAGATCCAACGCGCTCAAATCATGCGCCCCTTGTTTTTTTTGTTTGAGGTGATAAGCCTCGTTTTTCTCAGTTGATTTGACAGTGTCGGGTGTTACATCGGAGCGCAAGCAATCAAGTTGTGAGTGATATTGACAGTGTGGCCTGTGGGTGATCGGGGTTTTCAAATCAAATCGTTTGTGGGATTTTGTGCCTGGGGGCAATTCGTTTTCGTAAGGGAGGAGAGGGAGGCAATCAGGGATCTTTTTCGCAAAGTTTTTTTTTGTATTTTTTGTGGGAAAGGGGGCTTTTCACCAAGAACAGGGAGGAGCATAAAACTATTCTTGCATTTGTGTTTGAATCGCTGATTTCATTTATAAAAAAAACAAACAGTGACATAGAGACGAAGTAAGGGAAAAGGAAAAGAAAACAAAGATCGTATGATTTTACCACAAAGGGAAGCAGGATACTGGATTTGCTGTTGCTTTTTTTTGTCTCAAATTCCACATGCCAATGTTAATTTTTAAACTGGTGGTCCTTATGATTTTGCATTATTTTTTTGTTCTAATAAACTTTGAGAAAAGAGAAGTTTGGGGAGGTGGCATGGTTTTCTTGAAGACTTCAGGGTGTTTGTGCTGCACCTGTTCATAAATTTTTGGGCACCTCTGCTCTCGTTTATGTTTTAGCCCACGGTGTAGAAAAGATTTAAAAACCTGTTTTAAGGATTTTTAATTTGTGGCAACTTCGTCTCCTGCAAAAGAACTGGTGCGGGGGTTGAAAATTCTGCCTGGATTTGCTCCAGCAGTTTCTCACCTACAAACTCAAAACCATGGCTGATGTGGAGCGGACTTGCTTTGATTCTTGATATTTCAGATCTAAAAATATCAAGGGTGACTGCAAAGCATTCAACAATTTCGTCTTTTCTGTATTCGGTATATCACACTAAAACTAAAATGACTATTTTGACATTGGGCGACATTTTCTGTATGCACTGTATCATTCCGGACGCGTATCCAAGCCCCAACAACCCGCTCAAAATTCTAAAAGGATTTGGGGCATTGGAACGCCTTCACATCTCAATGCAAATTTAGTTCACAGACGGTTCATCATTGAGGCTGCACTTGATTGCATTATTCTTCGATGGTCAATGATTCTCGATCTGAAAATCTTGATTCCCTCATCCCATGACAAAAAACCCGCTTGTGCGAGCAGGAATTCCTTACAAAAAACCCATAGAGTGACACTCCTCATTATTCCTCTATACCTCCAACTCTCAAATAGATTTGCGCCATCCATGTGTCTATGCATGAATTCTCTTACTCATTTTTTAAACCCTCCCCCCCTCTTTTTTTTTTTCTGCTTTCTTTTTCCTACCCCTCAATTTTCAAGTCAGATTTACCCCCAGAATATTTAGTTTTTTTTGTTTAATAAATTTTCCTATAGGAATGCTCCCCAACCCCCTTAAAACTTGCCCTCCCATTTTTGGAATAAGGATTAAAAAAAAAAAAAGGTGCCACTCTCCATTCAGCAGAGTTCAGTATTGAATCTCCAGCCTTGACATAGTTCCTGGTTTTTTCTCCCCCCTGTTTGCTTGCTGCACCATTGCATTCCACTTCATTTCCATACTCTTGTTGATCCATCCAATCAGAGTGCTACTGTTTCACACCACCTGATATATCTTTTTTTCTTTTGATTTTCCCCCACTCTTTTTTTTTTTAGTTTCCCACCACTCTTTCTTGGTTTCCTGCCACTCTTTCTTGGTATTCCTCCACTCTGTTTCAATTCTCCTCTACTCTTTTTTTTAATTTCCCGCCACTCTTTTTTGATTTGCCTAACACTGTGTTCCGATTTTCCGCCACTCTTTTTTTGCTTTTCCACACCTCCTTTTGATTTCTTGTCCTCCTTGATGTTTTTATCCACCTTTTTTTTTGTATGTTCGCCAACCATTTGATTCAGTTTTCATGGATGACTTTTTTTTGTACCACCTGCAGAACAATGTTTTGGCCAGAAAATTCCCCACCAGAAATTTTGAACCCAGGCTGCTTGCTCTTCCTCCAGGTACATCTCACCATCACTGGAGTCGAGGCTTCGTTCCAAAAGGTGGTTAGCACCTGTCTGGAAAATTCCTGCACTCTCCTTGACCCCATCCCTCTCTTTGATGCACAAAAAATTGTTCTGTTCAATGGGCTGCACCATGTCTTCTTCTTTTGAATCCAAGCCAGTTGCTATCCAGTACCCTCCATTGAGACACCACTGTCCAATCCAAACCGGTACTTTGTTGGGTTTCTTGTGTACGGATCACACAAACTTCTGCTTATGGTTTCTTGATTCCCTGGAAAAAAAAACGAAAAAAGACAACACAATCATATCTTTCCATATCATTTTTCAAACCTGGATCAATGCACCCATAATAACCACCCTGCCCCCTCTTCTAGCTTCATTTTCACAACACAATAACATTCACTGACTTATGGGATATAATATCCACCAAATACTTTTTCTTTTTTTTCGGGGGGGAGGGGGGGGGGGGCAGGGGAAGAATGATTCTGGAAAAAATTGAGAATCCATCTCAAGAGGTTCTTTTCTCTGATATAAAATTTCAGGAGGGAGAAAATTACAAAGGTTGGGATCACAAAGGTTGCAAAGAAAGGATTCTATATTTCTGTTTGGTTGTACTTACGACTCCTCAACGCTCCGGGTGGGTGTTTGATGGTGGCTTCTTTTCTGTTTGGTTGATTTCCTGATTCCTCTGATCCCTCTGGAAATTCTTCAACAAGTTGCTTTCGCCGGGGGTTTTGTTTTGGAGACCCTGGCCCTGGATAACCACAAGAAACCCAACTATTTGTATTGTTGCAATACACACAGTAACAAAAAAGCAAAGAAAAGCAAATTTTTTTACCTGCATTTTTCCCCACATGCCGTCAACGATTCGACTGGCCTCGCGCATCCCTTTGGAAAACTGGTTTGGAGGAAAGAGGAAAATACAAAAAAGGTGTTGATAAGCAAACTGTTGTCATGCAAAAAAAGGATCTTAAAAAGAACCACATGCAGTCCATAAAACAATCCACATCAAGATCAAAAGAAGGGAGAATTTCAAAAAAACCCTTTCCATCAGAATATACAACAAACAAAAATGGGGCTCAGTCACCCTATGTTGAGCACATGCTCCTTTCAAAGCAAGTCAATTTTGCATACTACAGTTTCTCGTTCAACACCAAGGCCTGATACAAACAAACAACAAGCGAAATGGAATTCTCGTTTTGGGTGGAAAACTATACGTGGCAAACATACTATCATTTCTTGACTGCTGCCGGTATTGCTAGCTGATCCTCGATTTTCCTTTCCCTCTTCATGCACATAATCCGCCATAGGGTCCTCCTGAGGTTTCCAAAAATCGCTCTCGCTCGACATGACATCATCCGGCACTCGTTGCCCCAGCTCAGAGGTATTTGATTTTGGAATCTAAAAACAGAACACAGAGCTCATTAAGTAGTCATCATGCAAGCTTTTTTGTTTTTTTTTTCAAGGCCCACAAGCAGTCCACGTATTCAACAAATCTGTTGTTTTAAAACAAACCCAATCAGCAGTGGCTGATGGGAGAGAAAAGATACAACACCGGCAGCAAAGCTTTAAAGCTGAAAAAATAATAGTACTTAACAAATTTGTTAAGTACTAATATTCTTTCAACTCAGCCTCTTTTCCACATATGTAAATATCACTTTTTCCAAGCACCTCACCAGTGGAAAGGGTCCTCCAAGCTGTATCAATTCATATCAGTTGCAAATGATTTTCTTTTCATTTGTACTTACCACTGGGTGAATATCCAGGCAGGATTCTTGGAGGGGCTGGTTCTCAGAGATTTCGGCCCACTCTTCCTCCAGTTCCTTTGCCTTTTCTGGGGCCCATTTGAGGATGAATTCCTCCTCTTGAGCTTCCTGCAAATCTTGGAACACCTCAAAAGTCTTATAGGACTCTTGGACTAGATCCAGCAGTTGCTCCTTTTCCTTCACCACCTCATTGAGTTTTGTAGTCTGGTCCTGTTGCAACAAAAAACACACAAGGGAAAAAAAATATAAGACACATTCATCTTCAAGATAAGTTAAGTTATCAATCGAACGTAGAAGCGAGGACAAAAAAAATGTCGCAACGGAAAGGGCGTCGCCTTGTTTAACCCAGCCGACCGACCTGCTCTTTATCAGACAACTCCTGGACGTCTTTTTCCAGCTTGGTGATCATTCCTGATTTCTCAGCCAACTCCTCTTTCAGCTGGGACCTTTCCTCTTTGATATCGGCCAGTTCGCTTTCAAGCAAACGAATCCTCTCCTTCCCTTGTTCTACTTCCACCTTTGAAACCATTTGCAAGTCCAGGGGGTCGCTGACTCCATCGTAAAACTCCCAAACGAGAGCACTGAGCGCGCTCACTCGTGTAAATAGACCCATCTTAAACCTCTTCTGATAGAGAGTCGACAAGTTAAAGCGCTCGCCAAAACACCAAGAGATAGACTCGCTAAGCGCAAATGCAAACACCAACACGCACAGGCGTTGGAACTCAAAGTCGTCAACTACACACACAGTCGTCGTTGATGGGACGTACAGTCGTCAACGGCACAGGACCTCCTCCTTGGATGTGTTTCGATTTTGGATCCGTCGGATGATCAATCAAAACCAAAACCCAGTGTTATCAGTGTAAGTGTTTGTGGAGTCTTGTGTGAGGCGATAAGACAAGATACTTCAACTTATGTGTTTGATTGTGTAGGGTGGGTGGAGATTTTCTGTAGGCACCTACAATTGTGTGTTTGATTGTGTGTGGGAGAAATAGAAATTTCTGAAAAATGAATGTTGCAACATGCCACAAGTGTGGAGCATCTTTCAGCAAACAAGTTCCCCCCAAATCATGTTCCAACAGTTTAGGGGGGTTGGAACCCCTCTTACAGCCAAAAGCTTTTTTTTTTTTCCCCTCAAACACCTCAATGAAAATGACCCACATTTTCATGTGACCCACACATGGCTTTTTTTCATCCTAACTCACACTGACCCAGAAAAGCACAGTCACATCGACAATCATACATGAATTCCAGATTTCCAAAGTTTTTTCTTCATCCGTTCCCCCCTTCTTCATTAACTGTTGAACGCATTTTGTGTGAATCAATTTTCCATGCTTCTATCAGAATAAAGTGGAATTAGGTGAAATTCTGATGTAAGAAGAAGATAATATCCACAAACCACTGGATCAAGCTCTTTTTGAAAAGAGAGCATACATTCCCCACCCAAAAAAAAACAAAAAGATTTGAAGTACTGATGCAGAAAAGGAAATGTGAGAGCCATGAAGCCTGATGAGCAAGAAAATTGCATTTATCAAAACCCCTTTACAACCAACAGTCGACATCCCATGGGATGAATTACAGTGCTCTATTTTCAACATCTTCTGAGATTTCTCAGGGACAGCTGGAACAGAAAACTGCATGTTCTTTTGTCAAAACCCATTGACTAAAGGTCAGTCCAGGAGCAAACAGCCAAAGTTTTGCATGAACTGCTCACAGCTCCGCAATATCCTGCGACATCAACTCTTAATGTGAGTTAAGCTCTAGAGATTCAGTCCATTCCTGCATTGAATAGACTTGCAAGGGTGCCTGATTCTTGAATTGCATCCCTGGCAGTGCTGGTGGCTACACCGTGGTCAGTCGTTCCTCAGCAGCTCCAATGCCCCTGTTTTCCTGTTTGGTATTCAGCTGAGCATCCCACAAGCAAGATCAACTTCTGTTGTCGGCTTTTAACCCCCCAGATAGGGAGGCCAACATTAAGAGCCCTAATTTCCAGCCACATTTCTTTCCCAGCATCGCCCAGAGTTTTCCCACCTTTCCCAGGCTGTAAGCCTCGCAATTATCGACGTTGTCACAACCCCCCTCCGAGAATAACAGCATAGACTTCTCCGGCGTTCATCTCTCAGTACTTTTACCACCCTCAGCGAGCCCAGGGACGGTGATTCTCACAAAAACAAAGCCCAAATATATACTGTGCCACCACAAAACAGAGAACATACCTTCCTTCTTGTCATATCAGAATATGTCCTATTCCTGGCTAGTGCTACTCTCTAGATCCAACGGGCGCAGATCACGCGGTTGCGCCCCCCCTTCGCTGGCGTCCCTTTCTTTGTGTTTTGTTTTTTTTTTAGGCAAGAGTATTATTTTGATCAGTTGATTCGATGGTGTGGGGTGTTGCATCGGATCGCTTTTATTAAAATTGTCACTGATATTGACAGGGTGACCTGTGGGTGATTGGGGTTTTACATCTTTGCGTTTGTGGGATTTTGTGCCAAACGTTTTGGGGGGAAAGAGCTCCAGGGTATTTTTTTCGTGAAGTATCTTTTTTCTTTTTTGGGAAGGGGGGATTTTCAGCAAGAACAGGGTAGAGCATAAAACTGATTTTGCGTTTGTGGTTGAATCGCTGATTTCATCTTTGAAAAACTGAAAAAAAAATGACACAGAGACGAAGTAAGGGAAAAGGAAAAGAAACCAGAGATCGTATAATTTTATGACGAAGGGAAGCAGGATATTGGATTTGCTGCCTCCATTTTTGTTGTCTCAAAATCCACATGCCGATGTTAATTTTTAAACTGGTTGTCTGTATGATTTTGGATTTTTTTTTTTCTTATAAACTTCGAGAAAAGAGAAGTTTGGGGAGGTGGCATGGTTTTCTTGACAGCTTCTAGATGTTTGTCCTGCATCTGTTCAGAAATACTCAATTGGGCACTTCTGCTTTCATATATGTTTTAACTCATGGTGTAAAAAAGATTCGAAAACCTGTTTTGAGGATTCTTAATTTGCGGCAACTTCGTCTCCTGCAAAAGAACTGGTGTGGGGGTTGAAAATTCCTGGCTGGATTTTCTGAAGCAGATTCTCAGCTCCAGACTGAAAACCACAGTTGATGTGACTTTGCATAGATTCTTGAGATTTCAGATCTAAAAATATCAAGGGTGACTGCAAAGCATTCAACAGTTTCGTCTTTTGTGTATTCGGTATGTCATACTAAAATTAAAATGAATATTTGTCAATAACATTTTCCATTTTGGTTGGCTTTTTTCCTCAACCCTGTCTCATTCCATAGCTGGAATCAACTTGATCAAATATATCACTCCAAGCTGCACTCCAAGCCAGTCAAAAATCAGTGGGGCTCCTTCCCTTTTGTGCAAAATAGATATATCCATGTAGCAAAAAAGTTTCTTGGACTGATTCATCTCTTGGAGTTTGGCTGGAAATTTCCAGAACCAAAAATTGATCCGTGCATCCCAAATGAGCAAATCAATACACACATCAATATAGACAACCTATCTTGCTTCAGTTGGAAATTCATTCTCATACTTTAGTAATGCTCTCAATCCAACCTCGTACGATACTGTTGGATACTGTGTTTTTTGTTACCACGAGAAGATTGAGATAAAGACTTGAATCTTATGAACAACAGATTCACAGCTATGGAAAGCTTTTCAAAAGATAAAATCATTACAGGGTGATGGTCAATATTCCTTACACTTGACTGAACACAATGGAGGAAGTGTCTTGACAAAAAAAGGCCACAGCAAATATTGCAATGTTTCTCACTCCTGACATTGACCATCAAGTCTGTGCGGCATTTTTTCCTAGTCTACCAAGAGTTCTCTCCCCCCCCCCTCCCCTCCCCTCCTCATTTTTCACTTCAGCCCCCTTTTTTTTCCGAAGTTTTTTTTTTCTTTCTTGTTGGTTCACTTCCTGCCCCCCCTCCCGCCTTACTGAAACGAGTCCTCCCATTTTTGGAACTTGGATACTTTCAAACTTATGGTTGTCCAACTGTTTTTACCCTCGAAATCCACAACCGATTCCCATTTCAGAGCTGGCAAACAAACTAAGTTATAGCATGCATCTTGGTGCACAAAATCGTGCTTGACTGCAAAAATCTGTTGCCGATGAACTGCTGAAAATTTTGACTCCACTTCCAAGAGTATAACGTTTTTTCCCCTTCCTTGAACGCTTTCACGGCCATTCCTCTACCGAATCTCCCTCACCAGTCAGACTTCCTTGATTCACGCCAGGAACTTCCTCTCCCAACCAAGGCTCCAATCCCTCTGACGATACGACAACACTTTGGAGTTTACGATTTTGGCTTGCATGGCGATGTGCAACTGATGTCCTTTGAAACGGATCTGCCCCAGATCTGTATCACTCTGGCTGCCTTTCATTCTGTTTTTCAAGAAAAGTGTCGTCTTCTTCGCTGCAGAAATCAGTGACCGTCTCCAGCATTGACACAATTCTTGTTTCCTTCCTCTTGTTGCAGCTTCTCTCAAATGTTGAGCCGGATCTTCCAACATGCAGGCCTGAACATAAAGGGAATAAGTCGCATCACATCAGGATTGGTCGTTACCACACCCAAGCCAGTTTCTGACCAACACCATCCAGTGAGACACCACATTCCATTCCTAACCAGCATCCCCACAGGGGTTCCTTTCATGAGAAATTAGATAATGGATAACAAAACCCCAAATAGTTTTGGTGAAAGGTACTCGATAAATTCATCAAATGATACTGACCTGCATTCTTTTCTGCCTGATTCAAATATTGCGGAAGCTTCTCAGGCCACGGGTCAGTCCAGCTCCAATTGCATTCTTGGGTCCCCCAGTCGTTTTCTTCGAAAAGGAGCTCATCGTCAGCAGCTTCCTCGTATTTCTTTTTGCCAAAAGGGGAATCCTGTTTTCTCCAGAACTGATACAGAAAAAAGCAAGGCACAGGATACATCACTTCAAAATTTCACATAATATTTTTCAGATATTCCAAGTAACATTTAAGATGCTTCAAAACATTGAACCAAACCCCCTCTTTTATTATTATTTTTTTTTTTCTGTGGATAGAGGGGAAGAATTCCATAACCTCGCAACAAATACCATATCTTTGCAGCCATAGTAATTGAAAATAACAGCCAATGAACGTTGAGAAAACTTACCTGTCTTTGATTGGGCCATCACAGTGGATTTGCTTGCAAGCTTCATGATATGCAATCCAGCCCAGCGCATGATTAAAAGCTTGATGTTCCAGCAACCTCTGGCCAAAGACCTGAACCTCGTAATCGTTGACCCTGTCCGAGAAGTTTTCAATCCACCTGCTGTGATATTTTTGGAGGTTCTGCATCACCCAAAAAATCACACACACACAAAGAAGAATTACATCAAAAAATTTGCGAAATGAAGTCAAATTTCTGTAGTGAAAAAATACTCACTAATTGTCCAGTTCCCAAACTGTTTAAATAAATGAAAATAAATGAGGGTCTCTAATGTATAGCTCAGTCCGTTTTAAACATGGTACTTGCAATCTCCAGCAAAAAATATTGCCTAAACCCTCCACACTGAACTTCACCCCCCCCCCCCCCCAAAAGAAAAGAACCCTGAGCTTTTATTCACCAAGCAGATAAATGTTGAGTTTGCCTTGCATCTCACTCTTTTCAAGCACTACACCAGTGGGAAGGGTCTATGAAATGTTCTTTTCTTTTCATTTGTACTTACCACTGGCTGACTGTCCATTTTGGGGGGCTGGTCTGCAAAACTCTCTTCTTGCATTTCCTTGGCCTGCTCCCATTTGAGAATCAACTCCTTCCCTCGAGCTTCCAGAATATTTTTGAACTCCTTCTCCATGGACTCATGGTTTTTTTCCATCTGATCCAGCTCCTTCTCCTCAGTTTCTAGCAGTTGCTCCCTTTCCTTGACCATCTCTTTCAGCTCTTGGGTCTGGAATTCAAAATCCTGATACAAAAAAAAGGAATAATGGGTGAAAACACACCAAAAAAAAAGAAAACACCATCAAGACACATCCATACTTGTCAGTTGAACATAGAAGCGGGTACAAAAAAAATGTCACACAGGAAATTGCCTTGTTTATTTATGCAGCCAACAACCGACCTTCTGCTTGTCGGACAACTCCTTGATGTTTCGCTCCAGCATGCTGATCATTCCAAAATTCCCTTCATTGACATGCGCTGCACCATCCTCCATTGCATGATCGAAAGTTGAAACCACATCCTTCAGGTCGTCAAGATTCACCTGGAATCCAAGAAATCGAAATTCAATGATGACTACTACCAAGCCAGATTTCTGAGAGAGGAAAGCCCCACCTCCAGAAACGGCACCATTCCAATTTAGCAACACAGAGCTTGAAGGGAAAACAGGTTTAAAATTTTCTACACAGAGGTTAAATAAACAGAAGCAATAATTATCATGTGGTAATCAGATCCTTCATTCAGAGATACTGACCTCCAGCTTTGGCATTTTGATGGAGGAGATCGGAATCCCCTGAGTGACAGAAGAATTGCTGTTCACAGCAAGGTTGATTTTTTTCATTGCCTCTTCCACCGAGACCTCAACAGCCAACATCTTGGCCTCCAAATCAGCGTTGCTGGGCAGCGAAAATTCGACCCATTCCTTTGCAATTCCTTCAAGCTTTTGCAGCTCTGCTTGATGCTCCTCCTTCCTACTCACCAATCAAATTGCACGCGATCGATCATTCAGCAAAAATATGACTATTGTACAGAAAGAAGCTGCTGGATTTTTGAGGGGTAAAATACGGGTTGGCTTAAGCCAGGAATCGACGTACACAAAACCAACTGGAAAAAAGCCTCGAATTTGGTAGGGCAAAGATCATAATATTGCAAAAAATAATTCATAATTAATTTTTCTTGAGATAAAAGAACACAATCAATTAAAAAATTTCCACATTGGGTGATTATTGGTGGTGCAATATCCAATAAAAGAAAAGAAAGCACACAAAAGATGATGATCCATACTTCGGTGGCAGAACAACAGACCCAGCCAAGATCAAAGTATGATCAGTTCAAGCTTGAAAAAGAGGGATTTCGATAGATTGGTCAGAGTTGGATACCTCTCAGCAGCATCCTTTTTGATTTTTTCTGACTCTTCTTGCAGTTTTTGCATTTCCTCCTGGAGCATGGCACCGTTGAGGACATCGGACCACCTTTTTTCAAGTTCTTTCCAATATCCAGGCTGGTGCTCCACCTCAGAAACCTCACCGACAATCTCGGAGGTCTGTCCATCAGCCTTTGGCACCCCAAGTTCGTTCTGGAGCATCAAAGCAAAACATTCTGATCAGTCCAGGTTACCATGATTGGATTCTTTTCTTGTTTCATTCCCCCCTTTTTCAGGGGCACAGAGAAAAACCAAACAGAAGGTAGGCCTGGGCTGATTTCAAACTGGGTGACTCCTGTTTATTTATTGAATTTTTGGATGTGGATGAATTTCAGTGCTCCATTTGTTGGATTACTGAGTGCATGATGAGGATCACTTTCTTTTAGTTATTTGGTCCACTTAAATGGGTAGTCGGCAGATTATTGATTTAAAATTCAACCACATCAAATTAAGAAAGCACTGTTCACACACACAAAAGAATCAAAGCCTAGATGTTTTAAAAACTTACCATCAGATTGTTGATTCGAGCCTCCACTTTCTCGGCTGATTTTGCAGCCAACTCCACCTTCATTGATTCCACTTGATTTTTTTCAGAGTCGAGCTTAGACTTTTCCTCTTCCAGTTGAGCCTTCTGAGCCAAGAGCTAAAGAAGAAGAAAAAAAAAACTGGTCAGCACAGTTGGATCCCCATTCATAAATTCATTGATTGATTAATTGGTGCTGTTTTCACTCAATTTCCACTCGAGCTGTCTCGGCACCGTTACCTCGTCGGCCTTCTCCACAAGGCTCAGCGCTTTCCGGTTCAAACTTTCCTTCAGCGCGGCCATCTGATCCTTCAACGCTCGGTTGGCCTCTTTGATTCCGGCGCCTGGTATGGATCACGCAAAAAAAAAGTAAAAACGATGGAAAAGGAAAGGAAAAGTCGACTTTGGTGGCACGGAGCAGTTTCTGTCCCGACCACAGTTCAGGCTAAACACTCACTATCGATCCTCTCGCGCTCCAGCTCCAACTCCAGAACACCTATTCTCTCCTCCTTGATCTCCGCAAGCTCCCCCTCCAAAAGACGGATCCTTTCCCTGGCTTGCTCCACTTCTGCCGTCGAAACCATCTGCAGATCGAGCAGGTCGTTCGATCCGTTGTAGGCGTCCCACACAAGGCCGCCCAGGGCGTTAATCACTATGGGAAGTCGCGTTCTGTGCGGGGTGTTTTTGAAACCCCGTACAGAACTCTGAAACCCGTGTTTTGCCCCGCACTGGGCCAGAATAGCCCCGCACGGCTCTGTTCCCCGGTTTGGCCGGTTTTTGTGCGGGGTCCCAATTTGACCCCGCACAGATTGGAACCCCGCACACAGAACCTGACGTCTTCCCCGTTGTGGGACCCCGCACAGATAGAACATAGCCCCGTACAGTGTGCGGGGTACCCTATCCTCCGTGCGGGGGTGCCGTGCGGGGTGGATATGATAGACGTCAGGTTCTGTGTGCGGGCTTCCAATCTGTGCGGGGTCAAATTGGGACCCCGCACAAAAACCGGCCAAACCGGGGAACAGAGCTGTGCGGGTTTTTGTTTTCTCTGTGCACGGGTTTCAGTCGTCTGTGCGAATCATGGACCACCCCGCACACGGGGTCCGGGCCCCCGCAGAACTGTGCGGGGTGACTGTGCAGGGTGAGTGTGCGGGCTCCTTTCAAGTGTGTGCGGGGTAACTGTGCGGGCTCCATGTGTGTGTGTGCGGGGTGACCTCGAAAATCGTTTGCGGGGTTCCAGTCTGTGCGGGGTCAAATTGGGACCCCGCACAAAAACCGGCCAAACCGGGGAACAGAGCCGTGCGGGTTTTTGTTATTTCTGTGCACGGGTTTCAGTCGTCTGTGCGAATCATGGACCACCCCGCACACGAGGTCCAGGCCCCCGCATAACTGTGCGGGGTGACTGTGCGGGGTGAGTGTGCGGGCTCCTCCCATGTGTGTGCGGGGTGACTGTGCGGGCTCCTTATGTGTGTGTGCGGGGTGATTGTTATAGCCCTGTGCGGGCTCCTCCCATGTGTGTGCGGGGTGACTGTGCGGGCTCCTTATGTGTGTGTGCGGGGTGTTTGTTATAGCCCTGTGCGGGCTCCTTATGTGTGTGTGCGGGGTGTTTGTTATAGCCCTGTGCGGGCTCCTCTCATGAGTGTGCGGGGTGGTTGTTACAGCAGTGTGCGGGGTGGCTGTGCGGGGTTTTTTCGTTCGTGTGCGGGGTCGCTGTGCGGGGTTCCACTGTGTATATGCTTAGTGATTGTAGAAACACATTTGTGCAGATTTATGGTGACAAAATGGTTGTTACAATAAAACAACAATGACAAAACCCCTTTTGAAATGTACACCCCATTTTATGATAGAACACTTGTTCATTCCCACTTATTCCAAAACAGAAATAGAAACCAAAAAAATAGCCCAGAACCATGAACTCTGATCCTGCCATTCCAACCCTGCGCTTGTATTTCAATAATACAGAGCTCGTTCAACATATAAATACCCATCTGACCCACTTCTAACCATTTTTTAATTGTTTTTTCAGCCAATGCGCACGTATGATACCAGAAACAAAAGAAGCATGTTGCACCATAGTGGAAAAAAGGGGGGGCGGAAATCACCCTATTCCAGCTTCCCTTTTCATGGGGTGGGCAGGCTGCCCATTCTAACACACCTCCATCTTCCTTTTTCTGCCGGGATTGGTCTTTTCAATCCTCGAATAATCTCCACTGTACCTCATCTTTACGAACAAAAGAATACATCCCCCCTCCCATGGACCCATGAGCTGATTAGCCCTGTGTACTGTATCATGCGAATTTTGTACATTTCCTGCGTCCAAGGGTTGGAAAAAATCAATTATTTGAAGATAACTAAAAGCCAACTCAACATTTTTTCTTTTTTGCCTCTTCCATTACTGCAAAAAAAGGTTCCTGTCATATGAGATGCATCTTGCTGATGCACCCACAGCATAATTCCCTGTAACACATCAGGGCAATGAGGTATGAGTCCAATGAGGTAGTGGGTTTCCCCCTACCTTGGTCGTTAATAAAAATAAGAATATGTCTGGGTTTTCGTTGAAATCGTCCATCAAGGTGCCTCTTATTCCAATGCTGGTGGAGCCATCCATTCTGTGGTAAACATAGCCTTCCTTCTGAGCAAATTTTTCAAAAATATCCAGCATCTGTTGAGTTTCACTGAAGAGCAACACCTTGTGCCCCTGCTTAAACAAACACCAGATGCACCCATCCTCAAAATATAATCCCGGCTAGAAGATAAAAAAAAATTAATGCAACTTCAGGAGAAATCGAAAAATACCCTTTTTTTCTCATCCCCTTTCGAACGAGGGGAAAAAAACGTTGCAGCTGTGAAATATGTGGTCAAAATATCATGCTCAACACACATAGGCAGACAACAGGCTTCTTGGCAAACCCATCTTTTTATAAATTCACCTCTTCTTTCCAGTGTTTGAGCACTTTCGCCATGATGGTCATTTTTCCGCTTCTCTCCGGATCCCCGTAGTCTTCCGAGATTTCTGATTTTGCCAAGTCCAGCAAATCGGGGTGATTGCATATTTTCCTCATGACGTCGATTCCCGCCAGTGCATGCCTCTTTTTGTTGATTATTTCGATCACATCTTTGGAATGAATGTAAGCTCTGTACAGTTCCCTTTGCTCTTTCGTCAGCGAACAAAACAAAATCTGGAAAAAACAACACCGAGAAATAGGGAATGAAAATACATATTTGATTACTAATGGTATGTCGAACCTGTTATTCTGAAATATCTGCCCTTAGACATGCAGAGTCCAATGAGCCCTGATGAGATATTTGATATTTTTTTGGGGACTGTCCATGTCGACCCCATGGCAGAGATATTGCTCATTGAATTCCCCACCTTCGACTTCCTCCTGAGTATCGTTTCTCCACAGATTATACCTGGTCCACAATTTGGTGTTTTGCACTGGAAAAATCTCTGTCATCCTCCTTCCTAAGCCTGCGAGAAAAATTACCAAAAATTCATGATGCACGAATCATAGATATTCCTAGCCATCCCCCCAAGGTAGAAACTCCCAGCATTTCCTGATGCACCCACAGCATAATTCCCTGTAACACATCATAGCATAATTCCCTGTAACACATCAGGGCATTTTTTTGGGGGGGTTTTTTAACACATTTGATGTTTTTTTGGGGACTGTCCAAGTCAGCCCAATGGCAGAGACGTTGCTGATTGAATTTCCCACCTTCGACTTCCTCCTGAGTATCGTTTCTCCACAGATTATACCTGGTCCACAATTTGGTGTTTTGCACTGGAAAACACTTTCATCAGGGGGGTCGGAAACTCGAGGGGTGGACTTCTCTCTCCTTTTATTGTGGTGTCTGTAATGCAAAAAACAGAACAGACTTAACCCTCAAGTTCAACTGTTGCAACACAGACACAGGGAGGCAAAGCTAACCAGGTCTATATATATATAATTTTTATTTGGAGTGGCTTACAGCCTCTGGATATTTGAAGGTGATCAATCTGGGGGAACCAGTTCGACGGCGGTTCGACGGCGGCTCGCACCTCAGCTTGGATTTGTACTTGGCCAGTCGCACTTGCGTTTCCATTTCGGCCATCTCCGCATCCCTCCTCCTCCTTCCCTGTTTAAACTCCTCCTCCATCGACTTTATCTTTTTCTTCTCCTGTTCAAATGTGCTGCTCGGTGCACCCAACTGCATTCAGCTTCCGATTCCCTTCCGACTGTGACCTCCCCTGGAAGCACCATAAAACCACTTGTCACACGAAGTCCACTTTCAATTGTGTACCTTTCAACGGCCATCATAAGAAACCGACGATGTGAGGTGTCAAGAAGTGATGGGCCCTGTCGTCGAGTTCTCGTGTTCGGGAGAGATTCTGGTGGCTGCGATCCATACCTGAAACAGTGGAACAATACCTTTCCGCCGACCCCAGCGTGGCGCTCTTCCAGAAGACTTCGCTTACCCGATTGTGGCGAACAGAAAAAGTTTGAAAACCTTAGTCACGTGTCAAAATGCGCATGTCTGACGACGTCGAATGATGTGACGGCCGGATTTGACGTCTGCATGGAGTTGACGACAATGAAGGGACGCCCAGTTTTCGTGAAGCGGGGCTTGGGGAAGAGGGATTTTTCCATGGGTATTGTGGGTCGTTAAGTGGGAGGAGTGGGGTTTGAACTCGGGTCACTTGAGTCCGATAATGTTCCATATTTGTTTCTTCTTCGTGGTTGATCTCCTTACTAATTGGCTTCATCGATGACTTGCGACTTTAAGTTTATCTGAGTGTTGGCTTCAAGTGTAGCTTCGTGATCGTTATGTTGAAGAACATAGACAAAATGTTACGGCCGTCGGATTATAACACAAAAAACGACGAAAATGAAAATAAAGAAAGAACGAAACACCCAACATCAAACCCCTGTGTAAAAACAATAATATCTCGACTGGCCCTCCCTCAAACACATCAGCTTCGACAAGGCGTCCTCCAAGAGCACCGGATAACCCTCAAGCTTTCTCCCCCTCGTCTTGAACAAGTTCGTGAGCCTGACCGGACGACCCTGCCTGAATCGAGCATCCACGTAGACGAGCTGGTACAGGTCCACCATCGCAACGACCCGAGGGGGACACCGTCCGAACCCAGCATCCCGGACAGTGTACAAGGCACGGACGTGTCCCCCGTACATCGTCTTCCTGCCCTCGTCGTCCTCGTACTCGACGTAAAGACACGTCGAGTCGTCACCTGGAAAACACAACATTTTAAAACAATAGCTCGTAGCAGGTAATATACCACTCTTGGGGAGATTCCCTTTACCAAAATTTGAGTGTGCAACACGGTTTAAGGTTAATACCTCGCTCCGTGGAGGACCACCCAGTCGCAAAAAACTCCTCGCGTCCCTGGATCGTGTCTCGAGTGACCCGGAAAGTCCGGTGGATGGCGTATGGCAGCAGGTCGCCCACCGTCCACCCCGGAAGAGAGAAGCCCCACCTACGAACACATCAATGGTAGCTTAGTGCATCGTCCCGTTTGGAATCAATCAATTATAACTCAACAAGCTTCTGCGGAATCACGTACGTCCTAATCGCCTCCCGAATGGCGTCCACGAATGTCCGAATGTCCGATGCCGATACAGGTCGAGGGAGGAAGGAAAACGTGTACTCCAGGGTGGTGATGGTGTCCAACGGCTTCCTCGGCGGGGGAGTAATGATAGCGTCCACCACACTTTGCTCGTCTTGCGAAAGCATGTTTGCGTTTGCCCTCAACGCCCTTTAAAACCACAAATCGAATCGTTCAACACTTTGAAAACATAAAGAAAGGAATAGTACAAACATGTTTATCTGCTTTTCTTGGGTTCTCTTAGTTTGAGCATACGAAAGTGTTGGAGACTTGGCTGTAGTTCTCACATGTCGGAGAGAACATCGTTTGCAATCATTTCTCCCGCACATCTCTTGACACGTCCCGCGGAAACACGCTTGATGTGTCCAACCGCTCGCTCGACCCACGACTCCCCCGAACGTGAAATCGCCCCACGTACGCTCTCTTGCCGATAACCCACACAAATGATTTTGTGCAGGTTAAAGGTACACATCCCCGCCCCAAAAAGGGTTTGGACGTTCCTGTAAACGTGAAAATTAAGACGTGAATATTGTTCACTGAATAATCGTCGCCTTTGTATTGTCGCAATCGAAAGAACAAGGAAAACCTCATGACAGTAAACGAAATCGCCAATGTTTTCACCCGCACAACGTCGCTCACCGAGCATACTGGTACATCGTGTCCCGAATCACACGGCCTCTCTCGATGCAGTCATCCATGGTAGCTCCAGCCATGGCTCGGTGGGAGGTATAGTGGGTGGCGGCAGTGCAGAGCTGGTCCCACGCCACGAACTCGTCTCTATGCAGGCAGGAATGGAACACGAAAGCCCCATAACTCCTACACGTACAGCGTACATGAAAGTGAGACCTTTGGTATTCCTGTTTCGTTTCAGACACATTTTGCTTTCTTATTGAAGAATTAACTCACCGAACCAGCAACGCGTAATCGTACATCGTGTGCTGTTTCCTGTCAGCACAGATGTCGATCACCAGACCCCCAAAGTCTGTCGGGAGTCGGACGCCGGCAAGTGCCCTCCGGTACTGGGCAAGGTCTGCACGCCGCGAAGCTCCAAGGAGACGGCTCCGGATCTTGGCAATCACACATATGTTACTATCGATACACACTGTAAAACCCATTGGGATCGGATGGGGCGGTTTAGTCACACATGTGGATCGCGCAAGTCAAAGCGCCGCTCCGCTGAGGGATGTTAGTCGAGTTTGAGTTTGTGTATTTAGGAAGTGAGTGGGGAACAACTTTACTCTATAAAAACTGTGGTTTCAACAACACAATTAATAGCCTTTTGCATTCATAATATATATCAAACATAAGCAAGAGAAACACACATACCTCGTATAAGAAGTCTTTGACGAGGCCAAAGAGCATCAAATGAGAGGCCCCCACGACCTTCAGTACTTCCGGTGCGAAGTACGGAAGGTCGTGGAGAACCGATCGTCCGCGGACATGCGCAGCGACGGGATCCAAGGCAGGCGTGTCCGCGAGCGCTGCAAAGTGCAGATACTCCTCACGTGTCCTGTGCGTGTCACGATCGATGGGCGTCCAGTTGGGGTCCTATAAAAACACCAAATAGGATCAAATTACCGAGAAATTCCTGACTTAAAAAAAAACATGAGATCACTTTATGCAAAGAAGAGAGAATAACGAAGAAGTCGCAAAAACAATAATAAAAACAAGGACAACAAGGACACACCTGCCCCGGCCGGAGTGTCAGAAGCTCGCTCATGTCCTCCTCGGAACGCCTGGTTGGCGCAAGATACCCCATGTACCTACATGAATGACGAACACGTCAGTTTCCACGTAACTGTGTATCAGGTTCACCAAGGCAACTGGATCAACATCACGTATCTTCACACCTGTGAGTAGTGACCCCGGAGCGAGTGGTGACGACGCTCGTAGTCCCATGACAGTCAGGACAGGCGTTGCGTCCAGTGTGACCGCGTGCTAACTCGACTTTCGCAAGCCAAGGAGTATCACCGGTCACACTGGACAGCAACGCCCAGTGCTCCACACTGTCAGAACGCGTCAAGGGTCCAACGGATCCGGTGGCGGGGGGCGACCATCCCCTCAACCTCATCCCCGGCCCACCAGGTATGAGCTTCAGGAAGTCCTGCACAATCAACCGCAGGACTCCCTGTAAGCTCTCGGGCTCCTTTGGACCGGGGATGAGGGCAATGGGGTAGTGGTTCTCCACCTGCATCCGGACGGAGTCATGGAGGTCGTCTGAAAAAATTCGAACACACGTTAAAACTTTCAGTACACCATTGTTTTTTCACATCAATCACCTCAATAGGAACGAGAAACAACCAATATATACATATATATCAGCTCACCACATCTGATAAAGAAGGCGCCGATCGAGTAATTGCGGCGCCTCCCTGTCCCCAGGCCGAAATAATCACCACCGACCTCATAGAGGCCGGTGGTGATATCCTGAAGATCCACCCCGTCGGGAAGCAAATCTCCCAATATCTGCATGACAGGGGTGGACTTCACCGAGAAGGATCTCATCGCGGCGTGAATCCTCGCCTCGCAAAATGCATAGCTACCATGCATGATGCGAAGGACGGACTTCACGCCGAAGTAGAAGATCCTTCTCACCGGCGTGAGGACGGTCCCGGAGAGATGGAACAAAGGAAGGCCACACTCGCAAACGCTCTGGGGAGTGGCGGTGGTCCTGAAGAGTAACATCGATTAAGAACAACAAAGAATTCAATATGGCAACTCTTTCCATACTAGGGATCCGACACCGGAGACCGACTGTTCCGATCCCCGATCAGATCACGGAAAACCGTTGCAATGGCACACAATTCTAACCCTAAACTCGTGAGAACCTATTAAGATTCGAACATACAACCTCTAAGACTATAACCATACACTCTAATACTCTAAGCCACCGCACCACGATGGTTTAGTGTGGGTTAAAACAGGTTAAAACGGGTTCCACACATCTCATGTACGAAGACAAAACCAAACCCAAGGGAACAGAGTAGGATTCGAACACCGTCCCACACGGTGTCAAGACATACTACGCTAAGCACTAAGCCAAGCAGAACGCGTTAGAATCTTGGGTGTTGCAATCATATGCCTTAATCTTTTAGCAATTCCGTAAAATTAAAATTAAACAGTGTTACAAAATAACTTAACATCGGTGAAGTATCGTGGCTTAGGGTGCTCCACCGATAAGGTGAATAACCTTAGGCGGTGTGGTCGAGGGTTCGATTCCCCCAGAGCACAATTTGTGTGTGTGCTGAGTGTTTGTGACTTATCCCATAAGTTATAACGCTAAAGGGGATTAGGGAGCGTTTAGATTGAAAGATATCGTGTTCGCCTGGTCCGCGTTGTTAGAATGCATGACTGCAGCTTAGTTGGTGGTGGGTTCGAGTCCCCTTACGCTCTGAACTCTGTGGGTTCACTTTTTTATCCTTTTTTTCTTTGTTATTTTCCTGCTGCAGCCTGACCCGGCACAACAACCAATATACCCCGCACAGGGCTTCGTTTACCCCGCACAGAGGACTCCTAGCCCACAAACACATTTGACTACTTTTCCAGCTTGACCCCGCACAGGGACCATATTACCCCGCACAGGGATGCTTTCACGCCGCACAGAGTATCCTCTCACCTGTTCTCCTTGTAGGCTCGGCAACCCTTCTGACACATCAGGTAAGTCTGCTTCTTCAGGTGGCGCACCTTCATCATCCCCTTGAACGATGCGAAAGTCGTCGGTAAGGAGTTGGGCTTCGGAAGTACCGCGGCCATCAACCTCAGCAGGGTCTCGAATGTCTCCCGTGTCATCCCCGATTGGACTTTCAAATGCCAAAGGACCAACATCACCTGAAACAGAAGGTTAGAAGGGTTAGAAGAGCAATGAGAAGGGAAAAAGGTAAAATGACTTCTGTGCGGGGTTTCTGGTTGCCTGTGAAGGGGTCCCAGGTTCTCTGTGCGGGGCTGTCAATCAACCCCGCACAGAAGTCACAATGCGTCGCACACGTACCTGGACCAGGGACATGCTGCATGTGGCGTACAGGGGCTGCCTGAGGGCGGCGTTTCCCTGTACGTCAAACTCCTCCTCCTCGTCCTCCTCCTCCTCTTCCTCCTCCTCCTCTTCCTCCTCCTCCTCTTCCTCCTCCTCCTCTTCCTCCTCCTCCTCTTCCTCCTCCTCCTCCTCCTCTTCCTCCTCCTCCTCTTCCTCCTCCTCCTCTTCATCCCCCTCCTCAACATGTTCATCAGCAAAATCATCAGGAATGTCATCAGCAAAGCCGTCTTCGAAAAGAGGCGCATCCCCATCCTGTGCGTGCACCACGGATGGTCCTGCGGGGTCCACCGCAATCTGTACGGGCACCACGGATGTTCCTGTGGGGTCCACCGTGTTCTGTGCGGGGTCCACCTGGTTCTGTGCCGGGTCTGTGCCGCCGTCACGCGCTGTCGGGACACCGCACGCGCGTCAGGTGTGGAAAGGAAGCGAAAAAAACATATTTCCAAGGTTATGACTTACCTGCAGCGATCTCGAGCAGCTCCCTTTCAAGGCGATCCTTGTTCGGGCAAGTTCCACCGTCGCGCTTATGTCTCTTCCAGGAAGTGTCGCTGCCGATTCGCTGTCCACATGCTGGGCAGCAGGGGTCTTCAGTTTGCAGGTATCTCTTCAAGGCGGTGTAGCCCACGCGCTTGGGCATCTTTAACGCTAACGGCAAGGAAACAACAGGTGAGACGGAATGGGACAGAAACTAAAGCAGTCCACATTACGCAAGTCACACTAATTAGTTTATAAATAATGTAACCCACCCCTGGCGCTTCATGCGGGGCAATCGAGCTCGAGAACCCTGGTGAACTCGGTGTGTGCGGTCTACCTTTCTATCGTTTTGCAAAAATGATTGTTTTCTTTCTTGTGCTTACCCTTAACGAGATCGGAGCACTTGAGGAAGTGCTTAACAAAATGACTGGCGACAACGAGGGCAGGGAGCGCGAGATCCTCGAGGAGTACGGCGAACTGAGGCCTTTTACGGCGTCGGCTCTTATTGCGGTGAGGAAAAAATCTGGTTCCACGAAGACGACTGTTATTCGCAAAGGCGGCTCGGTTTAACAACTTGTGATCTGTGTGGTAAACGTTTTACGCTGTGCGGGGTACAGGGTTTTTGTGCGGGGTGTCCATATCTCCGTGCGGGCTTCACGGATTGTTGTGCGGGGGTATGAGGAATTCCTTCTCGATTTGTGCGGGGCCACAGGGACCGTGTGCGGGGTTGTCTCTAAATTCTATGTTGTCTTTTTTTTCAGACTTTCACAGGCAGAAAAATACACTTCTGGTCGACGAAGACGATAAACAAGCCCATATTCAATGTCATCGACGAAGCCCTCGTTTCCACCATCCAAAATATGGAGAGCTACCTGCACGTGGTGGAATCCATTGGCTATGCAGTGGTAGAGCCCATCGATATGGTGAGTGTGCGGGGTGGATGTTCTCATCTGCGGTGCTGTTGTGCTTCTGTGCGGTGTTGCGTGTTTTATGTTTTTTGTGTCTCTGTGCGTGGTTGAAACATTGTGGTGCGGGGTGGTAACGCCTTTGTGCGGTGTACAGGCTGTCGTCGAGGCGGCGAAGGAGATGCTCGTCGCTATGGCGACTCCCACGCCTGCTCGTTTGCCATCTATCAAGAGTACCCAGGCAGAGAGCATCACGGGCAGACTCGACACGAGGCTCATAGTGAAGGTGGTGAAGGACGGGAAAACCAGGCGCCGCTACAAGAACGAAAAAGAGTTTGGGTGGCTAAACAAGGTAAGGCAAGTCCTGTGCGGGGTCCTCAAGGTCAGGTGCGGTGCACAAAATTATATGCACCCCTTCCTCAAATGTTTTGCTAAGTAACGTCTGTGCGGGGCTCCACGACCTTCGTGCGGGGGTACTGGTTGGTTAATTAACTTTTTTCCTCATGTGTGTTTGTATAACAGCTGATCAACCAATACTGGGCTCAGGAAATCGTTCCGACGCTCCGCAACCCGATGAGGATGCTCGCGTCAAGGCAAAATATGCCTGACGGGATAACGGTGAGTAAAAAACAGAGAACTATAAGCTGTGCGGGGTTGCAGTACGTGTGTGCGGGGTTCTGTTGTGTGTGTGCGGGGGGTTGTTGTGTGTGTGTGCGGTGTTTGGGTGTTGGGGAGGGGGTAATGTTAGTGTGTGCGGGGTTAATCATTGTGTGTGCGTGGTGGGCAGGTCGGAGGAAATGTGGTCTCGCCAACCACTCGCCCGCGCCTTATTGATATGATGGGGGCGGCGATCTTCAGAATCCTCTTCCACGCCCAGAATCAAGAAGGCGTGGTTGGGGGCCGCATGGGATTCGTCATCGGGTACCGCACGCTCTGCCAACGAGTGGTCGACAGGTAAGCGCCCTTTTCCTGTTCTGTGCGGGGTGTATACGCGTTTGTGCGGGGCTGTGGGGGTTTTATCTGTGTGCGGGGTGTTGTGTGTGTGCGGGGTTCGTGTGTGTGTGTGCGGTTCTAACCCCGGTGTGTGCGGGGCTGTAGGGTGCAGGATAGCAGGCGCAACATCAAGCAGCATAAAAAGCGAATCGACGCCCTCGAGACTGAAAACGCCACCCGCACCGAGAAAATACAGGACACCGTCCACCTGCGCGCCACCCTCGTCCCGAACGACGAGTGGTACACGACCGAGGTAGCGTGGGTGGACGAGGTGAAGGCGATGAAGCGGAGGTTCGCGGAGACGGGGACGCTGCTCCATGATTCCGTGGTGAGTGCAGAACTTGATGTGCGTGTCTCAAATGTCTCTGTGCGGGGGTGGGTTGTTTCTGTGCGTGCCTCTTATGAACTTGTCTGTGCGGGCCTCGATTGTGTCTGTGCGTGTTTGGTTAGGTGTTGCTGTTTCGGTCTCTGTGCGGGGTTGAAGGTCTTCTGTGCGGGGTTAATGATACTTCGTGCGCTAACTGATTTCTCGTGTGCACGCAGGTGCGTCAGCCACCACCCGAGGAGGAGACCCCGGAGGAGATCGCCCGTGGGAAGCAGCCAAGGGAGCCCACCATTCCCCGTGTACTGCAGCCGCCTCCACTGGATCCAGGTGAGGGATTGATTGGTTGTCGACACATGTTTTTTCCTGTTTCGTGCGGGGTCGGAGGACTTCTGTGCGTGGTTCAAAAAAGTCAGTGTTTGTAACCATTTTGTTGATGTTCTGGTGTGCGGGGTTTCTATGTGTGTGTGCGGGGCTAAAACTAGTGTGTGCGGCTTAGGAGAGGTATCCGGAAGTCATGACACCGGTGGTCCCTCCGGTGCCTCCGGTACCTCCGGCGGCCCTTTCTCCGAGAGCGCGGAGGCAGCGCTTCACGGTCTTCCAGCACCAGATCTCGAGGATGCGGTCACAGAGTGCGGCGCTGGTGACGATCACGACAGCCCCGCACAGGATCCCATGGACCCCGCACAGGACATTGGCGACGATGCCGAGCCCGACTACGAGTCAAGTGCGGGGGAGGATGAACCGCCCAAAAAAAAGAGGGACAGGGATCGGTTGTACGATAGTGGGAAGAAGTCCATCAGGCAGAAGGCTCTGGAAAAGGCCGAGAAAACGCGGAGGTCCAAGAAGGCGAAGGAGGATTCACCAAAAAAACGCAGGTCGTCGCGCAAGAAGTAAACGGCGGTGCGGGGTTTACGCGCCTGTGTGCGGGGCTGTTGTTTTGTGGCCGAGGAGGAACGTTCGCCGTCCCCAAAACGTCGCTCGTTCCGAAAAAATAGGTCTGTGCGGGGTGTATGGGTTTTTGTGCGTGGCTGTTGAGATTTCTGTGCGGTGGTGGTTGTTTTCCTGTTCTTTTTTGTGTGGCTTTTTGGTTCGACATGTCAAGATTAGCCGAAGTTGATCGATTTGGATGAACGTCAAGGTTTTTTTGAGCTTCGGGGACTGGGTTTTCTTGTTTGGTATTGTTATGAATGCGTATCGTGCGGAGTCGGAACGCCGCACACAGCCCTCTGCGGCCTTTTTTGATTCCGACTAACGTGCGTGCTCTCATAGTTTTTCTGATGATATTGTGGGTTATTAAACCTTGCGGGTTTCGATGAACGGATGAGTTGCTTGGGATTCGGAGACTGTGGGCACAACTGTGTGTGTGTTTTTTTGAATGAATTTCACCCAAAACCCCGAAAACTGCTCGAAAGAGCAAGTGAAAGAGTAAGAAGATCTTCCTTCTTTTTCTTCGCGGTGTTTGTGCGGGGCATGTGGCTGTGTGGGCGGGGGTTGTGGACTTCTGTGCGGGGTACATTGTGTGGATGGTGTTTGGGCTATTAAACCTTGTGGGTTTGGATGAACAGATGGGTTGCTTGGGATTCGGGGACTGTGGGCAAATGTGTGTGTGTTTTTGTTTTAAGAAAATTGCCTCGTTTTATGGTCACACCGCACAGGGCTCTGTGCGGCGTTGATCTCCTGTGCGGTATTTATAGCCCCGCACAGTCATCTGTGCGGGGTCGCGAATTCCAGTCGCTGACGACTTTTTCGCGATCCCAGTTTTAAGGGGATTGGAACGCCTGGGAGTCGAACCCAGGTACATCCGACCGTTCCTAATACGTTTCTGTTCTGTTTCGGGTCTTAGTTCGTCAGTTCGACGTTCTTCGATATTTGGCGGAGATTCGACCAACCCCGCACAGAGCGGGTTTTCCCATAGTGTAACCCTCGTCAGGAAACCCATCTTGCAGACTCCCAAGAAATATTCTCTCCAAACGCAAACGAAAACGCAAACGCAAACGCACACTCGTCGATGGAAAACAAAGCGCACAGGACCTCGTCGGCGAAATGCGGCGATTTTGTACAAAGGTATCGATTTTTGGAAAATTAATCAATTAATCGAAAATTACAAATTGGTTTTCAGCGATCAATCTCGCTAAGGGCAAGAAGCCCAGACAAAATTTCCTTCCCCAAAAAGCAGTGTTGGGTTCTGGCTAATGATTTTTTTTTATAAGAATCAGTAGCACAGAGAACTCACAGTTTCAACTCCCAAAAGAAAAGAATCCCCCTTCCCCAAAGCCAATCGACCACATCCATTTGGAATTGAGGAAAATGGCAAGACCTTCTCACCTTCTTCTTTTGCCATTTTTTAAGAATGTTTTTCTTTTTTCCTCGAAGGAGAAAAAACATTTTTCCGCTTGCAGGTTCGAATTAGGAGCCTCTTTCTGGGAGTATCTACATATCTATAAATGCATCAACCATCTTATCTCAACTGTTACAAAACCAGCATCCCCACAAAACCTTCTTCAGACTCTTTCAACAAAAACAGACAAACAAAAAAACAAGGCCCCTCTACAAGACAAAACATGGTTGCAATTTTCCACAACACAGCAAAAACAGGTCCTCCAGGATGCATGTATGTACGTATGTATGCATGCTCTCCCCAAGGTTGGGAAACCCCCAATGAGACCTAATGAACGTAATAGCATTAGCTATTGTTTCCAGAAAAACCAAGGTCAATTTCAGGGTTTCGAACTGATTGTTCACAATTTCTTAGAGGGGGGGGGATTGTCCCATTTGTTTGCACTTTTTGCATGATCTGGAGAGTGTTTTAAGAAAGATCTGGCTTTTTGGAGTGTAGCTTCTGCAGTAGGTCGATTGATTGATGGATGAGGGGAAATAATTGTTCCTGGATTAAAATGCCTCCACTAGCAGGTGTGGATTCTTCAGCTGCATCTGGATCTTGGCTCTGTAGAATTTCACTGGGGGATGTGATGGCTCAGGAACTAGGAGACTAATAGTCTCAGACTATGGTGTTTTCTTCCATTTCAGAAACATTCCGACGGACCATGAAAGATGAATTCACACAAGTGAACAGATGATTTAACCATCCTCTTTTTCTCCAGTTCCATGTCCCAACTGAATGCAATATTTGTACATATATATGGACATATAAGTTCCAAGAGAAGCAAACACCCCTCCCACACTATCCACTGGATCTATAATGGCAATCTCAAAAGAGAGATAAAAAAAGCAGTTTCCTTTTCGATGACTTTTTTTCACCCCGTTGACAAATAAACAGAAAAGACTACCACAATAACAATAGCACTAAGCACTGAAGACTAATTGCAATCCCCATTCGCCACACACACACAAAAAAAAAGAAAACACAAAAAAAAAAGGAAAATGTGTTGGAAATCTCCACTAATCCTCTGCATTGTCAGTCGCAGGGGTGACTTGATTTCCTGATCCGTCGGCCCCTTCGAAAAATTCATCCGGGATTTCCTCCAAGTTTAATGACATATCTGATTCTGCACCGGAGTCCAGTTCACTCTTTGACCCTGGCAACTCCTTTGATGCTCTCCTGCCATGAAGTATGCCTGAATCAAAATCCCAGAAAAAAACAAACAAACAAAAACAAAACGCTGTTCAGTAATGAAAAAGGCTTTATGCTCCGCGTTGTCCATCAATCAATTAAAATTTACCGGAATGCTTTCAACTAATACAGGATATGCTGATGGCTGCAAGAATCAACAATAAACATACCACAGCTTGGTTATGATTGCTTCTATTTTGAATCCAGCTTTTTTTTGCATCCTTGTGACTCTTTGGGGGGGGGGGGAAGGATTTCCCTTTTTGAAAAATAGGAGCAAAATGGTCCGTCTAAAATCATCCTGTGGATTTGTCCATGGATTTTTTTGGCTATTGCTTCTGAATGCAAAAAAAAATTTGAAAAAATCAAAAAGATTGCTCATTTCTCTCCACACGCCCGTCAAGAATTAGAAAACCAGCAAAAAAAAAACAACTAAATCCCCCCTCCCTTCCTCTGTTTCACTTCAATTTTCTTCAAAAATGAAAAACATGGTTTTTTCCCCCCCTCACACCCATGGGGTTGAAAAAGAAAACACCCCCAAAAATTGAGTGAGGTGATGACCGAAAACCACATTTTTCATTTTCCAGGAAAACCGAAGTGGATCAAAGGGAAAGAAAAAGAGCCCTCCCTGCTTACTGGGAAGCTCTTTTCCTCCAATAATGGATGGGGGTCTTTTGTTGGTTGCCTCCACACCATTTTTTTCGGCAGAGCTGTCTAAAGCATTGTCACCGTCCGACCCCGCTTTCGCTTCCAAAACAGGGGGCTGCTCAGAAAGCGTTTCTTCTGGAGAGCCCAGCACCGGATCTTTCGTTTCTGTTTCTGGAGTTTCTGGAGTCTGCTGTAAAAATCAAACCGATGGAACAAATTAGTCTGTTTCCCCCCCCCCCCCCCCTGAAAAGAAAACTTACTATGAAAAGAAAACTTACTATGAAAAGAATAGTTGAAAAGAAAGCCGAGATGATGAACACCTATTGATAAGGGGAACAGTCGAAAAAAACAAAAAAAAACAAAAAAAACAAAGCAAAACATACTGATACAACCCTCCCCCAAAAAAAGTGCAAGGTACTGAAGGAATAGCCCATGAAGGCGAAATGCCATACCTGTTCCGGTTTCTCTTCTGGGACCTCTGCATCATCAAGTTTTGGTGTTGTTTCGCTGGCACCCATCGACTGAATTTCACTGATCCGATCAGGATCTGCTTCTCTGTCAGACACAGGCACTTGTTCCACACCTGTTGCTGCATTGATCCAGAAACCACCAATAAAAAAAAGGCACCCAGCTAGGAGGGGCAAATGAAACAATTTTGGCCATCGGAACGAAAAAAGAAAAAAAAGAAGAAAAAAAAAAACGCAAAAAGAGGCCATCTGACTTGGTTTCAACTCACCTTCATCCACGCCTTCCTGCTTGATAGGATTGCTTGTTGAGTTCACCACATTTCTTTCTTCTTCATCCGTTGCCCTTCTTTTCTTTTTAAACTGGAATTCCACCCTAGCAAGCCCATTTTCTTCCACCTGGGAAAAGATGAACCACAATTGGGGTAAAAAAAAAGTGGTACTGAATATATATTTGACCCTTTATCCGGGTGCTTGGAAAAAGCACCAAGCAAAACTCCCTTGAAAATAAAAATAAAAGTATTTTATCTGTGGAAAAAATGCATACCTTGATTGTAGTGTTAATGATGCCTTCGCTGCCTTCCGTACTGATACTTGGTCCCTGGAATCCAAAAACAATTCTTTTTTTGGAAAATTAAAAATTATCGAAGGAACAATTTCTTTCTTCGATAATAAATGCCCTATGGTGTTGGCAGTGGTGGTTGTGTCTGAAGTTTTTCATAAACATTCCAAAAAAACATTTTTATTTATTTTCAAGTTGAAATTAAAAAAACAACAACATACCTTGGATGAATCTGCAACAACGATGTCTGGGTTTCCACCCTCCACTTCTCTGTCCCCATCTTCCACCCCGCTCATTTCCATTTTCTCGACCGCACTTTCCGATTTGGCCTCGAACTGGTCGATAGGCTTCTTGGGGGCACTGGCGGGGGGAGTGGACGGCGTCCCGTTGGAAAGCTTGGCCTCAAACTCCTTCACGGGGTCCCGAATGTAAATCGGGTCCAAAAGAGTCTCCGTGTGCGACAGCATCATATGCTCCCAGTCTCGAGCGACCGACGAAGAATATCTACATTCAGAAACCCAAAAATACCCTGTCAAAAAAGACTTCCCCGAAGGCAAATCATCACAGTGACTGCTATTTAGCGAAAACAGAATGCCCCCCTCCAAAAAAAAATTAAAAAACCACGACCAAAAAACCAAAAAACCACACTAAAACCCCCATTTTAAAAAAAGAAAAAAAAAGAAAAAAAAGAAAAAAGACCCCATACCGCTCACCGGGCAATGCACTTGTCTGGATGTGACTTGAGGCGAACGATGGTTCTGAGGACCCCCGTTTTTGACATCAGTTTGAGAGGCATGTACATCGTTCCGATTTCTTTCAGAGCTTCCACACACAGTCTCAGCCAGTGAGGGTCGTCTTCCTCCTCCTCCTCCACATCCTCCTGCTGCTGCTGTTCATTGCCTCTTTCAGCTTGCTCATCCACATCCATTTTTGCCTATTTTTACGATGGCACATATACGCATTGACTTTACATTGATGCATCGATTTCTTGAACGATTTTTTTTCTCATGTGTGCATGTCTGGGGGGGTGTATGCAGCGATACGGCCTCCATTTCTTTTTAGAGAAAATAAAGAATGAAAGGGAGCAAAAGAATAGAAGCAATAAACAAAGTTTGATTCATTGGTTCATAAAACGTCTATTGGGGTGCTCCACACGTGTCGATGTTCTTCTTCCACTATTTTTTCAAAGGGAAAAAAAAAAACTTCCAAACGAAGTACCTCAGACTTTTCCCAGCGGTTGACCAATTCTTTCAATATATCATGCCAATACTCCACGATTTTGATTTCGTCATCGGAGGGCTCGCTTTTCATCCAAGCAAGGGCCCTCACTGCAATTGTCCTTCGCCTGGAGGCAAAAAAAGAAGGAAAAATACCCAGCAAATTTCAGATGCACACAAGAAAAACCCGCAAAAGATCAAAAAAACGAAAGAAAGATCAAAAAATAAAGAAAGAAAAAATGCAGACTTCCTTGTTCATTGCTGCTTCGAAGTCCACCTGGCCAAAAGCAGCTGTGATTTCAACAACGCGATTGATCTTCAAACCACTTTGGCAAATTACCCTAACCAATACAGCCAATACCATCGAGGGGATTTTGACAAGTTTAGTGGAATACCTGTAGGCCTCTTGCATGGCATGTTCCCGGCCTTCCCTAACCCACAGGGGTTCGAAACTCCCCTCGTGACAATCATCTTCAGGTTCGATTTCAGACAGCCTTTGGCGTTTTGGAGATCCTGTCATTCTGTGTGTGTACATCCAGTCAAAACAGCAAACTCAATCCCGATAGAATCAAAACTATTTTTAGAATGATCGATGGGGCAGATTGCACGTATCGGACATCTCATCAAGATGCGATTTTGGGTTACGTAATCTTGGCCAAAAGCGTTGATGGGACAACGCGCGCGTTGGCACCCCCAACCGCACATGTTTAAAAACTGTACAATTTCTCAAACCCTTCAGAGGGCCGCGAGTCGATCGGTAAGAAGAAGAAACCGCGGCACTCTAAAGATCGACCGGAGGCGGGGGGAGGTCTGTGGAACGCTCTACCTTCCGACAGAGTTTCGCAAACGTTACGGAGCGTGACGGACACGAGCGGGGGTTGCAGGGATCGGCTTTCTCTGCTGATTCCGATACGGTTACGACCAGCATTGAAACCAGATCAGACCTGTCTCCGAGACATCTTTTCCTCCCGCGTCCCATGGTGTCGAGCGACGAGCGTTTTGTGTCGAAACGCCCCGTTGCGAATCCGCTGGGTGAGGTCGTTGCAGCAAGCAACGACCGGAGGTGTTTGCAAGACACGGTCTCCGATTACGCGATCGCCAAAGAAAGGAAAAAAGCGAGCTTTTTCCAACCACAAAACGAGAGCGAAGCGAGCGCCGGCGCGTTGCGGAGCCTTTGCACGATATCCTTACCTGCCGGACGAAAAATAGGCCCAACCCAGCGGGACACGCAGAATTCACGAGGAAGATTACGAGGTTTCCGAGGTTTCGGGTGGATGTATCGAATCAGACGTAAAAGCTAAGAGAAAGCTATAATCGTCAACCGAAGTCGTCACAGGACGCTTTCGGCACTCATTCCCCGATGTAGCGATATCATCAAAATCAGTTTCTCCCCCCCCCAAAAAAAAAAATAAATAAGAAGAAAAAATTGCAGAAAAAATTGCAGTGATCTCACACCTACCTTTCACTACTGCTATCAAAAGCCCACCAGTAGAAAAAAAAAAAAAAAAAAACGAAATCCACAAGGCCAAGCAGCAGATCTCTGCTTTTATCGATGATCAATTGCACCCGTAAATTCCTTCCAACATGGAAATGACCAGAAGGTTGGTTTCCCAGCCCCACCTGTCAATATCATTGTGTTCCAGATCCAGAACGACAGGCCGGGGTCTTTTTCCTCTGCTCAGACGATTGGGGCCCCTCGTGGATTGGCTGCCCCCTTCATCGGAGCCATGTGCAATCCAGCTTTCCAACCAATGATACACCCCTGCCTTGTTTCGACACTCCAACGGCAGTTGCGAAGCGAAAGGCTCTTGCTGTTCGAATTCCGAAAGAAGCAAAAAAAAAACAACAACGAAATGCAGTCAGGGGGGGGGATATGATCACTGGACATATGTTGTGATGGAAGGTATTTCATGTTGTTTTACTGAGATAACATCATTCAAGACCATGTAAAAGTGCCAGGGCAAATAAAAAGCCTTCGGCACATTTCTTTACGTAAAGGATTTTTCTGGGAGCTGTTGCTAACTGGAACCACAAAACAAAACATCAGTAAAATTACGACACGAAAGTGCGGTCGAGAAATTCAAGAAATTTGACGGCTCTGTTCAGGGTTTCCAGTGCACATCGTGGGATGTTAAATAGAATTTCAAAAAAAAATCTCTAACTATGATCGACGGATCACTTACTGCTGTGTAAACGTAATGTCCATCTCTGGCTTGATTCTCCATACCGATCACAGCCAAATGGGAGTCACCATATTGATCCGTCAAAAACCATCTGGTCGATCTTCGAGCATCGGGCAAAACCACATGTTCCTGACTGCAAAAAAACAAGACTGCCATCAGCTTCCTCCAGGGCAAAAACAAATAATAAGAAATCCATCCGATTGCGACCCAATTTTCAAAAATAAGAAAACTGGACTCCTGCATGTTTTCATATCGAAGGTTTTAGTCACAAACAAGTAATTTTTTTAAAATTTCAATATATTATTTTTTTTTTTTGGGGGGGAGAAAACCAGGATGAACTGCACCTATCTCGAACAAGGTACACCCCTTCGGGGTGATCTTCTGTTTCTATTTTTAGCCTCGAGGATCCCTCTGATTGCCCTGCCCCTCTTCTCTGCTGAGAAAGCCGAATGATCTTTTCCAGCCTTTTTTTTTTTCGACAATTTTCCAAGACGACGGCACATGCACAAATAAGATGGACTTGTTAAAACCAGTCATAAACACACTGAAAAAAAAAACTTCTGACATGAACGATGTGACTGTTTCTGAGAAGGATTCAGCTAGGAAAAAAAGAAGGAAAAAAACATGCATCCTCAAACACAACGAAAAACGGAAATTTCTGTGCCTGGATTTTTTTTTTTCTAATAACAATCCTGTTTGGTTCCACAGCATTTGGCACTCTTTTGCAGACCAAAAAAAAAAAAAGCACGAAAAATAGCACACCCCAGGTTTCTACATTTTCACTCCATGGCAAACTTACAGAAAAGCCTGCACAAAATTTTGTTCAGCTATCAGTCGCCTTCTAAGATAATTTTGACGTTCAAAAATCAAAAATTTTCAAAAAAATCTCAAAAATTAAAAAAAAGACTTCTAAATGCACACACATTTCTCTATAAAACTAACTAAATAAATAAAAAATTAAAAGTAATAATCGCATCGCTTCTGCCTTCACATTTTACACGAATTCCTCACCTAATTTTTTTTTTCTTTCTTTTCCTTTAAAATATATCTCAACATTAAACAGAATAATGACTCACCACATAATAACATCCTTTCTGCTGTTCGAGTCCAGCCTTCCATAATGGTTGAAGCCTTTTGCATTTTTGTATCGATAATGGGCATCCCCTTGGTCGTCGGCAGTGACGGCCAAAACCTCCCTCCCCAATTTATCGATCAAATAAAATTTCAAATAAAATCGCTCCCCTCGGTTTGACGAAGGTAGCTTCACCTAGAAAAAAATCAAACAGAATGTCTGAAAAAAAGTGTGAACATAAAACTTTGCTGCCGCAGAAATACAGGCATCAATAAAGTGAATTTTTTTTTCCAATTGAAAAAACAAACAAGCAAGCCTTCGGCCTTTGCTACCTTATGTTGTTGCTAAGGTAACACAATTCTAAACAGTAGCTGAATTTTTTTCACCTATAATTCACTATGGAACCTGTAATTTTCTCAACGAGCAATTGAAAGGAAAAAAGAAATGATATTAGCTTTTCCACCAGAAGGGGAAGATCACAGAATTGAAATGAACTGGGCATGAGCCCAGAAAAAAATAAAACGACAGATTCTCCTGAAGGGAAAATATTTTCGAACAGAAAATCATGGCCCCAGTACTGGACAGCTTCTGTTGGGCGTAAAAAATACCATAGGCATTCTTTTCTGTGAGAAAAAGGAAAGGGAAAGATGCTGTTTGTCTTGTGTTTGGTGGTGATTGGGTTTGGGGGTGGGGGGGCTCCTTTCAAGTTTTTTTCACATACTGTTGGGCAGTTCTGTTTCCTCTTTTTTGAAACCACAGCAACACTCCGTTCGGCCGACTGAATGGAGAAAAATGGAAGGGGAAACATAACAAAACCAGCGGAAATCCAAACAGAAAAAAACTTGGAAGGAGGTCGCTACTGGATACGATTCCCACCTCAGTGTGGTCGACGTAAACAGCATCACACACAACGTCCGAAAGATTCATCTCGAAAGCGTGGCACCCGCAGGGCTGTTTTTTTGTCTTATCTTTTTTCTTGTCTTTTTGCTCAGCGAGGAGCGATGCTTTTTTCTTTTTTTTTTTTCAACGAAACGAACGAAAAACAAAGTCTTGATGGCGAGCACCGGAACAAAACAAAAAGCTGCAGTTTTCCGCTGTTGTACGGGACAGGGGGAAACAGCATTGGACGGAGACGGGATTTTAGGTTGGGCTTTTGTAGTGTGCAGGACAAGTGCTGCCTCGTCACCTCCAACAACTCCATCAGCCCACTTCACTCCAATCTTTCATTTAAAATTTTCTCAAGTGCCATTAAGGAATCCAGTCAAAAAAACAACTCGTGTGTGAATTATTTCCTCCTTCTTCCCCAAATCCTCCTCCCACCCCCCCCAAAAAAATTAAAAAAATTAACAAATGGAAAGAAAGACATGAACTTTCATGCATCAAGCACTGCTGCAAAAAAATGACCCAGACTTCAGGAAGCAAACTTGACCCACTGGAGTTTCTTTTTATTTTGCTTTTTCGCTTGATTTCATTAATTTCATTTCATTAGTTTTCAAACTCTTGGAGGCTCGAAAGCAGCCTTTGTTTTGTCCCTTATTGTGCAAGGTACAATCACAACAAGGGCTATCAAGCAACTTTAGCTTCAGAAAAAAATGGGAGGTTTACTCAGCGGGGTCAGATATCATAACAAAGCCATGGATTAGTTGTACAGGTTTCGGAGCAGGGACTCTCTGTCGCCAAGGGGCTTTTCTGAACCACTCAGCACTGGTGTTTTATCTTGTACTGGCTTCTGTTTTTGTTTTTTTTCCCCTTCAAACACAAATTGTGGCTGAATCGAACAAAGAAATCGAATCGCAACAGGGGTTCACCAAATCGGCGAAATTGCTCGGCATCATGTCCGATCCTCGGATTATCCCGAGTTGACGTTGAAAGTTCCATTTCACTACGCGGCGTGCGAAAGGCTCGTGCTCAAACTTTTGTTTCCGTCAACCTGTTCACCCGAGCGCGAAACAACTCACACTCTACTTCGCCAGTGATATCAGAGATGGGGTCGCGGAGCGAAAAACCGGCGAACGGGGCCGAGTGCCGTTTTTGCGGCTGTCTTGACCTGGTAACTAAGAATGCTTGCAGTGCTCCCCCCCCGAACTAGACGAGCTTCTCCTTTGTTGTTTCCGCTCTCGTTTCCAGCGAGGAGGGGCTTGGCAAGTGCGGTGCATCCGTCGTAATAAGTGTGGCCTGCATTCACGCGTGTGTCGCGAGGTTTTGTTGCGAAAAGTCTTGGTGCTTCCTCGATTTATGGATATTTGGCGGATGGCGTTAAGTTACCTGTGGACCTATTGTCCTTGCTGTTGGCGGAGGATAACGGGGTGGTCGTGGCAACTAGCTTGTACCTCAGCGAATTACGGCTGATTAGGCTCAGATTTTCCTGCGGGAGGGGGGGGCACAGAACATCTCGGCTCCCTTATCCTTCCACAGTTTGTTCTCGTGGACTAACATCTCCCTCTTGCCGATCAGGATGACCCGGCGCGCCCAGTTCCGGAAAAACTTGTGGACGCCCTCCAACACCTTCAAACGTGAGAGAGATTAGCGTTGATGGATTTTTTCTTGTTCGGTTTCCTCTCGTTTCCTTCGTGAAACACTCTTGAGTAGGGACTGAACGAAGTGCTCCACCGCGAAATCTTTACTCGATCGTCAGGGGTAGATGACCTAAGACATGTTTGGGGACTAACTCCCTCAACCCACACAGTCAGTCCATAGAAGGCCCTTAATACTCCTCATATATTTCATAAATTTGCAGGAAAAGCTACTGGACCACAGCATCTAATAAAGCTAAGAAATACCAACAGCTGACAGTGTTTCTAATATCATTTTATGTTGATGTTGCAACAGGTTCTCCCACAAAGTGAGTGAAATATCGACCAGGGAGTCCGACCTGCTCAAAAGACAATATGAGAGGTGTGTGTGCCAACCACTGTTGCGACGATTGATCCACACATTCCACATTGTGTGTCTGTGTTTGAAATAGTTTGCATTCTTCTGAGGTGCTTTTTTCTTCATCGTAGTTGGCTGCTCAGCAACGCAAAGCTTGTCGAGGAAAAAGCAGAGCTCTCCACCAAGTGAGTCGCTCCACTCCAAGCACAAAACCACATACTTGTTTTTTGGAGAAGAAACTTGTAGCATGAAACAAACAAAGCTTCTCACAACATGCGAGCCAGTGTTGAGTAAACACCAAAGTACTAGTCATTCTGCCCATGATTGAGTTTGCTCTCCCGGGAAGCTTCAAAACGAAGCACTTCAAGCAGTATTTCCCCAGCATGGGTTTATGGATAGCTCCCTTCCATAGCAACTATAAACATAGCAATGGTCAATCGCTGCTAGATAGGATAGTATCTTTGAAATGGGAATATCAAGTCAGACCTTCACTACCTGGCAAGAGTGCCGTGCACTGAGTGAGTTGGTGTCCCTCTCCATGCAGCATTCACTTACCTTCCACAACAAGAAGACTTTAACTTTTGCTCATTCAAATCAAGCTTTGCGTTAATGACTCCCTTGCCTTGCCGACTTTCCTCTGACTGCTACATCTTGTTGTTGTCCCCACCAGGCTCGCACTCGTGACGGAGGAGCAAAAGAAAGTAAAGGAGTTTGGAGAAATGTAAGTCCGAACAAAAATCGTAGACATCCTACTCTCTCTCTCTCATGTAAATGCAGTGTTTTCTAATATTTTTTCTTTTGTCTTGACAAGTGCTTTCACACAGCACTCAAAACAACATAGGATTAGCAGTTGTTCACACACACATAAATAAAAGTGTACTTCTGTTGCTGTTGCCTTCACTTTTTATTGCTATAACATATGGCAGTACTAGCTAGCTCACACACAGAAGATTTTCCCCATTCTTGATATGAGAAAACATTCGATTCGGTTGGCTCATACAAGGAGCAAGACCCTTAACCGAAATGTGAAATGGCTCCTCAAGAAAAATAAAAATAAGAAAGTGAGGCAAAGGGGAAAAAGACAAAGACGATGGTAACAGTTTTGAAGAAATCTCGCTGCCAGGGTAAATCTCCTCCCCATGAATTTTGAAGTGACTCCGATGTTTGTAGAGTCTGACCAGGGTTTGTTTGGTGCAGTGAGAGCAAAAAGCTGGCTGCCAGGGAGACTCGTATTGTGACTCAAGAACAGGAAATTAAGAGAAGGGAGATGGAGTTGATCGAAAGGTGTGGCAAGAATTGTGGTCAATGTTTTGAAGTCCCTCATCTCTTTTCTCCTCTTTTTTTGGGGAAAAGAGAGCATGCCATATGTGGTCAGTGTTGTTGTTCTTACGTCATCCCAAGCTGGAGTTTATGAATTCTTGAAATTAATAATCTCAGTTGGCAGAATGTTCTGTTCTTTGTCTTTGCAGAGAATCTAGCTTTGAGGAATACAGGAAACGCTTCGAGCTGGAAGTTGCGAAGTATGTGGATCCCGAAAAATTTCCCTCCAGAAAACACAAACACATCCAAACACCTATCAAATGTTCTTTTTTTTTCTTCTTCTTCACTTTTCTGTAAAAACAAGAATCCTTCGAATGTTTTTGGTTTTTTTTGCGGATGGTTGGGGTCGTTCTACAGAGTCGAATGCATTGTTTTTCCTCAAGATTATCGTCTAATTGATTACCATGGTAATTCGAGTGATCAGTTGCTTTTTCCAACATCGCACCCCTTGCTTTCGGCTGATTTCCCAAAAATCAGCTCTATGTTGCCTGGGAAAAAAAAGTAAATCTTTGAATTGCCTGCAGGGCAAGGGAGCATCGAGATGAGAACAGGAGGTTGACTGAACATTTGAAACAAAGGGAAACCGAATTTAAAGAGAGTGAGGATGACTTGATCGGAAGGTAAGGTCTATTCAAATTCCTTTTTTTCCCCATCAATCAAAGCATGGATAAAAGCATTTTGCTCCTCAGATTTCCCTCAGACTTTTCTTGGAAAGGCACGTTTCAGCAGAGATTATTCATTGGGGGCGTAAATAATGAATAAACAATGGAGGAAGACACCAAGGGTGCCATGCTTGGATCAAATTCATGGTTTTCTTACATATTTAATTAATACCTCCTTTATGTTTATCAGGAAAAAAATGTGCTCTTCAATAGGGTAGTTACGAATTCCTTGGTTGGGTTTTTCTTTACACTGGAAAACCATCTCGCTACACTCAACGGGACCAAAAAAAAAAATTGACATGAACAGAGAGATATCTTTTGATTCATCGATTGATAATTAATGGTGTTGTACCCGTATTTTGACAGCGACAAGTGTGTTCGTGTGTGTGTTTTTTTCTTTTTCTTGCTGCTCAGGGAGGATGATTTCAGATGTAAAATGGAGAGGTGAGGAAAAAAAAATATATATTTTTTGTTTTCCCTTCCCTTCCTCTTGCAATGCACTCGTGGAAAGTTAATACCCCATTCACTTGATATTCAATGATAACAAAAATCATCATGATATAATATTTTCTTGTGGTTTCTATATTCTCACCGCAGGACCACGCTCGAGATTACGGAGCGCAGTGAGATCATCAAACAGAGGGAATTGAAAATCTCTGCACAATATCGGTAGGCTTCCCAACTCAACTTTGCCTTGTTTGTTTGTTTTTTCTCTTTAATTGTTTCTTTTTTTTCTTGAATATCAGGGGAGGGGGGGAGGTGATGCAGCATTGATAAAATAAGAGATGTTAATTCGAGGATGTGTTGTACAATCTGCTGTTCCACACTTACCCTTCTGCTCTTCTATACTCTTTTTTTTTAATATGGGGTATGGGGCAAGGAGGGAGAGGGAGGGGGTTAAAATATGTCCTCAAAAACAAGTTTTTAACAGAACTAACTATGTCCCAACAGAATCCTCGAAGAAGAGCAAGCCGAGCTGAATTCCCGAAGAATTTGGATTCAAGAACAGATCACCAAAATCATCAGATTCCATGAGGAGGTACTGCAGCATATCGAACATCAAAATCTGAAACAACATTTTCCAGTAGCAGAACACAATTATCTGGATATTACAGAAAACAAATCCTTAGGGGAGGCAAATTTTTGGGGAAAATCTTTTTTGGAAGGCTTGAAAATGAGGTCTACAAGAATCAATTCATATATCTGCAAAGTTTTCTTTCTATTTTTGGATCGTAATCATCACTTCAGGGAGGGATTCTGATCCACTTCGTTCTCCAAGTTCTTTTCCATGTTTCAAAATTTCCAAAATTTCCCGCTGTTTTCGTTGAAACCCACATGAACTAGTTCACCACTCCTTTTCCACTCTCCCCATCTATTGCCCCTTGCATTCAATTCTTTTTCTCGTTCATTTCGCGCCGCTGATATCTCTTTCTGGTGTGCTTTTTCCCCTTACTAAATTGAAAAAAAAGATCTGGCCCAAACTGAGGAGAGTAAGGCAAGCTGAGATGGATTGGTTGAAAAGGGAGGGCGGCTTTCTTTCGCAATGGTTGGAAAAGAAGGAGGATTTCATCATAACCGATCAAATCAAAACCACCAGCCACAACGAGCTGACACCCATGACAGTGAGGTCCGAGGGCAGGGGCTGGTTTGGAAATGTTTTCACGTGGAAAGGGGGCTCCGGCAGCCGAAAAGCGGTGGAGACCACATTGGAGGAACTTGAGCAAGAATTCGGCATTTCGGAAAGGTGTGATAACAGCGTTTTTTTTTTTGTTCTTTTTTGCAAGCACGAAAAATCATGCCGGGAATGATGCATGGATAATAACTGATCAATTGAAGCAAATGTAAAGGAACACGATTCTCGAAAGAGAAATGGGAGAGTGTGCAAGGTTTTGTTTGATTATGAAACTCCCCTGTCCAATTTATTGCTCACAATTTTTTTATTTATCTGTTCATCTTTTTTTTCCCCCCTTCCCTGTCCTTTCCTTTTTTGATATTTAGTTTTGGGGGGAGGGGGGGAGTTTTGTTGGTTCTTTTTGGGGGACTTTCAATTATTTTTTAATTTTTTAATTGGGAAAATTCCAGGATCGTGACGGAGACCACAATGATCACCACAACCAACAATACTTCTGGAAAGAGGAGGCCATCCCCCAGTCCCAGCGAACCACCGGAGCAAGTTAAGCGCCAAAGAATCACCACCACCGCCACCAATGCTTCCGAGGTGACCACTGATTGCAAAACAGATGCCCCCCCTCAGCAAAACATGTATTCAAACCTTTTATTGCAAAAGCATTGTTTCACAAACTCCCCTGTAAAGGCCATTTGTACGGTGGGGTACAGCTGAAAATGTGAATGTAAACATATATATTTCGGAGAAATGCAACGGAGATATATTGCCCGGGGGGGGGGTGCTTTAACCTTTCTTACAAAGAAATGACGATTGTGTGGATCGAAGTTCGTCGGCTAAAATGTGGAACAGACGGCATTAGTCTACCAGTGTGTGTATATTAATATAAACGAAACATAAAATTAACAATTTTTTTTTTTGGTCGAACAGGCAGCCGCAGCTTCAGCCCCATCCCCACCCGTGGAAACTGGCGAAACAACTGAGCGGACTACTCGATTGAGAAAAAGAAGGATGGCCGCGGAGTCCTAAAATGCTTTATTTTGGTGGTGATATTTAGGGTCGTTTGTGTGCATGAATGTGTGTGTGTGTGTGTCTTGTTTTTTTTGTTTTTTTTCTCTTTGGGGGAATGGGAGAGGGGAGACCCTATTGTTAACTTGTTCGATAAAAAAGAAATCCTGGAGGGAATAGGACGGTATCGTATTTTGGGTTGATTTCAAAAAGTGGGGGCCGCTTTTTGGGAGATTTTTGTTATGGTGATCTTTTCCTGTGTGGAGTGCCAAAGCACGACATCCACCGAAACTTCACAGGAAAAAAGAAAAGAATTGAGAAAACAACCCCCCTCCAGAAAAAAAAAAGTCATCAGAAACAAGTTATGGAGAATTTATGACAAAAAGTGAAAGTGATAAACCAGTTTTTCTGTTTTTTTTTTCGTTTTTCTAAAAGTGGGAGAGGGGGGGGGGCGTTCCGGGGGGGGAAAAAAAGACGAGAAGAACAAACTACACAAAGCCAAAAAAGAAAAAAAAAAGCGTGAGTGGAAAGAAAGATGAGTTCACGTTCAAATCGATTGGCAGTGACAATTTTCAGGAAGGGAGAAATCTCAAGAGAGTAATTTTTGTTTTTTTTTCGTTTCATTTTCAATGAAGTGTGGGTATGGGGAGAGGTAAAAAGGAAAACGAGGAAAAAAAAATATATGTCGTTCCATGTTATGCTCAATAACCAGGGTTCTTTTTCTTATGTTCTTGTCTGTTCATTTTGTGGTAGACATTTTTGGCCTTTTTTAAAAATCTTTGTCTGTTGGACTTTTTGTGAGGAAAGCATCCACAGGTGCATTTCATGATTTCTGTCTGGCTTTGCTGCCAGTTCACGTCCCTTTGTATTTTTTCCTCTCCTTCGTTTTTGTAAGTATGGTCCCTGTTCCAACCACCGGAGTCCCTTCAAATACCCCAACCAAGAATCCTAAGAGCATCCCCACCGCGGAACTCATCCTCATCTCAACTCGCGCACGTGCGAGCGAATCGAGACTATCGTTACGAATTTACGTGATTTCGAGCTGAGGAAATGAGGCCGGCCTAATTTCGAGTTACCGAAATGAGGTCGGCCTCACTTTCTCAGCTCGAAAATCACGTAACTTCGCTACGAATTCGTAACGATAGTCGCGATTCGCTCGCACGTGGGCGAGTTGAGATGAGGATGAGTTCCGCGGTGGGGATGCTCTAACTGTACAATCTGCCAGCAACTATTCAACTGAATCACTCCTTCCCACAGAAGTGAATAATCGATCAGGCACTTTGCCATTCATGCCATTTTCGAGGGAAAATCAAATAGCAACTGACACAAGAAACAAGCGATCGCTCGATCCATGACAAACCTGAGGCAACCACAAGGACAACCACCACACAGAAGGGCCACCTGGGAGTGCTACCCCAGGGAACTACCTACAATGAGGAGAATTCTATCCCGTGCGTCCAGCGAAACGCCCTCTCCACGATCCCTCAATCTGAAATCAGTCCTCGATCAACGATCCACGCGCAAAAACGGCGGAACAAGAAAAATGATCTCAGCCAATGATGACAGCCAGGGTCTACAGCCGACTGTTTGTTGTTGGCGATTCTCCTCCACAATGTAATTTATGTTTAAGTTTTATGTTTGTTGTTGCGAATCGGTGCTTCGACCGTCCAGCCTGCTGGAAATAGGAGTCGAAAACGGCATGCTCTGTTCGCAGGTGGGGCTGGTATGAAAAGACTTGATGTCGAGCTTCACACCATTCCAAATCGGCTTAACCTGTAGCTGAAACTCCACTCGTCGCTCAGGAGACAATGGACCCCATACGCAGCACGCCAGATCGCTTCGTTCTCGTGATATTTTGCCTGGTATGCTGGGCGCATGTGGCGGCGGCGGGTTTCGCATGGCAGACTGGACCTCGCCAGTGCAACAGCCTTTGGGCGGATATTCAAGGCAGCGTGATATCTGAGGCCAACGCGGCGTCTCCGGTGATGATCCGAACTCCGCCCTTTCTTGAATGGCGTCAAAATAGTCGAGAAATGTAATTCACGTCGGGAAAAAAAACAACTAGAAATCAGCTGCCAGCGTATAAGCTCCACGAGAAGAGGTTTCTAGATCTGCGGACTGAACAACAAAACGCGATCGCCCCTGGATCGAAGCACAAGGAAAGTCAATACGTCCGTTAGAGGCGAATTTGACGTCATTTTTTGCTGTTCGGAGGCTATCCTCGTATTTACCCTCCAAAAGACAAACAGGGATCCATTTTTTGAGTGCGTCCACTCAACCTGATCAATTCAGATTTTTCGCCAAATGACGTTGCAGTCATGGTGCTATTTTTAGCACAGCAGACTCGATCTGTTAATTGAATGATGGATGGGCTATTGGGTGTGTTATGATGCGATTTGGTTTTGAAAAAGGATTTCTGCTGAGGCTCAATACCATTTCTGTCTGTGTCCTGCTAAAAGACACTCTGGAGCGCATAATGACAACCTTTTTAACAGCTTTGGGCATTTGTTTCAAAATTCCGTTGTTTCCAACGAAAAGAAAAACATGGTGCAGGAATCAGTTCTGGTGCTTCGTTTTTGCAAGATGATTTCGTATGTACAGGAGGGGGGGGGATCCTGTGTGGCAATAATCTGAGGGGGTGTTTTTTTTTTTGTGTTTGTTCTGGGTTGGAAGGCGGATTGCTGCAGACTGTGTCGAGAAAACTCGAGCTGTAATGCATGGACGTATTGCTCAGACAATAGTTGCAGCGGCAGATGCACCATGAAGTCTGTCGACCAAAGCAACCCCCAGTTCAAGTCGGTAGGGAAAGGTGCATCAGGTTCCCTCATTTCGGGTGAGTTGCCCCATGATGCTTGCACGTTTTTTTTTTCATTCTTTTTTCTTTGCAAGACATGCAGTTGAAGTTTAATTCGATTCTTTTTTCCAAGTACTCTTTTTTGGGTATTTCAATTCTTTTTATAAAGTTTCTTTTTTTATTTTTTTTTATATTTTTTATTTTTTTGGGGGGGGTATTTCAATTTTCATTTTTTTTTTAATTACTTTCTTTTTTTTTGGGGGGGGGGGGTCCAGGTGTGATCACGGACACAGTTCATATTTCGCGAGGGAATAACTTCGTGAACGGAGGGAATATTCCGGACGATGGGAATCTTTGCTCTTCCGCTTGCTCTGGGGCTTCGGAAAACGACTGCTGGATCATTGCACCCACCGACAATGTCCTGAGCGAACCACAGGTTCCAATTTCTTTAATAGATTTTTTTCAATTCTATGTATTTTTTAAATTCTTTTTTAAAAATTCTAAAAAATAAAAAAATATTTTTATATTTTTATTATTTTCCTCTATGTTGTCTTAAAACACTCTCATTTTTCTCGAATGGGATTTTTTTCCCCATTAATATTTTTGCAGTGGATGTATGTCTTGTTCAGTACCAATAATTAATAAATGAATAGTGAAATGAAAGGAAAGAAAAATGGGGTGGAAAGAGAAAGGGTTTCTCCCGACTACTAAAAAAATGCCACTCGAAAAAGAACTTGTATAATTCTCAATGGCAAAATACATGATGTACCTTTCCATTCCACTCCATCCCATGAGTGCAAGACATCTGCAGCAACAAAAGAGTAAAAAACACACCAAATGCCTAAAATTTTGATTCCAGGAGGCCGGGGCTTTGAAATACATGCTGAACGGGCAAGTAAAGGACAGCAGAAGCGCAGCAGGGCCAGAGAAATCCGGTATTTTGGATTTTGTGGTTTCTGCTGATATGAGGCTTGCAACAGCTGCTCTCGGAGGGGTCTTCCCAATCCAAATTTGTGGGCAAGAGGTGTGCATGCAATTAATGCAGTCCCTGTGGCCAGGATTGTGTCAATAAGTGTTTTTAAATATGAATGAATGAATGTTTGATTTATATTTGGAGCGAACTTGCACTATAAAAACCGTCCACAATGAGGTGATTAATCCTGTTTCAAAATACATTAACTAAAATTTCTTTTTTTTTTTAATGGAGGCCTCACAGGATACCCCCTGTCATGCTAACGAGGCAACTCAGTGGCATGATGTGAATCCATAATTTTTTTTAAAGCAAAAAAAAAGCCTATCCTTGTCAAATGCCCACCGTCAATACCTGCACGCTTCGCTTTCTGCCTGTACGAAAATTTTCCCATTTTTCAGCTTCCCCATTTTCCCAGTTTCTAACGCCTAGAAGAAAGGAAAAATAAAAGAACTGCTTTCATCATTCCAACAGTCCCTCAAGTTTCTTTTTTTTTGCTTATTGGTTTATAGATGTGCAGCAAGTACTGCAGTGGTCGATCCTTTGTTTGGAAGGCCACCGAAAAGGAGGCATTCAGGACATGTATTCTGTCGAAAGCCAAGTCTGGCATGCTGACACTGGAAGCTTGCATGGTTCAGCAACAGCCCATTGTCGGTAAGGGTTTTGTCACCACCACCAAAAAACACTGTCAATCGGAGCCCCCCTCTTTTCTTATTACTCTTCTGAAAAGGCGGAGTGGATATTTCTGTTGAAACCTGTTCCAAGTCAGTCATAGAATCATCTGATTGGAGCAGCCGCACATACCACCCCTCCTATTCTATTCAAAATTCACCGAACAGGCCCCAGGGTGTAATGATTGAAATAATATTGCTCCAATCATGGAATTTGATATGTCTTGAGTGTATTATGAAACGTAACTTGACCTATTCGCTGTTCGTCTTTTTCCATCCCAGCAATAGCTGTTGCATTCACTTGTTCCGTGAACCTGGGCGTTGTTTGAAAAACAACACCACGGAATCAAAAAGAGTGATTCGTTTGATTGGATTTGAATGAGTTCGTTTTTTTTTCCCTCTTTTTTTTTCTTTAAATAATGCAGGAGGTCATTTGGCACCTCGTCCAGAATGGTGTTCCAGTTTGGATGGCGGATTTGGAGGTGGCGATTGTTCGGGTTATGGGCCGGCGGAAGTCTCAGCATTGTGCTGCTTGAAGGGTTTATATTAGAAGTTAGATCAGAGAGATCTAGTTTCTCCAAAGAAAAATAAATGATAATTTAAGAGAGGGGGGGGGGGGGGGAAGAAATTATGCCAATAAATTTGGAAGTGTTTTCTGTGGGCGGTGTTGTGATGGAAATGGAATTTTGAAGTCTGATTGGATTTGCACTGTAAGAAAGTGCAGGGTCGTTAAAAGCGAAGTCAGAACCATGAAAAATGGAGAGGGGGGAAGAAGACTTCGTTGTTATTGTTAACTTTTTTTTTCTCTGTTTAGGTTTTGCTCGTGATGGTCTGTTTTGTCTGCAGAGGGGCCTTGTTTTTCTGTTTGTCTGTTTTTGTTGAAAGAGTCTGAAGAAGGTTTTGTGGGGATGCTGGTTTTGTAACAGTTGAGATAAGATGGCTGATGCATTTATAGATATGTAGATATTCCCAGAAACAGGCTAGCTGTTTCAAACCTAAAAAAGGAAAAATGTTTTTTCTCCTTCGAGGAAAAAAGAAAAACATTCTTTAAAAATGGCCAAAGAAGAAGGTGAGAAGGTCTTGCCATTTTCCTCAATTCCAAATGGATGTGGTCGATTGGCTTGGGGGAAGGGGGATTCTTTTTCTATTGGGAGTTGAAACTGTGAGTTCTCTGTGCTACTGATTCTTATTAAAAAAACTTCATTAGCCACAACCCAACACTGCTTTTTGGGGGAGGAAATTTCTGTCTGGGCTTCTTGGCGCCACCAAAGACCTTAACGGGATTGATCGCTGAAAACCGCCTGTAGTTTTCGATTGATTGATTAATTTTCCAAAAATCGATACCTGTACAAAATCGCCGCATTTCGACGACGAGGTCCTCTGCGCTTTGTTTTCCATCGACGAGTGTGCGTTTGCGTTTGCGTTTTCGTTTGCGTTTGGAGTGAATATTTCTTGGGGAGTCTGCAAGATGGGTTTCCTGACAAGGGTTAACGCCCTGGGCGGTCTTGTGTGGGACGCCTACAACGGATCGAACGACCTGCTCGATCTGCAGATGGTTTCGACGGCAGAAGTGGAGCAAGCCAGGGAAAGGATCCGTCTTTTGGAGGGGGAGCTTGCGGAGATCAAGGAGGAGAGAATAGGTGTTCTGGAGTTGGAGCTGGAGCGCGAGAGGATCGATAGTGAGTGCTCAGCCTGAACTGTGGTCGGGACAGAAACTGCTCCGTGCCACCAAAGTCGACTTTTCCTTTCCTTTTCCATCGTTTTTACTTTTTTTTTGCGTGATCCATACCAGGCGCCGGAATCAAAGAGGCCAACCGAGCGTTGAAGGATCAGATGGCCGCGCTGAAGGAAAGTTTGAACCGGAAAGCGCTGAGCCTTGTGGAGAAGGCCGACCAGGTAACGGTGCCGAGACAGCTCGAGTGGGGATTGAGTGAATGCAATCAATAAATTAATTCATGGGGTTGCAACTCTGCTGACCCAGTGTTTTTTTGTTTTTTTTTTTCTGCAGCTCTTGGCTCAAAAGGATCAGCTTGAAGAGGAAAGGTCCAATCTCGAGGCTGAAAAAGTTGAAATGGAGGTAATGAAGGTGGAGTTGGCTGCACAATCAGCCGAGAAATTGGAAGCCCGAATCGACAATCTGATGGTAAGCTTTTGAAGCATCTATGCTTCGATTCTTTTGTGTGTATGTGTGAAGAGTACATTCTTAATTTGATGTGGTTGCATTTTTGAATCAATAATCTGTCAACTATCGATATAAGTGGATCAAATAACCACAAGAAAGGTGATCCTGATCATGCACTCAGTAATCCAACAGATGGAGCCCTTAATCTCATCCACATCCTAAAATTGAATGAAAAAATAGGAGTCACCCAGTTTGAAATCAAGCTGGGCCTATGTGGTTTTTCCCTGTGCCTCTGAAAGAGAGAAATAGAACAAGAAAACAATCCAGTCAGTCATGGTCACCTGGACTGATCAGAATGTTTTGCTCTGATGCTCCAGAACGAACTTGGGGTGCCAAAGGCTGCTGGACAGACCTCTGAAATTGTTGATGAGGTTCCCGATGTGGAGCAAAAGCCTGGATATTGGAAAGGACTTGAAAAAAGGTGGTCAGATGTCCTCAACGGTACCATGCTCCAGGAGGAGATCCAAAAACTGCAAGACGAGTCAGAAAAAATCAAAAAGGATGCTACTGAGAGGTATCCATACTTGAACTCTAACCAATCTTGTGCAATCCCTCTTTTTCAAGCTTGAACTGATCATATTTTCATCTTGGCTGAGCCTCAAGTCTGGGCTGAACATCCCCATTTGTTAATTATATGTGTGTGTCTGTTTTTTTGATGCCTGTTGCTTTTCCACCGAAGAATGGATCATCATTTCTGATAATGCACCACCAATAATCACCCAATATATACACATTCAAAAAAAAATCCACTGTGTCGTGTTATCTCAAAAAAATGATTATGAATTGTTGTTGGCGAAGATTATGATCTTTGCCCTACCAAATTCGAGGTTTTTTTCCAGCTGGTTTTGTGTACGTCAATACCTGGCTCAATTGAGCTTGATCAAGCCATTCAGCTCTCAGAAATCCAGCAGCTTCTTTCTGTACAATAGTCATATTTTGGCTGAATGATCTATCGCCTGCACTTTTATTGGTGAGTAGGAAGGAGGAGCATCAAGCAGAGCTGCAAAAGCTTGAAGGAATTGCAAAGGAATGGGCTGAATTTTCACTGCCCAGCAACACTGATTTGGAGGCCAAGATGTTGGCTGTCGAGGTCTCTGTTGAAGAGGCAATGAAAAAAATGAACCTTGTTGTGAACTGCGATTCTTCTGTCACTCAGGGGATTCCAATTTTCTTCATTGAAATGCCAAAGGTCAGTATCTATGAATGAAGGATCTGGTTTCCACATGATAGAAACCTGAATTACCCTCCATGTAGAAAAAATTAAACCTGTTTTCCCTTCAAGCTCTGTGTTGCTAAATTGGAATGGTGCCGTTTCTGGAGGGGGGGTTTTTCTCTCTCTTGGTATGACTCATCATTTAATTTCGATTTCTTGGATTCCAGGTGAATCTTGACGATCTCAAGGATGTGGATCCAACTTTTGATCATGTCATGGAGGATGGTGCAGCCCATGTGAATGAAGGAAATTCTGGAATGATCAGCATTCTGGAGCGAAACATCAAGGAGTTGTCCGACAAGCAGCAGGTCGGTTGTTGGATACATAAACAAGGCAATTTCCTTGGTGACATTGTTTTTGTCCCCGCTTCTATGTTCAACTGACAAGCATGGATGTGTCTTGATGCTTGTTTTTTTCTTTTTGGGGGTGTTTTCACCCATTGTTTCTTTGTATCAGGATTTTGAATCCCAAACTGAAGAGCTGAAAGAGATGGTCAAGGAAAGGGAGCAACTGCTGGAAACTGAAGAGAAGGAGCTGGATCAGATGAAAAAAACCAATGAGTCCATGGAGGAGGAGTTCAAAAATATTATGGAAGCTCGAGGAAAGGAGTTAATTCTCAAATGGGAACAGTCCAAGGAAATGCAAGTAGACAAAAACAAAAGTTCTGCAGACCAGCCCCCAAAAATGGATAGTCAGCCAGTGGTAAGTACAAATGAAAGGAAAAATTATTTCATACAGCTTGGAGGACCCTTCCCACTGGTAGTGTGCTTAGAAAGAGGGAGATGCAAACTCAACATTCACCTGTTTGGTAAATAAAAGCTCATGAGGGTTCCCTGATCAGGGTTCTTTTTTTTTTGGGAGGGGGGGGGGGGGTTGATGCAATACTTGTTTCTGGAGAATAAAAGTGGCATGTAGAAAACTGGCTGAGCTATAAACGAGAGAACCTTTAGTGTTCAAACAGTTTGGGAACTGGACAATTAGTGAGTATTTTTTCACTACAGAAATTTGGCTGCATTTTTTTTGTTGATGTAATTCTTCTTTGTGTGTGTGTGGTTTTTTGGGGGATGCAGAACCTCCAGAAATATCACAGCAGGTGGATTGAAAACTTCTCAGACAGGGTCAACGACTACGAGGTCCAGGTCTTTGGCCAGAGGTTGTTTGAACATAAAGCTTTTAATCATGCGCTGGGCTGGATTGCATATCATGAAGCTTGCAAGCAAATCCACTGTGATGGCCCAATCAAAGACAAGTGAGTTTTCCCAGCGTTCATTGGCTGTTACAAAGATCTAGTATTTATTGCGAGGTGGTGGAATTCTTCCCTTTAAAAAAAATAAAATAATAAAAGAGGGGGCGGGGTTTGGTTCAATGTTTTGAAGCACCGTGCATGTTACTTGGAATATCTGAAAATTATTATGTGAAATTTTGAAGTGATGCATCCTGTGCCTTGCTTTTTTTTCTGTATCAGTTCTGGAGAAAACAGGATTCCCCTTTTGGCAAAAAGAAATACGAGGAAGCTGCTGACGATGAGCTCCTTTTCGAAGAAAACGACTGGGGGACCCAAGAATGCAATTGGAGCTGGACTGACCCGTGGCCTGAGAAGCTTCCGCAATATTTGAATCAGGCAGAAAAGAATGCAGGTCAGTATCAATCGATGAATTTATCGAGTACCTTTCACCAAAACTATTTGGGGTTTTGTTATCCATTATCTAATTTCTCATGAAAGGAACCCCTGTGGGGATGCTGGTTAGGAATTGAAGGTGGTGTCTCATTGGAGGGTGTTGGTCAGAAACTGGCTTGGGTATAGTAATGACTAATCCTGATGTGATGCGACTTATTCCCTTTATGTTCAGGCCTGCATGTTGGAAGATCTGGCTCAACATTTGGTGTTTTATTGAGAGAAGGTGCAACAAGAGGAAGGAAAGAAGAATTATGTCAATGCTGGAGACGGTCACTGATTTCTGCAGCAAAGAAAACGACACTTTTCTTGAAAAAACAGAAAGGCAGCCAGAGTGATACAGATCTGGGGCAGATCTGTTTCAAAGGACATCAGTTGCACATCGCCATGCAAGCCAGAATCGTAAACCCCAAAGTGTTGTCGTATCGTCAGAGGGATTGGAGCCTTGGTTGGGAGAGGAAGTTGCTGGCGTGAATCATGGAAGTCTGACTGGCGAGGGAGATTCGGTGGATAAATGGCCATGAAAGCCTCCAAGGAAGGAAAAGAAACATTACTGTCTCACACTATAGTGGAGTGGAAATTTTCAGCAGTTAACTGGGAACAGATTTTTGCAGTCAAGCAGGATTCTGTGCACCAAGAGCTTAGCATGCTATGACTCAGTTTGTTTGCCAGGTCTGGGGAATCGGTTGTGGATCTCGAGGGTGAAAAAAATTGGACAGCCGTACAATTGGAAAGTATCCAAGTTCCAAAAATGGGAGGACTCATTTCAGTAAGGTGGGAGGGGGGGCAGGAAGTGAACCAAAAAGAAAGAAAAAAAAAAAGCTTGGGGAAAAAAAGGGGCTGAGGTGAAAAATGAGGAGGGGGGGGTGGCGAAGAGAACTCTTGGCAGACTAGGAAAAAATGCCGCACGGACTTGATGGTCGATGTCAGGAGTGAGAAACATTGCAATATTTGCTGTGGCTTTTTTTTTGTCAAGACACTTCCTCTATTGTGTTCAGTCAAGTGAAGGAATATTGACCATCACCCTGCAGTGATTTTATCTTTTGAAAAGCTCTCCATAGCTGTGAATCTGTTGTTCATGAGATTCAAGTTTTTATCTCAATCTTCTAGTGGTAACGAAAAACACAGTATCTAACAGTATCACACGAACGTCAATTAAAATTATGGTTGGATTGAGAGCATTATTTAATTATGAGAATGAATTTTCAACTGAAGCAAGATAGTTTGTCTATATTGATGTGTGTATTGATTTGCTCATTTGGGATGCATGGATCAATTTTTGGTTCTGGAAAACTCCAGCCAAACTCCAAAAGATGAATTAGTCCAAGAAACGTTTTTGCTGCATGTATATATATATATTTTCACAAAAGGGAATGAACCCCACTAATTTTTGACTGGCTTGAAGTGCAATAGGGTGAGGAAACGAAAAACTTCTACTTTATATTAGATCAAGTTGATTCCAGCTATGGAATGAGACAGGGTTGAGGAAAAAAGCCAACCAAAATGGAAAATTTTACCCAATGCTGACAAAATAGTCATTTTAATTTTAGTATGATATACCGAATACACAAAAGACGAAATTGTTGAATGCTTTGCAGTCACCCTTATATTTTTAGATCTGAAATCTCAAGAATCTATGCAAATTCCACTGCACATCAACCGTGGTTTTGAGTCTGCAGCTGAGAATCTGCTTCAGAAAATCCAGCCAGGGATTTTCAACCCCCACACCAGTTCTTTTGCAGGAGACGAAGTTGCCGCAAATTAAGAATCCTCAAAACAGGTTTTTGAATCTTTTTTACACCATGAGTTAAAACATATATGAAAGCAGAAGTGCCCAATTGAGTATTTCTGAACAGATGCAGGACAAACATCTAGAAGCTGTCAAGAAAACCATGCCACCTCCCCAAACTTCTCTTTTCTCGAAGTTTATAAGAAAAAAAAAATCCAAAATCATACAGACAACCAGTTTAAAAATTAATATCGGCATGTGGATTTTGAGACAACAAAAAAGGAGGCAACCAATCCAGTATCCTGCTTCCCTTCGTGATAAAATCACGCGATCTTTGGTTTCTTTTCCTTTTCCCTTACTACGTCTCTGTGTCATTTTTTTTATTTTTTCAAAGATGAAATCAGCGATTCAAACACAAATGCAAAATCAATTTTATGCTCCTCCCTGTTCTTGCTGAAAATCCCCCCTTCTAAAAAAAGAAAAAAGAGGCTTTACGAAAAAGATACCCCGGAGCTCTTTCCCCCGTCCCAAAAACGTTGGCTTTTGGCCCACAGATCACCCTGTCAATATCACTGAGAATTTTGGTGGGTGCGATCCGATGTAACACCCCACACTATCAATTCAGCTGATCAAAACAATACTCTTGCCTAAGAAAAATACAAAACACAAAGAAAGAAAGGTACGCCAGCGAAGGGGGGGCGCAACCGCGTGATCTGCGCCCGTTGGATCCAGAGAGTAGCACTAGCCAGGAATAGGACATATTCTGTTATGACAAGAAGGAAGGTATGTTCTCTATTTTGTGGTGGCACAGTATATATTTGGGCTTTGTTTTTGTGAGAACCACCGTCCCTGGGCTCGCTAATAGTGATAAAAGTACTGAGAGATGAACGCCAGAGAAGTCTATGCTGTTATAATTGCGAGGCTTACAGCCTGGGAAAGGTGGGAAAACTGTGGGCGGTGCTGGGGAAGAAATGTGGCTGGAAATTATGGCTCTCAATGTTGGCCTCCCTATCTGGGGGGTTAAAAGCAGGGACAATAGAAGTTGATCTTGCTTGTGGGATGCTCAGCTGAATACCAAACAGGAAAACAGGGGCATTGGAGCTGCTGAGGAACGACTGACCGCGGTGTATCCACCAGCACTGCCACGGATGCAATTCAAGAATCGGGCACCCTTGCAAGTCTGTTCAATGCAGGAATGGACTGAATCTCTAGAGCTTAACCCACATTAAGAGTTGATGTCGCAGGATATCGCGGAGCTGTGAGCAATTCATGCAAACCAAGTGGCACAAAACTTCGGCTGTTTGCTCCTCGACTGACCCTTAGTCAATGGCTTTTCACAAAAGAACCTGCAGTTTTCTGTTCCAGCTGTCCCTGAGAAATCTCAGAAGATGTTGAAAACAGAGCACTGTAATTCATCCCATGGGATGTCGACTGTTGGTTGTAAAGGGGTTTTGATAAATGCAATTTATATTATTCAGGCTCCATGGCTCTTAAATTTCCTTTTCTGCCTCAGTACTTCAAATCTTTTTTTTTTTTTGGGGGGAAATGCATGCTCTCTTTTCAAAAAGAGCTTGATCCAGTGGTTTGTGGATGGTTTTCTTCTTCTTACATCAGAATTTCACCTAATTCCACTTTATTCTGATAGAAGCATGGAAAATTGATTCACACAAAATGCGTTCAACAGTTAATGAAGAAGGGGGGAACGGATGAAGAAAAAACTTTGGAAATCTGGAATTCATGTATGATTGTCGATGTGACTGTGCTTTTTTGGGTCACTGTGAGTTAGGATGAAAAAAAGCCATGTGTGGGTCATTTTCATCGAGGTGTTTGAGGATAAAAAAATAATGAACTTTTGGCTGTAAAAGGGGTTCAAACCCCCCTAAACTGTTGAAACATGACTAGGGGGGAAGTTGTTTGCAAGAAGATGCTCCACACTTGTGGCATGTTGCAACATTCACTATTCAGAAATTTCTATTTCTCCCACACACAATCAAACTCACACTTGTAGGTGCCTACAGAAAATCTCCACCCACCCTACACAATCAAACACATAATTTGAAGTATCTTGTCTTATCGCCTCACACAAGACTCCACAAACACTTACACTGATAACACTGGGTTTTGGTTTTGATTGATCATCCGACTGATCCAAAATCGAAACACATCTGTGCCGTTGACGACTGTACGTCCCATCAACGACAACTGTGTGTGTAGTTGACGACTTTGAGCTCCAACGACTGTGCGTGTTGGCGTTTGCATTTGCGCTTACCGAGTCTATCTCTTTTGTGTTTTGGCGAGCGCTTGAGTTGCTGACTTTCTACCAAAAGAGTATTAAGATGGGTCTATTCGCAAGAGTAAGTGCCTTGAGTGCTCTCGTTTGGGAGTTTTACGACGGAGCCAGGGACCCCTTGGACTTGCAAATGGTTTCAATGGTGGAAGTGGAACAAGGGAAGGAGAGGATTCGCTTGCTTGAAAGCGAGCTTGCCGATGTCAAAGAGGAAAGGTCCCAGCTGAAAGAGGAGTTGGCTGAGAAATCAAGAATGGTCAGCAAGCTGGAGAAAGACGTCCGGGAGTTGTCTGAAAAAGAGCAGGTCGGTCGGCTGGGTTAAACAAGGCGATGCCCTTTCCGTTGTGATTTTTTTTTGGCCTCGCTTCTACGTTCGATTGATAACTTAACTTATCTTGAAGATGAATGTGTCTTATTTTTTTTTCCATGTGTGTTTTTTGCTGCAACAGGACCAGACTACAAAACTCAATGAGGTGGTGAAGGAAAAGGAGCAACTGCTGGATCTAGTCCAAGAGTCCTATAAGACTTTTGAGGTGTTCCAAGATTTGCAGGAAGCTCAAGAGGAGGACTTCATCCTCAAATGGGCCCCAGAAAAGGCAAAGGAACTGGAGGAAGAGTGGAAAACCCAAATGCTTGAAGACCAGCCCCCCCAAGAATCCTGCCTGGATATTGACCCAGTGGTAAGTACAAATGAAAAGAAAATCATTTGCAAATGATATGAATTGATACAGCTTGGAGGACCCTTTCCACTGATGAGGTGCTTGGAAAAAGTGATATGTACATATGTGGAAAAGAGGCTGAGTTGAAAGAATATTAGTACTTAACAAATTTGTTAAGTACTATTATTTTTTCAGCATGATGACTACTTAATGAGCTCTGTGTTCTGTTTTTAGATTCCAAAACCAAATACCTCTGAGCTGGGGCAACCAGTGCCGGATGATGTCATGTCGAGCGCGAGCAATTTTTGGAAACCTCAGGAGGACCCTATGGCGGATTATGTGCATGAAGAGGGAAAGGAAAATCGAGGATCAGCCAGCAATACCGGCAGCAGCCAAGAAATGATAGTATGTTTGCCACGTATAGTTTTCCACGTATAGTTTTCCACCCAAAACGAGAATTCCATTTCGCTTGTTGTTTGTTTGTATCATGCCTGGGTGTTGAACGAGAAACTGTAGGATGCAAAATTGACTTGCTTTGAAAGGAGCATGTGCTCAACAAAGGGTGACTGAGCCCCATTTTTGTTGGTTACGTATTCTGATGGAAAGGGTTTTTTTGAAATTCTCCCTTCTTTTGATCTTGATGTGGATTGTTGTATGGACTGCATGTGGTTCTTTTTAAGATCCTTTTTTTGCATGATAACAGTTTGCTTATCAACACCTTTTTTGTATTTTCCTCTTTCCTCCAAACCAGTTTTCCAAAGGGATGCGCGAGGCGAGTCGAATCGTTGACGGCATGTGGGGAAAAATGCAGGTAAAAAAATTTGCTTTTCTTTGCTTTTTTGTTACTGTGTGTATTGCAACAATACAAATAGTTGGGTTTCTTGTGGTTATCCAGGGCCAGGGTCTCCAAAACAAAACCCCCGGCGAAAGCAACTTGTTGAAGAATTTCCAGAGGGATCAGAGGAATCAGGAAACCAACCAAACAGAAAAGAAGCCACCATCAAACACCCACCCGGAGCGTTGAGGAGTCGTAAGTACAGCCAAACAGAAATATAGAATCCTTTCTTTGCAACATTTGTGATCCCAACCTTTGTAATTTTCTCCCTCCTGAAATTTTATATCAGAGAGGAAACAAACCATTTGAGATGGATTCCCATTATTTTCCAGAATCATTCTTCCCCTGCCCCCCCCCTCCCCCCCGAAAAAAAAGAAAAAGTATTTGGTGGATATTATATCCCATAAGTCAGTGAATGTTATTGTGTTGTGAAAATGAAGCTAGAAGAGGGGGGAGGGTGGTTATTATGGGTGCATTGATCCAGGTTTGAAAAATGATATGGAAAGATATGATTGTGTTGTCTTTTTTCGTATTTTTTTTCCAAGGGTCAATCAAGAAACCATAAGCAGAAGTTTGTGTGATCCGTACACAAGAAACCCAACAAAGTGCCAGTTTGGATTGGACAGTGGTGTCTCAATGGAGGGTATTGGATAGCAACTGGCTTGGCTGGGTGTAATGGAGGAAGACATGGTGCAGCCCATTGAACAGAACAATTTTTTGTGCATCAAAGAGAGGGATGGAGTCAAAGAGAGTGGAGGAGTTTTCCAGACAGGTGCTAACCACCCTTTGGAACGAAGCCTTGATTCCAGTGATGCTGAGGTGGACCTGGAGGAAAAAGCAAGCAGCCTGGGTTCAAAATTTCTGGTGGGGAATTTTCTGGCCAAAACATTGTGCTGCAGGTGGTACAAAAAAAAAGTCATCCATGAAAACTGAATCAAATGGTTGGCGAACATACAAAGAAAAGGTGGATAAAAACATCAAGGAATCATGAAACAAGAAATCAAAAGGAGGGGTGGAAAATCAAAAAAGAGTGGCGGAAAATCAAAAAAGAGTGGCGGAAAATCGGAACACAGTGTTAGGCGAATCAAAAAAGAGTGGCGGGAAATTAAAAAAAAGAGTAGAGGATAATTGAAACACAGTGGTAGGAAAATCAAGAAAGGCTGGCGGGAAATAATAATAAAAAAAGAGTGGGGGAAAATCAAAAGAAAAAAAGATATATCAGGTGGTGTGAAGCAGTAGCACTCTGATGGGATGGATCAGCAAGAGTATGGAAATGAAGTGGTGCAGCAAGCAAACATGGAAAAAACCAGGAACTATGTCAAGGCTGGAGATTCAATACTGAACTCTGCTGGATGGAGAGTGGCACCTTTTTTTTTTTAAATCCTTATTCCAAAAAGGGGAGGGCAAGTTTCGAAGGGGGGGGAGCATTCCTATGGGAACATTTATTCTAAAAAAAACTAAATATTCTGGGGGCAAATCTGACTTGAAAATTGAGGGGTAGGAAAAAGAAAGCAGAAAAAAAAAGAGGGGGTAAATCTTACCTGAAAAAATGAGGGGTGAAAAAAGAAAGCAAAAAAAAAAAAAAAGAGGGGGGGAGGGTTTGAAAAATGAGTAAAAGAATTCATGCACAGACATGTGGATGGCGCAAATCTATTTTGAGAGTCGGAGGTGGGTGGGTATAGAGGGATAATGAGGAGTGTCACTCTGTGGGTTTTTTGTAAGGAATTTCTGCTCGCACAAGCGGACTTTTTTTCATGGGATGAGGGAATCAAGATTTTCAGATCGAGAATCATTGACCATCAAAACATAATGCAATCAAGTACAGCCTCAATGAACCGTCTGTGAACTAAATTTGCATTGAAATATGAGGGCAAAAGCCTTCGGAGTTTTGAGCAAGTTATTGGAGCTTAGTTACACTTCCAGAATGATAATCCTTGTGGCAAAACATTGGACAATGTATCTCATCTCGACACAAGGAAAATTTCTTTCAGGATCCCCCTTTTTTCTTTTTTCTTTTTTTTTGGGGGGGGGGGGAGGGGGGGGGCGGCTTTTAGGGGTGTTTTATTGTCTTCAATCAATTTTCTCATTCATTAGCACCAGTAGTAGTGTCCTTGAACCAGGAGGATCAATGTTAGCTTTGAAATTCTTTCCCAAAATCCGAAAATGAAGTAAAAATTAGGCCCACAAAATGCTACTATATAAAATTTAAAAAAATAAGGAAATTAAGGAGATATGGTTGATGATCAGAGATTCTGTCTGGACAACACAAGGAAACATTTCAACATACTCCGTCATGTTTCCAAATCATTTATCTTTCCGTCGTGGGAAGTAGCAATGGCTCTGATGAAAAGAACAACTAATGATATGATGGCCTCTTTGTGTTTTTTAATGTAACTGTGGTAGTTGGTTGGTTGTCTCGAGCAAGACGTAGACTTGGAAACCAAAATAACATTCTCAGTGTTATTGTAAATCTTTATCTATGAGTAAAAAGCATTGTGCACCTGAAACACCTTCATATACTGAGCCCAAGTCGGTCCTCACGACAAATAGCGGACTAACCCCCTTCGAATCTCTTGAGATATGGGCGTTCCTTGTTTCCGAAAAAACCGTCCTTGTTTCCAGCGACCCGAATGGTGGTGTTGATGAATTCCCCCTCCTCCTCAACCTTCCATCAGAAAAGAACACCCCTAGATATTCACAAGGCAGCTGGTGCCCTTGGAAAATGAAATTTTCCTTTCACTGAAGGAAATGCAACATGAAAGAGGTGAAAAAATATGTCATGGAGACTTGCCATGGTTGGAATCGGGGAAAATTTCGAGTTGGTGCTGGACAATTAAGAAACAAACCCTAATAAGAAACAGACCCTAAAACTAATTGGTGATGACAATGAAGGCCAGTTGAAATATTAAACAAATATTATCTCAAGAGCATGCATGGATCAATTTTTGGTTCTGGAAAACTCCAGCCAAACTCGAAAGGATGAATCAGTCCAAGAAACTTTTTTGCTACATGTTTATATCTATTTTGCACAAAAGGGAATGAATGAACCCCACTAATTTTTGACTGGCTTGGAGTGCAATAGGGTGAGGAAACGAAAAAATTCTACTTTATATTTGATCAAGTTGATTCCAGCTATGGAATGAGACAGGGTTGAGGAAACAAGCCAACCAAAATGGAAAATGTTATTGACAAATATTCATTTTAATTTTAGTATGACATACCGAATACACAAAAGACGAAACTGTTGAATGCTTTGCAGTCACCCTTGATATTTTTAGATCTGAAATATCAAGAATCTATGCAAAGTCACATCAACTGTGGTTTTGAGTCTAGAGCTGAGAATCTGCTTCAGAAAATCCAGCCAGGGATTTTCAACCCCCACACCAGTTCTTTTGCAAGAGACGAAGTTGCCGCAAATTAAAAATCCTCAAAACAGGTTTTTGAATCTTTTTTACACCATGAGTTAAAACATATATGAAAGCAGAAGTGCCCAATTGATTATTTCTGAACAGATGCAGCACAAACATCTAGAAGCTGTCAAGAAAACCATGCCACATCCCCAAACTTCTCTTTTCTCGAAATTTATAAGAAAAAAAAATCCAAAATCATACAGACAACCAGTTTAAAAATTAATATCGGCATGTGGATTTTGGGACCCAAAAAAAGGAGGCAGCAAATCCAATATCCTGCTTCCCTTCGTCATAAAATTATACGATCTGTGTCATTTTTTTTTCAGTTTTTCAAAGATGAAATCAGCGATTCAAACACAAATGCAAAATCAGTTTTATGCTCTACCCTGTTCTTGCTGAAAATCCCCCCTTCCCAAAAAAGAAAAAAGATACTTCACGAAAAAGATACCCTGGAGCTCTTTCCCCCCAAAACGTTGGCTTTTGGCACAAAATCCCACAAACGCAAAGATGGAAAACCCCAATCACCCACAGATCACCCTGTCAATATCAGTGACAATTTTAATAAAAGCGATCCGATGCAACACCCCACACTATCAAATCAACTGATCAAAAAAAGAAACAAAACACAAAGAAAGGGACGCCAGCGAAGGGGGGGCACAACCGCGTGATCTGCGCCCGTTGGATCTAGAGAGTAGCACTAGCCAGGAATAGGACATATTCTGATATGACAAGAAGGAAGGTATGTTCTCTGTTTTGTGGTGGCACAGTATATATTTGGGCTTTGTTTTTGTGAGAATCACCGTCCCTGGGCTCGCTAAGGGTGGTAAAAGTACTGAGAGATGAACGCCGGATAAGTCTATGCTGTTATAATTGCGAGATAATTGCAAGGCTTACAGGCTGGGAAAGGTGGGAAAACTCTGGGCGATGCTGGGAAAGAAATGTGGCTGGAAATTAGGGCTCTTAATGTTGGCCTCCCTATCTGGGGGGTTAAAAGCCGACAACAGAAGTTGATCTTGCTTGTGGGATGCTCAGCTGAATACCAAACAGGAAAACAGGGGTGTTGGAGCTGCTGTGGAGCGACTGACCGCGGTGTAGCCACCAGCACTGCCAGGGATGCAATTCAAAAGAACATGCAGTTTTCTGTTCCAGCTGTCCCTCAAAAATCTCAGAAGATGTTGAAAATAGAGCACTGTAATTCATCCCATGGGATGTCGACTGTTGGTTGTAAAGGGGTTTTGATAAATGCAATTTTCTTGCTCATCAGGCTCCAAGGCTCCCAAATTTCCTTTTCTGCATCAGTACTTCAAATCTTTTTGTTTTTTTTTGGGGGGTAAATGTATGCTCTCTTTTCAAAAAGAGCTTGATCCAGTGGTTTGTGGATGGTTTTCTTCTTCTTACATCAGAATTTCACCTAGTTCCTCTTTGTGCTGATAAAAGCATGGAAAATTGATCCACAAAAAATGCGTTCAACAGTTAATGAAGAAGAGGGGAAGGGAGGAAAAAGAAACTTTGGAAATCTATAATTCGTGTATGATTGTTGATGTGACTGTGCTTTTCTGAGTCAGTGTGAGTTAGGATGAAAAAAAGCCATGTGTGGGTCGCATAAAAAAAAATAAGTTTTGGCTGTAAAAGGGGTTCCAACCCCCCTAAACTGTTGGGACATGATTTGGGGGGAACTTGTTTGCTGAAAGATGCTCCACACTTGTGGCAGGTTGCAACATTCCACAAAAATTTCTATTTCTCCCACACACACTCAAACACACACTTGTAGGTGCTTGCAAAAAATATCCAGCCGCCCATCCTACACAATCAAACACATAATTTGAAGTATCTTGTCTTATCGCCTTACACAAGACTCCACACTTTACAAACACTTAAACTGATAACATTGGGTTTTGGTTTTGATTGATCATCCGACTGATCCAAAATCGAAACACATCCAGGAGGAGGTCCTGTGCCGTTGACGACTGTACGTCCCATCAACGACGACTGTGTGTGTCGTTGACGACTTTGAGTTCCAACGACTATGCGTGTTGGTGTTTGCATTTGCGCTTAGCGAGTCAATTTCTTGGTGTTTTGGCGAGCTCTTGAACTTACGGACTCTCTATCAGAAGAGTTTTAAGATGGGTTTATTCAAACGAGTGAGTGCGCTCAGTGCACTTGTTTGGGAGTTTTACGATGGAGCCAGGGACCCCTTGGACTTGCAAATGGTTTCAAAGGTGGAAGTGGAACAAGGGAAGGAGAGGATTCGTTTGCTTGAAAGCGAACTGGCCGATATCAAAGAGGAAAGGTCCCAGCTGAAAGAGGAGTTGGCTGAGAAATCAGGAATGATCACCAAGCTGGAAAAAGACGTCCAGGAGTTGTCTGATAAAGAGCAGGTCGGTCGGCTGGGTTAAACAAGGCGACGCCCTTTCCGTTGCGACATTTTTTTTGTCCTCGCTTCTACGTTCGATTGACAAGATGAATGTGTCTTATATTTTTTTTTCCCTTGTGTATTTTTTGCTGCAACAGGACCAGACTACAAAACTCAATGAGGTGGTGAAGGAAAGGGAGCAACTGCTGAATCTTGTCCAGGAGTCTTATAAGACTTTCGAGGTGCTCCAAGATTTGCAGGAAGCTCAAGAGGAGGACTTCATCCTCAAATGGGCCCCAGAAAAGGCAAAGGAACTGGAGGAAGAGTGGAAAACCCAAATGCTTGAAGACCAGCCCCCCCAAGAATCCTGCCTGGATATTCACCCAGTGGTAAGTACAAATGAAAAGAAAATCATTTGCAAATGATATGAATTGATACAGCTTGGAGGACCCTTTCCACTGATGAGGTGCTTGGAAAAAGTGATATGTACATATGTGGAAAAGAGGCTGAGTTGAAAGAATATTAGTACTTAACAAATTTGTTAAGTACTATTATTTTTTCAGCTTCAAAGCTCCTTATGTTTGCTGCTGGTGTTGTATCTTTTCTCTCCCATCAGCCACTGCTGATTGAGTTTGTTTTAAAACAACAAATGTGTTGAATACCAGAACTGCTTGTGGGCCTTGAAAAAAAAAACAAAAAAGCTTGCATGATGACTACTTAATGAGCTCTGTGTTCTGTTTTTAGATTCCAAAATCAAATACCTCTGAGCTGGGGCAACGAGTGCCGGATGATGTCATGTCGAGCGAGAGCGATTTTTGGAAACCTCAGGAGGACCCTATGGCGGATTATGTGCATGAAGAGGGAAAGGAAAATCGAGGATCAGCTAGCAATACCGGCAGCAGTCAAGAAATGATAGTATGTTTGCCACGTATAGTTTTCCACCCAAAACGAGAATTCCATTTCGCTTGTTGTTTGTTTGTATCATGCCTTGGTGTTGAACGAGAAACTGTAGTATGCAAAATTGACTTGCTTTGAAAGGAGCATGTGCTCAACATAGGGTGACTGAGCCCCATTTTTGTTTGTTGTATATTCTGATGGAAAGGGGTTTTTTGAAATTCTCCCTTCTTTTGATCTTGATGTGGATTGTTTTATGGACTGCATGTGGTTCTTTTTAAGATCCTTTTTTTGCATGACAACAGTTTGCTTATCAACACCTTTTTTGTATTTTCCTCTTTCCTCCAAACCAGTTTTCCAAAGGGATGCGCGAGGCCAGTCGAATCGTTGACGGCATGTGGGGAAAAATGCAGGTAAAAAAATTTGCTTTTCTTTGCTTTTTTGTTACTTTGTGTATTGCAACAATACAAATAGTTGGGTTTCTTGTGGTTATCCAGGGCCAGGGTCTCCAAAACAAAACCCCCGGTGAAAGCAACTTGTTGAAGAATTTCCAGAGGGATCAGAGGAATCAGGAAATCAACCAAACAGAAAAGAAGCCACCATCAAACACCCACCCGGAGCGTTGAGGAGTCGTAAGTACATCCACACAGAAATATAGAATCCTTTCTTTGCAACATTTGCGATCCCAACCTTTGCAATTTTCTCCCTGCTGAAATTTTATATCAGAGAAAAGACAACCTCTTGAGATGGATTCTCAATTTTTTCCAAAATCGTTCTTTCCCCAGCCCCCTCCCCCGGCAAAAAAAATGAGATTTGCTTGATATTACCCCATAAGTCAGTGGATGCTATTGTGTTGTGCAAATGTAGCTAAAAGAGGGAGGGGGGGGGCTTGTTCTTCATGGGGCCGTTGATCCAGGTTTGAAAAATCATATGGAAAGATATGACTGTCTTGTCTTTTTTCATTTTTTCCTTTTTGCAGGTTTCAATCGAGAAATCATAAACAGGAGTTTGACCCCCACAGAAGAAATCCCGAAAAAAGTGCCGGTTAGGAATGGACAGTGGTGTCTCAATGGAGGGTACTGGATAGCAACTGGCTTGGATTCAAAAGAAGAAGACACAGAACAATTTTGTGTGCTTCAAAGAGAGGGATGGAGTCAAGGAGAGTGAAGGAATTCTCCAGAAAACCAGGTGCTAACCACCTTTTGGAACGAAGCCTTGATTCTAGTGACGCTGAGATGTACCTGGAGGAAGAGCAAGCAGCCTGGGTTCAGAATTTCTGGTGGGGAATTTTCTGGCCAAAACATTGTGCTGCAGGTGGTACAAAAAAAAGTCATCCATGGTTGGCGAACATACCAAAAAAAAGGTGGATAATAACATCAAGGAATGGTAAAACAAGAAATCAAAAGGAGGGGTGAAAAATCAAAAAAGAGTGGCGGATAATCAAAACAGAGAGTGACGGAAATCGAAACGCAGTGGTAGGAAAATCAAAAAAGAGTAACAGAAAATCAAAAAAGAGAGTGGCGGAAAATCGAAACACAGTGGAGGAAAATCAAAAAAAAGTGGCAGAAATCAAGAAAGACTGGCAGGAAATTAAAAAAAAAGAGTGGGGGAAAATCAGAAGAAAAAAAGATATATCAGGTGGTGTGAAACAGTAGCACTCTGATGGGATGCCTAATGCAAATGGAAATGGAATGGTGCAACAAGCAAACAGGGGGGAAAAAAATCAGAAAGTGTGTCGAGGCTGGAGATTGAATTTTGAAAGGTTGGGTAGCCATAAAATTAAAAAGAATCCTTATTCCAAAAAGGGGAGGGCAAGTTTCAAAAGGGGGGGGAGCATTCGTATGGGAAAATTTATTAAACAAAAAAAAAGTGAATATTCTGGGGGCAAATCTGACTTGAAAAAGGAGGGGTGAAAAAAGATAGAAAAAAAAAAAAAAAGAGGGGGGAAATCTGAGTTCAAAATTAGGGGTGAAAAAAGAAGGCAAAAAAAAAAAAAAAGGGGGGAAATCTGAGTTAAAAATTGGGGGTGAAAAAAAGAAAGCAAAAAAAAAAAAAAGAGGGGGGGAGGGTTTTAAAAAATGAGTAAGAGGATTCATGCATAGACACATGGATGGCGCAAATCTATTTTGAGAGTCGGAGGTGGATATCAAGGGATAATGAGGAGTGTCACTCTGTGGGTATTTTGTAAAGAATTTCTGCTCGCACAAGCGATTTTTTTGTCATGGGATGAGGGAATCAAGATTTTCAAATCGAGAATCATTGACCATCAAAAAATAATGCAATCAAGTGCAGCCTCAATGATGAACCGTCTGTGAACGAAATTTGCATTGAAATATGAAGGCAAAAGCCTTCAGAATTTTGAGCAAGTTATTGGAGCTTAGTTACACTTCCAGAATGATAATTCTTGTGGCAAAACATTGGACAATGTATCTCAGCTGAAAAATGACACAAGGAAAATTTTATTCCAGGGCACATGGATCCCCTTTTTTTTTCTTTTTTTTTTGGGGGGGGGTGAGGCTTTTACGGGTGTTTTATCGTCTTCAATCGATTTTCTCATCCATCAACACCAGTAATAATCTTGTCATTGAACCAGGAGGGTCACAGTTAGCTTTGAATTTTTTTCCCAAAATCCGAAAATGAACTAAAATTAGGCCCACAATATGCTACTTTTTAAAATTAAAAAAATAAGGAAATAAGGTTGATGATGAGAGATTCTGTCTGGACGACACAAGGAAACATCTCAACAAACTCCGTCATTTTTCCAAATCATTTATCTTTCTATGTGTGAGCCCAGGCCTCTGTTGCAACACAAAATTGTTTTATCCAGCACACATAATCCACATTATTATTATACATGTACCAAGAATAATTCAAGGATGCCTGACTACAAGCAAATAAACCCGAAATGGATGCAAATCAAAAGAAAACGACCAACTTGAATCTGATCCAACTAGAAAACAACTGGAAAACAGATGTCGAAGAAATCTGGAATAAATTCAGTCAAAAATTTGGTTCGAACAAACAAACTAACAAACATTGCATGCGAAGATGCAAGAACAAATCACTTTTTCGTTTGAACAAGGAAAACACGAGGACACACAAAGAGGTGATGAAATTTTTTGAAGATCACAAAAACGCACTGCCATTGATCCCTAGGATCCCTAGGATCATTTTTTCAGGATTTTTTTTTCCCTAGGATTCCTTCTGTTTTGGTGGAAGGAAAAACAGACCCTGATTTGATCATTCTATGGAATTAGTCGATAAAAACAACAAAAGCCCTGGCATTGGTGATGATATTCCTTCTGAAAACACCAGCCTACTTATCGCAAGCTCTTCCACAGCAAGAAGACAAATGCCACATCCCAAATCGAGAAAAAACCTCACAAGTAACAATAACGTTTTGGAAATCTGGATTGGGCCAAAATGAATGATGCGAAATCACGGTGTAAGCCCACCTTCAAATCCGGCAATCACATCAGCTCCCATTGCTTTTTAGGTAGTACCTGCATGACGGACTGACAGTCTTTACGGAGTTAATCAAATCATGATCACACACGAAGAAGCCGCCGCCTTCTTCAATCGGGTTGATCGATTGAGGACATAGACTTGTGTAAACTGGTTCTACAGATATGTAGAAGCAACTCTACAGTTAAGGGCTCTGTGGCGATGAGTGGTGTGTGTGCGTGTCGGGCTTTTAATCATAATCATAATCATAATCATAATTACAACCCACAGCAAAAGAGAGCCATCACCCTCTATGATGCTGGAACAAAGACAAAAAGGAAAGAAAAGAAAAAGAAAAACAAAAAAACAAAAACAAAACAAAAACCTTAGGATTGTAAACCTGCTGAACGTATTGAAGCCATTTTGCTGATAACTAAAGCTAATTTGCCCGATGGCACCCTACTAAAAAGATCCTTGGGATTAGCCCATCGAAAAACATCTGAATGCAAAGAACGAAAGGAAGAATAAAAAGGACATTCAAAAAGAAAATGCCGTTCATCTTCCACCGCGGATCGACACAACCGACAAATCCTGTTTTCCCTTGGTACACCATTATATCGTCCCACTTCCACTTCCAAGAAATGAATACCACAACGAAAACGAGTAAAGAAAACCCGAAGAGAAGTTGGTTTTAAAGTTGTCAAATACCGTTCAAATCTGAGGGAAAACTTAATATGCCGATACCAAGATATAACTCGAGATGCAGATGAACCGAAAACATGTTCAGCATGCATAGCTTTATAACGACGCTGAAATTCCGAAATGTCCACCAAAGTCGTAGAAGAAAATATCTTCTCCGGCCAAAACCGTCTGAAAAAACCCAAAATACGCCCAAACCAAGAAGATCGAGATGCGTGATATTGATCAAAACCCCAACAAAACAATCTTCCATGCAATCGATCAACTGATAACCCAACCAACTTGTTCCAATATCGGCACAATTGCGACCAAAGTGCTAATTCTAATGGATAACACCCTAATTCCCCGTACAGAACCTCCTTTGGCGTATATCGAGGCAAACGGAGGATACTTCTCATAAACTGGAGATGAATTGCTTCCAACAAACGCCACTGAGAAACTGTTAGGAATGGACCCCAAATAGGAAACCCATATCCTATACTGCCCAAAACATACACCTTAAAAAGATTGTATGCTACTTTTGGATCCTCAATTTTCAGAGCAAAAAGACGCGACAAAACAAACCCCATTGCTTTCCGACACTGTGCTAAAACATAATCAATATGCGGCAAAAAAGGATGATGAGAACTTGATGATAACCGAATTCCTAAATATGTATGGTCCTCTGAAATTGGTATAGAATGCTCATGAAAATGAAAAGAAGAAGACATAAGCTGCTGAAAAAAAACCATCAGAATCGTTTTGGAAAAGTTTAAACCAATTCCCGAATATTGTTCCCATTCAATATGTGTCGGGCTTTTGCATTCAGCATTCGACGGCAAAATTAATTGCCAGCCTTTTCTTCCATTCCTGCCCGTCCAGAACTTTGAGATATCATTTTCAACGCGCGCTCTAATGAAATTTTTGTCAAGCAAGCAAAAAAATTCACAGCCGAACATTTGCGAAGATGAGTCATGATCACGTGATCGTTGGTCCTCCCTGTCTTCCCCCTACATAAAGTGCCGGTGGTGTTATCAAATCGTGATTTTTTTGTCTGCCGAAACCATCACCACCCCCGGCTAGCAATGATCAACGCACTCAACCACCAGAAAACCGCGCTTCTCTGCGGCACGAGATCGTTTCGTGGTGTGTGGGAAATTATTTTTCGACCTTTGCCCGACGCGGACGAGAAAAAAATTCACTCCCGAAGAAAGCATTTGGTTTCGCGCGCGAAAAATCTTGGATGTGACCTTGGCACTCTACTCATTTTGATGATTTTGATTAGGATTTGCTTTTTTTTTTGGAAGTACCGACTATTTGCTTGTTGCTTTCTGTTTGGATCATAATCAGATCGTGATGATGATGAGAAAAATCAGGGGTTCTTTGCAAACATGCCACTTGTCTCTTTTTTTTTCCCATTGGATCTGAAATCTATGGAATCTGTTTTGTATATAATAGATGTTGTAATGGGAAGGGAAGGGTTGTGTTATTTGATGTGTTCTTTGTGTTTTTTTTTTGGGGAGGGGGCATTCTGATTTCGTTCTGAAAAGAAATTCTGCTTTTTTTTCTTTTACCTTGTTGTAGTCGTTGGACATCGAACCAGCGGGACTGGCAGTTCTCGAAGATTAGTCATCCGAGCTGCTCAGGGGCAGGGACAAGGTCAGCTGGGATTGAATTTGATGTGTTTTTTTTAATTTTTTTGAAAGAATAGATCCTACCTGCTGGTGCTTCTCTGGAATCCTCTTTCTTGAATTCCCAACAGCAGTTTCACAAACAAAATGTTTCCCCCTTGTTGATCCAATTTCTGGGCTTCCTTGGAAAGATTTAAGCAAGAAATCTCAACAGAAACAAGAGCCAGGTCAAAAGTGTTGAGGTAAACATGGAGGTATGAATTTGGTTAAGCAGGTGAGCGCCAGCCGTGGGACTTTGGTCGGTTTGCAAAAACTGTGTTGTTTTTCAACGACCCTCCTTCCCCTGAAAAGATCATTTCCAGCATCTTCACCCAGCCGCTGAAAATTGCCAAAGCTATGATGGGCTCCGACGTTGAGGTGTGGTGCTCCCTCTTTTCCTTTTGAATCCCCCCCCCCCTAAAAAAATAAAATAATAAAATTGAAGGACAATTTGGAAATGGAAAACAATGAAGCAAATAAATGATAAACATATTTGCTGTTTTTCATGGCTTTTTTCTGTTTTGGGGGGGGGAAGAGGCTGCCGAAACGGGTTATTAAACAAAACATAAAAACATAAAAGCTCTTTGGTTGCATTGCACAAAGCTTTTAAAGGAAAAAAAGAAAAAAATCATTTCTTTTTTCTTTTTTTGCAAAGTATTTCTTGGCAGCTGCCACCAGGCTGGATGGAGTTCAGTGAACCAGGATAGAAAAAAAAAAAAAACATTAGCCATTTATGAACGAATGATAGGAGAAAATATCCCTCCCTTCAACGAAAAAAAGACAAAAGCATATCAGAGGCTGGCCTGGTTTTGAACGCAATGGTTAATGCAATGTTACAGTTATTATCAAGATGTGTCGGGGGTGGCGTCAATGTAGAAAAAAAAAACCTCTTTTTTTTTCTGATGGTAGGAGAAGAAAACCAGTGCTCTGGAGGTGATTGCCCCTCAGCTGCTCTCTGAACCAATCCTCTCTGATCAGAAGCTGCCTTCCGAGGGATTAGTCATGGTATCAGGTATCAGCAGGTTTTTAAAACAGAAAGAAAGAAAAACCAGTTTACTCATCATAGGAATCTCTTGCACCTGATGCTTTTTTTTTGTTTTTGTCCTTCTACCAGTGTAAGCATGGTTTTTTAAACAGGCAGATTTTGCTTCAGCTGATTTTGCTGTTTCTGCAACCCCTTTCCCCCCCCGCCCCCCCCCCTTTTTTTTTTGTAAGAAATAAAAAGAACTGACTGCTTAACTTGAAGAAGCCCCACACTCACAGAATGATCTTCTGGGTATAGGTGCGACCGGAGGTGTTGGAAAACGAGTTGTGAGGGAGCTTCTGGCTAGGGGGGCGAAAGTTCGAGCTCTCGTCAGAGACTTGGAATTTGCCAAGGACCTCTTGGTATGCTTTGCGGCCTTTCCTTTTCTTAATTAATTTGTGATTTTTCCAGACACCCGTTTCCCTCAAAAAGTAACTTTTTTAAACTAGAGAAAAAAAAAGTAGTTGGTAGGCGAGGTGGGTTTTTCCTCGTCACCCTTCCCCTTGTTTATTTTTTGTTCATCGTTCGTTTAGAATTTCTTTTTTTCCACTTTTTTTTTTTGTAGGGGAGCTATCCTGCTGCTCCTGGTGGTGCTCTGGAGTTGGTACCGGTGGATATCACTCAGAGGCAAACCTTGCTTCCCGAATATTTCGAAAACGTCAGGGCTCTGCTCATTTGCTCGGCCGTCAAAATCTCCCCGAAAGAGGGCGACACCTCCGACAGAAAGAAATATTATCAGGTCAGCAAATCCGAAAACCAGAAGCTTTTCCCCCCCACACACACACCCTCATGCCCCCACCCCATTTGCCGTAGGATTTTCTTCAGTTTTATGTTTTTTTCCTGGGTTTTGTTCTCTTGATATAAATTTTTTTCCCCTCGGCTGAGATGCAAACCTCCAACATTGGCAGGGAATCAAGTTTTACGACCCTGAGGTGGTGGGCGACACTCCAGAAATGGTGGAATTGAACGGAGTGTCGAATCTGCTGAGAATGACAGCAGAGTCTCTCGGACTTCGAGAGGGGAAGACTGTGCTGGGGCCGGAATCCACCGATGTGACCAGTCAATGGGGGAATCTTGACGATGTAGTCATGGGGGGCTGCTCCGAGAGCTCCCTGATCAGAATTCCTGGAGCTGGTGAGGACGGGGCCGATGCCATTGTTTTCAGGTGAGTAGGAGCGGTTACACCAAGGGCGATATACCAGGGGGTGGTGTTTTTGGGTTTTCCCCCCTCCCTGTTTGGTCAAGGGTGTATATCCAGGTTTATAAATCAACCAATAGAATATGGAAAAAACAGATCATATTGTTTTCGCCTTGCATGGGGGGGGGGGAAGAAAAGCCAACTACAGATTGCGTGTGCTCTATTTTTTTTAATAAACTCCATTTCATTTTTTGCCTTTTTTTATGCCCGAATTGACTGACAAGCATGTGAACTTTTTTTTTTTTGCTTTTATAGGGGCAATGTCACTGCTGCAAACAACGGTGGATTTGCCTCTGTTCGATCGAAGAATTTCGAAGGGGGGTTGGACCTGGGGGGTTACGATGGAGTTTCGCTCAGACTCAGAGGAAACGGTCAAAGGTTCAAAATGATCATCCGCACAGACACCAACTGGGATGGTATTGGGTTCTGCAGGTAAGCTGTTTGTAGCAGTTTTTTCTTTTAGCTGTTTTTATCAGTTTTTTTTTTGCTGTTTCTGGCAGTTTCCAGAAATTAAGAAAAACTGAAATTGCACAAATTCCTGCATCGCCAAACCCCAAGACTCATTGTACCAGGACCACCTGTACATCCTTTTTGAGGGAAAAAATGGTTTAAAAATAAAAAAATACTTTCAAAAGTGCTCATGTATCACTCGATCATTTCTTTTTTCAAATTCTTTATTTCTGCTTCTCAGTCTCCAGAGAATAATTTAAAAAACAAACTCAGAATTTAATCCTAACATCCCCCCATGCAACAATTGCCCACTGCGAACAGGAGTTTCGACACTGTGGATGGCGAATGGCAAACCATCAACTTGCCATTTTCTGAGTTTATCCCCGTCTTTCGGGCAAAAACCGTAAAGGATGGTGCGAAACTCAACCCCACTTCAATCGCTTCCATTCAGCTCATGCTGTCGAAGTTCGAGTATGATGGAGAATTGAACCCCAATTTTAGCGTTGGAGAATTTGCACTCCCCATGTCGTACATCAAAGGCTACCTGAAGGAGCCACAGGTGCTCGAATAACTGCCATATTTGACATATACAGGATGCTTTTTGAAAAATCTATTTTTGGAATATGTTGGAAAAAAAAACCTGGAAAAAAATAAGTGAATGCGGTTTTTCGACGCATGCTAGTATGTGTGAAAACAAAAATAATAAAAAAGATTGTTGGAGGGTAAATAGGTGTCGTCAAGGTGTGCTTTGCGTCGTTTTTTTTTCAGTTTTTTTTCATTTTTTCGACATGATGTAAACAGATGAATTATTTATTTTCGTTTCCACTGCAAATATCTCACAAGAATATATTTCTCCTTGTTTTCTCCCAACTTTTTGCATTTTGGGGGCTTGTTTTAACCGCTGTTTCCAAATAGTACACTTTTTTTTTCATTTTTTTTTTCAAAATACTGTTTCTAGAGCCTTTTTTTTCTTCCAATTGTTTTTTTTTAGTAATTATTATTTATTTTTTTTGGGGGGATGCAGACTCCCCGAGTGGTGTTGGTCAGTTCCTCCGGAGTGACTCGGTGCGATCGACCTGGCATCGACATCAGCAAACAGCCTCCTGCTGTTCGAATGAATGATGAGCTGGGTGGCATTCTGACATACAAACTCAAAGGAGAGGACGTAGTCAGACACTGCGGAGTCCCTTTCGCCATAGTCAGACCCTGTGCACTCACAGAAGAGCCCAAAGGAGCTCCTCTGGAATTTGATCAAGGCGATGAGATCACGGTGGGGGGCATAGATTTTCATTGAAAGTATCCACTTTTTTCAGGGTTTTTTTTTTTCGAAAAACCTGTATGTGTGTGCGCTATTGACGGGGTTGCTTATTTTCATTGTGATAAGTAAATGCCTTTTTGAAGCTGAGTTGCATTTGAGAAAACTGCTTTGTTGGATTTCAAACGGGAGACACGGGCAAAAAAAAGGAAAAAATAAAAATAAAGTGGCTTGGGCTTGATAATTGGGTTGCTTAATGGCTGAGATTTGTTTTTGCTACTCTGTGCTCTAATATTTATAAAAATAATGTAGCAACGTTTTTACGTATATTCTCATTGTTTTTCATTATTGTTATTATTATTTCGGGGAAAGTACGGTTCCTTGAATCTCCATGAAATTGACAATTTCATTTCTATTTTTTGGGGGGGAAAAAGGGAAAAATCAGCCGGGAAGAGATCGCTGAGTTCTGTGTGGAGCTCTTGAGTCAAAGCGCTCCGACAGACACCACCTTTGAGGTGAAATCTACCATTCCCTTTTCGCAGCCTTTTGAGCCAAAGGAAGCACCAGAGGCGCGCGACTGGACCACCCTGCTGGAAAAAGCAAGTCTCCGGAAAGGAGTGACTGGCAAAACAGTCGGCGGGGTTTACACTGGAAGGTAATTTTCTAATATATTTTTTTATTATATTCAGAAAATTGCCATTTGTATCATTTGGGTTTCTGATTCACTTGTTCTGTGCGTGGCCTTTGATTCACAGAAACGATATGGCAGAAATGTATTTTTTTAAGGTGTCTTTTTCGTACTGTTTCAGGGATGTGGAGGCGGAAGCATTGAACAAGGCAAAAGCATGAGTGAAGGGGGGGAAAAAAAGGAAAAAGAAAAAAGGGTTGGGTGAAAAAAAGAAGCAAGAAGAAGCCTTTCGATTGTTATTTTATTTCTGGCGTGTCCCCACCTCTTTCCAGAAACACATCGTTCTTTCTAGACCTGTCGGTGTGAGGACCGCTTCGTTTCATTTTTGTGTTTAAAATAGTTAGTTGATTCTTTGGACGAGGGATAGTGGCATGTGAGGCTCTGTCATAAAACCTTGCATGCGCAGATGGCCGGAGTGGGGGGGGGGGGGAAGACCCCCCCCCCCCCCAAAGCAACACATTTGATTTTTTGGATTGGATTGTAATGCATGAATGTAAGATTGGGATTCTTGGGGATTAAAGGAAAAGACACGATCTGTTGGATGTGACTGTGAGGTGGGTTTCTTTTTTCTCAGGAGAAACAAAGAATGAGTTTCTTTAGGTGAACAAAAGGGGGGGGGGGGGGGTTGCCATCTTAAAACACAAAGAAATCAATTCTCGAGCTGCACGGTTCCAAGAAAAATAAAAATAAAAATAAAAAATATCATTACAACATCCATCCCCACTGATGGTGCTGCCACATAACCCAAACAAGACACACTGCAAACAAAGCAAATAAAAAACAAATCAACCCTTCCCCATTTTTTGTTCAAATAAAAAACTCAATTATAATGACCATGATCGGCAAGATGATCAGATGTCTGGAGGACCCGCTGGTGGTGGTGGTGGTGGAGACGTGAAAGGAGCGTCCGGAATGACGGCAGCCTGGGAGCTGTCCGAAGAGGCGAAAGATGGGGGTGCAGCGGCCCTGTACAGTCCAAACACGAAGGTCGAAACAGCAATAACGAAATAGCTCGCCAGAAACTGAATCCCCCACATCCCTTATTCGCAGTCGCACTTAACAAAAGCAAGCAGAGTGTAAGGCGAGTAGAGCAGCTTTCAGAGAGTCGCTTTTTTTTTAAAAAAGAGAAATATCGAACAGCTTGCAAGACTGGAAGAGTGTCGAAGGAAATTACCTCTGCTCCTCGGTTCCGAGCAGCCAGTCCGTCTCGTCGTCGTCCCCATCACAAGGAAGCGGCAAACAGCACGCTACCGACAACCATATTCGAAGCTTGGATGGCGTTTGCTTCCTCTTTTTGGGACTGGGACTGGGTTTCGCGCTGAGGAATCTCTCGACTCGCTGGCTAAAGGCGTTAACCAAGGTCCTCGTGGAGGAGAACTCGGCCTGAAGGTGGTGAAAACGCCCTTGAAGCGTTCGTATTTCATGCTTCAAAAGGCAGGCTTCGGCTCCAGCATCTGCAAGGATAAACAGAAAGTCCACAAATCTGTCAAATCTCTTCCGAAAAATGTGTTCGAGACGTTGTCGAACACCGCAACCAGCGGAACAGGACTCCAGAAACTTACTGAGTGGTTGTCGAGGCATTTTCTTCTCGAAGGCACCAGGAAGTAGAAAGCAGAAAGAAAGGCTTCGATGCGTTTGAACCTTTCGGATATTTCCGTGCACGCAGCCTGTTTTGTCGGCAAGAATATGTGTGGTTGGGTGGTACAGTGTACTGCCTCACATATCCTTCCCGTAACACTCTTCCCATGACTGATCTCGCCATGGCGAACCTCCTGCCGCATTAGTCATCCTCTGTTAACAGTCTTATTGGAGACTGGGGGCAAGGAACTCGAAACAGTCACAATTGGGACAACAAAGAGGATTGTTTTAACTGAGGGAAAGCAAGCTGAAATGTGAACGATTCTCTGCACACACTGGGGGTGGAACAAAACAGGTTCTCTTGGCAGGGGTCTGAAATGAGTTTATCGGCAAAGCTTGCACTCCGAGTGAAGAGTCTGCAAAAGGTTTTCTTCGGTTTTGCTCATGAATGATCACTCAGACAAATATCCAAATAGTTAAATGGGTTTTATTTTGGAGCCATTGGATTCTGTGGATAGTTCAGGATTTTTTTCGCTCAAAAAACACGAAGGATAGGGAACTAATTAAAGTGTGGCTTTGATTAAAATGGATTCTTCAGTCCCCATAATCAACATGTTCAGCTTCATTTTGTTTTGGGAGACTCCAACCCGATGTCCGACCCCCCTCAAGCAGAGTCCGACTTCATTCAAATTCGTTTGTCGTACGCGGGAACGGAGGTCTCTCATGCGCGGTTGAATCGCTGGGTGGGAATTTTCTTGGGTCGGGGTGGGCGAATCTCTGACACGAAGCACAATGCGAGGGGCCGCGTTACAACAAACTAGCCCCCTCCATATTGTCGCCGGTGCCCGTGGAATCTCGGAGTCTCGAACAATCGACGAGAAGCAAGCAAATTCAGCAGGAATCGATTGATGGGAGCGGGGATGGACGTTGGCGCCGCCCTGAGAAACGTTGCGGTACTTTGAGTTTTTTTTCGAGTTGTTTTTTTTGTGTTTTTTTTCTGAAGGGAAGTAGCCACTCCCTTTTCAGCCTACAGGGTGGTGGTGTTTGATTGTTGTTCTATTTTTGTCTTGTATTGACAGACTTCGATCATCCAGAAGCCATGGCCCCCATTTTTTCTTGCTAAAGGATGAGCGATAACGCTTGGGAAAAGTCATCCAACAATATGACTCTTTGGAAAGAAGAAATTTGAATCGTAGGGGAAATTGAGCCAGCAGTTCAACTCACTTATCCTGTGAGTTTCAACAGCAGCTAGCAGAGCATCTTTGGCCTACCCTTGGTGTTTGGTTGACTTTTCCTCTTCCTCCCAAGCCACAGCCGGTCTTCGAATTGCTACGAACCAAGTGTTTTCAAACAAAAAAGCCATTTCTTGTCAGTCATGCCGCTCTCCAGAGCATGTGGGCATGTTTTTATGAAGAATTTTCCATGAAATTTGTGCGGCTTGTTTAGGGTTGAGCACATTAAGTGTCCAGGAGTGAAGATTGTTACGATATCCAGAAGAGGGGTGGGAAAGAAAAGAAGGGATCGTTCAGAATGATACATTGCTGAGTGTTGGAAGGTTGGGCCATACTTCGATCTTTCAGGAACACCTTTTCAAAAAGCAGGTAAAATATAGTAATGAAAACAACACTGAGTATTGCCTCCTCTCCCTCCACCCCCAAAAGGAAGAAAACCAAGCTCCCGTCGGATGTAAAAATAAGAATTCTCGTTTTGTTGAACGAAACTGTGTAAGTAAGAGGAGCCCTTGTGTGAAATTTGTTCAAGATTGACTACATTGTTTGCAGATACATTATTCCTGCAGGAATGGGTTGTTTTTGGCGTTTCTTCAGCTTTCTTTTGCTGTTTTCTTGTGCTATGAACAGGTGGCAATCAAATCTTTTCTATGGGGTCTCTGTTGTTTCCACAGAAGGAATGAAGATTCTGCACCAGATGAACTGATCAACAAAGTATATCCCGAGGGGTTCATTATCAGTTTCTCGTTCAATCAATCGATTTGCACCAAGCATTGACTCAAATATCAACAGTTGTTTTCTTATCATATCAAATCAGAGGATGATGCCAATGCAGTGACTTTAAAGTTTTCAACGTCAATCTCTATTTTCTTTCCTATTTTTTTCAAAGGGACATAAGGAATCAAGAGTTCTTCATGGTCTTTTCCTCCAGCTTGGAACTACGTTTCTCGACTCCAGTCCCAAATCAGACATGTTCGTTGTTTCTTTCTCTTTTCCGCGGTTTCACGTTTTTTCTGCACAAAATATGCATCTATGCTTTCAACATTGGATGTTATTTGGTCCATACTCAACCAAAAGCTTCTCTGGCCTTCGTCAAGAAAGTATAAGTTCTTCAAGCTACCGCCCCTCATGTTTTTCAAAAAAAATCCAGCTGCTCGATTTTCAGCAAGAGTTTGTGCTTCTCAATCTCAATGTTCAAGGAAACTGGACAAAAAAAGTCAACTTGTTTCTTTGTTTAAGCATCCATATCCCGACTTTGATTTTTTATTTTCAATTGCTTGGGAAACCCATCTAGTGAGAAAAAAAAGGTCAGGTGTTAGAGGGGGGTGTGTAAAAGAAAAAAAAAAGAAGTAAATATGAGGTTAAGAAAAAGAGGAAAAGAGGTAGGATACGGAGTGTAAAAAAAAGCAGCTGAAAATCTGTGGGGAAAAAAAAGAAATGAGCAGAAGGACAAAGGAGCAAGATTGTGGAGATATGCAGAGAGTGTGGATCGAAAAAAAATCCACTAAAATGTACTGTGAAGAGAAATGGATTTTCAAAGCAAGGCAAGCACATCTGGAGGTCAAGGTAAATGCGCAAACGATTGTGTGTTCTTTCTTTTTTTCTGTTTTCTACTGCTCATCTTTTTAAAATGGGCTCATGTTCAGATTCAAGTTTTGTGTGTTTTGCCATTCAGTGATGGCAATGTTTCAATTTTCAGGACTTGAGGTTTCATCATCCACCAATTTTTGTCCAGACCATTTGAGATTTTAATATTCATAGGTTTCTGGAGCGCTGTGCATTGGCCATCCCTTGTATCAGCTCATATCGGCTGCTGTTTTTTGGATGAGTCATGCAAGTGTCAATGAAGCAGAGGCGAAAAACAACCCGTTAGGGATGGACAGATTGCCTTCAGTAGAGAATCTAAAAAACGGAAGAGCACAAGCGAGCATCTCATGAAGATCAATAATAAATCGGGGGTAAATTTTTGAAATGGGTTCATGTTCAAGTCAGCCTGTGTTTGCATTTGAATTCCACTGATCTTTTGAAAATTGAAGCGTTTTCTCTGGTTTTTTACAGATTTCCACCTTTTTGATAATAAGGAGACGGTCCAGGAGCAATTCGAGGCCCCAAAAACTTCGCTATAAACAACATTTTATTTGAAGGTTATTGTCGCTTTGGTTTCCAATTCTCTCCAATTGTGAGTATCGGCCCAAAAATCAACTGCCTTGTTTCTGGCAAAGCAAGCAATGGAATTCTGTCAATGCGATGTGCATACATGCCCGTTTCAAGCAACTTTTCGATGCCTTTCAACATGGCGATTGTTCTTTTTTTTCACTCAGTCAACCCCATTCAAGTTCATTCAAGTTTTTCTGAACCCGACAAAAATGAGCAATCATAGTTCACTCCGTAGTCCGGACTTGGACAGCCACAAGTCTCTTCTCATCCTCTAAACTTTTTTAACATAAGAGCTTTCAAATTCTCAGGCCAATCAATGCCTTTTTTGGGGGGTAATGTATTCGAGCCCAAAAACACGTATAAGAACCCACTCGGACTGTTCGTATATGGTTGGAGCCAGGGAAACTTCTGAGACCCCTTTGATTTAGTCTACCAAATATCTAATTGTTAAATCGCAGCAAGTTTGTTGTCCAATTCAAGATGAGTGCTTTCTTCCATGGATCAATCATGCATCTTGGTAGGCCAAACCAGCATACCTGACAAAAAAGTTATCCACAAAAAAGCACTTGATTTGTTCAATTGAAGAAGGATATTAAAATTATTTGTTTTCCAAGAGAGATCCACTTTTAAAGATCGACCGAGTTTTCTGGGCTCTACTTTCTAGTAATCGATGCACTTTTCAATGCAACCTTCAAATTTACTCTGGGCAAAGTTGATTTTTTAAGCTATTGTTGCTGACACTGAATCGAATCAGCCTCAACACAGTTCATTCACACATAGTAAGTGTGTTTAAAAAAAAAAGAAAAAGAATTCTTGGGCAGGCTGGGATGCTCTTCCGCAATGCCCAATGGAATGTATGCCTTCTAAAAATTCAAAAATTCAAGTGTTTCCTCTCCACATCTCAGAAAAGTACGAGCTTACCAGTCAAGGTAGAAGAGTGGCCTGGTCCAAATTTATCATGCACAACAGGCACAACACCGCCACCACTGTTCTGAAACCCTCCAACGGGGGCACTGCCTTTGTTCGATCCACTGAGACAAGATCGCAGGTGAGCAACGAAGAATGGGTAGGAGTATATGAAAACCCGAAAGCAAGGAAAGGGGGATTCACGGCCACTTGATAACATTTTGTTTCTTTTCTTGCTATGGGGGCTGAGAACCCAGGAAGATTTCAAGTTCATTTATGAATATTGTTTGTTCAGTACGGTGAAGAAGGATTTGATGGCTTTGCTGTTAATATTATGATTTTTTTATTGTTATTTATTTACTTATTTTTTAATTATTTTTCCGGGATGATGTCAAGATGTGCCAGGGATGGTGTCTTAGGCTTCATGGTCTATGCAATCATGTGCCATATGGTGGATATGCTGAGGTCCATTCTGGAGCAAACCAACAAATCGAGCATGGAGGAGATGGAGAAGGCAAATGCATCTTTTCGGTGTTCTTTTCTCATTTTTGATAATGCATCTGTTTGTTTCTTTTGTGAATTTTTTTTGGAAGAAGAATAAGGATAGGTGAAAGGTCGATATGGGGGATAATACATTGCTGTCACTGGTTTGTTTGGAAGAGTGCAAGGAAATTGTCAAATTAAAAGAAGTTGCTTGAGAAAAAAGGACAGGGCGATTCTTTTTGGTCGATAATTCGAAAATTTCTATGCTTTGCCAAAATAAACACCCAAATATGTCCTGTTTCAGAGTATTGACTGACCTTTCAGTTGCCTCGATCTGGTGTCATTAGTTTTATTGAATTGAGTGGAATCTTTGCACACCAAGGAACATGCACATTTTTGTCGTGACTGGTAATAAATGATTGAAAACTATTATGCCAGATAGCAAGCTCCGCTTCATTTCTTATAATATGCAAGTGATGCAGCTCCACAAAAACTCCACATTTGTAGATATTTTTCAGAGAAAAATGGTTGGGTGATATATTTCTTGCAAGATATGATGGGGCCGGGGTGGGTGGATGACTTAATGAATGAAGTCTAGCGCATTACGCTGCCAATTCAGGAAAGAAATCTACATATACTATGAGGATTTAGTGATGCACCAAGAAAATCAGAACGAGAGTGAAAACCAGAGAAAAAAATATATAAATTCTCTACTACTTCTCTGTTTTTCTTTCTTCCTAATGGTTTTTTTAATGGAGGACAGAGCATCAAAAACAAAGTAAATAATTAATTTTGGTTCTTTTGATCTAAGATATGAACCCATTAATTTTTCCACGTCAGCACCGCGACATTTGGCGTGTGCATGCTGGGCAACCACAAACCTCAATTTTCTCAGGGTGGAATTTGCCCAATTGGGGCACTGTTGTATCTTTCCGTTTAGCAGATGTGGGGGCTTGCCTCCATTATTAGTTGTGCAATGGGTGCCTGACTCTGGGATATTTTTTTTATCCCCTTGATGAGGATAGAATCCCCTCATGATCACCCCCAAACAATCCATGATGCTGTAATGATATTTTTTCTTTTTCTGATTTCTTTTGGTGAACAAAAAAGGGGGGGGGGGGGGGGTGCCATCTTAAAACACAAAGAAATCAATTCACGAGCTGCACGGTTTCAAGAAAAATAAAAATAAAAGTCGAAATCTTTCAGGAGTGTTGGGATTCGCATCCCAACTGTGGAGCTTAACATTCCCTTTTTGTTTCTTTTGTCCAATCTTCCCGTTCTAGCCGAGATAACATGGTCCATCACAATACATTCTGATCATTAAAGCCACCATGTTGAACCGCCAATAATGCATGTCTGCATGTCTGCCTGGTGTCCAGCATTATGGAGGGATCATGCCTTGTCAACGGCTAAATAGAGTGGTGGATAATGTGAATGCTCGAAGGAATCTCTGTGGGAAATACTAAGGAACAATTCTTGGCAAAAGACACATTGTGGTGGTTGCTTTGACCTCGTGTTTATCGATTGGAACTCCCCCTGTGCGTTGAATTGTGTCGCCGTCTGCGCTCTGTTAATGTCAGCCTCCCTTAACAAAGCGGCATCTCACCCTTCCTTCTAATATTGTACTTTCAGGGGTTGACCTTCAGCATGATATAAATTGTACACACACACAAGTTCGCCCGGACGCTCCGCAAACAACGCCCCTCAATTTTTTCTGGTGTTTCAGAACCCAAGGAGAAGTGCCACACAATACTAGTATGCATAAACACACTGGCTGGAGCATATCTAGTCCTGTTTCTTGACTCGTATTCAGTTTGACAGTTACTGCGATTGTGGGTGGGCAGATTGGATGACGTCTATATAGACGTCCCTGTTCATGTTGTTCGGCTGGGTAGTGGGCCGATTGCAAGGACAAGACAACATCGTTTCCAGAACCGTTACTTGTAGATCCTGGTACCAGCCACAAGGCATAAGATTTGCCCAGTCCAGCCCTTCTGAGCTGACCCAGAATTTCAGTGGCATTTTCAAACCCCTTCTTTCGTTTCGGGGCGGGGTCCTTGTTTTCTTGTGTCTGTTTTCAATATTATTTTTGTTTTATTTTTCGTTGATGAACCCCTTCTGTGCACCACGCCATTTATCGAGATCTGCTGTGTTCGTTCTTGAAATAGCAATTATTGGGATGAGGGATGGAGTTTTATTATTTTTGCTTCTCCTACCTTGTGTTCTTTTTTTTTTTTTTTTGGGGGGGGGGGCTCCTCCAACAGTAAGTGCTTTATTGTTTTCCTCTGGATTTTGGATGTTCCAAAGTGCTGGGTTGACCATTATCGTTTTAGTGATGGCAGCCGTTCCACGCATAAGCAGCCACGTTTCACATAGCTCCATCTTGCGGCCAAAACAAGGATCGAGAAAAAAATGGTTGTTCAGGTTCTTTTCTCCTGCTTTTGATATAAGGGCAAAAAACTCAGAAAAAAACGACGAATTGATCAATGTCATGCAGTTCCTCTGAGCTTTGTTGATTTGGCAATGACACTGCTTTTTTTCATCTCTCACCAGGCCACTCCAGTTTTTGTTCATGTTGTTCAGTTGAACGCCTTGTTTCCTTGTTTTGTTTTTTTTCCTTGTTTCCTTGTTTTTGAGATTCACTCCTTGTTTCGGCTGGTGGGATTGTATTTCCGGATCCCCAGTTATCTAGGGGTTACATGCCACAAACATGTCCCTTCCTTCTTGATTTGATCCCACGTACACAATCTCCGCACCAAGCTCCTTGCACTCCGCCGAACGGCAGCTCAAGTCTTGGATCAGATTCACTCCTTGTTTCTGCTGGTCTCCTGGGATTGATTTTTGTTCGTACATGGTTTATAAACCTCATAATTATGCAACCTCAAAGTAGTTTTTGGCAGCAGTGGGTTAATTCACTATAATGTTTTTCTTTACAATGTCCGTAGCAAACCAACAGAAGCAACGCAACCAGAAAAGAAAATTCAAAATCAAGCATAAGATAAGATTTGAATGCCACGATACCTGCGCCCACTGTGCCTCCAGCGACCATTTAAGTGCATTGACTTATCCCCATTTGACTAAAAAGCAACCTTCCCAACACCAACTATCGGGCAAAAACCTAAACATCTGGAGCTTTCATTTTGCACCTTGAACAAGTAAGATTTTCAGATCCAAAGAATTGCCCTTCCGGTTGACACGTTATTTACCAAAAAAAAGAACATCAACGGGGGAGCTGGGGCTGAAGCTGGAACTGGGGGCTGGTTGCAAACTTATCCTCATTTCGTACAGCTTCTTTTTCTCCTTGTACATGTTCTGTTTAAGCTTGCTGTTCAAGTTCTGATAGAGGAAGGGTGTCGGCCTCGATCTGAATTCCACGTCAATGGTAGTTCAACAAAAGTCTGCTAAGATAATCGAACATCATGTTAACTGCTCCTGGGGACTGGTTGCATGACGCAACATGTGTGTCGTTTTTTTCCTTTCCATCCAATGGATCCATCAAAGAATTTGCATCAAGCTTATGCAAGGCGAAGCGTTACCAGATTCCATCGTTGGATGGCAGCGCCTTTCGATTGAAAGGCAAGATATTATCTTCTCAATAGATTTGCAAAAAAACTTCACTCTGTTTTCTTAATCAGCGATGGCAGAATTTGTTTTTCACAATCGTTTCTCGAATATCCTTGGAGGCTTCCGCTCTCTCCGCAGACGTTCTGCTTCATCCAATGTCTCCGGAATTTTGTTGATCACTCTATCCCGAAAATCCTTGCGCAGCCCCCGAACGTACACGTGCACCAGCTCCCCATACGTTCGAATCCCGGTCGAGATCCAACGCCACAGCTCCAACCTATCGTATCAAAACGTTCTCACTTGCAATAGAGATGAGGCTTTTATCAACCTTCAACGTGCATCTGATCTTCAGCCTCTATTAAGCACCCTGTTGAATTTAGTGCCATATAACTCTTGGCAGTCTCCTTGGCCAGCTGCCGCAATTGTCTCACTCGCCGTCCATGATTCACTCAAGTCCCCTTATACTTCCAAACATAAACCCAATGTTTCTTCACTGATGCCTGCACCCAATCTGGTGCAGTGCCAAATATAAACACAAAACCAACCAACCAACTCAAGGCAGGACGGATATCCATATAGATCAGATCCCTTTCTAAAAGCAAAAACCACGCACCAAAAAACATGCTCACAGAAAAAATCCCCATCAAAAAGATATGAAAAACGGAAAGAAACTAAGCACATCAAGTGGTGGGCGGGCGGGACCACGGAAATTCTAACAAACATATCCTTCACTATGGGAAAACCCGCTCTGTGCGGGGTTGGTCGAATCTCCGCCAAATATCGAAGAACGTCGAACTGACGAATTAAGACCCGAAACAGAACAGAAACGTATTAGGAACGGTGGTATGTACCTGGGTTCGACTCCCAGGCGTTCCAATCCCCTTAAAACTGGGGTCGCGAAAAAGTCGTCAGCGACTGGAATTAGCGACCCCGCACAGATGCCTGTGCGGGGTTATAAATACCGCGCAGGAAATCAACGCCGCACAGAGCCCTGTGCGGGGTGACCATAAAACGAGGCAATTTTTTTAAAACAAAAACACACACACAAGTGCCCACAGTCCCCGAATCCCAAGCAACCCATCTGTTCATCCAACCCCACTCCTCCCACTTAACGACCCACAGTACCCATGGAAAAATCCCAACTCCATGCAGACGTCAAATCCGGCCGTCACATCATTCAACGTCGTCAGACATGCGCATTACGACACGTGACTAAGGTTTTCAAACTTCATCTGTTCGCCGTAATCGGGTAAGCGAAGGCTTCTGGAAGAACGCTCGCGTTCGACCGTGTTTCGACCGTGTTGGCGTCGGCGGAAAGGGAACTTCATGTGTTCGCTATAATCGGGTAAGCGAACGCTTCTGGAAGAATCGCCTTCGACCATCTTGACGAGCGTACGAGCGGTCGGCGGAAAGGATTGATGTGACAGGTGGTTTTATGGTGCTTCCAGGGGAGGTCACCGTCGGAAGGGAATCACTCGTCGAGAGTTTTATGGTGAGTAAAAGAGTTCAGAGCAGTGGAAAAGGCCTCGCTGCTGCTGTTAATGGAGAATGTGGAAACCTATGAAATTTGCAACTGGTTCCCCCAGATTGATCACCTTCAAACCTCCACAGGCTGTAAGCCAATCGAAATAAAAGATATATATAAATAGACCTGGTCAGCTTTGCCTCCATGTGTCTATGTTGCAACAGTTGAACTTGAAGGTTCAGTCTGTTCTACTTTTTGCATTACAGACACCAAAAAACAAAGAGAGGAGAGAGAAGTCCACCCCTGGAGGTTCCACCCCCCCCTGCTGAAACTGATGCCGATGATTCGATGATCTCCGGAATGTATGAAGACTCTGTTTTGAATTGGCATTTCGTTTTCACATTTCGTTTTGCATTACATTTCAGGAAATCGAGACCATCCGACATTTTCAAGGTGGGAAATTCGGTATGTGTCAAATCCCCCCCCCAAAAAAAAATGTTTTTTTTCTGGAAAAGTTGCTGATTGGCTTGGTGGCTGTGGTGCGACTTTTCTTTTTTTTCCTCAATGTTTTTTTTCTTTTTCTCGATTTGGCAGTTGCGATATTGAAGCAAGGAAATCCAGGGTCCACAGAGTTGGCAGAGGTTGATATTAAAAGATATTTAAACCCGACAGGGCTGGTCGCCACCGCATATTTCAGGTGGAGGAAATGAAAAAGAACTCATCTATAGTTCATATGTAGTTCTTAAAGAGAGCTTGTTGATACGTTTCATTCTGTTGTTCATTCACTTAAAACTTTTCCATTTTCTTTTTGGGTGGGGGGGGGGGTTGGCAAAGGAAACGCAAGCCCTCGAAAAAGAAGTGAAACAATTGCAGCAATTATTCTCTACACAGAATAGTTGCAGCACTCTGCCCCAATTATCAAAATTTTGGACGATTTTTTTCATGGTGCTTTTTTGGAATGCTGATGTGTAATGCTTTTTTTTTCAAGACAAAACAGTAACAGACTTTCACAGATGCTGATAAATCAGTCTGACATGCAAGCGCTGATTCTTGGAGCAAAAGATGGCCAGAGCATTGTTGTAAAAAATGTTCAATGAAAAACAACAAAATAAAACACCACAGAAACATTTGAGAATTTTTGTACGGTGTTGTTCTTCAGATCCTTGTGAATTTTTTTCAGGTGACTGGATCTGCTGCAGCCATCAATGTGAACTGGACTCGAAGCATGCTGATGTTGTTCACCTTCTGGGATGGGTTTTCAGTCAGCAGTGGATATTGTTATTGCTTTGATAATGTTTCCCAGACAAAAACGGAAAAACCTTCTTTTGCAGTAATGGAAATAGGCAGAAGAGAAAAAATGTTGAGGTGGCTTTTACTTTTCTTGAAACAATTGATTTATTCCAACCCTTGGACAGCTGGTTTTGTCTGTCAGGCAGTGAGGGATTCGATGGTTAATTAAAAAATGGTTAGAAGTGGGTCAGATGGGTATTTATAATATGTTCAACGAGCTCTGTATTATTGAAATACAAGCGCAGGGTTGAATGGCAGGATCAGAGTTCAAGGTTTTGGGCTATTTTTTTTGTTTCTATTTCTGTTTTGGAATAAGTGGGAATGGACAAGTGTTCAATGATAAAATGGGGTGTACATTTCAAAAGGGGTTTTGTCATTGTTGTTTTATTGTAACCAATTTGTCACCATGAATCTGCACATTTGTGTTTCTACAATCACCCCGCACACACACAGAAGGAGCCCGCACAGGGCTGTAATAATCACCCCGCACACACACAGAAGGAGCCCGCACAGTCACCCCGCACACACACAGAAGGAGCCCGCACAGTCACCTCGCGCACACACACAAGGAGCCCGCACAGGGCTGTGACGAACACCCCGCACACACACACAAGGAGCCCGCACAGTCACCCCGCACACACACACAAGGAGCCCGCATACGCTTCTCACAATGACCCCGCACAGCGACCCCGCACAGTTGTGCGGGGGCCTGGACCTCGTGTGCGAGGTGGCCCATGATTCGCACAGGGAAGTGAAACCCGTGCACAAAGGAAACGACACCCCGCACGGCTCTGTTCCCCGGTTTGGTCGGGTTTTGTGCGGGGTCCCAATTTTACCCCGCACAGGCTGGAACCCCGTGCACGGAATCCGACGTCTTTTATATACACCCCGCACGGCACCCCCGTACGGAGGATAGGGTACCCCGCACACTGTACGGGGCTATGATCCATCTGTGCGGGGTCCCACAACGGGAAAGACGTCAGGTTCTGTGTGCGGGGTTCCAGTCTGTGCGGGGTTAAATTGGGACCCCGCACAAAACCGGCCCAAACCGGGGAACAGAGCCGTGCGGGGTTATTCTGGCCCTGTGCGAGGCAAAACACGGGTTTCAGGCTTCTGTGCGGGGTCCCGATTTAACCCCGCACAGAACGCGATTTCCCATAGTGCTTTCTGTCATATAAGTACCCCTACCCAAACGTATTGCCTGTACAGGATGTACATCCATCCCAAATCTAACCGTCAGAATCACACCAAATGATTATCAATAATCGAGCAATACCAGTGTAGAATTACAAAATACCCTCCGATTCACCACAATAAGCAGTCCAGAATCTGGTTCCACAGTAACTCCAACCCAAACGTGAACCATCCATTTGGCTAACCATCATAACCAAATCAAGAAAGATGCTGGCCCATTCATCCGCTACAACATGGTTGATTCAACACGTGACATGATACGAACCTCCTTCGTACTAACACGTGGTTCGAATTAAACGGTGCCACAAAATATCCCACTGTCACAAAATAGGGGTCCACAAACACACTTTCCAAAGTGCGCGTTCAAATAGCGACGAGACATCTCACATCGATGTGGTTAGATTGATGAGGGAATCAATCGGTTGGAATGATCTCATGTCAGGCAACAGTTAGAGAACAGTTCAGTGGGAGTTAGTACTGCTAACTTAGCAGCCAAGGCTACAAAACAGCTACAAAACAGGACTGAACCGCATTCATTCAGTATTCATTCACCCCAGTTTGTAAGACACGTTGAGTCTGAGCAGTGTCGTGACAAGAATCTCTGGAAAATTGACCCCTTTCATGAATATTTTTCGATTGGTTTGGTGCTTTGATTCGATTCACAGCGAAATAAATCATCACATTTTTAATATGCCCAAGGGGGCCTTCACAAAAGAAAAACACCAAACAATAAGATCCCCATTCCCCAAACAAATCCTTTCAATGCTTTGATTCTTTTCAAAGAACTGCTCCATGAAGGATTGAAGAAGCTTCCGACACCCTTCCATTATTTCTGAACGATTTCATCTGATTCTTCAACCACTGGTCCCCACACCCACTTCAGATGATAATAACAAAAGAAGTAAAACACTTGATCAAAAAGAAAGAAAAAAAAATCCCCACCACGAAAGAAGATAAAAATACTCACATATCATCCTGACAATCCACCCCCGCTCCACAGTTTGGGGATGGAAAAAATTCTTCCCTGGATTTTATTTGACATTTCCAAAGTAACGTGCCAAAAAAATATGCATGATTGACATGCAAAGACGAGTTAAGTTCCCTCCAAACCCATCCTCAGTTGCTATTTTTTCCATTTTTATTTATAGAAATTAACCCACAAAGAAAAAAGGAAAACAGCAGTAGCCCCACTCTGATCCTTTTACCAAAACAGTTATTGCATCTTGCCAAAAAGGTTGATTTTAGGCCGCCACAGGAAATTATCCGAAAGAAAAAAGAAGATATGTACTCATGCAATCCCAAATACCTCTCCCTCCATCAAAGAAGAAAAAAAAAACCCATAATCATACATCTCTCCATCATTTGTATCCAAATATTATTCATTGCTTTTCCATCTTGCACCTTGCCCACATTTTTTGTTGACACACACAAACACACTCTTTTTTTTTAAGGCTTATTTTGATGCCCCCATTTTATCCCACTTTCAAGAATTGAGCAACCCTCCTTTCAAAATAATAATAAAAAAGCTTTCATGAATTTTCCCATCATTTGTTTTTCGATTTTTTTGGGTTTTTCCAAAATAATGTAATCAGATTAAATCCATACAGTAAATGAAAGAATCGTTCGTAGCAAAAAAAATAAATCACTCACATTTCGGGAGGTGATCATCACCCAAAACCAGCCTGCCTGTTTTGCATTTCAAACACCTGCAGGGCAACACCAAGGTCTCAACTCATCCATTCATATTTTCTTGATTGAGTGCTGGAGCAAAGCTGCCACGAAATAAAAAAACTCACAACATCGACAGATTTCAAAAAAGCAAGGAGTTCAGCGATTAATTCATAGATTGTCAACAAGTTTTATCCAATTAAGTGATTGAATGGTAGCTACAATAATAATAATTGGACCAAGGCAACTGTAATAAATAAAATTCTTTAATATGTCTTTTTTGTTTAATTCTTGTGTATTGTATTTTTGGTGGCACTGTCCATTGAGATTCCCAAAACCCATCGGGAATTTGTGGCTCTGCTATGCCCCCCCCCCCCCCAAAAAAAAAGAAGATGTATTGCAGTGTGCAACCAGTAACCAAAATTCCTCCCCCCCCCCCAAAAAAAAAAAAATTCTTTTCTTAAAAAAATCACATTGTACCTGGGGAAAAAAGATTGATCACACAGCTTGCATTTCTTGTCCTTGCATTTGTTGCTGCCGACCATTCGGAAAAACGTCTGCCATCCCTCTGGACTCCATTTGAATTTCCTTTCCCCATTGGCTCTCAACACGCAAGTGCCCCCATCCAAAAGAGGGTTATATCTGATGAAACATCAACATCATATCCAAATATGAATTTGAAAAAAATTAAAAAAATTAAATAAATATATAATGATGGCATTCCTTGGCATGCACTCATGTATATTTTGACGCTCTGACAACCCATTGAAGCTATAAAAAAATCAAAAGCGTTCATTCACCTGATTTGACGGCAAGATCCGCCCCTCCATTCGCATGCATCAATGCACTCGTCCATGGAAACCCCCACAAGCGGCGCCGCAATGTCTCCCCAGTCCGACGTGGCCACCAAATTCGGTCCATTGCTCATGTAATATATATTCGTTCCTTCAAGGAATACTGCATCAAGAGATCGACTCGACCCGGGCACGCACCCGGAAACCAACCCCTCCTTTTCTGCATCGCTGATGAGTTTCTCGGTTTGGGGTTTGATTATTTTAGTCCAGGTCGAATCGGAAAGGCGGACAGACGTTGGGCTGCGGGGTGAGCTGCTGGATGCATCCAGATTCGAAAAAATCAAACCTTTCAGAGGCCCCTTGAATTTCCTGGATTCCTCAAATTTCCTGTTCAGCCAAAGCAGAGGGAAACGCTTATCCACCCACCCACCCCCAAAAAAAAAGAAAAAAAAGAAAAGAGAGGGGAAATCATTACTTATATCTATATATAGGATGTGGTTTATTTGAAGGCAGCTTTTTCAAGTCAACAGTGGGTACCCCCCCCCCCCTTAATCAACTACCTGTACATTGCCTCGAAAAAAGGATCTCTTCTACTGCGACGCAGGGCGGCGTTGTCCCTGAAAACGAGTTTCCCGAAATCCTCCACCACGAGGGGTTTCCGAAGCCACCATGCGTCGTTGATATGCTCTCGCAGCCATATCTTCTGAAACCACAGTCCGGGTAATCCCCACCTATCCGGCCACGACTGCACCCCGATGTAGTCGATCGTCGGCGCACCGTTATCCGTCAGCGAATCCTGCCCGCTGTTGCGCGCCCACGGAATTCCGTCGACGAAAAAGGCATCCGGGTTGACCCAGTGTTTCCATGTGGATGAGGAGTAGAAGCCTTCTTCCCCCACCGCCACCATGTGGTTGGGGTCGTGCTGTTTCACCCAGAGAGACATTTCCTTCACCCATGCGTTGATGATTCTTGCGCACTGCGCCTGGCAGGATTCTGCGCCGCCCGGGAACGGACACTCGCATCGTGGCTGGTTGAGTAGATTCCATGCCAGGATGGTGGGATTATCTCTGTAGCGAACACCTGAACCCACGCACAGCTCATCTCCTCGCAGAAACGAAACAAAGGGGCCCAAGTGGAATCAAGCACAGGAACTACCACTTTAATTAGCTTATAAGCATACGGCGTTACGACTCCTGTAACGGTCGAGAGTTGACAGATCCAAGGAGGTAGCTTTCGCAAGGCACCATGGACAATCGGCGCAGATACTCTCGGCTGGGATCACCTGTGGCCCCGTTTCTCCTCTCCAGGATGAACTTGACATGATTCTTGTACGCCTGCTTGATCGCTTCATCAGTGTAGAAATCCATGGGTTTCTTTCCCGCGAATTTCTCAGCGTACCACAGCCTCCCATCCACCTCCCCCCAATTATCAGCAAACGTCAACACAATCTTCAAACCACGCGCGCCCGCTTCCGCGACCACCCAATCGAGCGCCGCCAGGGCCTCCTCGTTGTAAACCCCTTCTTTTGGCTGCAGAACCAGCTTCTGCTGCGAATAACCGTGGCCAAGGAACCTGCACACCTTCAGACCGCAGTCGTCCGCTGCGTCGAATATCCTTTTGATCAGTTCTTTCCCTTTTTCGGCGTTCCCGCGGCTCTCCTCACTCAGCGCAGAAGAGGTGCCCGCCGCCATTTCGAGCATATGCCGCGCACCCCAGCCGCTGAATTGAAATTCCATGCAATTTCGATCCACGAAATATGTCGGAAAACCAGGGATGTCGCCGTTCTTGGCGGAATATCCCCCCACACGAATCATGCCCGCCCCCACTCACGTTACGAAAATTACCCAATTCGTACCCAAAACTACCCGCGGGCTACCCGTTTTTTAATGGCATGAATTGGGTAATTTGGGGTATATTTGGGTATACCCCAGTTGGGTATTCTATGGGTATGATTTGGGTATGGATTGGGTAGTTGTCGAGCTCGTTGGGTACGAATTTGGTAGTACCCAAAAAATACCCAAAGTTGGTGGGTACAAATTGGGTAGTACCCGAAAGATACCCAAAGTTGGTGGGTACGAATTGGGTAGTACCCTAAAGATACCCAAAGTTGGTGGGTATGTACCGGGTAGTACCCGAAAGATACCCAAAGTTGGTGGGTATGAATTGGGTAGTACCCAATACATACCCACACCGAGACGGGTACGAATTGGGTAGTACCCAAAAGATACCCAAAGTTGGTGGGTATGTACCGGGTACTACCCAATCCTTACCCACACTGAATGGGCATGTATTGGGTATTTTCAGAAAGTACCCTATATTTACCCATAAACGCATATTGGGTATCTATTGGGTACGCTTTGAGCAACCACCCGCTGTCAATCATTTGTTATAGATCAGGTACAAATCGGGTGGTGTCTAGTTCAGACCCAATCTGCCCAACACAACAAAAATCACAAATAAGAAATAATTTACAAGAACACTTGTTCCTCTATTCACAACCAGCCCTCAACCTCCAAATGCATACAAGTGCATATATTTTTGCACATCAAAACAAGCAACATCCCTCATTCAAATTTTTTTTGGACCTCAATTCTCAAAAAGGGGTGTCGAGTCAAATTCCCTTTGAAGAGTCTTCAACCACCTCGTCCCCCTCAGTTCTTTTCGGAAATTGCTAGCCTTGTCTTGGATATTTAATATCTTGAACCCAGTCCTCTGACTTTTCTTTTCTGCATCAAAGGAAATGCACACACACACAAGGTTGGCACCTTTCAGCTGTTGTATTTTTGCAAGTATTTTGTTAATTCTTTTCAAAATGAGATCTCCCACTGGCAAGACTGGGATCCGATTAGATCCCCTCTACGAAACACGCTGTTCCATCTGAGTATCTGCAAGAATGGATCTGTGTGGGGCCTGAAGGGTCGTTGATAAAATATATGGCTAAAGAAGGAACATGGATACATATATCTAGAAAATCAAAGAGCTCTGTTTGCCACCATATGTGTGAATACACTATCACACAAGAAAAGAACTGTTTGGGAGGGAGTGGTTTGCACATATTTCCTATTCAGTTGGGGAAGGGGGGGGGGGGGAATCTCTTCACTTGTTGCACAGTTCAATTGGACACTCTTTGTCCAATCAAGACCCACCCTGAATCACTTATGTATTCTTTGCAGCGAGTCAAGGCTTCAGCTGCATCTTATGTGTTTTTCAAGATTATGGAGTTGCACAGGGACAAATCCCTGTTTTCGAATTTCTTCAGATACCTCGGCATTGCATCCTCGATGTGGTAAGAGTTGAAGATTTTATGCTCCAGAAACCGGGAGGCTCTTGCAAACTTGCTGATGTTGGATCCGACAAGGGCGCTTCCATTGAGGATTTTGAAAACATGGTTGACGTCTGCAATCGAGTGGTCTCATCAACACACATGCTGTTGCTGGGATTACGAAGTTCACTCCCTGGCCGCACCCACGACCAGAAAATGGCACTAATTCGGGAAAACTGTGTATATGCAAGAACACTTTGATGACCAAAAATTTGGCTCCTTGCCTCTCTCAGCAATGACACCAACCAATTCATGAACACAGTTTGAATCTTAGTCATACCTTCAGCGCCATGATAGACAACAAACATCATAGAAATGACAAAGGGTCTCATGCATCACAACTCTTTGAGAAGACTCCAAATGGGTCAAAACTCCAGAAGCAAAAAGGTCCCACAAAGCACAATAGATAGACAAAGCACCAAAGACAGTAGGTGCTTTCTGTGGATCACAAAAACCCACCTATTTTCCACCTTGATATCAGGATTGTGACTCAACAACACCAACTTTTGCTCTGTACCTGGGCAGTGCAAATGATACTATGTTATTCTCTCGTGTGCAAGGCCACACAGAATGCAGGTTCATCCTCTCTGTTCCAATATGTCCTGAAGAAGGCTTTTTCTCAACCAAGGCAAGCACATATGCTCGCCCTACAAACACCTGAAACAAATTTCATTTTAGGGAGCCCCTCCCCCTCTACAAAAAGTTCACAGGCCTCTCTTTAGGGCCAAAAAAAAAATCAGAAAGGCAACGACAACATCATAATACTTTTTTTAGATGAAATATCCCTATTCATGTTGCTGCTTAAACCTTGTGCAGTTTTATTATGTTACCTGACCTAGAATATTGCACATGCTGGGAAGAGAAGCGGAACATCACCGACCACGTGGGTGAAGACTTGACGTAGAGAGGATGCCGACCGCCTCCACGAAAGTATCAGAGCCTGTGCCCATTGACACTGGCATGGCAGCGATAGATCCTCAGGGTGATACCAGCGTTTTCATCAGAGGCCCAAGGCACCGTCCAATGCTTCCAGGTCGCATCGCAAGCGCGACTCTGAAGCGGGGACGGCGAGCTCGTAGTCGCATCGCAAGCGCGACTCTGAAGCGGGGCGAGAAAGCGCGACCAGAAACGTTGTCGTTGTTCAACACCGCAGACCGAGATCTTCGGCAAGTTTAATGAGGCCTACATGCGTAATGAGTGCGTTTGTGCCGCATTTGGGTTCGATTTGGGCAACGTCTAAAAGGTGCGCAACCAGATCTGCCAAAGCGTACCCAAAACATACCCAATACGTGCCACCTGTCCCCGCCACGGTGGGTATGCTTTGGGCATGTCTGGGTAATGTTTGGGTACATAGGAAGTAGTTTTGCCAAAGAATACCCAAAACATACCCATCCCTGAACTTTTTTGGGTCAATATTGGGTACTACCCACATCATACCCATTACGTACCACATTTGGGTACGTTTTGGGCACATCTGGGTAAAGTTTGGGTACATAGGAAGTAGTTTTGCCAAAAAGTACCCAATGTTTACCCAACACGTACCCATCCCTATAATTTTTTGGGTAAACATTGGGTACTACCCAACGCGTACCCACGGCATACCAAGCATATCTCGCTTACCATAGGTCTGTGGTATGTGTGCGGTACTTACCCAATTCTACCCACTATTGGGCATGGATTGGGTACGGTTTGGGTACAGTTTGGGTAGTGAGGTGGGTAATTACCCAAAACGTACCCAATGCTGGGTACGGTCTGGGTATATTCTGGGTATTGTTTGGGTACTTGGGTATGCAATGGGTATGATTTGGGTAAAAGTGCCGTTACGCGAGTGCCCTGGTAAAGCATTAGCCATATCTATTGCGATCACGAGCAGCGCCGCTACTGCGAGCGTCCGCGAGACAGTCCCTACACTCTGTTCCATTTCAAGCCCCCCCTTGGATTGTTTTCGCTGCTTGTTTAGTCGACACCGACCCACACTCTCACGGAATCGGGGGAAATCCGTGGGGTTTTATACAGAAGGCTGGGGATGAGGTGTGTTTGGTAGACGGTCACACGAGTGGACAGAGCGCTTTGGCAGCTGACTGATATATGACGCCAATTTCTGGTTACTTTATTGATCTGTTGAAAAAGGGTGAGCGGCCGCGGCCGAAAAGCTATGATTTTACACTTGAGGTATTTTTCAAAACTCGCGAAAGAAAATAAGAATCCGTCGATACACCCCGAGAAATTCCAAGTTCGTCTTGTTTTGTTTTTCCCAGTTCCCTATACATCCCACACACACTCCTTCTGATCGACCGTCGAAACGTTCGTCTTAAGCCTATTGGGTGGACCATACTCCGCCCAGCTCTCCTTCTAGACTCGAATAAACTCCCCACACAACCGTCTACTGCCCGGACTCGTAAACACTCTTCAAATCATTGAACGACTTGGGCGACCCTTGAACGGAATGAGGTTCGCAGCCATCTCTACCCTTGCCCGATACCACATGCCAGATTCCATTCTTCCAGACGGCTGGAGCTGGGGTTGGCGACATGGGCTTGGTGCTGCCACAACAAATCTCGACGTTTCAGCTTCATCGCATGTTGCTCTCTGTTAAAGACTTTCATGAAGGATACGATAAAGCAAGCAAAGCGATACTCGACGAGTGCAGTCGTTGGTTTGCGAGGTTTGTGTGAGCGTGCGTGCATGTAGTGGTGTTTTTGATCAATTTCTTGTTTTTGATATGAAGTCACTGGGTTGTTTGTTTGTTTGTTTGTTTGTTGAAGCTACCTTTCTTTTGTAAGAGGAAGATCGTAGCCGTTCATCGGGACATTGCGTTTCTCTCCTTTCACAGTTCTGCCAGACGGGAGCGGAAGGGGGCTGTCGACGTTGTACTTGTTTCCGTTTCCCTTCATGATATCCTCCTCCTCCATGCAACTCATGTTGTCGCTGTTGTCTGTTTGAGATGGATTTCCTGGTGGAGTGCATTCAGATGTTGATGCCTGTTGTTGCCACTCGTTGGCGTTCTCATTCCCTGGTGACCTAGATCTAGTATCTTCCTGGGGCCGTCTTCCAGTTTGTTGGCTGTGTCTTTCAACCGTCTGTGAGGGTCTGCATGGGGGACCGTCAAAAGTACATCGAGATATCAAGTCCAGTGACCTGCGAGTGGACTGGGATGTAGAGCTGGATAGCGTCCGAATGGCGTCATCCTTTCTGGCACCATACATCAGCAAGACCTTCACCACCCCTTCCTGGCCTCTCTCTGAACCTATCATCAGTGCCGTTTTCCCGCCTTTGTTGGCAGCTTCCACCTGGGCACCGTGGTCCAGCAAAATCTGCACTACGTCTGAGTGACCCTCTTGAGATGCGATCAACAATGCGGTCTCTCCCGTCGAAGCCTTTCTAGCTTCAGAATCCACCCCCCTTTGAAGTAGCAAATCTACGACGGGCCCGTGTCCGTATTTTGCAGCAGTGTGGAGGATGCTTTCGCCCCTCTGGCCTGATGTCTCAGGATCCACACCTTTGTCCAGAAAAGCCTCAACCACTCCCGCATGGCCAGAGGCGGCGGCCAGCATGATCGGCGTTTCCCTAGATGTGGTGATTGCACAAGAATCACTCCCTTTCGCCAGGAGGCTTTCGACTATCGATCGATGGCCCTCCTGTGAGGCCACGTGTAATGGGGTCAACCCTATTGACTGGGTTCGCATACTGAAATCAGCTCCGGCATCCAAGAGTGCTTGTACTACGTCAGTGTGACCTTTCTTGGCAGCAATGTACAGAGGTCCAATGCCTGCATTGTTCACAGCATTTGGTTGTGCACCTCCCTTGAACAGTTCTTGCACCGCTGAGGCATGTCCATTTTGAGCGGCTAAAAACAGCGGGGTCATCCCCTTTGAATCTCTCAGCTCTGTAATTCCACCACATGTCAACAGCTCCTCGACCACATTGGTGAACCCCCTCTGGGCGGCAGCTTGCAGCGCCTGTGGGTGGGGTTTTGCCTCGAAATCCAGCAATGAATGGACAATCTCAGCATGGCCCATTTTGGCTGCAATCACCATGGGTTGTTCCCCACCACACCCTGAGGCTTCTGGGGAAGCTCCTGCCTCCAAAAGAACTTTCAGGACATCCATTCTCCCCTCTTTTGCTGCCGTGTACAAGGGGGTTGCTCCAGAGGAGTCCATATTCTCCGTCGAAGCATGTAGTTCTAGGAGTGCTTGGATTGTATCGAAGTGGCTATTCTTGGCTGCCAACGAAAGTGCGGTGTCCCCGGAGTTTTTGGTTTTGATGTCCACAGGGAGCCTGCTTCTTGGATCCACGACACACTGAGCAACAGCTGTAAGGCCAGACTCCCCTGCGATGTGTAAACCTGTCCATCCCTTCTCATCCACATCATACAGGTTCCCTCCGTGTTTGAGTACAAACTCAACCACTTCTGGCTCCCCACTCTCACAGGCTGCATGTATAGGGGAGGATGTCCCTGGGGAGCCTTGAATCAGTCTGCAACCCCTTTTGACGATGGTACTCAGAACGTGGATGTGACCAGCTCTGGCAGCTGCCAGAATTGCAGGCATCGCTACTTCTGCCAGGGCCAAATTGCTTTTCAGCAAGACATCGATCTGATTGGTCACTTCCCGGGAATCCCCTGATTTGGCTGCATCTGTCAGGCGCTGTCGGTTGTTGGGTTGGGAAGACTTTTGGGAGCCTGCCGTCATGGGCAAACTGTTTGCTGAAGGGGCTTTCCTATAGCAAGAGAAAACAAAGCACTCAACTCAACAAGCTTGTGTATATACTCTCTCTGTGGCAAGCATCCCTCTTCCCCTCCTTGAAAAAACCCAAACAATTTCTGTGCTCGACCAACTTCAGAATTCGGTCCTACCTCTAACAAACCCTTTTTCTGTGCAGATTGAAGTTCACCTCAAGAACTGAGAAAGGGTTCCACAGCGCGAAAAGTTTCAAACAGGAACGTCGGAAACGCAACAAACAGATAGCGGAAATCCCCTGTGTTTCAGAAACCAGCTGATGACTTCGTCCTTAAGTCGCGCGGTGGTTGGGATAAAAACGATTATCGTATGCATCAAGGTAGCGTATTTTTGACTCAGAATGGAGGAAATCGGCAACCTACTTGCTGAGGAAGCTCCGCGGATTTCCCTTCCGCGCTCCGTCGTCTTTCCCCTGTTGCCCAGTCACGACGCCACCAAAAGCTGACGCTAGTTGGGGAACAGAGACCAGCGCTGTGTTTTTCTCGGAGAGGGGTCGATGCATGCAAACGGGGAAACTGTTCAATCACAGCTATCTGCCCGAGCTCCCCTCTTGTCGTTCGAAAAAAAAGCTCGAGGGTCTTTCTCTCTGTCAGGAGGAAGCGTGGCAAGCGCTGACTCCTCGGAAAGCTTTTTGGGCTGTCTCTTGGTCACTGCTGTATTCAACAGAAAAACAAAAACTCGAGGGGAAAATCAACAAATTTCCTTCCTTGCTCGACCCAAGTATGAGAAAGCTCCACTCCTTGGAACGAAAGCAAATGGCAGCTTCTGGTGTTGATCTAGCTCACTCCCATTTAACATGATCGTCCGTAAACGCTTTTTTTCAATGTACATGAAACAAACCACCTTCAGGGTGCATGCACACCCTTAATTTTATTTATTTTTGGTCAAGAAGGTGGAATGCTCCCAAGTCTTCTACAGCATCTCTTCCACAACAGGATTTTTTTTGGATGTTTTTACTTTTTTTTAAAGGAAACAGTTGATCAAATTGAACTCGTCTTGGAATTTGCATTTTTTTTTTCGGTGGAGTGACTGGATTTGTGTGCGGAGGGCACATGTGGGTCTGTCTTTTGAAGACAAGCGTCGTCTTGGTTTTCAAAGTGACAGCTTCCCCAAAAACCGGTTTCTTCAAAGTTCTGAAAACGCGTCGTGGTGAATCAGACGATTTTCCCATCGACGGTGGATCCATCGGTTCCCCGAGTTCCAAGAAATATATTCCGGTTCAGCAGGTTATGGTGGGACGACCCAACGAGTTTTGGTGAAGAAAAAACGATAGAGGATCGTCAGGATGGCGTGGCCTTTTCGACGCATCGTTAGAGCGGTATGTGGTGCCCCCTTTGTCAGAAACGAGCGTCGTTCGACAAGTTGTGATTTCTGGGCAATGCTGGGGATTGGGTGAACGTCGTGAACATTGAGGGTTGAGAGTGGATTTGTTTCTTGGATAGATCTGGTGGGTTTTGGTTGCGTTGCTTTTGTTGGCCTTTCCCTTGCTCGTCTGGGCGTTCAATTCTTCTCATCGCTCGACGTTCTTTCAAGGTGGGCATCTGCAACACTAGAAATCTTCCTATCCGGTCTTTATTTGGGTTATTTATTTATTCATTTTATTTTTTTAAGCTTTTTGTTTCTTCAGTGTCTTTATCCATTTTATTCATTCATCTATTCCCTTTGTGTTTGTTTTTTTTCGGCATCGAATCTAGATAATTTGATTTGTATATTTTACATTTCAAGGATGCTGATGGAACATATGAACAGAAAAAGAAAAGGATAGTGAAGATTCCATTATTGATGCTAACTTGTTTTTTGGTTTGAATGCATGCAGCGTGGTTTTATGCTGGCGTCTTTGTTCTTTTGACCCTCCCGGTTACATTCTATGAGGTAAAGTGGAAATCGCCATAATTTTGAAACGAACAAAACACAGTTGAAAAAAAGTACAGATATAAATCCATCTGTGAAGCTGAATGGAAGCTGAGTAGTATAGGGGGTAGGTTTTTTCGTTGGGGTAGTTTTTGTTTTCATCAACAAAGAGAATTATTAGCACTAACCCCATAAAAGAAATCAGACAGGTAAATGCGAAAGTGAAAACACACTTTGGAATCAACCTGAATTTGAATTCACGAAAAAAAAAAATTGAGAAAAAAACGCTCGATTTTTTTAGTGGAGATTAAAAACAACTCCATCGAAACCCTAGAGGACGACAATAGGTAGCCAACCTTTTTTTTTTTCTTTTTTCTTTTTTCAACCCCCTTAAAAAAATTCCCCTTCATTTTTTCCTTCCCCCGGTGTATTATTCAGAAAAACAAAAAAAACAAAAAAAAACAAAAAAAAAAAAAGGGGGGGAAAAAGAAAAGAAAAGGAAATATCCTTTTAGTCAGTTTTGACCAAAATCCGTTTTTGTGTTGTTTTTTTTGTGCGATTTTTTCTTAGGGGGTGAAATTTTTGGACAGCAGGTCGCCATGCATCTGGAATATTTCACGTCCCCTCTTTTGCAAAAATTCGTCATTCGCATCCACTGGTTGGTTCCGATTTACGCGCTGGACGCCTGGCTGGCGCTGCATTTCTACAGCGCCGAAATTTACATCAACCCGTTGAGGGAATGCTACGAAGCTTACACCATTTACAATTTTTATTCGTATTTGGTGGCTTTCCTGGATTCCGAGGTTGGCGATTTGGAAACCCACATGATGCTGAAACCTCCGTTTGATCATATGTGGGGATTCCAGTTCGTTTGCGAGCGCTGGAAAATGGGCAGGCAATTCATATGGGAATGCAAAAAGGTGGGGTTGGGATAATAACCAAAAAAAAAAAGTTGAATGTGTGATCGACACAGTCTGTTTTTTTCCTTTTTTTTTGAATTCGTATTGGGTGGCATTATGAATATTTTGAATTAAAAAAAAAGAAAAAAAAAAGGAATAGGAATAAGAAAGAGGCATTCTTATGTTTCCACTCATTGGTATCGTATTTTTTGTATTGATTTATTATCACTATTATTTTGTAAAATTTTTAATTTTAATTCTAACTTTTTTTTTTTTTTTTTGAGAGGTAGTGGTGGTTGGGATTGGGGTCAGTTTTAAATCTGACCCCTTTTCTTTTTCTTTTGGGATTTTGTTTTTTAGGAATTCCAGAGTAACAGATATTCCGCCCCGAAAAAAGTTTGCATTTAGATATAGGAAATAGGTTGGGTATGTGGATGCAGGATTTGTATCAACTTCACCCTTTTCTTTTGGTTTTCCGGCAAAAATGCACATGTTGAAATATTTATAGTGGTTTTTGGGACGTACCGTTGTTGCATGAATTAATACCACGGTTACTGTAACAACAAATTTCACAAAATACTTCTGTGAGTCTGTATTTTTCTACTGTTTTTCACAGGGGATATTGAATTATGTAATATTGCGGCCGATAACAGCAGTGATGGGAATGGTAGCGGAGGCGTTGGATTTTTACAAATCTGGACGATTCTGGCCAGATGGAATGTGGTTTTGGGTCACCATGATCAACAATGTTTCGCAGGTCCGGTCAAATTTTTAACATCATTTTTTCCTCATTTTTTTTTTTTTCTTTCCCCCTAATTTCATTTTGAATCCTTCAGACATCATGTAATTTTTTGCATGCATACAAAGACTCCAATCTCAACTTCTACTTACACTGTCGAAATTTGACTAGGTTTTTTTTTCCCCCATTGATATCATCATCGTTCAGGCAGCAGTTTTGTTCCTAAAAACAAAATCATTTTTTCAATATCCGTTTATTCACCTCTTTTTTTTTTTGGTTTCTGCTCTTTTTCAATCTTCGACCAGATTTGGGCGATTTACTGTCTGGTGATGTTTTATCGGGCGACCCATCGTGAACTGGCACCCATTCGACCGATTTCGAAATTCCTCCTGATCAAGGCAGTGGTGTTTGTCACTTTTTGGCAATCCGTGGTGATTTCGGCATTGCTGAGTTTGGGCTGGATAAAAACTGATCGATGGACCACCTATGATCCAAAAGACGTCGGATCTGGCCTGCAAAACTTCATCATTTGTATAGAGATGTTCGTGGCATCCTTCGTTTTTGCCTATGTTTTTCCACCAAAGGTAGGGAAAGCAGGTTGATATGTGTGTATACTTTTATTTTTTTATTTTTTTTTGAGGAGGCCACAGATGATTACATGGTTCATGGGCCCTCTTCTTCTTTTACCTTTTTTTTTTGTTTCAAAAGTTGCACGCTGTGCTTTTTAGGGATGCAGTTGTTAGTTTTTTTTGTTTCTTCTATTTTTCACCATTTGATTTCGTAAAAGCTGATAAGCTTTATACAGATTTTAATTAATAACGATAAGGTAATTCACGTTTTATTGCTTATTTTTTTTTATTTTTGTAGCTTATTTATTATTGTTTATATTTTTATATATATATTTTTTTTGGGGGGGTGAGTTTTGGCGTTTTGATACTCATGTTGCGCAACTTTTTTTTATTTTTCAATCAGAAGGGTTCAAATGGTTTGTTGTGGAAATTTTCAAAGAGATAAATGTGAGTCCAAGTGGAAAAAAAAAATAAGAGTACATGAGAAAAAAATGAATGTTTTGGAGGATTCTTTTGGCAAAATATTCCAAACAATTGGGGGGGGGGGGGGGGGGGGAGAGACAATAAGAGTTTTTTTTTGTGTGTGTGTTTGCAGGATTACATGGATCCAGCAGTGGAAAGGACCAGGGGTTTTTTCGGAAATTTGAAACACATGTTTGCTGTGCGAGATGTGGTGGACGATGTTTCAGGTAGGAGGTCTATTTCCATCATCGTTTTTACTTAAAAAAACGAAAAAAAACATTCATGTACACGTATGCGTATTTTGCCCCCCTCTTCCCCCCCCCCCCCGTTTTTTTTCAGTTGAAAAAAAAGGAGTGTGGTTTGTGATGTCCCCTCTTCTCTTATATAGCTTCACCAAATTCTTAAAAGAATAATATCCATCAGATTGTTGTTTCTTTTCGACTTGATTAAATGCACATTATGGAAAGATATGTTGGGTGGAAGTTGCATTTTTTTTCTTGAAATAGATGCAATAAAATAATATAATAATAATTGTAATAAAATATAATAAAATTTGCCTCATGTTCTCAAGCGATTTTTTTGATTTTTTTTGTCAGACGTATCGCATCGAGGCTATGAAAAACAATCCTAGCAGCGGGTCAATATGCGAATATATGTGATATTAGTCATTGTCTGTAGGGTGCTTTTTTTTCTCTTCAATCTGGAAATATAAATGTGTTTTGATGGGACAGGCGTTCTGGATTCTCACGTGGAAAGAACCACCACCACGATGGCCGATGGATTCAGCAATTTCATTCACAATTTCGGTCTGTATTGGAAAAGAACTTTCAGAAATGAATGGTAAGTGAAAATGCACCAGTCTCCTCTTTTGCACGTTTTCCCCACACTTCGTCCCTCCCTCCCTCTTTCCTCCCAAAAAGAAAAAACTTTTTTCTCATTTTCTGACAATTCTTGCACAGCTGAGATTTTCCAGTAAAGCCAGAGTGAAAAATTCGATCGCAAAGATAACAAAGATTGGCTGTTGTTTTTTTTTAATGTTTCCTTCTTTTTTTTTTCTTCGAGTTTTTTTAATCAACGAAACCTGATGTGTGTGTGTGTTTTCCCTTTCAGTTTTTTCCAATCAATCTCTGTATGTATCCTGCTCAACGTCAGTTCTTGTTTTGTTTTCCCCTCAACCCCTTCTTTTTTGTTGCACCCTTAGGGGAGGCAGCCGTCCTCACACCCAAAATTGGCAGCCCCACCCCATCTTAATGAGCTCCGATCAACACGAATCTTTGCTGAAAGACCTTCCCCCAGATTTGTCGATTTCTCAACCCCAACCCTCTCTTCTTTTATCGCTTCCTTCACATGGTTTGGGGCCTTCAACACCAAACACCGAATTGACACCCACCAAATTACCAGGCACACCGGAAAACCAATGAAAGGGAGGTGGGGTGGGTGGGCCTGGGGGTTAAAAAAAGAAAAAAAAAGAAAAAACACTTCTCGGGGTTTCAGCAAGCAATTTCAATTGCCTCCTTTGTTTGTTCTGTTGGTGGAAAAGGGGGGTGGGAAGGTGTGGTGATTAAGAGGAGGAGTGGGGTGGGGGTGGGGTTGATTTTCTAGACTAAATTTTTGTGTGAGGTGTGTGTGTATGAGTGAGTGTGAGTGGATGTTTGTATGTGAGTTTTGTGTATTTTTTTTCTTTTTCTGAATGAAAAAAGGAAGAAAAAAAACAGTTGGAATATGAAAAAGGGTTTTGCATGTGTGTGAGTGTGTGTGTGTGGGTTTTTTTTTTTTTTGAAAGGATGTTGCGATTATGCCTATTTTTTTTTCCCCTTCTCCATCTTGGTCGATCGTTCTTCTTTCGAGTGGGTTTTTTTTTTCATTTTCAACTAATGAGTCTGACTAAGGGAAAAAGAAGAGAAAAAAACATGGAATGAATCCTGGTTTGGATTCGTTTCGACCACCATATCGCCGTCCCTTGAAAAAAAAAATAAGGGGAAAGGGTTTTTGGAAGAAAAAAAAATGTGAGGTGGTTTTTTGTTTTTGTTTATAGAGTTTTGGCTAGTAGCATAGAATAGGAGGTGGGGAAATTCAGGCAGTCCCATTTTTTTTGAAGAAGAAATTGAATTCAGTTTTATAGAAGACCTTTTTAAGAAAAAAAAATGGAGAATGATAGTCAGGTTATTTTCATATGTTTGCAGCATAATATGTACTTCCATTATTTTGGCTTTTCTTTTTTTTTGTCGACGCACTTGTCTAGCCTAGGAGGAAAAAGAAATTACGATAAAAAGGGAAAGCGAAAAGAAAAAAAAAATGAAAAGCTAGCATTCAGGAAATTCGGTTCATAAGGAGCAAGACCACCCGCCCTGGGAAAAAAAAAAGGAAGAAGAAAGAAATAACAGTTGGAAAAAAAAAGAGCAATTGACAAGCAAAAATTTCGTAGGGATTTGTGTTTTTTGGGGAAAAATTGATCTGGAGGGGGGGGGGGGAAAAGACAGGAAAAAGAAATTCAAAGCAACAAAAGAGGGTTGGGGTTTGACTCGAATAAGTTTGAAAAAAAGAAAACCAAACATGGAGGATTCTGACAGACCACCGGGAAAGGTTCAAAAATAGGAAGGGGGGGGGGGGGGTAACCTGACCTTTTCCCCAAAAAATAGTTTGATTCATTTTAAACTTGTGTGGTCTCCTAAATTTAGATTCCAAATTTGAAAAACTCTGGGTTTTTGTGTGTTTTTTTTAACCATTCTTCAGGGTGAAAATGATGGGGGCTGGCTTGGTTTGGGGGAAAAAAGAGGGAAAATGAAAAACAAGGAGTGATGCCCTGTGGATTATTTGTGGTTGGATTAGTTGTAAAGAAGCATCGGCTATGGAGAGGTCCGGGGGTCGAGTTCAGCAATCCAGGGAAGAAAAGGAATCGAACTGCTTCCTGTGTAGTGTGTGTGTGTGTGCAACCTCAGGTCAAGCCAAGCCAACCCTCCCTCCACACAAGACGATGTGTGAGAGGGGTTGGGAAGGGTCGTACAAGAAAAGAGTGACTTATTATTAATGAACTCGTTTGTACGATGTTGAGAAGACTTCTCAACGTCGTTTTGTGGCGGAGGAATCCTTCGGTTTGAAGCTTTCTCGTTGTTTCGTTGACCAAACTCTCAACAGTGGCTGGTGGTGGGACTTGAGCGCCTTTTCTTGTTGGAAGGCCGTCTCGTCTTGTTACGAGAGGCCTTTGCCGATCCATCGATTTTGCCTGTGCTCTCTCGAGCAACCCCATGGTCTCCTCTCCTCATTCTTCTCAAGTTATCGTCTGTTCAATAGAGGGTGTTCAGCAATGGCCACTTCATCCTCCCTTGGGTGTTGTTTGCCCGCAGTTTGCACATCGATTCGTCTACTTTGCTGGTTGACACTTTTCCTTCGGGACTGAAATTCATTATTGCCTGGTGCTCGAAGATATTGAGAATTGCATCTACTTGATTTAGTCTTGTTCCCTGGATCTGTGACATACCAGTTCAGAAGCAAAATTTTGTCCTCTTTCTTTTCTTCCTTTTCAAAGATGGAAAAGGATAGCCAAAACAAAACAAAAACATTGGTTTATATTCGGATCTTGAAAGAGGTCGATAATGGGGCACTCCATCACCTCCTCGAATTTCAGGCCTGCAAGGGAGATTTTTTTTCTCTCTGACAACAGGCTATTATTTGAAGCTGGAACAAATATGGTGGAATTTCCAAGATTCCAGGAAATATTCAAAATGCAGTACACTCCGTCGATCATTTCTTGTTCTTTCGATGCTGGTGACCTCTCTCGCATCGCTCCCCTTCCAAATGTGCATGAGCTGCTCCGTTGTTCAACTTCTTCCTCCATTTTCCCTTCTTCTTTGATCCCAAAACCTGTAAAAGCTGGAAAACAACTGTAAACCTGGCTGGAAAAAGCAACAGAAGTGACACTATTTCCTAAACACTGCCGATACTAAAAGACAGTCTGTTTGTTTGTTTGGTTGAAAAGTCGAAATGTTGGCTGAGGATGATAACTGCGACTTCTGCTTCACATAAGAATATTCTGGGAAAGTCTTTTTCTCGAAAGATTCGCTCAAGGGTTCAGTGTCTCTACCAACAAGCATAAACGAGATGCTTAAATTGCTCCTACCATCGATTTGCTCATCGTTCAACGTATGACAGACTGTCATTGACAGTGCGTGAATTCCACCATTAAGGCAGAAAACTGATTTGAACATATATCGAAGCTATTTATAGTAGGACCTGGGATTTCAGCAGTGCTCATGCATGAAGCTTTTAAAATTGCTTGAATGGAAGAAAAGAAGGGAATCGACGTTTAAGATCGAACAAGACATCCCCGGTTTCCGGCTTTTGGTCATCCACTTCGACTTTCACATTTTTGTTTTCAACCCTTTTTAACTTCTTTTTCAAAACTTTGTTTAAAATAAAAAAACCCTAAAGCAGATGGGCCTGGATCTAATGCATTGCCAAAAATGGATCATCCAAAAAAAAAAAGAACGCATGGCCTCCTTAAACTGATTAATCAAAGTGCTTGTTTGTTTGTTCAGCCATTTGCATACCAAAGAGTAAATTCTTTTTCTTCCAAAACACAACAAATGTTTCGACGGTGATCAAGCATGATTGATTTTCCAATCCATTGGAACAGCCGTACGTGTGGGAATGGTTTATCGTTTCAGACACAAATCTGTTATCGAATTTGAAGCAAAACTGGAATACCAAGCGAATATTCAATATTCTGTTGAATATTGTTCGCATCTTTCAACTTTGGGTTTTCAGGTTTTCTTTTTTGGGATGGACTCGATGTTAATTTAACAATTTAACAAGTTAACGCAGCGCACAAGATTTTTTTCTTTTTTTTTTTGGACTGTTTCCTTCAAACTACGCACTCAACCCAGCACTTCATCAACTTCTGGGTGCTTGTGTTCCGAACAACACGCAAGTCAAGAAAACGGACGAGAAAAACTTCAAAAAAAATGTTCAAACACATGGTAAAATTGCATTGCTAGGGAGCCCTCCCGCCTTTTCCGTGCTCACAGTGCACGTCGTAACGTAAGAAACTATTTGTTTCCACGGGCCCTCTCTGCCCTGATCTTCTCTGGGTTGAAAGTCAGCTGCGAGTCCAGGGATGCCGTGTCGGTGTGCTGCTCATCGTCCTCTAAAATCAACAACGCTGGGTCTAACACACGAAACACTTTCGTACCTTTTTCCCTACTTTCAATGGGGTGGTGGTGGTTCAATACAATTGTGTATGTTTGAGTGCAACTGTTGTGGTGGCGGCAAGCGGTTGTATCTGCAACGATATATGGTGGGGGGAAATATCGATGGTGACGACTGAGGCATTATTATTGGTGAGGGCAGTGGAACTACAAAATCAAGCGTAAAGCAATTATCATCTCATCTTACACTCCTAACTGGACCTCCGTCAATGTGAAAAGTGCAAGCACATGCGACATACATTGGGAGTGTTCAAATTAAGAAAACGGAAGAATCGGCAAGGAAAAAAAAGAGAGTTGTTCCAGAGTTTGGTTTTGCATGTAGTTCCAATTTTTGGTGTGATCATAGACGTCTATGCAAAAGATCACATCATGTCGACATGATGAGATCTTTTTCATTGCATTTGCATCCAGAAACTTCAACCTCATCAATCCACCCGACTTCAAGTAAAGTGAAGTTCCTCCTTTATCAAACTATTCCCGTTTTCTTCTAGTTTTCGAACACTCTCCAACTGTGTCCGATATTTATTGTGGCCATCAATTTCCAAAAAAACAAATAATGCTTCCTGATCGATTAAAATCCTTGCCATTGTCAATACAAGGCGTCGACATGGGCCATTCGTGCCTGTTTTCGATTGTCAATATCAAAGTCATTCGGCCCCTCTTCACTCTTTTCCCAAGTTCCAATGTCACCCTGGCTCCGAAACCAAATGTTGCTCGCACCAGTGTTTCCAAGTGAACTTCACACCATTCAATCAATCCTCTGGAACCGTTCCATACAAAGTAATGAGGGTTGATCAGCATAATTTTAAGTTAGATGTATGTTCTTGATCTAGATACTGGAAGATGAGAAGATACATGGAGCAAAATTGATGGGTTACATGCATTTGACCTATGAACCTTAATGCAAGGTAGACTTGCAATCCTCCATCTTATGGTTGATGTACAAAGACAACTGCTGTTGAACAAATCATATTAGGTTTCCCTATTTTTCGGATTTTTCCCAGCTTAGAATTTCAGTTTTGTTTCTTTCCAGAATTCTCCAAAATTGCAATTGGCCAGTTGACCTTGTGGTTCCTTGCTTGGTAAAACAACATTTTGGATTGTTTAGTAACTTTGGGTGGGTTTTTGCCTTTTCCTCTTTCTCTTTTTGTCAGAAATTTGTGGGTTCTTCCAAAACCCATTCAGTTAAAGATACTTCTGGCTTTCTGGCATCATGGCTTACTCTTGACTTCATGGTATTTATTGGTTTGCACACGAAATCACTACACACAACCACATTCAACCTCTAAACTCAGAGAGTGCATGCGTCACATCAGAGGTGATTTGGGGGTTTCCGTGGCCCGGCGCACGATCTCGAGTCGCTCCTAAATTGGACGGGACACTCAGCGTACTGACAAGCCCGAAAAGGTATAAAACAGCCACCAAGCTGAAAAGAGCAACCAGCGTCAAGCAATTCATCGCACGCACAGCAAACAGATTTCTTTTGCTCTGTATCGAATTCAGCCGGAAAGAATGGCGTGCAAGATTTGGATCCCACTGCTGGTCGCATTGCTGTGCCTGGCGTCTGTGCATGTTGATGGCTCCAGGGATTTGTTGATCAAGAAACGTAGGTTGCTGCCATTGCGTAGTCAGGAATTCCGTTCGCCGCCGATCCGTGGCAATTAGGAAGCCAAAATTCTTGTTTTTTTCTGTTTGAACTTTTGCGGCTGTTGATTCAGCTCTGTTGTGTGTGTGCTGTTGCTTTGTTCGATTCGGGTATCACCCCATCGTCTGTGAAATCTAGAAGTCGTCCTGATCTGTTTCGGTGGCTCTGTTCGCAGCGGGCTGCGGGAAATTTCAAGGCAACAAATGCTGCGCAGGGAGGGACTGCAAAAACGACAAGCTGACTTGTGCTGGGCCTGATGTTGGAAGGTAGGCATCGCAGCTGTTCATAATATCAAGTGTTTCCGCACTGGGAGCTCTGCGGATTCGTACGATTGAGTTGTCGTGTGGTGAACAGGTGTTTCCCGAAGCCTCCGGTCAACAATCCTCCTGGCGGCTCTCCACCCCCATCTCCTCCTTCCCCGACCCCCCCTTCCCCCACACCACCTACGCCTTCCCCTCCTTCCCCAACCCCACCTACGCCATCTCCACCTACCCCATCTCCGCCTACCCCCTCGCCACCTTCCCCAACCCCACCTACCCCTTCCCCTCCTACCCCAACCCCACCTGCCCCTTCCCCTCCTACCCCATCGCCTCCTTCCCCAACCCCAGCACCTCCAGTGAAGCCTCCAACGCAGCCAATTCCAGTTCCTGTGGTGCCTCAAACCCCCCCTGTTCCTATCAACACTCCTGCTGTGCCAGCCTTGCCTGTCTTGACTCCTGGCGCTCCAGTTCCTCCTGCCAGTCCAACTCCAGGCAAGCCGCACCTAGCTCTCTGTCCATGATGCCACTTTTTTTGGACCACTCCTTTTTTCCAGATTTCTGCTTTTTGAGGTGCAGATTTTATAATTTTTTTGATTTGATGTGCAGGTGTGCTTTCTACTGCGATCACCAAAGGTGATGCTGGATCCCAGTCTGGATCTGGAGTGACCACTTCGACTGGATCCACTACCACCTTTACTCAGAAGGGACCAGGTCTTGCTGTGGGATCGGCAAAGCTTGGCACCAGTGTTCAAGGCGGCTCTGGACCAACCGTTGGCTCTACAAGCACCAACACATTCGGCCAAGTAGTCAGTCCAGGTCGGTGTTAATATCAAATAACTGATGAATCAATATCCTCGTTTTGGTGCTTTTTTTTGGAGAGATAAAAACTGGCTTGTGTTGCAGGATCGTTGAGCACTGCAATTGGAGCATCCAAGGCTGGTTTTGCAGGAAATGGGGCCAGTGTGAGTGGATCGGCGACAACTTCGGATACCAGCACTTCAACCACCACTCTTGCTAGCAACACGATAAAGAGTGGAGCCACTGCTACTTCTGATGGTGCTGTGGGCAGCGATATTGACATCAAATCTTTTGGCCAGGATCCTTAGGCTTGTTCGATGAGTCACAGAGATTATTTGCCGATCCGGCACATGAATGAGGATGTGCAATAAAATGGAATAAAGGTTCCTTATTTTTCAATCCTCCAAAAAGGGATGTGCTAGGAATGGCTATTGTTTTGAGATAGAAAATTGTATTCGAATCGAATAAAAGAAAGAAAAAAAAGAAAGAAATCTGTTTCGTGAGTTTATGAAAGGGCGTTTGTGATCCTGCTCTTATTTTTGGCTAAATTGTACTGAGCTGGTTTTCAATAAACAAAAAATGCTGTCTGGTGTTTTTGCTTTTGTAATGCTGGTTTTTCAACAAATTTTTGCCTTCCAACGCTGGTTAGGAGTTGTTCCGTGTGGTTTTGAATCCTGCACTACTCCTCACATGCTGCATGTTGATGTCAGTGTTTTTTCACAATTTTCAACATTGTGAAAATTTCAGAACAATGGCGGCGCTCCACAGATTTCTGTCCGAGCACTTTAACAATTCCAACTCTACGAAAACATGCCAACGCGTGGCGAAGGGCTCGACGGAGCACCTGCGCTAGTCTATCAAAAACGAAACACCAAACACCAACCTTCCTTCTCCAAGCTTGGAGATCTTTATATCCAGTTGTTCAGTGAAAGTATCTAGAACGACGTTTTGTTAGGGTCTTTGCTCTTGGATTTCTCATATCTGCAGATATGACTGCCAGAAATGTGCTCCCAAACGTCATTCGCCGACTACTCAGCATTGACCCAGAACGCATATACATATTCTCAGGTAACGCACCATTTTTTTGTCACTGGGTCATCCATATTTCGGGTCAAAGTGACGAAAATTCGAGCAAGCATGTGGTTTCGACTTGCTTTTGCTACTGTCGCCGCAGGATCAGCCTTGCTGATCAACCGCCGTCTCCGACAGCGCAGCCCCCCCTCGCCTCCCGTTGGAACAGATGCTGGCGATAGAGCGTTGCGCGACGGTTACATCCGTCGCAGCGACGATGTCCCAGCGGACGTGCAAGCGACGCTCAGGGCGGAAAGCGAGGCGAGGACCACAGCTCCTATTCCAATGCAGCATTTGGGTTGGAGAAACAGGGGGCCACCCTTGCGACGGGATCCACGGCGATCCCCCATATTCCGCCACGCCGATGCCGAAAACATCCCACCAGCGAACATCATCACGGCCAGGGAAACTGAGCATCGCCCCGAGAGAAGAATTGTGCATCGACCAAGGAACAGACAGGTATAAAGCTTTGGTTGGTGTTCCCCCAGACGTCAAAATCCCAAGTGCTTATCAGTTGATTCAGTTTTCATTGTGCTCCTAACAGCCGCTTGGAGAAATCCAACTTAATTGAGGCCAGTGTGGGAGGCGGGTGGGAACCTCACCTAGAATCGAGCTGAAGTGAGACCAGGCGGTGGCGGACCTTTGTGGGTGACTTTTCTGCCCATCAGAATTTTTCGGGTTAGTGCAGCCGATCGGGATCGCCACACCACCAAGGCATCTTTCACTTCCCCTTTTCTCAATATTGAGTGCTGGCCAAGTGGTGGTTTTCAATCTCCAAAAGGGCCCTCATAATGTTGCACGTGGGCAGGAATTCATGGCCAAAAACTTCATTGGAGGCAACGTGTGTGTCTGACGTTTCCTGTTGGTTGCTGTGGCAGATCGAAACAGAGCGTGTGACAGACGGAAAAGAGGCTGCTCGTGGATCCAAATTCCTCTGCTTGCATGGGGGCTGTGAGAAGATTCCCATTTGACCAAAATGGAGGAAACTGAAAACTTTCGAAAGACACATTGTAAGGAGTGCAACGCTGGTGAGCTCATCACTATCACGTGTGCGGGCACGTGACTGACACACGCACCCAGACATTGCCAATGATCGGAATTGTCACATTCAGTGCTCTGAAAATACCACCATTCTTTTTTCAACCTAAACAAAATTGTGGAAAACAAGACGCCACAAAGGGAATCCACCCTCGCCCAAAACATAACAGAAACAAGGTGTATCATCTCGTTCCACACTGGAAAAATGACATTCCGTTTTCTGTTTTTCCACGCCCCTCATTCCTTTTTTTTTCTTTTACTATGAAAATTCATGAACCCCCCATTTCCCCTATCTCCAACTGCACCTCCATTCTTGTCTCGAAAATCAGATATTGTTTTTCATCATGTGTCTTTTTTTTCACTTTTTCACCTGCAATATGAGTTTTTCCTCCCCTGGCCTTCAACGTATTTTTACACAAAAATATGCCCTCACACACACTTAGTTTCTTTCTGCCTACCCGCCGACTAAAATCACCTTCCTCTTCTTTTCTTTTTCTTGGTTTCAGATTCAAGAACATGGAGCGGATGCTACTGGGATGGCTAATAATAGCCACACTAAAGCTGGATCCAAAACACAGAAAAAGGGGGAAAAAAACTCAAATTGAAATTACATGCACACGCACACAAAAAAAATTAGGCAAGGTTGGTTGCGTAATTTTTCTACAGAAAAACCAGATAATGAGAGGGAAGAAAAAGAAAGATGTAACCCACATCAGTACTGATCCAGACCAGTCTGGGATTCTGCTGGGTGTTGATTTGAGCCCAAGCCAAACACCATTGGAGTCCCTTTCAGTCTCCAACCCTGTAGCCCTAGGAATTCCAGGCTTGCATGTCAGTCTCCAACCCAAAAGCCAGCAGACACCCAGCCCGACCCTCCAATCAATCTGAAGAGAGTGGGTGGAGCATGGTGTTTTTTGCTGCTCAACAACATCGAACTGGGAAACGAAAGGGACATTTTTGTTAGGTCAAGGAGTTTCTGAAATGCTCAGCATTGGGTGCCACATTTTTGCATGGATAAAATGCTGCAATGGCTGCTGACCATTGGAAGGAAAGAAAAAACACAAAATCAATCAGGAAAAGTAGATTTATGAGTCGTATCTATTTGAGGTCGAGTGAGAAGAGCTGCACCAGCAGTTTTCCTCATACAACAACAGATTTGAATTTAACAAAAAAAAATAAAAAAAAAATAAAAAATCTGTACACCTGTGGGGTGCATGTACTAAAAATTGCCCTTTCTGTGTCTATAAGAAAAAGGAGGAAATGAGATAAAGTGACAAGTATTAGGACCACACGAGTTTGGTTTCAGTTCCCATTGCATGTTTTTTCTTTTCAACGTGTTGGTACTGACGTGACATGGTCTGCAAATAATAGTGTTTGAAGTGTTAACTGAGTTGAAGCTGGGAGGCTCCGAAAGACATCAATCATCCATTCATCAATCAATATTACATGTCCAGAAGCCCAGGATTGTTTTAAGTAAACAATCAATCTTTCACTAATATCTGTGGCTTCCTACATATCCAACCAACATTGTTTCTCCGAGCTCTACTCCAATACACCCTTACACTCTTGTGCACTTTCACCATGGTCATTTCTACTCCCATCAAACACACTGTCACGCACCACGGTACCACCTGCTGTATTTTCCACTGGCAAATCTGCAGAATGTGTCTCAATGGAGCCCATTGAGATTGCGGTCAAATTCAAGGCTTCAGCATTTTGCACTGGCAAATCTGCAGAACGTGTCTCAATGGAGCCCATTGAGATTGCGGTCAAATTCAAGGCTTCAGCATTTTGCACTGGCAATTCTGCACTGTGCGTCTCAATGGAGCCCATTGAGATTGCAGTCAAATCCAAGGCTTCAGCATTCTGCACCGGCAATTCTGCACTGTGTGTCTCGATGGAGTTGATCGCGATCGTGGTCAGACTCAAAGCTTCCGCTTCTATTTTCTTCTTTCCCACCCCCCAGACGCCCTGCACAGCAACCTTAACTATTTTCTTGAAATGTATAAAAACCTCCTTCGCGTCCGTTCCGACAATCGAAGTGGATTCGTTGCCGCCGATGTCCCCAGGATTCTTCCACACGTTCTCCAACGCAGTCGACACCGTCTCGAGCAGCCTTTCCCCAACAGTTTCAAGTTCTTTTCCATCCAATTGAGGTTTCCGGATCTTGATCATGTCCCTAAGTAGAGGCCCTAACCCGTGCAACAACTCTTCCCTGTCCGGTGATGCCCCAGATCCCTTTTTCTTTTTCGGCAAGGAACGAATCCGATCTTGAGTGCATAGAGCCACATGAGCAGCCAAGAGATTGGCTGCACATTCCCTTTCACTCTCCTTGAGATGCACCCCATGTTTGTCCGCCACACCTCCCACCCATGGCTTCATTATCTCGATCAACGGACCGAGATCCGAGCCCCGAGTGGCGCGTGTGCACTGTGTGTTTGTTTGTTGGAAAGGTTTCGACAGGAGAATTTTGATTTTTCTTCTCGCAATTCTCATTACCCCCAGCATCAATTTTGCAAGCGCGTGCCCAGAAATAGTTGTGATGTCAATACTTGATGAGATGAGCTCCTCCAAAGCGGCTCTGAACCTGGTGCTGTGTTCACACTCCCCCACTCTTATGGTCTTACTGAGGCACCCCAGTTCTCTCTTTTTACTCATGCAGCCATTAACTCTTCGGACGGGTATATCAGCAGGTTTGGGTGCAGTAACCCCAGTGATTTCACCATCTGGACCATTCATCCTAACGCAAGGCCTCCCTGGACAGTCTTTATCTACAGAAATAAAGAGAAGGCAAAACTTGGATCGAATCAAGTTGAAGAAACATAGCACTCACAGCCAAACCGCAGCCATTACCTGTTCGAACGGGCAGATCAGCAGGTTTGGGTGCGGTAACCCCAGTGATTTCATCTGAAATATCCATCTGATCGGAAGGCCCAATCTTGAGACAGTCTTTTTTATCTAAAAAAAAAGAAGAGAAAGAAAAACTTGAATCGAGCCGAAGAAACATAACACTCACAGCCAAACTGCAGCCATTTACCTTTTTTGGTGGGTATTTGAGGGGGCATGCCTGAAATGCTTGAATGGGTGTAAACCACGGAACGTCGGTGACTTTCACCAGTGGTCGAATCCCGAGATCGAACCTGGCAAAAAATGGACACTTTCTGAAAACCATTGAACACGTGTGGCTGCTGCTGTGTGCCCACCAGCATCGCCCACAATGTCCCAATTTTTTTCCGATCATTTATTTATTTTTATATTTCTTCCTGATAATTCAGATATTAAAAATAAAATCACATAACTGAGACTCATAATACAGCCTGCATTCCTACCTCGACCATCATTTCTCGGCCTTTCAAGATATGATCCACGGAGGTCTCCACATCGTGAATCAACCACTCATCCCGGCTCCGCATTTCCACCAAGACATCAAATGCCGGTGGCCCCTCTCTTTCTTTGACCTATCATTTGAACATTGGTGCCTTTGATCAGAAAAAACCGAGCCATGCTCCCAATCCAACAGGGGTTTTGATTTTTTTTTTTTTCGGGGATATATATATGATCAATCAATCAATCAATGATTACAACCCACAGTAAAAGCTAGCCAACAGGGGTTTTGATTCTTTTTTTTCGGGGATATATATATAATCAATCAATCAATCAATCATTACAACCCACAGTAAAAGCTAGCCAGCACCCCAACCCCCTAAGAAACCGTTTGTTTGAAAATCCTCACCGTCTTCCTCATGCAAGCTATATCCCCAGCCCTCCTGATGGCTGTCATATCACCGATGGTGATATTCTGGATGCCTCCTACCAAGCCTACGAGTTGAGGATTCTTGACCAGGTTTTCCAAAGTGTGCCCATGTACAGAAGCAATGATCTGGACTCCTCTTTCACTGATCGAACGGCATGCATCAGCCTCTTCTCGCCGCCCCACCTCATCCACCATCACTACTTCTGGCCGGTGGTTCTGTACTGCCTCAACCTGACCAGTCACACACTTTTTTTAATATATATTCATATTTTATTATTGTTATTTTTTTATTTCTTTTAAATTGATATGCAGGATAAAGGAAAAATCGTATTTTTGCAAGGAGTCGGAAAAAAAAACCAAAAAAAATTGAAATTGAAGCTGATGTGCTATGTCTGACTGGATGCCCTACCATGACCTTGTACTGCTCGGCGATGTTGGGAACCTGCATGCGCCTGGCCTTCCCGATGAAAGGGTGGGGGATGTTACCATAACCCCCAATTTCATTGGATGTATCCACGATCATGACGTTTCTGCCCATTTTTTCGCTCAAAACTCTCGCCATATCCCGCAGGACAGTTGTCTTTCCTGCTCCAGGAGGCCCCAGCAACAAAATTGATTTCCTCTCTGATTCACACGATAGAATCCATGTCAGACAGGACAAGAAGTGAAAAATACAGGCGGTACCCATAACACAAGCATCGGCATTTTTTAGTTATGTGTAATCTGGAATCTATTTACACTTGAGAGTAGGTTCCATGGCATTTTCTCATTAGCCACAATCGATGGATGGATATCAACACCACACACAACTTTCCAGATCTCATAGCAGTACACCTGGAGCCTGTTTCAAGTCTCAATCAATGACATGTTTTTTAATTGTCGGTGGCACAAGTATTTACCCTGGAGAATGTCATACAGCATGGCAGCAGGCCCCATGACAGACTTTCCGACCGCAAGAGTCAATCCTATTACCACCCCGCTTCGATTCCGAAGGCAGCTGACTCTGTGCAGGGAGCCTTCGATTCCAGCCCGGTTGTCTTGACCAAATTCACCCACACGTGCCACCACATGCTGTAAATCCTCCTCGCTCACCTGGACCCCAAATCAGCGAATCAAAAAATTAAAAAAACTAAGAAAAAATCAAGAAATCAGGAGAGAGGATCATCAAAAAACGTTCGGCAATTTTTGGTACATAAACGGAACGACATGTTGGGAAACAGCTAGGGGAGCAAATAGGAATAGATACCCTCGATTGATTATTAGAAAAAAAAAGTTTTGCACCTAAAACAATCTCAGGTGCAAAAAAATCAAGAAAAAAAAATCAATTATTATTTTTTATTCTTTGTTCAAGCAACATGGAGGGTGATGGCTCCTCTTGTGGCTGTGGGTTGTGATTATTGATCGATATATCGATTGTACATACCACCACAGCTTCGATTCTCTCCTGACAGTTTTCAAAATTGGCTTGAGGCTTTCGGCCAAGGTCCAGCACAACCTACAATCGCCACACCAGCCATGTGGGTTTTTTAATTGCCAATGCCAGCTATAAATCCAATGGAAGTCGATCTGCTCAGCCACATGGAGTATTTTGGAGGTATCCTCAACAAAATTGATAAAAAAAAAGTCTCTAGACCTTACAATTTTTTCACAAAAGCACGATGGTTGCTGATCATGGTGAATTCTCAACATGGCAGTTCTTTTCTAGTTTCTGTTTCCTGTCATGGTGAATTTCGACGTTCAGGTTTTCATATTTGGATTTCGACTACTACTGATACTAGGGATTTTACCTCCACAAGATTGCCCAGCTCTGGATGATCCAGCAAGCATGCACCAAGCTCCTGAGGGAGAATCTGCAATGAAACGGTCAGACACAGTCATTCCTCCACGCAGAGAACCCGTTCATTCTGCGAGGCAGCGAATCATCACGTGTATAGACACTCACCTCCACAAGCGATTTTATCTCTTTTAGTTTCTCCCCCTCGTTCTCCTGTTTGGATGAATCAGCCATCGTGCCGCCGCCAAGAAACTCTCTGGCCGTTCCAGATCCGCAACGCTCAAGTCCCTTTTCTGATCAAGTGAATTCGCCGCCGCCCTCAATGTAATGAAAATCGTCACGTCGGGATTCGAGACAGCTTGCTTTGAGCCACAACCGCTGTCGGTGTCGAGTTGAATTCTTGAAGGAATCGTTAAGAGTTCCCTGCTGGTGATGGCGTATCTGGCAGTGTGCCCTTATGTCCGACTGTCGACTCTGCTGACGTGGGGTGCCAGCATCTCCAGTTCTCAAATTTGAGCTGTCATGATCAGTGAAAACCGTTCAGGTTTTTTTTTTCCTGTGAGAGATCTTTTGAAAAACTTTGGGGAGTTGTCAAATGAAAAAGAAGCGATTCGGAGAACCTTCTTCAAAAGGGACCAGGACGAATTGGATGAGTTAAGTTGAGCTACATTTCCACATAGTTGAACTGTCCACAATGACCCATTCGCATATATATATATATATTTTTTGGGGGGGGGATTCGCGGTGACGCGGCACTGGTTAGCCGGGAAACAAAAGAAAAATCCGTGAGGGAATATAACCCATCATTATCAGAATCCACGATCAGAATCCACCGCAAAGTCCTACCCACCAGAAAGGGCAAACTCTCAGCAAAAAAAACAACTCTCAGCGCTTCATCCCAGAACCTGAAAGAGCTTTCTTCATCAACTGGTGATGCGATGGGACATTGCAGGAGCGACTGATAGATGTGGTGGATTCTTGAACTATGATTGCCTCAAGGGGGAGTTCGTGGCTGGGTCACCTAGCACAAGAAGAGGGAGAAGGGAGATCCTTGCTGGTTGGATCCCCGAGCATGTTAAAACCATCACCAATCCAACTTCAGTCGAGGGTGCCCCACCCCGCTCCCCACACCCACACCCGCAAACCAGCCCAACACAAGCACTCTTCCGTCGATTCACCAAAACGTTGCAGCTGCAACACCCATTTGACCTCACAGAAACCCCCCACAAACAAATCGCCTACCCCCAGATCCCTCCTAGAAACGGCAATATCCCTCGAGCCTATCCATTTTTTTTCGATCGTTTTGCAGAAGGTTGCTCCTCGTCCTCCTCTTCTTCTTCTTCCTCCACTTGGTTCATGCTTGCCACCACAGCTTCCCACGACAACCCCTCTGCTCCGTACCCGTCACTGTCTGTGTCACTCTCACCATTTCCACCCTCCTCTTCCAATTCCTCCTCCTCCTCCTCTGCATCGCTTTCATTCCCACCGTCTTTTCCAGATAAAGTTTGATCCTCCTGATCCGATTCAGATCCACTGGAAGATACGTCCACGTTCGCCCCAATCACTCCATTTTCGTAAGCATCCTCAGTGGTAAAATACCCTCGCTTCTGGGGGATGGCATCCCCGATCTGTTCAGCCACTTGCACAGAGATATCAGTGATCGCTCGTTGCGCTCGATTAGCCAGCTTCACTTCAGCCTCCCCCGGTGGCAAATCCGACTCGTCTTCCTCTTTGGCAACCCCATCCACTTCCCCAACCGGGAGCGTTTCCTTGTAGTTGGGTGGCAGGGTGAAGTAAGGAATTCGACCCTTTTGCCAGTCCAGCAACACCATCCTCGCGACCGTGTTCAAATCGGGGTCGCCTCCTTTCAGCAGTTTCCCGGATCGCCTGGCCACTTGAGCGAGGAAATCTTCGTAGTCAGTCCAGGTTTTTACGCAGTAAGCTCGGGTGATGTATTCTGGTTTGACCCTGGAAAGCAGAGCGGGGACGTATTCAGTGGCATCCTCTAGATGCTCGACACGGACCACTCCCTTGAGCACGGTGGAGGTTTGGGTGTCGTCTGTGGTGCTGTGGACCACCCCAGGGCAATCGATCAGGTTGATTCTCTTGATCAAGGTCACGTATTGCCACACCTGTTTGCGCAGATAAAAAAAAAACATGCTTTTTGGACAAGTTCTCGGCTGGACAAATTTGGGAAATCCTAGGTGAATCTTTCTACCCCCAAAGATCGAATCGATTAAGAAAAAAATGAGCTGGAGTAAAAAACGCTTTTTTTCATATTTTTGGCAATCGAACATGAAACAGTTTCGTTGCGCTGAAATATCCTTGCTTCACAGCATGTTTCAATTTTTTTTCTTCTTTTTTTTTTTTTTTTTGGGGGGGGGGGGTGGGGTATGAAAGGTGGTTCTGCATCCAGAAATCGTAGTTATATAATGTCATGTTTTTTTCCAAACGGAAGAGGATGAATTACCTTGGTTTCCCCAGGAATGGGCGCCACATTGCACACTTTTTTCCTTTTCAGCGTGTTGATCACGCTGGACTTGCCCACGTTGGGGTACCCCACAAACCCCACCGAGATGGATTTTTTGTCAGACCTCAGCCTCGCAAGCTGCCTCAAAATCGACAACAGCGCTCCCTTCCCGAACGGCTTGTTGATGTGCGCATGGAAAGCCACCGTCGGGAATTCTCTGGAAAGGGAGTGCAGCCATCGCTTAGTCACCCAGGCCGGAACAAGGTCGCACTTGTTCAACAGCAGGATGAGGTGCTTGTGTTTGTGGTTTTTCCTCAGGTTGGATTCCAGGTGTCTGGAACGCGTGCCTTCCGGATCTCTGGCATCCAAAACCTGCAGAAAAATGTTGACAAACAGTGGTGGTATGTTGAAAGAATATAAATTTTGCATAGTAATAATAATCATTTAGTAATATTTTTGATACGTGAATGTGGAGGGACCGAACTCAAGGCAAGTGAGAAAAAAAAAGCTGTGTGAAGTAGATATCGTTCTCTAAAAAAAAAAAAAAACTGGACCATCAACAGTGGGAGCATTAATACATAGTCAAGCAGACAAATCGATGTTATTTTTCAGTTTTTGATTGTTTTTTTTTACTTCTTTTAAGCAAGCACAGCACTGGATCAATTTTCGGAAGCAAAATACTAAAAAACCACCAGTTCTTGCTGAGCATTACACCGACTCTCAATTGAATACACATATATTCTAAATTTACCAAATAAATATCCAAAACAGAGGGGAAGGGGATCAACGCAAAAAACCCTGAATTCGTTCCGAGAGCTCATTTTCACTTCAATTTGTATTTTTTCAAAACAAATCGAAGTGAGACCACCCAACAGATTCCTTTTTAACCTTCCTTTTTTGTGTCAAAGTAAGTAAAATAAATATCTAACTTTTTTTTTTTCCATACCTCGATAATAACATCGGAGGAATCGATGACCTTGTACAGCTCCCCCCAGATTCTCTTGGATTGACCTTTCGAAAACAAGCTGTCTCTTCCAGAATCCCTGAGACCGTCATCTTCTTTCACCAGGTCTCTGTCGCCCCCCTTCAGCAGCTTTTCGCTGTAAGCCTCCGACCTCTCGTCGATTTTGTTCAGCAAATCGCCGTAGGTGTCACTCGGCAGCTTCGGCCTCTTGCGTTTCTTGGATGGCCCGAAAACTTCCTCGAAAGGCTCAACCTTGAGTGGGGAAAGAAATAAAATAATAACTAAATGAAAAATGAATAAAAATGAATAATACTAATTGTGCGAATGTAAACAAGGAAATTGCCAGCTTTTTTCAATGTTATGAAATTTTGATATCATGCAAGGGGTAACTCCAATTTTTTCTAAATGTAGAATCCATATTAAAGAGTTCTTTTTTTTAGTTCTATTCTTCTTTTATGAAAATCCACGCCACAACAGCACCTGGGTTTTACCCCAACTCGACCAAAGTCACCAAAAATTTTCAGTGATCAAGAATAACTGCTGATTCAAATAAACATATATAGATCAACAAAACAAAACAAAAAAACATGCCTGATTAAGCCACGGGCTTCCTGGCTGGCACTAGTTCCGTGCTCTTTTTTTCCAATCGACAGGGATGGGGTGTTCCCCCAGATTTACTCAACCCAGTGAAAATGTTTGTCATGATAACAATCATCAACATACACTTAGTCCTCCCAATTTTCCTTCCTTTCTATTCTGACAGCTTTTCAACCCCCCCCCCCCCACCCCTTCTCTCTTTTTGCAGTCTGGGTGGAAAATTTCATACAAGTTGCATCAGCATTGTACCTGCAACAGCCCTTCGCCTTTTCCAGCGGTCTCCGCCTTGGGCCCAGCCTCTTTCAACAGTTGAAGGGGCAATTTCTTCTCTCGGAGAAGCACCGTGAACGCGTCATCCACTTTCACCCTCATCGCATCCCTGAACTGCTCCAGTTGCTTCTGACCGATCGTTCGCGTGTTCCCAAACCACCGTCGGTCGGGCGTGATCCTCGTGTTCGGCAGCGCTTTGGACTGGTACTGCTGGTAGACCATCTTCCCTTGCTTCGTGCGCACGGGCTTAGCCCTGTACATTTGAAGGCGGCGAACGGTGGCCGCGCTACGCATTCCGGGTGCGACATCTTTGTTCGGGCGATTCGGGTCGTTCGAGTGCCGAGGCTTGCGAGTATCCGACTGACTTTTCTTCTTCGGCGGTCTTGATTTCGGCATCCTTGCGCGGCGTTGGCGTTTCGGAGGCGTGGAAAGAGAGAGAGGCTGAGAAAGTCAACGAGAAAAGAAACACCTGAAAAACGGGGGCTATTTTTAAAGCGGTCGCGGTCGGATGACTGACCGACAGTGTGACATCGCTCTCTTGACAGAAATCAACAATATGTCACGAAGCCCCGACGGAGTCCAGCGCAACGAGTTGTGGCGGATCGAACAGAGGGAAGAGGGAAGGCCGACTGAGACAGGTCGGTGAAGGTTTTTTCCACTTTTGCGAGTGGAAGCGCGTTGGTGATTTGTTTTCTTGTTAATGCCCTCGCGCGAGATTGTCGGTCCTCGAGGGACGTGTTTCTTTTCAAAGGTGGATCTGTTTGGGAAACATTCTGCACTGAATGGTCCAAAGCTGTCGAAGAGGTTGTGGATAGATCTGCTATGGACAGCGTTATGTGTATCCGTTATATTTGGACGAAAATGCCTCCGTTTCGGGCGTCCAGCACGCATTTCCTTCTCCTATATTTTCCTGTTCTGCTTGTGCGAGTTCTCGTGGCTTTGGGTTTTCCGCAGGATCTCCAAGGCGGAAAAAGGAAACGCAATACATACGCACACGCGCAAGATGGACCAAAATGCTGCGATTGGGACAGCGTCAGCCGAGCCACCCAAAGCACAGGACAAGGACAAGGTGACGGACGACATCGGTGGGGTGATTTTCGCCACGGAATCTTCGGAGCAATTGGAGTACTTCATACGCAACCGGGTTGGCCAAGCTTCGGAGGAGCACTTCCAGTACATTCGCTATGTCAGGAAAGGGATGCCCGTGTTTTTCTTACGTAGAGGCGAGCTTTTCGGCGTGTTTGAGGCTTCCAGCGATGGGGATTTGGTTTCCCAACCAGAGGGAAAGCATTACGCTCAAGTGAGCCTAGTAGGTTTCACACCACCAGTAAAGTAGCTTTAATTTTATTTTTTTTGAAAATAGTTGAAATATATCAACAAACAAGTTTGTCCAGTTGCTTGATTCATCGAGGTCATTGGGTAACTTGCACCTGTGGGGATGAAATTTAGAATTTCAAGCAAAACAGTGTAGGAATAGGATTTGGCTGGAAAAAATATCGATTACAATCAAACAAGAAAAGGGAAAGAAAATGGAGCATGTCTTGGTTTAGGGTTATGTCTACGTATCGGTCGATTTTTAGGAAGTCAAGTGCTGGTATTTCGATCAGCTTCCAAATCGTTGGTACATGAGCATAGATTGCTTTCTATTCAAATCCGATGGGGGTCACATCCCCTCCTTGTCAATAATTTCAAGTTCATTTCCCTTGCATCCCTGAAATTATATTTTTTTTTCTGTTTGTGTGTGTCAGCTTATGTACGATTGCCAACAGAGAGTCGTGTTAAAGATGGTGTTGGTGTTGTTTTTCTCCGTGAAACAGGTGCAGGTTCGGATTCAGGACCAATCCCAGCCGCTCAGCGCCGATATGTTTCTGCCGGTGCTCGGACCTGGCGTCACCCTGGACAAGATCAAATTACATTTGACCCAGCAGCAAGCAAAATCGCTGAGACTCAGTTTCACGTCCTCTTCGCGAACTCATCACCGGCGAAGCGCCCCACCTTCAAACGGCTCCAGAGGACCTCCACAGAAGTCACGAGTACCGGACGCCAACTGGGGCTACGACAGGACACCCCACTTCCGCTACGATATGCAGCCAAATCCCCAGCCTCGACCCCAACCCCGACCCCAACCCCAACCCCAACCCCAGCCCCAGCCCCAGCCTCAGCCCCATCATCCGCCCACCCAACCCCCCCCGCAACCTCAGCCGCAATCCTACCCTCATCCACACTCACATCGTCGAGATGCCCCGGAGCCTTACGCACCACCACCTCACGAAGACCGACGTCATCCAGATGGACCTTACGGTCCACCCCCTTGGAGAGACACGGGGTCGAGGGGGTACCCCCCTTCACACCATTCTCACTACGGCCCCCCCCTAGAGGACAGGGAGTATGGGCCACGACCGATGCGATCCCAGCTATCGTATGGATACGGGTATTACTCGCATGGGGAATACCGAGGGCCAGGTGGGGACTATCGAGGGGCAGCCGGGGACTACCATGAGCGGTGGGGGGACCACCCACCTCCTTATGCCCCACCTCCACATTATCGACAGCCAATCCATGATTCGAGGAGGGGTCCTAGCCATATGGACAACTATGAGCATCCAAGGGAGGCTATGGACCGCAGTCGATCCCCAGTGATGGAGCCTATTGAAAAGCAGCAGCCACCAGCAGCCCCGCTCCCTCCCCAGGTGGATGAAGAGAAAATGCGATTGCAAGAAGAATCGCAGGCGCTGAAAAAGAGGGTGGGGGACTTGGAGAGGGAGCTGGCTGAAGAAAAGCTGAGGTCGGAACGGAGTCTGGGAATGTGCAGAAACGAGCAAACTAGGCTGACAAAGCTGCTGGAAGAGAAGGAGGCGGTTTACGAGAAAGCTAGGCAGGAAATCCAAGATGTGAGGGCTCAGATGTTTTCATCCTTCGACACCGGCAATGAAATTCGATTCCCTCAAGGAGCTCCACCCAGGCTAGGCACCCCGCCTGGGTTATACTCGAGGCCAGTGTCTCCGGAAGCATCGCAAGGCTCCTACACAGCACCTCTGGCCCACACAGGGACAGTACCTCCACCTGCGACCACAAACGGTGTTGCGGATCACTCACACTACCACCAACACCAGTACCAACATCAGCATCAAGCTGTGCAGTCCCCCAGGTCGGACCATTGCTCCCAAGCTGTGAACATACAGCACCATCCGGTATCCCCCCAGTCGGCGAACCCACCTTCACAGCAAAGTCATTCACTTCCGATGCCCTCTCTGCGTGACGAAGGAGAACTGCCCACCCCCGATTATCCAGTCCAGCAGGGGGTGCAATCGAGTTACTCTCCAGTCCAGCAAGGGGTGCAATCGGGTTACTCTGCGGACACGCTCAACCCCCACCAAGGAACAGTCAACATGTCGCTGCCCACCCCAATGGAGGATGGAGCCCCAGCTCAGCACCATCAAAGATCCAATGCAGGTTTTCAAACCTCGGTGGCGAATTTCCATGGGAGCCAGAACGAAGCTTCTTTTTCCAACGTGCATGCCAGCCCTAGACCCTCGCCTAACGGTAGCGGCCTTGTGAATGGAAACCCGAACGGGGGGAATTTTTCTGAGGGTGGTGGCATGGGGAGTGGGATGAGCAGGGCTGGACCGCCGCAATCTCACCAGAGTGAAAGTCAAGCTGGCTATTCGCAGCAGTATCCTACTCCAAGCGAAATGGAACATGTGCATACTGCAAGACCAACAGCGGCGTCCCCTCGATATTCTGCAGCCCCTGTCCGAAATTTTGGGCCTTTTGATGATAAGCCTGTTGGGCTCAGCAGGTGATTTTTTGGGGGAAGGAAAGGCATCAGGGGGAGATCAGCCTTTCGTGACTTTGATCTGTGTGGGGGTGTCAGACTGGGGGCGTTCGTTTGGATTCGTTGGAAATATGGATGGGGGCTAAAGAGTAGTGTGAGCAGGACCGTAAAATGGAACAAGGGGAGGGGGGAGAGAGGGAAATCAGATATTGCTAGAGGTGGGTAATTTGATTCGGGTAGGATAGGGGAGTGTTGTGGATGTTTTCCAGGTGGGGTTGAGAAAATTTAGGAAGTAGTAGCTAAGGATTGGGGTTTTGTTATGGGGACTTCTTTTTGTGGTTTTTCAGGGGTGATATTGGCGGAGGTGTTGGTTTTCGTTTGTTCTGTTTTGTTTTTGTGTGTTTTGAGGAGGAATCAATGAGGGAAATGACGGACCGGTTTTTTTGGACAACTGATTTGAAGGCAAAGGTGGAAAGCAACCGTTTGAAGCAACATGGAAAGTCGAAATCTGCCTTTCTCAAGTCTCATACAATAATTTCTCCCCCCACCCCCTTCCCCCCTTTATTCTTGCTGGATCTTGTGAAATTTTGAGCTGTTTTTGCAAATCACTGCCATGGTCCAGACGAAAAGGAAAGATTGTGCAGCTCACTAAAATATTCGATTTAGTGTTTGTAGTGAAATTACTCTATTGTGTTTAAACACAATACAGCAAATTTTGGAGCCAAAAACAGGGCAGGATGCATCCTGTCATCGGCGCAGCGATTCGCCGTCCACGAGAGCTAAAATTCAATCTCGGCTTACAGGGATCAAGATCAAATCGGATGATCGGATGATCCGTGTGCGCTGGGAAATCGCATCATCCCGCATAGTTCCGCAAATAACCGAAAACGTCAGGAGGAAAAACGTCATATCTCACAAATCAAGCGACCCGTTCTCGCTAATCATGGTCAATCAACTTTCCGATACGAGCGCTTGAATCGATCTCGCCAGGTCCTTGCGTTACGTAGCTAGTTAAAAGGACCGACCCCCCGAGTACCTTGCACTCCCGCTTCGGCGGCCATAGTGAGCCCATTGGAAAAAGGCGAGAGGCTATAATCACCGTGAAACCGGTTAGCCGTCAAAAAGTTTCCGGGCGAATGATCGATAATTGGGGATAGGAAATGCGGGGTCCATCCAAACGTCTCGGCCCTTCGGAGGGGCACCCTTGTGGTGTGGTGGTTCGAACCCCCCTCGGGATAATTCGCGAACTTCGTTTCGTTTTTTCGTTTGTCGTTTTCTTCGTTTCGTTTCGAACAACTTGAAGTTTTGAGCTGGGGTGGACGGTTTTCCTGGTGCTTTCGGGGGATCCTGCGATTCGGTTTGTTTTCTCCTTCCGCGAACAAAGCTCTGCTGAGAAATGTTGCAGCGGCTGCGAAGAGGAGGGGACCTGGTCGAAAAAGATCTGCAGGACGGCGAGATGATCAACAGATGATCTTCGCTGGGGTTCCGCCGATCGATCCTACACCGACATAGCAAGCAACGGGAGGCCCAGCGCGAAGATGACGGCTATCGTTTTTTCGTGGCGTGTCCTCCCTTCCTGAAAAAGGTCCGTCAGAAACTGAACCCCTCTCGCCGCCCCATTGACACCGAAAACCAGCATCGCGCAGGAAGACAACGTCGAAACGCTGTCTCTACTTTCAATGGAGCTGCGAACTATAAAACTGGGACTGTGTTGGGCTTCTGGGCCACCTTCTCCTCTACAAACAGCCAAAGTGAAAGAGTTGTCCTTTCGAAAAGCCTCCAGAGAGGAAAAGAAACTGGAAAAAATAATTCTGCTGTGGTTTTTTTCCCTCCTGAGATTTTGTACAAATTGTAATTAGTACTTATTTTTGTCAGTTGCATTATTGTGCTGTAAAAGCTAAACAAAGGAACATCACCTCACAGAAAAGTGGTCTGCTTCTATACAGGACTGAAAATTGTGTATCTAGTCAAAAAATCTTGAATCAGAAAATGTAAGTTGTTTTTGAGCCTGATGTCAAAAACTAGGAGTTTAGAAAATAAGTCGACGGTGTACACTTTGGTTTCTTTGATTTTTCCATCTTCTTCTCCAGGGAAGCCTGTCTTTCACGACATCTGGAAATTGAGCACCAAAAGGAGAGAAAGAAGGGGTTATTTCATAAACTCAAAGAATTGGGTCTTATGGAAATGCTTGAACCAAGCAAGCTTTCAACCAACAAAAGTGGATCCTTTTCCAACCCCCTAGCCTCCCATCCCATTGGATTTGGCACCCCCTTTCTCTGTCCGTCTGTGAACACTTCAATGCACTTCTTGGCCTTGCTGCTGTTTTGTTTTTTTCCTTTTTTTTAAGGAGCACAAAAAATAAATGCATGCATGTGCATGTGTTGAAGCTTCTTCAGATTTTTTTTTTTAGCTTTTTTTCTGTTTTTACATTTGCACCTTGTTTGTTTTGTCAAGATTGACGCACCGAATGAACAATCAGGAAGGTTGGATTGCCGAGCATGTGGTGGCTCAAAAAAATACTCAGCAATAACTTGCGATGCATTGCATCACCAAACTGCCACACGCAAAAATTTAAAAATAACCTCATGTTTCCACCCACATGACATCTTCCTGACAAAAAAATGGTCGAGAAACAAAAAGATCTAATCCTGTCCGGTACCAGTCCGGTACCATATGGCTGGGGACAGGTTCCCTGGAAATCCCACATATCTGATTTTCATGCCTGTGGGGGAAAGAGATCCAACGAAGGTCTGAAAGAGTTTTGAAATGATTATTTACATTCTGGAGCCTGAAGCTGGATGTGTCAATCTACAGTTCATCGACCTGGAACCGTTCCAGAATACTTCAAGAATAGGAACTTGAACTGTGCAGTGAATCCTTCTGTTAATGATCATCGATAGCAGGAGGCAAACCAAGTCGAAGTCGACAAAAGTGGGATTTTATTATGTGCACTAATCCATGGCCAGACGCTCCCATTATTCGTTTTTGCCATAGAAAGAAAGAAAATTATGGTTTGACGAGGTATTTTCCAATGTTAAATGCTCTTGGTGCTATTTAAATAGCAAAAAATAAATAAAATAAATAAAAATAGAAATTTCCTTACTATTTTTTGCTAGTGTGCCACTGGATCACACGGTTTGCAGCGATTGTCTGTGAATTAAATCGCCGATTAATGGCATTAGAGTCTGTAATGATTGTTTACAAAAGAAGCCCCATGTAGAATGTATCGAAAAAACGAATCAGTTTTATGGGAATTTTTATTTAACTTCACTTCGAAATTTTTTGGCCAATGATTTTTGTGGAGAATTTCCCCCATCACTCCACACACACACCCAAAAGCAAAAAAAACCAAAAACTAAAATTATAATACTTCTTTTTGTGGTGTTTAAACACCAACATTGTTTCCCCAAGGATGGGATGGGAGAAAGCAAAAACAAACAAGTATTTTTTTATCGATGCAAAAAATACATGTTTTCTTCTACCTCCACCTCAGCTGTGGGAATTGGTGAAGTCCCCTTTAAAGACAAACAGTAAGCCAAACCAAAGAGAAAAAAAAGAATCAAACAGAGATATCTGTTGTTGTTGTCTCTTATTTTAATCTCAATGAATTCATTCCTGAGCAAAGGGGGAAACAGGCTCCTGTACATAAAATCAAAATGGCCATTCATCAAAATTCTTGGGGGGTTGCTGAAACGATCGAAATACTTAGATGCCGGTCGATGAAAGACAAACAGGGGGAAACTTTCACTGAATCTAATTCCCCTCTGCGAATTAGAGGGGAATTAGAGGCCAAACTCGTTTGCCCGCATCCCAAATTTTCCGCCCCGACTTAAGTCGGGTTTTGAGTTGGGTAAAAGTCGGTACCGACTTTGCCCAACTTAAAGTTATACTTTCGAGTCAAGTGACTTAAGTCGATAAAAAGCTAGGCAGCTCATGTCGCTTGAAAGTTGGGCGACTCATGTTGAGATGGGAGCTGGGTGACTTGAGCCGAAAAACAGTTGGGTAGCTCATGTCGCTCGAACGTCGGGCGACTCATGTTGAGGTGCGAGCTGGGTGACTTAAGCCGGAAAACAGTTGGGTGACTTTTATTGGGGTGGAAGCTGGGTGGACTGCATTGTCACAATGAAAATGTTACAGGGGCTGCAACAATAACACAGACATTTTGGAGAGAGAATCTTACACAAGAATCCATATAATACAATCAATACAAGCATCTTTATGTGAGTTGCAATCCCCAAAACATATTCAAGCCCAATCACGCACTTCTACAAGATCGTTCAAGTAAAATCTTCTTTCAGATTTCTTGATCCCCCTAATCCAAGCCGAACCATCAGAAAACTCAGCTTTTTTGTAATCCTTCCCAATTAGCACTTGTTTTCGTATTGCCCGTACATCTATTAAAAAACAAGAATGCTCAAATCCCCTTCCGCTTTTACGCTGCTTCATTTCCCACTTCAAAGACCTCAATGTGATGGTGCCGTTTCTTTCCCCACTATCTTCAAACCAACGCCCAAGGACCATATTTTTTTGATAATCTCATTGTGCTCACTCTTTGATGTGAGAGTGACCGTGAGCACAGCAGACACCTGAGTACAATACCCAGACCAAAGGTTTAGTTTAACTCTGCCCGGTTTGAAAATTTCCAAAGGCTATTCAATAGCCTAAATACTACAATGATTGTAGTGAATCTTATAAAACACAGAAAAATAAAATGGAAAGAGGAAATGACAGAAACTATAAGCAAAATTACAAATTTCAGAAAGGACCATGACACACCCAGCAACTAATCAGCATTATCTGGGCGTTTCTCGAATCCAGCTTGCTGAGTTACCGGGCATAGCAGACACTAAATGATAATGCAGTAGGATCTTACCCGTCACCACCTATCCATGATGGCATTATCTCCAGCAGCCTCCACCTCGATGTCGAATGGGCCCAAAGCAATTTTTCTTGGTGGGCTACTCAGGGTATGATAGCTCCGAATAATGTGTACCGTCGAATCTTCTTGTGGGATACCCAACATTGCCTTAACTTCAATCTGCAAAAAGTGTTAACCTTCTTAACAAAATATCACAGGGATTATCTCTATGATAAATGACCAATCCTCAAGAACATGCAGTGTACAAGGACAAGAAAAATTGGCAGTAGGACAAAATATATCACGAAACAACAGGATGAAGTTAGGATAACAAAAGCGACAGAGTACATACCCTGTACCTTGACATCAGCAACATCAGACCAGTTACACAAAGCGATATCAGGGATGCTGAAGGGAGGAACCTCCCACCAAGTCACGAGTTACAATCACAGGATTGAGCAGCTCTCCTGCAATCTATCACACAGAATTTCAACACCAAGCAGCAGCATCTCCACAAGGCAACCACAACGGAATGGGCTCTCCCAGGAGGATACATTTACAACCTCTTGTAAAGGGTTAGGGGAAGCAGTGAGGTACATGAACAAAGGAGGCCCTCCTGGGGGTCTACTCACCCTGGAATCGTCGCTGCTCACCATGAAGGCACTCGGGCTTGCACCAGGACACGACCGGACATCGGGAGAACGGTCTCCTACCTGCAACACACACACACACACACCACACGCTGAGGACCATTGCCGATACGACGTGGACGGGACATGAGCGTTTGTCCCCGCAGCTGCGCTGGACGCTCCACCCTGGTCTCTCGGCTACACTGCCGCCCCTGTTTGTTGCGACGTCTGGCTCCGTCGACGAAACCCGACTCCGTCGACACTCTTATTATGGTTCCCTGTCTCGTCGATTGCAACACCAAACGATGATGGTACCACAGATGGTTGCTCCGTGACTGGGTATCTGCGTGACGGAATGATGGCTGGTACGAGGCGCGCTATTTTTGGGATCGTACTGTTCTGGATGCTACATCGTACTTAAGTTACTTAACTTCCCATCGGCGCAAAGTCGGATAACTCTCAGCCGCCCAAAACGTTGGGTAACTTAAGTAGACAAAATAGTCGCTGACAACCATTTTCTGACTTAAGTTACCTGGCTTCCCATCAACGCAAAGTGGGTTAACTCTAAGTCACACATCAAGTTGAATGGCTCAAGTCGATGAATAGTTGGTACTGACAATTTTATCTACTTAAGTCAGTTGACGTCGACTCAAACAAATGTTGGTCAACTTTTAGTTGGGTGAACAGTTGATCCACATAAGCCGAAAAACAGCTGTTATCGACATATGTTATTGATATGTCACTCGACTTTTTTACAACATAAGTTGATATCGGCTTTGTACTGACATAAGCCATGTAGCTTTTGATCAACTTTTGGCCGACTTTAAGTCAAAACCAACTTTTTTTTAGCTTAAGTAGGGGTCGGAAAATTTGGGATGGATATTTCCGGTTTCTTTGCTTTTCTGGAGCAGGAACGCTGTTTCAGAATTTCCCTGCTCAGCAAACAGTTGAAAACCTGTTTGATAAAGCAAATAAGCAAAGGGGAATTTGAATACCCCTCCACCCTGGTAAAGGCGAGAAAAAAAAGACGTTTCTCCTGCAGAAATTCTCAACAAAAAAACCACAAGCTCATGGATTCCCTGGGGATCCCCTCCCCTTGGCGCTTACGGAATGCAACTCAGGCATCGACCTCTATGTCGGTCTGGAGCCCCATTGTTCGAGGAGCGTATTTGCTTGGATATGGGTGTGGTGCGTTGGCTGAACGGGAGGTGTTGAGCGCATACGGGATTGCTTTCGATTCACTGGGCTCGGATAGTGAAAATCTGCTTCGCTGTATGTGGGGTGGCGGCTGCGCTGTTTCGGTTGGGAATTGCGGAAACGCTGGTTGAGATGCGGAAGGGTGGACTGGCTGCAACGTCCCATCGCACCAACGATAAAATAGCTGGTCCCCAATTACGACACGCTGCGGCTTGCTGGATTCCATACTGCTCGTTTTGACGCGAAGGCGGAGCTGGTGAAGTTCGATCGCTGCCGTGTTGAATTGGCGGCGTGGATTTTCTTTTCCAGTGCAGTGATTGGCGTGGGGTTTAACAGGACGCCGCATTGATAGATCCATCGCTGAATTGCTGTGGAACGAAAAAAACAGTGAGTGGTGATTCGACACCCCGAAATCATTGCTCTCATTTGAATTTTCTTCAAATGATTTTCTTCTTTTGCTGCTTTTTTTTCGCTGGCTCAAATCTTTTTACTTTTTGGAGAAAAAAAACCCTCTCTGAAGGTGTTGAAATTGAAATCAAAATTGATTTTTTGGTTAATGGTTGGAATATGCTGTGCGCCATCCCAAACAAAAACTGAAAAAAAAAAACCTGGCAGATATCGCCATGGACGAAGATTTTCTAAAGAAAGTCGTTTTAACATTGCAGAATTCCCCCAAACACAGAGTGGCCAAAACAAGGAAATCCAGAAAAGAAGCCATAAGAAGACCATGGCGACGATCGAGGTTTCCAACACATTCTTAATAGGAGTTATCGTGGCATTTGTGATCGTCAGAATCGTTTGCGAATGCACGAAAGACACCCACATGAGGCCACAGCTTCCGTCTGACATCCGGTTCACCATGAATTCCATTCCGAATTTCATAACCACACCAGATGGCCAAATCGGACCTCTTGCTGATTTCATCGACGAATTGCTCCTGCATGGAGATCAATTGGCTATGATGGTCCAACCCGTCAGAATCGTGTATGCTAATTCACGGTGGTGGGCGCTGGACAACAGGAGGCTGTATGCATTGAGATTGGCCGAGGGCAGGGGTGCCGTGAGTGCTGTCAGACATGTGGTGCTCAAGTTGGAGGACCCCCAGGTTCAAAGAGAATTCTCACAAAAACATTGCACCCAGAGCTTGGGGAACACGGTGAATGTTGATGTCGACTCCAGTTTCAGATGGGGGCCGGAGTATGAGATGAAAAAAGTGTAGGGTTTTTATTACTATAATTGACGGATGGCCCTGTTTCTTTTTTTTTTCCCATGTGTTGCGAACCCGAAATTGAAATTGAAGTAATGGGTGGTTGCAGTACGGATTGTACCTCCGGTGTTTGTATATATTCGGGATTCTAGAATTAGTAGGGGGTTCTCTGTAACACTACGATCACGCTGTGTTGTCCCTGTTGCATTGTGCTGTCTACGGCACATCTGAATTGGGTGGGAATTTTTTTTTAGTAGAGTTTTAAAGTGAGTTATTCTACACAGTTGCTTCTCGACAAGCGGATCTTGACCTTACAAAAAGGTGTTCTCATACAGATGGTGCCAAACTAACATCCAGTCATCCCATAATCATAAAAATGGGCACATTAACAAGAGTTAAAAAACACTTGAGTCTTAAAAGTTGCAAACCAAACTTTCACAGGAGTCAAATTTCCCTCTCATAACTCCACCCTTCTTCCTGGCTTCTTATTAAACCAGGCTGCCATGGTTTACATGGCAGCCACTACTCAGCTCACAGTCTGACTCACAGCAAAGACCATCCAAACCAACGATGAACAACAGACCAGTAGAAAACCTCAGCCCAACTCTCATAGAGTAGCAAAATGGGTTCTGGTGATAAACATGTTGGAACCGTTGGTGCAGTCTGGCAAAAATGATCTTGCAATGCTGCCCTCCTCTTGTCAAAAAACTCATGACATTAGATGCCTTTCCAAAAATGACCTTGTCCTCCCCCAGTTGTGGTGTGAAAATTCTTCAACTAGAGAAAAAAATATGGTCTGGAGGGATGTGGAAGGATACTGCATGAGATGCATTTGTTGGGGAGCTGGTTCAACATTCAGAATTCCAATCATTTGTTTCTCGAATGGAGGGAAGTCTGAAACATCATTCAAGAAAACGTCGTTTTTTTCGTACAGATCATCCTCAGAGTGGAATGAATAATTGGTTAATGCTTGACGCAACTCCACACATATCCCCTGCATTTCCTTGAAAGGAGCAAGTAGTCCTGTTGCAAAACAATTGCAACAGGAAAGCAAGCAGGGCATCCAGCTTTATTCCATCAACCCGTTACACAGCAACATTACACTCCATACAGCATTCACAACGAATCGTCAAGGAAAAAAAAATAAAATGTGTGATGATAGTACAATGGATGTCCGGAGTTCCCCTTTCCCCACCGTGATCTCATCTAAAGCTGTTTATGCAAAAAAAAACATGCAAAGCGCTGGATTTTCTTTTTCCATTTCTTTCCCTCCTCGGTGGAAAAATAAAATGGAAACAAAAAAAACCCGAACAATATGTCTGGAATAGCACCACCAAAACCGCCGCGTTCCTTCCTCCCCCCCCCAAAAAAAAAGAAAAACATCAACCCATTTTGTGCTTTTGCTATGAAAATTGTGGAGCAGGGAAAACGGGAAAAAAAACCACAAGGAATGGTAATCTTTTTCTGCTCCCATTCCCCCCCAAAAAAAAAAACAAAAAACAAAAAACACCAAAAAGTCGCTTCAAAAAGTTGCTTCATGAGTCCTTTGCTCCTTTTTCATTTACTCTTTGCTATAAATGTTTTTTTTTTCTTTTTTTCAACCCTCACAAAACAAGTTCTTCAAACAAGGGCAATAGGGAGTTGTACAAAAACCGAGATATGTGTATATATTTTCTGGGGGCTATATAAATCAAAAAAAAAAAGAAACGGCCCCTCATTTCCAAAAAATGCATCAAAGAAACCAAGAAAACGAATAAAACGAACAAAACTCTGACACCCTGGGAACCCCGCCCCCCTTAGAAGTTTTCATTTTTCACATCAAAACTCGCTCAGCAGTCCAAGAAGAGAAAAAACAAAACAAAACAAAACATAAGGTGGGGAACAGAGGTAGGGTTCAGGTGTTGATAGATAACAGGAAATCGAATAAAGAAAAGCAACCCTTGTTGATGATTTCCTGGCCCCAAAAAAAAACCAAACGAAAAAACGTAACAAAATGAGAAGCAAAACCACTGACAGAACCCCACTGCACATTACCATAACACCTCTCTCAAGCCCTTTTTCGACCAAAAATCAAAAACAAGAGTTCCCGACACACAGTCGCACCAAAATAATAATTTTTCTTTACTTTTTTTCTTTTTTTTTTGTTCCAAGTTTTTTTGTTTTTTTTTTTCCCATCCACTCAGATTGTGGGTCCCCGGGGGAGGGAAAAAAAAAGCGGGTTAAAAAAAACAAACCGAAAACGCACGGAGACCATATTACGTTGCCAAAGTAATATTGCGGAGTCCTAAAAATATATATATATATATGTACATATATATAAAAATGAACTCAGCTCTAACAAAAAAGAGTTGCCCCAAGAAAAAAAAATTAGCAAAACACAAAAAAGACACACGAAAAAAAGCCCATGGAAAGGGTGGGAAGGGCATGGAAACCCTTCATATTCGAAAAAAAAAAATTCAACGCACCCTTTTCTTTTGTTTTTCCTTCCTTTTTTTTTCCTGGTTTATCCAAAAGACAATTTTTCATCTTACAAGCTATGCCTACAGCGTTTTTTATCTCTTTTTATCTTCCTTCTTTTTTTTTTTCTTTTTCCTTTTTTTTTTTGAAAGACACCTCCCTTAACTTTTTTTTTCTCTTCCTACATCACCCAACATCATCCAAAAATTCCTCCTAAAATGATTATCCATTCTTTTTTTTTCTTTCTTTTTTCGCCTATTTCTTGAACAGCCCCCCCCTTTTCAAAACCACACAGGAACAGCTCCCCTCCCCCTCCCTTTCGAATCTTTCTTTCAAGAATTTAGAACACAGAAATGCATCGATGAGCAAAAAAACACACACACAAACATTCCCCCCCTTCTTTTTCTCCTCTCATATCCCATTTAGGTTCCCTAATTAGGTATACTCAGCAAATTCATCCTTAATGCACCCACACAGACAGCACCCTCTTTTTTTTTCTTTTTTTCCTTTCCAATCCACAGAGAACACTCAAAAAAACAACCAGAAAGCAGGGAAAACAGCTATAAAATCATCCCCCCTTCCCTTTGTTTTTTTTCCAGCATTTCTCCCCCCCAAAAAAAACACCCTCACAGATAGAGCGTCGAGAAGAGGAAAAACCCTCGGAGCCGAAAAGGATTTTTTTTTGTTTCTTTACTTTTCAATAGATTCTCATCTTGTGTGTTTAACAAAAAAGTATGACAGCGGGTAGCCAATAAATTGATTGTGTTTTGTGTTTTTTTCACCCCAAACAGTTCCCCAGGAACTAACCCAAAAGAAAATTCCCTCCCAACCAAAATAACAAATCTTTCCCATACCCCGAAATGATAGCTTCGACTCATGTTAATTCATCCTTACAAATATCTTTTTCCTTCTTCTTTTTCCCCAAACCCTCTTGTTTATCACTTTTAGGCCAGTGGATTTAGCTACGATGAGAGAGGTAACCAAAAAAAGGACAAAAAAAAAGGAGAAAAAACCGCACCCCCTATCTTTCGATGTTTCACACCGTTTCAGGGAATTTTCGCCCTTTTTTTTCCCTTCTTCAGATACTTTTCTCCTTCTCCTTTTCCACTCCGAATTAAAAAAAAAATCATCTAACTCTTGTGTTTGGTGGTTCATTGTTTACCCCAACTTTTTTTCTTTTCTGTTTTTTTTTCTTCCCCATTTCTTTTTTTGAAACATACGATTCGACACTCTCCTAAATGGGATTCTATTTTTTTTTTAAAGGGGAGGTTTAAAATGTGTGCATAAAAGAGTTTTTTTTTTGCTCATCTAGACATCCCTGTGTGGATTGGGGAGGGGGGGTATTTCGAGGTTGCTACTGACTGGTGGGTGTGTCCTTTCTCTGAAGAAATGCAGGGCTCTCCTGCATGCGGGACATCACTGATTTTCGAGCATTGAAAGCTGACATCGCCGAATTGCTCCTCATCATCCTAAAAAATTTACACAAAAAAGAGTTAGTCCCTCAGAAGCTTCTACAGCAAACGAACACCATCTACATCTAAAATGTGCTTTATTTCCCCAAAAAAAAGAAGTTGATTCTTTTTAGAAAGCACTGCTGTCAGGTGCCAGCCAAGGTCAATGAAAAAAAGAAAAAACAACAACAAACACCGCACTACCGGGGTGATAACACAACGGGTGCAGGGAAAAAAAAAAGAAAAAAAAATCAAAACAGAAGATGAGGATGAGTTGATCTTGTTCCTTTCATCCACGAAAAAGATGGTGGGGGTTGCTTCACAGTTTATTTAAATTGGGATGCAAAAAATGAAAAAAAAAAGGGGGGGGGGGGGCAAACAGGTGGAACCCATACACAGACAAATGATGGAGCAGTCGTGCTGACCAACAAAATTCAGTTCAATTCCAATCAACAGATGCACACAGCATTCATCATCCTTTCAGTTCCTTTCTTTTTTTTTCCTTTCCTTTCTCTTTCTGTTCTTTTTCTTCCCTTGAAAAACCCAAAAAATATGAAATGTAAACTTTGGAAAAGAAAACCCACTCAAGCGTTCATTTTGTTGCTTTTTCGGTAGAGGCAAAAGCAAAGACCCTCCCGACCACGGAGGATAAAATCGTGACGCTCGCCATCCCACTTCCGCTCGGTGTAACTTTTATCTCTCGAGAAATATTGTGAGTATTAGTCGTCCAGGGGAGGTGCGATCGGATCTCCTTCCATTGTGACTCAGCAAACCACCCAAACCCGCTCTGAAATGTCGTAACCAAAGGCAGTGCAAAAGGTGGAAAGGCGGAAAGAGAAAATGATCTATCCAGCTGTAAAAAAAGTTTTTTTGAATGAGGCCTTTTCCCCTGATCGTTGGGGAATCGTCGAAAGGAGCTCTCACCAGCGGCTGTTGTAGGCGTGCAAATATTGCTGAGCGTAGGTCGCTTGCTCTTGCTTTGGGCGCTCCCACATGCTCTGGCTCCTGCGGGTTGGGAGGGAAGGAAGGAGAAAGCGACGATCAGCGTCCCAAAGAATTACATAACACTGCCGCGAGGTTTCGTAAGACCAGATCAAACCCTTTTTCTGGATCGCTGGCGACTTCGTGCGACAGGGTGGGGTTGCTGACGAAATGCTGAGAGCGAAAAGCGATGGAGGCAAAAAACAGGGTTGCCGGAGCAGGGCGACCAACCTGGCAAAAGTTCCTCTGGTCGGTTCGCGCCTGGAGACCTGGGAAACCGGAGTCTCGCCACTCCCGATCAGGCCACCGGCAATCTTTTTACCAGAGTTCGTTCCAGTGCGCTCCATTGTACCTCAGGTTTTGATATACGCTTCGTTCGTTCAGGTTTTGCTTCCAACGACCACGGACGGGGTCAAAAGTGTCGGAAAAAAAAAGGGCACGAGAGAGTTTTGGTTGCGAGGCAAAATACGGAAATAAACGATTGGTGCACAAGAAAAGAAATAAACTCCTCGGGCTCTCGGGCCAACGGCGCGTTTTGGTTTCCTTTCTTATGCGGGTGGCTGTTTGGGGTGCGAATTCGGGTTGGTCGATTGGTTTCGGAGCTTTGGTTTTATGGGGGTGGGGTTCGGCTGCACTCCAGCTGGCACAAAAAATATTCCCCACGAGCATATCCTTGAGAGCTCCCTGGTCAGTCTACGCGACACTAGTTCATTTTTTTTCTATTTTTCTAATTCCTGAAAAACGTGTGATCCACACAAATTTCCTTGCGCACACCCTCCCCCTCCCAAAGACGTCAAAGCCAAACACGCGCGTCGTCCGGAAACGCAGTCCAGCAACACGGCCAGAAACGATAAAGATCGACTCTTGTGAAATAAACGAGTGGCTTCTGTAGCAATGCTGTTGGCGCCAACTCGAACGCACTCCCGCCCTGGCGAGTTGCCACCAATTCATCCTGCTGCACAGGTGCGGTGACTTGCACAACACCTTCAGTTGATCATATCTGGCGATTTTATCCCGACCTTAGTCCAGTTTCGTCTGTAAATTTGAAAAGCCTCGACGCAATCCTGGCTGCCACGTTACCCAGCGCAGCGTCGTGGCTCGTTTCCGCAACACACTATAGAGAGCGTTTGAGTCGATACTTCGGAATCCAGCAAATACTGTCGAGTGATTGGGCGACCGTATGTTCATGCAGGCAAATGCGTCCAAGAGGGACGTCAAAGATTACGGAAAGGTAACAAGCGTTTCCATTTGAGATAGAACCCGCTCGCCTTGTTCTACGGTTCGCTTACCATGCGTCAAAATTGCGTTGATGGCTTATAAACGCAAACAAAACGACATGCAAGGGGAAGAGTCTTACTCAGGGTTTTCTTGTTTTGATTCCTTTAAAGGGTCTCCAGTGGTATTTCAGGCAGCAGATGGCTATGGGGCAGAAGCTAAGCTTCAAGACAAGGATGAGCTGGGAATAAGCTTGCTGGTCAAAGGACAGCCCCAGGCATTCATAGGTGGAAACACAACCTGAGAAAAGAGCTCCTTTCTCACAGATCGCCCTAAGCAGCACTTTGATATTCAATGGGCAACTACATCCACAAACCATTCAGATTGTGTGTGTTGCTTTCCTGGCCAGATTTCTTTTCGCTCACTCACGATACTAACACAAGTGCCATTAAGCCTGCATCTCACGAGCATCCTGAGGAGACCCCTCCTGGAAATGCAGCCTGTCAAGTTGATTCTGAAAGCTTGCCGGTGCTCAGCCGACAACTGATTAGAGCAGAGGGGGGAAAGCAAAGAGGGGACCACCGTACCATCCATGATGCCTACCACAATCTTGGTCATCATTTTCAACAGGTGCTTCTTCGTTTCTCACGATTAGTTTTCGGACCGGCCGACAAGAAATTGGTTGCTAAATCTGCCGATGTTGCTGCAAGGTGGGAAACCTATCCAAAGCACTGCTTTTCTATCGTCGGTCACTGCAAAGTGCTCGAACAGGGGGCTACGAGCAAGGGGAAATGTCTGCAAATCTGGCACTGGGCCTAGTTTACCAGCATATGGGGGATTTGGAGGAAGCTGCTTGCTGCCATGAACGGTGAGCTCACACCCTTCAATTTCTGGATTTGTTCATGAGTGCTTGTATGGCTGTCGGGGCCACTGTAACAGTGCTGCAGCTGTGAAAACCCCTATCTCTGAACTCCTGGTAGGTTTCTGGAGCTCTCTGGAGACCAGGATGTACAAACAGACAGCAATGCTGCGTTCACCAGTTTGGTTCAAGTCTATACAAAAAAGGCAGAGGAAGAAGAGAAACAGGGACACACCGAGGCAGCTATTGATTATCTGAAAAGATGCATGGACTTTGTTGAACAGGCATGTGGTGGTAGCCCACCTCGTCGGACTATACCACACTGTGTGCTCAAACTTTTCACCTTCTTTCCAAACATGATAAGGGACACTTGATCTCTCCTAACCGACACAAACTAGAGCTTTACTGTTGGCTTCATTAGTCAAGCACATCCTCATTAGTGCCTGAACCCAGGTTGAAGAAGTGCTTTATACAGACTGCAACACTCTCGGTAAATATATATGTATCCTAGGGAAAATGGGGAACAGGTATTCCTACAATGTTATTATGGTCAGCAAGATTCATGTGCCTCACAAGGAGGTGGCTGGATGTCGGCGTTCCTTTAAATTTCGGCTGCCTTAAAGCATGCTAAACTCAGAATTGTGGACTGCAGGTTGAGGACACCGTTGCAATGGGCCATATCAATCATCGCCTGGGTGTTCTCCATCAACAGCGAGGTGAATACCAGAAAGCTCTTCATTTCCACTCAAATCATTTGAACATGAGCCGTCAGATCAGAGATCAGGGTGCCGAGGGCCAAGCATACTGTGGAATGGCCGAATGCTACGAAGCCTTGAACGATATGCCTAAGGCCATCCTATCACTGGAAACCTACCTTGATATCAGTCGGATGCAGGTGGGCGGAGCTGGTGTTCGACCGATGTGGCATATTTCTTGTCAGCTTTTGTTGAAATTGTGCAACTCCTCTCGATTTACAGGTTTGTTTTCCCACTGGCTGGCATCGGCATGTCCAGAAATCTGTGGTTGTCTCACCTGATGTTGGTTTTTGTAGGACCCTGAAGGTCAGGCAAGAGCTTGCTGCAACCTTGGCATCATTTACTACAACCAAGGGAAGTTTGAACAGTCTGTGACGTACTTTGAGAAGTTTTTCGAGGTTGCTAGAACTTTGGGAAATCAGCAAGTTTTGGACATTGCACGCATCAATCTGGGGGTTGCCAGAGGTGCTGCACGGATGAACGAATACATGCTGGTAGTACAGGACGACCTCCCGGCGCTTTTGCACTGGAAGAACAATAGAATGCCGTTCTGGGAAGTGGCTTGATTAAGGAAGCGAGGTCTTTGTTGTAAAGAACAGAAGCGATTGCTTGTTGTAAAGCTTTCGGACAGTTTGCCTCCACTCATGTATCGCAAGTTTTTCACACAACCTCCAGGACTTCCTTCAGAACTGGGACTTCCTGGTGGTAGAGCAGCAAGTTTCACAGGGGGCCCACACTTGTTGGGAACTTGAAGCTACCCATGTGTTGTTCATATCTTTGGTTTGGGGCACAAAAGTATGCCGCAATCTATCGAAATCGGCAAACGAAGGCCGCCGCCATCTTGGGACACTCTTCCCCAAGGTCGCCTCGACGAGTAGTTGTCCCAACCTGGCTGTATTCCTTACTTGAGAGTCAACGTCCGTCAAACTGGATGCGGCTCGGCGCTACTAAGTTCCCTGTCGACGGAGGTGGATAGGAAGTTGCTGTGGTTTTTTGTATCAAGATGCGGCGCCGTGAGGCGGCACCAAAAACGGAAACATGCCCGATCAGCAGTGTCAGAGATGCTTACGGTTTTGAGGTACTCACTTTTACGCCAGCATGCATGAGAGTATTGGGCTGAACTCGCAAGTCGGTTGGGTTTCTTGTTCCTGGAAAACAATAATTAACCGTCGAACGAGGGGGAAGCGTCCGACGTCGATCTGTGTTAAATCTTTGCCTCCCAATCAACAAGAAATCCAACCTGGGAGCAGATCATTTCGAGGGGTAGTAGTGTGAAGCTGGATTTTGCCGATCAGGTCAAGAGAGAGTTCCAGCACCTGTACAATAGATACTCGCCACTGTGGGAAAAGGAGGAGAATGAGCGAGGGGAGCGGTGGAAATCGTTTTTATCTTTGGTTGCACCTGACATCAAGATCAGAGTTCATGGAGAAGGTCACTGGTGAGTGACTGAAGGCGTATCGTCTGTCCTTCGCTATATCCAAAACAATCTTGTGTTCACAGTATGGTTCTTTGAAGGATTTTCGAGGATAGATCGGGTGCCGAACGTGGGTTGGGGAGTATCTTGAAAGGCATCGTTGGGGGAGAGGCCTGTGAGGGTGAAAAATGCCACGCGCTCGATGTGAGGGAAGAGTGGCATCAGCACTTCCGAGCGTTGGTCCAAGCGGGTATCCCAATGGTGAGGCTCTCTGGTTTGATTGGGAGAACATATTCCGTCAAAAATTCTGCTCGCTGACATGCTCATTTCCGACCAGTGCTTGAGGGGTGATCTATGGCGCTTGTCTCTTGGAACCCAGTCCCGCAAAGTGAAGGGCTTGTATTGGCTTCTGGCGAAGTCTCCGCAAAAAAGGGTGAGATCCTGATGGAGAGCTTTTAAAGACGCCAAATTTGAAGTCTGTTGTGTTGAATCTATTGGGAAGGATAAAGGCCATAAGCGGCACCTCTTTCGTTCATTGATAAACGTTTCATAAACTCAGAGCGGCTCTTCCACTGACGATGAAATCGGGAAAGGAGCTTCAAGCGCACCAGCACAAGAAAAGGAGCAAAAGGTCGACAACAACGAGGACAGGTGATTTCAGTTTGGATCTGTTGCAGACACAAGGGGCAATGGATCGGAAATGATGTCTTTGATGTGTGTTCCAGCGACTGGATAACTCAAATCGAAAAAGACCTGCACCGCACTTTTCCAGGCCATCCATTGATGGACATAACTGGTAGAGACGGGCTCCGAAGAGTTTTGGCCGCTTATTCCCGCTACAAACCTGACGTTGGATATTGCCAGGTACTGTAGATACTCGGTTAGTCTTTTGTTGAACGGCGGAAAGAAAATTCTCGCGATATCTGATGAACGAATGTGCAGGGGATGAATTTTACTGCTGGGCTCCTCCTACTGTTTATGGATGAGGAGGAGGCTTTCTGGTGCCTGTCCGCCTTGGTCGAAGATCTACTTCCCGGCCATTTTCATATGGAAATGATAGCACCAGTCATTGATCAGATGGTGTTTCGTCACATGGTGGAGCAACACTTTCCAAAGCTCGCAGCGCATCTGCAAGGCCTTGGAGTGGATATAGCATACATGTGCACCCAATGGTTTCTTTGCTGCTTCGTCAATGCTCTCCCGCTTGAAAGCTGCCTCAGAGTGTGGGATCTGCTCTTTTTCGAGAGGTGCCCCTGTGTAATGTTTCGGGTAGCGCTCGCATTGGTGGATGTGTATTCACAGGTGTGCAAAATCGAGCCACAAAGCCCGCTCTCTGTATATATATATATATATATATATGTGTGTGTGTGTGTGTGTGTGTGTGTGTGTGTGTGTATATACATGTCTGCAGTGAGGTTGACATATTTCTTGATGCTTGTCCAGGCACTGGTGCAAACTGTTGATGCTCTGGATGCCTGGGAATTGCTGCAATCCATGGCACCCATGTCTTACGATAGCAGCCAGCTTATTGACGTAGCGTGCATAGCTTTCTCAAATGTGACGCAGCAGTACTTAGACAGTTTAAGGGATATCTACAATGAGCGATTTGCGAAACAAGACGGTGGAAATGGAGGTACTTAAACTGGCCTTTTTTTGAGGTTGCAAGAATAAACGGGTGTGGTGGCTTAGGTCGGTTTTTGATTGAATCACGACTACATTGTATGAATATTGTATGCTATCCTCAGGGCAGAATGCACCAGACCCCTGTGATGCTCGCACAACAGACGATCAAGTGCCAGGAGCTGTGGCGAGCTCACCTGGGGCAAGCCCAATAGCAGCGTATTGGGCGTTGAGAGAGGTACGTCTGGAATCCACCAGCTGGTGCAGCAGATCCCCAAATTTGGGCGTATTGTTGCGGTGAGCTCTATCTGACAGGGCCTTTTTTCGTATCTCGACAGAGTAAGGAGTCGTCTGAAAGAACAGAAAATTCGAGAGGTATTGTTGCAGCTCTTGTTGGAATAAACTCTATCTCACTTCGTTGGAATCGACAAATTGATTTGAACCCGTTTAAACGTGCGTCTGAATTGTCTCTGCAGAGCTCCGTACAGACATGAGTGGAAGAAACATCGATCCACCGCGATTGTCAAGGTCCCCTTCACAAAAGAAAACCAACATGTGAGTGGAGGACTTGGTGAAGCTTGTTTGGTTGCAAACTCTCACTACTTTCAAAGGAAAAAAGGGAATCATGATGTTGTAGGTCAACTTTCAACAATGTGTCGACCAGCTCGGCGGCGGTGAGAGCCTTGGAAATCGCCGCCACGTCGTACACCCCAAGAGACCCAACTGGACAGTCTTCGGCATTGTGGAGGTCTCAGCGGAGCTTAGCTGGCTCCCCAGAAAACAGCGAGCGCCGATCGAGCGATGATATCAGCTCGGTTTTGTCAGAAGAAGGTGCCATTAGAAGAGCCGTGGAAGACGCCGTCATATATCTTCAAGGTTGTCAAACCGATGGCTCAACCTCCAGCTCGGCATTATTCAGTGAAGATGCCAGCGCCGGCGGTAGTGTAAGCTCTAGCGATCTGGGGCTGAAGAGACTCTTTGATGGAGAAGGTGAGACCCTTTCACCGCTCGAAAAGAATCAATTTTTTTTTCGCTTCTTTATGCACAATTCTTGTGTATGCTTCTTGAAGACTAGATCCGCGAGAGGGTAGCAGGCCTGACGCGTTTCAAAGCACCATCGACGGGGGAGGCAGCGAAGGTAGGCTTTGGAGAATGTTCGCAGCAATGGGGCACTTTCTCGTTTGAAGTTGAAAAAAACTGCTCTGGGGTGATTTTTCTCGATATTCAGGTCATTCCACTCAAGTTGGAAAACTCGTCCAGCTCGTGGTCAGCTTACAATCGAAGATCGTCCGCAGCGAGCGGCGGCGGCTTGAGGCACAGCAAAAAGCCACCAGTCTGTCCGAGACCGTGTCCGCCCTTCGAAACAGGATCGTCACCATTCTGGAGGATGCGAAGCACAAAGAGGAGTTCACGAACTCGCTCATCGGCAAGATGCAGAAACTGATCGAGGAACTCGAAAGGAAGGAAGAAGTACGAAAAACGACAGTCGACTCTACTCATATCTCAATGTTCGATTTTGACGGTTCTGTGTTTTTGGTTCAGAGCATAGACGAGCAGCGACACATCATCATGGTCCAACAAGACCAGCTTGTTGAAAGATCAAAAGAGGGGGCAGGTACTGCAGTTTCTCAAGCAACGCGTCCTGGGCACCTCATATCCTTGGAATAGTGTGGATATACACAGCACAGCCGGGTGCAGCTTTGAATGTTTTCCTTTGGACCTTGTGTGCATTGATGAATTTCAGGTGGAAGAACAGCCAGCGCAGCCAACACGAAAACGTCGCCGCTGGGTCGACTGAAAGAGGTTCTCAAAAGGGATTCGCGGCGGGGATAGGAATAGCTTCTTTGTTTCATACTGTGAACGGCTGCCATTTGGTCTGAAAAAAAAAAATGGATGAGGAACGGCCTGGTTGTGTGTGGTGGTGTCAAGATCATAAAAGCTTCTGGTCAGAAACAGGTTAAAAACAACGATGAGTTTATTTGGATATGTTTTGTGACTTTGAAATCCTGTAAAAGGTCAAAGGTAGCTGCGGGTATGCTTTTCCACACATGTATTTTCTCATGCAGGTTCTCTCAAGTTTAATTCCTTCTGGCAGGAGCTCGAATCTGATCGAATATGGATAAAATTCTTATCTCCCTCTCTCTGAATATCGCTAAGGCCAAAAGCATGTTGGCCAACATCAAGATATTGTCAAATCATAGATTCATGTTGGTCCAACTCGGCATTCCTCTATGCAAACGAGCTTTTTCCCCGTCCATTGTTTCACACACTTGGGGTGCATATGATACTCTAAAACGGTCTCGTAAAGCCCAAGGATATCATGGTCAAACTCGAAAATGAATGGTTGCGGCCCCGCGATTGCGAGTCAACGTTCGCTGATAATTATGAATTTAACCACAGTTTCACAACCGATAATTCGCTGAAGATATAAGGCTGCAGTCATTCAATTCAAACGCAGAATTTCAGGAAATCTGCGAATCGCAACAAACCTCAATCCCACATCGACCGTCCAACCAGAACTTAGCACTTGTAAGACCCTATCGACCCAGATCGATTCGTGAGTGACACCAAAAACAAGCCTGTTCAGATCACGAACACCAAAGGTCGCAACTCTGTTTTGCCCTGTATCCTTACGCAACAAAACAATCAGTCTTGACAGAGAAATTTGCCCTGTGATCCTGATAGACTAAAAATCGTCCGCCTTCAATCGAGAACCAGACATATTTCCTCTGAGAAATTATGGCAAATTCTTTATCCCGTCCCCACAACCTCGTCTTCTCTCTTCTTATCAGCGATGGATGTTGAGCTATGCTCCAAGTACGACGATGAAGCCTGCACCAGCGGTGTGAAGAAGATTTGGCCCGCCATTCGCGGCAAAGTGGTGTATGCCCCAGCAGATCATTTTGGCATGAACATCCCGGGCTTGTTTTACAGGTACAGAAACACAAGATGCCTCCAAAAATGCATCCAGTTCGAAGTGGATGAATGAATGAATTCATTGACAGCGTCATATATTACCTTCTGACGCAATTTTGGCATCGATGTCGGGATCGTGCTTTTAAGAACAACGTTATTTTGTTGCGTTAACACATGTTTTTCGTATTGTAGTTTGGCCACTGATGTTTTTTTTTTTTCTATTCCAACTCAAAGGGCAAAAGTAACAAGAAAGGACAAGAGGCGGCGACAAGCGGTGATCATTCGTTTGTTCGAGGACGACGACAGTCAGTATTGGCTTCCGATGAATGTCGTTCACCGATGGGTGCAAATGAACCAACCCACCGACGGCCGGTGCATCCACAATGAAACGGACAGCTACGCCGTCTCGGCATTGATGCAGTTGAAAGGTTCGCAGTCCCCGTTTCCAGGATCCTCTGCAAGCGCCTCGAAAACAGAAACCTCTGAAATCGAAGGGATGGAAAGGGGGGGAAACGAAAGAAGTACGGAGGATGCTGAGATGGATGCATCAAATGCATTGCTGGGAATGGCGAGTTTGGCCAAAGCGGACGATGGAGAGGGAAGGATTGAAATGTCAGATTGAAGGGGTGTCATACAACCAACGAGGCAAGCAACGAACGCGATCCAGTCGGTCATTATTGCAGCAGGATAGGGCGAGATAGTGCTTGGTTAGGGCACATTAGTAGGTCAACAAGCCTTTGGGGATTTTTTGGGGACTGGTACATCATCTTGTAAAATAACGAAAGCAATCTGCGGAAAGAGCCAAGGCCTCAAATAAATCAGCTTCCGTCCTTTTTGGGGTCTTGTTTGTTCGTTTGTTCAGATCCATGGATTGGCGGCGCAAGGGAATAGAACAGAACAAAAATGAACAAAATCGAATCAAGGAATCATTCTCGTAGGCTCTCAGTACAGACAATTCTTTTCTGAGAAGTTGCAAAGTAAAGTCTTGTACCCTCCAGGCCATCTTGATAACGGAATTGTGGTGTTTTGTACAAAACATGTTCTTAAAACATCTTACATTAGAGTAGCTGGATTCATCTGTGATCTCCAATGTTGCAAAAAAACACTCAATTTATTCATTTGTCTCCTCGACAAAGCAGCTTTGTTTCACATGTCAGTATTTATTACAACAAGTCACCATCCGAAAAGACAAAAGAAAACATAACCAACATATATTCATTCCGAATCCACTATCATGCCACATCATCAAACCATATATCGTAGGATAATTTGGTCTGTCATGGGAATGGTGACAGAAACAAAGGCTGGTTCCTTTAATAATGTGGGTAAGGACCGAGTGGGCTTGGGAATACTTTAAAGAAAGAGAGACCAAAGAGAAAGAGCGGAGAATGTTGTCTTTTTTTTGGGAGGGGGGCGATTCTTCGCATGTAATCTTGTTTGTTTGTTGGCGCTAATAACCTGTAAGACGGATTCTGGAGTCTGTTCGCACACTTAGTAGAAAGTCGCTATGGCTGTACATCTGGGGTCCTATTTGAAGTCTTTAGCAGCTGTTCATTCACACCATCATCCTCACACTTTCCACCCCATCCATTTCTCTCAAATCGTTCACCCACGGATTAAAACTGCACACCTCTCGAGCTGAACCACCCTCCATCCTGTGAGGCGGATTCTTACACCTCAAGCCCCAACTATCTGACAGACTGGAAATCATACACCACACAAAGTCACACATTCAATGTAAAGTAATGTTATGTGAAGTTTATATGCCAATGATTCAATGATTACGCATGGACACGTTGATTGATTTACTAGATTGGATTAGTTGCAATTCCCATGATGATTTTTCTGTTCTGGGTGGAGAATTTGCCACAGAGGCGGCCAGCGGAGCACCACCTCGGATGAGATGTCGCCCCTCAGCCGTCGCCGTTGCTTCAAATATCCCACAGCCCCACTTTCAAATCGTCCATTGAAGGAGCACGGTCCTCAGGTGAACAGAGAGAGGAACGGTGGATACAAGCGCAAAAGCAGCAGATTCATCTTCGCTTTGGATCGCTCGGGTGGAGGCGTTTTGCGATTTTCCGTTTCGTTCGGGTTGAATTCACAGCAACAATGATGAAAGCGGCGATCGCTGTGCTTGTCGTGTTTGGATTCCTCTCTGCTGCGGAGGCCGATTGGCGTGAAGGCCGTGCGACTTTTTATGGAGACCAGCCCTGGTTGTGGGATATCAACAAGTGAGTGGAGCTGGCGCCGCCTTCGGACCGTGAATTTGATCGGTGCCGGTATCCGCTTCAGGCAGCCGGCCAGGGTTTCGTTTATTAACTTCGCAAATTCAGAGTGGATCAGCGAACGCTCGCAGTGTTTGTTCAATCCCTTTGCAGTGGGTTTCTTTCTGGCGTGAAACGCGCCCTGACATAAGATTGTCGTCGGGTTATGACTTGTACATTGATCGTGTGGTGCAGAGGAAGTTGTGGATACGGACAGTTGGACCCCAACAAAGGAACGGGCTGGGATATCGCCGCAATGCCGGATGGTCACTACGAGTACTCCGGTAGCTGCGGGTGAGAATTGATATACGGGAAATGATATGTCTTCTGTTGCTTGCTGCTGAACTGTTCAAAGCTCCTCGTCCGAGACCGGACCATGTTGTTCGTTCGAGTTATACAGTGTTAACTTATACTGCTTTATGTGTGTGGATCTTGAATTGAAAGTGGCTGTGTTTTCTCCAGCCGATGCTACGAGGTGAAGTGCAAACCCAGCACTTTCAGAGACAACTACGGTAACACCCTGGACAGGAACGGCGCCTGCCGCGACGCCAACAAGGTGCTGAAGGTGACCATCACCGACACCTGCCCCTGCCACTACGAAACCAACTTCTACTCCAACAAGAGGTGGTGCTGCATGGACATGGAGCATCTCGACATTTCCGTGTTCGCCTACGACAAGCTGGCCGACCGTCGCTGGGGAGTGATCGGATTGCAGTATAGGCCCGTTCCATGCGGACCGGAAGGCCCTGCTGGATCGTATGCCCCTGGTACGGCGCCGCCGGTCACTCCAGCCGTCCAGCCACCTCCAGCTGCCCTTGCCTCGAGCAGCAGGTGAGGATTGCCTATTGCGCCTACTTTGTAGCGTTACGCTGTAGCGTTACGCTGTAGATTTTACATAATACTCAGTGAATGAATTGGTTTATTCATTTTGCCTCTTTTCAGGATGAGCTGGTTGAGGAAAGCCATCAGCGAAGGAAATGTCCAAGCTTTCGATGGAACTGGGAAGTAACTCATCAGCAGCTGCCAACCTTGCAGCTCTCTTTGCTGTGCTTCTCATCAAAGTTTGTTAAAGTTGTTTTCTGGTGTTAGGGTTTGGTAATGCTATTTTTCTATTTTGCATACTTGTTTTCTTTTTTTTCCCTTTGATTTTTTTTCTTTTACTCTCGACATAGGATCATGTCAAATCTAAAGGGTGGCTTAATTTTTTTTTGGATTATGTTGCACTTCTGGTCTTGATATATTTTTGAACTTGAAAAAAACACAATATATTGGGACCGAGAGCGACTTGGTTTTTAAATAGACCTTTTTTTTTGGGAGCAAAAAAAGAGGAAAAAGGGAAAGAGAGAAGCTATTGTTTCCTGTTGTTTTTTTTCGTTTTTTCTTAATTGTAAGCTGTCGGGATTGTTAAGAATTATTAACAACCCTCATTCTTTCATTTTATTTTTTTCGTTGATTTGTGGAGGTGGGATTTTAATTTGTGAGCGAAGGATGATCATGATCGGCTGGGTTTGTGTCATTTTTTATTCTTGGGTTTGACAGCAGCAGGGGGTCACTCGAAGTGAATAAACGGGGTGATCTGAATTCTGTTGTTTAGTTTGATTTACACCCAAAGGATGTAAAAAGAGATGTTTGAATTTATATGGTGTGGATGTGTTCGCTGCCACAAGCAATTTGTGAAATTTCAGAAATTTCAAAGAGCATTCTTTGTCATTTGTGTTAGTGTTGTGAGTGTCTTTTCAATGGATTTCTAAATCAAACCACCACCTTATACTGGAGGGGTCAATTTATCGCATAAATTAATGAGCAGCAGAGTGCCTTCAGACTGAGCTGATCCAAATCCTTTCAGAAGGAGTTCACGACCATAAAATTCACAACCATAAAAAAAAATAACCCCTTAAACTAGACGACGGAAGAAAGCAAAAACAAACCAAAACAGTGAAGGCCCTGCGGTCAATTTTCTGAATATTTTTGTTAGAGCATATCTTTGTTTGTGTGTTGTATCGATTTTCATCATAATCTTTTTTTTGTTCACAAATACTGGCCAGTTAGGGGGTTTAATACAAGTAATTCTTCTATCATCCTTGTTCATTTCATCAACGCGGAGGGGCAGCTGTAGGGTTTCTTTGTGCGGTACAGCCAGTAACAGGCAGTGCCTGATCGACTCTTTTCTTGCATTTTTTTAATTGTTTTTTGGTGTACCTAGGATGCTGGGCTCTGCCTGGAATTCAAAACATACCAACTGAATGGAGCCGACCCGGCCGACATGGCAGGACAAACAAACAAACAAAAATTTGAAACGTTACCCGTGTAAAGCCATTGATATTATTATATGTGCAGCGAAGTAACTTTTCCAACCCTTTTTGGGTGATAATTAATTGTAGTGTGTTAAAAGTCCCCCCCCCCCAAAAAAAAAAAAAAAAGATCTGACGCGGATTGCAATTTTCGTATTTCGTCGATTGATTGATAAGCGCTTAGTCAGTATAAAATTTCCCAGGTCTTTTGCGACACTTGTTGGTCAAAGAAAATGAACAACAATGAAGATCCCCAGCCCAAAACCCCCATTTGTAGAGAAAAAGTCCCAAAAAACTCAAAAATGGACATCTGCTGCGAATTTGTTGCTGAAGGATCGCCAACCCTCCATCTCAAACAAACAAAGGGGCAAAACCCCACAAAACTGATTTGAAAAAACACCAATGATCAATGATACCCTCAAAAACTCGACCAAAAATTCTTTCTTCTTCCCTCCTTTTTTTCCCTTTATTTCCCATATACCACTCATGTCATCCAAATCTTTCACAGCTGCTCTTTTGTTCTTTCTTTTCTCATCGTTTCAATCCAATGGGATGGCTTCCACAGTTTTTATCGGATCCACCAACAAATCCTGACACTGGACCAGCCTCAGCTCTCTTTCGTTACAGGACCGGGCATCCGTAGCATTCGAAAACGGACCTTTCCCATCGCTGCCGCACGTCGCTTTCAGCACCCCACTCAAAGTCCCTAGGGTTTTCCCCACCACCTCGTCCAATTTTTGCGGAGCCTTGGATAGGCGAGCCAGCAGCAAACTGGTGAAAACATCCCCCGTTCCACCGAAATAGCCTGGGATCTTTTGAATCTGAAACTTCATTCTGGAGGGGTGCCCCGCCGCCTGAGGTCGCTTGGTGCTTGCTATTACTGTGATGGGGGCATCAGGATCGGCAGCCCCAAGATTGACACTGGTGACTACCTGTAATAAAGAATGGTTTATCTATTTTAGTAATTTCTTAGTATTTCTTTTTTTTAAAACAGGATCCCTGGTGGAACATCGGATCGAAAATCAGTTCTCAATTTTCTTCTATTTTGTGCAAAACCATACAAAATTATCTTGAAAGGTTCACAGAATTATTTCCCGCCCCCTCCTTTAAAAGCAGCAACAAAAAAAAACTGAAACACATACTGGAAATCCACATAATGGAGAGCCAGACATGACTAATTCTTTCTCCGAATGCTAAACTCGAGCACAGTACAACTATATTTCAATTTTAAACTCAGGAACTGTTTATTTCTTTCAGGGGGGGGGGGGTGCTTGGATCATGTCATTTTTACAGTTCACTTTGTTTCTCATCCACAATAATCTTCTGACGAGAATAAATCAGCACGAAACCACACTCACGATCGTATGCGGGCCCCTGGCATGCAGATTTTCGCACACTCGCAGCACATCCTCTTGGGTTTTGATTTTTTCCTCTGTGAGCAGCTCGAGCTCCGTTTGGTTGGGGGTCAGCACATCAGACAGCCCCACGATCGAATCCTTGTAAATAGCTGCCAGCTCTTCCGGAACGTACAATCGCCCATCATCCCCCAGGACAGGGTCGCACACGAAGGTCAACCCAGGATTAGATTTCTTCATTTTTTCCACGATCTTGGCAAAAATCAGAAAAAAAAATGATTGGTTAGGCAGATGATCGATCGTTTCGAGTTGGAGCAGACTAGGTCAGAAAAGAGAACCCCAGTGCAAAACTGTGCGAGGGGAGGTAATCTTTGAGGTGGAATTTATGGAATTGATCTAATTGAGCATGATCGGTTTTACTTAAGAAAAGGGTGGAGTGTGAACGATCGGGGGGAGGAGGATGCGTTTTGGTCAGACATGCTGCAGCGATAAATCAGGGAATTGCACTTGCCGGGTCGTGTGGTTCATACAGGGAAGTCTGACTAAATGAAATTCTTTTCGATACTGTGCGACCAACCGGAGCAGCTTGTTTCTTTCGCATCGCTGCATTTCCTTTCTATTATTGTTTGAATAGAGATATTCTTGCTGCTAGTTTTTGAAAAGGGAGGGGGGGGTGCAGGTAGGAGAGATATTCAACACACATACACAGTTTCTGACGTCCAATTGACGAATTTTGATGTTGAAAAAAAAAAATGACGCTGTGCCGATGCATGCATGCATGCATGCACCCCGTTCTTATGCGCGCGAAAAACGACCACGGTTTGCAGGTCGGAAAAGCACCTTAGCAATCGCAACCAGCACACTGGGACTCCCCACATATCCCGTCAAAACATGGCTGTAGTCCAACAGCCCGTTCGCTTCCAGTCCAGAGAACAGCTCTTCGATCTCGTTTCCCTGCAGCACGCCGCCCTTGCACACAGGATACCTCTTGTGATTGGATAGATGCACAGTGTTGATCGGGTCGACGTCCAGGCCCAGGCGCTGGAGCACAAACACCGAGCATTTGTTCCCCACGAAGCCGTGCACGACGTGGGACTGGATCGATAGCACGCGAGGATCCTGCGACGTCCCGACGGTCTCGCTCATCGCGGCCGTCGTGGGCGAAATCGCGCAGCCAAAATGTCTGAAGTCGTTCACAAGATGGTCATGGTGTTTTCCTTCGAACAGAGATTCACACCTCAGAGGCTCTGGGGAGAAAAAACTGCCGGCATGAAGCTTGGCCACATAAAACCGTCAACAAAGACGTCACCTCTCCAGAATGGACCAAAAAAAAACAATTTTTAAGGACTGTGAGATCTGCAGGTGGCGGCGGAGGCTAACGACGGCGCTCCGAAAAACCTCTCGGCCGTTTAGGGATAAGGGGACCAAAAGTTTGGCGAACGAGATCAGGCAAACAGGGTCTAATGATGCGGGCTCTCATGCTTTTCCGGCACTCACCTAGTCGACGTTGCAAGATTGCAGCGATTCCTGAGTTACGGTCTGGACGAAAGCGAAACGAACGCAGCCCTTCAGCTCGGTAAGGAAACAAACTAAACCAACGAATGCTTTTCGCCAACCTCATCATCAAGGACCCTGGCATTCAACTTCCACTCGACCCCCCGTATTTGACTGTACAGCATTATTAGTCATACGACACTCGACAAGGTTCCGCGATTTCATTCCGTCCCGATTCTTTACCAACCAACAGCTTGTTTTTTTTTCAGAGAAACCCGCCGTCGAACTGTTGAATTATTGTCTGGTAAAGGACGAAACGAAACGGAATGAAGCGAGGTGTGTGCATTAGGTGGGAAATCCGGCTTCCGTCTCAAAGCAAAATCTGCGTCTTGGGTTGTGTGTGATGAATCGATCACGTAATCCAAACTGTACGACAGAAACCGAAGCTGTCCAGTAGTTTTAAAATTCGTATGGTTCTCCATGAATCTTAATTGTTCTTTTTTTTTGAATGCATTTTCTCCTGCAAGAAATTGACTTGGTGCTGTCTTAAAAAAAACCCTGGAAAACTGCAGCTTGATACTTGTCCAGTGTTCTGCATTTTGGAGGGGGTTAACTCAGAGTTTCAATATTTGATACATATATGTCTGTACGTCTGTCAGGGGAGTTTTCTGTCGACACGGTTGTGTTGGAATTTGATGAGGCCTTACGGAGGTCCAGGGACATGGCAGCTGCCGTCGCTGCAGTCAATGTTCTGACTAACATAATCAAGAAAAGCAATGCTTCGACAGTCATGGAACTGGAAAAAGAACTCAGCACGACAGCTGATAAACTGCAGAGGTACTGTTCATTCAGGAAAAAAATAGACAGGAAAAATCGGAAGAAAAAAAGAGGAAGACCTGCCTTGGCTCGTATCGTTTGTTATTGAGTCATCGATTTACTTATTTATTACTTATTTATGTTACTGTTAATATTATTAGTATTGTTTATTTTTATTTTACTATTTTTATTTAATTAATAAAGGGATTCGGAATGTGGCCGGATTTGAATGCTGGCGTTTTGTTTTTCATTTCAGAAAGCAATGCATCTGGAGGGTTTTTTCTTTATGATTTTTATGAATTTTTTTTTCATGTTTTTTTTGTTATTTATTGAACAGGGGAAATCCATCAGACATATCTGTGAGGACCGCATGCGATTTGTTTTTACGATACGTCGGCCGAGCAAAAGATGTCCCTGATTTTGACACCCTCAAAAAAACGCTGATCGAGGTACAGAGACAGCTACTACTTCAACTTTTTTTTTTTGGAATATACATTTTGTCAGCCCCCCCCCCCTTTTTTCCCCCAGGCCCCCAAAACAAAAACCCAACACAGCCTCCTCACATCCGACCATACAGAAAAAATATGCATGCTGTTTCGCTTGCAACGAGAAAAGCTTTTTGCATCAAACCAACACCAAGTGACGTTCTGTTCTGTGTTGCTGTTTATTGATTTATTTTTATTATTTTTTTAATGAAGAGGGGTACCCAGTTTGCACACACATCGATCCATGCAAGGCAAGTCATTGCAAAATTTGGAAGTCGGTTTATTGGTCGAGGCGTCACTGTTTTGGTGCACGGGTTTTCCAGAGTGGTCCAATGTATTTTGGAGCAATCTGCACATATGGTAAGAAGCTGTTTTCTTTTTTTGCATTTTTTTTTTTTAATTATGTGTTGAAGAAAATCTGGTGCAGAAACCCTGAACCAAAAAAAAAAGCCTAGCACAGTGACTCGGAAGCAAAAAAACTCAAAATATCAAAAAGCCTGTCGTTTGATTGGTCGCTTCCAGCTTTTTTTTTTTGATTTCGCTGTGGGCTCAAAAGATGCCTTAAATTTTCCTGTTTCATCTTATCGTGGCCCTTTTGTGGCCCCAATCTGTTCTAAAAAATGAGAATGTCGCCCCGGCTAATTATAAGGTTTGGAACACAAAATTGATTTTTCTCTGCTGCTTACGAGTTCTGTGGAATCGTCCAGGATGATCACAAAAAATTTCCCAAGATTTTGTTTATTTTATTTTTTGGGGAGGGGCCACAATGGGCCACAAAAAAATGCCAACTCGCTTCTTCTTAGATCTTTTTGATTTTTGATTTTTTTTTTTTTTAATTTGTTCGACCTGCAGAAAAAAGAAGTGAACGTGGTGGTCACCGAGGGTCGACCTCACAATTCTGGAAAAGACATGGCAGATTTCCTGTCAGACCTCAAAATTCCGTGCACTGTCGTTAGCGACACCGGCGTCGCTTACATAATGCGCAGGTATACTTTTTTTTGTATTTTTTTTTTCAAAATCCTCAAATCATATAATGTACCCCTTTACATCTGTAGCTTGATATTCTTATTTATTTATTTTTATTTATTTTTTTCAGCTCCACAGGATCAAAATACTGAACACACTAAATAGCAAACATCCAAGCATTTCAACATCTACATTTCTGTTTCAGTAAAATAGACAGCCCGGGCATAATTTCTTTCGATACTGAAATATTTTGCATGGACCAAATATTTATAGCAGAAAATGCGTCATATATACACCCACTTTAAATTGGATTCTATTTTTACATTGTCGCAATGTTTTTTTTTCCCTTCTAAAATACTGTACCTGTCTCAAACCGCATTCGTATAGGGAGTCTATTTTTTTATTTCCTTTTTCCTTTTTTTTCCTTGTGCAGATGGAATCCTTCATGTGTTTTTTTTTTTTTTTTTTTCAAGCTTATTTTTCTCTCATTTTTTCCCCTGCAGAGTCGACATGGTTCTAGTGGGGGCATCCGGTGTGACTGAAAACGGGGGAATCCTCAGCAGACTGGGCACCTATCAGGTGGCCTTGTGTGCAAAAGCGCTCAACAAACCTTTCTACGTCGCCACCGAAAGCTACAAATTTTCCAGACTCTACCCCCTGAATCAATACGACGTCCCCAAGCAAGAAACCCCCGTCGATTTCGGACCGCTCTACCCCGAAGGCATAAATGTGGTGAACCCCACCAGGGACTTCACCCCCCCCGAGCTGATTTCCTTGCTGTTCACAGACCTCGGAATTTTGACCCCAGCTGCCGTCAGCGATGAACTGATCCAAATGTACAGCGATGGGGACAGGCACCGGGAAAAAATGGGTTGATTCAAATGTTTACAGGGGATGTGTGTGTGTGTGGGTTTGTGTGGGTTTTCCCCTCTGGTTATTTTTAGGTCGGTCGATTTTGAAGAGAGGGGGGGGGGCGGGTAAAGGGAAGATAAATGTGCAGGTGGATGACAAATCATGTAACTGTTGTAGTGTCTTTGCTCCAGAAAAATTTAAACCCCAAAAAAGGGAGGATGAATTTTTTGATGGAAAATGTGTCGTGTGCCAATGAGTGTGCTTGGTTCTTGATGGAGTTTTTGTTCAGAATTTTTTGCACTGAGTTTTAGCAGTTGCATGCCGGATCAGCAATTTCCTACCAGGGCATTTTTCTTCAACATCACTCCAGAATCGGTGAAGGATAATCGATCAAGATAAGCACGTGGAGTGAAAGTTGGTTGCAGGTGTTGCCTGCCTATATGGGGCATACATCCAACGCCAGAAAGATGGGAGCTACCCCCTGGCCATTGTCACTGGACGAGTATTTCCCTGGCAGTGAATGTTTCAACCAATCCCTCTTGTGCACCCAATTTTTCTCATCCGACGTGCATTCCAGCGCCAGGGATTGAAGGTTCCCCGCACGACCTTATGGTTGTGCAACCCAGCGCATATATGCGCTTCAACCTTCAGCTATCCACAGCCGGCCATGTTGTGCACATCTTGAAAGATATGTATCTCTATTCTGTATCGCAACCAGCAGTCCGCCCGCGTCTTCATTGAGCAACCGACCCCCTCGTGGTGTTAGCGACCATGCATTTGCGAGCGTCAGTTCCTCAATCCCACAGCTGCCGGATAGAGAACAGCCCCTAGATCCGCGCAGTCATTTGGTTTTTGGCGGCTTTACCGTGGATCGCATAAAAAAACATGAATGACAGCAATCGCCCTTTCTGTTTTCTCCACCTCTCGTTTCGTTTTTTTCTTGTGGAAGCGAAAAGCACCATCCGTGTTTTCCAGACAGCAACATGCTTGATTCGTGGAAGCGCTGTTTTCCAAGGGAGGTCGCTGCGAAGGGTAAAAAAAACAAAAAACATCGTGGGTTCTCGTGAACATCTCAAAAAAGATATGTGCAAGGAAAACCGACGATAAAATACCCACCGCCCGAAACGAAAAGCGGGGAGGACGATGTTGGACAGCAAGGGGCCGCGCAGAAAAAAAACAGTCATACCACTTTTCAGTCACTTTTCGGCGGGTTTTTGAAAGCGCGGTGTTGGAGGGTGTAGTTTTTTTTTCCACCCCGCTGCTGGTTGCCAGTTTTTCGCGCTGGAGTCTTTCCCCTTCACGCTGTAGAATCGATTAGGAGAAGAAAAAAAAAAAACACTAAAAGAAATATAGGGAAAAGTAGAAAACGCAGTCGTTGTTCTTTTGGGAAAGGAACGAGAATAGAAAGTTGAAGAAGAAGAAAAAAATAGGGATAAGATTTTGGGGTTATTCGAAACAAGAACGACGTCCGCTGAGTGTAGTCGGCGAGTGAATTTTTAGGGATAGAGGGGATAAGCAAGGATAGAGGAACAGGGAATTTTTAGCAGAAACGAAGGATTTTCTTTTATTTTTTTTTCCAAACCGAAATAGAACACCCACGCGGAATAGTTTTTTTCTTTTCTTTTTTCTTTTCCTTTCTTGTTTCTACACACGAGCCAGCGAGGAAAGGACGACGCACGCTTCCGTTTTGTTTTTTTTTCTTTCTTTTTCACAACAGTACGTTGAAAACCTGCGTGGAATCGTGCGTTGGATAATTGAACGACGATTCGAGTAGTCAAATCTGCCCCCCGCTCCCCCCCCCCCAAAAAAAAAAATAATAATAAATCGATTTTCTCTGCGAAGGCTGCAAAATCTGTGTGTGTGTTTAAAAAACAACAAAAAACAACCCCCCCCCCCCCCATTTTTTATTTTTTTTCCCCGAAAAATTAATATGACCACCTCATCATCGTTAAAATGATATTAATGACATAAAAATTTGAGAAAAAAAGAATATCTGGGGAGGGATTTTAAGAAAAGAACTTTATATTCTCAGGAATGTACAATTTTCTGCTTCAAAACTAATCTGTTTTTGTTTTTTTTTGGGTCAATTTACTGTTCATACAGAGAATTGATCGATGTCGGACGATGCAAGAAGGTAAATGTCCTTTTTAATTAATTTTTAAGTGAATCTTTATTTTATTTTATTTTTCTGTTTGAAGGTTGCCCTGCTCTTCGCTTTTATTTTTCTGATTTTTTTTTTTTTTTTAGGCCGTTGCTCGGAGATATTAGATCTCTGTCTGTTCCCCAAGAAAGGGTTCTGACGAGATGCCTTCAAAAAGGAAAACACCCTAATCCGAAAATTACGTAAGCAAAAATAAAAAAGCAAAAAGCAAAAATTATCATCATTGTTGTGGGGTCGGGATGACAGCATTTAAAAAAAAGGTTACCTCTTTTTCGAAAAAAAAATATATTTACAGATTTTTTTCCTCCAATTTTTTTCTTCTTGGAACATAAATCTCCCTGAAAAAGAAGAAAAGGGAAATCGAAGAAAAATATATCTGACAAACTAAATAACCGAAATTGAATTTTTTGTTTCTGAACAAAGTAAAGTATAAGTAAAGCGAGTAAATTTTCAGGGTATATTTTTTTTTTCTCTTTTCTTCTCTGCCTCTTATCTCATTCTTCTCACCCTTTTTTTTATTAAATAAAATCTTCCTGTATATTTACTGGATTTTTTTTCTTCCATTTATTATTCTCCCAAATATCATGCAAGAAAAGTGAGTTTTCTCACTTTTTTTTTCCTTTCTTGTTTGAACAACAGGGGTCGAGTGGTGGATTCCGCCAGTGAATTCGTCATGCCACGTTATCACTCAGACGAAGTAATGACGTGGTGAGGTTCTGCTAATCGCCAAATTTGGTTTTTTTGTTAATTTTTTATTTGAAAATCCACCCCTTGTTTTTTGCTGTGAGAATATATATATTCTGGCCTTTCATGGGGGAATGATCGGTTCAATGATGTTTGAAAAAAAAAAGCAACTGAGAATCTAAGCTTAACTCGACAGACCAGCGAATAACGAAAGGTATAAGAGCAGATAGACCCCCCCACCAAAAAAAAAATAAGATTAATAATAATAAATGTATATATATAATAATAAGTAAAAAAAGAAAAAAAAAACGCACTGAAAACCACTACCTCATTTTCTATCACATAAAAAAAAGGAGGCATGCGCATATTCAATCGATCGATTTGTTTTCTTCAAGTCTCGGATTATTTTTTTTTTTAGCACTTTTAATTTTTCTTACCAAACTCTTTTTTTTTTTCGAAAGGTATGCCAATTTACGAGAGGTGGACAACACTCCGCACGAAATCGACGCATGTCTGACAGAAATGGAGCTGGACGTGGGTTACGAAATCGTAAACGAACCGGCATTCGCCGAGGGCAGAACCCTCTTCCTGCAACTCGTCCAAGAAAGAAAAATGGCGATCGTGGAGGCGTTGCTGGAATACGCCATTACTCAAAAAAACGGAATTTCTCTGGAATCGGTGCCAGCGAAGCATGGATACAGGCCACAGAATGCTGTTCAGATTTCGATCGACACTCGGTCGCCGGAAATTGTGCAGCTGATCGTGAGATATGCCTTGCTGGGGGCATGCGATTTGCCGCAAATGTCTGCCGTGTTTTCGGAGAGTCTGTGCCGGTTGTTGGAGAAGCAAGACATGGGTAGCAATTTCAGGTGTGGTTGTGTTGATTTTTTTTTTTTCATCTCCCCCCAAAAAAAAGAAGAAGAAAAAAATATATATATTTGAGGTAGTTTGGATTAGATTGTTTATGGGTGACTCATCATTGGCGAAATCAAGATGATCAGGGAAAATTTTGAGAAAATGAAGTAAAAACATAGAAAAAAACTCTTGGAAAAGGAGTGTTTTTCCTTCTTGCTGAGCAAAGTAAGGGCAAGGGTTACTCTTTTATGCGGAAAATCACTCTATGTGGAGAGTGATGGTCACACTTGACCAGCTGCACAGTCACTGAAATACAGATGATAAGAAAACACAGGAAAGAGAGACTCCGACAGGATTTTTCAGCGGTCCTTTTACTACATCTTGTTGGAAAATATTTCGAATCGAGTAGAAATCTCACTACAGCAATAATATCAATAACCAAAAGAATATTACTGATTTTTATCCCTTGAAAAAAGAAAAAGAATTTGCCGACACTTTCCAAGTTGTTGCTTCAAGGCATTGCTGCACTCCCCCCTCCCCCGGTCCTCCACCTGGGAAAGAGTGAAATAATGCACAAACCCTGAATTTTTTTTATTTTTTTTTCCTTTTCTGTTTTGTGCCCATCATGCCCCTGAGAACATGTGCTTTCCCCCCCAAAAAAAAAAATAAAAATTCGTCCCAGTCACTGATTATCTTCCCTCCCCCCCCCCCAAAAAAAAAAACTCACCAAATCTTCTCTCTTTTGTTTCCAAAAAAAAATTTTTTTTGATAATCAATTTTCACATTGTTGGCGGGCGGGCGGGCGGGGTGGGGCGGGGGGGAGGGAGGGTTACAAAACACCACTTCCCAACAAGCAATGCCTAGGAAGCAAACTTTTTCGGTTTTATTTCCCCCAGGTTTGGACATATAACACTGTCTTTCAGGACGATCTTCACAGATGCCATCGCCGACAAGTCTTTTTTGATCCCAATGGGGGAGGTTCAAATCCCAGAGAGTGCATTCCACTCTTCCAAAGACCCCTACTTGGTCGGTCTGCACCAAGACCTGGCCCCCCGAGAAAAAACCCTCTGGCAAATGTGGCGAGAAATGGAACCCAAGCTCGCAGACTTCACCGACGACGATTACGAGCATGCGATAAAAATTTCTGCCCAGTCTTACTTGGTCCCCTACTCGAACATCGCCAAGCCAGGCATGGATGGGGTGCTACGGCCGATTCTGTTCCTAGGCTGTCAAGATCGGGTGTTCAAATCCCTGCCGGTAACGGCGCTGATCAAATGGAAGTGGGAAAAGTATGCGTTTCGGCTGGCAAAAATTCAGATGGTGAAATGCGTGTCGCTGATGCTGGCGTTCACGGCGTATTCCCTCTCTTTCATAACTTGCGGCCGGGTGAATTGCACCCGAGAGTGCGAAATCACAATGGGGGTGTTCTTGGGGCTGAGCTCCCTGCTGGCATGGATCCTGCTGATCGGAGAGATTCGCCAGCTGGCGGTTTATATGAAGGACGGAACGAAATATCGACACAAGCATTACTGCTGGCTGTCCCCCTCCGCAGGGTTGCACTACTGGCTGTATACCAAATGGAATGTCATGGAAATGATGTCTTTTCTGCTGGTGGCGATCGTAATCCCAGCTCTACATTTCCTGTCGGAGGTCGAACACGTGCTCCAGCTGTCAGGGTTGATCGGAGCGACCGGGGTGCTTCTCTGGTGGAAGATGCTCTACTACTTGCAGCTGTTCGAGAAAACCTCCCCGCTCGTGACCATGATTTTTGACATTGCGAAAGACATGATGGCGTTCGTGCTGATCGCCATTTTCTTGCTTATGGGGTTTGCCCTCGGATTCATGGTGCTGTTTCAGTCAGAAACGGGGGAAGTGTCGCAGGAGTTTTCCACGTTATCCAGGGGTTGCTTGACGCTGTTCGCTTACCTGCTGGGGGCGTTCGATCTGGAGGAATTCGCCAGCACTCGTTACCCCAGCGTTACGTTTGGGATGTTCATTTCGTATGAAATGACGATGACCATCGTGCTGTTGAATCTGCTGATCGCCATCATGGGGGATAGTTTTGATCGGATCAAAGAAAGGGAGGCCACCACGTTTCTCATGGCGAAAGCGGCGATCACGGAAGATATGGAGTGCATTAGCTATGGTCATGTCAAAAAGTGAGTTCTGGTGTTTGGGATTAAAAAAAAAAAACAGAAAATAGGGTATAGGGTATTTTTTTTGGGGGGGGAAGGGGGATCGTGATTATTTTTTTTTCGTGTAGATTTTTGTCTGATTTTGTGTTTCGAAGAAAGAGTAACGAAAGTGTGAGAATAGAGGTTAAATAGTTAGGTAGCTGTATGCAAGTAATAATAAATCAGATTTTTTTTGCGGTTATTTTTTTTTATTTATTTTTTTTATTTATTATTTTTTTTTTTCCAAAAAAAAAAAAAAAGAGGGTCAAATCCAAAAAACTATCCAAACTAAACGACCAACCTTTTTTTTTTCTTCTCCAAAACGTCAACAAGGCGGAAAAATAGCATAAAAAATGGCATTCTTAGGTGGCTTTTCTTTTCTTTTTTTTTTAAACCATTTTGACTTATTATATTTTGCAGGATCGACATACCCAAATATATGCACATCGTCGTTCCCACTCACAGCAGCAGTAAAGCTGACGAAGGCGATCAATGGTGGGCACCAAATTCGGACGAAGTGTGGCAAGGCAGAATGGTGCATTTGGAAAGAAAACTCAGGTGAAAAACTCAGGCGTTCTGGTAAAATTTCTTAAACAAAAAAGAAATTTATTTATTTTTTATTTTTTCTACCCAATCGCTGATGCATAGGGACAAAGTAAACATGCTTTCATAGTATTTTTTTTTGTTTAATTATATTTTATTTTATTGTGGATATGGCTTCACTAGGTGGACCCATTTCGACCGACATTGGATATTCTTGATCAACACTAGTCATTTTAATTTTTTTTTCCCTCTTCCCTTTTTTTTTTGGGGGGGGGGGGGGTACTCGGTGTAAAAACTTGTAATCTGCATATTCTACAATTTTTTTAACAAAATATACTCTTCTTCCTTCTGGATTGTTGACAATTTTTTGTTTTTTGCTTTTTAATCTCTGCATATGTGCCTCAAAAACTATATAAAAAAAAAGGAAAAAAGGTTTGCTCCACTAGGTTTCCATCCCCCTTTTATTTTTTCTTCGCCCGTTGTTTTTTCCATTTTTTTGTTTTCTTCCAGAAACATGCATTTCACTTTTTTTTTTTCTTACTCCGGCACAGGGGCTTGATGCAAGAATCGACCAGGAAAACACGAAAAGAAATCGTGTTGGTTTCAGAAACCCTCGAGTCGAAACTGGAATCCATGGGAGCTACCATGGAAAAGCTGGAAGCTTCCGGCACCTATCACTCCCGCTCCATAGTCCAAAAACTAGACACCACCCTCCGAAACATTCTACGATCCACGCACTCGCCAGACCCCACCCCAACGAGAAGAAACCCTCCTTTCGCCAGCGAGTCTGACATCCCCACCACCACCACCACCTCCCCACCCGGAGAACAGGAAAACAAAAGCAGCAGCTCCGAAACCAGTTCGGATCTGACGACAATCAGCGAGTCGGAGCCTTTAGAAATCGAGATGATAGAGAATCGGGGGGGCGCGGAGGGTGCTGCTCCTTCATGGAGCGGGGGGTGGGGCAGAAGCCAGAGTTCGATCGAGGGTAGGGAAACCAGCGAGCCAAATGTCGGCGGGCGAAAGCGAGATGATCAATCGAGCATGGGGAGAACTGCGGAGCTATTAGCTAGGTCCCCGAATAGGAGGCGGCCGTCGGCACACCGCCAACCAAGACTCGACCCGGTGGAACAGAAATCGCATGAAGAATCAGGGAGGGGGAGGCGGAGGTCTTCCGAAACGATCCGGGGGGGGATGGAGGAGAAGTGGGGGGAAATCGAAAAGTCGTTGGATGCGAAAATGGAGGAGCTGAATAGGTCGATGGAAGAGAAAATCGATGGGCTGAAAGACAGTTTTTGGACTCTTGCCGATTTGATGCAGGGTATTGTGGATGATCGACTGAGATCGCACCCTGCAGTTGATTGAATGATTGATTTTGGGGGGGAGGGGGGTTCAAAAGAAGAAAAAAAGAAAGGGGAAGCCAAACCGGAATGTATGGGGTTTTCCTTGTGGATTTTTGGTTTGGTTTTTTTTCCCTTTTTTTTATCTTGAATGGGTTGGGGTGGGAGGGGGGGGGGCAAAAAAAAAAAGAAACTGTTGAGAAAGTGTGTTGTTAGAATTTTTTTTCTAAAACCAAAAAAATAATAATAACACGGGGAAGTTTGAGGAGGAGGGGGGGATGTGAAATGATCGTCTTTCGGAAAATATATTTGTCGAAGCGGTGGGGTCCAGGGATTGGGAAAACGTAAAGCAAAAAAAAAGGATTAGAAAAAAAAAAGAGAAATGATGGCAAGGAGGAATAATTCTCTCTGAAAAAAAAAAAGGCAAAAAAAAAGAAAGAAAAAAAAGCATGATTCGCTCTTGTAAAAAAAGAAAATACCTTTTTTGGTGGTAGGAACGTTGTTTTTTTTTTTTTTGTTTAAGGAGAGGGTTGATTGCCTCGCTCCTTTTTTTTGTTTTTTGTTTTCACAAATAGTGTTTGTTTTTTTTTGTTTTTTTCTGGGAGGGAGGGGTTGTTTTAATTTTTTTTGTTTTAATTTTTTTTGTTGTTAGGGAAGGTGAGGGGAAATAGGGAGATCGAAGAGGGGAGGGATGACTAATCCCTCCTGCTTCTCTCTTCACCTGACTTTTTTTTTTACTTATTACGTTTTTCTTTTTTTCTTTTTTTTTCCGGTAGAAAATTATTGGTGGTTTTGGGGATTTTTCCATTCGTCAGTAATTTTCATGGTAGAAAAAAAAAATGTGAGGGTTTTTTTTTTCTTGTTATTTTGTTCTGTTTGGACTCATCAAAAGGAAGGTTAAAAAGGAAAAAAAGAAAAAAAAAACGTTCAAATCAAAGGGTGGATTTTTTGGGGGGGAGTCCAAAAAGCTGTATGTATATATGCATTTGCAGATGTGTGAATTTATATTTGTGAGATATACACCCAAAGGTTTTTTTTTTTCTTTTTCCCATTTATCCACCCAAATTGAATGACTTTTTTTTCTTTTTGAACTTCTTGATGTGACTGATTTTTAACTTTGAAAAAAGTGTGAGACTATCTTTTGCACATTTCTAATATTTTGCCAAAAAAGGAAAAAAAGAGTAAAATAGATTTTATACGAATATACGAGTTAGCGATGCTTTAAAACACACTTATGATGACAAACAATTTTTTTTTCCCTTATTTTTTCCGCTCGTATTTCTTTTTTTGTTTTTGCCTCGGTATAGTTTCGACACATGCTTTCTCATATTTCTTCTGAAATATGGCTCCTTTTTTTTCATGTGTGTGCTTGTGTTTTCTTCTTTTTTTTTTCTTAGGAAGAAAAAATAATGGCAGATTTTTTTTTTTTTAAAAGAATGACATCCTGAAAATATTTGATGGTATAGATTTAAAAAAAAACAAAAAAAACACAGCTTTGCTTTGTTGGTTTGGGGCAATTTCAATGTCAGTCTTAGTGTTTCTACTCTATTTTTAGTTTTGGTGTGATGCTTGTGTTACAGATATTAAAAAAAAAAAGGAAAAAAATCCGGAAAACTGCTCCTCCTCTCTTTTTTTTTCTTACTGCTTTTTTTATTATTTTTCTTGTCAAGCTTCTTCTCTCAAGAGTATTCAGTGGGCGGTTATTTTTATATATTTCTTTTTTTGCCTTGGAGCATGGAGTTACGAAATCAATCTAATATTTTTTTCGGAATAGATAAAGGCAACGACAGGTTTTTTGTAACTAGAAGAGAGAGAGGGGGGTGCAGCAGGTGTTTCAAAAAAAAAAAAGAAACAAGAGGAAAAAAAAAGCATTTTGGCAAGTTGATATTAAGAAAGATAACAAAAAGGAACACTGCTTAAAGAGCAAGTGGAAAAAATAAAAATTTAACAAAAACAAGGGGGAAAAAAAAAGAATTGGGGGAAAAAAAGAAAAAGACAAGAAAAGGTGGAACAGGAAATGCATGCACCTCCCACTATATAATTTTTTTTTCACCTTCAAAACGTCTTTGAGATATATTTTGAATTTTGAACAACTTTGGGGGGGAAAAGAAAAGAAAAGAAAATTGATGGTGGGATATTTTGTGACGAATCCTGCAAAACATGGTTGGCAAATCGGGAAGATTTTTATTTTTCAGTTTTTTCAAACTGATTTTTTTTCTATTTGTTTGGGCTATTTGCCCATTTGTTTTTTGATTTTTGTGAGGGTTTTTTACTGTTACTTCTGTTTGTCTGTGGGGGCAAAAAAAATCAGCTGGGGGTGGGGGATGAGAAACAAAAGTTTGATTTATTGATATCGAAGGCAGTGCGAATGACAGACTCAATTGATTTTACGATTTTAGGGTGTTAATATATTTGTTCTGTTCATACGAGACCATATCTTCCTTAAGAAAAAAAAATATAAAAGTATTAAAAAAAGGGGGGGGGGGGGGGAAGAATTACAACCCACAACAAAAGAGATCCACTGCCCCCTTTCCTGGAGGGGGGGGGAATGTCTTGCTCATTGCTTTAGGGTTTATCGATTTCGTTAATGCATTGCTTGTTAAGCCTTCCCGTCACAAAACATATCCTTAAGGGAAAAGCCTAAAAAACCGTTTTTGTGATTCCACCACCCACTAAGAATTTTCTTCTTTTCCCCCTTCTTCAAAAAAATTCAGCTTTCGGGGGTGATTCAAAGGATAAGAAAAAATATGCCCACTTCCCCAATATTTTCAACCCTCATGAATTTCGTATCACGAGGTCCGCACACCACCGTCACGAAACATTCTAGCATCGAGCGGAAAAAGACAGTTCAGTCCCCCCCGCCCCCTTCCCACGATTCGACCAACGCTGTTTCCGACAGCCTCGCACTTCCCAGCAGACAGCGGTCGGGAGGAGCAAATCGTACATCCATCAATCTTTGATTCACATTCATTTGTCTCATTTGCGTGTTTCTGGCAAACCGTGCGACAAAGACACTGTGATGGGACGGGTCAACATACTGCGGCAGGAGTTTGAGGAGCCCTGGCGGCTTCCAAAAAGCGCTGCGACGCAATTCTGCCGTGACGACGACTTTCCTTTTCCAACCGGAAACCAGGAAAGGGTCACGTGATCCATTCTTCCTTGCAACAAGCGGCCCCTGCGCTTCCATCTGCGTCGTGAACTACATCCAGTCCCAAACGACAAACTTTTGCATCCCTTGTCACGACGACACAAAACACTCCGCGGTGGAAAAAGATGATCGCGTCAGAATCCCGCTTCAAGGCGCTCGGGGAGTACGTGGTCCAGGCCAGCGTTACAACGCGTTAGGAGCGTTAAAACAGGGCAGCTTGGGGGGTCGAAAGTTTGGGGAGTCGTCAAAAACGACTATATAAAAATTTCGCGACCCTCTTGATCGTTCATTCGTGAACGTCTGATAAAATTGGAACGATACAGAGAAGATTAGCATGGCCCCTGCGCAAGGATGACACGCTCGGTTCGAGAAAAGGTCCAATAGTTTTTTGCAGATTTTTTCTAGACACCCTTAGAATCTGATTCTGTGCAATTTCCTATCCTCTGCTGCTGTTCTGTACTCAGTTCCAACTTTTCTTGGCTGCTGGAGTCACAGCCCCAAGTTTCCTCAACTTACTGGTGGCAGTGAATCGAATGCGCTGACCCCTGTTTGATTTCCAGTACAGGGCTGTTTATTTCTCCATTTCACAAAGCAGCCCCAGCACTGGACTTCATGCACAACACTACCTTCACATATTTTCTTAAACACGTATATGTATCTTCCTTTTGCCTGGCTATCTGCCCCAGGGATTTATTTATGGAAAATGTGTGTTTGGGAATGCCCTGCAGTTCGTATTTCCTGTTAGTGGTTGAGAATGGGCAGCACATGTATATATATATCAGGATGGGTGGTGCTGGATTCTCTGTTGTGGTCAGATCAACATCCCCTTGCAAGTGTGTGTTTTTTCCAACACCTTTTCTGCTGTTTTTTTCAGATGGGGTGAAACTGTTGGCATGTGAATGATTGGCTGGTTGGGATTGCACAGGGTGGGGGAGAGTGGGGGGGGTTGATTGGGTTGCCTTTCTCAAGGGGAATGGAGGAATGGGCAGGAACAAGACTAGTGTCATATCGAAAGAAATGATATTTCGCTGATTTAGATGTTGTTATTGTGCACAGTGTGAAGTCGTCATTGTCATTATATTTACATTTCCACTTGTGCCCTATTGTTTTAATTTTGGACAAAAACCTCGAAATACAATCTTACAGAAACTCTTCCACACCCACATCAACGCCCAACCGACAGGAACATTCTCGTCCTGATTGATCGATCCATGACAGACGTCGATCATCACTAAATCCACTGCTTCACTAAGCCTTGGCTCTGAGCAGACAACATATAGTCGTGCACAACAAGAAACGTGAAGAAATCATGAATTTCTGCTTGTGTGGTTTCTCTTGATGCATGTAAACAGGTGGCGATCTCCGATCAGCATGAAAAGGGGAAGGGGGGGAATCTGGAATCTGTTTACACTCTGTTCATGCGCACCATCATCCTCATACTCATCTGCTCACTTTCCACCCCATCCATTTCTCTCCAATCGTCCACCCACGGATTCGAACTGCATATCTCTCAAACAAAAACAGGGGGGGGGGAGTGCACAATCAATCAATCAACCATTTACACTTGTGAGGTTAGTCCCGTTCGACCGCCTATTACAAGGAATGTCTCGAGTAACTATGTCAGATTATCACGATACCACCACCCTCCGCATGCCTGCACCAACCATGATTCAAACTGCAGACCTCCCAACCACCCGAACCCTTTCACACCACAGGCAGTGCACAGCTTCTGCTGTTTGGACATGTGTGTAAGGTTTTGTGCCAACCTGTGTTATGTTTCATCATGCTTGATGCAGCTGATCGATGTGACAGGTGACATGTGCTATTTAAAGATTTTTGCTTCAGGAATAATTTCGCCTGTGTGTGTGTGTTTGTGGCTCCACCTAGCTTCTTGTTTCCAGAGGAATGCAAGACAGGGTGATCAAAACGCTCCACTTCTCCACAATCGTAAAATCAACCAAATGACTCAAATGTCTTTAATGAGTGTCTGACAAGGACGCGCGAGAAACAAGAATCAATCGATCAAAGAATACCTATCCTCACAAAAAAAAACAGGGGCAAAGGCACCCACCACGTGAAAATGCTTCGAGGATTCCTGCCGTGGGGCTCTATTTCCAGTTTTTCGCCAGCCCATCTGGACGGATGTTTCTTTTCGAGTCTGTCCCAGCGCTTGACGTCCGAATTGGGTCTTACCACGAAGGACGTCAACAAAACGAGAAAGAAGCTCCAGAAAATCGGCTGCGATTTGGACGGTAAATTCGATCACGACCCGCTTCAGAATTTGAGGATTCTGAACGATTATGGTATGTCAGTGGATGTGCGAAAGAAGATGGTTTTGGACAACCTGCTGGTTTTCAAATTAGGGCCAGAAGCCTTGAAGGCAAAATTGAACTGGTACTCCAGAAATTTCGGGATGACTGACGGGCAGCTGGCCAAAATGCTGGGAAAAAATCCCAGTCTGTTCGGGAGCTTTTTCGAGGGGGTTAAGGATCCCAAAGCTTTGGGGAATCTATTTTTTGATATGGGCATGCAGCAGCGTGACTTGAGGTCGATATTGATTAGTAACCCTCACTTGCTGGGGGTGTCATTGGAAGAAAATTTGAGACCTCGGCTAAAGAAACTGCTGGATATCGGGGTGCCTCAAACTGTATTGATCACTTTGCTCAAAAGCCCTGATTTTTTCAGATCCACCCATCAATTAGATGCAAAACTCGCCTTTTTCGGGGAGGTTTTTGAATCAGACCAGGGCTCCATGGTGCAAGCAGTTTTTGCCGACCATCCTCGGGCGCTGTCTTACAGCTTGAAACGATTGAAGGAAAATTTGGGTGTGTTGACCGAGTGGGGGCTGAGCAATGTGAATGCAGGAGAAGTGCTCGTTTCGGCTCCCCCACACGAAATGGAAAATCTGAAAGCCAAGCTTTGGATGATATTGACCGTACTGAAAAGGCATCCTAGTGAAATCGCAAGATTCCCCAAATGCTTGACCTTGCCTTTCTACCATCGATTTCTGACACGGGTGGCTTTCTTGCAACGCACCCACGAGAATTTTGACGTTTTCACACTGGATGACCTCTTTTGTTCCAGAGATTCCGATTTCGTAACTTCAGTTTTGAACGAGGGTAGCGAAAAAAAGTTTCATAAATTTGCCAGGTGGTGGTTTGATTTGGAGGAAAAAAGCCAGTCGTTCGATAATTATGAAGAGCTGCTAGCCCTGATGAGAAATCGAACCCCCCCGAAACTGTTTCGTTCGACCCGATGGTCAGGAGAGAGCCCTTATTCTCCCTATGTTTTTTGATCGTTTCGCTCGAAAAAATAACAATGTCGAATGGTGGAACAGAAAGAAAAAAATGCTCCTATGCATTTTGATGTTTGGATGGGGACAGGGGGGGGTTCAGATTTCGTGCGGTTATTGGTTTTGCAGAATTGGGGAGGGGTTAATGTTATGATTCCAGCTTTCCATTACCTTCAGTACATGTTCATAATTGTAAAAATAGTGAGATGGATTCAACAGGAATTTTTTGTTTGTAGCTGCTCAATATTTAAACCATGCTATCCGAGATGTTTTTGAAATGCACCTATGAGATCCTAGCGACTGTGCATTTCTTACTGTGCTATTATCAAGTACTTATGACATACTGCAGAGTCCCCAAAGCCAGTTGACCAACCTCCACACAATGACTTGATGTGTGGTTTACATTCATGTGAAATAGATGCACTGACAGCTGTTAAAACACTCGTTTATGTAGCAAGAAGTTGCAAAGCCTTGCCAGTTTTTCTTACTGAAAAACACCTTGGTCAGGTTTCAATATTTTCGGCAGCTTTTTATGATCTCCTCACACATCATATCCATATTTCACCTCAGTTTCATCTGGATGGGCAACATTTTCTAGATTTGTAAAAGATCTACAAACACCACTCCAACCCATATGTTCACCAGGAGTGTAGTGCACGTGGATCGACAGTTTTTTAAATATTAGATGCATTGTCTATACTCTAAAACATCCACCAGAGCTTTTCAAAAAAAAAAAAAGCCAGGAAAAACACTGGGAAAGTAGGAAAACGTTGACTCCTCGTGATATTTCATCCTGGACCCCAAAAATTTATTTTGCATTATCCATTTCTTTTCTTTGCCAAAACTGCCCTACCTGTTTGCAGCTTGGAAGTGACTGGGGACCTCTTCCCTGAACTGAGCGCGTTTCCACATCTGCTGGGTGGCACAGCGCTTGGGGTCCAGTGGCCGCAGTCAGTGCATGCAGGTTAGTTTCTGTCCAAACTTGCTCCTTTTCCGTACTCGCCTGCCTCACCAGACTGGATTCTGATCGAAGTGGGAAGTGGGGATGCTGATTGTTCGATTATGGGGGCTTGGGAGCTTCACTCCCTTGCAGTCCCTCGTGGACCTGGTCAACCTCCGCCGGCAAATGAACTCAGCTTTTATATCTTTTTGAGAGCTTCCGAATCGGCTCGAATGATTGCGGCTGTGTCGATAAAGACGCTGTTAGTTATCGATGTTGCTTGGTGTATCGTTGAACGCACGTCCAGGCGTTTCGTTCATATCGAGTCTTAGCCCACCATAGAACACCACAGACAAAGTTGACATTAAGTACTCGCCCCACTGTTGACCAGACAGAAACTGACCCAGAATCCTTGCGGCCCAGGCTGTTGGACTGGAAGCCAACTGGGTTTCGCGAGCTCTCTCGCGACCACACGAGCTTGTCTTTCCCTGTCAACTGTCGCAAAGGAAACCTCGCAAACCCACCAAATAGTGAAAGCTTATGTAGAAAAGAAACAGCCCGTAAGACGCAGACTCGCTGGTGCAAAGAAATATCCCACGCGACGTTCTTTGTGGAAACTGTAAACCATTCTTGTCAGTGCTGCTCTCTGGCGCAGAAAAGCGCTCTCCCAAACCACAGATAACACAAAGAAACACGAACGCCATTCAGGTACACAGAAATGACGCGGAGGGCTGAAGGGCCCGGCGGCGTGCGGCTGCCTGCTCTCGAGGTTCGCGGACCTCTGGTCGTCTCACGAATGCGAATGCGCTGCCGTTTTTGTCGTGTCGACAACAATATTCTGAGCTTGAGTCCTTTTTTCACAGAAAAAGAGCGCCTCGAGTGGACGCTCGACAGGTGCGGTCGGCGGCGGTGAACGATGTCGCGCCAGCTTTGGTTTGAATGAAATAGATGCGGTCAAGAGTGTTTATTTCTCAACCCGACCAGCCAAAGCACCAATTCCTGCAATGAATCGTGTGTGTACAATCTCTCAATATTGAGAAACGTCCTCTGTTTTTGTCCAGCTTATGGAAACACAAACCCAACTGCCTCCAGTAGTCTCCCCATCAACAGCCTGCCACCTCTCCATCCAACCAACAGGACAACAGAGGTGAGCTTCTGAAAGAATGGTGGAAGCCTTTCGGGAAACAGCTCTAGAGTTGGATATAGCAGATCTGCTATATCCAGCTTGGAGCGATCAGGCGATGCAGTTTCAGTTTCATTCACCCCTCTAATACTTCAAATTTGATTTTCAGAGATTGTTGACGTTCGACAATGGGGAGTCTATGTACGCACCGCAGAGTGCCAACACAGAACAGATGGCTTTGGGTGGGGCATACCCAAACATTGAACCAGATTTTAAGGGGAAGATATGGACGGTAAAGTTGTGTCCTGATCGATTTTTTCCACATGCTGAACACAACTATATGCTTCCCATAATTTAGAATGGCGGAAAGAAAGTGCTGGGAAAAAACATTTTCTGCTACACTGTGTTTTTCTGTTTTATGTTGAGTCAAGATATTCCTTGAGGTCCAATGCCTGACTTTAGGGATTGGATATCATCGACTACTACTCTACCTATGGCCACAGCGCAAAGGTCAAGGTTTTTCACTGCAACAGGTGCGTATTTTGAGAACATAATTTCTTTGGCTCCTCGTACTATTTTTTTTCACCAATCTGTGGATTTCTCACGTTCAATCTCTCTAAAATGTCTTTATTTTTCTGGCCTGATACTTCACAGGGGGCAGCCTGCAAATGAAGGGAGCCCATACGAGCTTCTCGTGGTCCCAAAAAATCATGTGAACAAGCAGCACTACACGTTCTCCGCTTCAGGGGTTGTGTATATTCCTGGCCCTGGTCTGGATCCTGAATTTACCCCCATAGGTACAGCATTGATACTCCTTTTAGGCGCTGAACGTTAGGGAAAATACAGAGCAACTGTAATTGAAAAAGCCCCATGCATGCCTGATGATAGCTCCTCATGTCGACAATATAAAACGGGGTGGGTTACTTTCAGGGGAATGGCTCCGCGAGCTCTCCACATTCAACTTGATGCGAGAGCTTCGGGTATTCAAGCTTTATCTCAGAAGCAAGACATTCAACATATGGAGGACAACAGCGCGATGCCTGAGGTTTAACCGAATTAAGACTCGCTTGGAGTCCAGGGCATTCTTAGCAAAACCAAGCTTCTGCGCCGCCGTGATGGACCTCAGGAGATATGTGGCTCAATTGAGTAGTCTAGACCTGCTGGTTCACGGACAAGAAGCTGAGGATGGCTCCTCAGGAGACGAATCTAGACCCCAAAGGTCCAACCGAAAAGAAGCTCATCCTCATATCAGAATTTCAGTTTTGATCTCAATTTTGTTCTCGTTCAGAACGAGCAAAGGGAAGGGTGCCTACCATTGAGTTTCGGGTGTCTTTTGCAGATTGAAAGACTTCCGCCAGACGCAGCTCACCCATCACGAGCTCAAGGTGGGACCAAAGATGGAAGCCATTATCAAGGAAGCGGAGCAGTCCTTGCATCGGTTGATTAACGAAATATCCATGCAAGTGGCATATCTCAGGAAGGAAATCGACGAGTTCGAAAAGGATCCCAGCGCTGGCGCATCAAGAGGAATCAGCACCATCAAAATTAAAACAGAGAGAATGGAAATCAAGAGGTAAAAGACGGAATTGATTCATGCTGGGACTTGGCATCTTGTTTCTTGTTTCTTGTTTTTTGGTTTGGTTTGGTTTGTTTCTTATTCCTTCATCTAACCATGCCTTGATACATTGTGGGGTAATGTGCAACCACAGGGCTTACCGTCAGGCCATAAACGACCATCGCCTTTTGTCGAATCTAGTCCGTATGGCAGACTATATGATGGTCGAGTCGAGCGTTTTCTTGCTCACCGAGACCGTCGAAAAGTTGAGGGGGACACTGGGATCAAGGCCCGTGCTTATTACTGAAGTTCGATTCGCTGATCCTGGAATGGATTTCTTGCCGCATGAGGAAGAGATTCAAAAGGTAACGCCAGCTTGGGCTGGGACAGGGTTACAGGTTTCATAGCACTGACCCTAGATTACCTGGAGGGAGATTAAAAACTCTGTTTCTTGTGTTGCTACTGGCAGGTCATTACCAAGGACATCATGGAGTCGCTGATTGACACAGTGAAGGGTGCACCAAGGCTCTTGTGTGCAGACTCTTTTTCACCATTTCTGGAGCCTGATACCTCAGGGGGTGTGGAGGTTACTTCCGTGATAATAAGCGTCAAGAGTCTTGCTAAAGCCAGGTGAACGCCTGGGAGAATATGTTGCTTTCCAAGTTGGAATACAGATGTTTAGCTTTTGCTAAGTGTGTGCCTTGTGCTCTATGCAAGGTTGGCTTGCGATCACATAGTTATGAGGAGTTTCCAGGAATCGCGGAAGCGTGCAGAGACTTTTGAAGATTTGAGAATGATCCATAATTTCGCCAAGTCTTGGGACATGGCGGAGTACAAGGCGAACAAGAGAGATGTGGGGCAGTTCAGGAAAGACATGATGCTACTAAAGTGAGCTCGAGGCCTCCCCCTGTTCTAAAAACTGTTTTTTCTTTCATGCTTCTTTCCTACTCAGGCATTTGCATTTTTGTGCAATATAGGGAATGGAAAATATGTCTGGAGTCCATGAAGACAAGTCAAAACAGTGGTTGTCTCCTTGTCGATTCTCTGGGGATGCAGACGAGTCTTGTGAAGTCGGTGGATAGAGCGTTAGATGTTCTTAAGCTGCTGCTGACGAATGCCGCCCACAAGGAATGCATCCGAGTGCTGGGTGTGTTCCACGAGCTCATCAGGTGTGCGATTTTGGCGATTAATTTAATTAAAATAAAGTTATAACTTTATTTTTATCCCGTAACACAATGCTGGATGAGCTCACCATCAATTGTTTTTTTTTTTGCTGAAGTGATCTGGAAGAACGTCCGTTTCGCTTGGACGAGTTTGCTGCATTCTTTGGCAATCACGTGAAATGGACGGAGGAGAAGCCTATGTACCTGAAGCAAAATGAGCTTGTAAACGAAATGTACAGCATGCTTATCGACTATGGTGGAAAGATGCCTCCAAATGACCAGGTTTGGTGCTTTTCAATTTGAGTTTCATGCATTCTTCAAACTTCAGCTCCCAAACCCACACAAACTCCGTATCATGCAAAGCTCTGAAAATTTTCCCCAGCCTCCTCCCATTTTGCATCAAATATAGTTGTAAACTGTGCATGACTTTCTATTCCTTGGATCCCAGGTGAATCTTGACGACCTGAAGGATGTTGTTTCAACTTTTAATCATGCAATGGAGGATAGTGCATCCTATATCGATGAAAGGAAGTCAGGAATGATCAGCATGCTCGAACGAAACATAAAGGAGCTGTATGACAAGAAGCAGGTCGGTCGGCTGCGCACAACAGGGCGATTTCCTTTGTGATTTTTTTAACTCGCTTCTACGTTCCACTAACAAGAATGGATGCTGTTTCAAAGGGTATCACAAAGCAGCTGCGTTCTGGAAGATACGACAGCTGCAAGCTCCCCCCGAGTGAAGCATTGGGAGAACTCGACCGCATGCTGGAAACGTCGACAGGAATTGACGAGCGAAAGGATAAGCTTGTAAAGTACGAGGATCTGTTCAACATGGCACCGGCCGACTTCTCCAGCTTTGAACAAACTCAAAAGGAGCTGATGGTTCACCACCAAAAGTGGAAGTTCCTCAATGATTTCAGACAGTCAGTCGAAGGATGGATGAAGGGTGCCTGCTCCAGCTTGAATGTTGAGGAAATACAAGCCAAGGTAGGCTCGGCAATCACTTGGGTACAACTTCCTGGACATCGCATGGGAATGTCAAAATGACCGGGGGGGTTAGCTTCCTGTGCATTTACCCTGTAGGTGGATGAATTCAACAAGAATAACTACAAAATGGTGAAGTCGCGACGGGACGATGTGGTAGTCTTAAAGCTGAAGGAAGAAATTGAGGCCTTCCGAGAAACCATGCCACTCCTGCAAGAAGTAGCTAGTCCTGCCCTGGAGAATCGTCATTGGGAAAATATATTCACTATCATCGGGGAGCCCTATCAGGAGGGAATGCATTTCTGCACAGAGGATCTGGTTCGATACAACATAATGAACAAACTGGAAGAGGTATGGCGAACACCTTTGAGCTCCACGAATGCATGTCTGTAGCTCTGAGGTGTGCCAGCTCCTTTTTCAATATTTTTCTTGTGGTTCTGCTTGCTTTCATCGAACGTTCGACCCCCCCAGGTACAAACCGTTTCTGCGAGCGCTTCCAAAGAGTTTTCGATGCTCAAAACAATGGAAAAAATGGAGAGCGAGTGGGAGGATCTTCAGTTCGTTTGCATTTCCTACAAGGACACTGGCACTTTCATTATTGGTGGAACGGATGAGATTCAGATGACCTTGGATGACCAAATCGTGAAGATACAAGCTATGAATGCATCCCCCTTTGTAGCACCCTTCAAGGCCAGAGCTTCTTTGTGGGAAGACACGTTGCAAACTTTGCAGGTGTTGCCTCCCACAACTTATCCATATCATCAACATCTGTGGGTGTGGAAATTCAATTTCAGAATATCTCAACCATCACCTGCACTTTCGAAAAGTGGTGATGAAAAGTGTTTCAACACCAGAAAACGGAATGCCAACCGTGCGTGTGTAGTTTAGCTGTATGACAAAGCGACAACAAGGACCCAGGTCTATATCTGAATCGTTCTGGGTGATACTTAAGTATTAGCTACTCTGGCTCTAGCTGCATTGTGAAAAGCTTCTGTGATGGTCAGGATATGCTGGATAATTGGCTCCAGTGCCAATCGACATGGCTATATCTGGAGCCAATTTTCAGTTCGGATGATATTGTAAAGCAAATTCCTGAGGAGGGAGAGAAGTTCAGGAAAGTGGATGGCGTTTGGCGGGAAATCATGGCGGCGACTCACGAAGCTCCCCATGCAATTCCAATCGCCAGAGAAAAAGAGCGCTTGGAGAAACTAGTGGAGTGTAACGAGCTGTTGGATGCGATTCAAAAAGGATTGGCGGCATATCTTGAAAAGAAACGGCTCTATTTCCCTCGCTTTTTCTTTTTGTCGAACGATGAAATGCTGGAGGTGAGGTCGCAGTGTTGGTTTCTTCTTCCTGTTGTGCTAGGGACTGATTGAACAAATATCACAGATTGTAGTCTTGAAATTAGGGGCAGGTAAACACTTGTCGACTGTTTCTTATTCAGATTCTCTCCGAGACTAAGGACCCTACTCGGGTGCAACCGCATCTCAAGAAATGCTTCGAGGGAGTTGCAGAGTTGCATTTTGAGGAGAACCTCACCATCACAAGCATGAAATCCGTTGAACAAGAGCAAGTACCATTCAAGAATCTGGTCGATACTGTGAAAGTAAGAGACAGAGCATGATAAACTCAACTCCAGTTCCTTCATGGACTTTGTTGATTACAATTTGAGCCAAAAATGACAAAATTTCTACCTGTCGCGACCTTTGCATTCAGGCTCGTGGATCTGTTGAAAAGTGGTTGCTGGAAGTCGAGGCTGCCATGTTTGAGTCCGTGCACAATACCACTGCACTTGGAATTGAGGATTACGCAGCGAAGCCTCGAAACGACTGGGTGCTGGAGTGGCCAGGAATGGTGGTTCTCGTGGTGACGGCCTTGTATTGGACGCAAGGCGTAGAGAAAGCGATCCAAGAGAGATGTGTGAAGCAATATGAGGAATCCTGCACTCAAGACTTGCTGAAGATTGTTGATTTAGTTCGAGGAAAACTGACCAAGCTTCAAAGGGCAACCCTAGGTAACAAGGATCTGATTCAAACATTTGCCGCTCACAGGATTCGAAGTGGCCACGTTCTTCATGGAAATCTGAGCAGTTGTGTTTCTCCTGGTGAACTTAAAATTAAAGTTTTGGCTGTGTGTCTCTGAAAGGGGCTCTTGTTGTCATGGACGTCCACGCAAGAGACGTCGTGACGACCTTGGCTGCGAAGGGAATCGACAACATCGCCGACTTTGAGTGGCAAGCACAGCTGAGAAGCTACTGGGAGAAAGACGAATCTGGTGAAAAAGATTTCACAATGCTCATGCGTATGATGTCGGCTACTCTGGAATACGGCTACGAGTACCTGGGGAACTCCTCCAGATTGGTCATTACTCCCCTAACAGACAGGTGCGTTCAATCAGAGCAGAAAGCATAGCCTCAGATCAGGTCTAGGAGGAATTTGTCCTGTGAGACGGATCCTTTGCGGAAGTGCTAGACGGAATAAGGCTCCTTTGATGGAAAAGTAAGGTTTCACATGCAGATGCTATCGAACACTCCTTGGCGCGATTCATTTGACTTTGGGAGGAGCTCCAGAAGGGCCAGCTGGAACAGGAAAGACTGAGACCACAAAGGATTTGGCGAAAGCATTGGCTCGCCAATGTGTGGTCTTCAACTGTTCAGACTCGCTGGATTACATAGCGATGGGAAAATTCTTCAAAGGTCTTGCCTCGTCCGGGGCGTGGGCATGCTTTGATGAATTCAATCGTATCGATCTTGAAGTACTCAGTGTCGTCGCTCAACAGGTGCGGGTCTGACGCCTCCGCTCATCCCTAACTCTGACTCTGTATCAGATTCTTGCAACAACTGTGCTTTACCAAGCAGGGACAAAACGAAAACAATACGAGAGCCAGCACTGACATTTGATATCTCGTTGATTTTAGGTTCTAGACATCCAAAGGGCAATAGCCGCTCGCCTGACGGTCTTCACCTTCGAAGGGACAGAAATGCAACTCAAGTGGAGCGCCTGGTGTGCGATCACAATGAACCCTGGATACGCTGGGAGGTCTGAACTTCCTGACAATTTAAAGGCTCTGTTCAGAACGGTGGCCATGATGGTTCCGGACTACGCCATGATCTCGGAAATCATACTGTTTTCGTTCGGATACCTTCAAGCACGAGAGTGTGCAAAGAAAATCGTCCAGTGCTACAAACTGTGTTCTGAGCAGCTCTCCTCTCAAGACCATTATGATTACGGTAACAGTTGGGCCTCAGTCCTTGTGCAATTTTTTCACGTTCACCCAACTACCCTTCCACCGACGAAGCTCATGTTTATCTAGGAATGAGAGCCGTGATGGCGGTGTTGCGGGCGGCGGGAAACCTCAAGCAGAGGTTCCCCTCAGAGGACGAGTTCGTTTTGCTCATGAGATCGATCATAGACGTGAACTTGTGCAAGTTCTTGAGCCATGATGTTCCCTTGTTCCAAGGGATCATGTCAGACTTATTCCCAGGAGTGGTCTTGCCAAAAGCAGACTACGCGAGTATGGAGACGGCACTGAGGGATGCTTGCAATGAAATGAACTTACAACCAGAAGAGTACTTTTTACTGAAGGTGATCACCATGGGATCTACTTTCAGAAAAATCATGGTCCAATAGGATCCTTTAGCTAAAGGGTACTTAAATCTCCAGCTTGTGCTCACTCTGTGGTGGCGGCGATGGTTTTGCAGACGATACAACTCTACGAGATGATAGTTGTGCGTCATGGACTCATGATTGTGGGGTTGCCCTTTTCGGGGAAAACAAGCTCGTACAGAGCTCTCGCCAGAGCCCTGACACTCATGAACGAAAGAGGACAAGAAAACCAGGAGAAGCAGGAATACCATGTAATAAACCCCAAAAGTGTCACAATGGGGCAGCTGTATGGACAGAACGACCCAGTGAGTCACGAGTGGACGGATGGAGTCCTCGCTGTCACCTTCAGGTGAGCTCTCGGACACAATAAATAAAATAAAAATAAAAAATAAAATAAAAACAGAGATCGTTGCTCAACCAAACGGATTTTAAAAAGGAGGTGTTTCTGTGTTTCTTTCAAAGGGCTGCAGCTAGCGACCCAGGCCCTGTTCGAAAGTGGCTGTTGCTCGACGGTCCAGTTGATGCCATATGGATCGAAAACATGAACACAGTATTGGACGACAACAAGAAACTGTGTCTGAACTCCGGGGAAATCATCCAAATGAGCTCAAGAATGGTGGGGACTGCTTAGTTAGTGTTGCTTCAGAGCAACGATATCAAAAAAGGTCATATGGGATGCTAGAAAAGGCTTGGTGATCTGTTGAGCGATGTATGCTTTTCAACAGAACATGATATTCGAAGTTATGGATTTGGCGGTGGCGTCTCCTGCAACCGTGAGTCGATGTGGGATGGTGTACTTGGAACCACATCAGCTGGGGTGGCGGCCGCTGACAGTCTCCTGGCTCAACACACTTCCAGAACACATACCTGAAAAGGCCAAGGAGAACTTGTTGGGTCTGTTTGATTGGCTGGCCCCAGTCTCCTTGAGGTAAATTCTCAGTTCAAATAGAATGAAGACGAAACGGAACGGTGGTTCAGAGCGATTGAGGAGTGCTTTTTTGTTTCAGATTTGTTCGCCGTGAGATAAAGGAAGCAGCTCCAACAATGGATAGCAATCTTATTGTGACGCTGATGCGCATGATCACCAGCTTGACAGAGGACTGGAAGGTAAAACAAAGAGGAAACGAAAGAAATGAAGTTTAGACGAATCATCCACCATGTCAAGTTTTGTTTTGTTTTCTAAAACTCATATTTTCCTTTAGAAAGAAGAAAGAAACCAAAGGAAATGAAGTGCCAATATTTGCATTAATGCTACAAAATTAATTCTTTAATATAAGAATGATCTTACTCAAGCACAAGTTTGTTTTGTCAGAAGTCGATTAACAAATTATTTTTTATTCTCAAAAAAAAATAAAAAAATGTAGAGCGCTCGTGTTCCGTCCCTGTTCCATGACCTGTGTCTGCTAACAGGATGCCAAGGTGTTCAACGCTATGGACGAAGCGACGGTTCGGCATCACCTTGAAAGCATATTTGTGTTTTCTTTGGTGTGGTCCATTGGCTGCACGGGTGCCACACTCAAAGCTCGGGATGACTTCGACAAGTTTTTCAGGACGGCAGTGGCATCCCAGCTGGAAACTTTTTCTGGACCGTCCGGAGAAAGGTATCGTGAAAAGATTTCGAGGGGCCAACCAGAGATTTTCCTTAGTTGATTCTTTTTTCTAATTTTTGTGTCTTTTCCTTACCCCAAGGTACAACCTTCCAGAAGACATACCAAAGAATCATGTCACGATGGAGGCACCGATGATCCCACACGCCGACGAAACGTCTGTCTATGACTATTTCTTCGAGAAAAAATCAGGACAGTGGAAGCTCTGGACCACTCAAATAGGAGAGGTGGATTTCCCGCATGACACTCCAATACGAGCAATTGTGGTGCCTACTGTCGACACCGTTCGCTACACGTACATACTGGATCTCGCTGTGAAGAACGTTCAGCCCTGCTTGCTTGTTGGACCAACAGGAACTGGTAAGCTGAGCATAGAGGCTACAGGATTTGGCCTTTCATAATATGGAACAAATTAGTCAGTGATCGGACTAAGATAAATGAATATTGGAGTGTAGGATATCGCTAGCAAGACTGTGAGCGCTAGTGTTTGTTCCATGATTGTCCAGCTTCCTAAACTGAACTTGGTCCTAACTTCATCTCTTTTCAGGCAAGTCGGTGTACGTTCAGTCATATTTGTTCAGCCTGCCTACGGATTCCTACGTTCCTCCGAACGTGGTTGGCTTCTCTGCACGCACTTCCGCGAACATGACCCAGTATCTTATCGATGCCAAACTTGACAGACGTCGCAAGGGAGTGTTTGGGCCCCCGGTTGGCAAGCGGGCTATTATATTTGTCGACGACTTGAACATGCCTCAAGTCGAGCAGTACGGTGCTCAGCCTCCGATCGAGCTCCTGCGGCAATTTATGGACCATCAAGGGTGGTATGACAGGTGCTACTAGTTTATTCAGGAATCTCTTGCTTTCTTCATGCATCTTCTGGACCACGTCATATCCACTTTGCTCGGTTTTGCTGCGTAGATCGAACTCTTTCCGTAAAATGGAGGATTGTCAGTTCGTTTGTGCTATGGGCCCACCTGGGGGAGGTCGAAATCCTGTGACTCAACGCTACTCGAGGCACTTCAACATGGTGTCCATTGTCGATTTTGATAACGCCACCCTGACGCAGATTTTCACGTCGATAATCGACTGGTTTATGAAGAAAGAAGCGTTCCCTGACAATGTCAAGGTGAGATTCCGACCAGAACTACAGCTCTGGACATTGTCTTGGAAATGTAGACAACGCTCAGGAAAACAATTGTGTTCTGCAGGAGCTTTCGTCACCCATAGTTGCTGCTACACTGGAGGTATACTTCACGGCCATGAACCAGCTACTTCCCACTCCGGCAAAGTCTCACTACACGTTCAATCTTCGAGATATTTCGCGGGTGGTAAACGGGCTACTTATGATGAAACCAGAAACGCTCGGGAAGGGAGGTGCAGCCAAGGATCTGTATTTAAGATTGTGGAACCATGAGGTGCGAGTGATGGTTGGCGCTTCTGGTGTTTCTTGAGCATATAGTTGTATACAACATGCACAGTCTGTTTACTACCACCAACTTTGGCTTTTCTTGGTAGATACTGCGGGTTTTCTACGATCGACTTGTGGATGAAAAAGACCAGCAATGGTTCCTGTCAGCCCTCAAGCAGACAACCGCCGCCAGTCTGAATGCAGACTTCGACAAGTTGTTCAAGCATGTAGCCAATGAGGCGAGCATAGTGGACACAGAATCTATCAGAAAGTGCTTTTTCGGAGACTACATGCAGGTACGCCCTTGACATGATGCGGGAAAGATACCAAGCTTGCTCCTGGGGCGTCGAATTCGAATCACTCCGACATGCCCTCATACTACCTCTTTGGATTTCCAGGAGGCAGAAGAACCAAGCCTGCGACCATATTCTGAGGTCATCGACATTGGGCCATTGATATCAAAAATGGAAGAATTCCTTGTCGATCACAACAGCACCAGCAAGCAGGCAATGAATCTAGCTATGTTTCTGTACGCGGTGGAACACGTCTCGCGAGTTTGCAGAGTTCTGAAACAGCCTGGTGAGGAGCTATGCGCTTCGATGTATTTCTAGATCTGTTTTGGTGCTTTGGAGTCGAAAAAACAGGCAAGTTTTTAGCCATGGAGGATGTTTTGTATCACAGGCGCGCATATGCTCTGCGTTGGGCTCGGGGGTAGCGGAAGGAAAAGTCTTTCTCGTCTTGGAGCTTACATCTGTGGTATGGAGACTTTCCAAATAGAAATATCTAAGAACTACACAACCGTCGAGTGGCGCGAGGATTTGAAGAAAATGACGCGGAGAGCTGGGGGTGATGGTCAAGCTTGTGTCTTCCTTTTCTCCGACACACAAATTAAAGAAGAGTCTTTTGTGGAGGACATCAATTGCCTACTCAATGCTGGCGAGGTATTGAACCGACATGCATCTCCAAGCTCATATTTTAACTCATAGATGTTGATTTGATCTGGTGTTCATCGCTTTTTTTCCCCCTGAAAGGTGCCGAACATGTTTCCCTACGATGAAAGAGCGGCAGTTCTTGAACAGTGTAGAGGCCTGGCCAAAAAAGAAGGAAAGCAACTGGAAGGGGCCACTGAGCTCTGGAACTATTTCGTGGAGAAGACGAAAGAAAATTTGCACATGATACTCTGCTTCAGTCCCATTGGGGATGCGTTCAGAGAGCGATTGCGCCAGTTTCCATCGCTTGTGAACTGTTGCACAATAGACTGGTAATAGCCCCTTCGTGATGCATCATCGAAGTCATCAAAAACACATTTGCTTTCGTGATTCTCTGTTCACATTGCAGTAGGGTATTGAAATCCAATGTTGGTGTGGTACAATTCTCACATGAGCGTCAAACAATATTAGTGGCATGCATTCAACTTGTATGTATCACCAACCACCAAATCTCACTCTGGGATATTCAATATCTGTGGCGTGATTCGTTTCCAGGTTTCAAAGGTGGCCCAACGATGCACTGGAAGCTGTTGCCATGAAATTCCTCCAGGAAATCGAAAACATGACCAAAGAGGAAAGAGTCCAAATCATGGACATGTGTAAAATGTTCCATCAGGTGCGATTTTCGATCCACTATTCAACTAGAGTTGCAGCCAATACTTGACTTTGGAAGTGGGAAAGGAAAGATGCGTGGTGCGTGTTCAGGATATCGTGGGTCTGAGTGATGAGTTTCGATCTCAAGCTGGGCGGATCAACTACGTGACACCTACCTCATATCTTGAGCTCATCACAATGTTTGCGACGCTTCTCGCTCAAAAGAGGACCGAGATTTCGTCAGCCAAAAAGAGATACGAAGTGGGGCTGGAGAAGCTTGAATTCACAGCGAAACAGGTCAATATCATGCAAAACGAGCTAACTGCCCTGAAACCCACCCTGGTGAAGACGGTTTCGGAAACGGAACAGCTCATGGCTACTGTCCAGAAAGAAAAAACTGAGGTACTGTCAACCTTCTCCCCCCTTGCGTTTTGTAGCCCGGTCGCCGTGAGTGAAACTTTGTTTGAGACCTCACTGCAACCCCAATTGTCATTCACGCGGCACCCTCCTCCTTATTCGGCAGGTGGCAGAACCAAAAAAAGCAGTGGTCGATGAGGAAGTGAAGAAAGCCGAAGCAGCAGCTGAAGCCGCAAATGCCATCAAAGTGGAATGCGAGGAGGCTCTCGCTGAAGCGATTCCAGTATTGGAGGGTGCACTTGCTGCATTGGACACCATCAAGCCTGCAGATATCAAATTGGTCCAATCGTTCAAAAACCCACCAGGAGCTATCAAACTTGTCATGGAGGCTGTCTGTGTGCTGTTGGACGTCAAACCTGCCAGGTACGAACTTTCCATTAGAGAGGGTGTTTCCCAGGTTGGGATATTAACTGACCCTGACAGAATTAGCTTTGGGAACGTCCCCAGCTTATGCTGCAGCCAGTTTTCATTGTATTATTGTCAGGTTGAACATGCAACAAATATGGATGCATGCAACATGTAACGTATTGCTTGTTGTTGTTAGGGTGAACGATCCATCAGGGTCTGGAAAGAAGATCGACGACTACTGGGAGCCTTCGAAACGTTTGTTGGGGGACCCTCAGTTCGTTTTGAAGCTCAAAGAGTATGACAAGGACAACGTTCCTCCAAAGATCATAGAAAGAATTCGAAAAGACTACACCTCGAACCCCGACTTCACGCCTGCGAACGCTGCGAAAGCGTCCTCAGCTGCTGAAGGTCTGTGCAAGTGGGCATGTGCGATGGATCAGTACGATAAAGTAGCAAAAGTGGTAGCCCCGAAGAAAGCAGCGCTCGCGGACGCTGAGGGACAGTATAGTGAAGTCATGACGGCGCTTCAGGTGAAGCTTCCCTGATAGAAATATAGGCTAGGGCGACGACAAACACTGTTTCATAAAAAAAAACAGACTGCAAGAGTTTCGTTTTCCCCTCTTTAGGCAAAGCAAGCAGACTTGAAAGAAGTGATGGACAAACTGGAGACCCTCGAAAAACAGCTTGATCATTCCGTGAAAGAGAAAACTCGATTGGAGAATGAGGTCGAACTTTGCACCAAGAAGCTCGAAAGAGCTGAAAAGCTGATCGGAGGTCTGGGGGGGGAGAAAGTGCGATGGACCGAGTCCGCGACGGCCCTTGGGGATGCGTACGTCAAGCTAACTGGGGACATGCTCATCAGTGCTGGTGTCATTTCTTACTTGGGAGCATTTACAATGGCATTCCGCGATCAGGTGAAACAGTGTAAAGATACTCGAGAAGTTTACAATAGGTTTGTCCATCTGCCTGGTCTTTCGCATTACTTGACACTATTTCTTGTTGTTCTTTCGATCTTTGCCTAATCCCCTTTTTTCGCAGGTCACTACAAAATGGGTGGCATCTTGCAAGTCTAAAGGAATACCATCCTCTCCATCGTTTTCCCTGTGCGAAGCTTTGGGGGACCCCGTCAAAATCAGAGCGTGGGGCATTGCTGGGCTGCCCAACGATTCTTTTTCGGTTGACAATGGGATCATGGTAGCTAATGCCAGGAGATGGCCCCTGATGATAGACCCACAGACGCAGGTGGGTGCTGAACGAGCCTGATTTTCAACAGCAAACCGTTGAAAGTCTTGCGTGTGGTGCCTGAAAAATTAATTACATACGTTGTCTAGGCAAACAAATGGGTAAAGAACATGGAGAAGGAGCACAATCTGAAGGTTATTAAGCTAACCGACGGAAATTACCTCCGAACCCTGGAAAATGCGATTCAATTTGGAATGCCGGTGCTCCTTGAAAATGTGGGAGAGGAATTGGAGCCTTCGTTGGAGCCTCTGCTGTTGAAGCAGGTCTTTAAATCAGGAGGAGCGAACTGTATTCGTCTTGGCGACTCCACAATAGAGTACAGCGATCAATTCAGGTACTTTGCTCTAGCTCAAAAAGAGCTCAAACTCATTGGAACGTCGAAATCTTATGGATGCATGCATTCGATAAAAAGAAGAGCATCTCTTAACAATACTCGAGCACTGTGCTTTGCCAGGTTCTACATAACGACAGCGCTGTCGAACCCTCATTATTTACCTGAGACAGCCGTTAAAGTCACTCTCCTCAATTTCATGATCACACAAGAAGGTCTTAGCGATCAGCTCCTTGGGGTGGTCGTTGCTGAGGAGCGTCCAGATCTGGAGAGCCAACGGCAGGCTTTGGTTGTGGAGTCTGCTGAAAACAAGAGGAAACTGAAGGAGATTGAAGATAAGATTCTACACGTCCTATCATCAAGCGAGGGAAATATTTTGGAGGACGCAACAGCCATACAGATATTGTCAGAAGCCAAAGAGGTGAGTTGGCCTGACCCCCCAATATCAACACGACGACTCCTACTGGTTTTGTCAATTGACTTTGCAAAGTTCGAATCAAACGTTTGTGTACTGGCAAAAAATCCATTCCTCAGCTTTACTCGTATCTTCACAGGTCAGCAATCAAATTCAAGAAAAGGAAGTGGTCGCTGAGCAAACTCAAAAAGAAATCGCTGAAGCTCGAACGGGATACAAGCCTTGTGGGGTTTACAACGCTGTGCTTTTCTTCTGTATCCGGGATATGGCTGCCGTGGATCCCATGTACCAGTATTCTCTAGCATGGTTCATTGGGTTGTTCGTGCGGTCCATCAGAGGCAGCGAAAAGACCGAAGACTTGGGGGCAAGGCTGAACAACATCAACGACCACTTCACCTACTCTCTTTACACCAATATATGCCTCTCGTTGTTTGAAAAAGACAAAGTCCTTTTCGCATTCCTGCTAAACACTCGGTAAGGAACCCCCCCAGCACAGTATCAATACACGCTGCGCCGCCCATCGACTGTAGTGGATGGCTATAGCAACTTCTTGTTGCGTCTATGACAGGCTCTTGTCGATGCGCGGGGAGTTACTTCCACCAATGTATTCGTTTCTTTTGTCTGGTGGAGTTGGGGTACCAGAAAAAGATGTACCCAATCCCGCCAGCAGCTGGATTTCACAAAAAGCGTGGGGAGAAATATGCCGTGTCGCAAACGTCGATGACAAATTCAAAAACCTCCCTGAAGCCATCTCAAAAGATCCAGATGCGTGGAAAAAAATATTCGACGCCGTCGAGCCGCAGGATGTGTCATTTGAAGGACTCTCGTCTTTGGCTAGCTTCGAGAAACTCTTGGTGCTACGAATGCTGAGGCCCGACAAAGTGGTGCCTGGAGTCCGCGATTTTGTCTCTGCAACACTGGGGCAAAAGTTCGTGGAGCCTCCCACCATCGACTTGGGCTCTTGTTACAAGGAATCAAGTGTCACAGCACCCTTATTGTTCGTATTGTCGCCTGGATCAGATCCCACGGCAGCCTTGCTAAGGTTTGCGGACGATATGGGCTATGGCGGCTCCAAAATCTCAGTGATATCGATGGGACAAGGACAGGTAGAGTTCTGGCATGTTGCTTCTTATGGAATCTTTAAAAATTCTGTAAAAAAGGATGGTCGCAACTTCATAGGTTTACTAGAGCATGTAGCTGACAAGGTTTTGATGGTGGGTTCAACTGTAGGGGCCGAAAGCTGAAGTTCTCATAAAGACGGCCAGAAAAGAAGGAACTTGGGTGGTCCTGCAGAATTGTCACTTGGCTGCATCCTGGATGCCTTCTCTGGAAAAGATCTGTGAAGGAATACTGCCCGAAAACACCGACCCAGATTTTCGTCTGTGGATGACCAGCATGCCGAGTCCAGCGTTTCCTGTGACAATTCTGCAGAACTCGGTCAAAATGACCAATGAGCCACCTGCAGGGCTGAAAGCAAATTTGAGGCGCTCCTACAAACTGGACCCCCTCAACGACGAGAATTTCTTCGAAGGTGATTGCTGTTTATTTGGATAACCAGAAGACACGATTAATGAACAGGTGGTTCGCTGGAATTTGATTTGAGCCTAAGTATTTTTTTTTTCCCTTCCAGGATGTACGAAACCTGGAGCTTTCAAGCGTCTTCTTTTCGGATTGTGCTTTATTCACGGCTTTGTTCAAGAGCGTCGCAAATTTGGGCCCATCGGTTGGAATATACCTTACAGTTTCGACGATGGAGACCTGCGCATTTCGGCCAGACAGTTGAGAATGTATTTGGATGACAACGAGTACATTCCTTATGACGCGCTGAAGTATGCCGTCGGCGAGTGCAATTATGGAGGACGAGTGACGGACGACAAAGACAGAAGGCTTTTGCAGACGGTGCTGGAGCGTGTGTACCGTGGAGACATCATGACGGACAACCCGTTCAAATTGAGCGCATCGGGCACTTACTACGTCCCTGAAGAGGGGGCACACGAGTCCTATATCAAGTATGCAGCAAAGCCTTTCGATCAGCCAGGCGTTGTACCCATTTTTTCGAACGACTCTCGTTAACGACTTCAACGTTGAAGTAAGAAGTATTTTTAAGGAAAGGGTTTGGTTTATGTGAGACGGGTTATCTGCTTCTCGTATACAGGTATATCGACGCACTTCCCAGTAACCCAATGCCTGAAGTTTTCGGGCTTCACGAGAATGCGAACATCACAAAAGATCTACAAGAGACGGATTTGATGATGAGCACCCTCTTGATGACTGGTGGAGCTGGCGGCGGGGGAGGGGGAGGAAATGATGAGGAGCTAGTGGGTCGAATGGTGGAAGACATATTAAACAGACTGCCTGCGAACTTTGACATAGAGAAAGCGCAGGCCAAGTTCCCTGTGAAGTATGAGGAATCCATGAATCAGGTGAGAAGAATTAGCGATCATTGTCTGCAAACTGAGCTATTGTTGGGGACCGGGAGAAAGTTGAGATTCTTACCCCTTTGCTAGTGCATGTGAATGAAGGACGTTGATTTCACTGCTGTTGATCCACACAGGTTCTGTGCCAAGAAATGCTGCGTTACAATCTACTCATAACCATCATCCGAAACAGTCTTGTGAACTTGCAAAAAGCTATTCAAGGGCTTCAAGTGATGTCTGGAGAGCTGGACAAGGTGTTTCGCTCCCTGGCCATCGGCAAAATCCCCGATCTGTGGAAATCTAAGTCGTTTCCATCTCTGAAACCGGTCTCATCCTACGTGAATGAGTTGATGGATCGACTGGGTATGCTCCATGGCTGGTTCGAAAACGGCCAGCCCTCCACATTTTGGATATCAGGATTCTTCTTCACCCCAGCTTTTACCACGGCCGCTCTTCAAAACTATGCCAGGAAGCACCAATTTTCCATCGATAAAGTAGGGTTCGACTTCGAAATGTTGGGCGTGGACGAGAGTCAGTATACGACGCCGCCAGAAGATGGCGTGTACGTGCATGGCTTGTTCGTCGAAGGCTGCGGTTGGGATGACTCCAAAAAACAGCTGAGGGAGAGCGAGTCGAAAGTTTTGTTCGAGCCTGGACCTGTTATCTGGCTCAGGCCAATGCCTGTGGAAGATTTCGCCCAATACCAGCACTACAACTGCCCAGTTTACAGGACAGGCGATAGACGGGGTGTGCTGGCGACTACTGGCCATTCCACAAACTTCTTGATGATGATTCGTCTGCCAACCGACTTGCCAGAGTATCACTGGACAATGAGGGGTGTCTGCATGCTCTGTTCCCTGGCAGAGTGACCAGCCACTTGGGTTTTGATAACAGTTTTGAAAAAAATGTTTTTGTCGTGGCGACTACTCTGTAATTCTTTTTGATTTTGAGCATGAGTATGCTGTAGCTATTGTTAATTGCATGCGATCATTCATTAATGTTTAACCCACTGCATGAGGATCCCACCCAGAAAAGCAGGAGGAGTTCTCTTCACAAAAGGCTAAACATATTAATACTAAATGCCATATTGGTTTACACTTCGAACTGTTTGTTTGTTTGTCCCCAAACCTAACCATTCCAAACCCTCATTAACAAGCATTAATTTGACAGACTCATTTTCCACCAACAAAATTGGACTGGAAAAAACAAAAAACACAAACTGTCAGGGGAGAAAGCCCACCAGGCTGACTACCCAATATAAACCGAACAAAAAAAGGGGGGGGAAATTTTTTTTCCACTGAGTCCCGCGAAAAAAGGAAAAAATATATGGGCGGGAGAAAAACCTCGATTGTAATATGAAAACCGCCCTCTTTTAAGCGAACTACTCCCTCAATCATTCTAAGATCCAGTCCAACTGGATCCCCAACTGGCGTCACCTGTCCCTTCCAGGGATAGCTTTTCGTCCCACCCTGAGTCATTGCGTTCTTTAACCTATCGTACTAACCGTACTAGCCATTAACCCACTGCATGAGGATCCCACCCAGAAAAGCTGGAGGAGTTCTCTTCACAAAAGGCTAAACATATTAATACTAATTTAGTATTACTAAATGCCCCTTAACTCACAAGTAAGCAGTAAGGAATCAAATACCATGAAAAAAAACGGTCCCCAGCTGTCCCTAATAAATACTTAATAAAAAAGAATTCAGCTCCGCTTTTTCCATGTAAAAAATAACAAGTCGGACTCCGTCGCGACCTGAGCTTTGTCGATATACGACCAAACGGCCGTCGACGATGCAGACCCCCCCCCCCCCAAATTTAATGTCCCCTTCACTAATCCCTATCGCATACATTGCGGATGCGCCGCCCCGACGAAGAGAGTGATGGCCATACACACACCCTTTAGGCACTCCACTTGCTTCTCCGAAACTCCAAATGACTCTGGAGAAGCACTTCGCCACAAATTTCGCATCCAATGTAACTGGATCTCCAGGCAACCGCCATAATGAAGCGAGAGGAGACGTCGCCATTTCTTGATCCTGTCCCCAGTTTTCTTTCCGCGCTTTCAAAAACTTTTCAAACGCCCCGAAAACCTCTGGGCACCCCGAACAAGGAAAAAGCCTCGACCGTCGCAACTCAAAAGCATTATGCGATTTGTAGCGCCGCTCAATGAAATGTATCGTGCACTCACCCGCATCCAGTTCCAGGTCCTGCAGGCGAACCGCGAACGCCGTATCCGCCCGAGCAAAGAAAAGGAAATCGAATACCATCAATAAAAGATCTCTGACTTGGGGAAGGGTCAAGTCCTGTTCTCGAACCAGGGATAACCAAAAATGAACCGCCTTGGAGGGCACTGGCGAATGCTGCACTGGAATCCTCTCCGGTGATCGTTCCGCCAAATCCTTGCCCCATCCTGCGATAAACCTTTTGGTAACCTCGTCCGAAAGCTTCAAGGTCCCCAACATAGTCCACGAATGCATGGATTGGATCGCCGTAAGATACTGTCGCGCGGACCCAGGACTCACTCTCCCTTCCTCTTTCAAAAAAGTCAAGTACTCATAAATCTCCGGGGTTAATACAGGAAACGGGGGTTTCTCTTTGGTAGACTGCATAAAGTGCCAAAATTTTCTAAACTTTGCAAAAATAGTGTCCCGTCCAGACGGCGCATTCGATGCGATAACCTTGCGAATCAAATCGGACACCACATGAAGCCGTAAAGCCACAATCTCGGACGGCCATTGTATATCCACTTCTAGCAAACGCTCCCAATCATACTGTTGTTGTCCAAACTCCTCGTTTAACACTGCGAGGACAATTTGACGAAGGGAATTACCTTGTCCTTCCAGAACCAAACCTTCTTCGGTTTGTTGATAATCCACACCACCGAACGCCAAGGGGGGTACGGGGTCTGGTTGCACGTCCCCGGATGAGGTAAAAATGTCCCTGCTCGGTCCGGGAGCCAAATCCCTCCTTGGGCTAGGCTCATCACTTGGCGACACCACACTGCTCCTGGCCACCACGGCAGTACCAACAGGGCACGAACTCGCGGTAGGTTGCTGAGGAAGTCGATAGTTTTCTCCAACAAGCCCCAAGGTGGGTGAACGAACGAAACGCCTCTGTCCCAATCCCTCTGGGAGAGAGCATCTATGCCTGAGCTCTCGCGTTCCCAAGTTCGTGAGTTGTATTCCTCCACTTGCCGGTCTCTGAGCGTGGCGAACCGGTCTATCCGAACCGGGCCAAAGTGAACCTCCAACTGACGAAAAATAGCCGGATTGAGTCTCCAGCCATGAGACTGGAGGCGGCTCAATGCATCTGCCTGAAAGTTGTCCTGGGAGGCCACCCAACGCGGGCACATGCGCGCCCCCGTCCGCGTCAAAAACTCGACGATCTGCTGTAATACTGGAACCAGAGTCGGTTCGTACACACGTAGTTTCTTGAGCGCCCAATAGGTTACCCTGGAGTCCGTAACCACGGATACCAGACATTTGCCGAGGCATGGTTCCCAATGCTCCAAGGCGCGCGACACTGCCGTCAGCTCCTTCCAATTGATCGAGTGCTGCTGATGTTCGGCCTGAAAAAAGCCGTGACACACTGCCCCCTGTGCTCGTCGCTCCCGCTCGTCGGTCTCTACCAAGCCCTTCAACAATGAGGCCCCCCAGCCGGTGAGGGAGGCGTCGGTTTCCAGCGTCCAATGGACCTTCCCGGGTTTCCACCGAGTTCCATTCCAGGCCGCGGGAACGTTTCGCCACCATTGCAACTCCCTCCTCGCGGCTGCAGATATGGGGACCCATGATTTCCAGGTTTTCTTCTGACCAATCTGAGCGTATAAGTGACTCAGATAGAACCTGGCGGCGCTTAAAGCTGGGCTGGTGCTCTGACAAAGGCCACAGAATGAAGCCACCAGTCGGACTGGGAGTGATACACGATACGGGACGTTGGTGGACCGGCCCGCCCCCTTTGCGGGCTGTGCCGCTTTATCCCGTATCATCTCGTCCCCCCCCGGGCCAGTGGTCGCCCTCGACCACCTTCTCCTCGTGCCCGTTACTCCATTCTCCTTGACCCTCTCTGCGATTACCGGGTTACCGTTCTCTCGCGGGTCTATTTGGGGGTTCTCCAGGATCTTTCTTGTGATCCTCTGATCCTTTGTTCTTATCCCTTTGATCCGTCTAGTCTCTTGAGCTTATGGTCTTTTGCCTTGCTCTGCGGCGGCGATCACTGTGATGATCTCAGCCCCCTCCCCTCCTTCGCAGTGATCCTCATGCTCTTTCACCTCTCGTTACTACCACTCTCGGGTCAGAGGCGCCAACTCACTCTCAACTTCCATGGCCTCGCTAGGACTCGAACTCGTGACCTTCGGATCGCAAGTTCGGCTCCGAAACCAAATGATACACGATACGGGACGTTGGTGGACCGGCCCGCCCCCTTTGCGGGCTGTGCCGCTTTATCCCGTATCAGGGAGCTTCCAACGATGTCGTCGCCCCCGATCGAGCAACAACCGTGCCAACCCCTGGATCCGACACAACCTTGTAACCGGTACTCGTAGTAAACATTGATTGGTATCTATTTCTAATCCCAAATGAATCCTCCTCCAGGAGGGCGAAAAATCGCTCTTGACAGGGTGGACTAACAGGCCTAACGCCTGGAAAAATTTCTGAATCCACCTGCCCCATCGAGCCAAAACCTTTTTTCCCCTGTATAGTGCTAAGAAATCGTCTAAATACACTAAAAGTGTGACGGGGATATCGGCTTTCCAAATTTTCTTCAAAATGCCCCCTGGCGGACAAGCCACTTGTCACGGAAAACGCAAAAAGGACGACACATCCTTCATCACCTTTGTCCAGACAAAGGGCGAAATACACAAACCAAAAGGTAATGCACATCATTCGAATAGACGACCATTTACCATAATCGTCAGATATTTCCTCAGCTTGGGGTGGATGGGCACATGAAAGTACGCATGTTTCAAGTCCCATTGGATCATGTGGGCGGCTTCTGGAAAATGGCCGACCGCCGACTGCAGAGTCTCGAACCGGACTTTTGGAACCTGAATCCACTGGTTGATAGGTCGTAAATCCATTATGAGCCTGTAGTCGGGAGAATCGCGTTTCTTGATCAAGAAAGCCTTGGACACCCAGCGATTCGAACGGGCCGGACGCAACACCCCGAGATCCAAATTGTCACGCCTGCGGCTGTAACACAAATACTCTTGCAGAATCTTGTCCCATGCTTGACCAGTTGCCCCCTCCATCACTGAATTCCCCTCGTGGAAGGGGGGTGGTGGTCCTGAGATCCAATTCCAATCCACCCCCTGATGCAACCATTTCATTGTGCGCCGGGAAGCTCCCATACGTCTCCAAATCGTCAACCGCTTCCTCGGCTGATTGAAGAGAAAAGTCGTCGGATCGCGAACTGGCCATCCCGATGGCGGCCTATACCCCATTCACTTCTTTTGGTGATTCTGATTCTGCGGCGGCGGCTGCTGCTGAGCCCCAGAATTCTCGCCCTGTCCTTGCTGCGCTCCTTTACGAGAACGACCTTTTTTCTGATCACCCCGAGAGGGCGTAGTAGCGTGCTTAACCTGCGCCCGCTGCAACTGCTCTCGAAACGAGCCAAAGTATTCGTGGGCCACTGGGGCAGAATATCCGCGGAACTGAGCTCCTTGTAATCGAATCTGGTTTTGCAGACCCGCTGCTGCACCAGGAACGTCGGGATCTTGAGAACCCCGAGTCTGTAACACCTGCCACTGGGCAACAGCTAAATCCAAAGTGCGCACTTGCGCTGACACAATCGGATGGATATGTTCACGCAAAGCCTCTGGTACTCCAGGATGCGCCAAGAAACCAACCAAATTAGCTGTGGTCACAAACAGCGAATACAATACCGGAGCTGTATTCGCAATCTCCTGCCAGAAGCCTGAACGCTTCCCCACAGTCGATTGCAATTCCAGACCGTCCGCCGTTCGCCCAAAATCAAACCAAAGCCCCAAGGTCACTCCTGTCGAGGGGGCCTCGACCGGGTTATTCGCCGCGGGCAAAAGTGTTGTATCCGACAATTGTCGATACAGGGCCAGATCTTGTGGGATAGAAACTCCGTAATTTCGAGCTGCTGTGGTATACAATGGTAAAAGACGATCCATACAGATGGATCAAAGTGAAAACAACACAACCCTCTGGGTTGGGACGCCGCGAGCGGCAGAAAAAACTATCAGTTCGAAGAACCAATACTTTCTTTGGAGATCCAAAGAAAGAAAAACCTCGATTGTAATATGAAAACCGCCCTCTTTTAAGCGAACTACTCCCTCAATCATTCTAAGATCCAGTCCAACTGGATCCCCAACTGGCGTCACCTGTCCCTTCCAGGGATAGCTTTTCGTCCCACCCTGAGTCATTGCGTTCTTTAACCTATCGTACTAACCGTACTAGCCATTATCTCTCCTCGACTCGAGAGGTATTCCAGGTGGATGAATAGCCTCACGATATTGAGAGGCCTATCGATAGGGGCACCAACATCCTGCATTGATATATATATATATATATCGAACCTTTTTTTGTTTCTTGTTGTTGTTTTTTTTGGCCTCCAGGAAACGTAAACCTCAAACACCAGAATACCACCAGAGAATGCCCACTGTTCTAGATCAACCAGATCAAATTGAAAACAAGATTTTGCAGAAATCGAAATTGAAGAAGATTCACATACATGTGCAAAAACCATGTATCCTAGTTTTGCTGGTTCTTTACTTTCTTTAGTCCAAGGTGTTGCAATTTTCTGGCATGCTTTGAAGGGCTTTGGAACCTGAAAAATACTAAAAAAGTAAGGGAAAAAGTGCTGCGATCAACACAGCCTCCGACAGAAACAGAACGACGACCGATTTTTCCGGCCCCCTGTCTTGTGTTTCCTTTGATTCCACAAATTTTCTCTCGGTTGTATGGATTTTTTGAAGTTTCCTAATGACATTTGCATAAATACCCCGGTTTAAGTACTAGTTCAACATGTAATCCTTGATATATTAATTGAAGTGCTTGTTGCGGGAACCAGAACGTTGGGCCTCACACATCATTACCCCCAATGACTAGTTTTCCACATTTCCGCATTCACAGTAAGTCGTGATCGCATCTCATCCACTTCAAAGCCTTCCTTTTCCGTTTTACTTTCCCCCCAACCCTGAGAGGAAACCTCCAGACAGGTGATCCCTCCCTCCGTCACTGAACATCCACCACGAGGGGTCCCCCATTCAGTGCATTACTAATCCTGCGAAACCATCTCTCGTTGTATTCTATTTTTCCTGGCTTGTCAGAAATTGTTTTTGCCATTTTTGTGTGAAAAGATTCCATTCCCCATAAAAATGCGTGTCCTGAGCAGTGGTTGGATCATTGCCTTTCTTCTTTTGGTTCAAGTGTCGATCGTGTCAGACACTCCTGCGACCCGGTCACATCCCAGTACGACGCGAATGCGGGGTGGGGGGGGGGGGGGGCTTGTCGGCGGCGGGGCAATTCACCCATTCGCCCCGAAAAATTCTCAATTTTTTGGTTTTCGAAGCCTGCTGGCCGGTGAAGGACGTGGTGATGACTTCGACTTGTGCCCTTCCCAACATCACCATCAAGCAAACCTAGCGAGAGGTGGCCCCGTATTCCAAGACGGTGGCTTCTATGTGGAGAACTGAAAGGTGCCATGTGCAAAAAAGTTTTCGTTTATCTGATACCAGGTATAGGATTTTCTCTACTGTACTCGAAAAGTGATTGATAACGATTGCCTGTGTCTGTTTATTTATTTATGTGTGTGTTTTTATCCTCCAGAAAGTCGAGGTGTTTTTGAGCCCTGGATAGTTATGTGTTGGGCACTGTTGGACTGGTGGAGAAAGAACTTCTCGATGGAAGGTAAGAATGCTTGAATTTTTCGATTTTCCTGTTTTGAAATATGTGACTACCGATTCCCGGATGGGTTTGTATCTGTTTTTTCCCTCCCACCACCTAATATTGGGAGAAGCGATGCCAAAAATAACATGGCAGAGAAAATGACCAACAGAAAGACAACGTGTTTATTCTTTTATTTCTGCAAGCTACAGCAGCCGAGAACATCAAACAAACATCATCTCGCGGATGCACTCATTTGATGTTGTGCTATTACAACTTGATGTGACATGGGTATTTCTCCTCCTTTTGCAAATTGATTTATCCTTTGTTGCAGTCAGTTGATATTGGCAGTTTGTTCATGGATTTGGACTAAAAAAAATATTAACAAACGGTGGAGCTCATCAGGAATCTCGCTGCAGAGGGATTGCACAAGCGACCAGAACGGTGAGTATTATTATTCTTTGTCTCTATGTTGAACTGCATCCTCAAAACATTGGCTTGGAGTTTATGTGCCAGGTAGTCAAAAAGAAGAGGTGACAGCTTCTCTGTGGGAAAAATGACCATCAGTTACAATTTAAGTATTTCTTTTTTTTGTTTTTGAAAGCTTGCTGTGGGCTTTTTTTGCGGCCGTGATTTGTGCTGATAATTTTTTTTTCCTGGTGAAAATCTGGCTCCTGAAATGGAAATTGTAGCTGTCAAATGTCCCGTTCTGTGTTTCATTGTCCAGGGCTTGAGCTCTTTCCGTGGGGCCCCCTTTGCATTGAGCTCCGCTTGCTTGATCTCGACCGACTCCACCATCACCCTTTCGTGGAAAAAATGGCATTCGTCTTCGTCAAGCTGGGCAGGGCTCTCCTCCAGGTGCAACTCCCAGCTTCATTTGGATGGGTTCGAAGGCTGCACTCAGCCTCGCGATCCTGCAAGCCCGCATCGGTCAACATCCAGCAGAAAGAGAGCAATTGCTCTTCGTGCAGTGAAACATCACCATTTTCCTGGTCAGAGGGACACTTCTACCAAAGGATTGCTTGTGCTGGACAAGGGGGTTGAGGAAGGGTTAACAGGGCCTGGTCCCCGCGGGTTTACCCCCTCTTTGTCCGCCGGTCGCGGTCGCGGTCGCCGCGCCGGTCTAACACGCACGCCGGTCGCGCCGGTCTAACACGCACGCCGGTCGCGCGGTCGATGCGGCGGCTAACGCGACCCTAAACCAAATATAAATAAACGGAATAATCGGAAGTCGGACTGAAGGGGATTCACGTGAAAATCACAAGTCGATCAGACGAGGGAGGCCAGCGAACGAAACCCGCCTCCCCGTCCGCCCGTGTCTCCGTCCACACTCAATGAAGGAAACAGGTGAAAATCACAAGTCGATCAGACTAGGGAGGCCAGCAAACGAAACCCGCCTCCCCGCCCGCCCGTGTCTCCGTCCACACTGAAAGAACAAAACGAGGGAGGCCAGCAAACCAAACCCGCCTCTCCGCCCGTCCGTGTCTCCGTCCACACTCAATGAACGAAACGAGTTAAAATCACAAGTCGATCAGACGAGGGAGGCCAGCAAACGAAACCCGCCTCCCCGCCCGTCCGTGTCTCCGTCCACACTCAATGAACGAAACGAGTTAAAATCACAAGTCGATCAGACGAGGGAGGCCAGCAAACGAAACCCGCCTCCCCGCCCGTCTGTGTCTCCGTCCACACTCAATGAACGAAACGAGTTAAAATCACAAGTCGATCAGACGAGAGAGGCCAGCAAACGAAACCCGCCTCCCCGCCCGTCCGTGTCTCCGTCCACACTCAATGAACGAAACGAGTTAAAATCACAAGTCGATCAGACGAGAGAGGCCAGCAAACGAAACCCGCCTCCCCGCCCCCCCGTGTCTCCGTCCACACTGAAAGAACAAAACGAGGGAGGCCAGCAAACGAAACCCGCCTCTCCGTCCGCCCGTGTCTCCGCCCACACTGGATGAACGAAACGAGGGAGGCCAGGAAACGAAACCCGCCTCTCCGTCCGCCCGTGTCTCCGCCCACACTGGATGAACGAAACGAGGGAGGCCAGCAAACAAAACCCGCCTCCCCGTCCGCCCGTGTCTCCGTCCACACTGAAACAACAAAACGAGGGAGGCCAGGAAACGAAACCCGCCTCTCCGTCCGCCCGTGTCTCCGCCCACACTGGATGAACGAAACGAGGGAGGCCAGGAAACGAAACCCGCCTCTCCGTCCGCCCGTGTCTCCGCCCACACTGGATGAACGAAACGAGGGAGGCCAGCAAACAAAACCCGCCTCCCCGTCCGCCCGTGTCTCCGTCCACACTGGATGAACGAAACGAGGGAGGCCAGCAAACAAAACCCGCCTCCCCGTCCGCCCGTGTCTCCGTCCACACTCAATGAAGGAAACAGGTGAAAATCACAAGTCGATCAGACTAGGGAGGCCAGCAAACGAAACCCGCCTCCCCGCCCGCCCGTGTCTCCGTCCACACTGAAAGAACAAAACGAGGGAGGCCAGGAAACGAAACCCGCCTCTCCGTCCGCCCGTGTCTCCGCCCACACTGGATGAACGGAACGAGGGAGGCCAGGAAACGAAACCCGCCTCTCCGTCCGCCCGTGTCTCCGCCCACACTGGATGAACGAAACGAGGGAGGCCAGCAAACAAAACCCGCCTCCCCGTCCGCCCGTGTCTCCGTCCACACTCAATGAACGAAACGAGTTAAAATCACAAGTCGATCAGACGAGGGAGGCCAGCAAACGAAACCCGCCTCCCCGCCCGCCCGTGTCTCCGTCCACACTGAAAGAACGAAACGAGGGAGGCCAGCAAACAAAACCCGCCTCCCCGTCCGCCCGTGTCTCCGTCCACACTCAATGAACGAAACGAGTTAAAATCACAAGTCGATCAGACGAGGGAGGCCAGCAAACGAAACCCGCCTCCCCGCCCGCCCGTGTCTCCGTCCACACTGAAAGAACGAAACGAGGGAGGCCAGCAAACAAAACCCGCCTCCCCGTCCGCCCGTGTCTCCGTCCACACTCAATGAAGGAAACAGGTGAAAATCACAAGTCGATCAGACTAGGGAGGCCAGCAAACGAAACCCGCCTCCCCGTCCGCCCGTGTCTCCGTCCACACTGAAAGAACAAAACGAGGGAGGCCAGCAAACGAAACCCGCCTCCCCGCCCGTCCGTGTCTCCGTCCACACTCAATGAAGGAAACCAGTGAAAATCACAAGTCGATCAGACTAGGGAGGCCAGCAAACGAAACCCGCCTCCCCGTCCGTCCGTGTCTCCGTCCACACTGAATGAACGAAACGAGCGAAACGAAGGAGGTTATGAAACGAAACGTTTTTGTGTTGTTGGTGGCGATTTCTTTTTCCTTACGGACAGACAAATTGATTGTTTTGGTATTGATTGTTTGTAATTGGAACTATGGTTTATTTTGTTTTTTTAAGAGCGGAAGGCATACCAAACCAATGAGTCAATCAATGATTACATGTGTCTGTGTTTGTTTGTTTTGTTCCCATCGCAACTCAGTACCAAACAATAACGTTCTCCAAAAATACGTAGGATCCATGAGCCCTTCTGGCAAGAAAAAAACACCGAAACACTCTCCCTTTCTTCCCAAAGATACCTCATTGTACAGTCCGTCCAAACACCTCTCCGTAGGTTTTAATATATCTACTGCCATTATTTCTGGCTTTAGAATTTCTCCAACACCAATTGAACAAGTCGTTCACCACAACGGATCTACCAATCCATAATGTCCTTCAGGATGCACTGAACCCCAGTTTGATAAAGAAAAGGATGTTTTTTTTTTTTTTTTTTTTTTTTTCAGATTCAGCCTCGTCGATTCCACCGCCGCGGCACATGATTGCGGAGAACAGAGTGCCTGCGAACGTAGCGGAGGAACAGGCGTCGGAGAGTGGGTCTCGCGGGGGCGTTTGCGGGCAACAGCGAGAGGACGATGCCTATCACGCCGATAAGCCGGTCATCGCACTCCGTGCATTGTCGCCTGGCGGCGGCAATCGCCTCCGCACCCTCGAAGCCCTCCCTCGCTTCCCGTAATCGCCGGTATGCTGCGAGCGCACGGGCGAGTTCGTGTCGCAGTTGTTCGAGGAAGCCGTTCAAATCCATTTTCCAGAGTTGGTAGAACAGGGGAGCCATGGTTTCTATAGGTGGAGTTTTGATAGGTTGAGTCAGCCAGGGTCTTCGGAGGATGTGACGTCGTGTCTGTGCAGGGCAAGGTTTGAGGGGGGACTGCGTGTACGAAATAACAGGTGGACATAACCGGTGTAGTTGGAGGATATATATATATGGTTATGCTAGTTGGAAGATGCTTTTTAGCGTGCCTGTGGCGCTATATTATTTAATTGTGTTCGTTTGTTGGAGTCCCAAGTGTCTGCAACGACGTCAGTCAATCACACGGTGAGATTCGGTTTTAACACCCAGTTACAATGAAAGTGCCGCTCTTTTGCCCCTGAGTTTAATTTATGGAGATGCATTAAATTGTTTTATAACGGAAAACCAATCAGGCTTCACTGGTGGTCGTTGCCTCTTTATGTGCCGCTGTCTGTGCCTCTTTCTGTGCCGCCAAAAAGAGGCGGCGGCACGAAGTTTGTGTTCAGGTGGTTGGCTGTTGGAAGCCCCTACCATTGCGTGTTCGTGTCGACGCGACACTGGGTTGCCGTTTGATTTATGATAAAAATGAAATAAAACTGATCAGCGGAATTAACAAGCCAACAGAACAAACGAACCAACCTTGGTTACAAAAATAATATTTCAATTTTTCATTCAGTCAGTCATTAATCATAAAATTCAATTATGAAGTCCCCCCCCCCTTAGCTAACTCCCGCCTGCCTCCCCCCCCTCCCCCGGCTGACCTCCCTGTGCCTCCCCCCCCTCCCCCGGCTGACCTCCCTCTGGCTGACCCCCCTCCCCCGGCTGACCTCCCTGTGCCTCCCCCCCCTCCCCCGGCTGACCTCCCTCTGGCTGACCCCCCTCCCCCGGCTGACCTCCCTGTGCCTCCCCCCCCTCCCCCGGCTGACCCCCCTCTGGCTGACCCCCCTCTGGCTGACCCCCCTCTGGCTCATTCCCCTGCCCAACGGTGAAAAAAACACCCGGTAGAGTTTTCGGATCCACAAGTGGATCCCCTCCCACCACCATCCCCACCTTCCTGATCTCCATCGCTCTCCCCTTCTCCCTGTAGATCTTTGAGATCTGGTTTGCAAGGCGGCGGGTTTGTGGGATCGGAGACCTCTCGCAAAGGAGGCAGAACGGCGGCTCGTGCACTCCGATTCTCGGTGCTGCCATGGCCTCGGGGAAGAACGCGCGGCGCACAGTCTTCGTTGGGGTGACCTCGAGTGTCTGGGTCAGCCAGAACTTGTCCCGGCAGAGGGCATTCTCACAAACGATGTGAGCGTCGCAGAACTTCACGGCCATGCCGTTGAAGCTGCCCCCCGCCGGCCTGTCCGATTCACCCTTCTTGCAAAAGATGCAAGCAGCCGGGGTGATACATGGGGTGTCCGGGGTGCGCCTCGGCTGGTGCGGCCGCGTGTCCTTGCGGGCTCTTTTCCGTCTCCTTGACGGCTCCTTCCCTGTCAATCCCCTCCGCCTTATCGGTAGCTCCGCCTCCGCCTCCTCCTCCGCCCCCGTCTCCGTCTCGGATCCCCGTGTCCGTTTCTGACGTCTGCTCGGACCCTCTGTGTCCCCACCCTCCTGGAATTCATCCATATCCGCCCCCCCTTCCCAACGTTCCTCTTCCTCCTCTTCCGTCCAATCCTCCTCGTCCAGCGTCTCCATCACCGACTTTTGGATCCTCTTCAAATTCCTCCTCTCCTTTGTTGCCCTTCTTTTCCATTTCTCCACCTCTGCCCTCAATCGTTCATTTTCTTTTTTCAATGCGTCCATCCCGCACACGCACGCTCTTACTCTCTCTCTCACAACCACACACACACACCCAACCAGCGACAGGCAGCAACCGTTCAAAAAAAAGCGGAGAGCGAAAAAAAGAGCGTGCGTTTTGAGGCCAAAACTGCGTTGTTTCAATGCTGACACAGCTCCTCAGAGTCTTTTCGCTCGTCGCCTTCATCAAGTGAAATGACAATTAGCGGCAAAAGAGCGGCACTTTCATTGGAACTGTGTGTCAAAACCGAACCTCACCGTGGCACCGCCTCTTGTTGGCGGCACAGAAAGAGGCACAGGCAGCGGCACACAAAGAGGCAACGACCACCAGTGAAGCGCGATTGGTTTTCCGTTATAAAACAATTTCATGCATCTCCATAAATTAAACTCAGCGGCAAAAGAGCGGCACTTTCATTGCAACTGTGTGTCAAAACCAAACCTCACCGTGCCGCCGCCTCTTTTTGGCGGCACAGAAAGAGGCACAGGCAGCGGCACACAAAGAGGAAACGACCACCAGTGAAGCGCGATTGGTTTTCCGTTATAAAACAATTTAATTCATCTCCATAAATTAAACTCAGCGGCAAAAGAGCGGCACTTTCATTGGAACTGTGTGTCAAAACCGAACCTCACCGTGGCGCCGCCTCTTTTTGGCGGCACAGAAAGAGGCACAGGCAGCGGCACACAAAGAGGCAACGACCACCAGTGAAGCGCGATTGGTTTTCCGTTTTTAATTCATCTCCATAAATTAAACTCAGCGGCAAAAGAGCGGCACTTTCATTGTAACTGTGTGTCAAAACCGAACCTCACCGTGCCGCTGCCTCTTTTTGGCGGCACAGAAAGAGGCACAGACAGCGGCACTTTCAATGCAACTGAGTGTCAAAACCGAACCTCACCGTGCCGCCGCCTCTTTTTGGCGGCACAGACAGCGGCACACAAAGAGGCAACGACCACCAGTGAAGCGCGATTGGTTTTCCGTTATAAAGCAATTTAATGCATCTCCATAAATTAAACTCAGCGGCAGAAGAGCGGCACTTTCATTGTAACTGTGTGTCAAAACCGAACCTCTTCGAAACTTCGAATTAAACAGAAACCGTTACAAAACAACAGCGAACTCAGTCCCCATAATATACCCCAGCCTGGGTATTCGAAACGCCATCCTGCAGCACCCCTCACGAACTGAAACCCACGACTCACTCGCCTGCCACCCCAGACCGCACGATTACAAATTACCTATTGCACCCAAATCAACTCTATCTTCCCCCCTGAATGCGTCGGCAAACCCTTCATCGTCCAACCATTCCCCCGGGGTAATTCCCAAGTTAATACGTAACTTATTATAAAATTCATCAGACTGGTCTTCGACCCTCAAACTCTCCCAGGTAAATTTGCCAGCACCGCAACCCCTAAGGTCCCCCAAGCGCGGAATTCCGACGTGCCCGACAGAGCAAACGATCAACAAAAAAACGATGTCCGACACATTAAACTGGCCAGGCTTTCTATCAGAGACTATAATCGACTTCGTCCCGATCTTGAACTTGGAATTTAATGGAAGAACTGGGATGTCCTTCATCATAAACAGACGACGACCGTTGGTCGTGGCCTTGAAAAGTTTCTTCACGCTCTCGATGAAGACCCCAATCGTCAACGTACCAAAATGAACGGTCATTTCCGTAGTCGATTGCCTGAAACGGACTGAATTATCGCGGACAAATCGCGATTTCTGTGCAAACTTGCACGCATCGAACACGCCATCCAGATGGTTTGGAAGAATGAGATCTTTCATCACCTCGTTTGGAGACGAAACAGGCACCGAAAGTCCTGTAATCCCCGTCCCCGAAGCCGTCGCCGTCCCCCTTGATCCACCTCCATCCCGAAACAAATGCTTGCCGAATTTTGCCAGAAGGGTTCGGTTCCCAAACAGCAAGTGTTTTTGGAGCAACCCAAAGAGCCAGAATGATATGGCTTTTCGAACAGTTTCCTCGGAGACGATTGCGGGTGGGGTATCGTCACACGGTTTCGATATACAGTGCTCCATGCAGTGTATCAAAAGCGATAGTTGAAGAATTGCCCCCTGGCCTTTACTCAACTCGCCGACTTCGGTTGCGTGCCCAGAGTTCATTCCGACGGCCACCTCATGAAGAATCCAGTCGAAACTCTTGCAGTACAAACGAAAGGCCTCAGGGGACAGGCACAAACGCTTTGGGTGTACGTTCATGCTTTCAACGCTCCCACGGGTATGAGTATAACCCCACATCTGTGCAAAGATCCGAAGTACCCTCCGTTGGGAGGCGGTCAGAGATGGCTTCCCGTTTCCCGGATCCCTTTTTTCCCACCCGTCCCTTTTATCATCCTTCACCACAACTCCAAGAGTGTGGGCGTGGACGACTTCCCGCTTTCCTCCTCCTTCTTTGTTGGCGTAAACGGAATGGGTCGCGCAGTCAGCAGACTTCAAAAATTCGCTCCACTCGCATGCGGACGCGTACGTTTCTTCGATCTTGTTGACGGAATCATTCTTGTCTTCTCCGTTCCCGACCAAATAATATGACCGACTTTTGTCGGAGTCGTCATCCACTACGGCCGCCGCCGCCCTATCGACAAGAGACCTGACAGATATATTGGTTCTAGCCATACACGTCACCGAAATCTTGTTGCCGAGCCCGCTATCCAGTTCCCCACGCAAAAAGGCCATCGCCTTCTCGGGCTGGCAGAAACTCACGAGACAGAAATACGACGAGTCGAGACCCCGCCATAAACCATTTGTGACGGTCCCCCGGTCCAGTCCCCCACCCTCACGCAACTGAAGGAGTCCGCTAACCTCTGTCCCCCGCTGCATGAGTTCCAGGCGGTGGAACATCTCATCCTTGTAGTCCACAACCGAATGTTCGAACGAACAGATCAGCTCTTCCCCAAGGGACTCCCAAGTAGTATGCGAAGACAGGCACCTGAACGAAACGGATATAATTAGTGTACAACGGATACGAAAGTCCACGAAACAGACGAAACGCAAAAATACAAGTGTACACGAATACGGACAGCATTTCCACACGAAAACAAAATAGAGACTCACCTGATCCTCATGGAGGACTTGAAGCGTTCACGGGCATCGTTAGCCACATCCACTCTCGCCTTCTTCCCCGTAGTTTCCTCGTCTCTAACGACACGGTACCCTGATGCCTTCCCGTACGCGGCAGAATTCATCCATGCCTCTAGCATCCTCAAGACAGGAGAGAAGAATTTGTGCACCCCCGACTTATTGCTGCCAGAGGGAGCTAAGGTCCACGACCACCACAAGGATGGTAGTTCAAACGTGGACAGAGGACCGGAACGTGATGGGACGACGGTCAAGTTAGGCCCTAATGCGAAAGACGATATGGAGAAGAAACTTCCCGCCATCGCCGGCCAGTTTGATCCAACATCCTCAGCAACGTGGACAAGAAACCCACCAAGGACCGGTCCCAGAACATCGCGTGCATCGACTTCACCTAGACCCTCCGAGTCTCCGCATAAAAACCGCATAACGAGAGTCTGTCGGAGATTGAAATTCTCCGAAAGTCGCTTCCACGAAGGAATACGATTCGAAAAACCAAAAACATCCCCCGTGGTCCCCATGACGTCGTCATGGTTTAAGCGGCTTGCAAGGCACTCAGGGAAAATAGTCTTCAGTAGTGCGTCCCTCTCCTCAGCCGGCATACTCAAAACGTTGTCGGAAGGCTGCCTCTCTTCCTCCTCGACAACAACCTCCTCGTCCGGTACTTGTCCGTCCTGGTCGGGTGCTTCATGGGAGACATGCACGGATAACCCTGGTTCGTCTGGGAGGCCTTCGTCCAGGTCTTCGTCCAAGCCTTCAAACACAGGGTTTTCGACCATGAAGGGCGCTTTAGTCCCGGGAGCTTGAGAGTCCATAGAAAAGAAAAATAGGTTCTTCTTTCTGGCCGTGATAGACGCACATTATATACTCGCGGTTTGTACCGCGTATACGTATACATAGCCGCCGACCTGCCATGACGACATCACAGAGTTTTGACGGATATCCAGTGAACACGTTCGCACACGGGTACGGGTGGTGGAGGGCGGGCACGCGTACAGACGGGTGAACGGGGAGGAGAGTCTCCCTGGAGTTTTCAACGAGTTTAGTGAGGGAGTGGACACGTTTGGGAAGGGTATGGGTACGGGTGGTGGAGGGCGGGCAGACGGGTGAACGGGGACGTGGGTGTCCTCGGCGATATCAACAAGTTTTCGCACGGAGGCAGTGGAGAGGTCTGGGGTACGGGTGGTGGAGGAGGGGGGCACGCGTACAGACGGGTGGACGGGGAGGAGAGTCTCCCTGGACTTTCCAACGAGTTTAGTGAGGGAGTGGACACGTTTGGGAAGGGTACGGGTACGGGTGGTGGAGGGCGGGCACGCGTACACACGGGGGAACGGGGAGGAGAGTCTCCCTGGAGTTTCCAACGAGTTTAGTGAGGGAGTGGACACGTTTGGGACGGGTACGGGTACGGGTGGTGGAGGGCGGGCACGCGTACACACGGGTGAACGGGGACGTGGGTGTCCTCGGCGATATCAACAAGTTTTCGCACGGGATGGGATAGGAACTAATTTAGGTCTAGAATGAGTCTATGTAATGAGGCAAATCTTTTCTGGCGAACAACGGGCGCCTTGGTTGCACCTAAACGGAGTGACGGACGGACGTATCCACGGGGATCGAAACTCCCATGTCTAGGACCTTGGCGTGCGACCGGCGTTGGTGCCAGTTTCCATGCCCGTCCGTCCGTCAGTCCGTTGAATGATGTCTTCTAGCGATAACGGGGGCTTGCTGAGGCGGCACCTAAACGGACTGACGGAACATGAGAACATCGAAACATCACAAACTCGCCAAGCATAGACGTGCGGACGGACGTGTGTACGGGAACTACAGACTTTGGGAGGATGTTCAGGTTCGTTGGTTAACGATGATGAGGCGTATGTAGGCATATATATAGATAGATGGAGATGATGGGACGAAACCAGAATAGTCAGTCGCCACACGGGTTGCACGTATCCAGAACACCCGACTGCTGCAACAAAACCAATCTGCGACGGGTATTGACCCCGCGGAGAGGCGTGCTTTCCGGCGGTTAACGGGCGCCTACGGCGCCCGTTAACCCCTCTTGAGGGGGTTGTGGAAACCGGTATATTTCTGCATCCCTACCCCCGAAAAAACAACAAAAAACGCTCTTTCGAGAATGAAAGCCTGCCTCAATGAGGAGATTCACAAAATGATGGAGGAGGTTGGGAGTGGCTGAATGTCCGGGGAATTGGGAAAAAGATGGATTGAGATTTCAATGAATATGGATCTGAGGGCCGACATGGAAGGAATGATATTCAAAAGGAGAGAGATGTGCATAAAAAGCAATCGCACTCAGATCGGAGGTCAAGGTTTGGGCTTTCTCTTTAGGATACTGGGCGATAAGCACAAGGATTCACCCCCCTTCCAAGCAAAAAAAAAAAAGGAAAAATTCAGTTCAATGGGCTGCCAGTGGAGTTCCATTTCAAAAGTGTTTCAAGATACGAAAGCATGGGGCTGAAATAGAGTGCTAGTCAGGAGAAAAAATAAAATATGAAAAAAAAAGAATACAAGTTTTCGTGAAAAAAAATCTTGAGGCCAAGAGCAGTTAGATCATGGGAAATTGGCTTGAGTTCTTGGAAGGGGACTGAGGAGTGCCCAATTGCCACCCCCCCCTCCCCCCTATGTTTAAATTATGGGAAAAAACAGTGGAGGGGTATCAGGTGGGCCCTCGCGCTCCCGCGCACCATTCCCCCCCGTCCCAGCCCCTCTTAACCCCGGTTCCCCCTTCTTTTTCCCCCACCCCGACCAAGACTGTAGCCGTGCCTGATGCCCTCGAAGACAAGAGACCCCCACCGGAAAGCCGCTGTCGGCGCTTTCCACCCAACATGGAGTCATGAGCTTTGGTACGTTTCAGTCTGTCTTGTGAATCTCTTGTTGTCCTGTTTTTTTCTTAATGCTTTGATGACAAATTGTTAACGCTGCATGTGTATCTTGGGGTGAGGGAGCGAAAGCTTCCTTGCCCCACCCATAGGTGCCGACGAAGAAGCCTTGCAGCCCCGGAGCCTTGAAGAGCAAGGAGCAAGGAGCAAAAAAATCCCCGTCCAAGCCCCCGGTGCACGGGAGTCGTGGGGGTCCGTTACGTGGGGAAAAAAAAAGGAAATGGGGAGGGGGGGGGGGTAAACAAAAATACAAATTGATAAGTAGAAGAAATGGTGCCAAAATTGAAAGGAAAAGAAAAGAAAAGGAAATAAAAAAGAAAAAAGGGGAAAAAAATGAAAAAAATGAAAGGAAGCCCAAGTAAATTTCTGGAGTTATGGAGATGGACATCATGTCTTTGTTCCAAGTGGTTGGGCAGGAAAATATCCTGTGAAATGCATGGAGAATATATCAAAAACGAGCAGGTCCTACGACTAGCGTTTTGATGTCAATGTGGAGATTCTTCTGCCGCTCAGTCCTTTTTCCCAAATGGAGCATGTGGATCAAAGGTGAGTGAGGATGATGAAAGTAGGATTTTTTTTTCGAAAAGCTTTCTGGGGGTGAAACCAAGTCCAGAGTTTGGGGTCAGTCTTCAGTGCATGGAGAATCCTGAGTAGGAAATGCATCTAGAGAAAGAGAGAAGAAAATGCACTCTTGCTTTTTTTTTTAATTTCCTCATTGCAATGTTTCGATTTGTCTGGCTGGTGCTGTTTTCAATTTTATTCTTGTTCAGGCCTTGCAATTTCTTGCAGGTCGCTGGTAACTGAATTCTTTCTGGATGCTGATGGCCAATGTCGATATCCACGGAAGGAATGTTGCTTTGGCTGAATGGATTGAAGGAATTGGTTTGAGAAGAACAGTCCAGAAAAAAGAGGGCTTCTTCACAAGCCATTGCATGGATTTGTATTGCCTTTGGGGCCATTATCTCAAATATCAGTCATCACTCTTAGTTGGAGCAAACAATGAATTTTTTCAGGCCTGCACTGTGGACGGGAATGATTCCTTGTAATCAGTGGTGCTCCTGGTCGACTTCCAAGGTAAGTTCAACTAATGTATCTTGGCTAACGTCTTGAAGGATCATCAATTGCTGGATTGATAACAAGCGAATCACAGTTTAAAATGTGAGGTTCTTTGTTCAGGTCTCCTCGGCAGCCTTGAGTCAATTCTGACGATTCAACCATTTCCTTACATCCGGAGAATTCTATAAGCGGCTAGGAGCAAATGCCGTTTCAAAAGAAGTGCTGTTCAGAGAGAAAAAAAAGTGAAGGTGAGACCCATTGTTTGGAAATTGATATGATCAGCATTTGCCGCTTTTTTCCCGGACCTTTCTGGATAGACAAGCTGCTGTTTTCCATGTTTTCTTGTTTCTTCTCCTCTCTTTGAAGTGCTTTTTCTTTTTCTATCAGGGCTGCTGCTGAAAATCTGTGGAACAGCCTTGGATTTGAAGTCGAGGATTTTTTTTGAGAATTCCTCATCTGCTCTTCGGCTGATAACATTTTCGATATTGAATGGAGGACGACAGCCAGGGGTTGGAAATATAGAACTACTTAGATAATTAGGGTGGCAAGCGTGAGGATTCACTCTCCTTTTCTGGTGCAAAAAAAACAAACAATTGTGACTGCTGAAAAGTTAGTTTCAATGGTCTATCTAAAGAGGGGAAAAAAATGGAGGCTCAAAGAGCATTGACTAATTCTTGCAAGGCTGCTAAGGAAAAGAGAAGTAGATTTTTTTTGTTGAAAAAAGAGATGAATGATTCGAAAAAAGGCCGATTTCTCAGTTTTTTGATCAGCTTGACTCAGATATTTGAAAAAAAGGGGGATTGAGGAGCGCACCACCATCTTAGGATTTGGAAAAGATTAAAAAAAAAAAAAAACTAGAGTTAAAAAAGAAGTGTTGGGGGTTTTCCAGCGGGGCCGTTCCCGCGCACCATTTCCCCCCGTCCCAGCCCCTTTGAACCCCGGTTCCCCCTTCTTTTTTCCCCACCCCGACCAAGACTGTAGCCGTGCCTGATGCCCCCGAAGACAAGAGACCCCCACTGGAAAGCCGCTGTCAGCGCTTTCCACCCAACATGGAGTCATGAGCTTTGGTACGTTTCAGTCTGTCTTGTGAATCTCTTGCTGTCCTTTTTTTTTCTGATTGTTTTTATGACAAATTTTAACGCCACATGTGTATCTTGGGGTGAGGGAGCGAAAGCTTCCTTGCCCCACCCATAGGTGCCGAAGATTGATGATTGCAGCCTCGAAGCCTGGAAGAGCAAGGAGCGAGGAGCCAAAAATTCCCCCGTCCAAGCCCCCGGTGCGTGGGATTCAGTGGTCGGGTCAGGGTGGGGGGGCCGCTGGAAACCCCCCTAATAGGAAAAAAAAAGAATAAAAAAAGACTATAAGAAAAAAAAATCAAGAAAGAAAGATTAGATAGAGAAAGAAAGAAAAAGGAAATGGTGTGGGGAAGAAAAGGGAGCGAAGTGCAAGGGAGATCGTCATATTTTGATTTTTCTGCGAAAAGAGAGCTTGGGCTTGAGAAACCAAGTCAAAATATAGCACACAATGACTATCCCAAGACAAAAGTGTGCCCATCCATGCATTGGAGCACTCACATTTGGACATCAAGGTAAATTCCGAGCTGACCGTAAACTTTTCGATTTCCTTTTGTTTCGTCATGTGTTTTTCTCGTGCTCTTTCACCCCATTTCAAACTGAAGATGCATTCAAAATACATTCCTTGCCTTGGGTTTTTTTTGGCTTCCATTCTACCAGCATTGAGTGGGTTTTCAAGGGCGTGCGCTTTTGCAGTTTCAGACGGTATGGCCCATAATCCTGATTGTCGTTACGACCAGTACCTTTCCTACTCCTTTTTTTGGTGGATTGGCAGCAGACAGGAGGACTCCAGTTGAGTTTTTTTGAATGGACAGCATCGACCACAAGAAATTCACTTTTTTTTTTGCTGTTTGTCAGATCAGTGGCTTTATCTTCAAATGCATCAGTCATAACGCCTTCAGGAGGGGGCTGACATGGGTTGGAATCCTCAGGAGATCCATTCAGTCAAATTATTCAAATTCAGAGAAAGAAGAAATGGGAGGAAGAAGAAGAAATTCAGCGAAAAAAGAAAAGACAGAATTATGAAAAAGAGTATGTTAAAAGATAAGCAAGGGAAACCTCCAGGAAATAAAAAAAAATGGACTTTGTACGAAGAGAATGTGGTGGAAAGAAATCATCAAAAGAGGGCCTCAGCCAATCCTGCTGCTGGAAGATCAGCGTACCCTCCATCTTGATTTCAAGGTGAGTTTATTATTTTTTTTCCAATTTTTCTCAAATCTAAATGAAGCAATTTTTATTTTTATTTATTCTGTATTTTCAACTGTGTGCTCCTTTTTCCACAATGAACCGTGCGAGTTTAATTTCACCTCGATTGTTTCGAGGGGTGCATTTTCACAGTTTGTTATCGGACGGTCAGGAGCATTGAATCTTGACTTTTTTATTTTGCAGGACACAGCAACTGTTGGATTGAAGACACTGAAGAGCACCAGCTGAGAAAATCAATATGTTGTTTCAAACTCCATCCATTGGTTTTTCAATCACCCTCAACCATGCAATGCATCAACTTTTCAATTGCTGTTCCTGCCGGATCAAATCGTTGCCAAGTCATGTCAATGCACACATGCTGCTCCATCAAGTCTGACAGCTGCTCCTGCTTTTTTTCTCTTTTCAATACATCAACATTAAAATACATCCCTATGTCGCTCTTCAAATCATGTGGTTCTACAAGGAGCTCAGAATGGTCTGGCTGCAATGCAACAAGTTTGCTTCTTTGCTTAAACTGTTTTTCTCAACATGGAGGACATCTTTTCGCTTTGCCCAAGCTGCTTTCTCAACATGGAGCAGATTTCTTCTGAACATGGAGAAGATATTTTCGATGGCGCTGCAAGCAAGCATGTTTCACTTCAAACTGCGATGGCCCCAACTCTTTCGATGAACGTCACATTTTTTGGTTTCCACTTTTCGATTTTTCATCCAAGTGTTCAAAGCAGAACAAATCTTGCTTGCTGATCTAACATTAATCGAATCCTTTATCCAGGATGGTGGTGTACTGTCAATGTATATTTCATACTCATCCAGGAATCCTTTTGGGTTGGTGTAGGTTGTGTCAAAAGTTTGGAGCAGACTCTGTCAGGGCAGTTGCCTTGCATGGTTCTTAAACAGCTTGATGCATAAACATTCAAGTCAAAGACACCAAGGTCCAAAATGAAAAAAAAAAAAGTAATTTCAAAAACCTGCAGACACATTGATTAGTCATCAATTGAGAAAAGCGATTCGAATCAAGATCAAGATCAAGAGAGAGCCCATGTCTCAACCGATGTCTGACTAACAGCATCAATCGATGTCTGACTAACAGCATCAATCGATGGTGCTTTGTGCTGGGGATGATCCACCCCTTGGAAAAACTTTTTTCCGAGTAAAGCAACCATGTATGTGGAATATCAAGGGAAACAATTTTATGGCTGGAGGACCACAAACCAAGTTCTGTATCAAGATCATGATGTGTTTGTTCATGCAATGCATGTGCAAAAATCCTTGCAATTGATGGTAAAGAAAAGTTCAGGGAGAGGCCCTGTTATGTTGCCATATCTCTTTTTTCTTCGAAGAAATACCAAATTGGTGTTTTTGATTGGTATTGCCAATGATGTTCAATGACTGTGTCCCAACCTGTTGTTTTTGGGAGGAGCTGGTGAATGTATACAACTCAAATGCATCATTCAAGTGTGGGTCAATTCAATAGCAAAAAATTAAGGAAAGATTTTGAAAAAGAGGATTCAACAGTGGGTCAGCCCCACAAAGTCAAGCTCAAAATACGAACTTCATCAAAAACTCAATGGAAATGCACCAATTGGGGTTATTTAAATCGATAATTATTCTGTGGTGGAAGTAAAATGTTCCTAAGAGACAATCCCTTGAAAAGCACAACCACGCTTCGAGAAAAAAAAAAATCAAATGTCACAAGAATGGTTCAAAGTTTGCGAGTCAGACTGAGAGTATGTGAAATGATGAAAAAAAGAGTGGGTTGCAAATATGGGATTCAATTTTTGGGATGATGTGTGGCCTTTTATGATTGGATTGGAGCTGGGCACTGCAAATTTCCAAATACCTCTACTACGAGTGCTAAGGAGCCATGGCAAAGGAAAAAGGTATTTGAAGAGGCAAACTGGTTTGAGAACTGGGATCACAGGAGAAAAAAAAAAGTCAGCAGCATTGCTTTGTTTTCTGTTGGTTTTGGAAGCAAGAGAAATTTAATGCTTTTGCAATGTTTGTGTGCGATCCAGACAGTGGATGATGAAAAAAAATCCAGATTAGACTTTCAAGCCAAGAGGGTGTGCTTGCAGTGAATCAAATTCTGGCTGCCAAGGGACCAATCATGAGGGTAAGTGTGTGCTTCCACTAAAACCATTGTGTAGTGGCTGTTGTTGTGGACAGCCAGACAGATTGAGTGTATGGATTGTAATGTGTGTTTGGGTGCTTCATGGGGAACCTGTGAAGTCCATCTGGAGGCCTGTTTTTTTCCTGACTACTTTGTGGTAGCATTCATCCTAACAAAGCTGTTTTTTCTTTTGTTGGTTACCTATCGCAGATCGTCAAAAGTGTCACTTTCAGGGAGGTCCATACCCCAATCACCTGATAATTTCAGGCACTGAGATCGCCCAGTAGACATACATGTATATATGTCAGGCGGAGTATACCCTCCAGAACAAAGTTCCAGATTCCAAGACTCTGTGAACATTAATGTACAGTAGGGAATATTTTTCTAGCTGTTGGCTTGGATGTCCCAGGATTGAAAAGATCGGGTGAAGTTGTGGAGAAAACCATGGATATTTTTTGGGTTGGTTGTGTAAGCCATGCATGGACATGGCAAAGAGAGATTTGTTTCGGATGTTTCGATTGCTCAAGTCTGTAATCAAAGAGAATTTGAGGATGGTCCAGGGATGTTTGTAGAGCTGCTTTTGAGTTTCTTGATGATTGGAAAACAATTGAAAGGAGAAGAAATGGGGAATAATATGACTTTGCAGATTTATTTCTATTTTTTTTATTTTTTCCAGCTTTGCAGATTCTGCTATATGTCACCCATTGATCTTCCAGTTGATTTTTTGGTCTTTTTTGGCAGAGAAGGGTTGGGCTCTGTTTGTTGCATGTGTGTTTTGTAACCAGCATGACAAAAGACATAACTTAAAAAATCGGGAAAAAAGAGCAACAGACCACCAGTGATGCATGCTTCCCACCGAAAAGAAGTGCATCCGACGAAAGCAAACTTGTCGGAATATCCCTAACCCATAACATATCCTTCCTGCCTGCTGGACTCGTCAAAACTCGACGCCAGCACACAATGCATGAAGCATTATTCCATGAAACTACCATCGATTTCCCTTAGTCTGAGATATTAATACCCCTCTCCCGAGCGTCTGCCAACAGATCATCCAAATTCAATCCTTGCCGCTCAGCCACCTCGGCCAGTTCTGCTCTCGTCAGAGTTGCACCAGTGTTGGGGGAAGCATCAGCTCCAGGGCTGGATTTCACATCCTCCACCACCTCACTTCGAACCCTTTCAGTGGTTACCTCTTCAGGCACGATCTCTTGCACAGGTGGCTTTTCATAGAAGGGCCGACCGAAAACGGAATCCCAATCGCCTTGCGTCACCAGTTTGCCTTCCACCACCTCCAAATCCTGATCATCTATAGGAATGATGTCAGCAGGACTGGTGATTGAGCTTTTCCTCCCAAAAGTTTCTCTTGGGGGCTCATCCTTGTACGAAAATCGGCTTCGAAACAGCCTCTGGGTGGGTTTCCTGACTCTGGATCCAAACCCCTGTGGCCCCTCAGACTTTCTCGCTTCAGGGGACTTCTGCTTCTTGGCCAGACCATCGATCATTCTCTTGAGCTCCTCTGGATCGACCCCATTCTCCACAGCATCCCGTAGCGCTGCCTCCACAGACTCTTTTTTCCCCTTGTCGATATCCTCCCTTCGGCTGGACTTTGAATCGAATTCGGCAAACTGAGAAGCACGCTCCATCGGGGGCTCGAAAATGTGCCCATGCTCGTCAGGATTGTATTCGATCTCATTTTCCTGGTCCTTCATGTATTCTTTGAACTCCTCCAGTGTGTTCGCTGGAACCTGGGATTTACCCAACACTCTCAATCTCGATGGCTCGCTTGGCTCCGCATCAGTTTCTTGCGACGACCCACCCGATATGATTTGATCAGCCTCCACCACTTCCAGTGACGAATCCTTTTCCGAGGGAACTTCTCCACTGAAATTCGCCTCTGTTTGAATCGGATCAATCTCCTCCTTTTCAACAGGGTTTTCAAACTTGGACGGGTTTTCTCCACCAACTGAATCTTTTTCTGCTGGAGCAGGTTTGGTTTCGTCCCCATCTAGGGCCTCTGGCCTTGCTTTGGATTCTCGAGGTTCAGTTGCAGACCCCACCTGTCCAAGCGGCAGCTCCAGCATTTCCTGCATCGTCATTTGGGGCTCTGGCTCCGGCCTTTTCAGCGGGTTCAGACCGAGTGTATCCCCCACCAAGTTATCTATCGCGAAAAAATCACCTTCGTAAACCCCATCATCAAGCGGAGGCTGTTGTGCCGCTGAGGTCTGGCCTGACTCTCCTGTGTTTTCATCCGTAGGGTCCTCGGTGGTATCATTTTCGACGGGTTGAGGGTCGGTGGCGATTTCAGGGGCCCCCTCGAATGATGCACTGGAGGCTGCACTCTCCTTTTCGATTTCCTGTTCTGTCGACTCCGTGTATGCAACATCAGCCTCCATGCTCGAATCCTTGGCCATATCATCCACACTTTCTGGACCCTCCCCCACAGCATCTTCCAACTCCAGCCCAACCGGCACTTCCTCCTCCAGCTCCAGAGACCCGCTGTCCATCCATCCTTTGTTCAACCCCTCCATGAACCCTTTCGAAACACCCTCCCCCTCCTTCGCTCCACGACTTTCGACAGCCTCCGAATCGACATGCTCTCCACCAGTGTCCGAACTTTCCACACCACCATCTCCAGATTTGGAATCACGCTCCGAAGCCATTCTTTCTTCCTGAACTTGCTTCAGGCTTTCCAAAACCTCCCAGTCTTCTGGGTAGCCCTCCTCCTGCTCATTCCCCGGGTTGAATTCACTCGCCACCCCATTCCCAAGGTCTGGGGATCCATTCCTTGCACTGGTCTTTTCCTCCTCCGCCTCCTGTTGTTTTATCCACCGTTCGAAGGCCTCTCCATCGCTCAGCTCTTCCACCATCTTTTTCATTTGCTCAGCATCCATACCACCGTATTTGTCCCTGAGTTCGTCTTCCGTCATTTCTGGACCCCAATCTTTGACGGCATCTTCGTATTTTTGCTGGGGGGTTTTCCTGCCGCGGTTGTGTCTATCCACAACCTCCTTTTTGAATTTTACTTGCAGAATTCCATCCTCGTCTTCTTCGAGATCCATCATTCCGCTCTCCATTCCTTCTTCAAAATTTTTCACTCGATTCTTTATCTGAAAAAAAAAAAAAAAAAGAGATATAACCAAATAACTAAATGCGAATTGTTGAATTCACATTCCGACACTGTAAGAAGTACGACCCCTGTTCCAACCAAAGTCCCTTGAAATACCACAACCTAGAGTCCTAACTGTACAAACTATTGAGCAACTACCCAACTGAATTTCTCCTTTCCACAGAATATATATATATATATATGTTGAAATCAAAGAAATGGAGATACTGCTTTTGTATGAAACACACGAAATGTCGGTTGGGGGGTTGCAATCGACAGATTGTCCTGATTTCTCAATACACATTTCAAATGAGTCGAACGCACCGAATCTTGCAAGTAATTCTCGACATCTGGAAGATCCTTGGCAGCTCTCTCACCAACTTTCCACAGGTCATTTTCAGGGTTCTTCCGGAAGCGCTGATACCTGAAAAAAAAAAAAGAAATCAACATATGCCGACAAGAGAAGATGCATGTTGCCTTCGATTTCTGTTCCAACATAGATGCCTGGATCTTCCATTTCATTCATTTCAGAATCTCTAAAAAAAACACTGATCATGTTTTTATATTCATGCATATTCGCAAACTCAATGTACAGGCTTTGGGAAATCGCTGTCGATATATCCAAGGGAAGAACGCCTGGATCCCCCCCCCCCCTCCATAAAAAAAACACACTTGTACTGGAAAAAGTTAAAAAAGGGGGGCCCCAATTCATATGCGAATGGGATGGCTGCCCTACTTTACTGCATCAGCCAGCAGCTCCCCCAGTTTCATTCGTTTTGTTTCTTCCGTCGCAGCCATGGGGCAAATCGCTGGCAAGCCGCCTTCTTCCAGGAGCTCGATCACCGCAGCTTGGGCCTCCACTTTCATTCCACCAAACACGATCGCTCTTTGAGCACCCCATCCCCCACCCCTGTCCAAGAAAGAGGGAAAAAAAAGAAAACACTCAATGCAACCGCACGATTCTTTTCTATTTTTTCAACTTTAATTTCAGAGCTGATTGGATTGACATCACATTGTTCTTTTTTTTTTTCCTTTTTTTCGTTTGATAAGGCGGCAATGAAACCTTTTTCTGCATGCTAAACTGACCCCATGAAATCGTCTGGTCGTGGTTTTTCCCAGTCAGGCTCCGGAAATTCCACCACTTCTTCGACGTTTTTGTGCAGCATTTCGTTGGTAACAGGGATCACTTTGACTGCTTGCCCCCCTGCAGCATCCACCACGTATCGAACCATGGGCAGCTCTTCCAGCAGAAATCCTGCCACTAAAATCGCGGGGGGCCCGAACATGACTCCTTTGGAAAGCCCCTATGATTTAAAGAATCATTTTTAATTAAATAATTCATTCCCTCCCTCCCCCCCAAAAAAATAAAATAAAAAAATTGGAGACAAACTATGTAGCCTTTTCCCTTAATTGAAATTGCCAACACATTCTTCTTCTTATTTTTTCATAAACTATCTTGAATCCCGTCCACACGTAAATCTTTTTCACGTTTTCATTTCATTTTTGTGTTCACATAGAAAACAAAGAAAACAAAACAAAAATAAACGAGGCAAAAGGCAATTGCGCCCGCAAAAAAGTTTTAAAAAAATACTGGAAGTCATATATCGTCAGCCAGTTGGTGAAGTTTGAATTCATGCAGTTTTGCGCGAACCCAGAACCTGAGCACGAAAACAGGCCAGGCGAAAAATAGAAAATAATAAAAAGCCGATCCTGAAGGTGTGCGAAAGATTCGTGTAAAATTACTGCGAAACGCATGCTTTTCTCACCTCTTTGACATAATCTGGGATATCGGGGGCCAAGGAAGCTACGTCGTCCAAACTGAATCTGCCTGCCTCCGGATCGACATCTTCTGCACGAAATTGCTGCGATCGTTCGGCTTCCTCTTTAGTCATCCCCATACTCTTAATTGACCCAAAAAACAAACGCAAACATGTTAGGTGCAAAGAAAAATATCCTGATTCAAAAATCGCTGTTCTCCAAGCAGGAAAGAAAATATGTGAGTGTGGATATTTATTTGAGAAGGTTTGGATCTCCTCAAAAATAATATTGGGGGCCAGCAATTAATTCAAATCCTTCTATTAATTCAAAAATGATCAACAAAAAAAATAATGTCATCTCAGTTGTCTCTTCTTTTCGTCTATAAAATAATACCAACAATAATAATACTAATAATAATACTTGTTCATATTTTGGCTTCCTCGCATATCTGAGGGCAAAACCAAACAAAGAAAGAAGAAGAAAAAACAAACAAATAAACAAATCAAATTTGACGGTCAGGCTAAGCAAAAAACAAACACAAACCTTGTAGAAATCTTCATCCAGTTTAATTTCGTCGAAATCTGGGTTGTCCGGATCGCTCACAGAATCAAAATCCAAATCAGAAAAGTCGCCCCGGCTGCTCTTCACATAAATCATCCGTTTCTGGACCGACCTCTGTCCAGCACAAAACCCTCCAAAACGATTGCTGTGGATTCGAAAGCATCCACAGACACTCGCCCCCAACGGTCCATTCGTTGCGCAGTAATTTCCTCGTCTGTTGTTTGATTTTGCCCTCCATTTCTTGCTTCCATTAGATCTGGTCAAAACGGGGCCCCGAAATCGCGATCTAATGAGGACATGCCGACAGCACGGCACATTCTTTGGGGGACCGTATGTCAGACCAAAATCCATTTTGACGGTTCTGATTTTTTTTCAAATCAGAGGGGTGTTTCTGGAGAAAGAAGTCGCCACCCTCGCGTCGAATCCAAAAAAGGAGGAGCTGCTCTGTAAAACGCAGCGGTGTAGAAATTTGCGAATTGGGAGATATGTCTGTATTTAACCGAAGGGTGGTGGCTTGGTGGGGTCGCTTTTCTCTTCTTCCAATTCAACCCTCTTTTGCAGAAACTGAAGCCACAAAAAAAAAGCACAAAGGGTTGGGATTTGCTGATGGGCTAGGTCGAATGTTAAATTCAAATCCTTACCATCCACCAAAAAGAAAAAAAAAACTCATAGTTTATTCAAAATGAAAGGGAACATTTTTTTTGGGGGGGGAATACGAATTCGCAGGAGTTGCACGGCTCCATTTCCCGAGGGAAAAAAACTAAAATGAGGTCAAACAAATGAAAAAAAAGGTCTTTTTTCTATCTTTCTTTCGCCTTGTTCTTGTTGTGGTGATAAAAATAATAAAAAAAGTTATATGCGCAAAAACTTTCATGAGCAGCCATTTTTTTTTTCTTCCCCAAAACGAAGAAAACTGAAAAAAAATAAAAATTTACCCGGTCCAATGCGTCAGATACACTCTGTCTTCCAGACACAAGGAGCCTGTTGATCTAAAAATAACAGGAGCGAATTATTAAAATTTACAAGAATTAACTTTTTACCTTTTCTGTGCCTCTCAGAAAATTAATTTCAGCAAGAAAAGGAGGGAAAATAAGCAATTATGCACATTTTTTTCCATGCATTTATCAATATACATGAAACTGTTGATGAAAATATGAATATAAGTGCAGGTTTTTTCATCTGCATACTTGGATTGACCCTTTTAAATTTTTTATACGTTTGATTTTAACTTCTTTTTCTTTCAAAATATTTATAATCAGTCGGATATTAATTTTTTTAAAAATTATTTCTTTTATTTCATTTTATTTTTTATTTCTGCGTGTTTTTTGAGAATATCGACAGGGAAATAAAAAACATCTGAAAACGAAGAAATCTTCAATTACCTCCTCAGGATTAGTTTCGAAACGACTTTTTTCAAACTCCTGACGAGCAGAAGTGCGAATAGTATCCCTCCTAAAAACAATGTTTTTAATTGTATGTAAAAACAATGTTACAAAATATAAAGGTATGTGACACGCATATACTTCCATGGAAATTCATGAAAATTCTCCAAGAAAAAAAAAAAAAGAAATTCAGTTGAAAAGATAGTCTCACTGAACCACCATTTTTAAGCAAACGATGAAAATCGCTTGTACGAAAACAAACAGAAAAAATTCTTACAACAAGCAAAAGGGAAAAAAAAAACGGTGCTTCGAAATCAGCACAGTAAATGTAATTTTTTAAAGAAAGAAAAAACGCCCCCGCCTCTCACCAAATATTGCCGTGAGCGTCTGGCCAATCAAACAGAAATGCAAATCTGTATATATCTCGATACCTATTTTTGATTTTTAAAAAGAAAAGAAAAAAAAAAAAAAAAGTGGAAACCTTTAACCCTGTCATCTGAGGTTGATTCAAGAAAATATTGCCATAACGAAAAAATAACATTTCGATGGGAAATGCTAGGATATGCAGTAAAACCCCCAGAGAACTTTTTGGGAATATCCAAAATCAGCTTATTAATATTATTGCTGTTGTTATCATCATCATCAATAATAATAATGACTAATCATCAACTAATTTAATGTATGCTTTTTTAGTCACAGAGTTTTTAGCACTTTTTAATAAATATTTTTCCTTCCTGAACTCACAGATGAATCGCTTCCCTCCTGGTGGTCAGCAGAGATGTTTGCACAGGGGTGTCCTTCGTGGTCTCAACCTACGCATCCACCGACCCATATTTCGCACTCACCAGATTCTTTTCTTTTCCCCCTTTCGTCGACACCGTTCTGATTCCAAAGTCGTGCGCGAAAAAACTACAGGAAATAAAAAAAACGAAAAAAAAAAGGAACTCACCAAGTTTTTGTTGATCAACTCGTCGACTTCCCCCTGTTCCACGTCGTCAGTGGACGAAGCTCGACAAAAATTCCTGTTGTTAAGTGAAGCACTGGAGCGAAATCCTGGTGTTGCGCCGCCGATATTCTTAAGAAATCGCGCGAGCATGAAGATGCGCGCGCACGCCAGACCCCCCGAGCAGAAAAGCGCCCACTGGACGAAAATTCGTTCATCATGTGGATTTATTGCTCTTTTCCAGTTACTGTCAGGTACGTATGTCAGACTGAGACATGCGCTCACGTACAGTTGTGTTGAAGAATGGTAATTTTGTTCAACAGTAACTCATTTTCTTGGTTGCACATCCATCAGCAGTTTTTGCACCCAGCATCATGAATTTGCTATTTCTTAAGGAAAAATAGATTTTTTTGCTGTGTTTTATCGGCTTCCAGACAGTGACAGAACAAATTTTCATTCTTTCGGTATTTTTCAGTTTTCGCAGACTGCTTAATTAAATTAAATTTTTTCTTGCCAGCTTTTTCAGGTTTTTGGAGAGCAGTGGGGGGTGGGGAAAGTGTGAGAGGGTATGGGGGTATGGTGATGCTGGAACAAAGACAAAAAAGATAAAAACCTTCGGAATGAAGCCATATCTTTTAGGAATAAAGCTAATTAAACTAATGGGGCACATGAACAGCTCATTCATTGATACCTACAGGCCAGATGTACAGCCATAGCGACCTACTCAAGCGTAAAAAGATTCCAGATTCTTTTTCTCTTGTTTGGGTGTTGACGACATCTTGGACCTGTTATTTCCTTTGTTGATTTCACATTCCTACCCCTACCGGTGGTCCAATTGCTGTTTATGCATGGGACGTCTCGATTGTTGTGAAATTTCCAGAAATTTTCATGATCGGAAAGGATCAAATGAATTTACATGCGAAGTTCAACAACCCCTCGCATCCCTACATTCAAAACAGCACCATCAAACCCACCCTCCCGTTCGATTCAACAACTAAGCCCAGAACTACGCTACCTATTTTTCCAAACCCCATATCTGGCCACTACTGAATCCCCCACAAATCAAATACTCCATTGTAGTTGCGCGCACCCTCACTCATCCAATGCATCCGATGTTTGCTTCGGCCTCGAATTGTTCGTGGCTGCAGGTTTAGCTTGCGTGTTGTGGGAAGAGCTGCCCCCTCTCTTCGATTTGCCTTTGTTTTTCGAAGAAAATTCTTTCAGACCTTTTCTGACCGGGCCGATTCTCAGATTGACCGTTCCGTTGCGCTTCATTTGCCAGGAGAAATCCCTGGTCACCACCCATTTTCGGCCCCTCATCACTTCATCCAACCACATGTCCATCACCAGCGGCACCCTCCAGCCCTTGGATAGGATTTTGTCTTTGAAGGCCAGTGCTTTTTGGAACATGCCAGCATTCAAGTAAGCTTCCAGGGTCGCTCGGATGAACTCTGGGTTGAGTTTGTCACCTTGGTCCATCAGCAAATTCATGGCTTTTTCCAGCAGGTCGATCCTGCCGGCCAATCTCCAAACTTTGACGGCACCTGCACTAGCGATTCGCCACCACCAACCAAGAAAAAAAGCACGCACAAAGCACGAGTGATGTTATGATTGGATCAGGTTCCATGTTTCTTTTCTTTGATTTTTTTAGGAGGAGGAGGGGGGGGGGGACTAAATTCGATTGACTTCTATGGAAATAATCTGATTATCTGATTAATGGTTTTTCTACACCCAGGATCAGAAAGAAAAAAAACCCAACAACTAAGAATAAACAACTAAAAAAGAAATAAATGAACAGCTACGTCCAGCGATTTCTTTGGTGGTGATTGTGTGCTTCAGGGGTGGCTGAGTGGATCTGGAGGAGCCCGTCCCCCGCTCGGCATTTTTTTTGGCAACTACTGGCAATGTATATATTAAAAAAAAATAAAAAATAGCAAGGAGCATTTATATCTGAAACGAAGAATTCAAACTCGGAGGGCATCATTTGGCGGGACATTTTCTGTTCAAAATGAATTCGAGAATGTCGAATGTATATTGCATACCCGTCAATGCCCCTTGCACCCTGACGACTCCATACTCTTTCGGTTCCTCCAAAACTTTGAACAGGAGATCCGTCTGATTGAATCTCACCAGCCAAGGAATAAAAAACCTCGAGGCCATCATGTAGTCAGGGTCCTGGTAGCAAAAGAGGGAATCCCAATTTATTGCAATATGTAAAATCACTACTGAAAATCTCCGAAAAAGAACGACAAAAAAATTTCCCCAGCTGCTACACTTGATTGTTTTGAATTGACAAGAAAAAAGATTTTTAATCATCAGAAACTTTTTTTGCATTTCTGGACCAAACTCCCAACTCCCGAAATTTACAAAGAAAACTAAAAAATCAATTATTGCTATTCTGTGGAGATTCCCTGTCAGAACCCCGCAAAACTAATCGTGTGCTAAGATAATCACGACAGAAAAAAAGGGGGGGAAAAAAGCAAAAAAACAAAACACCTCTTGATTCCTGTCACCTTTTCGGTATCCTTTCGGGTTCTCAAATGCCGTTTCATCGTTTCCATCCCCAACAGCAAATCCTCCAACGAGGAGGGCTGCAAAAATATGTAGCCAAAGAAACTGGAATGCACGAATTCCCCCTCGTCCATCGCCTCTTCCACCACCTTCACTCTGCCAGCCGTCGACAGCTTTTCCAGAATGTAGGACTCGTACATGAACGGATTTCGTAGCATTTCGGCCCGGTTATTCGGAATTCGCATGCCTGGAGGAATTTTGCCAAACTCTTTCGGGGCTGGATGTGGTTGGGATGGAGTGGCGGCCTCTTGTGTTGTTGGAGGTGATGCTGATTCCGCCTGTACCTGCATGGATACTTTCAGTTGACTGAGATTTCGACGGGTGGTTTCCTGTAGCTCAAAGAAAACAGTTGACGAAAAGAAGATGAAACCACAATATGATCGATCGATGACGTTGGGATTTGAACCCGGGATGTAACCTGTATTTAATGACTGGGGGGGGGGTTGTGGATGCCCGTTTTAAAGCCAGATTTCGACCACAATTTTGTTCAAGTTTTAAACACAGAAATGAACATGCTGCTCGACATCTATTGCACAAAGGGGAGCAGCTGTTTCGGCATCAAATTCCACATTTCTGCAAAAAAAGGGTGCGATTGATTGCTGAACAAGTCCCTGTCAGTCACAGAGATTTATGATCTCGATGAACTAGAAAAGTGGATATAACAGCTGTGCACCCAAACAAGGGGTGAAAACTCTGGAGCAGTGGACAGAAATTCTTCGACACCATGATCAGCATCTCTACCTGGTTTGAATCCGGTGCTCTAGAAACATCCTCCGCTCCACCATCCCTTGCATCACCAACACTCGAATCCCCACTGGTGGATGCACAGGTTGACTCATCCTGTGTTCCAGACCCCAACTCGTTTTCGAAACCATTTCCCAGCACCGAGCTCTCACCGATTCCACATGTCACCTCACCATCAACCCCCTCCCCTTGTGTGGAAGTTTCTGATGCAATTTCGGACGATGCTTGGTCGACGCTGTTTTGATTGGCACCGGAATTCATCGGCTCGTCGCTGCTGACAGGATTATCATCACCACCCATGTGTGAAATCACCTCAGTGGTGGAAGGAGTCTCAGCGGTGAATTTTGTGGTTTCTTGCTCCGGGTCGGGGTAGCTTTCGGCTATAGGAACTGCCGAACTCAATCTGTGTCGAGCGAGGCTGTCCTGTCACCCATGCATAACTGGATGAATGATCAAGTCATTTCTTCTTCGTTTTTTCTTCTTTTCGGTTTTTTTGAATGCATCTCGTTTTTTTTCCTATTTTTAATTCTTTGTATCCATGCTGATCAAAAGAGGGGTTGGGTTACACTTTTAACACGCCATGTTACATCAAATTCTGAAACAGCTGTTTCTATTTTCTGGATGGGTCAGAATTCACTTCATTTTCGAGTGAAAACTTTTTTTTTCAATCACATTTTTCCATTTGTATTGCTCTTCTTTTCTCACCATTACCCTAGCAAAAAAATATAAATATAAATACATAAATAAATAAATAGCACTAGTCTTTGGTACTACTTAAAATCCAGAAGTGGGTGGGGTTTGATTCAAATGCATGATCACTCCACATCAACTTTTTATTGTTTATTTCTTTTGACGACTGCACATGTAATTCTGTTTCATCTTAGTATTTGTTTATTTATTAACTATTACTTTTTTAATTTATCTATATATATATATTTTTATTTTATTTTTTTTTGGGGGGGGGGGTTCAAGGGGACTTCAATTTGGGTCACCCACCCCACAACACCTATTCGACGTCCACGAGGAACGAGACGAATTCTCCTCGAATCCTTGCTCCAAATAAAGAGGCCCCGCGCCGCCAGCGCCGCCCAATGCTCTCACCGCAGCGTGCGCCAGAAACCTGCCGACATCGAAACCAAACAAAAGATCTTATATTTTGCCATCCATAAAACTTAGCTGGGCACTGATAAGCATAACAAGAGGGGAGCGAATAAGTGGAACAAGTTTTTTTTTGTTATCCTTTTCGAACAGCAAAAGTTAAGACCAGATCAACCCCGTCGAAACAGTCGTCCACTGTTTCGCCGAGGCAGTTTTTTTCGGCTCGTAGTTGGGTGAATAGGGGACGAGGGTAGCGCGGTTGCAAACTCACCGGCATTTAACGACCCTTCTCAAAGACATCGCGATAAACGAGCTGCACTGTGAGGGAACGCCAGTGTGTTTTTTTGCAGTCGGTGGGGCGTCCAACTCAGGGTCGATCAGTGATTCTGTCCTCTCCTCTCACGTCTGACAATTCAAATGAGGTGGAAATTCGATTGAACGCACATTAATATGCTCAAAAAAGGAAAAGTGCCGTGGATGTTCGTTCTGCGTTTCTTTGCTTGTTTATCTTCCCCCCTTCAAGCGAGCGTTGGGAGTTTTGCATTTCCTTCCACGTTTTTTGTTTTGGTGTACCGAGATTCGGGGGTGGCACTTTCGAATGGATATTTCTTATTTTTCCTATTCGCACAAAGGCCTTCTTGAAAATAGGATAAAGAAAAAATAGAAAAGAAAAAACAGACGTCATGGGCATGGGTTTTTTCCCCTTTTCTTTTCTCTTTTTCTGGAAAATGCAGTCTTTTTGGCAGGAGCCGGATTTTTGCCGTACGAAATCCGTTATCTGTCAATTGTGTCGACCAACCGTTACTTTTCCGCTTTTGCCTTTTTCAAACAGCGAGCTCCTTTTTTCCCCTCCATCCCTTGTCGAAGCGAGTTCGTTTTTTCCTTTCCCTCGACCATCGACGGCGTGCGCGCAGCGTCCACTTCAAAAAGGCAAGCATGCAGACCTCTAGAATATCGTCGTCTACTGGGACGAACTTTTTCGCGGGCCAGAGGGTCGTGAAAGCGGTGGTGGCGAGAAGTGGCGATCAAACGCCGCTCGTCAGGCAGCGTGGGAGTTTGCAAGTGCGCAATGCCGTCAAGGAAGTTTTCATGCCTGCGTTGAGTTCGACAATGACGGAGGGCAAGATCGTGTCTTGGCTGAAAGGAGAGGGCGAAAAGGTCGGCAAGGGCGAGGCGCTCGTCGTAGTCGAGTCCGACAAAGCGGACATGGACGTCGAATCGTTCAACGCTGGATACTTGGGTCACATCGTCGTTCCTGATGGAGGCGTCGCGAACGTCGGCGAACCGATAGCGTACATCGCCGACACGGAAGCAGAAATCGATGATGCCAAGAAGAAGGGCGGGTCTGGAGGAAACGGCGCGGTCGCGGCGCCACCCGCTCCCACCCCAGAACCCGCAGCGGCGCCCGAGGAAAACGCTGCACCGGAATCAGTCGCAGAGGCAGCCCCTGCCCCCGCTGCTGAAGCTTCCGCTCCTCCCCCGCCACCGCCTCCCCCGGCTCCAGTCGGACGGGCAGACGGTCGCATCATCGCCACCCCTTACGCGAAAAAACTCGCCAGGGACCTCAAGGTCGACCTGAAAACGGTGTCAGGAAGCGGGCCTGCGGGGAGAATCACTGGGGCGGATGTCGAGAACAAAGCGAAGGGAGTCGCAGCTCCAGCGGCCCCCGCGCCTGCTGCTGCTCCAGCCTCTGCCCCTGCGCCTGGCGCACCCGCGCCTGGAGCTCCCGCCCCTGTTGCTGGCACCACTGTTTCGGAGCTGAGGGGAACGACGGAGCCGTTCACTTCTCTGCAAAAGGCGGTAGTCAAGGGCATGGTCGCCAGTCTTGCGGTGAGGACGAGCGCGATTATTTAGAAACCAGCATGAGGGGAATTCAAAGAATTCAAAATTCAACAGAAATTTCCAACGACCCAATCAGAGTCCCCATATTTTTAACAACAATATTCCTCGTCCGAACAAGATTTCATTGCCCATTGGAACCATCTTACAAAAAATGGAGAAGATTTGCGGTGGTTTTTTTTCTTTGGTTGGCATTCGAAAATGTAACCCCTCAACTGTGATGATCGATCAGGGGAAATACTCGCGTCCTCTCTATTAAAAATGCATTTTCTTTTAGTGTATTTTCTCAACACTATTGATGATTTATTCTGTGAATGTGAAAATTTCTAGCTAGAAATTCCACTCATTGCATTGTGTTCGTATTTTTTTGTATATTCCAAGAATGTAGATATAATCGATGTACATTAAAGAAAAAAGGGGGGAAAGGAAAAAAAGGAATAGAATGTTGAGGGGAGAGAAAAAAAATTACATCCATGGGGCATCCTCCTCTGAATCATCGAACTTCGAGGAGTGTCTTCCTGTGTTTTTTTTTCAATCAATATTTTCAGAATGCATTGCTTCCATTTTATGAAAAGCTAGCATTGCCAATGTAGAACATTAGTCAAATTTGACTGATGAAATCTCTTTTGTCCTTTTTGTTTCTTTCTTTGCCCAGGTTCCAGAATTCCGTGTTTCCTACACCATCGAGACAGACAAACTGGATGCTCTTTACAAGACGCTCAAGCCTCATGGAGTCACCATGACCGCTATGCTTGCTAAAGCATGTGGGCTTGCCCTGGCCCAGCACCCCGTCCTCTTCGCCAGTAAGATATCGTTATTATGTTTCAAATTCCTGTCGAGTTGGAACGATTTCAATTTCGTACACGACAGCAAAATACTTTCTTTTTCTTCACCTCTCCCAGATTTTTTAAATTCTTTTCCTTTAAAAAAAAAGAAAGGGGGGGGGGACAATCGTGGTCAAAAGCCAATAATCAAAAATTTAGTAAGCCAACAGTTACAAACGAGTTTCTTGTAGGATTTGAAAAAAAAAAACGGTAGACAGACACCTCAGTTATTTACTTCCCCCCCCTCCCCTTTTGAAAATAAAAACGAGTCGAAAAAAAAAAGCACAGAAAGAAAGTTTATACGTTTGTGATTGGGTTTTCACCTTTGGATTCATTTTTTTTTTTTGAAAGGCTGCACTAAGGATGGAGAGGGCATCACTTACAACGAGAACGCTCATGTGGCGGTGGCTGTGGCCATGCCTGACGGAGGGCTGATCACTCCCGTCTTGAAGGACTGCGACACGACCGATATCTACACCATGTCTCGCAACTGGGGCGATCTGGTGAAGCGGGCCCGAGCCAAGAAACTCACCCCAGACGAATTCACCACCGGAACTTTCACCATTTCCAACTTGGGCATGTTTGGAGTGGACTCCTTCGATGCCATTCTGCCTGTTGGTGAGTACAGGAGGTCGACATGCTCGCATGTGAATTGAGTATCCATGCACGTAAAAGCGAAAGGGCTTGTGTTTCGTTTCGTTTTGGCTTCTTATTTCTCCGTCTGGGGGTGGAAAGGGTGATTCAAAGTGTTTCCAGCCATTTTTTTTCCACCAAAGATAGGCTAATGAAAGGCTTGTCGGAGATCTTTTTGAGTGAAAAAGAACCTCTAGGGAAAGGAAAGACTACTGGCCATTGAGCCCTGCCCTGTTGTCAGACTCGGAATCTCTAAGAGCCCTATATATTTCTGGAGTGGCTCTTACCACCTGCATGCACTATTTCAGAAAGTGTTTTTTCAGTCAATGATTGTACTTTGATTGAGACTGGTGCACTGAGGGTGGGATGAAACTGGTTGAGAAAAATGGAAAAAAAAAGAGGAAAAGGGTGCTGTTGACCTCGGTTCAGGTCATGGTGGGGATGTTGGTTTGCAAGAGGTCCAGCTCCATCCAGATGTTTTGTTCTTTTTGGCGAAAAAAAAAGAAAAAAAAAAGAAAGAAAAAGAGCGCGTTTCTGAGGGGATAGATGCCTTGGAACATCGCTTCAATTTATGAATCCTGCAATGCAATGCCAAATATTACCTGCTGGAAATGAGACATTTCCAAAAGTAAAGACAGGAGTGCACCGATATTTGGCGAGTGATCTCCACGGCGACCTCCGCATGTGTTTCCACAGATCATTCGGGTTCGATTTTTACCTAACTTTTTTCAACTTATTTTTACATTTGTTTGATGTGCGATTCTAGGTACGGCTGCTATCCTTGCTGTGGGAGGAAGTAAGCCCACTGTGGTTGCGAATGCCGACGGAATGATCGGGGTTAAGAAGCAAATGACGGTCAACATCACTTGCGACCACCGAATCGTTTACGGAGCCCATGCCGCAGAATTCCTAAAAACTCTCAAGGGAGTCATCGAAAATCCCGACCAGCTCACCCTTTAATTTTGATTTTTTTTTTTTCGAATTTTAAAATCCTTTTTGAGGAGAATATGCAACCAACCTTTCCCAACCATTGCCCTCACCCACTCAAAAAAAAAAAAAAAAGTTGGGAGGGAGAGCTGTTTAATCGGAAAAAAAAAAAAAAAAGCTGAGTCGCCAGACGTACAACAGGCTTTTCTTTTTTTTTTTGGGGGGGGGGTACCTTACAAAAAAGATAAAGGAAAATTTGGAAGATAGATGGGAAAAAAGAGCCCCCTGTTTTGGGGTTGACTCGAGAAGGGATTTTGTGAGGAATTTATCTGGCGGTCATTGAAACACATTTTCGTATTTTTGTCATGGTTTTGAGGGGAAGATTGTTGCTGTTCTAAGGCCTTGCTCCGTTTACCTCGTTTTGATATTATTGCAAGGAAAAAAAAAAAAAAAGGCAAAAAAAGGGGGAAAAGAAAATCTAAAGGAAATCTAAAGGATGCACCGTGTCAGTCAAATTTTGGGATTGAAGATGGATCTTTATCAAAAGAAGAGTCACGTTTGGCTGGCAGGCTTGCTGTGAATTGCTCTCTCCCTCTTTGTGTAATCTGCTGGCTCTGTCAAAGTGGTATCGATGTCCTTTTTTCACTCTACTGCATTTTGAGCAGTGTGTTCTTGTCATGTTCTGTTTATCAAGGTTTTTTTTTTGGTGTGGAAATACCTTGGAGTTTTGATAATAAGTTGAACTGAACGAAACGATATCAACCAACTTCCACCTCCAAAAAATGTACACCATGTCGAAAATAAGTAATGAAAGCACAAGTAATGAAAGCACGAAGAGAAAAGAGGGGTTGCTTTTGTTGGAGCTGATGCTTCCCCTGATACTGGTGCAACTCTGACGAGAAGAGAACTGGCAGAGGTGGCTGAACAAGGATTAAATTTGGATGATGTGTTGGTGGAGGCTTGGGAGAGGGGTTTTAATATCTCAGACTAAGGGAAATCGATTGGTAGTTTCATGGAATAATGCTTCATGCATTGTGTGCTGTTCGGGTGTCGAGTTTTGACGAGTCCAGCAGGCAGGAAGGATATGTTATGGGTTAGGGATATTCCGACAAGTTTGCTTTCGTCCAATGCACTTCTTTTCGTTGGGCAGCATGCAAGTCACTGGTAGTCTATTGATTTTTTTCCGATTTGTGAAGTTATGTTTTTTGTCATGCTGGTTAAAAACCCCACATGCAACAAACAGAGCCCAACCCTTCACCGCCAAAAAAGACCAAAAATTTAACTGGAAGATCAATGGGTGACATATAGCAGAATCTGCGAAGCTGGAAAGTCATATTAATCTCCATTTCTTCTCCTTTCAATTCTCACAGATCATCAAAACCCTCAAAAGCAGCTTCACAAACCTCCCTGACCATCCTCAAATTCTCTGTGATTTGTTTTTTATTGAAAAATCCGAAACAAATCTCTCTTCGCCATGTCCAATGGCTTACACAACCAACCCAAAAACTACCCATGGTTTTCTCCACAACTCCACCCGATCTTTTCAATCCTTGGACATCCAAGCCAACAGCTGGAATAAACATTCCCTACTTTACACCAACGTTCACAGAGTCTTGGAATCTGGAACTTCGTCCTGGAGGGTATACTCCGCCTGACATATATACCCATGTATGTCTACTGGGCGATCTCAGTGCCTGAAATTATCAGGTGATTGGGGTATGGACCTCCCTGAAAGCAACCCTTGTGACAATCTGACCAACAAAAGAAAAAACAGCTTTATTAGGATCAATGCTACCACAAAGTAGTCAGGAAAAAAACAGGCCTCCAGATGGACTTCACAGGTTCCCCATGAAGCACCCAAACACACGTTACAATCCATACACTCAATCTGCCAGGCTGTCCACAACAACAGCCACTACACAATGGTTTTAGTGGGAAGCACACACTTACCCTCATGATTGGTCCCTTGGCAGGCAGAATTTTATACACTGTAAGCACACCCTCTTGGCTTGAAAGCCTAATGTGGATTTTTTTTCATCATCCACTGTCTGGATCGCACACAAACATCGCAAAAGCCTTCAATTTCTCCTGCTACCAAAACCAACAGAACACAAAGCAATGCTGCTGACATTGCTTTTTCTCCTGTGATCCCAGTTTTCAAACCAGTTTGCTTCTTCAAATACCTTTTTTCCTTTTCCCAAGAAAAAAAAAGGCTCCTTGGCACTCGTAGAGGTATTTTGAAAATTGCAGTGCCCAGCTCCAATCCAATCATAAAAGGCCACACATCATTCCAAAAATTGAATCCCATATTTGAAACCCACTCTTTTTTTCATGATTTCACATACTCCCAGTCTGACTCGCAAACTTTGAACCATTCTTGTGACATTTGATAATTTTTTTTTCTCGAAGCGTGGTTGTGCTTTTAAGGGGATTGTCTCCTCGGAACATTTCCCTTGCGACCAGAGAATCATTATCGATTTAAATAACCCCAATTGGTGCATTTCCATTGAGTTTTTGATGAAGTTCGTATTTTGAGCTCGACATTGTGGGGCACTGTTGCATCCTCTTTTTTAAAATCTTTCCTTGATTTTTTGCTATTGAATCGACCCACACTTGAATGATGCATTTGAGTTGTACATATACATCAGCTCCTCCCCAAAACAACAGGTTGGGACACAGTCATTGAACATCATTGGCAATACCAATCAAAAACACCAATTTGGTATTTCTTCGAAGAAAAAAGAGATAGGGCAACACAACAGGGCCTCTCGCTGAACTTTTCTTTACCATCAATTGCAAGGATTTTTGCACATGCATTGCACTCAACAAACACATCATGATCTTGATACAGAACTTGGTTTGTGGTCCTCCAGCCATAAAATTGCTTCCCTTGATATTCCACATACATGGTTGCTTGACTCGGAAAAAAGTTTTTCCAAGGGGTGGATCATCCTCAGCACAAAGCACCATTGATTGATGCTGTTAATCACACATCAGTTGATACATGGACTCTCTCTTGATCTTGATCTTGATTCGAATCGCTTTTCTCAATTGATGACTAATCAATGTGTCTGCAGGTTTTTGAAGTTACTTTTTTTTTTTTCATTTTGCACCCTTGTGTCTTTGACTTGAATGTTTATGCATCAAGCTGTTTAAGAACCATGCAAGGCAACTGCCCTGACAGAGTCTGCTCCAAACTTTTGACCCAACTTGCACCAACCCGAAGGGATTCCTGGATGAGTATGAAACATACATTGACAGTACACCATCATCCTGGATAAAGGATTCGATTAATGTTAGATCAGCAAGCAAGATTTGTTCTGCTTTGAACACTTGGATGAAAAATCGAAAAGTGGAAACCAAAAAATGTGACGTTCATCGAAAGAGTTGGGGCCATCGCAGTTTGAAGTGAAACATGGTTGCTTGCAGCGCCGTCGAAAATATCTTCTCCATGTTCAGAAAAAATCTGCTCCATGTTGAGAAAGCAGCTTGGGCAAAGCGAAAAGATGTCCTCCATGTTGAGAAAAACAGTTTAAGCAAAGAAGCAAACTTGTTGCATTGCAGCCAGACCATTCTGAGCTCCTTATAGAACCACATGATTTGAAGAGCGATGTAGGGATGTATTTTAATGTTGATGTATTGAAAAGAGAAAAAAAGCAGGAGCAGCTGTCAGACTTGATGGAGCAGCATGTGTGCATTGGCATGACTTGGCAACGATTTGATCCGTCAGGAACAGCAATTGAAAAGTTGATGCATTGAATGGTTGAGGGTGATTCAAAAACCAATGGATGGTGTTTGAAACAACATATTGATTTGCTCAGCTGGTGCTCTTCAGTGTCTTCAATCCAACAGTTGCTGTGTTCTGCAAAATAAAAAAGTCAAGATTCAATGCTCCTGACCGTCCGATAACAAATTGTGAAAATGCACCCCTCGAAACAATCGAGGTGAAATTAAATTCGCACCGTTCATTGTGGAAAAAGCAGCGCACAAGTTGAAAGTACAGAATAATTAAAAACAAAAAATTACTTCATTTAGATTTGAAAAAAATATAAAAAAATGAAACTAAACTCACCTTGAAATCCAGATGGAGGGTACGCTGATTTTCCAGCAGCAGGATTGGCTGAGGCACTCTTTCGATAATTTCTTTCCGCCACATTCTCGTCGTACAAAGTCCATCCACCCATCTTTTTTTTTTTTTTTTTCTGGGGGTTTCCCTTGCTTGTCTGTTAACATACTCTTTTTCATAATTCTGTCTTTTCTTTTTTCGCTGAATTTCTTCTTCTTCCTCCCATTTCTTTTTTCTCTGAATTTGAATAATTTGACTGAATGCATCTCCTGAGGATTCCAACCCATGTCAGACCCCTCCATGTTTTTGACCCCCCCTGCCATTCTACACAGAACCAAAAATGGCAAGGAGATGCCTTCGTTTTTGACAAGCTCTGGGAAATCTCAGCGCTCGGCATTATGACTGATGCATTCGAAGATAAAGCCACTGATCTGACAGACAGGTAAAAAAAAAGTGAATTTCTTTTGGTCGATGCTGTCCATTCATAAAAACTCAACTGGAGTCCTCCTGTCTGCTGCCAATCCACCAAAAAAAAAAAGAGTATGAAAGGTACTGGTCGTATCGACAATCAGGACTTCGGGCCATACCGTCTGAAACTGCAAAAGGGCACGCCCTTGAAAACCCACTCAATGCTGGTAGAATGGAAGCCAAAAAAACCCAAGGCAAGGAATGTATTTTGAATGCATCTTCAGTTTGAAATGGGGTGAAAGAGCACGAGAAAAACACATGACGAAACAAAAGGAAATCGAAAAGTTTACGGTCAGCTCGGAATTTACCTTGATGTCCAAATGTGAGTGCTCCAATGCATGGATGGGCACACTTTTGTCTTGGGATAGTCATTGTGTGCTATATTTTGACTTGGTTTCTCAAGCCCAAGCTCTCTTTTCGCAGAAAAATCAAAATATGACGATCTCCCTTGCACTTCGCTCCCTTTTCTTCCCCACACCATTTCCTTTTTCTTTCTTTCTCTATCTAATCTTTCTTTCTGGATTTTTTTTTCTTAGATTCTTTCTTTATTCTTTTTTTTTCTATTAAGGGGGTTTCCAGCGGCCCCCCCACCCTGACCCGACCACTGAATCCCACGCACCGGGGGCTTGGACGGGGGAATTTTTGGCTCCTCGCTCCTTGCTCTTCAAGGCTTCCGGGCTGCAATCATCAATCTTCGGCACCTATGGGTGGGGCAAGGAAGCTTTCGCTCCCTCACCCCAAGATACACATGCAGCATTAATAATTTGTCATAAGAACAATCAAAAAAAAAAAGGACAGCAAGAGATTCACAAGACAGACTGAAACGTACCAAAGCTCATGACTCCATGTTGGGTGGAAAGCGCTGACAGCGGCTTTCCAGTGGGGGTCTCTTGTCTTCGGGGGCATCAGGCACGGCTACAGTCTTGGTCGGGGTGGGGAAAAAAGAAGGGGGAACCGGGGTTAAGAGGGGCTGGGACGGGGGGAAATGGTGCGCGGGAACGGCCCCGCTGGAAAACCCCCAACACTTCTTTTTTAACTCTAGTTTTCTTTTTTTTTTTAATCTTTTCCAAATCCTAAGATGGTGGTGCGCTCCTCAATCCCCCTTTTTTTCAAATATCTGAGTCAAGCTGATCAAAAAACTGAGAAATCGGCCTTTTTTCGAATCATTCATCTCTTTTTTCAACAAAAAAAATCTACTTCTCTTTTCCTTAGCAGCCTTGCAAGAATTAGTCAATGCTCTTTGAGCCTCCATTTTTTTCCCCTCTTTAGATAGACCATTGAAACTAACTTTTCAGCAGTCACAATTGTTTGTTTTTTTTGCACCAGAAAAGGAGAGTGAATCCTCACGCTTGCCACCCTAATTATCTAAGTAGTTCCATATTTCGAACCCCTGGCTGTCGTCCTTCATTCAATATCGAAAATGTAATCAGCCGAAGAGCAGGTGAGGAAATCTCATAAAAAAAAATCCTCGACTTCAAATCCAAGGCTGTTCCACAGATGTTCAGCAGCAGCCCTGATGTAAAAAGAAAAAGCACTTCAAAGAGAGGAGAAGAAAAAAAAAGAAAACATGGAAAACAGCAGCTTGTCTATCCAGAAAGGTCCAGAAAAAAAGGGGCAAACGCTGATCATATCAATTTCCAATACATACACCACAATCCGCACAAAAAAAATGCACAGAAACAGTGGGTCTCACCTTCAATGTTTTTCTCTCTGAGCAGCACTTCTTTTGAAACGGCATCTGCATTTGCTCCTAGCCGCTTATAGAACTTTCCGGATGTAAGAAAATGGTTGAATGCTCAGAATTGACACAAGGCTGCCGAGGATACCTGAACAAAGAACCCCACATTATAAGCTGTGATTCGCTTGTTATCAATCCAGCAATTGATGATCCTTCAAGACGTTAGCCAAGATACATTAGTTGAACTTACCTTGGAAGTCGACCAGGAGCACCACAAATTACAAGGAATCATTCCCACCCACGGTGCAGGCCAGAAAAAATTCATCGTTTGGTCCACCTAAGAGTGATGACTGATATTTGAGGTAATGGCCCCAAAGGCAATACAAATCCATGCAATGGCTTGTGAAGAAGCCCTCTTTTTTCTGGAATGTTCTTCTCAAACCAATTCCTCCAATCCATTCAGCCGAAGCAACATTCCTTCCGTAGATATCGACATTGACCATCAGCATCCAGAAAAAATTCAGTTACCAGCGACCTGCAAGAAACTGCAACGCCTGAACAAGAATTGAATTGAAAACAGCATCAGCCAGACAAATTGAAACATTGCAATGAGGAAAATTAAACAAAAAAGCAAGAGTGCATCTTCTTCTCTCTTTCTCTAGATGCATTTTCTGCTCAGGATTCTCCATGCACTGAAGACTGACCCAAAACTCTGGACTTGGTTTCACAATCTTCCCCCAAAAAGCATTGCGAAAAAAAAAATCCTACTGTCATCATCCTCACTCACCTTTGATCGACACGCTCCACTTGGTATAAAAAAACTGAGCGGCAGAAGAATCTCCACATTGACATAAAACGCCAGTCATAGGACCTGCTCGTTTTTGGTATATTCTTCATGCATTTCACAGGATATTTTCCAGCCCAACCACTTGGAACAAAAACATGATGTTCATCTCCATACCTCCAGAAATTTACTTGGCTTCCTTTCATTTTTTTTTCCATTTTTGTTTTCTTTTCCTTTCAATTTTGGTACCATTTCTTCTACTCAATTTGTCTTTTTATTCCCCCCCCCCCTCCCCATTCCTTTTTTTTCCAACTTAACAGACCCCCACGACTCCCGTGCACCGGGGGCTTGGACGGGGATTTTTTTGCTCCTTGCTCCTTGCTTCTACGCTTCCGGGCTGCAATCATCAATCTTCGGCACCTATGGGTGGGGCAAGGAAGCTTTCGCTCCCTCACCCCAAGATACACATGCAGCATTAATAATTTGTCATAAGAACAATCAGAAAAAAAAAGGACAGCAAGAAATTCAAACTGAAACATACCAAAGCTCATGACTTTGTGTTGGGTGGAAAGCGCCGACAGCGGCTTTCCGGTGGGGGTCTCTTGTCTTCGGGGGCATCAGGCACGGCTGCAGTCTTCGTCGGGGTGGGGGAGAAAGAAGGGGGAACTGGGGTTCAAAGGGGCTGGGACGGGGGGAAATGGTGCACGGGAGCGCGAGGGCCCACCTGATACCCCTCCACTTTTTTCCCCCCATAATTTAAACATAGTGGGGAGGGGGGGGTGGCGATTAGGCACTCCTCAGTCCCCTTCCAAGAACCCAAGCCAATTTCGCAAACGGTTTTTTTTTTCCACGAAAACTTGAATTCTTTTTTTTTTTCAGATTTTGTTTTTTCTCCTGACTGGCACTCTATTTCAGCCCCATGCTTTTCTATCTTGAAACACTTTTGAAATGGAACTCCACTGGCAGTCTTGTCCTTTTTTTTTGCTTGGAAGGGGGGTGAATCCTTGTGCTTATCGCCAGTACCCTAAAGAGAAAGCCAAAACCCTGACCTCCGATCTGAATGCAATTGCTTTTAATGCACATCTCTCTCCTTTTGAATCTCGTCCCTTCCATGTTGGCTACCCTCAGATCCATATCCATTGAAATCTCAATCCGTTTTTTTCCCAATACCCCGGGACATTCAGCCACTCCCAACCTCCTCCATCATTTTGTGAATCTCCTCATGAGGCTTTCATTCTCGAAAGAGCGTTTTTTGTTGTTTTTTCGGGGGTAGGGATGCAGAAATATGCCGGTTTCCACAACCCCCTTGTCCAGCACCAGCAAATCCTATGGCAGAAGTGGCCCTTTGGCCAGTAAAATGGTGATGTTTCACTGCACGAAGAGCAATTGCTCTCTTTCTGCTGGGTGTTGACCGATGGGGGCTTGCAGGATGAATGGCCTCTGTATTAAATGGGCAGCTTTTCCAGCGATCGATGACACGAAAAATATTGCTCCAAGAGAAAGCTGAATGGTCACATCGATTGCGTGGGGGAATTTTTACCATGGAGGATCCTATCGCAAGCCGAGTGCTGCCTTCGTACCCATCCAAATGGAGCTGGAAATTGAAGCTGGAGGAGAGCCCTGCCCAGCTTGACGAAGACAAATGCCATTTTTTTCACAAAAAGGTGATGGTGGATTTAGTCGAGATCAAGCAAGCGGAGCTCAATGCAAAGGGGGGCCCACGAAAAGAGCTCAAGCCCTGGACAATGAAACACAGAACGGGGCATTTGACAGCTACAATATCCATTTCAGGAGCCGAAAGTTTTCACCAGGAAAAAAAAAATTATCAGCACAAATCACGGCCGAAGAAAAAAGCCCACAGCAAGCTTTCAAAACAAAAAAAATCGATAATTGAATCGTAACTGATGGTCACTTTTCCCACAGAGAAGATGGCACCTCTTCTTTTTGACTACCTGGCACATAAACTCCAAGCCAATGTTTTGAGGATCCAGTTCAACATAGAGACAAAGGATAATGCTCAATTGTGACTTGTGCAATCCCTCTGCAGCGAGATTCCTGATGAGCTCCAATGTTTGTTAGTAGTTTTCAGTCCAAATCCATGAGCGAACTGCCAAAATCAACTGACTGCAACAAATGATAAATCAATCTGCAAAAAGGCACATCCCAAGTCACATCACGTTGTAATAGCACAACATCAAATGGGTGCATTCGCGAGATGATGTTTGTTTGATGTTTCTGGCTGCTGTAGCTTGCAGAAATAAAAGAGTAAATATCGTCGTCTTTCTGTTGGTTATTTTCTCTGCCATCTTATTTTTGGCATTGCTCCTCTCAATATTAGGTGGTGGGAGGGAAAAAACAGATACAAGCCCATCCGGGAATCGGTAGTCACATATTTCACAACAGAAAAATCGAAAAATTCAAGCATTCTTACCTTCCATCGAGAAGTTCTTTCTCCACCAGTCCAACAGTGCCCAACACATAACTATCCAGGGCTCAAAAACACCTCGACTTTCTGGAGGAAAAAAACACACACATAAATAAATAAACAGACACAGGCAATATATCACCAGTTATCGATCATTTTTCGAGTACAGTAGAGAAAATCCTATAACTGGTATCAGATAAATGAAAACTTATTTTGCACATGGCACCTTTCAGTTTTCCACATAGAAAGCCACCGTCCTGGAATACAGGGTCACCTCTTGCTAGGTTTGCTTTCCTTTCCCTTTCTTTTCGGGAAGGGCACAACCCCCCGTCGCAAAATAGCGCTCGGAGGAAGAGGGCCGTGAGTGGGGGACGATGCTTTTTTTATTACTTTTATGTTCTCCCATCCAAGCTACAGCCGCGATCGCGGAGTCGAAGTCATTACAAGCCGATGCCACGCCCTTCACCGCCGGCCGGCCAGCACGCTTCGATAACCAAAAAATCGAGAATTTTTCGGGGCGAATGGGTGAATTGCCCCGCCGCCGACAAGCCCCCTCCCAACCCCGCATTCGCGTCGTACTGGGATGTGACCGGGTCGCAGGAGTGTCTGTAGCAGGTTGGATGACCAGTGTGTTGGTTATGGGATCAATTACCGTTAAGGATAATTGGTAGTTGTGTTTAGTTGAGGAAAACAGTTGAGCCGAATGTGGCAAGACTTAAGGGACTGGTCTGAAGCATTTTGTAATTCTCTTGATACCCCTCACTTCGTAAGTGGTGGCCAAGAAGGGGAGGCCGTGTTTTCTGCAACCGGTCGATTGTGTGGCCCTTTTATCTCTTCTGAATTGCAGCCATCTGACTGCTTCCATACGGTGTTGTGCCGGCGTGCACACGATACACCTAACCGCCACCAAGGACTCCGGCAAACGTGGTCGTGGAAGTGTCTTCAGGCAGCTTTCCGGACTGAGTATTCTGTCACGTGCATTCTGCCGTGACTTTGTTTGCTTGTGTGACGAGCAACCCCCTGCTTTTCCTTTGTGACGAACGTGCCTGGAAGTGTTATCGTGCCTTCTCATCAGGGAAGTGCGCGGAAAGAGTTTTTACTTTGAGTGGGACAAGACTCCTTTTTGCATTTTTATTCGCGACTCCGCCAGGCAGGGTGGTTTTTGACGTCGCTATTCGAGTAAGACTTACGAGCTGTGTTTCTCGTTTTTGGTAGTGTCCTCTGGCACACCGCTCCTTCTCTCTCTTCCCAGTCGCTGGCTTTATGGACGTTCAACTGCTCGCCCAGTGCCCAACTCAGTCGTGAGCAAGGACAGCATGGACGAGGCATCAGACATTGGAGCAATTCTCTTCGAGAAATTGCGCTCAGTCGCTGAACGGTTGGATTGCTCACTAGAAGAGCTAGTGAAGGGTTGGGATAAGCTTTTCCAAGAGCATATCGATGCTTGTGACGATGAGGATGAACAGTTTCGAACGGAAGAAGAAGCCCTTGCTTATGGGCAAGAACTTGAGGGCCTGTTTGCTCAGTTTATCATGGGCGTGATTGATCGGAAGGCGAGGCAAAAGGTAGTGATGGCTCCACGGGCTATTATATGCCCTATCGCAGAGTCGAATGTTTTTCCTGTGGAGCATGGAAACCTTGTCGAAACCATACCCGCCGAATTGACAGAGCACCAGCACACGGCTGAAAGTGATGGCGTTGACAACAATATGCTTGAGAGTGGGAAGGAAATGGCCGAGGGTGATAGCATGCTATCGGAGTTTGACGATGAAGATACTGAAGAGAAGACGGGTAATCAAAGTGCAGTGGGACTCTCTGAGCAGCGCGTTGTTTTGGAAGAAAATGGAAGTTCCGTAGTCGAGCCTGTGGACGGCAACAATGACAACAGCGACAGGGAAGAGCTTGGCTGTGTTGTTGAGCTAAAGGAGCATTTGGGAAAGGATGAATCCAAGGACATGATCTCTGATGAGCCAAACGGTGTTCCTGAGGAAAAGTGCAATGCCATACCCTGTTCTGGCGATGCCCACGACAAAAAAGATACCAGTGCAGCTGAGAGGGTCATTGCTGAGACTGATGATGACCTATCAAAATTGAACCAAAGTCGGAGAGAAGTCCGTTGCGAGCAGTGCAATACTGGAGAGAATGGGTTCCGCGAAATTCCACGGATGTTGCCTATCGTCCATTCTGAAGAGAATCGAGGTGCGTTCGAGGAATCGATTCACAGGAGCAAGGAAGGGGAAGGAATGACACTGAAGTCAGTCGATGGTGACGTCCCTGAAGGATGTGGTTCGCGACTTTGGGATCCTGGACTGGGAAATGACGCTTCTGTTTTTCAAATTACAATTGAACCTTTGGACGTCAAATGGGTTGGAAATACGTGCATGCTGCGACCAAGAATGAATGAGGATGCGCACAAAGGGCTTCAGCAAAACGACACAAGCAGGGCGCAATTTCGAATCAGTCTGTGGGACCCTGGAGGTGAAGAGATCGACTGGGTTGGAGAGAGAGGAGCAGTAAGTGTCGGAGGTAAGTTGCTGCCACTATGGCAAGTGAAAAAAACTGAGGCATTAATTTTCTTTGCGATTGCTGGGAGGTTATGAAAGTGTGGGTAGTATTGAAGTTGTCTTGATTTTCTTTGAGTTGCTGAACAAATTTTTGAGATTGAGATTCTTATTGGGGTATTGAAGTTGTATTGATTTGATCAGTGATTCTCTGTGGAAGTAAAGAAAAAGGGGAAGGATAAAGTTTTTTGGGACTGAGTGTTTTGTTGCATGCACTGAGAGGCCCAGAAACAGTGGGTTATGAGATTGATTTTTTGCATCAGTATTTGACTGATTGCACATTGAGTGGCAAGGGTACAGTTGAAAAAGGAAATAACAATTTTGGGGAGGATAGAACAGAACAGGGGGGTTGAAACAGTGTTTTTGTGACATGATGAATGTTGAGGCAAGACAGGTCAGGATATTGTTTTCTAGTGAGATTGACCAGAAGAGGGAGAGAAAACAAAAAAGAGTGTTGAGATTATTCCAGGTCGATGAGCTGACCAATGTTTTTCTTTTGATCCAATCGTGAGGGCACGATTTCGGTTAGGCGGGGAGGCCTGTAGCAGGTTGGATGACCAGTGTGTTGGTTATGGGATCAATTACCGTTAAGGATAATTGGTAGTTGTGTTTAGTTGAGGAAAACAGTTGAGCCGAATGTGGCAAGACTTAAGGGACTGGTCTGAAGCATTTTGTAATTCTCTTGATACCCCTCACTTCGTAAGTGTCTGACACGATCGACACTTGAACCAAAAGAAGAGAGGCAATGATCCAACCACTGCTCAGGACACGCATTTTTATGGGGAATGGAATCTTTTCGCACAAAAATGGCAAAAACAAATTCTGACAAGCCAGGAAAAATAGAATACAACGAGAGATGGGTAATGCACTGACATCGCAAAAAATTCGCTCACTTGCAATCCACTTGCAACCCACTTGTCGCTGTCACTTGCACGCAAATAATACAACAATTGACACTTGCGGGCAAGTGGATTGCAAGTGACACGGCCACTTGCAGAGTCATTTGCGGGCAAGTGGTTGGTAACGCGGCGTTACTAACGCCCACAAGCACTTGCTATATCGCTTGCGTGCAACACTATGGGAAAACCCGCTCTGTGCGGGGTAGTAAAATCACCGTCGATTTCCGCCGAAAACTGGAGTCGCGAAAACCGACGCGACAGAGAGAGGGAATGGTAGGAAACACCTGGGTTCGACTCCCAGGCATTCCCGTCACGATCTGGGGCGGAAAAACGTAGTCGCTGGCGAAGTCGTCAGCGACGGATGAAACCGCGGAAATCAACCCCGCACAGTCAACCCCGCATAGGACAGTAACCCCGTACAGGACTCTGTGCGGGGTTACTATCCTGTGCGGGGTTGACGTCACCGAATCGCGAAGGGTCTGGTACCAAATCCACCCAAACGCGTGCAAAAAAGTCAGACTGGCCGACGTCAGCATCCAAGTCACCATTCCCTTGCATGCACGCACAGAAATCACCAAGTGCCCTTCCCTGACTCAAGTGGAAGCGACGCGCGTGGGCGTGTTGCGTGGACGGCCTTGCACCTGGCGTACCTGAGATACCGCAAATGAGGACATTCAACGGCCGCAACCTTTTCGTGGTCGTCGCAACAACGCTAGGTCTGGTGGAAAAAAGGAGGTTCAATTCCTCCTCCTGCCTGGAACGATTCTGCACTGTTCGATTTCTCGAGCAGGGTTATCAGAGGCGGAAGGATCTTTCGGGACAATTTTGGCGGATTGTTATGACGTCACACACGTGTGTCACGGTGTGTCGCCACGTGTACATGTGTGTCGCCACGTGTGTCACCTGTCGTGACACATTTGCATCTGTCCCCACACGGTGGTAGCAGGGTCCAATCACCAAGTATGGTGATTGCTACCATGTGTACTAGCAACGCTCATAAAAGGCGTTGGTACACTCTCTTTCCTAGGTTTTGGTTGGAGAAAGACTTTCACTGCCACTGAAAGTCAAGCAGCACAACACGGATGGTGAGTTTTACGCTTGAGTTTCGTGATATGCAGGAGCAAAAAGACTAGTGCTGTACTTGTCCCAAAGAGTCCAGGTTTACAATTTACAGGGCCACTGTTCTTATTTTTCTGACATTTTCCTTGTCTTCTAGAGGTCTAGGGTAGTCCTCTTTTCCCTGTTTTCTTTTTTTTTGGTTTCCTGGCCATTTCTTCCCATCTATTGTCGCAGGTTTACTCCCCTCCTTCGGTCTAGTCCCCTCCTTCGGTCTGAGTTTTTTCTGGAAAGCTATTCTCATTTGTCTAAGGGTTTCATCTCTTTCTGATGCTGGAAGATCATCTAATCTGTCAAGTGCACTGTGCATCATTCCCAAAATTTGAGGATTTGGTGGATTTGTAGGAACCCCCAGGGCGACCCGTTCACGATCCTCAACACGAAGTTCTCCCTGTGAGTCTCCCGCTGAAGCGTCTTCGATGGTGATGGTTCCCGGCCTCATTGAATCAATGTTCAGTCCCCACCCCTCCAACCCTCCCAAAGAACGTGCAACAGCACGTAGGTGTTTGCAGAGAATGCCCGCGGAGTCCTTACATGTGCACGTGGAATGCCCCATATCGACTTGATATGTCTCAATCCCATCGCTGGATAGAACTGTTGCAAGCCCTTCATCAGGTGAAATAATATCAATTATTTTGTCTTGGTTTTCCCATATTGCCTTGGCCTGCGTCAAAGAACACAAAAAAATATAACGGATCTCTGAACATAGTCTGATTTCAGTATGTACAAGCAGAAAATCATCATTATCACCTTCGTTTCTCTCTCAAATATTTGATTCTTCAGTCGTGGGTTGTTCTCCTGATCGTTGTTCCCTGATTTGCTGAGGTATAAGTCTTTCACATTTGTCAACAGTTTGGATATAAGAATATCAAGTCGTTTGTTGAACTTTCCCCCCAGAACTGTGTACTTCAACGTTTTGAAGAAACTCTCGATAAGGTTGTTTGTTTCCAGGGGAAATCTACTGCCGAGGCGCTTGTTTTTTCGCAGTCCATTTATCCAAGCAGTGCGGATTGGTCCCAAGCCAGTGTCTGCATTATATACATTCCACATGGTCAGTTCTGGTGGTAAAACTGGGTGCAATTCTGGTGGAAAAACTAGGTACGTACATCAGACCTGTTCAAATTAAACTGTGGTCAGTTCTGGTGGTAAAACTAGGTACAGTTTTGGTGGAAAAACTAGGTACGTACATCAGACCTGTTGAAATTAAATTGTGGAAAATACAATAATACAAACCTTTATCCCAGTAGTGCTTCTGGAGATGATCCCAAACTTTGGTGATATTTTCAGCAGCGGTGTACGTTTTAAAATCCCTCAAGAGATCTTCCGCCATCTCCGGGCTCTCTGCATTTTTCAGTTTTCGAATGAAAGATATGATCAATTTTCTTTGTGTAACTGATATTTTATTCTCCCCCTTTCTCATCCATCTAGCCCATGCTTGCATAACATGAAAATAGCAGAGCCGAATTTCGGTGTATTTCCCCCATTCACTCGTGGCAATTGCATACATTTCTGTCGCATCTATGTCAATCATTACGATCTTCGGTTTTAAGAGTGGCAAGGCTGTCGCGATGCAGTTGAGGAAACAACGAAGAGGTGATGAAGAGTCGTCCGAGCTGATGAGGTACGCAATGGGAAAGCCACGTCCATTTTCATCAGGTACGACCATTGCCCATAGCATCCATCTGTACCCATTTAATTGCCCAGTTCCATCTAGACAAACCCCTGGGCAGCCGCAAATATTCATGATCTGATGCAACCTCTTTTGTTGCCAACTCTGATGCATCACCAATACGAAGGGTTGACATCCATCGCCACCGTAGCACTGTTTTTTTCCTGTATCAAAATTTTCTTTATATTTATTTATATTTATTTAATTTTTACACAAAGGGAACAGAAAATCATGTTGGGCTGCATCGATTGCAGCACTTGTTCATTGAACTGACTTGGCCATACTGTGGTGATATATGTGTAACATTGTGTGCCTTTGAGAAGTAGGTGTACCTTTTCTTTCCGTGGTGGATGTGCACCTGAAATCCTGGAAAAACAATACATCTTCCTTGTGTATTTCAAGCAGTTTTTTTGTGGCCACCTCATCATCCAAATGCAACTGAGCTTTTGATCGAACTCTTTTTTCGATTCCTTTGATGTCTTGTAATGTGACCTCGTAGTTGCTTTCATCCACACACCCAGGGGAGGCTCTTGGTCTTGCATGGGGTCGACATGGACAGTCCCCAGTGTGTTAAAAAACATGGACAGTGTGTTATAAAACATAAAAAAATGCCCTGGTGTGTTACAGGGAATTATGCTGTGGGTGCGTCAGCAAGATGCATTTCATGTAGCAGGAACCTTCTTTTGCAGTAAGGGAAATAGGCAGAAAATAAAACATGTTGAGGTGGCTTTTACTTTTCTTGAAACAACTGATTTATTCCAACCCTTGGACGCAGGAAATGTACAAAATTCGCATGATACGGCACACACCAGATCCTAGTTCTTGTTGATTGGGCAGGCCATTCCATTGGGTGGGGGGGGGGGGGTTGACACCTGGTTTTGTCTGCCAGGCAGTGAGGGATTCGATGGCCGGGCTAATCAGCTCATGGGTCTATGGGAGGGGGGATGTATTCTTTTGTCCGTAAAGATGAGGTACAGTGAAGATCATTCGAGAATGCCAGCCCGCTCGGTCGGAGGATCAAAAAGACCAATCCTAGCAGAAAAAGGAAGATGGAGGTGTGTTAGAATGGGCAGCCTGCCCACCCCATGAAAAAAAGGTAACAACAATTGCAAAGGGAAGCTGGATAGGGTGATTTCCGCCCCCCCTTTTTTCGATCAAGGTGCAACATGCTTGTTTTGTTTCTGGTATCATACGTGCGCATTGTTTTCTTAAAAAACGTTTTTAGTATTTGGTTTTGATTCAGGAGACGGACTTTATCAAGACTTTTCCAACCTCAGTGAACCTGGATTCATATGCATATGACAACATATGTTGCAGTTATTATGAACATTTGAACAATTGCACCTCATGTGCCTTATTCTGCTTTGCTGATAAAACAATTAAAAAATGGTTAGAAGTGGGTCAGATGGGTATTTATATGTTCAACGAGCTCTGTATTATTGAAAGACAAGCGCAGGGTCGGAATGGCAGGATCAGAGTTCATGGTTTTGGGCTATTTTTTTAGTTTCTATTTCTATTTTGGAATAAGTGGGAATGGGCAAGTCTTCGATCATAAAATGGGGTGTACATTTAAAAAGGGGTTTTGTCATTGTTGTTTTATTGTAACAACCATATTGTCATCATGAAGCTGCACAGATGTGTTTCTACAATCACCCAGCATACACACAGTAGAACCCCGCACAGCGATCCCGCACAGACTAGAACCCCGCACACGATTGTCATGATCACCCTGCACAGGAACGAAATACGCCGGCACACGCCTTTCACAATCACCCCGTACACACACAAAAGGAGCCCGCACAGTCACCCCGCACAGAGACCCCGCACAGTTGTGCGGGGGTCTGGCCCTCCTGTGCGGGGTGTTTCATTAATGGCACAGAACCCTGAACAGTCACGCACAGAGTTAAAAACACCCCGCACGGCTCTGTTCCCCGGTTTGGCCCCGTATTGTGCGGGGTCCCGATTTAACCCCGCACAGACTGGAACCCCGCACACAGAACCCGACGTCTTTCATATCCACCCCGCACGGCACCCCCGTACAGAGAATAGGATACCCCGCACACTGTACGGGGCTATGTTTCATCTGTGCGGGGTCCCACAACGGGAAAGACGTCAGGTTCTGTGTGCGGGGTTCCAGTCTGTGCGGGGTTAAATCGGGACCCCGCACAATACGGGGCCAAACCGGGGAACAGAGCCGTGCGGGGTGTTTTTAACTCTGTGCGTGACTGTTCAGGGTTCTGTGCGGGGTTTGCAAAACACCCCGCATTGAGCGCGATTTCCCATAGTGCAAATGGGCGCTCATTTGTTGTCTCACTTGCTTGCAAGTGGACGTTCACTTGCACTATCATTTGCGTGCAAGTGGCGCTCATTTGCTGTATCACTTGCGTGCAAGTGGGCGCTCACTTGCGGACCCACTTGCCTGCAATTGATTTGAGAAATGTGTGGAGGATGAATTACCTAATTATTATCGCGATCAAAACACTGCAACATCATTTTAAAACAAATGGATTTATTAATTGTATTGGAATGTATATTCTTGCGGATATGAGCCAACCCTGGCATCCAGCCTGATGGCATGCGCTTGAAATGCAGAATTAAAGAAATAACATCAGGATTGTTGTTTTGTGGCAAATAGAGGAGAGTAAACTCACAAAATCATACACACACTCTCCACAGGAAAACTATGGTTCTCAGTTTGTTATTTGCTTCACAATCCCAGCCTGATGCTTCCACATTTGAACATTCACCTTCCCTTTCCAGGTCTCTTGTTTGGTTTGGTTTTCACAGTCAAATCCCTTTATGTATGCCCAGGGCAGGGAAAGATGAAGCCAATAACTTGACAAACAAGAAATACCTGAGTTTCTGGTAGGAAGGTGGTTTCGCGAGCTCCAACTATGGCGTTCTGTTTGAAAATTCTGTGTGCTCAGTTCTTTTTTCTGCCAATTAACTCCCTGGTTATTGGGTTCATAGTGCCTGAAAAAACGCAACCACACCCCAACACTCTAGGCCCGATTCGATTGTACTGCATTTACTTCGATTCTTCTCACAAGACAAAGACAAAAGTCTATCATGGCTATGGTAGCCATGCTTTTTTGCAGCAGCAAGCAGAAATAAAATACAAACATAAAATGCGATAGCTGCGCTGGCCACCGTAACATTCAAGCATATGGGCAGATCATACATACATGCACCCCAAGGTCAATTATATCTACCTGTAGATGCATCAAGTTTATCTGCAGATCTTTCCCTCGTGCCCGAATCGAAACACCCGCGTTCCTGGTTTGTATAAATTCCATGCAACACCCAGAGACACAGGATATTTTTCAGCCCACTGCACAATATTTGTGAGCAGCAACAAGCAGAATTGAGTACATGCAAACATATTTCTTTTTCTCAATGGTCACCTCAAAGTGAGGTAAGGTCTTTTGCAAAGACCTGTCCCTTGTAGGCCTTTTCTTCCTCAAACTGAGGGTGTAGGCAGTGATGTCGATCCCATCATCGATGGTTTTCCTCGCGTTTTTTAGGAAGAGCCAGGGATGAGACCATGACATGGTCACATGAGTGGTACCTCCACAAATTCCTACCTGTGGTTCACGGCAAAACTTTCAAACCCCACACCCTCCGCATTCTTGATTTCAGCGTTGCTGGATCGTTGCCATACCTTTAAGGACGTTTGGACAATCTCACAACAAACGCACCGACCCAGCCAAACTCCCCACTGCTGTCGACGTATCTAAAAGAGTAGACGGCGTCCATGGAATTTACTCCCTCGCTAAATTTACTCCCTCATCCTCTGGCCAGTCGGTCGATCGACCGTCGATATATGCGTTCCATATCTCCCAGCCCCACCAAAGCGTAACATTCGGAGACGACGACTGCGTCCCCTCCGTGGTCCTGGGACCGTGTCCCTGCCTTACCCCCTTTTCGCTTGAAATAAACCATATTGACAGCAAGGCACAAAAGGTGCAAGGTGTTGTGTCCGAGATTGATATGATACGACAAGTGAGGTTGCAAGTGGTTCCACTTGCGCGCAAGTGCACAAGGCGGAAGGGGGGTACCGCCGACGCCGTCGCCGACACCGTCGTTCGTGACAAGCGCGTCGGCGACGTCACCAGGAGCGTCGGCGACGGTAATATGATGTGATTGTCACATCGGTTGGGGCACTCACAGCGTCGCCGTCAAGTGTCATTCGTCGGCGACGCTGCGTCGGTGACGGAGGCGTCGCCGACGGCATTATTAGTCGCGTCGCCGTCAAGTGTCATTCGTCGGCGACGCTGCGTCGGTGACGGAGGCGTCGTCGACGGCATCGTCCATGGCGTCGTTGAATGGTGAACCCATCCCAACCAGATTTGATTGTACAAATCACGTTAATTTTTAACGTCAAGTGTGATCACGGCACCAAACCCAACAGCGCAATAGCAACAACCCCTTTCGCCACTCTGGGAAATTCGACGCGGTGCGCGCGTGTGCGTCTTTCTGCGCTGTTGGAACAAGGAAAGGAGGGAAAGTGGAAAGTGGAAAGTGAAGGGAAGTGGTAACGGCGGCGGTGCGGTGGCGGTGGTGTTTGCCAGCATTTTGGCGGAAGCTTGTGAACCCCTGTAAGGCTTTAGCATTCCTGTTGTCTCTTGAAGACATTTTCCTTCGTGTTTCAAAGTTCGTGGATACTTCGGGGCCTTCCCTTTCCTTTCCTTTGCTTCGTTTTTTTCTGACAGGAGACCTGTGTGTCTTGACAGGAGGCTGAGCTCCACAAATTTGTGGAGAGGCTGAATAAAGAGGGCCGGCTCAATTTCGACTCAGGGAATCGCTCGCCACCTCGAAACATATCCTATCAGCAAAGCATGGTGGCATACAAGGTGGAAATGTGCAACAAAATGAAAACAGATGTCATGGTTGTTCTCAATTGAAAGTTGAAGCACTGTTTTTTTTTCTTTTGGTAAGATAGGGAAGGGGATGTGAGTTGAATCTGAGACCATGGGTTGATGGAAGCAGGTACTGCCAGAGATTTTGCAACAGGCTGCCAGGCTGGATGTTCCTAGAGCTGCCCTTGAACAGGAATTTATTCGGTGGGGTGAGTTTCTCATCTCAACAACTTTCTAACACATTTTTTCCCCCGTATGATGGAAGCCACCCCGCTGCAGATTCCAAACAATCCCACTGAAATTTGAAAGGGCTCGGATAGAATGCGTTATTAAAACCCAGCTTGAGATGTAGTTGCGACGAAACCCCTTTTTGTTTGAAGGCTTTAGGTGTGTTCTGAATATTGAGAGAACAATTTCAATCAGAGTTTTGTATCTTATTTGATTGTGGTCAGTAATCTTCCAGACATAAACCAAGATGTTTCAGCTACTTTTAATTGGACCACAAAAAAAAAACATAAACCAAGAAAAATCCCACCTGAAAAAAACATGAAGTGTTCATAGCAGATGCATGTTCATATGGGGCCTTCTGTTTGTTGCTATCAGTTTTAGTGGACTGTCTTGTTTGGTTACTGCACTAGGGCAGTGAATGCTACGATGAGTGGGGAAGCTCTTGGGTAGATGATTCTGAAAGGTATCAGTTCGATAGCGCTCATGCGAAAACAAGAATGGAAATTAAAATTCAAGAAAAATGTGGAACCGACTCGATTACGTATTGTTGCAATCGTGTATTATCATAGTTTTCAATGTGGATTTGTTGTCATCGTGATTTTTTTTGCAGGACTTTTTAACAATGTTCTGTCAGATCGCCTGACCGTGCTACCAAGGTCACTGGAATGCTTCTGGACATGGACAATGCAGAGATCCTCCTGCTCATTGAAAATGCCGGAGTGCTTGCCTCCAAGGTCGAAAAAGCTGTCGGGGTAAGCAGGACAGGACCTTCCGGTTTTTCTTGAAGAAGGTTATTTTATTTTTGTATATTCTTCTGTGTCTAGGAGGATGAAGGTTCTGATTTTTTTTTATCTTTTATTTGTGTATGTGTGTGTTTTCTGTCGAAAAGGGGTTGATTTGGTTTTGCATTTTGCAGGTGCTTGATGACCATGGTCTTTTGGACAGCAAGGAGGAAGCAAAAAAGAAAGTCAAGACTGTCTGAAGTCCCCCCAAAAAAACCTTCAAGAAATATCGCAAATCACAGAAGTAATTCTGCGTGTATCTCCAAGAAAGACGTAGTTGAATGCGCTCTGTCAGAGTATGAAGGTGAGAACTTGAAAAAAACAAAACTGGCCTATGCAATCGCACATCCAAACAGGTGAAAGAAGGCAGGTGAAAGAAGGCAGGACTGTTGGTATGGAATTATTCACAGTTGTGCAAAGGTTCTTGACCCAACAGAAAACATCGAATTAAAAAAAAAGAAAATGCAAGGGGTGGTGATTGATGTTGGTAAAATGTTATGTTGGTTTTTAGGGTTTCAGGGATGGTTTTGAGGGGAATATGCACGATGCGAACGGAGGAAATCGATTGGATGTACAGAGGGGGTGCTGGAAGCCTTTTTCCTGAGGTGACAAACATTTTTAAATCTGCCCTAAGTAATGTGTCCAGGTGGCTTCTGTTCTTTTGTTCACAGACAAGAGGCAGGTGTTTTTGAAAGAATCAAAACTTGACATGGACCGACCAGGATTTAAAACCTCAGCCACACCCGAATACTATATCGCCTTGCTCATGACTGTTTTAGTTTACTTTTGTTTGCATCTGCATGATGTCCAAATAATTGCTTTTGACACGGACAGGCTGGGCTTAATTTTTATCCATTCTTTCCGACTCAGAGAAGGAGGATCCACTTGCTTCCTATTACAAGCGGCTGACATCGCCTGATTTAGACACCGTGGAGAGAGTGGTAAGTAAAAACCACAAAAATGTCTTTCTTGGCGTAGTTTTTTTATTATTTTTCAATAGAGACAGTCATTAGACCATAGCTCTAATTTCTGTGCTTTTTTTCTCCTCATTTCATGGTGTGTTTTTCTGTGGATTTAGGATTCGTGACATTCCATGCATCGGGGTGCAAGGGCGGCTGGATTTTGTCTGTTTCAGCTCTCCGCAACATTATCGCACGTCCTCGTTTTTTTGCTGGATAACCACGGCGTGGTTACCACGCTTATCGAGTGGGTGATTACATTTTGGGCCAGGCGATGGAAGCTGGGGAAACAGTCACTTTTAACGGGATGACCTTGGATAGGAACGAAATCGACCTGGAGTACCTCCACCAAAACATGCAAAGGTCCTCAGGACAGGGAGGAGCTCTGGGTCTTGACAAATAACCAAAAATATCTTACCACTGATGTTGTATTGGGTTTCTGGAGCATAGTCAAGCTGCCCGTGACAGGGCGTTTCTTTTTTTAGTTGGCGGGGTTTTTTTTCACCCCCGTTCTCTTCCAAAACCCAAAGAGTTTGGGTTGGGATAGTGTTTTGGGGAGTTTATGAAATACCGAGGGGTTTTTGTTTCGTAATAATTGCGCTTTTTTCTTTTTCTTTTTTTGTGATGGATAGGAGGGGAGAATTGATTTCTTTCCTGTCTGTCTGTATTGATCAACCACTTTGTTCAAGACACAAATAGCATTTGGCATAGTTTTTTCGAGGGATTTTTTCTTCTTTGTGTTACTATAGTAACATTATAATGAAACTGACACATGGGGTTGTTTTCTTTTTTTTAACATTCTGAAGTTGTTGCAAGAACTTAAAAAAAAAAAAAAGAGGTCGCATGGCCAGTCTATTTGTTGTTTACAGTTGGGGGCAAGATCGAGTGCCTTTGAGGAAAAAAAGGTACATATATTGAATTAACAAAAAAACAAAAAAAGAAATTCAAGAAGTGACTCCGAGAGGGTGTTCCAGGGTCAGTTGTGTGGCTGATGTGGAATGGAAAAGGGGTTGACTTGGGACAGTTAGGACATAATGACAGTAACCGGAATGGTGGGATGTGGATTCTTAAGAAGTGGAACTGAGTGAACGAACGTATTCTGATTGGGTTGTAAGCTATCGAGTTGGGTTGGTCGAATAGTTTCTTTGCCCCATCCAGCCCAGAATCACCGGTAACACTGGTCCGACGAGCCGGAAGGGGTCTGGCGCTGGGGAAAGAAAGGCCTTGCGTGGTCCGTGGTGGTGACGACAGAAAAAACGGAATCATTGACTGGATTCGAACCAGGGCTGTGGGATTCGAACCCGCGACCACGGATACGAGTGGTAAAGGATTCAACCAAGCGCAGAGAAGGGACTGCCACGTTGGGGTGGTTGATTGCTGATTGTTGGCTGTGTTGCTTATCGAGTATTGAGGGCGGTGTTCATCTCAGCTAACCGTCGCTGAATAAGTCAGTAGGCACTCTTGTTTGGACGTGGGTTTTTGTGTTGTCGTCGCCTGTGCGAGGTACTGAGCGCAAGAGGTCAAGATGGGGAAAGAAGCCCCGTGCGAATTTACCGGGCAAGAAGACCCTGGGCTCTGGTTGAAGCATTTCAACAAAGTGTGCAACAACAATGGAACAGTCAGTGATGCAGAGAAGTTGGCGCGAGTTGGGCTATGGCTAACACAAGAGGCCGAACTTTGGTATAATAACAACGCCACTTGGATCGAAAATGGTGGCAGAACGTGGGCTGAGTTCTCCGACAGATTCACGCAGCGTTTTCGTGATGAACGTGCGACTGACGCACTCAGGCAATTCGTGCAAGCTCCCAGCCAGGATCCCTCTGAAGGAGTGAGGGCTTATGCTGAGAGGTTTCGGTCGGTTGTCGATCATTTGGGCCCTGGTGCTCCAGCCTTGGATACACTCCGTCGTGACTGGGCAAAGGGGTTGTGTGTGGCCTCGGTGAAGTTGTACGCATTGAACTCTGGAGTTGGCACGTTTGATCTAATGGTTGATGCAGCGTTGACGTCTGAGCGAACGGCCCAGGATATTGGGGAGTTGCCTACAACCTTGAATGCGAGTTTTGCTGCACGACTGGGAACTCATGAAGGGGACAGAAGAGGTCGATACCAGAGGCCTAAACCCGTGTTGCAAGCTCCTTTGACGGCGATGACCTCTGGGCAGTCCGCGAGGTTGCCTATCCGAGGGTTTGAAGCCCAAGCGAATGTGGATCGGACTTGTTGGAACTGCGGAAAAGTTGGACACATCTCGACGCAATGCAGGTCTCGACCCCAAGGTCGGGGGCCTTACAGAACTCAGACTGGAGGGCGTGAATACTATGGACAGCGGAATTATGAAACAAGGCCACGTCGTGATGACACAGATGGACCATGGAGGCGATCGGAGGGAGAGGTGCCAGGGCAGAGGCCAGTGGACTATGGTTCGGCGCAGAATCGACAAGATGCACGGTCGTATGACAAGTCCGTGCCTGCACATTCGTCAATGACTCCAAGGACATCGGAGGTACACCCGAAACAAGTGGGATTTTCGCAGCGAGCCCGAGTGGTTGGGGTGGACGAGCTTTCGTCTGATGAGGATGTCCATGTTAACTGTTACATGGCCATCGATGAGGATTCGGAAATGACAGAAGCAGGGCATCCTGGGGGTGCTCATCCTGAGACTACTGGACCTGGAGATCAAGCTGAGAGTTCGGGGCCAGCTAAGGCGAGTAAGAAGAATCCGAAGCGACGAGTACTACCCCCAGATCCCGAAATGCTGGCCCACGTTAAGGAGCTGCAGTTTCCTTATCGTCAATACTTGAAGTATGGAGCCAAGGTGGGCTTGGAGTTCAGACGAGCAATGATCCATAGCGAGCGAGAGTCCAGGGCGACTCGAAAATCTCATCGAAAACGAAAAGGGACGAAAGAAGGGAAGGTTACGCGGACTGGGGAACAAGGCGACGCTCCAGCTCCAATTGGATCCTACCTATCGCATGCATCAGTGACCACAGGAGTGATCAACGGGACGACTTTGGATCGGGTCATAATTGATCCCGGTTCATCGAAAACCATGTTGGATATCAGGGCGGCCAGGCGAGCGCATGTGCCGGTGCAGCAAAAGTCGCGATATGTGGTTCGATTGGCTGATGGGTCGTCTTCTCGACCTTTCGGGCAAAGCAAAGAAAAAGTGGCCATTGGCGTCGGGGGAATCGTCGTGAACCTTCGAGTCCCGGTTTGGGATTCACAATCATCCTACGATGTGCTTTTGGGTCGCGATTGGTTGGAAGCTACGACTGCAGTCGGGAATTATGCTGCTGGAACTTACGAAATTCATGGTGCGGAAGGGAAATCGGTAACTGTGGGTCGCCGTCATCAGACTGCGAGCGCATCGGGAACGTCGAGTGAGGAAGACGGTGATGAGGACGAGGAAACAACAGATGAGGAAGAGGAAGTGGCAGGACTTCTGGCGAAGGTGGTATGTGAGAGTCGATTGGAAAACTGGGCTGGCTCTGTTCATGAAAATCCAACATTTGCAGAGGGTTCAGATTATATGAATGATGAAAGTGCAAGGTTGGGTGAAAGTTTGGCAGCAGTGGTAGATCCAACTGAGAATGTTTCTTTGGGAGGTCAGCAAATCATTACTGAAGTTGGGGATGAAAAGGAAGAAGTAGAACTATTACAGGACCTGCCCCAGAGGGATTGCTGTGGTCAGGAGGCACTCAAAGGGATGCCTGAAGTGGAAGAGTGTGGGGAGGTGACTAACCTTCCCCAATACGAAGTGGGGAACTCGGCTGCAACTGTTCCAAACAAAGGAAAGGAGACACGAAACGAGGAGACCGACAGGAAGCAGTCGCTGGGGACTGCCGACACAGAACCGAAGTCCGACTATCAGGCGAAAGTAGTGGAGTCCCCTCCACAAACACAAACGGACCCAAACGTGGACGCTGAGCTGAGGGCGCTCGAAGATCGACTGGCTCCCTTGGGGGAACTTCATATCAATTCGGAATTGGATCCACAACAGCGCGTGGAGTTGCTGAAAGTCCTGGTGAAGCACGAGGGGATGTTTGCGACGTCGATTGCGGACATACGAACCACTGACTTGGTGGAACATCACATTGAGTTGAAACCAGGTGTGAAACCTTTTTATTCGGGATACAGACCGCGGCTGTCGGCTCCAGAATTGGAGTGGTTGCGAAAGAACATTGATGAGGAGGTTCAAGCGGGTATCATTATCCCCGCTGACGGTCCCTGGTGCGCGCCAATTGTGATCGCTCCTAAGAAGGAGAAAGGAGAATTCCGAAAGTGTGTGTCATACATCGAACTGAACAAACGATGCGAGCGGGAGTCCTTCCCCCTACCCATAATGGAACAAATTCTCGATATTATTTCGGGATTTCCTTGGATCTCTACCACTGACGGATTCATAGGCTACTATTGTGTGAAAGTATCACCGGAAAGCCAGAAGTACCTCGTCCATCGTACACCTTTCGGAACGTACACATACACAAGGATGCCGATGGGACTCAAGAATGCCCCTCACACACATCAGAAGCTGGTTACGAGGGTGTACGAGAAGTACCTTGATAAGTGCCTTCAAGCGTACATTGATGACACAGCGACTTATTCTTGGAGTTTTCGACAACACCTCAAGGATCTGGATGACACGTTAACAGCGGCTGAGTCGGCAAGTATCAAACTGAAGCTAAAAAAATGTGTCTGGGGCTATCACGAGGTAACCTTTCTTGGACACGTGGTGGGGAGCGGTACGATGAAAATGATGGAGTCCAAGATTGAGGCAGTTCGACAGTGGCCTCGCCCCGGTACAGTGGCTGATGTAAGGGGGTTCCTGGGTTTGGCTGGATACTACAGGAGATTTCTACCTAAACTGGCGCACGTGAGCAGGCCTCTGACCAGGTTGATGCGGAAAAACATTAAGTTCGAGTGGGGTTCGGATCAGGCGGCTGCTTTCGAACAAATTAAGAACATGATGACGACGAATCCAGTACTCCGAACACCAGTCAATGGGCGACCGTGGATTTTGGATTGCGACGCAAGCGCGTATGCCATAGGAGCGGTGTTAAGTCAGATTTTCGAGGACGAGAAGGGAGTGCCACAGGAACACCCAACTGCGTATTTCTCGCGCCAGTTGAGCGCGGCAGAGGTGAAGTACAGCACTTCGGAACGAGAGTGCTTATCAATCGTGGCTGCGTGTAAACGCTATCGCCATCATCTTTTGGGTCAGGTGGTGAAAATCAGGACCGATCATGCAGCGCTAAAAACACTGTTATCTAAGCCAGGGGTCACAGGCAGGTGGGCAAGGTGGCAGATCACCCTTCACGAATTCGACTTTGAGGTGGAGGGTCGAAAAGGAGCACACCACGGGAATGCGGACGCACTGAGTCGTCGTCCAACGACTGAGACGGATGGAGCTGACGATTTTGTGCGAGGTGATTCGGGGTTGGCGATTTGGCTGGACGAGGAGTACGCCTCAGACGATTGGTATGGACCGGTGTACACATACATCACAACGCTGTTGGCGGAAGGACGAACTCATCAAGACCGCCATCGATTAAAAGCGAAGAGTCAGCGATACGCTCTGGAGAAAGGGAAGTTGTTTTATGTAAGTCGAAATGGGGATTGGTGTGTTTGCATCCTGCAACGCGAAGTGGCGGCACTCCTTAGGGAGTATCACTGGGGAGAATTCTCGTGTCACCCAGGCAGAGACGCAATGTTTCATCGAATGCGTCGTTACTACTATTGGCCTCGGATGTGGGAAGATATCAAGAAGTTCTGCAAAACTTGCGAGATCTGCCAACTGGAGGGACCCAGGGCTAAGCGCAACGAACTGTGGCCTCTCTCAGCAGCTAAACCATTCGAGACCTATGTTGTGGATTTCGTGATCAATCTACCTCTGACGGAAAAAGGGAATCGACACATCATCACTATCACTGAGGTATTCTCGCGCTGGATGGACGCCGCTGCCACAAAGGCGGCCGATTCAAGTGAAGCCAGGGACTTTTTGAGGGACAGGGTGGTGCACCGTTTTGGCCTGCCCTTATACGTACATTCAGACCAAGGAAGCCATTTCGAAGGCGAGTTCAATCGCTTTTGTGAAGAACTGGGAATTGGGAGGCGAATATCGACACCCTACAGACCCCAAGCTCAGGGGTTGGATGAAATGTCCAACAAGCTTTTGGTGACCAAGTTGCGTAAGAGGACACTGGAATTGGGAGATGCGACGAAATGGGACGAAGTGTTGCCAGTTTGCGTGATGGCTGTCAACAATCGAATTCACGGGGGCCTGGGAGTTTCACCCCATGAGGCCTTATTTGGAGAACCCATGCGTATGCCCACAGAGGGACGACTGAAACGAATGATGGTAAAGGGCCGGACGAAACCCGAAACTGCAGTGAGTCGACCAGAGGTTCGCCGAAGATTATTTTTACTGGACGCGCAGCGTGACGAAACACTGAGCAGAATGGAACAAGTGCGACGAAAAATGAAAGGGCGCTATGATCGAAAGGTAAAAGCTTGTGAATTTTGGGAAGGACAGGAAATTCTGGTTCACAACACAAGGTTAGAAGAAGTGAAAGGGGGAAAGTTGGTACCCAGGTGGAGGGGACCATTCATTATTGTGAAAGTGGGATCGAAAGGGGTTGTGAGTTACTGGGATGCGAGGCACAGATTTCAAACAGTGTCGATCGATCGCATTAAGTTATATGAAAGGAAAGACCAAGCTGGGTCAGGAATGGGTGGAGTGATTCTTGCTCGAGCGTTTCACCGATAGAACGGGCAGGGGTTAAGTGTTTTGATACATTTTGAATTGTTAGTTGTGTGGGATTCAAAATGTAGGGGGAGTGTGTTCCAGGGTCAGTTGTGTGGCTGATGTGGAATGGAAAAGGGGTTGACTTGGGACAGTTAGGACATAATGACAGTAACCGGAATGGTGGGATGTGGATTCTTAAGAAGTGGAACTGAGTGAACGAACGTATTCTGATTGGGTTGTAAGCTATCGAGTTGGGTTGGTCGAATAGTTTCTTTGCCCCATCCAGCCCAGAATCACCGGTAACAAGGGTCAGGAATCATCAATCGAATCATCAATCGAATCATGAATCTATTCCCCCAAATTCATCAATTCCACATCCAGAAAAACAGGGTTCAGTGGCACCCACCGACACCGTCGGCGACACCGTCGACGACACCGTCACCGACGTCATTGTCGCCGACACACCGTCGTTTTGACGTCGGCGACGCGTCGGTCACACTTTCCAGACAGCGTCGCTGACACCAGCGTCGCCGACATTTTCGTCTTGCGAACGACGTTTCGTCGGCGACGCTGTGTCGGCGACGGCGTCGGCGACGCCACTGAAACCGTCGGCGACGCCGTCGGCGACGCTGTCGGCGACACAGCGTCGCCGACGAAACGTCGTTCGCAAGACGAAAACGTCGGCGAAAGAGCGTCGGCGACGCGTCGGCGACGGCGTCGGCGGTACCCCCCTTCCGCCTTGTGTGGTGCTGCAAATGATCCACTTGCACGCAAGTGGGGCTACAAATGATCCACTTGCGCGCAAGTAGGGCTGCAAGTGATTGACTTGCGTGCAAGTGGGGCTGCAAGCGATCCACTTGCGCGCAAGTGGGATGCAAGTGATTGACTTGCGTGCAAGTGGAATGCAAGTGGCACTTGTAGCTCCACTTGCACGCAAGTGCACGGAATTTTTTGCGATGGAATGGGGGACCCCTCAGTTCAGTGACGGAGGGAGTACCTGTTTGGAGGTTTCCTCTCAGGGGTGGGGGAAAAAGTAAAACGGAAAAGGAAGGCTTTAAAGTGGATGAGATGCGATCAGGACTTACTGTTAGACTTGGGGGTGCAAGTCTAAGAAGAGCTAAAAACTAAAACTTATGAGTCCATGACCTTGAAGCCCATTAATACCATGACCCCCAAGGATCCTAGCGTCCCCGCATGGTACCTAGGACAACCATCCTAGGTGGGCACCCGACATAGGTCTAGTCATCATGACTAGACCTGACTCACATGTCCACGTCAGCATGACTATGCATGACTGTACATGATTGTACATGACTGGACCTGACTGGATGTAGCTCTTAACATCCCTAACATACCTCCCCCCCTAATCAGTCTCCTCCTGGAGACTCCTTTCCTCACTTCTATATAGCCCATAGAATGATACAGAGTCCCACAACGAACCCCAACTCTTATCATTCAACTATATAAAGTGTTTCGATAACTTGGAGATGTTATCATAAGTGTATTCGTCAGAATAAGCCCCTACTCTGATATAGGTCATCCGAGTCCTTCTCATACACGGAGTGCTTCTCGGATCTACCAAGACCATACACTTCTCTACACTGGTGGCGAACCAATGTACATCAACTGAAGTCTCGCAACTTCATCTACTTCCATTTATATTCTCATTTTGAATGGATCCCATCTAGAGTTCAAAATAGAATATAGCGAGAAATTCAATTTAGTTCACTAGTTCATTGAAAATGAGATATGTTCTTAAACATGTCCTCACTTAACAAGAACTTGATCTCGTTCACAAGATCTGGAACTCTTTTCATATCGACACTCGATTATGAAGAAACATTACCCCACACAAGTCACGAACGAAGTCGCCTACTTCGACGTACCGGAATAGGGGGAATCAACGTTGATTTCTTTCTCTTCTGGTACTGCTCTACCAGCTCCCGAGCGTTCTCCAAATTCGCTTCAGGCTCCCAAGAGTTGTGCTCATGTGAGTATCCCGTCCACTTTACCAAGTATTGCGGAACTACTCGTCGACCGACCTTTACTTCACGGTAGTCGAGGAGGTCTTCTACCTCATACTCTAGTTCTTCCTGTATATCCACAGGTGGCGGAGGAGGTTGTGTCTTTCCATGCGACCAATACCTCTTAAGTAAAGAAGCATGAAAGACTGGATGAATAGGAAGCGAATTAGGCAATTCCAATCGGAACGCGACCTGTTCTGCCATCGGTTTTCGTTTTTGGACACCTTCCAAAACACGAAAAGGACCCAACCAACGTGGCAATAACTTCCTTGATCCAGGGTGTTTCAATTTGATATGTCGTGCATCCAGCAAGACCATATCGCCTACTTGAACATCAACTGGACACCTACGCACATCGGCATAAGTCTTCATCCTTTGCTGAGCACCTTCTAAACACCGCTTTGCTTTGACAATCGCCTCACGAATGTCCTCGGTCATCTTCTTCACCGCCGGTACTCCAATCTGTGTCCTTTGTCTACTCAGACCTCCAGGACCCATGACATTAGATGTCTTGGATGGAAGTTGTACCGTTAATGGTGTCCACGGATCTCTACCGTAGTTCAAGAAGAACGGTGTTTCACCAGTAGCCATCGACTTAGAGTTGTTCAATGCAAACTCTACCACTGGCAACAAGTCACTCCAATCTCTTTGACGAGGTCCTACGAAATGCCGTAAGGTATCTTCGAGGATCCTATTCATTGCTTCAGTCTGTCCATCACTCTGTGGATGAAAAGCTGTCGACAATGCTTGAGTGACCCCTAAGGTCTTACAAAGCTCTCTAAAGAACTTTGAAGCCCACCTAGGATCTCTATCGCTTACGAGGTGCTTAGGAAGACCGTGCAAACGGAAGACCTCAGTAACGAAGAGTTTCGCCGTTTGTACCGCATCACACGTAGTGTGCGTTGGTACGCATCGCACCATCTTTGTGAGTCGATCCACAAAAACTAAGATGGCATCAAATGCTTCTGCTCCTGATTTAGGCAAATCAGTAATCAAATCCATTGAAACTGATTCCCATCGACCATCAGGTATACGTAAAGGTTGCAAAGGACCAGGCACCTTGCCGCGTCGGTGTTTGTTCCTTTGACATGCATCGCATCCCTTTACAAAGTTTGCGATATCTCCCTCTACGCCGGGCCACCAAAAGTATTTTAAGACTGTTCTTTGGGTCTTGCGGATTCCAAAATGTCCTGCATATACACTTGCATGGCTATCATGTAGGATATCTTCTCTAAGATTATCCCAATTTGGTACTACTACTCGTGCACCATTCCACCACAGGCCTGAGTGCTTTTGACAACCTGAAGCGGCGACATCTTCGGTTTCAAACCACTCATCCCTAGTGATCCCCTCAGTCAATCTCTCCTTTAGCATCGACGTACCGGGCCGGGGCGAGGACGGATCCCCATTCCAAGTTGGTCGTTTCTGGCCACCTCCCAGCTCCGAGAGTATTCCGATCTGCTGAGAATACGACGGATATCGTGACAAGGGGTCTGCCACGTTCGTCCGACCCGGCCTGTATTCCCACTCGAACCGGAACCCCTGGAGGACTTCGAGCCAACGTGCCGACCTTCGAGAGAGAGTTTCCTGGGAATGGAAGTATGTGTTAGGCTGGTGATCACACACCACCTTAAACACACGCACGTCCAAGTAGCATCGCCACAACTTAAGAGCATGTACTACAGCGAACATTTCCTTGTCCCCTATGCTCCAATTAAGTTGGGCTCCTGATAACTTTCGACTTTCAAAAGCTATCGGATGTCCCTCTTGCAACAAGATTGCACCGATCGCGTAATCCGAAGCATCCGCGACAACTTCAAAATCTTTTTCGAAGTTAGGCATTGCCAAACAAGGTGCATGTGTTAAATTCTCTTTAACACCATCAAATCCTCTTTGACAATCCTCGGTCCAACTCCACTCTTTACCCTTCCTAAGTAAATTTGTGAGTGGGGCTACAAGCTTGCTGTAACCTTGCACAAATCTCCGGAAATAGTTAGAGAGCCCTAAAAATGAACGCAATTCCGCAACGTTCTTTGGGACTGGCCACTCTACTACTTTCTCTGTTTTCCTCTTATCAGCGGAAATACCATCTTGATTTATAACAAATCCAAGATAGTGAAGCTCTTTCTTAAAGAAATCACATTTTGATCTCTTCAAGAGCATTTTGTGCTCACGCAAGCGTTTCATCACCGCTCGCAAATGTTGCACATGTTCCTCCGGAGTTTTGCTGAATACAAGTATGTCATCGAGGTATATTAGGACCGACTTCCCAATCATACCCGAGAATACCCGATTCATCCAAGTCTGGAATATTGCAGGTGCATTCGTCAAGCCCATTGGAAGCACTTTATATTCAAACAGACCGAATGGGGTTTTGAAAGCAGTCTTCGGTTGGTCTGACTCCTTCAATACCCTGCTTTCAAATCTAAGGCCGAAAAGTATTTCGAACCTTGAAGTTGATCAAGGAGATCATCTATCCTTGGCAGTGGATATTGATTCCTGATCGTCAACTTATTTAAGCCTCTATAGTCGATACACATCCGTCGAGTACCATCCGGTTTGGGAACAAACAAGATTGGTGCACCCCACGGACTACAACTAGGCTTAATCAAACCCTTCTGCAGCATATCAGAGACTTGCTCCTCAATCTCTTTTCTTTCACCTGGTGTGTAACGAAACATTGGTCTATGTACCGGTTTCGCTCCAGGGACAAGATCGATTGCTGCATCCTCTTCTCGAGATGGAGGGCATTCCGCCAACTCATCTGAGAATCTGTCTTTATACTCATCTAACAGACTTTCCAGCTCTGTTTGATATGAAGACACTCGAGGATTTTTGGGCAATTCGGGTACCCCAGATTCCTCCCCCTCAAAAGGGTTCGGGACCTCCCGAACTATAACCAGAAAAGGACATAACTCCGTATTACGGAGTTGTCTTCGAGCTTGGGCTATACTCAACAAGGGATTGATCCGTGCATTAGGCGGACTAGGGGCACGCACAACCAAATTAGGTCGTATCGTGAGTCGGTTTCCCCGTGTAGCTAGAACCGAAGCACTACCAGTAGAAAAATTCATCAGTACTCGGTGATTGCATAACCACACATCCCCGAGGTACAAATCAAAATGCTTTGTAGTGATAACTTGACACTCGATCTTCATCCGCAAGCCTTGCAAACGCAAGTTAATCGAGGTTATCCCTACAATATCCAATGGAGTTCCATCGGCCATTTCGATTTTGGTACCTTGCTTACATCTATAACCAAGCCCTGTGCTTTCGCAGAAATGCTTAGAGATATAAGCGTAGCCAGCGGCGCCAGAATCTAACAGAATCTGACCAGGGGAACCAGAAATTAAACCTTTGAACGACATTGACATTCTGAGATTACAATCCTCTCCTGGGATCGAGTTACCGGGTAACTCCGCTGTAGGTGGATCGTAATATATATCAACGGGCCAAAGAAGACCTGGTGCTTTACCGCTGCTAAGAGCAAACAATTTTGCTCCTTTTCGATATTGTGCAATCAATCGCATTTGATTGATTTCTTTTTGTCTAACTGCCATATTATGAGGGATTAATAGGCAGCAACTCGTAGTAGAAGGTGACTCTTTCTTGCTAGCAAAATAATGCTTTAAGAATTCATTCAAATTCTTTCGTCCAGGATCCATCCAAACATGGTGTCCCGCTACTGACGATGCAAGAAACTCTTGTCCAGTGCAAAACTTTTTACAAATCGCAAATCTTTCATCATTAGTAGATGAGTCAAAAGTGAACTCTCTACTTGCATTCTGCAAACGATGAAGTTCCGATTTTAAAAGTTGCATTCCAGAGATGCAATCGTTCTCCGGCACCTTCTCTTCTTTACTAGGCATAGGATCTTGGGCGTCCCCAATGGGATCGACGTCCAAATCATCCTCACCACATCGGATAGAGTCATCATTTCTGTCAACAGACATAACCTGGTCAGGGTCATTCTCCACAGAAATATCCGATTTGTTCTCGGGCTTCGTAATATCCGTATCCATCGGATCAAATATTACATCTTTCGGATCTGAGTTTTTCGATACCTCCTTTCGAGATAACCCAGATGCAAGAACTTCTATACTAGGAAGTTCTTTCCCGAAACAAGCGAGACTCTTCCGTACCTTTCCAGTATCACACACATGACCTGGAGAATAAGATGCTCCACATCTGAAACAAAGGTTCGCGGCCTTGCGCCGTTCCCACTCTTTCTGGGTAAGACCCGCAGGAAAAGATGTTTTACCAACTTCACTCTTACGAGTCTGTTGAGAACCACCACCAAATCTCGATGTAAAGCTCGGCATCATTCGGTTTTTCTTCCGATTAACCGGATACACCTTTCCTTTTTCCTCTTTTCGAGATCTCTTTGATCCAACGGTACTCTCCTCCTTTTCTTTGGCACCTTTTTCCAATACTGGGTATCGCTCATCATGCGATACTCCTTTTGCCAATACATGGGTACGGAATTCCTCATATGAAGTCCATTCATGACCCGAAGTATCAGTGGCAACCGCTTCCTTCAATACTCCATGGAGGTTGCGGTGTAAGAACCAAATTTTTGAAATACTATCAATTTTGGTCTTACGAAGAGTAAAATATGTGTCCATTTGGCGCACATATTCTCCAGTATTGCATCGCCGGTTAATGTGGTCTTTGAATGTGGACAGTTTTTGCGTCACCGCATATTCGGTGGCCAATTCACCAAAACTTCCATCATCCATAGCAACACACATTTCCTCCCAAGTCAGGTTTCCTCCAGAAATTTTCTCTTCCCCGACTCGAGCGATAAGGTGCTTGATTCCCTTGGGTCCTAAGAATGTTGGTCCAATCCGACCCCATTCTTCTCGAGGAACCCCCTCGGCAATCCAAAAGATCTCCAAAATGACCTTATGTTCTTTCCAAGGACATTGGCCATCAAATTTATCAGGCTTGGCCGTGGAAGACTTTTTGCTTCCCGACCCTACAGAAGTACTACCCTTTCTGGTAGCCACTTCTCGTTCCCGCTCACGGTCATCGACCTCTTTACGGAACGTCTGATGTTCAGATTGCATCAAAGCAATCCGATTTTGGAGTTCTTCTACCGTTAAGGTGGTGATGTCCTCTTCACCAGAAACCAAGTTGTTAGACTTGGGGGTGCAAGTCTAAGAAGAGCTAAAAACTAAAACTTATGAGTCCATGACCTTGAAGCCCATTAATACCATGACCCCCAAGGATCCTAGCGTCCCCGCATGGTACCTAGGACAACCATCCTAGGTGGGCACCCGACATAGGTCTAGTCATCATGACTAGACCTGACTCACATGTCCACGTCAGCATGACTATGCATGACTGTACATGATTGTACATGACTGGACCTGACTGGATGTAGCTCTTAACATCCCTAACACTTACTGTGAATGCGGAAATATAGAAAATTAGTCATTGGGGGTAATGATGTGTGAGGCCCAACGTTCAAGTTCCCGGAACAAGCACTTCAATTAATATATAAAGGATTACATGTTGAACTAGTACTTAAACCGGAGTATACCGATACGTCACCATGAGGAGAGCATCAGAAAAGGGTTGTTTTGGTTTTTCGCATGAGTTATTCGATTTGTGTGCGAGTGGCACGGAGAAAAAAGAAGTAAAAATTATGTTGGAAATTATCAACCACCGGCATTAGCGATGTCAATGAGGTAGTTAGCTACCCCATCGACGATCGAAATGCCGAAATTCCCATGGTGGGCGAATCTTGATCGGTTGACGAGACCCCCCGGGATCAACCGGGGGACGACCTTGGTTGCACCATCGTTGTCATCATGGGTGCCAAGTGTCGTGCCAGAGTGGGGGCCACCCACTCTGGCGGATCAACGTCATGATCGAAAATATATTTTGACTCGATTAGTGCCCGGTTAGTTGATTTTTAATTTCTCTCTCCTTTACATTTCAGTTTTCGTCGAGCGCGTTTTTTTCCCTCATGATGTGACTTAGAAACTCATCCTTTTTTTTTGGTATGTACATACAGCGGTGCGCACGCCCTGGACGCTCGGGAGTCAGCCACGGCCAAGACGCGGGTGTCAGGGGGTTGATTTTGAAATGGAGGCCTCGAGCGCGACCCCTTTCAACACACGAAGGTGCAGCGGCTGGAACGCGCGTTTTTTCTGTTTAATTTCGGCCCTATAAGTGGGTGGTTTCGAGTTATTGCACACATGGAGGAAGGAAGCCGCCCCCCAAAAAATCCCCCCAACAAAGAGTCGGGTGGGTGAGAGTGTGAGGAGCCGTTGTGTGGGGGACAGGAAAACGCTCGCTTTCCTGTTCTGGAGAAGCTCGCTCGAGTTCTCACGGTTTGGGTATGCATTGCATACTATGCAACCAAACGCCTGTGGTATATATTTGGGAGACGCCAACATGCGTCCCCCAAATATCAAGATAGAAAGCTCCATGTAGTCCATCGACTGTGCGAAACTAATGATTTACGCCGCTGCTCAATCACAGTCAGAACAGGGGATCTTTTTTTCACCTTGTTTTCCACCTGTGATTGCAGGAAAAAAAGAAAAAAATGTAATACCCTGTTCGGTGCATTGATCTGTTGTCTATTTTTCCATCTTTTTTTTCAGGTTCTCTTCGATTTGGGTGCCGAGACAGACAGTGTCAACAAGAGTGCAAGAACTCAATGTGATGAGGCCTTCCTTGCTTCGTTTAGCTGAGACTATGTGAAAAGAACAAAATAGTGGATGAACAAGTGTTGTTTTTTATATTTTCATCAAGGGCTGTAGGGTCAGGATTATTAAGCATTGCACTACATGTTTTTGGGTTTTGTTTTTCCTATTTCTGCAACTTAGTGATCCAGGCACAAACTTTTGCACCCAGTATGTTACATTCTGTACAAATAAGCCTGCGATGTTGGTGGTTGTGGGCTGGGAGCATTCAAGCAGTTGGTGTTGAGGCATTCATGTTTCAGCGATGGCGAGTCGGGGAAAACAAACAAACAAATAAATAAATGAATAAAACCGGAAAAGGTGGGTTATTGTTTTGGGCCCATTTTCATAAAGGGACGTCGGGGACATCAGCCAGTCAGACTGTTGGGTGCAACCAAAACCAGCTTTTCCAAGCTGGTTGGAAAAGTAGATGGGTGGTGATTGGGTGGTTTCTGGTTGGAGCTGCACCCACAGTCTGACTGATCCTGAGGACTGTAGGTTACACACTTTGGGTTGTGGCTTTTTCGTTGTTTTTGAAAAGGAAGCGGGTACTGGTGCAACTGAGTGAATTGCACACCAATCACCAAGGGCCTCCTGGCTGCAACTGAGTGATTTTCACACCAACCACCAAGGAGCTCCTGGCAGCTTGGCTTTCTTTCCAAACAGATTCCAATCTTTCCAAACACAACCAAACACATCCATGAAAACAGAACCAGAAGCATCCAAGAAAACACAGGAGTATTAGGAAACTTCAATGATTCCATACAACCGAGAGAAAATTTGTGAGATCAAAGGAAACACAAGATAGGGGGCCGGAAAAATTGGTCCTCGCTCTGTTTCTGTCGGAGGCTGTGTTGGTTGCAGCACTTTTTTCCTTACTTTTTTAGTATTTGTCAGGTTCCAAAACCCTTCAAATCATGCCAGAAAATTGCAACACCTTGGATAACTCAGTTTGTCCAAGGTGTTTGAGTCCAGCATGCTAAACTCTTGGTGCAAAGAATCCTGCTTGACTGCAAAAATCTGTTGCACTGCTGAACTCCTGAAATTTTCCAATCCACTTGCAAGGCGATAATGTTTTTTTTCCCTTCCTTGGACCCTTGCGTAACCATTTCTCCACCGAATCTCCCTCACCAGTCAGACTTCTTTGATCCACGCCAGCAACTTCCTCCCCCAACCAAGGCTAAAAATCCCTCTGACGATATGACAACACTTTGGGGTTTACGTTTTTGGCTGCATGGCAATTTATAGCCAGTGTCCTTCAACACGGATCTGCCCCCACTCTGTATCGCTCTGGCTGCCATTCCTTCTGGTGTTTCTTAGCTGCAGAAAATAGTGACTGTCTCCAGCATTGATATAGTTCTTGTTTCCTTCCCATGTGGGTCTCTTTTTGCAGCCTCTCTCAGAGGACACCAAATGTTGAGCCAAATCTTCCAACACGCAGGCCTAACCATAAGAAAGGGGAATAAATCATATAACATCAGGATTAGTCATTGCTATACCCAAGCCAACACCTGGTTAACCAACACCCGACCATGGGACACCATCTAAGAAACAGATGGAATTCCATTCTTAACCAGAGTTGTTGTAATGGTTCTTTGAATGAGAAATTGGATAATGCATAACAAAACCTCAAATAGCTCTGGTGAAAGGAGGTGTTTTCAACAAATTCATCGAATGATACTGACCTGCATTCTTTTCTGCCCGATTTAAATATTGCAAAAGCTTCTCAGGCCAGGGGTCAGACCAGCTCCGATTGCATCTGTGCGTCCCCCGTCGTTTTCTTCGAGAAAGAGCAGCTTCCTGGTATTTCTTTTCACTAGGAGGGAAATCTGTTTAAACAAAATTTTCTCCAGAGCTAAAACAGAAAAACAAGTGGCACAGGATGCATCACTTCACAAATTCACATAATAATTCTCATATATTCCAGGGAACGGTTAAGATGCTTCCAAACATTGAAACGAACCCTCTTTTCTTTTTTCTCCAATTCTGTGGATACAGGGGAAGAATTCCACAACCTCGCAATAAAAACCATAACAATCCATGCAGCCAAAACAATGGAAAATAACAGCCAATGAACTTTTAAAACACTTACCGGTCTTCGATTGCACCATCACGGTGGATTTGCTTGCGAGCTTCTTGATATGCAATCCAGCCCAGCGCATGATTAAAAGCTTTATGTTCAAACCACCACTGGCCAAAGACCTGAACCTCGTAAATCGTTGACCCTATCCGAGAAGTTTTCAATCCACCTGCTGTGATATTTTTGGAGGTTCTGCGTCCCACAAAAAAACACACACACAACCAAAAAATGACATCAGCAAATTTGCGAAATGCAGTCAAATTTCTACAGTGAAAATTTTCTCACTAAATGTCCAGTTTTCAAACTGATTGAACCATAAAGGTTCTCTCATTTATAGCTCAGCCAGTTTTATACATGGTACTTTTATTCTCCAGCAAGAAGTATTACATCAACCCTCCACACTCTCCCCCCCCCCCACACACACACAAGAAAAACTGAGCTTTCATTGACGAAGCAGGTAAACGTTGAGTTTGCATGTCACTCTTTCCAAGCACTACATCAGTGGGAAGGTTCCTCCAAGCTCTATGAAGTGTTTTTTTTCTTTTCATTTGTACTTACCACTGGCTGACTATCCATGCAGGATTTTTGGGGGACCTCCCACGCTGGCCTCAGTTAAGCTGGATTTCTCCAAGCGGCTAATAGGAGCACGATGAAAACTCAATCAACTGATCAGCACTTGGGATTTTGACGTCTGGGGGAAACCCAACCAAAGCTTTATACCTGTCTGTTCCTTGGCCGATGGACAATTCTTCTCTCGGGTCGATGCTCAGTTTCCCTGGGCATGATGGTGTTTGTTGGGGGGATGTTTTCGGCATCGGCGTGGCGAAATGTGGGGAATCGCCGCGGATCCCGTCGCAAGGGTGGCCCCCTGTTTCCCCGACCCAAATGCTGCATTGGCAGACGAGCTCTGGTTCTCGCCTCGCTTTCCTCCCTGAGCATCGCTTGGACGTCCGCTGGGACATCGTCGCTGCGACGGATGTAACCGTCGCGTAACGCTCGGTCGCCCACGTCAGAATCTGTTCCAACGGGAGGCGAGGGGGGGCTGCGTCGTCTCCGACAGCGATCGATCAGCAAAGCTGAGCCTGCGGCGACTGTTGCAAAAGCAAGTCGAAACCACATGCTTGCTCGAGTTTTCGTCACTTTGACCCGAAATATGGATGACCCAGTGACAGAGAAATGGTGCGTTACCTGAGAATATATACATGTTGAGTTGCTGGCTGATGACGTTCGGGAGCATATTGCTGGCAGTCATCCAGATATGAGAAACCCAGCAGCAAGGACACTAACAAACAGTACCTTCACTCAACAACTGCATCGTAACTGGATTGTCTTCAAAGTTCTCAATATTGAGAACATTAATGTTCGCAGCCCCTTGCAACCGACATGGTTTTCCGATTTTCATGGCTACCTTTTGGTTTTTACTCTTTTGAATACTTTTTTTCGCCTTTCTTTTTTTTAATTTAAAGAAGCCAATACTAAACTAAATAATAGTAGACTTCGAATATTGCCAGCATCATTTTGGATGCTGATAACCCCCAAAGATGAATTTCCTTGCTTTCACGTCGCAAGTGAAAGCACAAAGGACAACAGGGAGGGAGTCGTCGACACAGAGAGTAACGAAGCGTCAAAAAAGCCTTGAAGGAGCTGATATAGTGTGGTCGGAGAGAATGAGCTTATTGCAAGGAACAATTATACTTAGGATATCTTAAAGAAGCCTTCCTTGCTTCGTAGGAAGGGATTTCCCAGCTCCTCTGATCAAGCAATACAATTCTGCACACAAGCAAAAAGCTCAAACAGAAAAGACTGGGGAAAAGAGACAAAGAAGAAGAAAACCAGGAATGAGACTTGGTCTGTTGGGATTTTTGAGGGAGGAGGGAAACCACACCAAATAATCTTTCGGGGATTTCTGTTCGTTGTATTCTTCAAGGGGCGATGGCCACAGGACTGGAAAAGTAAGACTGACAAAAAGTACCAACGAGCAATCCCCCCACACACGACATCACAACCCGTCCGCAAACGCCTCCCCAGTCAAAAAAGGGTGACTCAAGCACGCCGCCGCCGAAGGGCGTCCCCGCCATTCGGGGTTCAGCATCGCCTCGAGCAGTGCCCACCCCGACCCCTCCCCCGCATCCAAAAACCTCACGGCCAACGACCAGTTCTCCTCCTCCCTGCAATACTCCCTGAACTCTCGAACGTCAGATCGAAACGTGCCCTCCACCAATCTCTGAATCGTGGGGCCATCCACGCTGCCGGGTTCGCACAAGCTCACGAACACCATGTAAAGAAACAGCAAACCCGCGGAATACACGTCGTCAGCGAAACCGAATTCACGCCGTTCGGGGGTTGACCATGCCCCCCGGTCTCTGGCTCTTTTCCACAGGCCATCCGTCAAAAAGCTCCCTGGCTTCTCGGTCACGGTTTTGTTGGCTGTGCTCATATCCCAGATTTCTGCCAGCGTGCCGCCGCCGTACAGGGCTTCGTTCGAGACGTCCACGGAAAAGGCCAAATCCCACAACCGAACCTCCAAGTCGACGACTTTGAGTTCCTGTCGTTCAGGGCACCGTCAGAAAACGTGAAACCTCCAACAAATATGGCTCTACGATTTTGAGGTTTTTCCACCCTCAGAAATATAACAAAACAAAAGCCATGCAAAAGCATCCCATCCATGACATTTTTTCCACCTCTTTTGTTCTACATCTTAAAGCTACATTTTTGTACGACAGTCTCGAATGTGTAAAAGATATATCCTTTCCCTGATGCAAAAACCGCCCCGAACAACATACTGAACAATACAAAAAGCACTTTTTCGGAGTGAATGAGAGCCCGTAGCCGAGTGGGTGGGCAACCTTTCCCAATTCCATCCCAACCTCGAATGTCGTCAGCATGAGTGAATTTGGGCCCAAGCTCTGATGCAACCTCCCATTTCTGTGCATGAAAGCCAAAGCGGCCATCGCTTGCTTCAGGACTTTCAAGATGAAAACTTCTCGTTTGCGGATGGAGCGGCGGGGGTCCAAGGAATCCCACACATCGCTGCTGCCGACGGTCAAACGATCTCGTGTGGCCACTGCCGCTTTGGAGGCATAGGCAGCCGCCGTTTTGGTCCCATCGTTGTGGAAAACCAACCACTGCGCAGCAATACAAATAATGTTATTATTGCTGCGCAACATAATAGCACTTCATTTTTATGCAGAATGGCGCTGAGGTGATGAAGTGCTAGACATATGCAAACCCAGTTTTTCGTGGGATTTATTTTGCAGTCTTGTGTCTGGGCATTAGGTTTAAAAAAGCTGGAGATCGAATAAGTTCGAACATAACCAGATGAAACAGATGGGATAGTCCCATTGATTTTGATTTTGATTTTGATTTATTTATTTACTTTTTTATTTTTTATTTTTTCCCACCTGCTCCCCTGTCTTCGACTCGAATCCTCCAAGAAGACTGTACAGTTGACTGCAAGATTCACGGCACTGCAAAAAGTTGAAAAAACACACCCACACACAAAAAAAACACCCACAATAATTCAAACAATGTAATATTGAAAACCCACGGAAGATCCCATATTTTGATCAGCATGAAATTTGAAACCTTTTCAAAAGTATGGCAAAAATGAATCAAAACAGTTGAACCATAGAAGAAAACTGAGGTCAGCACAGCGAAGGAACTGGCCATCAAATATCAATTGTAACAAAATAACAAAATAAAACAAAATAACAATTGTTTTCCCATTTAAATAAAGCACGAAAAAAATTCTCCTTTCAACAGCTTAAGTCTTACTAGAATTATTATAAATGCGAAATTCCACCTTCAAAATATCAACAAAGAATGAATAGAAAAAGAAACTTGTTTGTTGCAGCAAAAAAAAACCCACTCGAGGGGGTTGAAGATCGCAATGGGCAGCAAGTTCATTGGCTGCCAAAGCATCGCATGTTTTTCCATCAGCACCGAGGGAGCCGGGGTAGGCTTTCAAAACCACCCTGGCACCTTGCTTTTCGCCACGGATAACTCGACTGAAAAAAAAAATCAAAAAGATCATGCCAGGTTTTTTCACAAACAGGGATATGTTCAAAGTAGTACATACAAGGTGCCATCCACGCACAATCAATCGGTTTCTTTTTCCGAGAATAGACAAAAACCCACCAAAATTATTATTGGAAAAAATAAATAAACCTTGACACTAAATTTCCAGTAGAGAATTCTAGATCCCTCTCCCCCAGAAAAAAAAACTAAAAAAAAAATTATGTCCATCCCAAATGCATGGCTTGAGGTTCGAAAGAAACACTTCCAACTTTTGCTTAATGGTTTCATAAGTATGACTAATTTGGTTGCGTACCCGCTGTATAACCGAACCTGAACACCTTCAGCCAAAACGCTGTCTTGGCTCATGGTCTCCAGCCCCTCCAGTTTTGCCCGCAGCTCGGCCTTATCTTCGACTGCTATTTCCCCCACATTGCCACTGAAACAAATCGCCTTCAGAAAACCACTCAGCCCATACGGCTTTCAATTCAGAGGGGAATTCAGAGGGGCTGCTGAAAGAAAGATTGCGTTTTCACTGTGCATGAAATTTCGTCCATGCAAACTAATAAAACCAAAGAAAGAAGCCCCCCCCAAAAAATAATAAAATATTATTATTAATATTATTACACTTGACAAGCACACAATTAAAAAAAGTCAATCTCTGTGGCCATAGCAAAATTTCTCGCAGAAAAAAAAAAGAATCAAAAACCAAATCAAGAAAAAAGTAAATAAGAAAAATATATAGAAGAAAATAATAGTAGTTATCACATGCAAAGGAAAATATTAATTTGAATAGCTTACCTCGACACATTTAAAACCCCAACGACCCCCAACGATTTCTCGATTCGAATATCCTGGCAGCAGAAAACACATGAAGCCAACAAGCATTAACTCGTGAAGTCAAACTCAAAAAAAAAAGCATTACAGGAGGGGGGGGTCGATTTCTTCGACCATTGTGCTTGGTTGAAAGAAAGAACTGAGTGGCCATCCCCAAATGGAAAAAGAATGAGAATCGGGGCTGGTCAGGATCGGCTGATTTTAGCTGAGGGTGGAGGGTTTATTCACAGTCCATGACTAACTTGGTTAAAAAGAAAACGTTTCTGTGAACATCTCAACACTAATACAAAAAAAAAAATCCCAGATTTGAGTGGCGAAACGGGCAACAACACCTGTGGGTCGAAGATTTTATTTTCGATCTGCAGACGGAGAGATTTCCCTGTGGATGCCAAGCGCCGCCGCTTGACGATCCTCAAGGGGTTCGATCCGCAAAATTGTGCCCCTCCCGAAAAAATCTGGGCACAGCGCGACGAAGCCATCGCGGGTTTGGTGTGGTGTCGTGTATCTGTCAATGGATTTAAGACTTTCAGAAGCATGACTCATCCAGAAAGGGGGGATGGAAAAAATGGAAACAAAATTACGCACAAATATGCTTCAACACAAACCTCAGCTGATTGGCTGCCATCCACCCAGGATCCAAAAAAAGGTGTCGCCTTTAAGCGGTTATGTCTGACGAGTAGCGGTTATGGCAGTAGCGGACATGAGGGGTAATCCAAAAAAACGCCATAACCAAAACAAAAGCACGCTTCTGGAGGGTGCAAAGAACGGCGTTCCACCAAAAAGATCTGGTGGGGTGGAGCGGATAGTTGGTCAGACCCCAGCCACCCACACCTTCTTTTTTTTTTTTTTTTTTTTTTTTAATCATAATCATAATTACAACCCACAGCAAAAGAGAGCCATCACCCTCTATGATGCTGGAACAAAGACAAAAAGGAAAGAAAAGAAAGAGAAAAAAAAAAAAAAAAAAACAAAAACAAAACAAAAACCTTAGGATTGTAAACCTGCTGAACGTATTGAAGCCATTTTGCTGATAACTAAAGCTAATTTGCCCGATGGCACCCTACTAAAAAGATCCTTGGGATTAGCCCATCGAAAAACATCTGAATGCAAAGAACGAAAGGAAGAATAAAAAGGACATTCAAAAAGAAAATGCCGTTCATCTTCCACCGCGGACCGACACAACCGACAAATCCTGTTTTCCCTTGGTACACCATTATATCGTCCCACTTCCACTTCCAAGAAATGAATACCACAACGAAAACGAGTAAAGAAAACCCGAAGAGAAGTTGGTTTTAAAGTTGTCAAATACCGTTCAAATCTGAGGGAAAACTTAATATGCCGATACCAAGATATAACTCGAGATGCAGATGAACCGAAAACATGTTCAGCATGCATAGCTTTATAACGACGCTGAAATTCCGAAATGTCCACCAAAATCGTAGAAGAAAATATCTTCTCCGGCCAAAACCGTCTGAAAAAACCCAAAATACGCCCAAACCAAGAAGATCGAGATGCGTGATATTGATCAAAACCCCAACAAAACAATCTTCCATGCAATCGATCAACTGATAACCCAACCAACTTGTTCCAATATCGGCACAATTGCGACCAAAGTGCTAATTCTAATGGATAACACCCTAATTCCCCGTACAGAACCTCCTTTGGCGTATATCGAGGCAAACGGAGGATACTTCTCATAAACTGGAGATGAATTGCTTCCAACAAACGCCACTGAGAAACTGTTAGGAATGGACCCCAAATAGGAAACCCATATCCTATACTGCCCAAAACATACACCTTAAAAAGATTGTGTGCTACTTTTGGATCCTCAATTTTCAGAGCAAAAAGACGCGACAAAACAAACCCCATTGCTTTCCGACACTGTGCTAAAACATAATCAATATGCGACAAAAAAGGATGATGAGAACTTGATGATAACCGAATTCCTAAATATGTATGGTCCTCTGAAATTGGTATAGAATGCTCATGAAAATGAAAAGAAGAAGACATAAGCTGCTGAAAAAAAACCATCAGAATCGTTTTGGAAAAATTTAAACCAATTCCCGAATATTGTTCCCATTCAATCAAAACCTGCAACACTTCCTTTACCCCAGACCAACAATGTCCTGGTATCCCCGTATCATCTGCAAACATCATACATGGAATGGTCTCCCCACCCAAGGAAGGAGCAGCAATCCTCGAGTTCAATAAATCTTGGAGTGGCTCCTGATACAGACTATATAAAGAAGGACTTGCTGGACAACCTTGTAAAACCCCGGCCCGAAGAGGTATCGGTACCGAAGTCCCTACTGATGCCTTTATAACGAAAGAAGAATGTTCGTATAAATACTGCCACATCTCCACATAGGCTTTTGAAAAACGAAAACAATAAAGAGTCTCCCACAAACGCCTATGTTGCACCGAATCGTACGCCTTTCGAAAATCCAACCATAAAATAAAAAAGGGTAGACGCTGGTCCTTAGAATGAAACCAAAACAACCAAAAAAGAAAAAGATGATCATTTGGAGAAAAATCTACATGAAATCCCGCCTGCAAATCTGAACGTAAACCGACACGACAATCTACAACCTCCATGCGACCCAATAATATATAAGAAAAAATCTTATATAGAGGAGACGTCAGGACTATGGGCCTGTAAAATTCAGGGACAGCACGATTACCCTTACCCTTGTAAAAAGGCCGTAGAATCCCTGTTAACCAGCCCCTGGGGAATTGCTTACGATCCCAACACACCTGGTAAAAACCTGCCAAAATCCCAATGAGACAATCCTTGGCATCTTTAAAGAGGGCCGTTGGTAACTCATCCAGTCCTGGAGCTGCATGACGTCGTAACCGCATAATTGCCCCCAACACTTCCTCCAATGTAATGGCATGCTCCAAAATACTGGTATCCTGCACCGAAGTATGCTCAAAAAAAGAACTAAGAGACCATGAGGAGTCATGGTCCTTAGGGGAAAACAAAGAGGAATAAAAACTGACCCAATCGTCCATAGAAACCCAGTCCGGTTCAACCAAAGACTTTGGTCGAAAATGGGAAAAAAACGCCTTACGATCACTATGATATAGGCCTAACAAACGATCCCCGTATGTCTTCTGAAAATCAGATTTTTTCCCTGAACACAATTTTTGATAATTTGACCTCAACTGTTTATACTCAGACCCATGCTTGTCCGATCTATATGCCCGCCAAACCCGCGCACGAAGAGAATAACATTCCGAATCGAACCATTGAAATCGAGAAAAAATTCTTTGAGAAGGCATCTTCCAAGCAAACGCTGGGATAGAAGAACGAATGGCAGCAAGAATTTGATCCGCCATACTATCGAGATCCATGGAAGACGAAAACACCCTTAGTAAAGAAGGGGTGTGGCGTGAAAAAGAAGTACGAAAAAACCCCGACATTGCCACATTCCAAAAACACCTCGGCTTTTGAGAACGAACCCTGCCCACCGGGACATTCGACAAAGAAACCCTAACCGGTCGATGATCCGATTCAAAAGGAACCAATGTGGGGATAAACAGGGTCGGCAATAACCCCCAAATAGAACGCGAAACAATAACAAAATCAATAGTAGATTTATCCCCCCTATTATTTTCAAAAGTAAAACCTCCAGATTGATCACCTCTAGCTCGCCCATTCAAAACTACCAACTGGAAGGACTCACACAATTGAAGCAATAGGCGTCCGTTCCGGTTGATACATGTGTCCCGATTCTGCCTATTGGGAACAAAAACCGATGAGTCCAGAGAATCACCGTAAAACCTGTTTCCCTTGCCAATCCTCGAATTAAAGTCCCCTACTAAAATAACTGGAGCACTGCTTGACACAGCAGTCAAAACCTCCTGAAATCTGTCCCACAGAGAAATGTCCCAAAAAGGTGACGAGCTTGGAGGGACATAAATGGCCAAAACCGAAAAATGAAAAGAATAAAAAATACACTTCAAAACTATCAACCAGTGAGAAGAATAAGTGGAATCCATAGAAACTTTCAAACCTTTCGATCGCTTAATGTACACTCCTACACCTCCACCTCGATCCGAAATAGAGCGCTCAATCCCAAAAAAACGTGTATTACCAAAACATGGTAGAGAAGCTAAATTCCCAATATCAGACAGCGCAACAAAATGATTATTAGAAATCAACTGCAACAAATATGGCTCCTTATAAGATACAAAACCACGACAGTTCCAACATACCAAATTTAACAGAGGATGATGGCTTGAATCCTAGCGAGAAGAAAAAGAAGTGGGAAAAAGTGAGGTATGCCATGTATCGCCTTCACCAGAAAATTGAAGACGATATCCAAAACGCCAACGAACCGTAAGACCAGCTTCTCGAGCACGCCGATAAACATCGAGGGATTGTTTCCTGCGATTTTGTTGCGACGTAGTTAAATCTGCAAACCAATCAACCTTCCAAAAGTCCTCTGGAAGGCGACGATTCCCCGGTGGCTTGGTACTGTCTGACGCTTGGACATCACGTTTAGCACGACGAAGACGCAACGCCGCGATCTTCATCTCCTCGCTTTGAAACTGAATCAAAACGGGGCGCTTGTATCCGTCAGCTCGAGCTCCCATCCGATAAGCCTTCACTACTTTGGGGGCATCTGAAGATAAGGAGTCGAAAAACGCTTGTAAAGACGATCCCAAAGAGGCTTCGGACTCCGTTGGCGACTCGGGCAACCAACGGAGGACAACATTGGTTTTCTTGAGTTGCTGTTCCAGCCTGTCATTGATCCCCTCCAAATTAGAAACTTGCTCCTCCAGGACACGGAGACGATGTGAGAACCGGGTTATCAAGTCCTCTGTTTTTGACAAATGGTGGCGGATAGTAGAATCCAGGGCATCCAACAAAGTCGCTGCCAATGAATCCACCCCTTCCCGATCCGGAAAAAACTGCCGGACGCTGTCCAAAAATTTATCCCTCAAACCGCCAACACCAGCACCACTATCGACCTCCATACACTGCGGCAACGCACCTTCCCCATCAGGCGGGGAGGTATTGGGTCCAGAACGCAACGGGGCATATTGCAAGTTCGCCAACAGGGCATTATAATTCGTAACGCTTTCCTTCTTCTTCTTTTTCATCTGATCAGCGGTTGCACCAAGCGGAACCCTATCGTCCCCGCCGGAACGACCCCGAGGAGTTTTCATACAAACAACAGACGAAGGAGAAACGAAAGAATGACACTCCCTAACCCACAGAGGGACGGGTGAAGCCGGCGCAGAAAGAGAGGGACCCTCACACAAAGCGTGCGGAGCAACCAAACAGGAGAGAGGTTCCGAATCAGTGGTGCAATCAGACGGAATCGTTGCGGAAAAAACCTTTGGAATCTTTGGGGTCCTCCCTATGTTGGATGAGTGGAGCAAGGTGAAAACCCACACCTTCGCTGCTAACTGTCCTGCGCAGTATGCGGCCCAGAAGAACACATGATTTATATATTTAAAAGTAGGTTTGTACGATATTACTCACTCACACGATTGTCACTTACGAAGTGAGGGGTATCAAGAGAATTACAAAGTGCTTCAGACCAGTCCCTTAAGTCTTGCCACATTCGGCTCAACTGTTTTCCTCAACTAAACACAACTACCAATTATCCTTAACGGTAATTGATCCCATAACCAACACACTGGTCATCCAACCTGCTACAGTCACACGTTCCACATACAAAAACACACGACACGAGCAAGGAAACGAAAGAGCCCGCAAAACCTATCGCTCTTTTGCCCACAGTTCTCAAAAAGCCATCGACATGCAGCAAGGAAGGGGTGAGCTTTGTCTTCGTGTATTTTGCTGAGCGTGAGTCTCGTTCGACGCCAAGGTGGAAGTTTTGTGAACAAATTTCTTACGCGCAGATCCCGCCGTGGAGGTACTTCAACTCCGGCGGGAGTTAAAACACCTCAAGTCGAGGTATAAGGCTCTGGAGGGGGCTTTCCTCGCGCTGAGGCAGCAGGGGAACGGGAGCCACGCCCGGATGGAGGCGTTCCTCTTCCGGTTACGACCGGCTCGAGCCCAGCTGGAACCCCCACGGTCCAGCTTCAGGAAATGGGTTTGCAGACTCCTCTGCTTGCCCGAGCTCCCGGAGGAAGAAAGAATCTGGAACAACGAAGGGGCTTGGCTCCTTGGTGTGGAGACCGAGAGGTGAGTTGTGCGCAAGACAAAGGGCAGTCGGTTTTGTGTGGAGAGAGAACGGCATTGCTTTCGATTGTTTCTCGTTGAGGTTTCGTTATGTGCAGCAACTCCGGAACCGCTTATGTGTTCGCTGTTTGAGACGGAACGAGGCTGTTTTCGAGATTTCTTCTCTTTGCGTTGCCAGACAGATACTGGCAGTGGAGCGTGCTTTCCCTCTTACGTTTTTCAGCCGCTTTTTCTGTTTCTCAGGAGGGGAAATAACATCCTCGCGTCATACACCCCCGCCCCAGAACTCGGTCGCTCGCCAACCACCCCTCCGCCGTCACGCAGCCTGTGGACTCGCCTGCTCTTCTGTTGAGTGGGATCCACCGCCTTCGGTGAATAACCATGACTCACCGAAGAATAACACTTGGATTAGCAATTGTTCCGAAATAATGACCTGACATGTAACACTTTTTTTATTTGTTCGAGGGAACGTGTTTTTGTTTGTGTGTGATATTCTTACATCATCATGCATCATGATGCACCTATATATGCATGCGTCGATCAGCGGATTGGGGTGGAGTTGAGAGAAAGTTTTCTGAGAGCTCTTATTCCAACCAGCCCAGGTCCCCCATTAGCATAAAAAAAGGGAAAAAAAGGAGGGGGGGGGGGGGGGAATGAAATTCCTGATCTAGGATTGGCCAAACCCAAGGAACAAAGAAATCCACCCCAAGCAGAAGTCATTAGAAGCTAATTGCCCTCAGCTTGGGTGACAAAACATACAACAACACAGCTTTTCGTTCATTCACTGTCAAGGCCTCCGTCCTATTTTATCAGCAATTAGTTTTTCAACCGCTAATGGGACTTTGCACCATTATTGATCCCAAGTTGTTTTCCCCATTTTAATCATCAGAAGTACTGGCAGGAAAACCAACGTGGCTAATTTAACTGTCAAAATTGATAAGTTTGGTAAAGAAAACGTTAAGTGTCTGACGCATTTGTCATGTTGAGATCATTGAAACCTTACACAAATAAACAAAGGAAAAAAAAACACCCATTTCCCACAAATTCAGCCACTCAAACACCCACTCAAATTCCCCCCCCCACACACATCTTCACATCTTCGCTTTCGCCTAAAAAGAAACACAAAGAAACTAAGAGAAAAACTCTACCAAGTTTCGTTTTTTCAATTTTGCGTTTCGTTTCAGAGGTAGGAAAATCGACATCGATCCATTAAAGAAAACCTGAACTCCCCCCCCAGAAAAAAAAAAAGAAAATGGAACAAAAAGGCGAAATAGAGAATAGATTCCCCAAAGAATTGCTGAATATTCGTTTGCTTTTTTTTTGGGGAGGGGGAAGAAGGGGGCAAGTCTTCAACACCTAGTGAGCAGAAAAAAAAAGAACAGGTTACGTTTTTTTTGTTTTTTTTTTCATTTCCCTTTCTGTTTTGTCCGACCATCAAAATATTTATCAAAGATTAAAAAGGAAACCTTTGATCAGTCCCATCATCCTTCACACAGAATCGAGAGGGTAAGAAAGAAAAAAAAAAGAAAAAAGGGAGAAGGACAAGGGGGGGCTCTCAAAACTGGAACACAAAATCAAAGAAAAACAAACCCCAGGAAAAAAAACAGGGTTGATAAATTTTACTATGCCCTCTCTTCCACCTCAACAAAAGCACCCCGAATCAACACCCCTCTTTTTCTCGATAATCTGACTAAAAAAAGCGGGGAAAGGGTTCTCCTGCCCAACCTGAAAGAGAAAATACAGTCGTTCAGGCGATCTTTTTCCACCCCCACAATCCAACACCTTTCTAACCACCTTTACACTCAATATTTCGGATGATAGGTCAAGTTCGATAAACCCCCACCCCCTTTTTTTCCCCAAACCAAGAGCACCCTCCCCCCCCTCCCCCCCTCAAAACATCCCAACTTTTTTTACCAAAATAAAACTTCCACCAACACCGACACCTCTCCCCCCTCCAAAAACCACTTCTGTTTTTTTTCCCCCCACTAGCCAGTCGAGAGCGATTTTTTTATGGGAAGCTAAAACACTCGCTTTCCCATCCCCTCTCCATATTTCATGAATAGCTTTTCGTTTCTCAAATAGCTACCTTCCTGTTCAACCCCCCCCCCTTTCTTCTCTTTCTCAAAAGGTGGATGTGCGGGCGTTTCCTTTCCCTGCTCTTTTTTCGGCCCCCCCCCAATCAAAACCCCTCTTTCCCAGTTTTTTTTTTAAAGACATACTCTACGCTTTGCTCCAATTAACAATGTGCCAAATCATTTTCTCTTTCCCAACTTTTTTTTTCTCCCCTATTGAAAAAATTTCACGGTTCTTTGCGTGCATGTGTGTGTGGTTTTTTGGGTGTTTTTCTTTTCTTTTTTTCTCTCCCTTTGGCACCCTTCAATTTCTTTTTCTTCTTTTTCCTTTTTTTTTGGTATAAGAGCTCCCCCTTTCCCATATAGATATATATTGACACCAGCTGACATCAATACATGGTATTTTCTGGTGGTTGGGGAAGTCTGCGATTTTGAGGGCTGGCCATTTCTCTTCTGAGTTCGATCAATAATTTTTCCATTGTGTATTCTCGATGCCAGTCTTTCAAAACGTGGAACAGCTGAGGATTAACCTGTCATAATCAAATACATCAAATAAATAAAGTAAAAAAGAAATAAAGAAATCGAGGACTGAGTAATCACAAAACATGAAATAACAGAGAATCTAAAAAAAAACTGTTGAAAAAAAGTTGTTCTTTTTCCGTGTGTAAAAAAAAAAAAAAGTGACACAGAAAAGTGTAAAACACAACAACTTGAAATCTAAGTTTTTGACTTGCAAATGATCAGAAGAGAATTTAAATGAAAATAAATATAAAAAACCTGAAAATATTACGGTTCTCGACAGCTAATATTGCCACTGGCAATATTGTTATTATTTCTTTTCTGTTCCCACAGTTTTTGTTGAACAGAAATTTCGACTCACCTTGCCATCGGGCATTACACAATTCATGTTTATTCTAACCATGAATCGAACTTCAGGAGCCTGTGCCACACACACAGCCATACTTCCATTTCTAACACATTAATTTCTTTAAAAAATAAACAAATAAATAATAAAAAATAATTGTGGAAGAGAAAACAATACTGTTTAGATTGGTGCTACTGCCAAAAAAAAAATCTACAAGGAAGGGGTTGCATCAAGGAGTTTCCGAAGGCTCATCAAACACTGAACTATATCGAACTTCCCCCCCCACCAAAAAAAAATAAAAAAATAAAAAAAAAATGAGGAAATGAAAGTGAAATTATTTATTTTTATTTTCGTTGTTGCCAGCACCCAAATTTCGAAAAGGAAACACGAAAACTGTTGAGAGTTTTTTTTGCTGGTGCAAGCAATCGGTACTTCCACTTTGCTTTTTTCAAGTCTGGCAAACAAGCTCCAGAAAAATAAATGGAAGCCCCACCAATAGGGTTATCTATTTTTTCAAAGGATTTTTTCCCTCACCTGTTCTGGGTAGTTCATCCCACACTCGATGTTTAACTCATAGATTCGACTCTCGTGCACGGTCTGAGGGAAAAGAAAACCACAACGAGATGAAAAACGCCGCAGGCAAAAAACCACACCTCAGATCCCCGTTCGAAACTCGATCGAACGAAACCGTGTTCGTGGAAAATGGCCAAGAAAGAAAACAAAACAGGCGTTATCGGAGAGCAGCTTCGCCGATGAAAAGAGTTGAGATAGAAGTTCGAATTTTCCTTGTCCAGAGGATAAGGAGGGGGGGGTGGGCAGCATGAGTTGAAAGAAAAACTTACGCTTCCGGGGCCTATAATAGTTCCCGTCCAGTGCCGCATGTAGAGGTCTTCTTGGTCTTGCATTCCGTACGAAACGGTTCCATCGCCCAAGCCCTTCTCCCCACGTTCCAACTCCTCCAAAAGACGAAAGTTTCTTGGCACTGATTTCACCAAACAAACGCGATTTGAAATAAAAAACGAAAAAAAAAACAAATCCCCCCGTGGAAGACAAACGTCGACAGTTTCTTCAACGCGCAACGGTGGTGCTCGAACAAAAGGACACACAGAAGGTAACGTTCGCACGCCATGGGGCTGTCCGTTTATTCTCTCTGGTGCGTTGATGGAAAAGAAAAAAAACACGGCAGTGGATGAAGACGAAATATCGCACCTACGACGCCTGACATCGACCAATACTTTTCAGGAACGTTTCTGTGTTTGTTCTTTTTTTGCGTTTTTTCCTACGAAAGGCAAACTTCTTTCCGCGACGAGCAGGAGCAACGCCAGAATACGCAAATCCAAAGGCCCAACGGCTTCCAGAGGGTGTTGTAGCGGGCAGCTTCCTGCCAGCCATATCTATAAATAGCATCTCCAGCTCGCCTCCCCTGGATGACGTCAGCAAGCAATTTCGCGGAGAAAAAAAGAAAACGAGAAACTTTTTGGTTTAATTTTCGGAGTGTTTATTTTTTTTTGTTGGCAGAGGTCCTTCAGTGAAAGCTTCTTCAGCTCTGTGTTTCGAGAGGGGTGCTTTTGCAAAAAGGATAAAGAAAAAGACTCCGTGTCTGTCATCGTCGAGTTCTTCCCGAGAAGGACGGATCCCGGAATTACGCGGCGTAGAAGGGAAGGATTTCCGCTCCGTTGAGCACTCGATCGCCACGCAGTTCGACGACGACTCCGTTGTTCGGCTGCGGCTTCAGCAGTTGTTTTTTCGACTTTGTCCGGAAGAAAACCCAAAGAATTGCCCTAGGGAAGTAAAGTTGGCCCCAGGGAAAGAGAGTTTCACTCTCGAGTGCAAGGTTCGTTAGATGAGGTCTCCGCGAACGCGCGAGTTGGCTGCGGCCCTCCGCGGGAGCGCCATTGATGACGACGTGGGGGATTGGCACAGCAACGTGTCGACTACGTCGTCGACCGTGGCGACGACAGCGTCCCTCTCGTCGCGCATCGCTGCACTGACGATCGACCTCGAGGACGCTGCCAGGAAAGAGAAAGACTTCGAAGAGTTGGGCACTTTTCCCGAGGAAGAGGAGGAAGAAGAGGTCGTGGAAGTGACGGAGGAGGAAGTCATGCGGATGTTGGATTCTCAGGAGGACCCTTTTCAGGTGCTGGACTTTCTTGCGTGGAAAAACTGCGTCGAGAAGAGAGGGCAAAAAAAAAAGAAAGAAAAATACCTGTCATGTTGAACTTCTCTGCAAACCATGAACCTTTATTTGAAAGTGACCTGTCCTTATTTATTCATTTTTTTTTGGAGAGGGGCTATTTTTATTTTTTTTAATGTATTTATTTATTTTTACTTTTTCGGAGGGGGTTGGTACTTGCAGGGCAATATCTATTATCTGTTCATTTGAAGGCATTGCTGAAAAAATGAGTCATCAGTATAGAACACTGATTTTTTTATATATATTTTAAATTCCGACTGTCCCGGATTTGTATTTTTTTGTGTTACAGTTTGTTTTCAAATTCTTCTTTTTAGTAATTTTTTTTCTTCTTTTCTCAAAGGTGTGCTCCCGATTGTTTTATCGAAAAGTCAGTAACCCGATTTGCCTGAAAAGGCTTAACATCACCCACGTGGAGGAATTCAAACAGCATGGTTACATTGTTCTCGATAATTTCGTGTCCAGAGAAGTGGCCACTTTGATTCGAGCAGAGACTCTCAGGCTGAAACAGAGAGGTGGGGAGCATGACTAATTTCAATATTTTTAGTTAGGACCGGTAGTAGTATGTATGTCTGTATCGATGCTGATATTAGTCTTGTTTTGTATTTAGTTGTATGCTCAGTTTGTTTTATTTTTGGTTTTTTCCTGGTATTTTCAGGGGAAACAAAGACAGCAAAGCAACATGGGCTGACAAATTGCTTCATATCATTTCTGCAAGCACGTCTTTTTTTGTTCTAGGTTCAAAGAAAATCTAAAATACTTTCATTTACATTTGGTCAAAATGTAGTGGCTTTCGTTTTGTTTTTTTATTTTATTTTATTTATGTATTTATGGAAAATACAGACAAAAAATTACGAAATCTCATCGAATACAGTGGAGCAAATATCGAATCCATCCGAAACGGATCTATTCTTAACCTGAATTTTTTGGGGTTGGGGAAATTCAGGTCGATTGGCGGAAGCTTCGAAAATGGGTCATTCGAGTTTTCAAGCGACAGGTGCCAGGGGGGACTCCATACTTTGGTTGCATTTGGGTAAGCCCCCGATGGTCACGCCGGCATTCGGGGCGCTTGCAGTAGCTTTTCAGGAGCTCCAGGAAGACTTGGCAGAATTCACCAAATTGAAGGTCCAAACGGCGGAGTATCAGTTGGCTTGCTACCCAGGGCATGGAACAAAATATGCAAAGCACAGGGATGCATTTCCCGACGATGGAAATGAGCAGAACCAGCGGAGGGTGAGTTCTACAGTTCAGTTGTTTATCGTGGTTTGCGAGAGATTCGGTATAGGTTCTGTTTAATATGTTAACTTTGCTGTCTTTTGAACACAAGGTACCAGAATCTCACGGGAAGCCATTTTTTTTTGGAAAAAGGGAGATGTGTTCTGCGTTCTGGTTTCCTTCTTTCTGTTATTTCTGACGAATTGTACGGATTTATATCTTTGAAAAAGGAAGAGAAGGGGGGGCTTGAGTTATATATATATATATATATATATATGACTCTTTTCTTGACATATAGAACTCTTTTCTTTGAGAAGAGGGACTTCCATTGGAAGGGAATATGAAATAACCCTGGTTCTGGTGGTGTCGGTGCAGATCACTGCGATTGCCTACATGAACCCTGAATGGAAGGCGGGTGATGGGGGTGCCCTGAGATTGTGGCCTCCTCGGAAGAACAGCCGAGTCAACCACGCCGCTCACATCGAACACAGACGCCGAACGATGGAGCCTTTGGGCCCCAACGACATCCCCACAACACAACCCACCCCCCATCACAACGGCCACGGCACAGTCACTTTCAACATCCCCCCCGCTTCGGCCGTCTTGAGAACCCAAACAGCTTCCCTGAACGGACACCGGCAATACGACCATCACATGCGCTTGCATGAGTCTCCGAGGCCTCCGCATTCGGAGGGGGGCCATCCTGTTCCGATGTCAGAGCTGGATATCTCGGTGTCAGACAGCGATTGTGGGTCTTTGCGGTCGGATGGAATCGACCCTGGGATGTCGGTTCCTAAGTCGACCACCAGTTCGGTAATGGCTGAGATTGGGGTGCATGATGGGCAGTACGATGTCAGCAGCATAGATGATTTGTCGGTGGCCAGTCGGGACCATGACAATGCTAGGACTGGCATCGAGTGGGTGGAGGTGGGGGGGGACATGGTGTTGGAAATTCTTCCGGTTGCTGGCAGACTGGTGATGTTTTTGAGCGGGGCCGTGGATCACGCTGTAATGCCATCGCATAACGATAGGGTCGCCGTGACGGCTTGGTATCAATGAAAGCTGCAAGAAAGAAAAAAAAATGAACTGAAAAAGGACACACCGCTCAGTTTTTGTTTCAAACATTACGTCGGTGACTGTGCACATGCAAGGGGTTTTTTTCCCTTTTATTTTAAATTTTCTAATGGGGAGGAGAGGGGGGTGAGAAGAAGCGCTTTCTTTGTTTTTTTTTATTCAATTTTCTGGATGGACATAGTTTGTTGGGTGCAGTGGTGGTGGGGTTTTCGCTTTTTTTTTTGGTTTTTTTTGCTATTGGGTTTTGAGAGGGGGGGGGGGGGGGATTTCCCTTCTGGAATAAGCAGACTTCTGTGTAAAATCACATTTGTGGACCAATTTTCCTTTTTCTGGTCTGTTCTGTTTTTGATTGCATGGAGGGATTTTTGTGGGGGAAAAGGTTTCTTTGAGAGGATGGAATGAGTTCATGCATTTGGGTGAACGAGAAGAAGACATTTGATGAATTGCTTGGCACTACTGGGCAGGAGGCAGTGGGATCAAGAACTGATTGGGGTGGGTGCTGCCCATCTCTCCTGTGACATCTTGTAGTGACCTTTGATGCAGTGCGACTGTAATTTAGTTTTCGTGTTCTGTTGGTTTGGTGGGGGTTCTTTATATATATATATATAAATATATATACATACAGATTTTTTGAAATTGTATGGGTGGAATGGATCGAAAAGAAACGTCATCGATCAAGCGTTACGCTCGCTCATTCAGTTCAATCAACTTGGTGGACAGTCATGCGAACGGGTCTAACCGTCAATTCTGAACCATTGTGGGATGCCCGCCCGACCCTCTTTTCACTACTGGCCAACGAGCTCTGTGGATGCATGAGTAATCATCTGCAAACAACCAAGGCCCACATTACACTCCGTCAAGGTCAAAATTCATACGGAGTGGGGCAGGGATCCCATTCCAAGGAAAAAAAGGAACCAAAAAATCGGACAGGCTTGCGGTTAGTCGCCGTGGATGTGTTTGACATCCTTGGCACAGAACAGCGGCTTTCGAAATACCACTGCGCTCACTAGCGACAGAGATTCGTTTGGTCGTTCGCAGCGAGAGGAGCTTGCGGTGAGCTGCGATGCACCCCCCCACCCCCCCAACCAACCATGTCCCCCCATGTCTGAGAAGAACAAACGACTATTCTATATGCCACTCGGGTGCAGCTTCGCTGTTCAGGAGCGAGCCCTTCAGCACAGGGTTTTTTGGATCGTTGAATATCTTATCACCCAGGTCGTGTTGACGGAACGAACGGCTTTCGTTCGAGATGTGCGTTCTCGTCAACACAAGACGTCCCAGCGAACTTCCATGCATTTCATGCATCCCGTTCAATTCGATCCACGCCTGTTCAGTTACGCTGCGTGTGTGTTTTTTTTCGTTTTTTTCTTAGTTCCCTGCTCGTTGGCTTTGGGAGCCAACGCAGAACGATAGGAAGAGGAAGTTCTTTTCGCGACGCGAACGCGTGGCGGAAACCCACTGCGTTCTTGACGACAAGACGTCTTTCGTGATCGACCGTCTTGCTTTTGCTTGCATCTATCCTTCAGTCTCAGTGTTCACGGTCGCGACGAAAAAAAGACAACAAACGCCTTCGAGTTGCGGTCTAGCTTCTTGATCTCCTTTGTCTGTCGGAAGTATGGAGTGTTTAGCTGTTGTCGTGATCCGAACTTCGTTTGCGACCCTTGTGTTTCCAAATACGGCTGGGATCCGTATCGTTCAAAACACACCCCTGCACGTGTTAGGACACGGGTTCCACGGGAAACTCACGCTCTTGCGTTCTCGCGAGCGCCATCGCGCCGCGCTCCGCATGGAGTTTTAGGGTTTATTCGTGCGTCTTTATTCCGATCGGCTGGGATCTTAACCGCTTACGAGGTATGGTGCTTTGGAACAGGGCGAGGTGGGACCTATGGAGGGGTTTCAGGACGCTCGCGACATTGGTTTCCAAGCAAACGCTAGCTTCGAGGTCTCTTGGGTAGGTTCTTCCGATTCACCCCCATTATTGCGTCAGAAGTGTAATCAAATCCCCCCCCTTTGCGTTGTCGACTTTTCCGTTTTCGAAGGGGGAAAACTTGACCGAATTTCATCTGAAACAACCCAATAAACAAGAATTGGCCTGCGTTTCCACAGATCACCTCCCACTCGCTCGACAGTGACACCCACAGGTTGCAAGGAATATGTGAAAACATCACTCCCAGCTATCTGGAGCCCTCCAATCCCAGCAGCCCGAGTCAAGACCCCAACACAGTGACTCCCTTGGAGGTCCAGCCTTCTCCAATAAAGGATTCCATAGTTAATCTGGCAGACATCACGAATAACGTCATTATCGAAGGAGATGGTGGTAATTACCGGGACATCCGAACATTATCGCAAGGGCTGGGTGGGGGCGAGGTGCGAATGGAAGAGTGTGACTTTACTATGCCAGAAGGCACCCCGTCTGTGGGTTCCAATGGGGGGACAGATTGCAGCGGGCAGATTCTCGAATCGGGGTCACTTTTGTCTGGGGCATTGAACGAACTGCTGCCTCGATTGATCGACGACACTGGATGTGAGGGGAACCCCACTGATCTAACCAGAAAATCACCCCATTATGTATCATATTATCACCCCCAAGTTCGCTGTGGAAACTGGGATGCATGTCCCATGCCCCCCACACACATCAAAATTGTTCAGTTTGTAAGATGGAGTATCATTGGATTGTTGAGGTTGAGAGAGGAATCCTGGAATACAAGGGATGCTGAACGACGGGCTGTTTTCAGGTACTCAGGATGCTCTGAGTCAACTCATCGAGGTGGAATCTGTGGCAAATGCTGTCCACCGGCTCGGGGCGAACAAAGAGCAACTCCTGTTGCATTTGTTACAATCCTCCGGTAATTTCATGATGAAAAACGGGAAAAAACGAAAAGGGAAAGGAGGACGAAGGCCTGCGTCAGACCCTCGCATCGATCCAAACATCGACCCCAAAAAAGCCAGAAGAATTGTTGCGAACAGGTAGCTACAAGTGCTCCGGGCGCCATCTCATATCGCCTGAAAGCAAATCAAAGCCGGGGAGAGAAACGGAACCCATATTTGAAAGGTTATCCTTATTTTACCCATATATGTGCTTATTCCTCCCCCTGAAAAGAGTCAATGTTTCAGAAAATCAGCAGCAAGATCGAAAGAGAAACAAAAGAAGGAAGCTGCCGGGATCAAAATTCAGCATGACACGTACTTGTGTCAGCACGAAGCGATGGTTTTTGAGGAAAGAATTCTGGAGGAATGCAAATTGGGGTTAGAAAAAGAGAAAATATCCCTGGAAGCTCGTGCTGAGGTACCATCACCGTGTTTTCTTTATATATACATTCATCTATATATATAAATTTTTATCATTATTATGTTTTTTTCCTTCAAGTTGTGTTAACCTGCTTGCTGGCGCTTTTTGAAAGCTTATGTTATCTTTACCGAGACACCCACGCAAATCATCTATTTTGTGGATTCAGGCACTTTACAGCCAAGTCAGAGAGACAGATTCGATCATCAACACTTTGACTGCAGAAAAGGAAAAGCTTTGCATGCACCAGGGTTCAAACTCAGGGTCAGCCAACACGTCGACACTCAATTCTTCTCTGGATAATTCTTCCATGGAGATAATACAGTATCATTGCCCAACGAACGCAAGCGTTACGGCTTCCCCAATAGTCGACCCTGTCGCTAGTAATGCCGGGGAGGAACCCCCCAGCAAAGTGGTGGTGGTACCGGCGGTACCACCTCAATGTCCTTTCGATGCTCCGAATGCCATGTTGGCTTTCGAAGATGGGGGTAGTTGTGAATTGATGTGGGATTTCGGAACGCAAAATCAAGATTTAGATATGGTCGATTGGAAAGATTGGTGAAGATAGTTGGCGAAACAAAAATTCGCAAGCATTGGGGAAAAAGGAGGGAGGAGGGGGGGGGTGGGGTTGCATAAGAAGGAGCGAACTTCGAAATAAAAAAATGAATATGGGGATACGAAGGAAAAAAAAAGAAGCTATTCTTAACTGTTGGAAAGGAGTGAGTGAGATCGAATATGGGGGAGAATGAAGAAAAATATTATATTTGCGCAACCTGCTTTTCTTCGATGTATATGTGGGGGTACATACTTTTACGATATTAAAGAAAATATCCGGCTTAGATTTCGTGAAACAGTTGTTTGGGAGAAAAAAGAGATAAAAGATAAAACGCTGAACAGAGAATTGAGGTGAAAAGTGAGAATATTAAGGGACATCGAGCTGAGAGATAATATGGTTCCTGTTGAAAAGAAAAGTTTCGATATCAACCCCAAGTTTGTATTTATTTTTTTTTACAAAGATTCGTAGCCGGAGGGGGAAAAAAAAATACTCGCATTTTTATTTATTTTCTTCTTCTTCTTCTTCTCTCTCCTCCCGTCTCTTCTTGTTTTTTAAGGAAAAAAAAAGGAGGAAGAAATTTTGGGTGTAAAATCGAGGGGGAAAGGCACTTGAAAAAGGGTGAAGTTTGACGGGCATCCTCTTATTCCATTTTAAAGGAAAAAAAAAAGATTCATGGATTTTCAGGTTTGGGAATATATCTCAAAGCAGGGCAGGAGTCAATTTTGCTCTTCTTTCTTATTGGAGTCGGCATTTTGGTGGGTTTCTTTTTTTTATTCGTTTCTTTTCTTTTTTTCCTTCCGTGGGGTATACAAAAAACTGAACAAGGGTTAAAAAAATTGGGAAGTATTTGGCTTTTTTGTGGGTATTAATGGGGAGTGTGGGGGGAAGGGAAAGGAGGAGGGGGTTTGAGACATTGGGGTGGTTTCCTGTTGTGTGTAACATGAAGGATATTTCATCAGAAAAGTGTGATGATAAGAGTGTGACAGGGAAGAAAGTGTGACTGTGGTCACCGTTACCTTGGCATTGTTTTCGTCTTATTGGACTCTGAGGGATTTTGAGCTCAGGGATATTCTAGAAAAAAAAAATCTGATCAAACTAAATAGTGCATTATTTATTTATTTTTATTATTTATTTTTTCTCTACAACCACTCTCCTCTGTATCTCTCTCTGGTGGTTTGCCCCTTTCTCTATATTATAGGCAAATCGGCATGGATATATTTTATCAAAAAAAAATATATGTAGCTTTCTTTAAATCATTATTTTTTTTAAATCAATAGGGGATCCGTCCTATCAATAAATCTTTTGTAAAACAGGTGCATGTTGGGATTCTTGCTTGGGATGTTTTATAGAAGGAAGAGAGTGCTGGACCAAGAGGGTTGTTCAACCCTCTTGATAAAAAAACCAACACCCACAGGGTTTTCCACAACACCACCCAGGTTTATTGTGATTTCTGCTGCATAGCAGTCTTGTAAAAGAGACCCCCCCAAAAAAAACTACGACGATCTCCTTGTCAGACACTGCAACAGTGTCGACAATATATATATATAATATATATATTGAAAGGGTCCAATCGATCACAGTGCGAGTTTCTGTGGTTGGTTGAGGAGCTGGGGACATTATTGGGCATTCCAGTTTTGTCTTTCATTCTACTGGATGCCCCTCACCATGTTTTTCCCATGGTTTTAAGAAAACAAAAACTCCTTGCTTTGGATTTATCACCTTTTGCTCCAAAGAGGGATAATGCTAACTTAAAATGCATTAAAATTAGTGAAGAATTTGAAAATGACTGGATGACTGACTGTTCACACCTGGCCATGTCGTTTCGAGCAGTGTGGAGTGAAAGGGCCCCCTGGACACAGAAAACAGACGAAAGCCAATCAAGGGCAGCATACAGGTTTGCAAGCAGTGCTTCATAGTGATGGTCGTTTTTCCAGATTGTGGGTTTTTTTACTGCGCGACGATCAAACTGTCGATGAGGGGGGGACTCCTGTAAGTTTGCTTTTCGCAGTGAAATCTCAATTGGATGCTACGAAATTCATGATCAATTTTACATTGATGCTTGGACAAATAAAAATCGTACAAGGGAACTACCCCACACTACAATCGGCCTAAAACAATCCCAAAAAAACAGTAGAATACTAAAATGCCTCCAAAGCGACCAACTGCCTACTAAAACACATGGTGCTATCGATCCGGACCTGAAAACTACTACTGGGCAAATGTCAGACATGGGGATTATTCGTGGGAATCTCTCTTGATGAAATTAACATTGATCGGCACCGATCCGATTTCTCTATCGCCCGTAGCATCATATATAACACACCGCACTTCCGTCCCTCCAAATGAAAACTTAACCCAAACCTTGCGATCTTCGAACGGCAAATCCATGTCGAACGGGACGTCAGCGGAAGCCAGCTCTTCCACTCCCTCCTCCCCCGGATGAAAAACATCCCTCTCCTTCGTAATCAAAACGGAAATTTTGCAGCTTTCCTGCTCATCGTACAGCGGTCCATAGGGATTCCTTTTCAGATCGCTCTCGTCGATATCGTCCCCCACCCTGACATGCACTTTGAAAATTTCCAGCCGTTTTTCTCCGTGCAGCGAAAACGACCTGTCCTCATGGCTTCTGTGATTCGCCTGGCTGGAATCGTACACCGTGGTTGCAGAGATGCCGGACGTGTATCGAGCTTTACGGGAAATGATCGCTGCAGTCGGTCTGGCACCCAGCATCGCAGCCCCCTTGACGATCAAGAGGTCTGGATCTGTCGCGATCACCACATCCACCGACGTCTCAGCAAATCGCTCCCGCACCTTCGCATGGAGGAGACCGCACTTCGCGAAACCGCCCGCCATCACGACATATTCCAGCCCCGAGCAAGCGCGGACCGCCGCCTCGATTTCATCCACGATACTCGAGACGGCATCCTCGAAAAACGACACCATCAAGTCGAAGGAGAGGGCGAGCTTGATTTTGGTGGGCGGCTTTCTGACGACTTTGTCTGGATTCCGCTCATTCCAGGCGTCCACCATCGACCCAAACTCCGCTTCCAACCCCATCGCCATCACAGCATTCACCATATTGATTTTCGCCCACTCATCCCTGCTTCTGTCAAAGCTGAACGTCACCTTGAGCTCTTCCCACTCTTTCACCAACCCCAAATACTCGGAAGGCTCTTGCCGTTGCAAGCGCTCGAAGTTTTCCTCGCCAATCAAGTTTCGGACAAACTCCAGAAACTTTTTATCGACGAGCGTCGATCCGAAGGGCCCCCCAACAGGTTGCGTGATTTCTTTGAGCTTCAGAGGTGACGACTGAACCACTTCGTGCGAGGTGATGTCCAGCGTCCCGCCCCCACAGTCCGCGATCAAAAACCTCGTCCCTTCGTCCCATAGCCTCGACTGGAAACGATCCGCTTGAGAAGCGACCGCGGCACACTCTGGCTCGAGAGCGAGAAACAGATGGCGCGACTGTTCCGAAGCTATGAGGCCCGCTTTGTGCGCTGCTGTTCTCATCACATATCTGGCGTGGTCGCTCCAAATCGCAGGCACCGTCAAAACCCAGAACAGTTTGCAAGCATCCTCGTCCTGAACGACACGTGAGTCCCATAGCTGTTTCATGACGTCGGCTTTCACGAACTCGAGACACTTCCGCAAGATCTCGGATAGACGCCATTCAGCGCCGCCGCCGAAGCACTCCACGAGAGGGTCGCTCTCGAAAGGCTTGTGCAGGGCCATCTTGAACCACTTGAAGAGCATCCATTCCTCGCTCGACTGTCGCTCCTCCTCAGCAAATGCCCGCTCGGCGTCATAACCAAAAGCACGAACCTCGCCTTTGTCGATTAACACGCTCGTGGACGTCTTGAAGTCGCCATGGACGAAAGATGAAGCCCCTGAGAGTTTCAACACGTTCACCAGCTCGTCATCGTACCCAACGATGGTATACGCAACCGCGCTTCGTGACGTCCCCAAGTCGATCGCAACGACCAGGTCCCCGAACTTCGCAGGTTCTTCCGCGCAAACGACCATTGTCGACTTTGGGAAGCGTTGGGCACTTTCGTCGACATAAGGGAGGGGAAGCTGCACGAATGCGGATGAGCAGTTCTTTGACGCGGGTGCGACTGGTGGCTTCACTTCACTGACCTCACCCAGATTTTCGGTTCACGCGGCGTTCGAATCGTTAGAACAATTGTAGAAAGCATGTTCGAACGAATTCAGAAGATTTGGAGCAGGTTCCTCCTGAGTCAAAACCGTCAGAATACTGACACACCCTTTTCTAGCAGAAAGGCACTCAGGGAAAAAAAAAACGGGTTTTTTCAACCTTTTGTGTTGAACCAATAATTATGTCGAAGGATTGGAAGCCTCTTTTGTAATTTTCAATCGGATGATAGTATTGCCACAAGAAAATTTCAGGGATATTGATAGTTGCATGTCAGACCCGATTGACATGCATGCAAAAATACATGGGTCTTCCAACATTTCTGGGTTTTTCTCAGCTATCCGATCAGATATGGTGCCATGCTGTCTATGTTTTGCAGCAGCAGGCCATCTGGAAAACGATCAACACCACTATTCTTCCAATCAAATAAGAATTAGATCAGTTTTCAACTTTCTTGACGCTTCTTCCAGCTATCTGCAATCCACCATTTTTCAGACCTGATCAAGAACTGCGACTGCATGGAGGTGTTAAAAACAGTAGGGAACAAACAATAGGTGCAAATTATTCAACGCCAAAAAAAATAATTAATTAAAAATAAATAAATAAATAGTGTTCTTCTCGAATCTTTTCCCTTTTGCGACCTTGCTGGGAATCGAACCCAGTTCTCGAAACCATCAAAGTCTCTGCATTCATATAAATTTTCTTTTTCCCAATTCTCTACATGTATATATATATATTTTTTTTTTCTTTTCCAGTTTTCTACCCTCTACACCCCCTCCCCCCATGCGAACCCCCCCCCTCCCCCCTCCTATATATATTTTTTTTTCTTTTCCAGTTTTCTACCCTCCACACCCCCTCCCCCCATGCGAACCCCCCCCCTCCCTCCTCCCTCTCCTACAACTCATCCATTGCCCCTTCCTCATTCATTGCCCCTTCCATCCAAGATTCTGCCAACGCCTCAGCACCCCATCCTGAAATTCCGGCAATTCGATAAAGGAATTTGGGAAGGAGAGTTCGGAGTTTGGATTCCCCAAACAATCCCTTTGTTTTTTCGATCATAAGCCTGAGTTCGGAATGTGACGGGATGTCGTTCATTGCCAAGAAGGCCCCGAACAGAATTTCCGCCATGTCTGCTGGGGATCTGTTGGAGTCTGGTCAATTCGAAAAACAATAAAAATGAATCAATCAACGGTGCTAAAAAAGGGGTAAAATTGTATTGGATTAGGCATTCCATTGACATCAACTTGGGGGGGGGGGGGGGAACGGGGGAAGACTGAAAATAGAAAAAATAACTAACTAAATAAATAAAAAAAACACAATGTTAATTTTGAAAACAGAACAGTGCCGTTCCAGCGAAGCGCTTGAGTTTTGGCAGGTATCAGTTTTTCAAACATTTTTTTTTCAACATTTTTTTTTTCTTTAAATAAATGAGGCACTTGGTTTGGCACCATACTTGAATCGCTCCATTCTCCCGTTTCCAGGAAATGCCGCAGCAAGGTCGTGGTGAAATCCAAATTGTCCCATGTCTGCTGCGTTTTGGCCCAAAGGTCATTCAACAACGCAGGAGATATCAACGCCCCCTCATGATCCAGACTACCATCAACACAATGCATTTTTTCAAAAAAAAAGAAAGAAAGAAAACACCATCAGTATTTTTTTCCAAATTGAAATTATTTTGCACACGGCCGAAAGGTTGAGTGCAGCCCGCTTACGGACATGTGTTTTTGGCTGCACACGCAATTGTTTACAAAAATAAACATATGTTTTAATAATAATAATAATAACAGTTAATTTAACAAATGGCATTGAAACAAGAAGGGCAAAAAGCCTTTATCGTACTTAAAATAGAGATTAAAAAAAGAACTTCTCCTCACTACACAGCTGATCAAATAAAAAATTCATGTTTCATTAATTATATCCAGAAAGCAAGAATAAATGAACATTAGGTAGCACCTGTCGTCGTCTGTTGTTGTCTGCAGCAGAGCCCTGCCGAATTGACTCTTGTACAGTTCTCGACAAAATTTCAGATTCCACAGGCCAACAGTCATACCACCCTCTGCAATATCAAAAACAGTCATTTTTTTTACCAACAAATCTCAACATTTTCCTTAAGATAATGGGTTTCCTTCCAAACCCCCCCCTGTAAGTGTGTCTTTTCACTTTTTTTACCAGAAAAAAAGTGAAAGTCAGACGAAGTCAAAACAACTTCAAATAAAGATTTAAAAATAATATTAAGAATAGTAATTTAAAAATTGTAATAAAATAATAAAAAAATCAAGTGATGGTCCTAGCCAAAAAAACAAGCATTGGCATGCATAATTTTTATTTATTGTTCAGTTTTATTTTAGTAATTTCTAGTGTTTTGAATATTTTATTTTATTAAATCATTGAATTTAATAACAATCGAAATAATAATTAAAAATGAGGAAAAATACTAATCAAAATATGGATTTTTTGTTGATAGTTTTTCCACTGACCGACAATGAGCGCCTTGAATTGTGGGCATCCACTGTCTTTCGTATCGACGGCAGCCCCATGGACCAGAGAGTGCAAATACACGTGGGTCATCAGCATTTCTGGCTTTTCCAGAGTTATGCAATCATACAGGACTTCCCGGCAAAACAATTTGAATCTGTGTGTGCCTTTCGAATGCCCTGGGTTGTCTGAATCTGGAAGGGAAAAAAAGGGGAAAATAATTCAAAAAAAAACAAAACACGATCGAGTTCAAATAGATTCATTTTTTCTTTTTTTTTTGAGAAAGTATTTCCCTCACTTGAATGCATTTGAATGTCCTTTTTTTTAATTCACTAATTGGTGTTTTCTTTTCCCCCTTTGGTTACAAAAAAAAACAAATGGAATGTAACACTACTGACCAAGGGACTCCAGAATTAAATACACATAGCAAGGAAAAACTGTAATAAAGGCAAGCCGCAACACAAAATTAAGAAACAATCTGGAAGAAAGAACGTGAACAGACCCCAAAAAAGGGGGGTCTAAAAGCACAATACATGGACGTATATGTGGATGTTTATTTTTTTTTTAAATTATACATTAATATATAAACACATTTCCTAAGTCAAATATCGTTTGTTGATGGAGAGGGGGAACCCACCTGTTAAGCAGAAAAATCTTGCGAAACCCATAATCGACAAATTGGTGGAATAGGTAGCACACAAATTCACCAGGTCGTATCCCCCCTGCGGACTGGGCATCACCATGGATTGATGGAACGCCGTCGAAAGCAGGGTTTTTACTCCCAGAGGATCCTGGGTGTACGACAGCATCCCCGATTTCTTTTTCACGAAAATCTGGAGCTGACTGTAGACTTGGGTCAATGCGGAGGCGGCGCTTCCATCCACCACTTGGAACCAGTACCTTGGACCTATAACCTGAATCGATTGGACCTACAGGGAAAAAAAAAACAAAGAAAAAAATATATATTTCACAGTTTTTTCCATTTTTTTTTCGGTTGGGGGAACACATACACCGAGGAGTTCTCCAGAAAACGAACAAATTTAATTTAATTTGATCAACAAATTATGAAAGGGAGGAGTTTAAAAACTGGACCGGAAAAAAAAGAAGCCCAATTTAAGTTATAAACCCGTACAACTTATTGCACACAGTGAACGGGCCACATGAGGCTTCTGGCAATTTGAAAAGATGCCAAAAAAAAAACAAACGAACCATAACCAAATCAATGACACTGCTTACCTCAGTATGTTCCGGAAGCAGACAGGGCGTTTCCATGATGATCTCCATCCCTGCTCCGCGTCTCGAGTGGTGTTCCCGTTGACCAAATGGAGTTCCTACATCGGCCAGCACTGCATCCAGGCTGGACCCAAAGTGGACTGGCATTATATCTGAGTTCGAGTTTTGTGGGTCTTCCTTGGGGGGTTTGGAGTCGTCAGGGGTGGGCCTCAAACAGCTGTCGACTTTCAACTTGACCCTTAAGGGAACCGAAACACTCTCCCCCGTGTCGACATCTATGCAAGCGATCGCACGGGATTCCGAGGCCAACACGTACATGTGTCTGAAGGCCTACGATTTCAAAACCATCCAAAAAAAAAGAACACTTGAGAAATTAAAGATAAATCAAAATTGGGGGGGGGGGGGGGATACCGCCCAAAAGATTGAAAATAGGCCAAAAAAACTTCAACATCGAAAACCAATTAGGAATTAAATACAAATTAGGAATTGTTAGGAGTTAACAAACGACAGCACGAAAAGAATCACTTTTGCAGGATTTTCGACAACCGGCCGATCGAAAGCAGTGTTGCAAAACCCTAAGGGGTTTTCATTTTTACACAAAAAGGATTATCTCCCACAAAGGCTTAAATCAGAAAAAAAAGTGCAAATCAAGTGCTACCTGCAAATGACAGCGCTGGTCCATGGTGTTCTGGGGGAATTTCGGAAACAGAGATATGAGCAAGGAAGCCACCGCCAAGTTATCCGTCCTGAACGATTTGTAACCTCCTCCCAAAAATAAGAACCCCAGGGCCATTCCGATGGCCATGTGATTTCCATATCTCAGGCCACCCGCACTGCCAGTGTTTGGACCGGTGTTCGAGTTGGATCCGGGCTGCAGCCGCATGCGTAAGGCCCTCAACAGTCGGAATGTCGGAAGATGGCCTGATATATATTGCCCAAAAAATAAATATATAATAATTATCAAAGAAAAGTGTCAAGGAAAATGTTCATTAAAAAAAAAAGGAAAATCGGTTGTTTAAGCAGTGGCCGGGCTCAAGGAACATTCCAGCCTTGGTCCGATTAGTAATGAGTGTATTTCGGAAAAACTGTGCGATATGATTTCGAAGCAACACATGTAAATGCATTTCTCTTCTGCATCATACAGGCCTTTTTCTTGTGATTTTTTTTTTGTGTGTGTTTTTTGTGTGTTTTTTCTGTGAATTTTGTCTCCGTTGTTTAATACATACATCTATTTATTTGGTCTATTTATTTCTCCTGGGGTGAAAGAAAAAAAAAGCAGCAAGCAACACGGACCTGTTCCAGCCATCACCACACTGAGTGCCAACGCACAAACATCGCAAACCGTCTGCAACGCTTGCTTGTCGATTTTTCCATAAGTCACGTCGGCCCCTGCCGAACTGTCTGGCACTTCCTTTTTCAGTTTCAAAAATTTCAACACGAAATCGTGCAAGGTGGCCCTTGCAGATCCGTCTGCCGTCCCAGCATATTTCAAACCCATCGCCAGGCATGCACCTACATTTTTTTTTTAATTGTCAATTTGAGAAGAAAAATGAACAAAAATTATACGTTTGTATGGCCACTCAAGCTCAAACCGAGATAACCAGTGGGCTAATAAAAAATACGTATATAAATATATGTATATTTAGTATTTTAAGTATCTTTTTTCAAATATTCACATTTTTTTCCCTTGGGGGGGGGGGGGGGGGGGGGTTGAGGCATTTTCTCGCTGTTTGGCTTTTCTAACATTCCGGGATCAAAGCCTGGAATAGGGATTCCAAATACAACCAAGTTTTGAAAATCGCGAATTTCAGCCCCCTTGGAATACCTGCCACAGCATTCATGTGCGCTTGCGCAATGACTTCTTTGTCTGCCCCTTTATCTGCCCCATTTCCATCTATGGTGAAATAACTATCCAAATCTCCGGACATGAATCCAGGAAGTTGCGCCTTATGAACGAATACAGAAAATCAAAAAATCAAAAAAACTCGCTCCCCATCATTCAAAAACAAAAACAAAGAAACTAAGAAACTCCACTCGCGAAAGCGACGAGAAAATTTCGAATGAAGAAAAAAAAAAACAAAAAAAAACAAGAAACAAGAAACACTTGAATCCATTTTTGGTACATGCATACCTTGAGAATCAAGAAAAAAAATAACTGAAAAAAGATCGACTCACCTGGATCCACTCTGGGGTCGGCTCAATGGCATCCCACAGAACCAAAGATCGGCCCAACACTCGCAACATGATGAAATCGGGACCGACCCAATCCAGCATGAAGGGGGATTCCGGAATTTTGAATTTCATGGCAATGTCTTCGTTGTTGCTCCGAATGTACATCAGCGCCAAGGCCATGGTGGCCGCAGGCGAAGTCACGTCCAAATTCACCATTTCCCCCTCCAGCACAACCTTATCCATGGAAAACAGCAGAGAAACTTTTATTTTTTTTCTTTGGGGGGGAAAGATTCACTCATGTATGTTGTTGCAACAGGGTGAATTTGACCTACTTGTAATTTTTTTAATTTTTTTGTTCCTTTTTATTTTTCCCCCTTTATCATTTTGTCACACCCCTCCCTCCACTCCCATATATTCAACAGATATCCCTTTTTTTTCACAAACATTTTTCTGGTCAAAACTACCCTGAATTATCCAATTATCTCATCTAAAAAATCACCTGAGCGTGGTCTCCGTCGGGGCCTCTGTTCGTATTGTGATTCGAAAGCTGGTCGGTGCCCGGCACACCCTCCACCATTTCCATATCCCTCAACTCTATATCCCACGGGGTCCCTCCAGGTCCCAAAAGGCCATCCAGTCCCGGAGGAGCGACCGGCGTCGACTGGATTCGCCTCACACTTGGTTGAGGATTGTTTCCACCCACCATGAAGTATCTGGCCACACACACCCCAATAAAAACCCACCAAAAAAATTCAACCACATTTCACTTTTTCGCTGTTTTTTGGTTAGCTGGTTTCCTTCCAACAATGGAGGTCGATAAATCAGGAAAAATGGGTAATTGCAATTGTGTACTCAGCCGAATAAAACGATTCAGGCTTGGCAGTTGGGGGTCAGATGTACGACATACAGACACACACACCTTAACGTGTCTTCGATTTGCATGTCGTCGATTCCACAGCCTTGGCCCCCCATTCCCAAATTGATCAGACCAAGGGCGAACCCAGCGGCCAACGCATACCCCTCCCTGTCGGTGGTCACCCCACCTTGGACGAAGCCGCATCCAAAATCTATGGTGGTGTTTTTCCCTGGCCGTCGACCGATTTCCTCCAGCATTAACGCCGTCATCATTCGGTGGGAGGTGCCTTTGTACAGCAGGCCCAGAGCCATCAAGTTTGCAGCCTAGTAGGAACAGGGCATCAGTAACCTCAGCAAATTTTCCAAACTTCCGTCGTTTTAAAGCATGCTCGGTTTCCAAAACAGGCAGTTTTTTCGACATTGAAGAAATTGGTCTGACACAGGGTCAGATGGTCTATATACATAGATTTTTTTTTGTCTTTGTATAAATCTCTATCTGTATATATACTCTCAGAAACTGGTCAAAACATCGAACCTGCATGTGGGAAGGGGGCTCCACTTCTGGAATGTTCTGTGGGATTCGGTGGGGTAAATGCAGGAACATGATGGTGTTGGCTTTAGCATCCATGGTCCCAATTTTGGAGGCCCCCAAACCGATCAGCAACGCAATCGTAGTGGCTGTATGCTGCATCCCCAAGTACCGAGTGGCATTGGGATTTGTCAGCTGATCCAAATGCCCTACCAAGAAAACAAAAAAACAAAAAAACTCTGTGGTTGGGAAAACTGGGAAAATTCTCCACAGAGAAAAAATATATTCAAACAAACACACTCTCAACCTTCATATTTAACAAAGACTGAAAAAGCGGGAAAAAAAAAATTTGAAAAACACAAACTTATCTTCGATATTTGAGAAAGACTGTAAATGCAACGGAATGGAGCGAAAACAAGAATCCTTGAAAAACCGCCACTGCTGTTGGTTTTTTCTTTTAGCATCATTATAATTGTTCCAAACACCTGTGAGGCCAAGGGCCAAAATGACACCAGCTCTTTCGAAACTTGGAGGTTGGTTGGTATTGGAGTTGAGCCATGATCGACAGAGGTCGGACCCCCTTTGCCTCAGAACCAACCCAGAAGCAGCTCCGTTATGGAACTCCGGCCATGCGGTCAAATCTGCCTGGGCCCCTCCATCTCCTAGGAAAAAAAAACACGCACTAAAAAATCGAAAAACTACAATTATTAGTGGTTGAAAAAAGTATAAAAACAAGATGCACAGCTGAGTATTAAATATAGAAAAAAACGATTAAACTTGAAAAACCACAGTGAACCCCAAAATCGACCAAAATAGGCGATTAAAGAAACAGCAAAAAAAAAGGTCTTATTTTTCCAACCTGTTCCTATGTCAGACCTGTCGGCGGCTGCTGATTATTGAGCTCCAGTTTGATGATCGTCGGTCTTCCAGGGATTCTCCCATTGAGGCACAGCTCCGAGATGTTCAAATCCTCTGCTGGCTGCAATTGAACGGTTCCCAGAACGAAGGCGCCCCTTCCAACTGGCAATGCCATGGTTCGCAACGCAAGGGCCATCAGTCTGACTTGATACCGCTGGTGCACCTCCGGCCCAGCATCGTCTGACTCCGACTCCGAACCCAGTTGAGCGAGTGTCGCTGAGCAGAGCAGCTTCCGAATCTGTGAGTGTGGGGAAAAACAGGGAAACAGCCATGGGCTGAATAATCGAATCAAAAAGCAAATTTCCTATTTTTTTATTTTTTTCAGACACTATTTCTTCTTTAAGAAAAAAAACACCAAAAATAAAAAAATAAAGCAAAATTTAGTCATGGTAATAGCGCTGTTTTTTTTTTTGTCCTTATTTTTTGCTTGTGGAAGGTGTTGGGCAATTTCTGTTTGCCCCCCATGTTTGATTTTGATTTTATACACACACACAGAAAGATATATAGATTAAATACCTCCCGTAAGCGTGCATCCTTTCCGAATCTCAGGGCCCCAATGCTGGTGATGACCTCCTCCAGTCCATCGTCGTCTTTGGGCGATGTCGTCGTATTTTCCAGGTCCCCATTCTTGATGCCATCATTTTCCATCTCATTCACATCAGCAGTAGGAATCCAAAACTGGCAATTATACGGCAAACGCACCGGAAATCTGCCATACCCACGTCAAGAAAAAAAAAAAGAAGCCAGAATTCACTTGACAAATATAAAAAAAAATACTGAGATGACAAGAAGCTTCCTGTTTTTTCATTTTGACATCGGATCAAAAAGACTACCTGACAGCATCTGATTTGCATCAAAGGGACTAAGAAAATCAGTTTTAAATTTTTTTTTAAAGCAATATCAAACGATCTTGTTTTTTGCAGTTGCACTTTTTTCTTGATCTGTCAAATTTACCTTGAGACTTCAGTGGCGGGCTGACCAGAAGCCAAGGAGGTGTACGGGCCACCGGGCGTATGCACCGAGGCTATGGAAGCCCTGCGATTGGTGGCCGAGCCGAAAGAAGTGCAAATGCCTGAATCGGCCATCATTCCCGATTTCCCCATCAGGGTGGCCACGATATCATCTCGCCCGATCAAAGCATACGCCTCCATTGACCAACCTGTTTGCCGGAAAAAATAATAAATAAATAAAACATATATATTAAATAAAACGAAACAACGAAAAACAAATTCCGACATTTTCATCAGTTGGGTAACATTTCCCAGAGAGCACCTTGATTTTAATTTCCAAATTAAAAAAAAAGTTGAAAAAGATTGTTGCTTCACGCCAGTTTAACAGAAGTGGAACAAAACAAAAAAAAAGGCAAAAAGTATGTAGAACCGGGAACTGCTGATTGCTTTTTTTTATTAGTTTTATTTCTGGTTACCCGTTGGAGGTTTCTCCTTGCATCTGTGGATGGCTTCTCTGATGGGCAACGCAAGTCCAAACGGCAAAGACTCCAGTTTCCGCAAATCCCACTTTCGTTCCACGAGGAGGTTCACAACATGCTCACACTCCTTCCTGATAAAATCTGAAATTAAAAAAATAAAAATAAAAATTTGAAATTTAAAATCAATACAATCGTTGAAGAATGCATTCGTGCAAAGGTGACTTTTTTTAAACTGTTTCAAAACGGCATCATTTCCTTGCCCGCAGAATGTCTTGAAATGGTGTGTCGAAAACTCTGTGCTATTTTTTTTTATTTTTGTTTCATTACTGTGCACCTTCTCCTGCTTCCACAAACGGCTCGCCGCATTCCTTGCCGATTTCGAAAAGCCTTTGATAAATTTGGAGGAGATGGGCAGAGGTCGACGATTCCAGAAGTCCCCTGCCACTGAGCCACGGTGAACTGCCCTTCCCTGTTCAATTAAAAAAAGGAAAAAACTGGCCCTTTTTTCCCCCCTCCCTCGATATTTTTAAATTTAAAGAAAACGGAGATGTGCATGAAACTTTTTTTCTGTTTGATAAACCACACATCAGATAAAAATACGCTATGAATGTTTTCACCCCCCTTACAAAAAATCGGCTGCACTTGAAACCAGTACTTTAGGTGGGACAATGCATGAAACTCAGGAAACAAAAATTCAAAACGGTATATTCTTATGGTTTTTCACTCTTATTTTATTTTTTACTTTTTTGTTTGGGGGGGATGAAAGTACCATAAAAAAAAGCTGTAAAACTGAAAAACACACACACACACACTCTGAGTATATTATTAAAACAATATTACTTTTATTTTTCCCTGGACACTGAAAATCATCCCAGTGCACTGAGTGTTACCAGTGAGCGTGGCGAGGAGTGCTCTGTGGATGTCAGTCGGCCTGGGGCTATCCGAAATCAGACAAAGTTTCGATTCGTCAAAAGGGAATCGAATTCCCATTTGCCGAATCGCATCCACCCCGATGTCTCTGGCGTAATGATCAATGTATTTGTCCGCACCCACATGAACAGCCAGGGCCGTCAGAAACTGCAACCATAAAACGTATCCAGAAACTGAATCCCAAACAGTGAGAGAAAAGAAAAAAAAGTAAAAAATCACAAATTAAATTCACCTTTTTTGTTTCATGTACATGTATTATACATTTATTCATTTTTTTTATTCATTTTTTTTTTTTTTTTTTGGGGGGGGGGGGATTTGTGAAAGTGGAAACTTCTGAATAGAATACCTCCTGAAGACACACCCGTTAAGAAAAAAAGTAAAAGTAAAAATAAATAATACGTGTACATGAAAAAAAACAAAAAAAACGTAACAATAATACAATAAAATAAAATGCATAAAATGTAGCTGACAAAGATAACAAAACGAGTGTATACGTAAGGAGTCCCCCTAGATGGCAACAAATGGGTTTTCGACTTGCCTTTCCAAATTTTGACAGCAAAATCCATGTTGTCATATCCAGTTTGAACTCCTCATAGACAGCGTGCAGCGTTTGCAAGCATTCCCATAGATGCCCCTCGTTTCTCAGCATTCCAAAAACACCTTAACAAAAAAAAATGAGGGGAAATATAAGGTCAGTTTTCATATCAATGAAAGAGTGCAAAAAAAAAAAAAACTGTCGAACTGAATCTCGATCTCTTTTTTTTTTTGGCAGCATGAGAGAAAAAAAAGGGACAAAAAAAGAATTCAGTTTTTGTTTGTTATTGTATTGAGAGAGAAAAATCATTGAGGGAACTGAAAGATTCATTTCTATTTTGCAGTGAAAAATAAATCCAGATATATTGATACAACTGAAAAAGCACACAATATGTTGTTTTTTGTTTTTTTTTCAGAAAGACAACAGAAAGAAACAGCAAACAAAGAAAAAACCAAAAAAACCCCATAGAAATAGATATGTGTTCACAGATTTTACCATCCAAATAAGTCCTGTTTGGCTTAGCTGGTGCCGAAAAACAGCTATACTTTCTGTGGAGTTGTCGATATTCGAATCTCTTCCAAAAAAAAGCAACAAAAATAATATTACATTAAATTCCACAGTCAACGGGGAACTTCCAAAAGAAACAAAAACAAAAGAGCGAACAGAAACAAAAACACAAAGGGAAACTGAAGGAAATACACGAAGGGAAAAAGAAAGAAAACAATCATGTCAAAGGCAAAAAAGCAAAAACAGGATGATTTAAAAAAACCCAAAAAAAACCCCAAAAAGTGGGATGGGGTAAACAAAAACAACAGAGTGAAAGCTAAACACTACAATTCTTAATCAAATGTTAAATATATATATCTCTCTCTGTTTCGCCACCTCTTGTATATCCCTCCAATCTGCTTCATCTTGAGACACTCTCGAGAGAGTGGATTGCCCGGCGTTGGCTTCGCTGTAACGCTGGGCCCTGTAGGGCGTCATGTAAGCGTTCTTCTCGGCACATGGCATACTCCTTCGCCCACGAAAGGGCGTAAAAACATCTGGCACCGATTCCCCCCTTCTCATTCTGCCCATCCTGTTGTGGAAAACAGTGCAATATCCATCCCAGTCCCTCTCTTCGTCATTTCTTGCCGTGTCTGGGAAAAAACGATTTGCCCAAAAAAAAATTTGAAAAAAAAAATTGTGAAATTCGTTTTGAAGCAGAAGAGAAAATATCTCTACTGTGCTAAAAAATTAAAAAAAAATAACGACAGCTCTATATCTTTTTGGGGGTTTTTTTTTCCAAGCAAAAGAAATTTTTTGGAGAAGCAATACATAGCTTGGTGGCAATTGATAGAGTGAAAAAAAAATAATAAATAATAATAAAATATATATATATACATATATAAGAAAACAATTGTCACATTTCTTCTGATACACGCCACACTTTCATCCGACTTTCAATGCTTCAATATTTTTATATAGAGAAAAAAAATGCACACATCACTCCATTCTATCAACTATTTAAAAAATAGGGAGAAAAAGAAAAAGAGAGAAAGTTTTGGGAACTTTGAAAGAAGAAGTCCCAAGAAACTTGATCTCAAAAATTACGTCGGTCGGTGGATCGAATTTCCCACTCACCCTTTTGCCTCAACCAATCTTGGAAAAACACCCAAAATTCTTCCTCCCCTAGGCAAGGATTCAACGCATCCATGGCAATGCCAGGCAATGGGTAGGAAGGAGACAAATTGATGGAGCAGCGATAAACCGCCCCGTTTTTCAGAACGAACGAAACTCGGTCTCCAACAGCATCCTTCAAAAGCCTCACCGGACGCTGCCTCACTTCAAGCTCAAAGAAACTTTCTGAAATGAGGCAGGGGATTCAGAAGGAAGAAGGAAAAAAGAAAAGAAAAATACATTAGTCTAAAAGAAGAATTTTATGTCACAGATTTTTTAAAGAGCGGAAATATTGTATTATGCATCCAAAAAACCCACCTCACCGAGGAAAAAAAAAAAAAAAGATATTAGAAAAAACGAAGAAAATACCTCTACTCTGAGCCACAATTTTTTTTTACTTTTTTATTTTTTTGGCTTTTGTATTGTTTTAATGCAGGGGATCAGCTTGTTTATAAAATATGAGCAAAAATGTCACCTTGTCTTCGCTTTGGAGTTTCCATTACATTTGGATCGTCACTCTCTGGCATTCGCGCCAAAGTGGGCTGTTTTATTGCACAGAATGCAACCCCATCTGTCGTTTTTTTTCAATACATCATAAATCCCAAAAAAAGGCACCAAGAAAAGCAAAATAAATAAATCAGTGCCACAATCAAAAAGGAAAAATGTTTGTGGGAAGTATGTATACACATATACACATATATACAAACTATATTTTGTATTCTTTTGAAATTAAAAGTTGTTTCCACAAAGCCAAAAAGGCCGAGTGCGGCCCGTTCATGGAAATGTGTTACAGGTTGACTCTTCTCCCCGAAATATACATATAAAGGAAAGAGGGGGGGGGTTCCTCTGTCCCCATCCAGAGGTTAATCCACAAGTATACATATCAAACCTTCGGAAGCTTCCTGGAAGCTTCCCTTATAATATCGAAATTCAATACAGAGGGGAGGGCCTGCTGACCTTTGAGTATCTGGATTTCCCACTCGTTTGTCAGAACAAGCAGTCGGCGAGAATGCATGTCGCCACTAGAAGTCCCCACTTTTGCAAAAGGGCTCACTGCACTGACGCTCATAATCCCTTGGATTTGCGAGGGATTTTTCGCACCCCTCTTTTTGCTGTGAGGAGGGAAAAAAAAAGGGAGGTTCAATGAACAGGTTGGAAATTTGTTTTTGTTGGAATTTGTTTTTGGGGGAATCCCTTCAAACCGCTTCATATATTTATTATATTGTTAGGATGGGTAGCAGGAAAGCACTGAGCCGAGCTTGATAAAAACAAATTACAAAACAAAAATTTTTCTGTTTGAGTACAAGTTGTGGAGCAACCCTACCTCTCTATCTGAAAAAAAATTGTATAAAAATCCAAAACGAAACAAAAAAGAGGAACACTAACGGTGAGGTTCGTTTTCTGAGAATTTCAGAGAATTTTGTTTCGAAGCATTGTTATTTTATATATAAATATTAGGGACACACACACACACAAAAAAAAAAATATGTTGTTGCTGTGTTTGGAGAAATACACTAAGGGAAATTTCTATCCTTCGTTTTTTATTTCATCCCACCTGTTCAATTTGAACATTCGCAAAGTCCATGATTTTTCGCATAGAATTGCGATAACCAGTTCTCCAGAACCAGTTGATGCCATGCAAACCTGGACAGGGACCTCCTCTAAAAACAAACAAAAAACTATATTAAAAAAAGTATGTTTTTGTGGTGCAACCATTCGTAAATCTTCGTTTTGCCTTCAGCAAATCAAAAATTTACAGACCCACATAGCTACGAATATTTTTTTTTTTTCGGGTGTTTTTCAGATTGGGGAAACTCACCATCAAGCAGCTGGTCTTCTTCGATGGCATGGAAAATCGGAAACGCACTAGGCAAAGGAATTCGTTTCGATGATTTTCCAAGAAATGGGCCCAAGCTGCCATCAGTGGGCAAATGGGAAAACACTGCCGGAGAAAGCGCTCCATTTGATAACCTAGCCTTCGATCTGGCCAAAAAAAAAAGGGAAAAAAAGCTTTCAAACTCGTTTGCATTTGATGGAGAGGCTACACAGGGCTCTCAGCTGGATGCATAATATTTGTTAAATCAAAGAAGAGAATTTTTATTTTTTTTTTAAATCTATTATTTTTCATTTTTGGCATCAGCATGGTAATATTCTAAAAAAAATACATTTTCAAAATAAAAAATAAAAAAGAAAGAATTAAAAAATTAAATTGAACCCTCCAAAAACCGTGAAATTTTTGTTTTCTCTTTTTATTTCCAAGAAGAAAAAATGTGACAGAAAAAAAAAAAGAATAATACATTTTCTGGTCATTGATATTGGCATGTACCTCGTGGCAGTAGCCATGTTTTTTTCTGAAATAAAACTTGGAGTCGCCTTGGGGTCCAATGGCAGCCCCGGAGTCATTTCCAAGTAGTCCACAGGAATTTGACTTGTCCTCATATTTACGCACTGCCAGACTGCAACCCGATGAAATTCCTACAAATAAAAAACAAAAAAATCTGACGCCTTTTTCCAATTTGAGAAAACAAATGCAAAAAAAAAAGATGCATATCATACGCCCTTTTTGAGTCGATTTTAGAAAATTCTCTGAAACACTTCCGACAAAATTTGACAGTTGAAATGACATAAAAAATAAATCACATAAAAAATAAATCACATCATGCAATACTTTGTATTATACTTTGTATTAATCTTGTAAAAATAATTTTATTTCATACTAAACTTCATTTAAATATTTTTAAACTGTTTTATTATATAAAAAAAGTCAGCAAGTTTTGACAAATCTGAATTTGAGTGAAATAATATTACCTGATCACGGTGTGTGACGATGTAAGGGGCCTCCTTGCTGGACCAAATTATTTTTTCCCCTTCCAGAAAAAAGAATTCATGAAGATTTCGACCGGCCGTCAGCACAGGGTGCAAATTATCTATCGGACTCGCCATGAATCCGAAAGTCAATCCTCTCCCCTGTTTAAAACAAATGTTACTTTTTTTTATATCCAAAAAAAAACAAACAAACAAAACGTATTTCCTTCATCAAAACCAAAAAAAAAAAAAAAGCCCCTTTTCCTATCAAGACGATGCTTTACAATGAGGTTAGAAATAATGCTTCCAGCACCGTTAGTCATATTTGGTGCGTGTGGGGGGGGGTGTTTTTCAATGTACAAAAAATACAATTTTTTTCTTTTTTTTTAATTGAAATAATATAAGATGTATCTATTGGTACAAAAAATGCAAGGGGAAAAAACAGTGAAATATCCCACTAAATAAACTAATAAAAAAGAAAAAAAAACTGACCTCCAATATGAGTCCTGACGGCAGCGGCCACATGTCGAAATATTTTTGAGAAAACGGCGAAGTGACTAGCTCCCCAGACAGTCTGTACACTGACACCATATTTTGCTCCAAAACACACAGAACCCGCTCATCCTCTTCACAATCAAATCGGCACCAACAGGCCTAAAAACAACGAGAGAAAAAATAGTTAATTAAATACATTTCACCTTTCGTGAGTGTATCAGGACGAACACATGGATGGAAATGTACATGGGCCAATCAGGTTTGGCAGATTTTCAAGAAACATGTCTAAATGCAAAAATTTGCATGCTGTGCAAAGAGAGTGAATCAAGGACTGCTGAGCAGTTGTTGCAGAGGGGCTTTTCTTCGCGGAGTGGATTTCTTGGCTGTTAAATTCTCAGCTCTTCTTTTTCGCTGAATCTGTTTGGTTTTTTACCTTGTGGACCGTCGAATCGAAACTGAATTTTTTCCTCAGCACCCCTCCAGCACTCCAAATTACACTTTATTAGGGAAAAAATAAAACAAAAAACATTTCAACACAGATTGCAGAATCGTCAAGCAGACCCGCCAATGCACGGATTCCTAAGCAACGAAATATTCCACATGCTCCATCCAATAAAAAGAAAACCTTTTTTAAAACCGATTGAAAGAGAAATTCGCATAAAATCCCAACAGTCATGCTGAAACACACTGGCAAAAATTGCCAAAAAATTGCAACGAAGTGAGCTGCGATTTTTCGAACCTGTTCTCATAAACGAATAATTCTTCGTCCGCTGAATCCTTGCCCAGCACCAAAGACCCTCCTCCATACAGCGTTACGCTGGCTTTCGTCCGATCATATTTAACCTTGTAAAAACAAAATCGAGCCTTCAGACTTCAGGTTTATACTAAAAATAACAATTCCTAATTAATAAAAACCTGAGTAACTAATTACATTGGCTTGCTTTTCTTAACTGAAATTTACCTTTGCAATTAAAAAAAAAAAAAAAAAAACATTAAAAAAAAAAAAGGGGAAAAAAGTGAGTCGAATCCTGAACAAGAGGGTCTCCTTGCACCTGATCGGCAAATTCTTTCTCAAGAAACCAAAAGACGAGTGTCGGCGAAAGAAAAAGAGCGCCACCACAGCCTGAAGACGTCATTCGACCTCAAAAAACGTCGCACAACGATCAAAACGTCTCGCAGATGGATATCGACTTCCCGCGACGGGTCCCAGTCTGACTGCGGTTGCGTTGCAGAACCTCACGGAAGTCGCCCCTTACGTATACAGAATATCGACAAAGTGTTCGGAAAGTCGTCCGTCGACATCTATTTCTCCTTCCCCCCACCACGAAGCACCTGTCTTTCCTCGCAGTCCTTCCTGCAGATCGTTTCCCCGCAGGCGATGAATTCCTTCAGAGCCAGGACCGGTTTCTGTGGAATTTGTAGGTGCGTCGTAGAGTGCGACTGACCGCCGCGCACTGGGGTCTCCATTCCTCAAGCCCCCCGTTTTTTCCACCAAGGTTCGAGAAAATAAACGACGGGTGCTCCAGGTATTGGTGGCTGATCGCCCCGCGCTTCCTGTATAGATCTTCGGTGACGTCTTGGCTCTCCCACTTTGCAACCCGAGATTTTTTCTCTGTCTGTCAGAATCCTTGAATAAAATTGATGGGCTGCTCGGGCGGATCAACAGGCCTGATTTGTGTAGCGCATGTACTGGGTGTAGAACAATGCCATGATTACGATTAGATGTTATCAGTCTTTTTTTTTGGCTCATTGTGACCCTTTTTGCCCATTGTGGCCAACAAAAAAAATAGAACGGCAAATTTTGGGGCCACAGAAGGGCCACATCCAGGAAATCAATCGAGATTCCACAAAAAAAAAGCTTGTTAAAAACAATTAATTTGTATTTTTGAAGTTGGGGCCACATTCTAATTTTCTCGGACAAGTTGGGGCCTCAAAAAGGCCACGACAAGATGAAATGGCCAAATTTAGGGTCACTTTGTGGGGCCGAAATCTTTTCTTTTTTTTTTTGGGGGGGGGGCACTAAAAAAACAAAACAGAACAAAGCAAAGCAAAGCACAGCAAAATTTACCTTTTGAGTTCTAAATTGATTGAGTGGATTGGGTGCAACCGAGTAAGCAATGATCTGTGCACATTAGCTAGTCATGTCATTCTTTCCACACATTCTGCTGTGCAGGGCTAACCAGACCCGACGGTCCATGCCAAAGTGCTCATTACAAGAAAACGCAATCCCCCACCCCCCAAAAAAAAGGGAAAATTAGCAAGAAGTTCACCAAGGAATGTCCCAGTTTTCCTACCAGTCATAACATGCATCTAAACTGCTTACAGTCTACAACACTAATATATCCAGTTCCAAACCCAAAGAATGATAATGCAGCACCATAACTAAGAATAATAATAAAAAGCCCAGTTCAAACAGTTTTTTTTTTCAAAATTCGCCTCGAGAAGGTGCATTTTTTGCGCTCTTCCTGTGGACTGGAATTTGGTCCGCCTTGTTGCACCAGAAATTAAGAATAAGAATGACGGAGCTTTACAGCACTCACATCTTGAGCTGTGTGGAGGTGTCTAGCCCCCGTTGGCAAAAAAAAAAAAAAAAATTTGCCGAAAAAGGCAAAAAACACAAAGCACACTAACGAAACTCCATTGATTTGCCTCCTATCCACAGTAGCATAAATTATAAATTGAAGGTTCAGCAAGGGATGACAGTTTTGAAACGTGCAACCCTACCAAACCTTCCCACTAATTTTTCTTGAAACATATATTGATTTTCTATACAGGGGGGTCGACATCCTCAGCATTATCCGGACTGTTCTCCACCTCACAGGAATGGAAAATATCCGTATCACAGGAATGGAAAATATCGTCTTCACTTTCAGCAGAGCGCTGAGATCCCTCTGAGCTTTTTTCACTCCAATTGATGGTAGCCTTTTTATCGATATTTTTCCAAGCGAAAGTGCCCAGATTGTGCAAGTCAATCATCCGCGACCGCTGAACTCCGAAAGCTAATTTAAAAACACCACCTTCGGAATCGTCCATCAAAGTTTGAACCGCACGCATCCCCCCCGGGAGCCCCTTCCTCTTTATGAACTGAGCTCGACCGATTGCAATCAGAGACTTCTTGTAGCTCCTCATCATGTGACATCCCACCGAATTGGAGGCTCGGAAAAACTGAAAAAAACGGTTCAGCTTGCTCTCGATGAACAGGGGGTTCAGAATTATGTCTCCGGAGCGATTGATTATCACTCTTTTCCCGACATGGGCAAACAACGGCCCAAATTTCGGCATCGTGGGGACCACGTCATTGCCATTGACGATTTGCCACGTGTCCCGAATCGCCAAATTGTATTCTCGTACGAAAGCCATGTTTCCGATCCGAGGAGCTCCGAAAGTGTGGCAAGTCACGTTTTTTCCCTGAACCCCACAGTATCGGACAACATCAGCAGCCGCCAGCACTGCTAGAGCGCCACCCATTGAATGGCCGGTGAACATCAAATGACTGGAGTGCTTGTGGAACCTCTCATCGTGGACAATCTGAATCACTCTGTTCAACACTATGTGCTTGAGCCCCCCATCCTCCCAAATGTCGAGAAACCCATTGTGCACTAGCGGTCGATTGCCCAGGAATAACCTTGCTGGGGGGTGAACCTTACGCCAAGCCCTCAAGTCAGACAGAACGTTTTCGGCGCTGTCGGTACCTCTGAACGAAACCACGATCTTACTGGACGTGCAGCTCCAGCAAATCACCACCACGATTTCCCCACCCTCCGGAATGACAACCTCATGGTGGTCCAGCTCGTACAGTTTCTTTGCCACCTCGACCGTGATTTCGTCGTTCTCTGACTGAACCCGATATGCAAGCAAACTGAAGTACCACAGCTTGAGGGCTGTTTCGAAACAAAAAGACGACAGCTTGCACTTGGGAAATACACAGCTGGCACGTTCAGCTTGCATGTCTTTCTCCCTCCAGACAATCGAATGTCGAATGTTGAACACATTCTTCCCCATTTTGACAGGCATCATCAGATATGCATTCGCCACGCTCAAACAAGTCATGGCGAGTTGGCCAGGGACGATTCCGAAAAACACCAGCATTGTGCCATGGCAGTCTCGAAGTCGAACCATGGCCAGGGAAAAGAAGGTCAGAATCACAAAACCGCCCACCACCAAAACCTGGATGAGATGACACCTCAATTTGATATGTATCCACCGGAAGGTGTTGTACGGCTTCCTTTTCAGCTGGGAAAAGCAGGTGCGTATGTAATACAGCACGCTGGCCTCGTAAATCATGAAGCTCAACAAGATCACCAAAGTTATGACCACCCTGGTACGCGCATTCCCACACAGCGTGCCGAACTCCGTCAATTTCTTGGTTATTTCGAAGGTGCTGTAGAGGGACGCTGCCCCCACAATGAAGCAAGCCTCGAATGCCAGCCAAAACAACACCAGAAACCAGTGGCTGCTCCAAGGTGCATCCAGCAGAATACCATCTTCCTCAGCCAGGGGCCGGTTTTCCCCATCCACCCACAGAGTCAAAACTCTGGCTTGTAGGACGAAGAGAAAGAAGATCGTGTTCCACATGGTGAACCTCAGAAACATCAGGATGCTGATGGGGCCACTGCGAACCTCAAGTTCGCCGTGCGTCACTAGCAGTATGTTTGGAATGACAAAGAATATCGAATTGAGGCACTGTGCCGACAGTTCTGCCATTTGAAGATAAGTCCACCGCCTTCTTCGTAAGCTCCATTGACCCTCAAATTTCGATTCATTCACCCTGTGCAAATTCCAGTTTACTTCAGTAAAAGTCAAAGAACCCCTCCTTCAAACTACTTAGCATCTTTTCAAGTGTTTTTTTTTAAGTGGAAAGCTCATCGTTGATCAGTGCTCCATATCTCGACGATGCTGGGCATTTTTTTGGAATCGATTGATCGACATGCAGCCTTTCATTTGGTTCATTTACGAAAAGTCGATGAAAGAAACTCTGTGTGTCAAAGCACCCTCCCCCCCCCCCTTTCTTTCCTAGGAGCACTCACCCACCTCCAGGAATATCGACCCAAAGTGCTCAAAAGAGTCACCATGCAAATGCCTCCAACGATCAAATTTGGGATCCCCACTCTCAAGGAGGCCTGCCCGTCTTTGAACACCCCTTTGCTTTTCATCACCACCTGACTCACGAGCAACAGCAAGCTCATGAACACCCCCACATATATCCCCCTGAATATGTATTTGGCGGTTTTGTCCGGAAGTATTTCCATGCGTGAAACGACATCATCCTCCGTTTTTCCGCTGGGGGTACGTCTGTAACGAAAGATCAATCGCTCCGAGAATTTCCGAAAAGTGGTGGTGAAGCCGCTGGGTTGCGCGTCAGAGGCGCTGATTCGAAAAAGTGCACCTTGGTTTTCTTGCATGTTTTCATGCCGAGAATAGGGCCGGACTGTCACGGCATTTGTGAACGACGACGGGATGAGAGGGAAGTTGTGCGGGCTGTGTTTTTTGGTGTGGAAAGCTCCCATACATTAAAATGCATGCAAGACAGGTGTCAGATTTTGCACACAGTCGGACAGTCATTCGTCATCTCTGTGAGAATGGATCTTGATTTGCCAGCACAGCCCACTCCCGTTGTAACGGACCGCTGAAACGGCTTCAAAATCGCTCGTAAAATCGGGATTCCGTTTTCCCTTGAAACCAGATTCTACAGATCTGTAGAGGTCCTCGAGGTCCCCCCCCCCCTGCCCGTTCTAACAAAGATTTTCCCGATATCTCTTCGGATTTGATGAGGTGATTGTTTGGTATCAGCAGCAGAGTGGCTCCTCAGGCAACATGTAATCATTGTTATTGTTATTTAATTCCACCATCAATCAATTCAGTTTTCCCGTCGGTCAGGGTCTCCAAAAAATATATTTGGCTTGTGTTGTTCATTTGCGATTCTCCTCCTGTTGTTTCTGGAAAACCAAGTTTTCCGTATCAAACGTCTTACAACAAAAAGACAACTCCGAACTCTCGTTCACAGCATTTCCTTCCCGACTCACTCAACTCTCTCCGCTTACTCATACCTCGTACTTCTAACGTAAAACCCCAGATGTCACGGAGAATCTCTCCTCTCCCGACAAGTCAATTCAATCGATACAAATCCTCTCTCTGAGTCAATCTCATGATCTGGCGCTCATTAGAAGTTACCGCCAGATGTGGCTATTAGTTGATGTGATGTCCCTATGTCTGTCTACCCGAACTTGTGTTTATTCGGGTCCAACACTCCACAATTTATGTTTTGCTTGTTTGTGTTCTGAGGCTTCCGCTGAGCAAGGTCTGTAACAACAGGAGTGGATTGCACATATTTGCACATATCTGGCAGCGTCACTGTTGATGATGAGGATTCTTGTGACGCTTCTCTACCTAAAACGATAGTGGTGGTCAAGGAGGGGAGCTCCCCTTCTCGAGAAGGGTATTCGAATACCTTGGAATTCCTTGACAAGATTTCTATTCAATAGGAACTTGGAGTTTAACGAGACGTGCGGACGGCCAGAGTTGTGCTTCTGAACAGGTTTATGTGTTTTTTGTGACCTGTTATAACGACCCAATCGAAGTGAGGCTTTATAGTACAGATCTGGGTTTGTAGTACAGATCTGTCCACCAGTTTTCATACTATGGACGTGATCGGAAATGATCGGCCGTCCATTTTCGATGTCAGGACAGGTCGTTTCACTGATCTGACCTGACACGATCTCGTTCCACATGATTCTAAAAATGATCGGTTTTTTTTTTTTTTTTTTTTACCGATCATGATCGATGATCGTGATCGTGATCGGCCGATTAAAACCTGATCGATGATCGTGGTCGGCCGATCAAAGCCTGATCGTGATCGGGATCGGGCTTCCGATTATCGATCTGATCGGCAGCTCCGATCACGACCACGATCACGATCAAGCGTCGCGACCTGTCGGCACGTGATCGGTCGATCAAGATCGGTGAAACGCCGATTGATCGGCCGTTGATCCGATCAGCTCCGACCATGATCGGCCATGGATCAATTGATCGGAATTTAATTTAAGATTCCGATCATGATCGGTCCCATAATCAATTGATCGGTCAATTGATCGGTTTACGAAAATACCCACAAGTCACCACCCGAAGGTGTTTCTGGAGGTGTAAGGATTCGAACCTAGGACCTCGCTGACTGGAATCAAGCAAATCAACGCTTAGACCACTCTGAGCTACGGTTAGAGTGTGCTCCGTGTCATTATATACCTGATCAGTCAGTCCGACAAACTGAGGTATATAATAACACGGAGGACCTAGTGATCGTGGCACAGAGTGGTCCAAGCGTTGATTTGCTTGATTCCAGTCAGTGAGGTCCTAGGTTCGAGTCCTTACACCTCCAGAAACACCTTCGGGTGGTGACTTGTGGGCATTTTCGTAAACCGATCAATTGACCGATCAATTGATTATGGGACCGATCATGATCGGAATCAATTGATCATGATACCGATCTGATCGGATAATACGATCCCGATCACGATCTCGATCAAGCGTCGGACCCCGTCGGCACCTGATCGGCAGTTTTTGATCGGCCGACCACGATCAGGCCGATCAAAAACTGCCGATCAGGTGGGGCGACCGATCTGATCGATGATCGGCCGATCCTGATCGATGATCGGCCCTGGCAGGTCTGATCGGCGACCGATCAGATCGGTGATCGGCCGATCACGATCATGATCGGTCTCCCGGTTGATCGGAGACCGATCTGATCGTGATCGGATCTATAGTATGCCAGTTTTAGGATATAGGGTGAACACTCGGTTGTTTGTTGGTCTTTTGTAACCTTCTCGTTTTCCCCAATTCAACAGACCATCATCACAAGCAGGTCAAGCTCCTGTTGCTGTACTTCCAGCCGCCAGCTTTAAAGCTTTAAGCTTCCCCACCCTTTCTCAATGTTTTTTCATTTGATTCTTCGATCAGAATCGTGCACAGTTTCAAAATCAAATATTTTTACATCGAGGTGAAACTATTCACATAGAAACCCTCTTGAAAAAAAATAATTATAAAATCACAAGATTTGAAAATAGGTACTTTCAATATAAGCACTTTCAAACTCCACCATTCTCTCTCTATTATGTCTATATATATTGTACACTATTTTCTCTCTCTGTATAGATATATTTATATATGTATTGTACACTTGAGCCCATTGGAGGTGACATTCTTGATCGCGGAACCCCTCCCTAAATTAAATTACACCTGCAAAAAGAAAAAGAAAAAAAAAAGAAACACACAGTGAGGTACAAAGCATCCAGTGCAATACAAATGAAAACTGCCAGAATTTCTCTCTTCAGGAAATGCTGAGGTTCTTTTTAATATGAAAAAAGAACTTAATACCACAAACTTTATCACTCTGTTTCAATTTCTCTTAATAAATTAGTCTATTATTATTATTAGTCTTTTTTAAAAATATTATTAGCCTGGAGTTCTCTTTTTTGAATCAAAACTGATCAGTGAAAGGTAAGGCTTCATAAGTCGGATTCCCTACCAAATCAATTCTTTCATTGTTTTCTTGGGTTTTTTTTTTTGCCATTGCTTTTTTTATATATTGGAGTTCATTTTAGGACTAATTAAAACTAATCAATGAGTGAATTACCTTTCTTCTCACATTCCTGCTATCATTTGCATTTCTTCTGTTTCCATTTCTATTGGAGTACAAACCGTTTCTGTCACGTTTTGGGGAACCCCTTTTCCTCTCCACCGAATCATCATCATTATCGACCCTATCACGCCTAGCCTTCCGCTTCCTGCTTCCTCTCCGTCGACTTCTTCGATACAGCTGAGGGGAAATAAACGCAGTCTGGAAAAAAACACACCCATTGGACACTCATTGTCTGTATGAACATTTCTGTAAAACAAACACCAATTGGACACACACTCATTTTGCACAATTCATTGGTTTCTGATTGAAAGAATCTCACACACACACACACACACACACAGTCTCTCTCTCTCTCTCTCTTTTTTTGCGTGATCAACATTGCGGATACGTTTCTTGTCAAATAAACATGGCAAAAATGCAAAAAGAAAAGATGGCATATAAAAAGCAAAGGAGGATATATAAAAAACAAAGGAGGGAGAAAAAAAAATCCTGCCTGCAGGGCTCCCCTGGCTGTGCTACGCTTGGATGGGGTGTTGTCCAACAGTCTTGCCAACAGTCTTTCCAGTGCAGCCATGTCTTCCTCATCTTCATCCTCAAATTCCTCCAGCTGATTGGAAACGAATGCAGCAAGCTTGAATGGATCCCTCAGCCTCTTGTGCATTTTATGCCGATCATCATCTGAAACGCCCATTATAAATTAATACACTTTCAAAAGTTGAATGAGTGCAACATCAATACTGTAAAATTTTGTACTGAATTTTTACACTAACCATAATGTAAATGCGAGAGAGCATATTAGCACAGCATGAACACAGTCTCGTTTTTTTTTGTGACTTGGTGAAAGTACCTTCTTCGGGAAAGACATGCTCCCCTGTTAGCATTTCTAGCATCAGGACGCCCATTGCCCACATGTCGACTGAATGCACTGGCAATGTACCATCGTCAAACCTCAACTCTGGTGCCCTGCGAACCATCCACCAACATATATATTTGCAAGCACAGTCAGACAGGGTAGAAGGAAATATAAAAAACATGGCAATTGACAATAGGGTAAATAATGGTAATAGTACCAGAGGAGGGCACAGTTTTGACTATTCTTTGTAAAGAAAATTAAGCAAACTATGTCAACCAACCAACCGTGGCCAGAACTTCCTGCCATCAGAAATATCCAAAATGCAACAGTGAAATCCAACCTCTGGAAGAATATATCATAAATGGACCTAAATAGAAGCCATCCTGGGTCAACCTACCAATGCCTGGCAGAAGTGGAATCTGTGGCTCTTCTCAACCCATATCCCGTCAGCTTTGCACCATCATCAGTCAGCCAGATATGCACAGGCCTCACATCTTCATGAACGTAGCCATTCTGGTGTAGATCATTCAGGGCCCTGAATATGTCCCCTGCAATTTCACGGACCTAGAAGAAATTTCCCAATAGATTCAGATTCATGGACACTGTATGATCTGTTCATATCAAAGAAACCTCATTTTCTTTTTTTCTACTTTTTCTACTTTTTTTTTTTTTTTTTTGGGGGGGGGGGGGGGGGGGTAATGTGTTTCCATAATGTGACGGGCAGTATACCAAACCAAAACCAGGACCTGTCTCTATATATTTCAGAGAATATCAAAATCTATTTACGTAATTCATGAAAGAATAGAAGCTAAAAATAGCCCCCCCCTCTCTTCCATTACAAAGAAAGTGGGTTTCTTGTTCATGGAACATTTTAGAACACATTGTGTTGCTAGTTGTCTACTGGGTTTTCAGGGGAGGAAAGGGTCCAAGAAACAGAGACAGAGCACTTAACAGGAATGGAAAACCTGTGTACAGTGAAAAGAAGAAATTATTCCAACCTCTTCAATGTCTAGGGGTCCCTTCTCTAGGTAATCTTCCAAGTTTCCACGCTCTGGCCATTCCATAACCAAATGATTTCCTGAAACAAACCACATCACTGTCCTTCATTCAATCTTCCAATATAAACAATGAAAAAGCAGGACAAAGATAATCGAAAAATAAATCTGGAACCCCTGGTGGACCAATCAGGCTAATGAACTGTTACCTGGATCTTCGATCAGCTCCAGAGTGTTCGTAATGTCCACCTCGTCCATCATTTCCCCTTCTCGATTCAATATCTGAGCACCGGTTGGCGTCAGGGAAACCTTCAACAGCACCGTGTCCCCCGTCTTATCTTCGACGGCACGGATACACTGAACTTGGCCGCGAATCGTCAAAACGATGTCTTGCAGAGTGTACCGCTCAAGCAAATCCTTCGAAAGCCGTTTCTCCACTTCTTTCAAGGCTGCGCAGCAGAAACGACACACACACAAAGTCGGGTGGGTGGGTGGGTTTCCGATCAATTTTATTCGCTATATTTGAGCAGCACGACCCCCCCCCCCCGTGATCGGGAAATTGAGGATTCTTGGAGCGCATACCCTCGTCATTGTTGTGGCGGGGCTGGTTGGGTTTCGGTTCCACCACAGCTAATTTGGTGTTATCGTCGTCAGACCCGCCGCCGCCGCCACCACATGGAGACTTTGGACTCGCTCCATCCCCTTCCATCTGAAACACCAGCCAAAGATCGCATCGATAACCCAACAGAATAAATCCATAGCCCACGCCGAGACGCGACTCCATATCAACGACAATCTTGTTTCTTTGCAGGTCTTGTGAAATGGCATGGCAGCGAAATGAGCGCTGTTTTTCTCAACATTGGAAAAGAGCTTGCGGGGGGAAAAAACTTGGAGCGGCTGTAATCAGGGCTGTACCTTCATGCTTTTCGCAGATCACCGCCGCCGCCGCCACCGTTTTTCGAATATTTTCTTCGAACGATCCTGAGCCAGCCAAGCTGTTGTTTTACCTCCTAGCCTCTGAGCTAACAGTTTCAATAACTTAAAGCGCTATTTGCCATATGAAGAAAAAAAGCCACGACCACAGTTTTTAATTCGTTGGGATTCGGGCTGTCACCAGGCAGCAACGGTCGGTAACGATGCTGTCCAACGCTTCCCGTCCATCGTGTGGATGACCTGTACGCAATTGCTAATCCATCAATGAATGCAACATTGTACTTTTTCCCAGTGGTGATTTGCTGGGTGGAAGGGCACCCTTCCTTTGAAGATTTTCTGTCAGCTAACCAAAACCAAACCCCCCTTGCAACAAAAACCTGTTGCTGGAGAACATATGTTGCATTCATGGACGAAAAAAAACACTTTTTTCCCCTTTGTTCGAAGAATTCGTTCCAATATAGGTAAATGCGGCGGAAAAAAGGTTTTTGTACTTGTACAAGCCCCACAATTTCTCCCCCAGATTCTATTTCGAGGTCGTTTCCAGAGGTTTTTAGAGGGAAATCGACCACCACTAGCTTCCCAAATAATTGGTTTGCACTCTCAATTAAAACTTCTGGAAATTTCAGTCATTCCTATAACAGGGATTTCGTCGCCATGTGAAACAAGTGTTTTTTCTTTTCCCTTATTAGGACTCCAATGCTCATAGTAACACAGAGATTTTGTCATTCCTTCATTAGCCAAGCACCCCATTTTCTTTTCAATTACATATATGAACGTAGAAGCCAACCCTCCCCCCAAAACCCCCCAAAACCACCACCCAAGAAATGCTCAAACCCTCCACCAAAAACACCATGCACTCAATATATAAATTGTTCAAAGATCCCCAGAGTCGATGTCAAGTTCGATGGCCCCTGAAAAGCCACATGTCAAATGACACCTCAGCCAGAGATCCTGGTTTCAAAAAACAAAACACTAACACAAATATGGTACAGCCCCACGAGCAAACGAAGAAAAAAAATACCCCTCTACCCTCAAAAAAAGCAAAAAAAAGGGCACTAGGTGGTGTCAGCCACTGCTCTTTCCTTCCTTCATTCGTTGTCTTTTTTTCAAAACCAAGTAATTACTAGTTTAAGTAAAAACCATCCCCTCAATCATTCAGTCGTCTTCTCTTCACGACTTCTACAAATGTAGAATGATTCCCACTCTTCTTAAAACACCCCGCTGGGCATTTCCAGTTCAACATAGACGGCAATTCGTGCTGCGTTTCGCGTTTACATTGGGAGCACGTAACGGAAAGATCACAACTGGAGCTTTCCCACACCTTCAACGTGGAGCAAACCAGATCGAGAATTTTTTTCATCAGCCTATTGTTTACTGTCACCATGTTTTGAAGTTCAACGAGTTGGTCGCCTGGGAAATCACCAAACCCCACATTCGTATCAGTAAGAAGGCTATAATTCTCAGCCAAAAATTCGGACAACGCATCCTCCAGACCGTGATGGGGCATCACATTGTAAATTTTCACCCACTCCTGAATGATGGTCAGGTTTATTTCAGTTCGGATGAAAGGAATCCCCATCTTAGCTCTAAAAGCTCCCAACAGGTCGTTTCCTTTTTGACCTGGCGAAGCCTTCGTCAAATTGTTCAATACTCGTTTCGCCACCCCATCAAATCCACACTTGATCGCTACGTTGATGACTTTTTGTGATTCCCCCAGCTCTCCTGGATAGACTGTCTTTGGCACACCATACAGGTGTGCAAGGAAGGAATCCAACTCTTTAACTGTCACACCAGCGAACACCGCCTCGATCCGCACCTTGCCCCCCCCTTCGTTGGTTGTGTCGAGAATGGCACCGGAAAAGATTTCCGATTGGCACAAGAATTGCGAATGCGCTACCAACACGGACCCCTCAACCACCAGCTCGACATCCGCAATTTTGTGGAATTCCTTTCTCCAACCCTCTGTGTACGAAAACGATTCGCTGCAGGGCAGAGAACGTCGATTCAGTGCTTTCTTTTCCCAAAACACTCTTCAGCCGACACGACAAGGCTACGAATAACCAAGTGACAAACACCCGCATCTGGATGGGATTCCCTTCCCTTCTTTTTCGAATTTGTTACAGAATATCGAACTAATAAACAAACAACGCAACAACAAAAAAACCCGACTTCCCTGACTTTTGCAGCACATCTTACATGTTGTCGAACGAAGTAGTCATTGTGTCCGCGTAAGAGACTGCTTGCTCGTTTGGGTCTGCGTTTGACCTCCACCAGTGATTGGCACCAGCCACTCACCCCTGTGGAAGCCCAACCTGCTCCTTCCCAGTATATGTGGAACAGCTCAGCATTTGGGTTTTGCCAACGTGGTGACTGAACCTGGCAACTTGGCCACCTGAAAGGTCATATTTTGTCTTTTCCCCAACGTTTCAAGTTCAAAATCGAGAAGGTGTTTCTATTGGGTTCACAGAATGGCAAGGGAACGAAACTTATCGCGTGTAAGTTTTCACAAACAATATCGCAGTATCCACAAAAACAGCAGCAACAACAACAAAGATTCCACACAGAGAAGAATCACAAAAAAGAGTACTGGAGAGAACGCTGCCAATCGCATCACGCCCTGTCTTCTCTGTACATGAAAAGACCTGTTAGCGTTGAGCCGTCAGTACGATCTCGAATCGCCCCCAAAGTCGACAGGACACCCGGCGTACTGCGCAAGGAAGGCCCCCATAAAACGGCAGTCGGCACACAAACCATCAACCAGCGACAAGCAATTCACCTCACGCCTGAGCGTAGAAAACAGATATTTTGTCTCTCGGTGTCCATTTCAGCCGGAAAGAATGGCGTGCAAGATTCGGATCCCGCTGCTGGTTGCGTTGCTGTGTTTGGCGGCAGTGAATGTTGATTGTGCAAGGGATTTGCTGGTTGAGAAACGTAAGTTGCTGCCTGGACGTGAAGAGAAGACGTTCAACAACATGGGGATAATCCTAAGCTTTTGGACCTCGGCTTCGATTCCTCATGTTTTATTTGTTTGTGTTTCACCTCCTTGCGTGTGGTGTTGGGTTGGATTGATTCGGCTGTTTCGGTGCTGTTTTAACGTCAATTCCAGTGTTGATAGTGACTGCTGTTCTGATCTCTGTTGGTGGTTTCCGTTCACAGCGGCGTGCGGGAAATTTCAAGGCAACAAATGTTGCGCATGGAGGAAATGCAACGACGGCAAGTTGACTTGTGCCGGTCCCGGGCAAGGAAGGTAATGATCATCAAACGTTCATGAACGAAACGAAATGAGACGAAATGAGATTTTTGATTTCGGAATTGATTTTGGTGTGATGAACAGGTGTTTCCCGAAGCCTCCTGGTAGTAATCCTCCAGGCGGTTCCCCTCCTTCCCCCACGCCACCTTCTCCAACGCCGCCCACTCCATCCCCACCTACCCCCACGCCTCCTACACCATCGCCTCCTACCCCCTCTCCACCTACCCCGTCCCCACCTACCCCTTCACCACCTACCCCCACGCCGCCTACTCCGTCCCCACCCACCCCATCTCCACCCACCCCCACGCCGCCTACCCCGTCTCCACCTACCCCGTCGCCACCTACCCCCACGCCGCCTACCCCGTCGCCACCTACCCCCACGCCACCCACCCCTTCGCCACCCACCCCAACTCCTCCCACCCCGTCGCCTCCTACCCCATCGCCACCTACCCCATCTCCTCCTACCCCGTCGCCACCTACCCCATCTCCTCCTACCCCGTCGCCACCTACCCCCACTCCACCCACTCCGTCGCCACCTACCCCATCTCCTCCGACCCCGTCGCCACCTACCCCCACTCCACCCACCCCTTCGCCACCTACCCCATCTCCTCCCACTCCGTCGCCACCCACCCCATCGCCACCTACCCCTCCTTCGCCTACCCCGACGCCGCCTGTCCCTCCAGTCAAGCCCCCAAAGTTGCAAATTCCAGTTCCTCCCGTGCTGCCACAAATTCCCCCTGTTCCTATCAACACTCCTCCTGTGCCATCGCTGCCTGTCCTGACTCCTGGTGCTCCAGCTCCTCCGGGCAGCCCAACTCCAGGCAAGCCACCTGCTTTTCGTTGTTTCTAAAACTACATGAGTTGCTGTTGTCCCTGAATAGTTTCACCCAAATTTTACCTGCATATTTAGGTGACATATCTTTGGTGTGATGTGCAGGTGTGCTTTCGACTGCGATCACCAAAGGTGATGCTGGTTCCCAGTCTGGATCTGGAGTGACCACTTCAACTGGATCCACCACCACCTTCACCCAGAAGGGGCCAAGTCCTCTTGCTGTAGGAGGAGCAACTCTTGGAACCAGTGTGCAGGGTGGCTCTGGGCCAACTGTTGGTTCCACAAGCACCAACACATTCGGCCAAGTAGTCGGCCCAGGTAAGCATGATTTTATCTGGATTTCTTGAGGGTTTGTAATATGGGTTCATCTGGATTTTTTATAAGAATTGTTGGGGGATCTACAGCGAGATTTAAGAAGTTGCTTTTGTGCCGAAGGTTCGTTGAGCACTGCAATTGGTGCCTCCAAAGCTGGATTTGCTGGAAATGGTCCCAATGTGAGTGGATCGGCGACCACGTCAGACACCAGCACTTCAACCAACACTCTTGCCAGCAACACAATCAAAAGCGGAGCCACTGCTTCCTCTGATGGAGGCGGTGTGGGCAGTGGTACCTCCCTTGATTCTTTTGCCCAGGACCCTTAGGCTGAATTGATGAGCTGCAGAGATGATTTTTCTGATCTGCCACATGCATATGACATGCATGCAATAATACGGAATAAAGTTTCCTTACCCCTTCAATCATCCAAAGAAGGGATGTGTGTGGATGAAAAGATTTTGGTTCTTTTTTTGGTAGAGAAATGTTCAAATGGAATAAAAAGAAAATCTGTTTCGTGAATTTATTAAAGAGCATTTGTGATCCAGCTCTTTTTTTTTTTAAATCCTGGCTGGGATTCAATCAATAATGACTTGGCCTGGTTGTATTGGTGATATTGCTTTGTAATGCTGGTGTTTTTTATCAATCACTGCCCTTATACTAACATCGATTTTCATTTTTCTGTCACCCAAAACAAATTAGAAAGTGTGCTAATTGAAAATTCTCCACAATCATCATTTTTTCCAAATCAAAGAAACAAACTTGTGATACTTCATATCTTTATTTCCAGTGATTGGTATAATTTAACTCCATGAGGTCGATTCATCTTGATAAATGTATTTACAAATATTTGTTATGTTAATGAATACAGTCCCAAAAAGTTGTTGTCCAAATATAATCCAAAACATATTCCAAGATATTTGAGATTTGGAACGATAATTGAGACGAATTATTATTAACACACCCAATATGTATATACATCGATTGACTTCGTCAAAATCAGCCAAATAACCTCACCACACTTGTTCCTAGATAGTGTCAGGTGCAAATATAAACGTCTCCTGTCTTGTGCAAAAGATGCCAGGAAACATCTTCGCTTGTTTGTTTGCAGACTGGTGGTGCAATCACTGAAATTATTTACTCGCGGAACAAATCTGCATTCATAAATACGTTTTTTTCTTCCAGACGTACAATACCAAAAAACCCTGACATCTTCCTTACGAAATTCGAGAAAGGCATCCAGTGGTTAGCCAGGGTCATAAAAATGAGCAGCCGAAATCAAGCCTGTTTCCCCAGTACCCTGTATTCTGTTCGTCCCCCCCCCCTCTCTTTTAACAAAGCCTCTGATCCGCCAACCAGGCTCTGCACGTTGTATTTCTGAGATTACGGTTTCCACTCAAAAGGATCCTGGTTATGGTGTGGAGACAGTACCAATCAAAAAAGAATCTCGACATCACATTAAAAAATATTAAAAGAAACTGCCACATCACGACCATTCCTTGTGGGTTTTCTAATTTTACTATTTTTGAATGAAAAAACAAAGTACACCCACAAATCCAGGAGGGCGATACAATATCTTTTCCAGGAATTCCGACATCTTTTGAATCCTCCCTAAATAAATAGTATTCCTTTTTTCCCTCTTTTTCTTTTTCAAAGCAAGAAGCCTTCCCCCTCAAACAAACCAGCCATACAAAAAAATCCCCACTTAATAGATCACACCACCGCCATTCACTCTGTTCAACTGCTCAAAAAAACGAAAACATTAAGCCAAGCACTCTTTATCTCGAATTTTTCCTCACCAAAGCTTCAGCTCCCTTGTTAATCAAATCTGAACTATAACCTTCCTTCTGATCTGACTTTTTCCCTTGAAAAAAATCGTTTTAATTGAGAAAACCAGCTCCACTCAGGGGCCCACATGACGAAAAGGATCAAAAAACTGCATTGAGAAAGTTATGCATGTAATTCATCGTCTTGACGTACATCTTTGCAATCCAGATGTTTAGAGAAATGTGAGTGCCAAATTCTGGACATCACCCCATCAATGCTGGTGCTACCAGATTCAATTTTAATCCGGTTGAAAAAATCCCTTTCTGATTCTTCTCGAACAGAATTTGTCCAAATTTCCATCAAGTTCTCCAGCAGGAATTTAAAGCACAATGTTATGGCTGCTCCCATTTTTTTCCTTCGCCCAAATGCGTTCAAATCGACACATACCCTCTTTCATAAATAGCCATTCGTTTTTCTTATTTCTCATACTTGTGACAACATCAATACTGGTCAAGATCTGAGCAAATTGGCCCCAACACCCACCAATCTGGCCACAAACACCCCTAAATAACCCTTTCAGCCATTGAGATACCATTTACTCAACCTTCCATCCTCTCTGATTCAATGATCAACACATCAGAGCCCAAAAACCACATCGAACAAATATCCTCCAGAAACTAAACTGAAATGCCCCAATCTGCGGTGACAGCACTCTCCTGGAGATCCAGGTCCCGAAGCCTCAAAATACCATCCCCACATATTCTTCACTGATGGTATCGCATTTTTCTTCGATCATTCAGGGTTCTTCATGAATTTGGCCTCTGTTTCTTTTTTTATTCAAGGTTTGTGGACCCTCCGAAAATGAAAATTTTCTTTCCAACATGAACAGCTCTTTCCAATCCACGATCGATGTCCAATAACTGTCTGACTTGGGCTATAATCTTGGAGCGACACCTCTTCTCACACTCCGGCCTTGCTGCCAACTTAGTCCCTCAACTGGTGACTGATTTTCCATGAATGCGAAGTCCAGAGTTTTCTGGGGGAAAATCATCCACATGCCCCTGATGGGAAAGATAAACAGAAAAAATCTTCAGGGTTCCGCGAGGGGATGAAACACACACATTCATTACTAAAATAGAGCAACAATGCTGAGTGGAATGGAGAAATCAGTTGTCAAAAGAACAAACATGCAGGATGATCGATCCATAAAATCACACTTAGGAAAAAGCACAGATCACCTTGACCAAATGATCGTAAAATCAACATCACCCACCATCGAAAGCTCTTCATTTCTGCCTTGACGCCCCAATTCCATCGAACTCTTTGAAAGATCGGGTTCTTGCTTTTTGGCCGGTCCCCATCAGACCTCATCGAATCTCAAAATTCAGGAAACAGAATCCAGGCATCTTGGATCCATGGCAGCTGGCTTCACCATCATAATCGTGAGAAATATACCAAAGGCACCCTAAGCAAATCCAGAAAAGAACCCTTCTTCCCCATAACTGAACAAAAAGGAATTTATAAATGATGAACTGCAGCAGCAATGTTCCTGGGCCTCAGCCCCAGCAGTAAAACAACACAGGACATGTTATCAAGTGATTTTTGATCACCCCTTTTCGCCGGGTAGTCAAATCTGGCTACCCCCAGTCTTCGTTGCTCACCTGTAATCTTGTAGAAAGACAACACTTGGCTCGAGGATCGCACTCCCAAAAACATCCAACAGTGTTGGTGTTGGTCCAACACCTCTTGACTTTATATAAGACGTGAAACATGGTCTGGAAGTTCATTCCAGGCTCCAAACCACCCCAGAAAATCTTTTTTGACTGTTGAAGAACGCACTTTATCTTGTGGATGAACTGTGTTGAGGTTGATTTGGGTCATTCTTCCCGTACCAATACCAAGGAAAGTGACCTGGCTCGGAGTTAGATAGTCATGCTGTTACCGCATTGAAGAAAATCACATCGATTAACAGGAGGACACTAGTAAAAAAACGCCTAAAAAACACACTTTTTAAAGTGTGTATTCATATCAAAAAATTGTGTTTTGTTGTGTATTTTTCGGAAATTGTGTATCTGAAAAATTGTGTAACACAATTAAAACCGTGTATTCTTGACCGCTTTTCGTGTATTTAATTGTGTATTCTAAGGGTTTTAATTGTGTATCTCCGTGTATTTACAGGAAATTGTGTATGTTCCTGGTGTCCATGAAAATGTGTATTTAAAGTGTGTATTCTTGTGTACAGCGACGGGAGATTTGGTGATCACTCGAAAGTGTGTATTTAATTGTGTCTTTCTGTGTAGGTGAACGGGAGATTTGTTGGGCATGGGAAATTGTGTATTCAAGTGTGTATTTATGTGTATGACAACTGGGATTGTGTACTTCTGTAGTGAAACCGGAGATATTCTTTCAAAACAATTTACAAAGATTGAATCCACTAGCCAAAAACCACCACCACCCAACTCACAAGATCCACAACACCCCTGCTCCAAACTTTTCGAGTCAAAAGCACTCAACAGAGGCGGAGCTGGCAAAACTGCAATGACCCTCTAAGACAGAAGCCTCTTCGGATTCCTTAGCTTCCAGAGCGATTCCAATCACTCCAATATGGAGGCCCTCCTTTGCCAAGCTTGTGCAAGGACTTGCTGTCAAACAGGGTCATTGGAGGGATCAGCCAATGATCCCCCCAGCCCCCCTCCTCCACACACACACTATCTCCTCTTCTGTTTTCCCATAACATGGTGCTGATTGGTTTCTAGAGCAAACAGTGTTATCGACAAAGCTCGAAACGGTGGGATCGTCCAAGGAGTCGGTGCTACAAGGGCTGGATGTTTTGGAGTCGGTGGAGGGGATTCATGGCCTTTCGGCCTGGGAGGGGCTTCTCATCCTCCATGCAACAGTTGTCAAGCTGGGTCATTCGGAACTGAATTGGCCTGGGAGGGCCACCTATTCACAAACACAGATGGATAGCGTGAGTACAGCTGCAACCTTGGGGAAAAGACGAAGGGAATAGTGAACGTACGTCGGGGAAAGACCTTTTCCTTCTACTCACCACAGTAAGCGTTGCAGTGTAAGTTGTACATCCAACCCAGCCTGTGGCAGCCAGGGTTGGGACAGTAACTAGGTCCAACAGGTTCTCTGGTATTTTGCATTGGCCAGGATTCTGTGCCAATCGCACGACCAACCGAATTGTTGGGCTGATTTTTTTTCTAGGGACACTTTTCACCGACCTTTTCACTGGCAGTGTAGGTAGAAACCACACCACACTTCTTTTTTACAGGAAGGATTCTCTGATCAGCAAAAAGTTGCGTTGCGTAATAGGACTAAAAAGGCAGGACATCTGCATCAATCTTTTTGTAAGCTTTTTTATTGAACTCAGCAGATTTCACATCAAAAAATATTCCAAGTGTACAAGGGACTTGTATGAATGTCTCTCACACACAAATATATCTCTTCAGCTGACCAATTAGGAAGAACATACCTTGGACAACGAAGCAACCGACAAGCTCACTTGTGTTAGAATCCCAGTGGATGATGGCGGCTATTTCTTCGGGGTTTCTCCAATTTTTGAATAGAAGGGGATTGGAAACAGGAGTATTGACTCGGCATTTCCTAGTGCTTTTCCCACTGCTTTCTCTCTCTGCCTTTCGAGTGGTGGTTGCCTGGGCGGCCTCTTTTTCAGCCTGAAATACAAAAAACAGATTGCTGGGAAGTAAAGAATCACGTTTTGAACATCACCAAAATAGTTGATTAGATTAACTGTTAATACCAATACAAAAGTAGTGTGAAAATACAGAAAAAGTATCCAACACTCTTACCAAGCCAAGCACACTCCGACCAAGGAAAGGCAGCGATTAAATCTGACGACCCCAGGGTTTCGATCTCGGTTGTCGGCCCCCCCCCGCCCGTCAGTAAGCATGGTCGTGTGCGTTGGGCGCTTCGTTTATGATCTCGCGTTCCTCTTCTAAAAAAAAAATGAAGAGCACGGTACAACAGCACAGCACTCCGCCCAACCTGTTCACTCAAACTGAGCACGTCCTCAGTTCCATCCGCGCGTCTTTTTCTCACGTCCAGCGCCAGCGCCAACGCCAACGCATGGGAACCTCGGCCCGCAATCACATCACGCTTGCAATCTGACAAGGAAAAGTACGGCTGATCCAGCAAGATACACAATTTTGTCTTCATGAAATCATGAAACGGAAAGCTACACACAAATACACGCAAATACACAGTTTTTCTTGCTGAAATCATGGTACAACGGAAAGCTACACGCAAATACACACAAATACACAATTAAAAACTGTGTTCAAATTTGAAATTGTGTTTTCTAGCGTGTTTTTTACTAGTGGGAATGTCCCAAAAAAATCGGTTGATTCTTTGTTGATCATTGACTGACTTGACCCTCTTGGGAAACAAGAGCTCTGTTAATAAATATCATTGGGCTGATTTTTTTTTGTTTTTGATGCTGGCCATTGATGTGACCTGTGCATGTGCAAATGATGAGGATCCAAGGCATCGACCCTTTGAATTTTGATTGTGTAACTTTGCATTGTTTTATAAGAACACATGTCTTTAAACAAATTTGATAAATTTGATATTCCTATGATTGCAATATAGGAAATTTGTTGATCGAAGCATCGCGAGAAGGTTTGAAGGGATATCCCTGCTGCATCCATGGCTCGATTCAAGGCGCATTTGGATTGAGTGAGAACTGAAAAGAAAGGATTCGATTCTGATTTGAAGTCTCCGTGCAGAACAAAACGATGTATTGTCCATGCAGCTTTATCCTTGACTAATACAGTTTTTGTGATGGTGCCCCGGAGATGGGGAGGCATTTTAACGTGGATCTTTGATTGGATAGCATTCGGCTATTCGTGAGTCGGTTGGACCAGCACCAAGAAAGCCAATTGTTTTGATCAATAATTTCATGCAGTATTGAGAAAAAGAAACAATTTAAGGGAAGTTGCACTTGGATTTAGTGAAGCTTGATGAAGGTGGTGATTAAATCCTCCTTCAGAGAAACTTGGTCCAAGGAAAACCACTTGATGTGTGCACGTAATGCAGTTTTGATGTTTGATAGGAACGGAGGGCAAAGAAATATGCCCTTAAGAAGAAAAAAAAACGGTTGCTGATGTGTTGAATGGGTACCTCCGTGCATGGTGCATTGACTGGATTCCAGCAATTAATTCGCCAGGTGCAGGCTGTTGAGCTTTGCGTTGATACTCGAAACTTGAAAACAAAAGAAAACCAAAAGAAGTGGCCTTGATGAACATTTTTGGAGCAGCGTTTCTGGCTCATGCATCCTTGGAGTTGACAGGTCAGCTTTCTGTGAACATAAAAAGCCATTATCGAGTTCACTCTTCTCAGCGATGCTGGAGAAGCTTATTGGTTAATCGTGGCAACAAATGCATGTCTTGCAGAAAAAAATAAAGTCCTGTTGAATGCATTATATCTTGGAAAGAAACCAACAGAGAGGATGTTGAAAAAAACTTGCAGGTAACCTTGATGTGCATTGGCACAGTCCCTTGATGCAGTCTGTTTGAGATATGGGAGGTTGATATTTGAGTCGATGATGCAAATTGATAAAGAAACTTGATTCAATGATTGAAAACAAGACTGCGTTTGAACAACTTTTTGTGTTTTACTCGTCTGATGCAGTTGGACTCCTGGGTGTATTCCATCCATCCATCGGATAGCATCTGCAGAAATTAACACCACAACAAAAGTCAGACGGTGTGGAGTTTCCAAAATTTTATTTCATTGAAAGGACTGAACAGGCAAATGGTTTGCATATGTACTCAAAAGCACTAAAGTAAACAAACACACCAAACAATTGCAAAGAAACGATAAAAGTTATTCTCACCTTGACCTCCAAGCATTTGAACTCCCTTCAAACAAGTCACAGTCAACTTCTGACTTGCCATTGCCCGCTCTCCAAATCAGTCCACATTGGTACCATCTTTTTGGGATGGCTTCACCTTCTGAAAGCTCTTCAAAACTTCCTTCTAACCCACACTTTTCTTTTTTTTCCCCTTCATAATTTGGAATTTTTTTTTCTTCTTGATTTTAATTTTTTTCTCTCCCCCCCCCCCCCCTAATTGAGGTTTCTAGCGCCCCACCCACACCCTCCTGAACTCCCCACCGGGTCCCATGCGCCGGGGGCTTGGTCGGGGGGCTCCGTTCCAATGCTCCTTCAGGGCTTCATGGCTGCTCGGCTTCGGGGCGGCACGGCTGCTCGGCTTGGGGCTGCATGGCTGACCTGGTGGGTGGGGGCAAGGAGATCCTTGCCCCCAGCAGAAAACAATGGTGTTAATAGGTTGTCAAGATGAAAAAAAAGGGAACAGAATTTTTGCAAAGAGGAAAAACCCTTACCATAGCCCATGGCGGCAGAGTGGGTGGAAAGCGTCCATGACAGCTCTCCAGTGTGGTTGGCTTCGGGCACAATGGCACGGCTCAAGCTTGGACGGACGGGGGTAGGGGCGGGGAAAGTGGGGGGTTCATGGGGGCTGGGACGGGGGGAATTGGCGCATGGGACGGTGCCTTGGTGAGGAGCCCCGCTAGAAACCTCAACCCTTTTACCTCTTTTTTTTTTTTCATTTACCTAATTTCTTCCTTTTTTTGAAGGGGGGGGGGGCTAATTTTTTCGCAAGACCAACGCTCCTAAATCCTTACCAAAAAAAAAGTGTTTATCCAATCCTCAGAGGGCATTTTCATCATCTTTTGAATAATGATCAATTTTTCTCTTGTTGATCAATCCATAAAATCCTGAGGGGAACAAGAATTAAACAAAGACCTTTCTTCCCTAGAAAACAGGAGTGAATCATTGCGCTGGTCTTGGCCTGATTGAACTCAATATTTTTTTCTCATTTTTCTCCCCCAATATGACTTTCGCTTTCTTCTTTGCCATGCTAAAAAAACTCCATTCCAGCGAATCAGCTCAGTTCTGCCCCTTTTTTTCGCTGCTGCCAGTTCACTTCGACTGAAATATAAGACTGACTGATCCAATCATATAACTTTTTTCTCTTGTTTTCAAATCCCCAGCTCCCTCCAAAAAACGCAGCCCTCAGTGAAATTACGCGGTGAAAGTTATTATCCCAACTGAGCCCATGTCCAAAATTCCAGGAGCAGCAACCTTCCAAAACATCTGAAAAAGAAAAAAAAGGTCTGATTTCAGGAGACAGCTGACTATTTGTTCAACTGAACTGCAAGCAAAGCACGACATTCAATGTGGAAATACACACAAAAGAATTTCTGACCACCACCAAACGTTGTTTCTCCCTCCTGATATCAGTCCACAATAAAAAAAACAGGGTGAAGGATTGGATACGTTTGACATAGGCTCCAGTTCTCACCTCTTTTTCCCCTATCAAATGGTGCACGCTTCCTCTTCGGAAATGCTCGACAGATTTTTTTTTTTTAATATTGAGAAAAGCTTCGCAGTTAGAAGCAAAACATCTTGCACAGAATTCCATGGAGATGTGGTTCAAACCGTTTGGATTGGAGAATACAGAACCAAGTTACTTCGTGTCGCCGTCCCGCCCAACCTTTTTGTTAATTTTCTTGAAATGATGACAGCTTGCAGAGTTGATAATACTTTCAACGAAGGCCAGGAAAGCCTGTTTGTTACCAGTGTCCAGAAAACCAGTGATGTTGTGTTGCAAACGAAAAACCAACAGAGAACGATGTTGAAAACTTGCAGGTAACCTTGGTGCACATTGGCAAAGTCCCGTGATGGGACCTGTTGAGATTGGAAGATTTATTTGAGTCGATGATGCAACTTGATAAGGCCTGATTTTTTTTATTGAACACGAAACTGCCTTTGAGCAGCTTTTGTTGTTTTCATTCATTTGGTGCAGTGGGATTCCTGGTGTTTTCCATCCATTCAATAAATGCCATCTGCGAAAATTAACACCACAACACAACTTAGACTGCAAACATATATTATCGAATCGTAGCAATGCAAGTGTCGCCGAATATTTATCCACCCCAAAATAGGACTGAACGCTGCAGGAATCAAACAGAATAAAAATTCAAAGCAATTTATTTTAGTGAAAAAAACACACAAAAGAAGTGGAAAGAACTCATAAGAATTCTCACCTTGATCTCCAGGAACTTCCTTGCACACTTCAGGGTCCAGGATTCGTCATAATCTGCTCCCCAATTTTCTTACTGCAAACCTCCACATTGATCCGATATGCAATCGATATTTGTTTCATGCTTATAAAGCCTTTGTTCAAACTTGCCTTTAATGAATAGTTTTCCTTTTTTTTTTTCTCCTAATTTACTTTTCTTCCTTCTATTTTTTGCTTCCCCCCCCCCCGGGTTCTAGCGCCCCACCCACACCCTCCTGAACTCCCCACCGGGTCCCATGCGCCGGGGGCTTGGTCGGGGGGCTCCGTTCCATGCTCCTTCAGGGCTTCATGGCTTCGGGGCGGCACGGCTGCTCGGCTTCGGGCTGCATGGCTGACCTGGTGGGTGGGGGCAAGGAGATCCTTGCCCCCAGTAGAAAAATGTGGCGTTAATAGGTTGCCAAGATGAAAAAAAAGGGAACAGAATTTTTGCAAAGAGGAAAAACCCTTACCAAAGCCCATGACGGCAGAGTGGGTGGAAAGCGTCCATGACAGCTCTCCAGTGGGGTTGGGCTTCGGGGCACAATGGCACGGCTCCAGCTTGGACGGACCGGGGTGGGGGCGGGGAAAGTGGGGGGTTCATGGGGGCTGGGACGGGGGGAAATGGCGCATGGGACGGTGCCTTGGTGAGGAGCCCCGCTAGAACCCAATCCGTTTTACCCTTTTTTTTGTTATTCCAAATTCAATTTCTTCCCCCTTCCTTTTTTTTTTTTTTGGGGGGGGGGGGGGAAGCACACCCTATGGTGACAAGTCTCCTAATTCTCCTATCCAATATGCACTCTGGCCATCAGGGCGAAAAAAAAGTGCTATTTTTTGCTCATGGGACATTCAAAGGCTTCTTGTGACTCGCCAGAAGAATACATATCAACTTCCCAGAAAGCATCCATTCAGTTTGGTCCACCCATCCTTTATTTTATTATTTTTTTCTGGTGGAGTGAATCCTTGACTTGTCATCAGTCTAGCTGCAGTCCTGATCCCATACAGTGCAACACCATCGCTTTGGCTTACGGTTTTATTTTTCTTTCCCTCCAGACTTCTACACATAAACTTGGAGTGATGTCAAGCTCCATATTTCTTGAGTGCAGATATTCCATACAAGGACACCTGAAAACACGACCCAGATTTAGGAAAAAAAAATAGTATTGAGCAAAAAAAAATCACCAAAGTGTGTAGACTGGTAGACACATAACAAATATTTTTTTATTATTATTTTGCTTGACCCTGAATCAAAATTATTTATCCACAGTGCACATATTTCGGACAAACGAAGCAAAAACAAGAATCTACCCCAGAGCGAAATCACCCACCTGAAGGAAACCCTTTTGAGAGGGGCACCTCCACCTGGTGCATCCAACACCAGCTTTTTGTGTGGATGGTGCTTGTCTTTGGACCACCCCCATCACCAGCCAAGGCTACGAAAAGCAGGATACCATTCCAGCACGCTTTCATCAACCTCAACTCATCATTTAAATTATCCAGAGCACCATGGGACCTGAACTGCACATGTGAGGTCACTAAAACATTGGGCTTGATTTCCTTATGTGATGCAGTAGCGTTCACCTGACCCTCTGCCAAATGGAAATACACATCTTGTAGTACATATTTATAGAATTTGGAGTCTGTGGGATCATCTTTGGGGATGTACGTATTTCCAGGTGTTCTTCTTTCAGCTTCCCCCCCCCCCCTCAAGATCACACCACAAACATTACCACAATGTAGAACATACCTTCATCGAGCGAGATAGCACTCCTCACCAAAAATCCCCAGGAACCGCCACCCCTGCAAAAATTCAGACCAATGTTGATTAGTCAATCTAACAACAAGAATGGGAGAGTTCCTTGAAGCAGAAACGACGGGAAGCACATACACAGTCACACAATCCATATGGCTGTTGCTCAAAAGCTTTCCAAAAATATATATCATCGATACTTGGATTGAGAAATGAACTTGTCCACCCTCTCCATATGTCAGCGAAGCATTTCGGCAAATTCTGTCCACAGCCTTTGTATACGGGGCCTGCCTACATATTTTTCCTCTAAAGTACACCAGCCATGAGAAAATGTTCCAGGGATTTTCACTATTTCCAGATCTGCTATTCAATTTACCTGCACTGACGTAGCCGATCGCTTCGGCAAAATAAAAAGGTCCAGGCTTGACTGCAGCTCCAACCAGCCTTTGGCGATTGGCCCTATTTCCCTGGACACTGAATCCCCGACAGCTATAGCAAGCACAGAGGGAGGAATTTGGACATCCGAAAACAGATTGGTGGCAGTCAGATCTCTTCCATTGCAGCTTCTGGAGTCGCCCTCCACCGATGCATGCCATCAACCGTCTGTGGTAATAACATCTACTCAGAAGGTTTGAACAGACGCTGTTGGATCAGGCTCACATCTACCCCTGATAGGTGGTAGAATACACACATAATCTGATGAAAACCAAAAGAAAACGAGAAACAGAAAAAAAAAAGAGTAAAATGGAAAACCCAGAAAAAGAAGAGCAAATAACTCGTTGATATCAGGAGCAGAATTTACCTTATCGCACAAAGTACAGTATTGTCTTCACGTGATGCTTCACTCAAGCTCTTCCATTTTCTTCCATCCCGACCTGTTTTATGAAAATTATATCCAATCCTTCCTTCCGCTCCATCTCCATAGTAGTTTTTCTTTCCCTCTTCACTTTCACTTCTTTCAATTAAGAGCCGATCTGTTTTATGGATCCAATATATTATATTTTTTTCTTCCCCTCCCCCCCCCCCCCTCCTATTTAGGTTTCTAGCGCCCCACCCACACCCTCCTGAACTCCCCACCGGGTCCCATGCGCCGGGGGCTTGGTCGGGGGGCTCCGTTCCAATGCTCCTTCATGGCTTCATGGCTTCAGGGCTCCGGGGCTTGGGGCTGCTCGGCTTGGGGCTGCTTGGCTGACCTGGTGGGTGGGGGCAAGGAGACCTTGCCCCCAATAGAAAAATGTGGCGTTAATAGGTTGTCAAGATGAAAAAAAAGGGAACAGAATTTTTGCAAAGAGGAAAAACCCTTACCAAAGCCCATGACGGCAGAGTGGGTGGAAAGCGTCCATGACAGCTCTCCAGTGGGGGTTAGGCTTCGGGGCACAATGGCACGGCTCCAGCTTGGACGGACCGGGGTGGGGGCGGGGAAAGTGGGGGGTTCATGGGGGCTGGGACGGGGGGAATTGGCGCATGGGACGGTGCCTTGGTGAGGAGCCCCGCTAGAAACCTAAACCCTTTTTACCTTCGTTTTTTTCTACTCGATGAATCTGTTTTTTTTCCCGTACTTTTTCTTTTTTCGACTTTTTTTTCCCTTCTATTTCTCTTCATCTTTTTTGCCTTTTAGGGGGGGGGAGGACCCAAACTGACTCCAAACCTATGCCAACCAGTGGCCCTTGAGTGATCCGTGTGACCACCGGTAACACCTCCTGTCAAAAATAAATAAAAACATGTTCACCTACCCAATACACACATTACTCGATGAAAAACACTTGATAAAACGTTCAAAGCTTCTCGCCCAGCCTGAAGGAACAAACAGAGAGTTTCGTGTCGGGATCGTCCTTACTTGCTTTAGCTCGGCGGCGCAGGAAAAAACAAACGGCCACACAATTAAATCTGGACATTTGTCCAGGCCACGGCCATCAACGCTCCAACCCCCAAAGCGCCGCCACAAAAACGAAAAGTTGATTTTTTGGAGACCTCTCCCACGAAACCCAAAATTTTCCGCGTGAAGCGAGGCCGTATTGAAATTTTAGCATGATTTTGCGCGCGCGTCTCGACGCCCAGCAGTGAGGGGACGTTGCTGGCATGAGGAATTCAGCCTGTCCTGGAGGATCCATAGTCCGACAGTTGTTCCCCAGTCCGACCACGCTAGCTAACCGCTCTTCCTCTTATTCTCGCGCGCTCGCTGGTGGTGCCACCAGCTTTCTTGACTTTTGAAATCCGAGTGCGCGTGCTCACTGCTAAGGAAAAAAAGGTGAGTGGCGCACCAGTTAGTCGCTTAATTCTAACTTAGAATCTAATCTTGAAGATTCTCCTCGAACGTTTTCATTTTCGGTTCTAGACAAAACTCTGCCGTCGGAGTTACGGAGTTACCACGAGGGCTGTTTTTATTATCGCTTCTAGACCCTGCCAGGACGAAGAGAATTCGAAACTTCCTTTTTGTTGTTCTGCGTCCTTATGCATTTGCTACTGTGTGATTTTCCAAGTGTATACCAGAATCGAAAACGTGGGAAAATGGGTTGGAGAGTCGATTCCCCTCATCTTGGTGTCTATATTGCTGTGATGCTGGTTGGTTATGATGTTTGTCATTGATGTCAGATTGTTCTCAGATTCGGAATCCCCTATGAGATCATGCATGTGTGATGCGCATTTGTATAGGACTTTGACCCCTGATGTCTGTATGCCATTTCACATGAATTCTAGGATCCTTGGATTCAAACAGCATATGAATGCAAGTAAAACCAAGGGCTGTGCCATTCTGCTTCCTTCTTGCTATTCGGTAGGGTGGGGTTATAGTTGCAGCGATGGCATTCAGCAGTTTAGCCACCAGAGGCAAAACACACTATATACCATCGAAAGTACAAAATAAAAACAAAAGATTAGCCGGGAAACAACGTTTACAAAACGTAAACCACCACCTCGAAAACACAATAATATGCGTAGGGGACCTGAAAAGTCCCCTACAGCCAATGACATGTTTCTGAGAGGGGTAGGAGGTGCTAAGACATGTTTGCGTTGATTGTGCCTAATTTCATGTAATTTAGATGTCTTTGAAATGGCTTCCATCCCAGGTCAAGCAATGAGCATAATATTTTGTCCTTTAATTCCTTATCCACCCTCCTCTTCCCCCACCACCGCCACCACAAGGGAATATATATGTGCGTAAATATATATATATATCAGATAAAGAAAGGGCATCATTTCTCCTTTCGTTTTTAGGGCAAACTATTAAAAAAAGCAGTTACAGGGAGGGCAGCAAAAGTCTACAGAAGCAAGGAAATGTGGTCTCAAAACCATGTCTCAGTATATCCTTGTGCATTTTGTGCATTTTATGTCCAGCAGGATTTACCTCTCTTTTCATTTTACAAATGACATTGAAATTCAAAAAAAAAATAAAAAAAAATGGCTGAATCATCTAACAAACCTGTCGTTGACAAATCGAAATCCCCCTCCCCCAAAAGTGTATGGCTTACTCAAATGTACCAGATAGAACAGGCAACTAAGGACAGCAAGCAAAAAGAAGTCAAACCAAGCACATAAATCATATTTTTTTCATACGCTCTCCACATCTGCAACTGAAAGAGTCGAACCACAGCCCTCATTGATTCTGCTAGTAGTGCTCCCGGCCATAGACCAGGCATTCGTTAATTTTCTGCAGCCTGTCCTCAGCGTTTTTGAAGAAAATAAAAAAAATCTTGCTGTCTTAACCAGCACATGTCAGGAGAAGAAAGAACGTTAAAATAAAAAGCCTTCAATCCAAAAACTAAAACAGCATTTTTTCCCTCCAATCCAGTTTCCTCCTGAATTTTCACTATGTCGATACAAAAACTATAGGTTACGTTAAAACCCAGCAAAAAAATCTAGCATCCAAATCTCATTCAGTTTTTGTTTTCCAAAAAAACAACAGACCTTCAGAAACAGATCTCCTGAAATGATAACAACCGCACAGGCAGCAGAGATTTTCCTCCTTTATCAAAACAGTGGAAAAACTGCTTAACAGTGAAAAACAAGTTCTTTCATTTTTCTTGAACACGACCACATTCCCCCTCTTTTCCAGTAATGAAAAAAAAAATTGAAAAACACACGCATGTGAGAAACAAAAACCAACAACGCTTCAGTTTTAGTGTGTTTTTTTTTTTTTTAAGCTAGCAAGCAGCGATGCTCGTTTGTGCATTCAATTTCGGACTTCTCGACGAAACCAAACATATCAGATCAGAGATCAGTCTTGAGAATTTCGGCAAATTTCTAACTCTAACATCATAACCTCCATTATAAATTCTAGATGAGGCCGACTGGTGCCGCCATCATTCCCAGGAATCCTACAAACTATCATTGACAGTTATTCTGTGAAAAATCCTTTTAAGAGTCTTGGTCTCAACTGAAGCGGCCTATTCACCAATCCTGGATTGTGGAAACACATGCATGCCATCGAAAATTCTACACTTACGCACAAGGACGGCTCTCATTCCCAAGAAAATGTCCCCCCAATTGCAAGAGCTCCGCGACATTCTCGATCGCTTGGGCATCCTCGATCGAATCCACGTCGCAACAAAACACAACGCGACAAAAATGCCACAAGCTCACCAAATTCGGCCACCAAATCGCGAGATCGTTCATGTGCACCGCGTTCTCCGTGATCGGCGTGACGGACTGGTCGCCTTTCAGGAAATCGGGGCGTTTCAATTTGCTCGCGTCGAAGGACGCCAAGCGGCCGAGGCAAGATCGAACGCCCACCACCATCGCTCCGAACACCCCCACCGACGCCTTCTTCGCGAAAAAGAACCCGACGTTGACTCCGCTGAGTCCCATTTGATCCTCGATCACCATCATGTCGTGGAAATAGACGATCGCACCGTGCTCCCCCACCACCGCTTTCCCCAAATTCCCCCAATCGATCACAGTGACGTCCGTAAAGGATTTCAACCGAGAAATCTCCACGCCCGTTATTTCCACGCTTCTGCGCACGATGACGGGCATAGGCCAATCCTCCATCCCACAGCGGATCTTCCCCTTGGCCAGAATTTTGAAAGTTTCCACATCCATGAGCGCCTCTCGCAAGCTCACACAGTCCTCGACGATTCGATCGGGGACGAAGTCGCCAGATTGCGAAACGAGCGCATCGCTTTTCCCAGAGGCGGCGTCGACCCACCGAATTCCCATAGTGAATAAAAACAGCATCAAGGAGCGAACAAAAGGAGTCACATGACTGGGGTGCATCATAGCTCCAGAGCTGGACCAGGGTTTCCCCCCCCCAAAAAAAAACCCGCTCCTTTAGCGCTCCTTTTCACTCTCTGTCACGTGGTCTTCCAGGTGCCGCAGATTCCCACCCCGTCCACCCAACGCAAAGAAAAAGCAAGCCCTAGGAAAGATCGTGTTTCCCCCTCACAGGTCAAATCGATCCGCCACGTTCCGAGGACGAAGGCAAAAGGGGGTGTACCTCCATTTCGTGTGGAGGCCTTCCTGTCACAAAAGCTTAAATCACCGCCGCCAGTGTGGTGGGATTTCGATCGGGAGCTTTTCGGGTTCAGCCCGTGGTGGTGTGAAAAATGGCGACTGGGCGTTGGATCGGCTTCGTTTTGAAATCACTGGCGTTTCTTTTGTGCTTATCGTCGGTTCGTTGCGCGGATCGCAATTGTTTTTCCCCGGAGCCCACAAAGTCGACGCCAGAGAATGATCGCGCCGTGGTGGATTGCGCGGGCCTCCAGGAGGCGTTCCTGGACGAGAAAGTGAAGATCATTACGCTGAAAGGAAACGTGTGCTGCGGGCGGAAGGAATGGGAAAAGACCATCGTGATTCGGCGGGCTGTTCTCGTGCGAGGGCGCGACTTCGGCGAGCTCGAGTCCGTCGACGACATTCGTTCGATCGATTTCGGCGATCTGGGGAAGGTTTTGGTGGCGGAATGGGGCGCCATAATCACTTTCCAGCACCTGGTGTTGTTTCAGGACGAAATGGGGATCGGAGGTTTGAACGTGCCTTTTTTCGTGGCGAGGAAATCTGCGGTGGGGCTGTTCGGTGAGGTCGTGGTGGGGGTGCGTAGTTGCGTCCTCCCCGTGAGCTTGTTCGATGCTGGCGCGCTGAAACGACCCGATTTTGCGCCCGGCGTTCAAAGAGCGACGTCTATGACGGACGGAGCGTTGTTGGAGGATGTGGCGATCGAGTGGCCGAACATGCACAGTATTTGGTATTTCTGTGGGGCGATATTTTCTTGCGATGCTGAGTCTGTCCAGGAAAAGAGGATCGTCGATCACGTGTTGAGTTTTTACCAACCCGATGGCTTCGAGTCAGACGAGCTGCTTGAGCCACGGTCTGAACCCAGCACCCCACGGGGCATTAGCGGAAAAAGGCGCTAATTGCAAAACAAAAGAAAATCATCTCCTTGGTTTTCGAAATTTTTCTTATTTGAGAAAATATAACAAGAAAAAAAAAAAGAAACTCTAGTAGTTTTTTACTTACTTTTTGATGAACGTTTTCTTTTGCACTGCACCCTTGTGAGTTTCTGACTAATAAAAAAAAGCCCCTGATATAGTTTTTTTCTTTTAATTTTCTTATTTTCAAGATGGTTGGTGCTTTAGGAGGAGCGTCTTTTGTTTTTTAAGATTGACCCCCCTCGAAAAAAAAAAAGAAAGAAAAGGTATTTTCTTTTACTTTTTTTACTTTTTTTTATTCGAGGTGATCGGGTTTTCTGAGAAAACACAGGCGTACTGTGGTGATGTTGAGCGGACTTGGGTAATGATATTATTTGTGTCTTTTTTTTTTTTTTTTGAGGCCCCCCTGTATTTCCTTGGTTTTCTTAAAAGGTTATTTCCTCTCGAAAAGGAAAGAGAAGAAAAACAGAAAAAGGGAGGGAAAAAAGTATGGAACCCCCCTCCTTCAAGTTGTTGAGAAAATTGAATTTGTGTGTAACTGGGGAACGTGGAGCTGGATGGAATTCCAGAGTTTGTTAAGATGAGAAAATAGCTCCAGAATTTGTTAGGATGAAAAAAGAGCTCCAGAATTTGTTAGGATGAAAAAAGAGCTCCAGAATTTGTTAAGATGAAAAGATAACTCCGAAGCCTGAGTTCCTCATCATTTGAAAATATTTTCAGTGTGTTCAGGAAAAATGGAAAAAAAAGTACAAAGAAAAACAAAAAGTAATTTTTTGAAGGAGGTTCATGAATACTCGATGAAAATTGGAAGAATCAAAATAAATTAAGAAAGACGAAAAAAAGGAGAAAGATATGTTGATATTTTGGGGTGGTGAATGGGCGTGCGAATTTGTTGATTGGGTTGTTTGTCCTTTCGTTTTCTTTCTTTTCTTTGTGGGGTGAGGTTTGTTTTTTTTAATGGCTTTTTTATTGTTGAATTTCTGCCAAGAATTGAAAAAGTGGAAGACTCAATAAACTCCTGAAAGAGTGGGGTGAAAAAAAAAGTATGAAAAGAAAAAGAGAAATTTGTTTTGATCTGATTGAGACGTCAAATGACGGTCGGGGGAATGCTATTTTCTTTTCGCCAATTTTTCCTCAAGAAAAAAGATGCTTTTGACAAAAAAGGAAAAGAAATGAAGGGGGAGCGAGAGCGGGGAAAATGTTCTGGGTTTTCCATTTTTTTTTCTTCAACAAAATCCTTTTGCCAACAGAGGAAAAATCCAGAAGGAGAGGATGGAAAAACAGTCGCCTTTTCTTTTTTTTTGGGGGGGGGAAGGAAGGGTGTTTTTTCTTTTCTTTGTTTTTTCTTCAAGAAAAAATATCCTTTCAACAAAAAACCAGAAAGGGAGAAAAAAAAAGGGGGGGGGGGGGGAGGGACACCAGAGACAGGGTGAAAGAGATAAAAGGGAAATTCCCAAACCCCTTTTTCCAAAAACAAAAAAATGGTTCAATTTCAAGCCATTTCACTGGGAACAGGGTGAGGGGGTTCTGATATGTGTGAATCTTGTGTGTTTTGGTTATTTTCTTTCTTTTTTTTTAGGGAGGGGTGCTAAGGGGTTTGTTCAGAATCGAACAACTGGTGCAGACGTTGAATGGAATAAATGGGATCTATGATGGAAAAAACAGACTGAAACTTGTATACCCAGAACAAGTTTTATGTGAGATGTGTCGAGATTTTGTTTCTTTCCTCATTGTCATGAGGATACTGTGGTATTTTTGACATCTGTTGTTGTGGCCTTGGTTCAAATATATTAAAGCATATATAGACAGCATATTGAGCCATATGCTGTCTTGCAACTGCAGCAGTTTGAATTGTGAACCAGGCCGCTCAGTGGGTTCCGAAAAAAAGCGTGCTTGAAACTGGACTGAGCCGAATAAATAAATATATAAATATATACAAACCCCAAGGATACTTGTCCATTGATGTTTCAAACAGCATGTTGGGACAGATTGGGGTGTCATTGTTCCATTGATAAGAAAAGAAAAGACTGACTGAAAGCAGGAGTATCCATAAACATACATCTTTCCACAGACCTCCCTACTTGAGCAGGGAAGAGCGTCGTAACAAAACAACACAGGTCAGCACCACAGCAAGCAAAAATTGCACCAATCGTTCTTCTCCCTGGGATATATCATCAACAAATATACCTCACAATCCTACCAAAGAGTCCGAACCAGAGAAAAGATATTAAGGACACGTGGTCAGCATCAATTTCAAGAAAATCAGCAGTGGGACACAGACAGGAAAACACACAGACCCCCCCGAAAAAAACAGAGGTGAGTTTACTACCACCCCCCAAACCAAACAGTGGTGTATGCTTTTTGGATGGGGTCTTCAAACATGTTTTTTTTTCAAAGCAAAGTGAACGACTCCTTTTTAATTTGACGTAGCAGCAAGGAATTACGTTCCTGAATTTAAACGGGAGTTGGATGGAGATGTGCAGACTGGGTCGTGTCCTTATTCTTCATTATTATGCTTTCGGAAAAAAACATCCAACTTTCAAAATACAATCGGTCTGTTATGAAATCCCCCTGAATTTTGTCATTACAGATTTTCAAAGTTGAACACAATGAGTTTGTACAATCAGCAAGTCAACCCACCCCACATGGTCCTCCCTGCCCCAAAAAATAAACCTAATTTTTTCTGTCATGTGTGGTGTGTTGCTGTGTATAAAACAAAGAAAACCCAACCCTCATGTTCTCCAAAGAAATTTCTGCCAAACAGAAATTTTGACTGTGGTCAAAATAATTTCTAAAGAAAACACCAAATGAAAAAGAAAAAATTGAAGAAAAAAAAAAGGATCAAAAGGGATCCACATACGACAGATTTTCCCTCTGCCAAAACGCAGATAAAGAAATCACTCCATCCAAAAAAAGATATGTCTTTTTTTGGAGGATACGTCTGCACCCTAAGAAACAAAGAAGAAAAAACCAGAGACATGCAGCAATCATTCGTTCACTTCCAACTTTTTTCCTCAAATATATACATATATTTAATATATATATATTTCTAAGAAAATCTCATTTCCGCGACAAAACAGCTCGATATCTTTTTTATAAAAAGAAAAAAATTGAAGAAAATGTCTTGCCACTTACAGAATACTTTTGAATTATTTTGTGGATTTTTTTTTTCAAGAGGCATAATCTTTAAATCTTTAATCCCAGGAAAAAGACTTTGTGCCTGATAGATGCAAATTCATTTTTTTTTTTTCTAAAAAAAAGATCAAGGGGACAAGGAATCGAGTCTCATCCTAACAATATCCGCAGCACAAAAAAAAATAAAAAAGAACCAAGCAAAATCCCTGTGGATCAAAGCTTTCTTTTTCAGTTTTTGCTTCTGCTATAAAAAACAAAGAATCCACTCATACACTCAACCAGCCAACTCCCATTTTCTAACGAGGAGGAAGTTAGGCAAAACTGAATAGAGCAATGATATCCTCGGTATTGGCACATTGACGTTTATTGCAATGGCGGAAAATAAGCCCGATTCGATGCGTAGTGCAGGAGCACACCATATCCAACGCCGTTTTCCCCGCCGCCTCGATATTTCTGTCCGCCCCAGATTCCAACAGAAATCTGATAACCTCCAGATGACCCTCAGTGCTGGCCGCCATCAACGGCGTAATCCCCCCAGCCGCTTCATGGTCGATATCTGCCCCCGCCTCGATCAGAGCCTCCACAGTGGCGAGGTGGTTCGCTGTGCATGCAGCGGTCAACGCGGACCATCCGATTGGATTGATCGCGTCGACATTAACTCCAGCAGCGAGCAGCGTTTCGACTTGTTCCGTTTCTCCAGAGCTGGCGGCTCTGATTAATGAGGCTGGGTTGGGTAGTTTCGCGAGCAGCTTGCGGGCATGATCAAAATGGTCTAAAAAACACACGCGCATTCTCACGACAAGCCAATCCCTCAACACATCGATTTCCAATCTCAACCCAAACTTGCACCCTGTCGACAAGACAGCTGTGCGAACGGAGGTCCGGAAAGCTTTCGATATTTTTCAAGAAAACGACTCTCTTGGCCATCATGCCAGCCGCCAGTTGCTATAATCAGCCAGTACCTGCTGGCTGATCGACTTCAAAAGCCGCTACGCTGGACAGCGCGAACGCCACGATCAAGGCTTTCACCACAAAGCAAAAAGACGCCATCCTGTTTGGTAAATAGAGAATGCAGCCCAACTACCAAAGACCAAAGCCGAAGAAAACCAAACTACCAGGCACCAAAGCTGCGAATCGAGTTTCTGCAGGCCACTCAAATGGGTCGCTGGAGATTCTCGGCAATCGGACGGAACGCTGTGAGACGTGACAGTCGTGGCTGTCGCCAGTCAGATAAGAATTGTCGCCATCAGGGTCGATTCGTTTTGCATGTGAGGAATGAGTCATTCCGAATGACGATGAGTGTGGTAGGACCCATGGTGGAGATCCACCGAAAACGCACCGACACCAGACTTGGCACACCTTGCTTGCCAGGGTTCATTCCCTGCACACACAAATTTTGCATCATTTTGCACCATTTTGTTGATTTTGAAAAAGTGTAATATGCATGTACACTTTTGTGTGTGAGAGAGAAAAAGTGTGACCCTTCTGAGCACCCTGCTGAAATTGAAAGAACACAGTGCTTGAAATGGGTTCGCAGGGTTCGTTTGCGCTGGACCACAATGGCGGCTTTCACTGTAGCATTACAAGTCAGCGTCTTGGCGTTGGCGCTGTCGAGTGGTTCCGCTTTTGTCGGGAAAGAGGTGCAGGGAGGTCCAGGTAAGCTGAATGGACTCGAATCACGTCGATCGAAGCAACCTTTGCCCTTTTTTGTATGTCAAGGTTCTTGTCTTCAACACAAAACGGAGTTTGGGGGGGGGGGCTTCTTTTCCAAATTTGACGACTCCAGGGTGGGCCTTTGGTGACGATGTGGTGTTTGGCGATTCAGATGGCACGTACATGGACGGTGTTTATTTTCACTTGGGATTTCGGAGCCCCCGCCTACTCCTTCAGGCAAGCAACACTCCAACAGGACTGATCAGGGCCGCGGTTTCTGGAGAAACTTCCCTCGTCCAGTCAATCATCGCGGCGGGGGTCCATGTCGACGCGATCAATTCCGCAGGGTGGACAGCCCTTACCGCGGCATGCATCGCTGACCAGCCCGACACTGCGCGGACCCTGATCGAGGCCGGGGCGGATATCGACCACAAAGCGGCTGGTGGGATGACTCCGTTGATGGCGGCTGGCATGCAGGGTCATGCAGACGTCATCGAGTTGCTGTTGAAATTTGGCGCGAAAAAAGACGTCCGAGCCTCCGGGAGAACGGCGGCAGATGTCGTGTGTTCCTGCACTGCTCACGCCGTTGGATTGATCGCCAAGCATTGCAACCTTAGAGAATGTAAGGATGTTGAGAAGGTCATGGCTGTTTTCAATATGGCGTGATCGTGTTTTGCATGTGGGGAAGTATCAACAAGAAGATGCCTTCCGTGGGAAAATCTTCAAGGGTGAAGTCAAAATCTTTTTTTTTGTGTGTGGGGGGTGTTGAAGCTGAACAGATGCTGAGCATCTGCTCGTACGTTTTCTTTTGTTACCCTTACAGTCGATGGGTCGTTGTACTCGTAATGGTGTTTTTTCTTGTTGTGGTGCGAAGCACGTTTTTTTGTATTGCCCCCCCCCCCCCCTCCCAAAAGAAAAGGGAAGAACCACCCCAAATAATTTTGAGGTCTAGCGATAAAAAAGTTCATCATTTTTGGAGCACTTTTTTTTTTCGAAAGTCTGCCAGATGCATGCATGCATCTGAGGACATACCAAGAAATAGAAATTGATGGCTTTGCAGTACGCATTTGTACTTTTTGTTCCCCCCATCCATTTTTGAGATATCAACACGCAAACACACATCAAAATTTTTGAGCTGAGCATGATCGATGAATTTTATAGCTGTGGTTTTGGGGAAAATTTTAGCAGTCTTGAATTTATAGTGGAATAAATTTTAAACATACACATTTTCTGTATGTGAACCTTTTGCACAGAAGTTGGACTTCTTAAAGACAGGAATTTTCGACAGTGAACTCGTTCATTTTTCCTTGCGTCTCATTGATTTGCACTTCAGCGACAAATTTTGGTTACATTCGATGATAGTAATAATAATCTACTATTGGACATTGTGTAAGATTTTCCTGTCCTTTTCCCCAATCCTCCTCCTCCCCCAAAGAACAAAAAAGAACTAATCCATCAGAAACGACCACAACTGATCGGAAATTCCTGGCACCCGCTAGCTCTGTGGGTGCTGTATTCCTCCCCCCAACCCCCCCGCCTCTTTTCTTTTTATATCCAACCGTAATGGTTCATTCTAAACTTGCTCCAAACCAAACTCGATGCTCAAACGAACAAAGAACCTATCAACAACCCTATTTCCTTACTTGGAGTGGAGCGCATTGGTGAGATGAGCGTCAATCCCACGAACAAGAGGGGGGTTCGGTTGGGGAGGGCGGAGGTTCGAGGTCCATCAATATCTCGGCCAAGCTTTCTACACACGAATCCCTGTTTCCGTTCCTCTTCTTGGTATTATATTCTTGGCCGAGTTTTTGTGGGTGCATGTCATGCACATCCGAAATGCCTCCATTAGGGCAGAGCATCCTGACCCCCAAATCTGCTCCCCCTCCTTCGACGCCGCCAGTCGAGTTTTTCCCGATCAAATGCCCTCCCACGAATTTCGATTTGAGATACCCTCCTCGCCTCTTTTTCGCCACTTTTCCGTTTTTCGGAAATTCCTGGACGGCTTCTTTCGGTCGTTTTTTCCCCCTGGAAATCAGCATTGGGGAAACGTACCGAAGGCCTCTGCTGTGCTCAGCCCCTCTTTGTATTCGATCTTCTGATGGTTGGGGGACCAAGCCATACATAATGTCAGGCTCCTCCCCATCTGACCTCAAACTGGCATCAAACTGGCTGTCGAATCGAAACCGCCGGATAGCACTGGAATACAGTTTTAGATCGTTTTCGATGCTGATTTCGGGGGAGGTGTCTGTGTCGATGTGGCAAGAATTGGCCAGCCAAGTGCAGTACATGCCTTGCATCCTCTCGCCCATTCGATTGATGGTGCTCTCGTGGCTTTGTGCATGCGACCTTTCGGAGTTCAGGTCCAGCTCGTCCAAATATGGGGAGAATTCGTCGATGAATTGGGAGGGGGGCCCAGAGAGAAGTTTTTGAACGAGGTTGCTGATTAATCGGGGCTGATCTTTCGATGAGGGGATTTTTTTTGCCGCCTTGGAGCATAGCATCAGACGATAGAACGTCGCCAGAATCTGTTTTTTGACCAAAAACAGTGGAAAAAGATTCAAAAAACTTGAGCTAGCAAAATGATGATTTTGGAAAAAGGTTGGAATGTGGAAGGAAACTTGAGAAAGTTTCTCAATCAGGCTTGTTTTTTCCCCTTGTATTGTAACAAAATCAACAAACTGGTGAACTGCGACATTGTTTTTACTTTCATTGTTTTTTCTGAATCAACGGCGAGCGACTTCCCCAAGATTTATCCGATCAACCGAACAAATATTATGTAATCAAGCAAAAGAAAAACAAGTGCTGTAAACCACACCATTCTACTTCCCTTTAAAGTAGGGGACATATTATATTATGAGCTCCTGTATTAGACCGTTTTCGGTCAATATTTGATGAACCAGGTTTCACTCGCACATTTCAACACACCTCTTTCCCAGAGAATCCTTTCAACTTGCGGTTGTGCATTTGATAATTGTACTCCTTGATGGCAAAATCGAGGTGCACCCTCGTCCCCTCCAAAACCCCATTGCACAGATCGAAAGGGGTGACCTCAATTCCATCTTCCAACATTATTTTCATCGTGTCAGGGCACCCTGGGGGAAAAAACAACAACAATTAACGAAAGGTTGACAAGAAAATCAAACACAACGTAGACAGGAGCCCTCGTTTATGACTCATTTTGCAATCGATGCTGCATTCAATTCGAAAGCAGCTTATCGAGACACTCAGGGTGGAAAAAAGACATGTTGACTAGAGCAAATTACATAAGCCCTGAGATCCCAGTTCCTTTTCTGACATGACTGACAAGAATCATGCAAATCGGTGTGAAAAACACTGGAAAAGAATTGAGCATCTATGTATGAAGAGAAAGGAGCAAATATGCGGCTGTAAGCACGGATGAGAAAGCATTGAGAGTCGCATACATGACTGGATTCTCCTCATTCGCCAGCCATCAGCCCGCGCAACGAGCACCACTGCTCCACTCAAGATTTGGGTGCCCAACATCCCGAGGTTCCAACCTGTTACGAAAAACAAGACAGTTAAAAAACAACTCAGCAATTTTTGGTGTTGACCTCCCCTTAAGTTTGACTCTTATTCAGCCCCCAATGATCCACGGAAACAGAATGCCACCACCCTCTAATGAAAAACACATGCTTCGAGACACCAAGAATTGCCTTTTGAGGATAACCAGCAGTAGAGATACAAAAGCCTACCATGGGAAATTATCAATCTGTCGAGGTTCATGATTCGGTATACCGCCTCCTGCCGGAGGTACACATGTGAAATGGTGTCCAGTGAGCAAGACACGCTCTGGTTGGCTTCTGTCGAAACCCGGACTCCAGAATTGGCTAGAGTTCTAACATCGCACGCATTGTCGACCCTCCTTGGTCCAGCAGCAACACACTCCATCATGGCATTTGACTCTCCCCCCCCGGTCCTTTGAAAGCTAGGTTTTGAGGTTCCTGGGAAGCCTCCGTCGGGATGTGCATGCGTGCTGCCTCCATCGGGGGGTTTCTCGTCATGAGTGGAACGAATCCTTTTGCTTTTGGATGTTTTCGTTCTGCTGGATGGCTTGCTCCGGCCTCGCACCTTGCGCCCAGCTTTTCTGTGGGTGGTGGTAGGAATGGAGAACGCATCGTAAGTTGCGTCTGGGGCTGCCCCGTTTTGCGAAATGATGGAGTCTTCGTGATATAAAGGAGCTTTCGATGGGCCTCCATAGCACAACACTGGCACATCCCTGGAAGCAAAAAATTCAGACGCAATCGGTTAACCCCACACAGGAATTGGTGATGGTGGCTGTGTCAGTCTTGGGATAATCTGTGGATTTCAAGAGAGCAAATATGCATGCTGCTGGGGTGGCAAATCAGCCATGTCGACCAGCCAGAAAACATGAGCATGGGCACATTAGCCCCATCAAACATCAAGAATCTCTGCATGGTTAGCAGTCCACATTCTGTTACAAATCAGCCAACTTTCTTACCAGGCCGACTGGCAGCTTGGTAATGTTCGTCTCGACACACTCATTTTTCCGATTCCGTGAACCCCCTGCAGTCAGAAAAGAGAAACGGGACAGCCAACCAATGCGTTAGAACGTGCCGGGACGGTGAAAAAGGTCGGTATGGAAATTCGCGTGGGAAAAAAACGGCAAGCGATTTTGGACGGCGCAAATCAAACGAAGTCTCGCGTTTTTTGAACGCCTGCGACAAAACCGCGGATTCGCGACGCGAACATCGTCCCCCCAACCCCAAGAACTTTACCACAGCAAACTGGTCGCCGGAGGTTAAATGCATGCAAATTTTCCGTGAATTTGTGAGCGGGCAAGAGAATAGGAGACGGCGTTCAACAGATTCACGTCGACCCATCCAAGGTTCGTTTTCCTTCCGTAAATCATGGCGCATTTTCCTCGATACAGCAAGGATAAGCGATCATTCCAGAAGAGTGCGACGGGCGCAAGGAGGCCTCTACCTTGATATCCCCGGCGCTGTCCAGGGAAAGGTCTGGGACCGTGAGGTCGGCTTTTTGGCTGTCGAGACGGAACGTGCTCCCCGCTTCGGTAGCCATTTGGCATGCCAGAGGCTCGCGTCGTCCACAACTCTGCTTTCTTCGCCAACGAGTCGTGGTTGCCGAACCTTGACCAGGTGCAAGATTGCGCACATCACCGTCGCTGCCAACCCAATCCAAGGCCGAAATGATCGTACGATCATCTGCTGACAGTTGGGCTACGGTTGACACAGTGCACTGTGTTGTTTTTCTTGTGAGCAGGACAAAATATATTCGAAAGAGGGGTTGGGACAGGTACCGCCTGTCTCCCACCCCCTTGCTTCAACTTTCCTTGTCCTGACTCGATGACTTTTCGGCAACTTTCCTTCCGAAATTCTGCATCGAGTGGATTGCTTGCAGTCACAGTGGTGGTGTTGGTTCAGTTCGGTTTCATTCATGCAGAGAGGGTGGATTTGACTTCATTTCAGTCATTGGAAATTCGAGTAATCTGAGAGTGAAGTTTTATTCAAACTTCACACTTGGGGAGGGCAGTACACATGTGTTCCACGGTTGGGGAGAAATTGGGGTTGTAGATGATCTTGTGTTTTTGAAAGAATACATGATGAAGAAATTTCCAACCTCACTTAACAATGTTGTGATTCTCCAACCATTTTTTCGAAACGATGCGAACTTGTCACTCAAACTTATCCCGTCTGGGGAGGTTGAGCTCGCTGTGGAACCCGACGATGGGTCTCAGATTCTTGCCTAGCTCACTGGGACCGCGCCAAGCACACACAGTCACAAAGACTGAAAGAATCACCGTCACTCCTTTCATTCGTCCTTTTCCTTCTTTTTCAGTTTAGTGTACCGCTGACTGGCAACCGCGGGAAGACATGGTTCGAAGGTTTTCGGCTCGTCGCCATGCACAGGCATCCGATGAGCCAGAGTAAGCCCAACAGCTGGCTGCTGGATACTGCAGTGGGGAACCACATCCGTCCCGTACAGAACCACCACATACAGGTGTTCGCAAAGGCTAATCGAAATCCTGACGACTGTGAACACCGATGTCAAAACCGTTGATTGTCTTGACGGTGATCGCTGTCCTTACTTTGCCACAATGCAGCGCAACAAGACATCTGCGCGAGGAGGACGAGCCGGACTTGCCTCCCTACGAACCCATCCAGCGTAGATACACCAACGAGATCGAGCTGCGTCGATATTTTGGTGGTACATAGTTGTCATAGCAACGAACGAATATCACCCCGCTGCTGATTGCTGTTGACGAACGTCCCACTTCTGCTGTTGGCAGGAGTTTTCGTGGAGATCCAGTCGCCACCGGATACGTTCCCGTTCACTTGCGAGTATTCCAACTGGGTAAGGTCCCCTGTTTCCTTTTTTCTTTTTTCCTTGCACAATGAAAGTTGTTGATGCACACTTGTGTTAACTCGTCACGCCCGAAAGACGAAGCTGTGTCTCGAAAAACGTGGGTTTTCTTCCTTCGAGAGAGGTTCATGTCGTGTCGTGTGCCTCAGAACTTGAGGGATTACTTCGAGGGGAGGAACTTCGCGGGCAAGAAGGTTAACTACTCGGGGCCTTTGGTGGTGACGCTAAACACGTGGGATGAGCTGAAACCGAGGATTGGGGCCTATTACGTCACAGATGCGACCGAAAAGGTGGCACACATACTCGATAAGAATGGCTCCACCAACATTTTCTGGATAGGAAAGCAAGATTACTCCACAAAAAGACCTATTTCTAATCCTACCTACCATGAGTCACAAATCTCCTTTTTTTTTTTTTTTTTTTTTTTTCGGATTTACGAAAAATCGACACCACTCTTCAAGCAGCCGACAATCGTTTGAAGCCTGCACCAAGCTAGGCAGAAACTTTTTCCAGGGGGAAAAAGATGAAGATAAAAATGTTGGCAGGATTAATTCTGAAAAGAAAAGAGTGAGAAGGGGGCAACCCTTGATTCTGAACAGTGCATTTGACTTATTGCGGATGCTCTTCATGACAGCGAAGATTTCCATCCCCCATGTACCCAAATTACTTCCAGCTGTACGAGCCGGAGTATTATTACGTAAAAAGAATCAGACACACCATGGATATTCGAACCATCATGCACGAAGCTTTCAGAATGATGGCTGATTTGGTCATCCACCGGGAAGCTTTCTCGAAGGAGGAGGTCAAAGTGGCGATGTTCAATTACCCAAAAAGGCCAGAATTTCCTCAGATGGACGAAATCTGGATAAAGAAGGTAATCCGCCCTCGATGGGGTGCGTTTCAGGAAAATTCTGCAGAAGAATTGAGAATAATTGGCGATATGTGGTTGAGTCAGGAACCCCCGCCCAATATCTCCTTTGACGTGGTATGAAACTGGGCTGAGAGAGGGGGGGGGGGAGGGGGGGGCAACTTTTTGTATCGTTGATGGGAATCAAAGAAAAAGAAAGAAAAAGCATGGGTAAGTCATTTTGTTCTGTGAATAGACAGGGTTCCATTGTGAACCCAAGCAAGCGATGAAGGAAAGAAAAAAACACAGAAAAGAAAACAAAAAAAGTTTCAAGTGGGTGTATGTTTTTTTTTGTCATATGTTTTTTGTGAGAAGGGGTTGATGGGGAAGTTAAGAAAGTTAATAGTTTAATTTCGTTTTGATGAGTAATGGATAGAAACCAGCCTGGGCATCTTTTTGGCACTTTTTTTCTGGGGATCTTTTCAACTCATGGCATTCGCAAGCTAAGGACGCTGACTTGTGGCGGGAGGGTCTATCTAGTTTTTAAATTCAACAGGAAAAGAAAGAAAAAATGGAACATCAATTCATCTTGTCGGGGAAAAAAAGAGCAAGCAAATTTAGGGAAGTCTATGCAAAAGGAGGGCAGTTGTTCAAATTAGGGTACTGAAATTTTGGGCAAAAAATTCAACATTCATTCCTAGCTAGCTAGCTAGGAAACGCGTTGAGAACGCGTCGATTGAGATTTTTGTGCTTTTGTCAAGGACTGTCTAGAGGAGAAAAGAAAAAAATTGTATGCAGTGCTCGATTGGGAAAAAAAATTGCCTTCGCTTTCATACCTTTCACGTATCCCTTTTTGAGAATTTTTTTGGTACAAAAAAAGGGGTGAGTTGAAGTCCTTTTGTCTTTTGCTTGCTGGTGTTTGTTTGTTTTTTCTTGGAGAGAATATTTCTTTCCAGCTCGCCAGGGTGGTGCTTCTTTGTCTTTTATAATTGGTTTGACGCTGGGATGGTTTAAGCAGGACAGAAACATCCATGTGAATAAAATCCTGGGTAGAGTTACTAGAGCTGTTGAATTTTTCGTCCAACAAAATACAGACCCCCCCCCCAAATCGCTGTCACGGCATTCAAGAGCACATGACTATATACATATTTTATTTATTCTTTGTTTTCGATGGTTTTCAAAGTATTCTGTTTTTAAATTCTGGGGGAATGCCCCTGTACCTGGTTCACAGTGGAAAGGAGTTATGGAGGGCTCTTATTCTGTTCTGTAAGGGTGTCTTTCAGCAAATGTGTATGTGTTTTTTCCTTGGAATCCCAACGCCACACCATTTTGTTCTGCCCACAAGGGCTCCAGGCTTCATTTTTCAGGTGGTTTGTTTGCTGCTCGGGTGGTTTTATGGTCGAACAAGGATTTCTGCTGGGCCCTGTGCAACTGCCATGTGATGAGTTTGACGATACCAATACAATCAAGGTGGTCCAAAATCAATACATAACTATTTTCACAGAAGAACATACATACACGAATCTTCTCAACACTGGCACAAGGATTTCTCCGCCACAATCAATTCCTTTTTTCATCCTCAGTGGTAAACAGATGGAATAGCCGAGTGAACCACCCCAACACTTTTGCCCCTGCCCACATGTTGAAGTAATAAACCCTCGGCCCTAACCAAATCCTGTACTGATCTCCCATCCAAATCAACCATTTCCAAACCCCTTCAGATTTGGCATCCCATCGCTCGTCGAATTTCACTCTACCCCTTTTGTGGCATCCGAGGTTTTCCCAGAAGCCGTTTCTGTAATAGGGCAAGAAATGGAGTTCGGTCAAATATTTGGCGGACTTCCAGCCAAAGAGGGAGGGGGTGACTAATCGGATGCCCCCATGTTCGATAGGGAGCAACTTTCCTTCGTCGTCGGATAATGCTATGAAAGCATCAGGATCCGATTCCAGATCCTCCCTCATGATCGGTGTGGTGTAGCCATCAGCAGAAACCTGATTTTGTGTTTTTTCGGAAAAAAAAACAAAAACAAAAACAGAAAAAAACTGAGTGAAGGGTTGGGAAAAAGAGAAGAAGAAGGGAGAGGGGTGAGGGTGGTGGGGGCTAAAAAAGTACCTCCATTCGAAAGAATTTGCCACCACTGTGTTGAAAAATGGAAAAGAAAAAGGCAAAGAAACAACATTTCATAGAGCCACACAAACACACAGGAAACCATGAGAAGTCTGAGTAATTTCCTTTCGCTCCTAACTGTATTTTTTTATTTTTCTTTGTGTCTTTATATACTACTGTAATTATATAATTCCCACCCACCCCTCCCCACCCCCAAAAAACAAGAAACAGTGAGAAGAATTTGAGGTTACACCACTGCTCTATCAAATACTTTTGTCAAAAAGTCATAATTTTTTTATTGGGGGGAATGCAAAACAAAACGAATAATAAATAAACGAGTGGAAAATGGTTGGCGGTCCCCATATCCCTTCTCTTTCACATCAGAAATTTATATGTAAGGAAAAAGAAAGAAAGAAAGGCAAAAAGAAAAAACGAAAGGCGAAATTTGTGCGTGTGTGTGTAAGCAAAATCAAAGGTTTCGGATTCGTTCAATCAAGATTTTTTTTGTTTAATCATAGGATCTGCACACCCATGACACTCATAAAACAGCGAACTCCCAAATTAGTCATCATTACCTGCCACAAGCACACCCAATTTTCTTGCGGTTTCACCAACTCGATAAAGTCAGCCATGCGGACCCCTTTGAAACGCAGCCCCAAGGTGGACCACCCCGTCACGCAATGCCAATCCATATTCTCAGGCCTCACTTTGAGCTGCCTTTTGATTTCCCCCACAGTCACATCCTTTTGCCCACCCTCCACCCCACACACTCTCAGTGCAAAATCATCCCCCTGTTCCCATGGATCGTATTTCGACAAATCGATCTGAATGCCCAAATCCAAAACCACCCACGATTTCGCGGCAAATTGACCAACGGGGAGTTTCGCGTCGGGATTTCCTGAGGAGGTTTTGCCCCTAGATTGGTGACGCTCTTGGAGTTTCTTTTTGATCGAGATTTCTTTCTGCACGCTGGACGCGTTCAGGTCGATTTTGGTGGGGGCGGGGTGGTCATTGGAGCGAACGTAGAAGAGCGCGGTGAAAGCAGCCGTAACAGAAACGGCGATGCCCACGAGCACTAGCATCGCTGTGGAAGGGCTGCAACATGTCGAGTTCGGATTCTTGATGGTTGGAGTTTCCACACTTTTCCAACCCTGGGTGTCAGACTGGGCGGGATGATTCACCAGCAGGCGAGTGAGTTACATACTTGAATCCAAACCCAGTAAAATTCGCGCCGGAGATAGAATTCGCGCCTTCTACGATTTTTTTTCCCTAAAAGATGTCTTGGTGTTGTTTTTTCAACAAGAAAGAAATTGGAACAGCACACCACCCTCACTTTTTCAGCTCCACAACTTCTCCTGGTGATTGAATAAGGGCTACAAATTTTTGTGGGGGGTGTTGGAATATATGGACTCAGGAAATTTCCTCGATCATCCCAATGGTAAGGCTTTCCCACACAATGTGTCTGTATCTATCTCTGTTAGAAAGGGTTTTTTTTTCACAATAAGCGTTGATATTGACATTGAAATGGTGTATGCAAACAAGGGCATAACCTTGTTCAGCTTTCAGATATCCTAGTCCCACAATGCAACTCTCCAGCCCACACTGTTCCCTCTTTAAAAAATGCTGGATTAAAAAAAAAAGAAAGAAAGAAAGAAAACAGAATTATTTTTTCATGAATGTGTATTTTCGAGGTCGGAGCAGTTGAGTTGAATTCTTGCAAATGTGTTTGATCAAGGTTGAAAGCTATTATCCACTGTGGAATCTGTGGAGATGATTGGAACATTGCTAGTCAGACCTTGAGACTGCCATGATTTGTTCGAAAAAGGAAGCCGTCAAAGGAAGCAGTAAAGACGACGCTGTCTGACTTGGAGACTGGCAATGTGCTCAGACGCTCTCTTAAGTTTTTCAAAGGTGCCAGCCCTGGAATCAGGTACCTTTCCCCAAATTTTTTCTTGCTTCGAATCTTGCTTGTAAGCTGATTCCTTTCCTGAAAGCTTTTGGGCAGAAGCCTAATCTGTTTGATGAATTTGTCATGATCGCATTCATGTCTGTCATGCTGTTATTATTTTTATTGTTCACCCTCCCTCGACATTTCTGAGTTTCAGACATGGGGTATGATTTTCTGAGTCGCTTTTCTTTGAATTGTGGCACTCGAGGAAAATCATATTAGCACTTCTCATGGAAAAATGATTGAAGGCCTATTGCATTGCTCTATCCATGGGTATTTTTTGCCGTGAACTTCTTCTGCCTTCTTGTCTTACTTTTTCTGGTATGTTTGGACAGGAGAAGTTGAAATATCGGGAAAATCGTTCGCATCGACCTTCACGTGGGCATCAGAGTTTTGCTGCTTGGAAATCCTGATGCTGACAGTTTTCTGATTCAGAAAAACAGAGGGGGAAAAAGTACACACATGTTTCTGGGCTCCGAAATGCAATGAAAGGTTCAGGCAATCACATTTGTCTCAACCATGTTGGTTGTTGCGCAAACTGCAGCAGAGTCGGTGTTCTTTCACCTGTTTCTACATTCAATTTTTGTTCCTGGGGTTTGGCTGTTTTTCCTCACTCGCAAAGAATGAGGGATCGATCGTTTTCAATTGGAGCGGCTGCTTTTCATCGTTTTACTTTCGTTAAGAACCCCACCAATCAATCCAATGATCAACCTATTAATCTTCGACAAAGAGAGTGGCCATCTGAAACATGGAACTGCTCCTTTCAGGGATTCCTGCATATGGATTATACTCAACAGCTGAGCTCATGAAGGCAAGCATAGGGCAGGGGGGGATAATGACATAAACTGCAACCAAGAGAAAGTTCAGATACTTTTCTTTTATTTTAAACATGCGAATCCCTTTTCACAAACAAAACCCACATGAAAATATCTTTGCAAGAACGCACACATCTACTTATCCCGTTTTCCTGGAATACACTTGGCATTCTGCAGTACCTCAAGCCAGTTTCGTGTCATCAGCAACTTTTGTGCCGTCCATACATCTTCTTTCATTACAGCAATGTTTGCAATTGCACCATCATCAACAAGACAACCTTGTTGCAGCAATCGCTCCTGAGCTGCCTTATTCCTTCTCTTGAATGCGATTTGTTGGTAAATTCCAGAGTCAATGATTTGTTGCACCTTCAAAATCCCGACCTCTATAATATAAATCTTGAAAAAATTTTAAGGAAGCCATGCAGATTGAAATATCAAGTGTTTTGTGAGGTTTTCTAATCAGTCCATCTCCGTTGAACATCAAGTTACATGGACCTTGTTCGATAATCAATACCAAATATGGAGAAGGCTTTCTTTAACAATAGTTTGTTTGTTGGTCATTAGTAATGACTCATTACTTATCTCGGAAAAATCCAATCTGATCTAGGTGCAATAGATATCTGATCAATCCATAATGAACATTCCGATGCTCTTTGTTCCACTGCAAGTATGTGTCCTTTTTTGCGACGCTTGGTAATGCATTTCCTCATTTGAGTTTTTATCAGTAACTTCGTCTTCCAATTCTATGTAGATTTGTATTTTTTCCAGATTAGTCAGTTCTTGATCTTCCGCAAAAATAACCAAAGCGCACGAGCGTGATAAAAATTAAGCTTTCGTGGAAATGGTGCCTCAACCCAAATCAATTTTCTGAGGTTCTCTCTGTTTCAATTTTTTTTTCTCAATCGAAAATACCTTCCTTCGAGAGCGATCTGTTTTTAACTATGTTTGATGGATTCAAAAATTTTGCATGAAGTTTATTATTACGCACTTCTGTGAGGGTTTCAGCCTGAAATATGGAGAAAAAAAAGTGAGGTGACAATGAATGATAAACACACAAGTCTTTATTTGACTGTGTTTTTTTTGGAAGAAAACCACTGTTTTTGATAAAATCATACTTCTTTTGCAGGCATCTACAAACGCGGGAGTTCCCACTTTTCCCACATTTAAGCTAATTGTGGGAATCCTCAGATTTTAAAAACGGGAAAGGTGGGACAACACACAAATCGAGAAATACAGTGTTGAAAGTCCAACTTTGAAGAAAAATATCATCTTAAGAAGTCAAAGAAACATCGTATTTCCCTCCCCTGCCTCATTGGGCGTTCTCAAAACACTCTCCAATGGAGGGAGTCTCTTCACAAGCAACACAGTTCGGTTCTGTCCGTCAAACAACGTTATCCTCAACCGCCTTGAGCTTCGAGGAGTGCGCGTGGAGCTTTTTCAAAGCTGCATATTGCCGTGCTTGCAATATCCCTTCTGAAGAAAAATCCAAGATCCTCTTTCGATAGACATCTTTTTCCCAACCCAGCACCGAAAAATCTCCCTCTACGGTCGCGGTGTTTGGAAATTGGTGTAAATTTTTCCGCAATAGAAACTGGTAGGGGGTCTGGGTGGCTTCTTCGCGTGTAATTATGTTATGTTATGTTTGGAAATGTGGAGGCAATATCGCCACAAAATCGTCTTTGCCTAACAGACGTTGGGCTAAGACTATTCTTCAGTTTCCAATGGACAGTGTTGTTCTTATATAAGACCAGAGAGTGTGCTGTGGAAATTGGCACAAGACTAATTCGAATGACATGTTCTTACGAACTCATGATCGCATCTCCCAGGTTGGAACTTGATGCGCGGTTTTATGACCAAATTCGACTTCACTAAATACGGGAGTCTTGGAAAATAAAAAGTGGGAAAAGTGGGAAATGTAACGGTTGGTTATCGCAGCACTCGAGCTGGAACTACAAGAGTAGTTGCCATGCTTCCTGCAGCTGAAAAAGGGAAGGTTGCAAGAGTGCAACGTGTAGGAGCAGCGTGCGAGAGTGCGGCGTGTAGGAGTGCAGCGTGCAGCGGTGCAGCGGTGCAGCGGTGCAGCGTGCAGCGGTGGATGCAGCGTGCAGCAGTGCAGCGGTGTAGAGGTGCAGAGGTGCAGAGGTGCAGTAGTGCGACACCCTTGGAGTCACGACTACAACCAAGCTCGATGGAGTTTGATGGATGATGATGTGGCAGCCATCAAAGTCGAGTTGTCAATTGGACGTGTGAGTTCTCGTGGAATAGGGGCACGTTCACAGTTGAGGTGGCAAGGAGATGTGTGAATTCCTAGTGAATAGTGACACGTCGACAGGAACAAGGGTTTGATGCGCTGTGGCGCTAGGGTATAAGAGTGTGGAAGGAAAAGGTCGTTGTATCTTCTTTATAACTTTATTCTTGTAAGGAAGTTCTATCTAACGAGACGCTTGAGGAAGGCACTCGTCCTCCTCTAGGAGGGCGAGGGGACCTTGAAAAAAGTAGCCTCGTTTCATTGGTTTCGGAGCAAAGGCGCAATAAGTGTTACTTATTGTGCGACCCTGTGTGGCAAAGTGGAGTAAGGGGTCTAAGAGCAGCGCTAATGGAAGCTACCACAAGAGCAGAACGCGAGCAGCTATGGAAGCTACGGAAGTATGGACTACTGAGACGCTGGAGAAGAGCAGCGTTGCAAAGAAAAGAGGTTACCCACCACTGTCGACCCTTTGGACTAGGGTGGGGAAAGCGATCTGCAGTGGTGATGGTGGTGCCAGCGAAAGCGTGCTTTGAAGAAGCCTTGAAAAGGTGATCGCCAGCGAGGACGACAAAGAAGACGGCCCAGGGCCGAACCTGTCGTCTCCGACTATTGGTGTTCGAGTTCGTTGAACGACGAAGAGACTTGACCAAGGCTGCACTAAGTAAAAGTGACGTATGAGCATGGCAGCGCAAGTTCGTGGAAGCCCAACAGTGTGACCTTCCAAGAGAGTCGCGGGTCGTGAGGAACGACTGCGCAATGTGACCCAGCAAGAGAGTCGCAGATCGTGAGGAACAACTGCGCAGTGTGACCCAGCAAGAGAGTCGCAGGTCGTGAGGAACGACTGCGCAGTGTGAGCTAGCTTTCGTGTCGGCAGCAGCAACTGGAGCCAGCGAAGTTTTGGGGGCTGAGGTCGTACCATGACAAGTCGTCAGCGACGACCCCCCTTTCTCACAGCAGTCAACTGCAAGTGACTGGCTCGCCCAAGTCGCGTGGGTCGCTAGAGAGCGCCCACCCAGTCGCTGGGATCAGCGCAAGGCTGACAAGCGAAAGATCTCACACCCTACAGGGGTAACCTAAGATCTGAGGTTTTCCTCTTTTGAGGATCCCGAAAAGGCAAAGCAGAAAAGCAGCTGTTCAGGCTTCGCTTAAGGTTCAAAGAGGTCGTTAGACCCTCTGGAAGCACCTATTGGCTGGTCGCTATCGAGCGCCAGGTCAATGAGGCTTTGCTTGAGATCCAGAGAGGGAGTCGAACCCTCTTAAGCCACCTAACTGGCTGGTCGTTCTATTGTACAAGTCGAGGAGACTGTACACAACAGGGCAAACCTCCTTGGGAGGTGAGTTCGATATCGTTGGTGTTGAGAGTGCAGACGATTCTGCATGAAAACAAAGCGATTGTGGAGACACAAACGGAATCCCAATGAAGGGGATGCAGCGAATGTTACATGCAGCACATTGCAATTTCATTGCAATTACAGCAGATGTTGCGATGGAAGCGCAACGACGGAAGAAAGTGGCAGGCGCAAGCCTCGCCTCGGACGCGAAAAGACGGAGTTACAGAAGGCGTTTGGACACTGACAAGAGTGCAACGCCCTGAGAACACAGGCGCAACATTATCACGAGTGATAAAAGTTGCAGCGCATTGAAATAACATTTTGCAGGAAGTGCGCAAAATGCAGGACGAATCGACACAGAAAATTCGATCGAATGTTGATCGAACAGTTGTAGCGCGACGCCGCAGTTGCTACTGATAGCCTGACGGTTGATTGCATGGCGATGGAGCAAAAGGATTGTCGAAATAGTTCGATGGAACTAGACAGCTACTCAGAGGCAGCGACAAGTCTTCTATTGTGCTATGTTTCGAAGATCACTGAACTGAGCCACACCACTCGAAGGTGGAATGTGCAGTCGACTGTGTTGATGCTAAGTGAGCGCTTTTGGCAAAGACTTGAGCAGCTTGTGCGTGGAGAAACGAATCTCACGCGCACCATTGATGGAAAGTGACCCAAGTGCAAAAGCGAACTGCATCAGACTGCGTCAGTTGGGAGTGACACAAGCGCAAAGGCAAACTGCAGAAGACTATGCAAGTTTGGATTTCGACCTCTGAGGAGAGAAGTGTGACCAGGCGCCAAGCAAAACACGTCGCATCACCTGCAAGTGATGCCGGGCTGATAAGCCAAGCAACAGCAGCGTGAGAGTTTTGATGAGACGATTCTCAGAGAGGGTGAGAAGCGTGACTGCAAGGAATGCAGTCGTCAAGGTGTTACAGTTGGAGGCATTGCCGCAACTGGCACAAATGAGGGCAGCAAAGACAAGAGAGCCCCAACGAATGTTGCAATCAATTCGATTGTTAATGTTGCAGACATACATCGAAGTTGGCATCGACGACAACACAGTGAACGGAACAAGTGCGAATGATAATGAAGTCAATGATGAGACTGTGGTTGAGGTAGCGCACCGACACACACGAGAGAACCTCTTGAACGAGGATGCTGTTGAAGCACTATATGTGATACCCACTGGGATCAAGCGTGCGATCAAGAATGGATGTTACCTCGGGTGCATCTGGGGATACCACAACGAATTCATATTGACTGCAGCATCTACTGCCAGCAGATTTCGCAGTTCGAACTGAGTTGAACATGCCGCAGCCATGACGTGTTGTTTACATGAACACATGAAACAATACAGCCAATGTGTATCACATTGACTGCAACATACATTGGAGTGTATGATATGGCAAATATTGCAACGAATGCCAAGGCAAATATCAGAGTTACTGATGTGGAGAAGATCACATCGAAATGCTGAGTCAATACCATCTACACTTGCACAAGAGGATGCACATCAAGTGGAAGAAGATCATTATTACTCAAGGAGACATGCAACAAATGCCACAGGAGCTGTTGAGTAATAATTCTGAGTGTGCTACAAAGCAAAGAATGATCTTCCCTCGGAGATGTTGCTGCAATACAAGAGTTGCAGCAAGAGAGCACCCATTGGATGCAAAGTGACTCATGTTTATCCAGCAGTAGGAGTCAGAGGACATGACTTGCTGATGTTGAACCTCTTCTTCAAGAGTTTGAGATGAGTTTGGTGGTATTGTCATCAGATTGAATGAATGCATTGGTCTTTTCGAAATTCGATGCAGAAAATGGACAGATTTTTATAAAGCAAGGCAGAGAATTTGTTTCTCTTTTTGCATTTGATTATACTCACAGATATGGGAAGAAAGAGATACCTTTTCACCACTTGCTGAAAATTTTGGACAGCAACTACATTTCTGAATTAATAGTTTATGAACTGAGAAGAAAAGAAGTGATCAGGGTATTAATCTTTTTCATGCATTTATTTCATTTGAGAAAAGTCATGATCTGATTAGTGATGGAAAGTTCAGGAGAAAAATGATTTTCTTTTGAAGGTTTCGGGTTATGTGAAAGGTGTTTCAAGCAGGAATCTCTCTGTGGAATTTTCTGGCTTGATATTGTTGATAGTGGAACTGAAATATTGGAGTCCGATGTGGTGGAAAATGGTCAAGGATTTCTGAAGGCTTGTGTTGAGTGACAGCTCTGGAAAATACAAGGGTTGTGCATTGAAATCCAGTCAAGGACCATGATTTGGTGGATGCTATTAAGGAGGATCAAGTTTGTGCACCAGCCAAGGAGGGCTGAGGCTGACCTAAGAAAGGAAGGTCTCTTCAAGAAAAAGAAGGGCACATGTCCCCACATCTGGATGGGATAGAAAAGTCTATGAGGTGGAGAACGAGGATTGGAGAAACGATTGCGATCCGGCTGTTGTTTATGACAGAATGTTGTGAGACTTCTGGAGATACAAGAGGACATCAAGCTTGCGAATCAGTTGATTCGAATTTGTATTTGCACCAGTGGCAGAAGGTTGCTTATCCTAAAGGCAACACCTCTGGTGGCAAATAAACTGGAGGTGAAAGGAGTGGCTACAGCAAGGCCAAGAATACCCCAGTTGACAAAGGAAAATGGTCAGAAAAATCGACAGTTCAAGGGACTTGTGAACTGCCGGCTCATGTTGATATGAGATGATGTATGAGGACCAACAGCTTGAGCAAGAGGCCAACTGGATCGCAGCCCAAGAATATATCGATGCCGTTTCTGCCAATCACACAAAGAGATGATTGTATTCACGGTGGTGAGAGCAACCAGTGGCATTAAAGATTTCTGATGGTGAAGCAGCCAAAGGTTTATGGTGTCCACCTCAGAACTTCTGATTCAGAAGGACACAGGAAGAAGATGCGAGCATTGGTGCATTATGATGCAAGCTCAGGTTGCTGAAGTTGTCTTTTCACCCTTGCCGAGACTTAAGGCCCCAACACAGATGTGTGGAAAGAAGAGGGCATACTATGGATGGTCCAGCCCGGTGACAAATCAGGCTTGGCAAGCTGATGTTGTCTTGGTGTGGATCATTGATACCGCCCGACGACGACTGTGACGTCTTCGTCGACGACTTTCCTTATCGAGTTCGGCTGGGTCTTGTGGGGTCACACGCTCACACGCACTTGGAACGCACACAGTTCGCACACAGAGTAGCCAAACAAGAACAGTTAAAAACGTCCCCTCACTTCACTCCTTTTAAAGTTCGATAACCCGAGGTGTTTCCTCGTTCTGATCCCACTGACTCACTCCCCATTCACTGTCCACTGAGACAACGCCTCCAGCAAACCCAGCTGTCTCTAGAGCTTGACCCTTTCCTCCTTGACTCTCTTTCTCTTGCTCTGAGCGTTAACCCTTCAGTTCTGACCAGTGGCGGCGGCAGTAGTGGTGGTTACCTCGAGTGTGTACATCCCAATGTCTGTTTGACGTCCTTGACGTCTCAGGGACCCATGCTGGTATCAATGCCTCCCCCCCGGGGTGACTTGGTGCCCTCACCAGAATAAAATTCAATTGCATAGTAGGCTGACTCTTACAGCCTTGTGCTAGGATACCAGCAATCCCTAGCTTAGCACAAAAGTTAGTACCCATAAGTGCCCATACACCCAGATGCTCTCTTCTGCTACTAAACCCACGGATTTCCCTTAGCCAGTCCATCACCTAGCCTCTAAGACAGTGTCTCGTGGCTAGACAACCCAAATGCAAATTGAAATCTACCCTTTGATACCAACTCTTTTCTTGTACTCAGCCAAGAGTATAGGGGCATTTAGTAGATGGTTTTCAGGCTCCCATGTGGCCTCTGCCAAAGGGTAACCTACCCAAACAACTAAATATCTTCTTCTTCTACCAGCAAATCGATGTCTAATAATAGCCTCTACCTCATATTCTGGTTCACCCTCATTATCTAAAATTGCTGGAGGTGCTAACACTTCTCTAGGAAACTTGACCCTCTCTTGAAATTGCCTTAGTTTCGATATATGAAAGACTGGATGCAGCTTCCACGTATCAGGCAGAGCTAGCTTATAAGCTACTGAGCTAATTACCGCAGAGATTACGAAGGGACCAATAAACCTCCTTCTAATCTTAACGGGTATGTGCTTCAGTAGGGACAGGTTTAAGGTTTTGGTCGCTAAGAGAACCTTATCCCCTACTCTGAATTGCACATCTCTCCTCTTCTTATTAGCTTGTTCTCTCATCCTGTCTTGTGCACCCTGATATTTTTCTCTCGCATCTGTTAGTGTTGTTTGCATATCCTCCAACATTTCTTTCACAGCTTGTGATTCCATGTTCAAAGTTCCCGCCAGTAGATTCCCAGGCATTTGGGGATGTGTTCCATACATCAAATAGAAGGGGCTGTAGCCAGTTGCAGAATGCACTGCATTATTGGCTGCAAACTCACATACCCCTAAGCTTTGCACCCACTCTTCTGGATGTTGTTCAACATATGGCCTGAGGAAGTTTTCAAGCGTTCTTATGCTCACTTCACTCTGCCCATCTGTTTGGGGATGGAATGCCGTAGACATTCGCACCTGAGTCCCCAAACAATTCATTAATTCTCTCCAGAACTTAGACACAAACCTTGTGTCCCTATCACTGATAATCGTGCTGGGTACTCCAAAATGCCTGAAGATATTATCAAAGAACAATTGTGCATATCCTTTTGCATCAATCGTTTTTGTGCACGGTATGAACTTCACCATTTTCGTCAGTCTATCAACAAAGACTGCTACAGCATCATATCCTTCTGATACCGGCAGATCAGTCACTAGATCTGTTGTGATATGATCCCATTTCCTGGTGGGGATTGGAAGGGGTTGAATCAATCCCTTCTGAGCCTTTAACTCAGGCTTCATTTGTTGACACTGATCACAGGTTTTGACATACTCTCGGATATCTTTCTTCATCTGAGGCCAATAGTATTTCCTTGCCACCAGATCATAAGTTCTGTCCATGCCCAAATGACCTGCAATCTGATGATCATGTTCCTCTGCTAATATCTTTCGCCTTAGCTCCTGAGGAACCCATAATTTCATGAGTGCATCTGGTGCTTTGTAGAGCACCAAACCAAACTCGTTCAATCCCATTCCAGCTATCTGATCTCCCTGTAGTAGCTGCTGATATCGATCCTTAATCTCATCATCAGTGAGAAGCGTTTGCTTCCACACTGTGATTTCTTCTTCACTGGGTCTAACTGAACTAATCACATTAGATTCAGTAGAGGAAGGTAGACTCCTTGATAAGGCATCAGCCACCAGATTCAACTTCCCTTGAATATAGTGAATCTTGGGCTTGATGCTTAGGAAATGTCCTGCTCTCAGCCATCTCGCCTGAGGCCTTGTCATGTGCTTTTGATCCATGAAATTTGTGAGGGGCTGATGGTCAGTCAGGACTGTAACCGCCCCTGGACACCCTTCTAAATAGTGTCTCCATTGCATGAGACAGTAAGCGATACCCAACAGTTCCCTTTCATACACCGAATACTTTTGCTCTGATTGGGATAACCTTCTGCTGCAGTACGCAATGGGTTGTAATCCATGTCCATGGTCTTGACAAAGGACCCCACCAGTTGCATCTCCTGATGCATCACTGATCACCGTATAATCCTCCTTGGGATCAGGATGAATCAGTACTGGTTTCCTCATTAACACCGTTTTTAGTGTTTGAAAAGCTTTTTCCTGAGCTGGACCCCAATCCCACATGACATTTTTCTTAGTTAAATCATGTAGTGGGCCAGCAATCTTTGCAAACTCAGGGATGAATCTCCTATAAAAGGAGACCATGCCCAGAAAACTCCTGACATCAGTGACCGTTTTCAAAGGCTTCCAGTCCCTTATTGCTTTTACTTTCACATCCATGGCTGAGATGCCTTTGGAACTAAGCCAAAAGCCACAGAAATCTGTCTCCGTCACACAGATTTCACTCTTGCTCCCTTTAGCAAAGAGTTTGAACTTTTCCAGTCTTCCTAGAACAGCGTCTAGATGTTCCACGTGCTCTGAGATACTTTGCGAGTAAATCAGAAGATCATCTATAAAGATCAACACAAACAGATCCAACATATCCTTGAAGATATCGTTGATCATGTTCATGTACTGAGCAGGTGCATTCGTCAATCCAAAACTAAGGACCTTGAATTGATAATGCCCAAACCTGCTTCTAAAGGCTGTCTTAGGCCTGTCCTCTACTTTCATGGGCATTTGCCAATACCCTGATCTTAAATCCAGTTTCGTAAAGATACCAGCCCCCTCTATTCTGTCAATCATTTCCTCTGGTAGAGGAAGGGGGTATCTATTCTTCACGGTGGCTTTATTCAACCACCTATAGTCCAGGCACATTCTGAGGCCTCCATCCTTTTTAGGAACAAAAAGAATAGGAGCCCCAAAAGGGGATTGAGATGGCTCAATGAAATCCATCTCCAGCAGATAATCGATCTGCCTTTTAACTTCATCCAGTTCCATAGGGGATAATTTATACAGAGGCCTGTACATAGGCTCTGTGATACACGATACGGGACGTTGGTGGACCGGCCCGCCCCCTTTGCGGGCTGTGCCGCTTTATCCCGTATCATCTCGTCCCCCCCTGGGCCAGTGGTCGCCCTCGACCACCTTCTCCTCGTGCCCGTTACTCCATTCTCCTTGACCCTCTCTGCGATTACCGGGTTACCGTTCTCTCGCGGGTCTATTCGGGGGTTCTCCAGGATCTTTCTTGTGATCCTCTGATCCTTTGTTCTTATCCCTTTGATCCGTCTAGTCTCTTGAGCTTATGGTCTTTTGCCTTGCTCTGCGGCGGCGATCACTGTGATGATCTCAGCCCCCTCCCCTCCTTCGCAGTGATCCTCATGCTCTTTCACCTCTCGTTACTACCACTCTCGGGTCAGAGGCGCCAACTCACTCTCAACTTCCATGGTCTCGCTAGGACTCGAACTCGTGACCTTCGGATCGCAAGTTCGGCTCCGAAACCAAATGATACACGATACGGGACGTTGGTGGACCGGCCCGCCCCCTTTGCGGGCTGTGCCGCTTTATCCCGTATCACTCTGTCCCCTCTTCTAGATCAATGCGAAATTCATGCCCCAGCCGCACTGGAGGCACACCCTTAGGGAGGTTCTTAGCAAACACGTTTCTGTGTTTGGTTAGAACTGCTTGAATTCTTGGATCCATGTCTGGATTGATGAGCTTGTCTAAATCATCTCCAGTTCTCTCTTCTGGAACTGTTTCCACACCCCTTTTGGTGTCATCCTCTGGTCTGATGACAACCATTACCACGTGACTAATCTTTCCCTTTTCCAGCTGTTTCTGAATCCTTGTGCTAGAACAGAAAGATAGCTCAGTCTTCCCTGATGCCTGGAGATTATACTCTGGCATGACTGAAAGAGGAAGTCTCACGGTATGCTTGCCTTTCTCTATTGTTATCTCCCCAGTCTTGAAGTTTACTTTTGGATTATAATGGATCAACCATGGTAAACCCAATAAAATAGGATACCCGCTTTTGGGCAGTACATCTGCATCAAAGTGCAGTTTGATCCTGTTGCAAGTGAATTGAATTCCATGGCATCTGCCTATGGACTTGCTCTCCGTTCCATCCAAAAACTTGACTGTGTTTTCCCTCGGTTCATATTGTAAGCCCAACTGTTGAACCGTTTCTAAGCTGATGTAGTTTGCTGTGCTACCAGAATCTATATAGGCCGTTGCTGATTTCTTCCCTATCTCTCCCAACAACTCATAGCCCTTGTAATGTGCATTAGCCTGCGCTACAGACTTGCTTTCACTATTCTGAGTTGTGTCTACCAATCCATCACTGGTTTCCACTCTGATAGGAGGTGCTAAAGTGGCCTCTTCACCACCCTCTATCCCCGAATGAGACTGCTGTATAGAATTGCCCAGAGTTACCCCATCTGGCGCAAAAGCTGCCTTCTCTACAATAGGGGCTGCAGAGATCGGTGTCTCTAACACATCTTCGTTTAGTAGGGCAGATGTGCTTGTGGGTACATTAGATTGTAATTCTGGGAACACGGCTGACCCAACGCCTGCTCCCATATTCAGTTTCCCTTTTCCAACGCTCGCTTCTGAGCGTTTGGGAGCTGGGGGCATTGCCGAATCCCGTGGTCAGCTTTGCCGCACAAATAACACTTAAAGTTTGAGGGGCGTCCACCCCCTCGGCCACGCTTATTCTGTGTGTTAAGCTGACCTTTTTGCTGTATAGCATTTGCTTGTGTTGGACTCTCTATTTGGGTGACACTGGCGGCCTGGGTTGGTTTGCCACCACGTCCACCCCCTCGACCACGTCCACGACCCCGAAACGAAAAGCCTCCCCGAGTGTTAGGAACTATTGCACTCAGGCGCTGCACAGTTATGATGGCTTTATCGAGATCGCCGTCGCATAAGGTCATCACCTGAGCCTGTAAATTTTTATCCGCCAGGCCATCAACAAACGCCGCATAACGTTCTTCTGCCGGCAAGTTGGGCAAACGAAACATAAGTTTCCGAAACAACTTGATGTAGCCAGTAGCTCCACCTGTTTGCTTCAGTGTACGAAGCTGTTTTCTGGCGTTTTCTACCAATGAAACGGGCTCAAACACTTCGCGTAACTCTTTTGTAAACGACTGCCAATTGGCGTAGTCGAGCTTTTCCGCGTTCATGATTTGTAGCTCCATCAGGTTGAGCCACGATAAAGCGTCCCCGGTTAGATTGGACTGGAAACAGCTAAGCCAATCCATCTGGTGTATATGCTGATTAATCAGCCAACGTTTCATCGCAAGCACCCACTCAGTGGCAGACACACGCTCGTCACCACTGAATTTTTCTGGTGCTTGGAGTTTGATTTGTTTTCGACCACCGCTTCCTCGTGGGCTAACTAAGTTAATCGGATTCTGGGGGTCTCCAGGTCCACCTGGACCCCCTGGACCTCCTGGAGCACCAGGTCCTCCTGGCCCTCCTGGACCTCCTGGAGCACCAGGTCCTCCTCCTGGTCCTCCAGGTCCTCCTCCAGACCCTCCAGGTCCCCCTCCAGGTCCTCCTGATCCACCCTCGCCACCAGGTCTCCCTGAACCATTTGGTCCACCTGAACCCTCAGGGCCATTAGGTCCATTGGGGTCTTCTTCAGATCTCCCGCCTGACCCTTGATTTCCACTTCCTAACCCAGACCCCATTTGGCCTGTGGTGAGAAGATCAAAGGGATTACTAGCTGGGATTCCCATTCCAGAGGGTCGTGCAGTCACCCCTACTGGAATACCCAGTTGTGTTTGTATCTGTGGCTGAACAGGGAATTGAAATGGAATTAATGAAGGTGGCATCATAGGCGCTGCAGGTGGTGTTAAAACCGCTACTTGAGGTAAATGAGGAACAGCATGAAGTGGTGCTGACGATGGACCAGGCATTTCAACTGCACTCACGGCAGGCACTGGTACTTCCCCTTCTTCCTCTTCCACCTCTGTCCTAACCATATGAACGGGGACAATCTGACGTGGTATAGGAGTCTGCATCACATGTTCCTTGATCATCCTTTCAATCACTTCCGGATAAGGAACCTCTTGCAGTCGTTTGTTCATTGATGTGAACCGATCTACATTCTCTCTTTTCTCCTGCCCCAACTGCTCTTGCAATTGTCTTACTCGCTGCAAGATAGCTGAGAGCTTATTGGTAGCAAGCATGTGTTGCTGATTGCTATCATTCACCATCTTCTGTTTCAGTGCGGCCTGATGTTCCTGAAACTTCTTTTGCTCGAGGACAACACTATCCTGCCACAGAGCAATATTCTGAGCTTGCGTTTTCCCCAACTGGGTCATATGCGCCTTTATCTCGAACATCTGATTATTCATAAAGCCCTCAAACATCTCCTTTAGATGCTCTTCTTGACTGCTCTTTATCTGATCAGCCATGACTACCTTTGCTTCTGCCAGGAGCTCAGAAGTCTGTTCTTGTTTCTGATGAATCACTAATTGCAATTCATCATGCAACTGTTTCATTTGTTGCTGATGCACTTCCTTGTGCAACGATGACTTTGATTCAATTGTCGATACAATTGCTGTATTCATAGCATCACGAAAATCCGTCAGCGATTGCTGAATATCATGAGCAACAGTACTTCGCCACACATCAAGCTGCTGCTGCAACTGCTGTGGTGCACCAGACTGCTCTTGATGGTTGATCTGGATATTCTGTATCTGTACATGGGAATGTGGCTGTAGGGACGTCGATGCTTCCATTTCATCATCGTCGTGAATCACGATAGGGCCGTCTGTGTTTGCTGGAACGAGCGCCATAGTGTTGACTTCCTTTGACCGTCAACTCTATAACCGTTTGACTACCGCCTGCCAAAACTACCCAACGCTTCTCACTTCCAGAACTCCCTTAACACGAACGAAACTCCCACTAACTTCTGCGCTGGTTGATAGCAGTAACAGTTACAGCCGAAGCTTTCTCCTGAAACTCTATCACACTCAGTCGCCACCACCAGACACTCTTTTTTTTTCTTTCGAACTTTTAGCGAGTGTTGTTTTTGCGTTCTTAGCCTTTTTCCCTCGTCCTAGCAACTGTGGGTGGCGCTCAACGCGCACCTCAGCGAACCTTTCTGTGGTTGACTCCAGAACACCACAGCTCGAACTTCTCTAGCTCCGAAACCAAACTGATACCGCCCGACGACGACTGTGACGTCTTCGTCGACGACTTTCCTTATCGAGTTCGGCTGGGTCTTGTGGGGTCACACGCTCACACGCACTTGGAACGCACACAGTTCGCACACAGAGTAGCCAAACAAGAACAGTTAAAAACGTCCCCTCACTTTACTCCTTTTAAAGTTCGATAACCCGAGGTGTTTCCTCGTTCTGATCCCACTGACTCACTCCCCATTCACTGTCCACTGAGACAACGCCTCCAGCAAACCCAGCTGTCTCTAGAGCTTGACCCTTTCCTCCTTGACTCTCTTTCTCTTGCTCTGAGCGTTAACCCTTCAGTTCTGACCAGTGGCGGCGGCAGTAGTGGTGGTTACCTCGAGTGTGTACATCCCAATGTCTGTTTGACGTCCTTGACGTCTCAGGGACCCATGCTGGTATCAATCATTGCTGCAACCTGGAAATTTCAGGAAAATTGCGAGTGCAAGAGAGTGAAAGCAACAACCGCTGAAGATGGATGGAGTGAGCTTTATGTGGGAGGTATCCCAAGACATACTCAGTCCAGAGCTCAGTTTTGAGTTGCTAAGAGATCAACACATGGCATTTTTGGCTGATGTGCAGCCTGGACTGGTCCGGTGTGTGTGCCGCAGCCAGGATTTGCACCTATTACTATGTGAAGAAGAGATCTTGAATGTGGAAACAAGAGCTGCAGCAAGCTGCAGCAAGGATTTGGACAAGGTGCTGATGCAGCAACCAAGGCAAGGATTTGGACAAGGTGCTGATGCAGCAACCAAAGCAAGGATTTGGACAAGGTGCTGATGCAGCAACCAAAGCAAGGATTTGGACAAGGTGCTGATGCAGCAACCAAAGCAAGGATTTGGACAAGGTGCTGATGCAGCAACCAAAGCAAGGATTTGGACAAGGTGCTGATGCAGCAACTGCAGCAAGGATTTGGATCAGGTGCTGATGCAGCAGCTAACAACAAGGAGTTGGAAGAGAGGGGCTGATGCCACAGCCCACTACAAATGAGCATCAAGAGTTGCAGCCAAAAGCATTGGCTATGGAGTTCTATAAGAGAACACCCACTATTATTTGTGGCAAGAATGCAACTCCATGCCGAGAGAGATGATACTATCGCGGACATGGAGCGACGCGAGAGCAATTAAGCATGAACAGTAAAATACATATGGAGAAACAACCCGACCGCTCAGAGACAAGTGCCTTTGGCCACTCTCAGGACTGGTGGCGGGATTGAAGAAAGAGACGGAGGACAAAGTTTCTATGATAACAAGGAGAGAAGTGCCTTTGGCCACTCTCAGGACTTGTGGTGCAGCCGCGGAGAAAAAAAGGGGTTGAGCGAGAGATCCCCTTGATGAATGAGAAAGTGCTCAGGCTAGGCCGCCTGTACCAAGTTTCAAGGAGTTGAGACAAGCAAGAACGCACAAAGAACAAGCGAGCCTTGGGCCACTTGTAACGCAATTGAGGGGGCAGAAAGAGCCATAGGCCATTTGTCACCAAGAAAAGGGAAGTGGGGATGGGTTCCCTCCCAATTCTGAACCAATTGCGAAGCTTAGGAAGAGCCATATGGGCCACCTAAGGTCAGTGCACGACTAGAACCTTGAGCCACCTGTAGAAGGTTTGAGGAGAGCCGACTCGACGGAGGGCCCCTCCAGATTTCAAGAATTATTGAATACCTCCAATAAGCGGTCGAACGTTTGTCGCCGCCTCTTGGAGAAGCACCCATAAGACGTCAACAGCGCTTGGATATAATCCACACAAACACTTTAGCGTCAAACGGGTAGCTCCCGTAGTGTTACAACCGTACCTGTGTTTCACGTAGGGGTTGAGAGAGTTTCCCCCATGACTTCAGAGTAGGAAGATTGCAAAGAGAGTAGAGCTATGTGGAGCTCCTCTTGAAGGCAATATGGTGGCGTGAACTATATTTATAAATATATGGGATTTGTCTTACATCCCGTGAGCTCAAGACTGAAGGAGCGCACGTACACCTTGTTATCGCTTTGACTGGCTGCAGGCCATTAGCAGCAAAGTGAATGGTGGATCACCATTGGTGATGTCAGATTTTCCCAAGCTCAGTGAAGATGTTCAAGAATACAACACTGTGAATGCAACGATTGTGCTACAATCGATCCGGAGAACGGAATTGGATTACCTTGGAAGACGAACATGCAAGGCTTGCATGTGCCTGGAGGTTCAGAGGAATGGCGAGATCCACTGCCACTGAAGTGAAGATTCCTCACTGAAGAATCACAAAAAGCTTCTACTCAATCTCCCTGAGTATATTGCTTCCTTATCTCCGTTGCACAAGACGGCGGTGCAATGCCGTGAGTGTGGTTTGTTTCTGAACATTCCCTTCGATATTGATGATTGTTTATATCGTTGTGATCACTCGTGGCAACATTGATTGCCCCTCACTCAGTTTTGAATCCTATTGTTAGGCAAGGGACTGCCTAAAGCTGGTGGGGAGGGGGCTTTCAGCGGGTTTTTCAACACGAGTTTAGTGCAGCAAGTGTATGGTTTATTTTTGGGACATCAGTCTCGGGGCTGATGTTGTTTTGAGCATCTGATGTTGAGTCTCACTTGGGACAGTGAGGCTTGATGACTGGAAAAAAGAACATATGATTTTGAGTTCCACTTGGAACAGTGGGGCTTGATGAATGGGGAACGAGAGAGTATGGAATGAAAGAAAAGGGAAGGAAAAGAGTGGGAGTGAATATTTTATGGATGCCCACAGAAGGCAGCAAAATTTCTGAAGGAAAAAAATGCTATGGAAATTTTCAGACATCCATTTGGTGCCCCAATGAAGGGAGCACACGTAAAAAGACAAAGAAAACATGAGAGCACACCCTCTGGATATTATATTTTATTTTCAGGTGCCTCGTTGGTGGGAGCACATAATTCCAGAGAGGGAAGAGTAGTGGACTCAGTTGGTTAATTTTCTGGTGACCTTTGAGGGCAATGAAAACCAACTAGATGTTTCTATTGAAGTGCTGAGAATCGAATCAGTTCGTTGACATGAAACTTTATTCCAATTGATGTTTCAGTTGTCACGATCTTTGTTGGAAGTTATAACATATTGTGGAGAACAATATGGTTCTCTGAACATTGCTTCTGATGTTCTTGAAGTATCAAGAGGTTGTCAAAATTCGACAGCAGTGGAACATGTTGTAATAAGCGTGGATTAAGGAGAGTACATCGCAGAAATTCTGGAGTGCGATGGAAGTGCAGAAATTCTGGAGTATTGAAGTGCAAGAATTCTGGATTCTGGAAGTGCAGAAATTCTGGGGAATGGAAGTGCAGAAATTCTGGAGAAAGCTTAATGATGGAGACTGCATTGCAGAAATTCTGGAGTGCAATCGAGGTGAAGAAACTTGCAGTTCGGGAAAGCAAACAGCAGGACTCCATAAAAGCTTATGCGCTGTCGAATCAAGAGATCAGAAGCCAAGGAATTAAGTGAAGCTGGAATGTGACAAACTGGAGAGTCTCTAGTGGAGACAAATCAGGCTGCAGCATGGTGCAGCAGCAGCAATCCATGGGAGTCTCAAGTGATGATAAACGAGGTTGCGTTAGATGCAGCAACAGCAGCAGCAGCAGCAGCAGCAGCAATCCAAATATTGCAAGAAGAGGAGCTCTGGAAACTCAAGAGCAGAGAAAGGATATTTCAGTGTGCGGAAGAGAGATTTGAAAGAAATAAAATAAAAAGAAGAATGCTGATTTTTCAAAAGATTATTCAGTGACTTGGAGGTGAATGAATGGTTCAAAGAAAGAGCATGATTAGTTGTCCTTTCACCTGGTTTGAGAAAAGATATATATGAGCAAAGGAAAACATTGGTGGAATACTTGATGGACAGAAGTATATTTTTGGAGTGATACAAGATGATTTTCTGAATGTTAAAGGATTTTCTTTTCAGCCAGATGTTTTTCATTTTCATTTTCAGTTTGAAATAGAGAGATGATTTTCTCGATTTTATGGACAAAGCGAAAGAAAATATTATGCCAGTCTCGTACTCTTTTCGTGTTTGGACACTGAAAGATATTCTGATTTGGATTGTGAGATGCCTTATGGATTGTGATACTTTATGCAACGGGTTTTATTTGAGACATGCTCTCCACGGCAGTGTTGGAACTTACTGCCAACCTGGTGGGGAGGAATGTAACGGTTGGTTATCGCAGCACTCGAGCTGGAACTACAAGAGTAGTTGCCATGCTTCCTGCAGCTGAAAAAGGGAAGGTTGCAAGAGTGCAACGTGTAGGAGCAGCGTGCGAGAGTGCGGCGTGTAGGAGTGCAGCGTGCAGCGGTGCAGCGGTGCAGCGGTGCAGCGTGCAGCGGTGGATGCAGCGTGCAGCAGTGCAGCGGTGTAGAGGTGCAGAGGTGCAGAGGTGCAGTAGTGCGACACCCTTGGAGTCACGACTACAACCAAGCTCGATGGAGTTTGATGGATGATGATGTGGCAGCCATCAAAGTCGAGTTGTCAATTGGACGTGTGAGTTCTCGTGGAATAGGGGCACGTTCACAGTTGAGGTGGCAAGGAGATGTGTGAATTCCTAGTGAATAGTGACACGTCGACAGGAACAAGGGTTTGATGCGCTGTGGCGCTAGGGTATAAGAGTGTGGAAGGAAAAGGTCGTTGTATCTTCTTTATAACTTTATTCTTGTAAGGAAGTTCTATCTAACGAGACGCTTGAGGAAGGCACTCGTCCTCCTCTAGGAGGGCGAGGGGACCTTGAAAAAAGTAGCCTCGTTTCAGGAAAATTCTGCAAATTCCCGCGTTTGAAGATGCCTGTTCTTTTGTGATAAGAAACTTCGTTTCTCTCTGATACTAAAATCTGCATAGTCCATGTCATAGTTGCAAGTAATGCAAGGAATATCAGAGTACAGCGGAAACCTGCTGTCTTGTCAAAAGAAGAAGAAAAAAAAGAGTGATTGACGAGTGGTTCTCGGCAGCGTGTCTTATTCACAGTTAGCAAAATTTCCAGTGGAAATTAACGCTGTTTTGACTTCAGTTTTTTGTCTTGTGAAATTAGGCATGTGCTGGACTGCTGACGCTCCAGTTGATGGAAATAGTGTGGCTACTGGTTTGCTGCAAAAATGAATATCAGCAAAAGATTTGACAAGGGGTGATTATACGGAAAAAAAAAGAGTTAGAACACTGGAGTGGGTGGGAATATCCGTTCTTAGGATAAGGATCGTAGTTACGTATTTTCAGTTTTGTTGCTCCTCCTCCCTCCCCCCCCCACAGAAAAATATGCACTGAAAAAATGGAGAAAAAAAATGTATGGATTAGAAAGAAAAAAACTTATTCGTTGATATAAAAAACTTGGGTTTCGGCGGGGCTCCTCACCAAGGCACCGTCCCATGCACCAATTCCCCCCGTCCCAGCCCCGTTAACCCCCTCCCCATATCTTTTGCCCCCACCCCCGTGCCAGCCGAAGATGAGCCATGCAGCCAGGAGCCCCGGAGCCCTTTCACTGGGAGGCTGCTTTGAGCGCCTTCCACCCACCTCAGCATCATGTTCTATAGTAAGTCTCTCTCCAGTTTTTCTGCTTTTTTTCCGTATTTTCCTTTCTAATTTTGATTATGACAAGCTATTAACGCATTGTGTGTATACCGGGGCAAGGGGGTTATCCACCTCCTTGCCCCACCCAACAGGTGCCATTCAAGATGAGCCCAAAGAAGATTGGAGCCATTGAAGATCGAAGATTGAAGCCATCAAGGAGCTGTAACCGGAGTCCCCGACAGAGCCCCTGGTGCATGGGACCCGGTGGGGAGCCCCAGGGGGAGGGAGGGGAGGAAATATTTAGCTTTTCAGATCTTAAAAAAAACAAAATGGAAAATGGATTTTGAGTATTGAAAAAGAAAAAAAAATTGAAGCTAATGAAAAAAAGCGAAAACGTATGCCAAGGTTTAAAAAAAGAGGAGTCCGATGTGGCAGAAGTTGATATATATTGAAATTCATCGGGTAAAAAAAAAGGAGTGATGGATGAGTTCTAAGTAAGTGGAGAATTTTTGACGGAAGAACCTTGTTTGAGCAAAACACGAAGCAAGGAGCGGTCATTTCTGGGGCGGCCAGGTAAGTTCCTTGTATGATATGAATTTCAGTGATTTTCTTGCTTTTTCAGTGTACCTCGTGTTTCTCTGTTTTTTTAATTTTCAATAAAAATGTTTGAATCAGATTCTGTGGTGTTGCAAACTTCTTGCTAGCCATGCAGGTTCACTGTCCAATGGTATCTCTGAGAGTGATTTGTGCATGTTGATGTCCAGAGACAATTGCCTCATATTGATGGAAAAGCCTCTATGAGTGGCAAGGAAAGTGAGTCGACTGGCAACAATCAGGATGCAGACCTGGTCAGGACTGCCAAGGTTTCAATGTTTTGTTGTTGCATTTTACTTCTGTTTTTCAAATATATATCAAAAAGGGCAACCAGTCCATGCCGGCCGCAATGTATGACGAATTGCAGGGAGCTTTCCGGGGCTGAATATGCAGCAGTCAACGTATATCGACGGAATTTGGTATTTTCCTGGTGGGAGTTGCAAGACTGGCCAGAAAAAAGTGGAGAGAAATTGGGAGAAACATCAAGCCTTCTATTTCAGGGAAAGGAATATAATAGAAGAAAATTAGAAGGGCAACCAGTGTTTGAACTGCAGAGGAATATAACCTGGGCTGGTGGCAAGACCGATGATTCATTCCCTGGTATAGTGAAGAAAAAAGAAGAAATATTGAATTCTCTTTGGGTTTTGTCAAGTTGTGGGTGCGGAACAAAATGGATTGATCCAGGGGGAAATCGAATCAGAAAAGTGAATGAGGAAAAAATAGATGAGTAAGAAAAAATGAATGCAAACGATTTCAAAGATGGAGGGAAAGACAGCCACCATATTTTCTTTTGGTTTAATACGGGATTGAGGAGGCTTGCCACCAGAGTCTCAGCCTTAAAAGAAAAAGAGGGAAAATAAAAACTGATTCGATGGAAGAAAAAAGGTTGGGGTTTTCAGCGGGGTTCCTCACCATGGCACCGTCCCATGCACCATTTCCCCCCGTCCCAGCCCCGTTAACCCCCTCGCCAAATCTTTTACCCCCACCCCTGTGCCAGTCGAAGATGAGCCATGCAGCCCGGAGCCCTGGAGCCCTTTCACTGGGAGGCTGCTTTCAACGCCTTCCACCCACCCCAAGATCATGTGCTATGGTAAGTCTCTCTCCAGTTTTTCTGCTCTTTTTTCTTGTTTTCCTTTTCTAATTTTGAACAAAACAAACTATTGACGCGTTATGTGTATACTGGGGCAAGGGGGTTATTCACTCCCTTGCCCCAACCAACAGGTGCCATTCAAGAGGAGAGACGAAGCCATTGAAGCCATGAAGATTGAAGCCCTCAAGGAGCAGCAAGTGAAACGGAGTCCCCGACAGAGCCCCCGGTGCATGGGACCCGGTGGGGAACCTGGGAATGGGTGGGTGGGGCGCTGAAACCCCCGTTAGGTGCAAGGAAAAAAAAGGTTTTCAGGAATTTAGGGAAAAAAATAGAGTGGGAGAAAAAAAGGACGAAAAAAAAACAAAAACAGATGAATAAATAGGAAAAAAAACGATAAAACAGTTTGCTTGACATTCCTTTTTGGAGGAATACGGAGGGAAAAAAAAATTGGAGCAGTTTGTGAAGCAGAGTGGATTTATAAAGCCAGGCAACCGCACCTGGTCGTCAAGGTAAATGTGCAATTAATGGTGTGGGGTTTTTTTCCCTTTTTGGTTTCCTTACGTGGTATTTTGTTAAATGGGTTCATTTTTCAGTCAACCTGTGTGTTTTCCAAACTGCCATCATCCAGCAATGCCAACAATTTTCATTTCAAATTCAAACTTTCATGATCCAGCAATGCGTGCTCTGACCTTTCAAAAATTGATGTAATTTTTTTTTTTGGCAGGTGCCCACGCTTTTGATCATAAGGCGACAGCTGTTCGAAAGCTATTATTGTTTTGGTTTCCAATATATAAAACCATCATATATGAATGTGAAACTCAAAGATGGACTGCCTTTTTTTCTGGCAAAGGAAGTAATGGAATTTTTTCAATGCGGTATGTATCATGCCCCTTTCAACCTATGTTTCAAATGCTTTTCAAGAGGATATTTTTCCTTTTTTCGTTCAATCAAAGACATTCAAGTTTATTTCAACCACATTCAAGTTATTCTCTGGACCAGGCAACTGTGAGCAACCGTAATTGACTGCATCGACTGGGCTCGGAAACCTGGACTTCGTTCGAACTTTTCAAGAGTTTTCCTGTCAGTGAGTGCAACCTTTGCTGAGCTGTGGCAAAACAGCATAAAAGCGAGAAGCAAGACAAGGGCCATTAAGCCAACCGAAGAAAAAAAAGGGATGTACCCTCCAGTCTGACGAAAGTTCAATAGTTTAATCACAGCAAATTTGTTGTCAATTCAAGTTGAGTTTTATATGCAATGCATCGATAATGCAGCCCAAGCAATCACTGTTTTCAAGAGCGCTGCCATGGGATTGATACCTCATGCTCGACATCCATAAAGACGCAACTGCATTCGTTCAATTAAAAAAAAGGACATCAAAATGATTTGTTTTCTAAGAGAGATTCTCTCGCAAGAATCAACCGAGTTTTTTTGGACAACCCTTCTGTTAATCGATGTGATTTTCTCCAATGCGATAACAACATGACTATCCAACTCTGAGAAAGGTCACTTTCCTTGGTGTTGGTACTGGAAGACTGACCCAAATCAACCTCAACCTCAACCTCAACCTCAGTTCATCCACAACATCAAGTGCGTTTTTCAATTGTCAAAAAAGATTTTCTGGGGTGGTTTGGAGCCTGGAATGAACTTCCAGACCATGTTTCATGCCTTATATAAAGTCAAGAGGTGTTTTTTTTTTTGGGAGTGCGATCCTGGAGCCAAGTGTTGTCTTTCTACAAGATTACAGGTGAGAAACGAAGAATGGGTCGCCATATTTGAATACCCAGCGAAAAGGGGTGATCGAAAATCACTTGATAACATGTCCATAGTTGATTATCTGCTGGGGCTGAGTCCCAGGAACATTGCTGCAGCAGTTCATCATTTATAAATTCTTTTTTGTTCAGTTATGGGGAAGAAGGTTTTTTCTGGATTTGCTTAGGGCGGCTTTGCTATATTTCTCACGATGATGATGATGATGAAGCCAGCTGCCATGGATCGAAAATACCAGGATTTTATTTCCTGAATTTTTGAGATTTGATGAGGACTGATGGGGACTGGCCAAAAAGCAAGAACCCAATCTTTCAAAGAGTTCGATGGAATTGGAGCATCAAGGCAGAAATGGAGAGCTTTCGATGGTGGGTGATGTTGATTTTACGATCATTTGGTGAAGGTGACCTGTACTTTCTCCTAAGTGTGATTTAATGGACCGATCATCCTGCATGTTTGTTTTTTGACAATTGATTTCTCCATTCCACTCAGCATTGTTGCTCTATTTTACTAATTAATGTGTGTGTTTCATCCTTGCAGAACCCTTAGATTTTTTCTGTTCATCGTCATCATCATCATCATCTGGGCGTGTGGATGATTTTCCCCCAGGAGATCCTGGACTTTGCATTCATGGAAAAATCGGTAGCCAATTGTGGGAAGAGGTGTCGCTCCAAGATTATAGCCCGAAGTCAGACAGCTATTGGACATCGATCGTGGATTGGAAAGAGCTGTGCATGTTGGAAAGAAAATCTTCATTTTCGGAGGGTCCACAAACCTTGAATAAAAAAGAAACAGAGGCCAAATTCATAGAGAACCCCGAATGATCGGAGAAAAATGCGATGCCATCAGTGAAAAGTATGTGGGGATGATATTTTGAGGCTTTGGGACCTGGATCTCCAGGAGAGTGCTGTCACCACAGATAGGGGCATTTCGATTTAGTTTCTGGAGGACATTTGTTCGATGTGGTTTTTGGCCTCTGATGTGTTGATCATTGGATCAGAGAGGATGGAAGGTTGAGTAAATGGTATCTCAATGGCTGAAAGGGTTATTTAGGGGTGTTTGTGGCCAGATTGGTGGGTGTTGGGGCCAATCTGCTCAGATCTTGACCAGTATTGATGTTGCCACAAGTATGAGAAATAATAATAAAGAATGGCTATTTATGAAAGAGGGTATTTGAACGCATTTGGGCGAAGGAAAAAAATGGGAGCAGCCATAACATTGTGCTTTAAATTCCTGCTGGAGAAATAAATAAATGGATAAATGGATAAATTCTGTTCGAGAAGAATCAGAAAGGGATTTTTTCAACCGGATAAAAATTGAATCTGGTAGCACCAGCCTTGATAGGGTGATGTCAAGAGTTTGGCACTCATATTTCTCTGAACATCTGGATTGCAAATATGTACGTCAAGACGATGAATTACATGCATATCTTTCCCAATGCAGCTTTTTGATCCTTTTCATGTGGGGCCCTAAGTGGAGCTGGTTTCTTCAATTAAAACGAATTTTTCAAGGGAAAAGGGCAGATCAGAAGGAAGCTTGTAGTTCAGATTTGATTTGCCAAGGGAGCTGAAGCTTTGGTGAGGAAAAATTCGAGGTAAACAGTGCTTGGCTTAATGTTTTCGTTGTTGAGTAGTTGAACAGAGTGAATGATGGTGGTGTGATCTATTAAGTGGGGGATTTTTTAGTATGGCTGGTTTGTTCGAGGGGGGAGGCTTCTTGCTTTGAAAAAGAAAAAGGGGGAAAAAGGAAAAATATGGACTTGAGGAGGATTCGAAAGATGTCAGAATTCCTTGAAAAGAAATTGTATCGCGCTTCTAGATTTTTGTTTTTTCATTCAAAAATAATGATTAAAAAAAAACACAAGGAATGCTCGTGATGTGGTAGTTTTTTTAAATATTGTTTTTGCCATATCGAGATTCTTTTGCTTTGTACTGTCTCCATACCTTTTTCGGTTATATAACCATAACCGATAGTCTCACACCTCACACAGAACTAACACCGTGAGCCGCCACAAAGCTCGTAACCCCCATTGTGCGACATCTATGCAGCATACGTTTGGAAAAGTAGTTGCAGCAAAGCGTACTGTAACTGTCAGATCCGGTACTCCTTTCCACAGGGCTTGAAAAAGAACCGTTTTCCTTTCTTCAGAACGCGCACGAGGGTAAGAAAAGAATAGCTTTTTTTCTTTCTGGAGGAGTACAATACCTTTAAGTTTGAAAGGATAAATTTAGCTTGATCAGTTTTTTTTGTTTAGCATGTGTACACATGTGGGAAGAAAAATGGGGTGGGGAGGACAGAGGTTTTGTAAATGTGCTTTTGAAAAAGAGGGTCTGGGGAATAAAACTTGTGGTTGAGAGAGAAGAGATTGCTGTAGGTCTTTCATTTTCGTTTTGGTCTTTTCAGCTTGGTACTTCGATGGATTATGGCGCATTTTTTACGGGGGATTCTTCAGTCTTGAGGAAAAATAGAACAGATGTAGGTATATAGATTCGTATTTGAGCTGAATACAGGTTACATCCCCTCCACAATGCTCTTGAGACAAGCTTTGTTTCATATTTGAACTGAACTCCATTGTCATCACTAATTAGTTTTAGGTTTTGTTTCCTAAATGTCCCACGATTCCAACAAGTCTCCATTACATTTATACACATTTATTTCCCATCTCTTTCATGTTGCATTTCCTTCAGTGAAGGATCGTGACATTTTAAAAGGGCATCAGCTGCTTTGTTAATATCTATATTTGTGCTACTCGTGGGGGATAGTATATCGTGGCTACACTTGTTCGCGAGTGCACGACACTGTCGTGTCGTACGCTCGCGCACAAATACCCTAAACAAAAAAAAAAATGTGCTCGTGAGTGCATTTTTGTGACAGTACGACTACTCGTGGGGGATAGTATATCGTGGGTGTTCTCTTCTAATGGAAGGGCGATGAGGAGGGGGAATCCATTAACACCACCATTCAGGTTGCAGAAATTTATTTTTTTTTGAAAAGAAGAAAAGTTCATAGCATAGGAGAATCGAAGTGAGCTGGGTGTGTTTCAGGTTCAGAATGCTTTCAACTCATGGATAAAAGATTTACAGTGCACTGAAAATGTCAGTTTTGTTTCCAAAAACCTGAAGTCCTAGTCTTGCTTGAGAACAGCCAGCCCATTACCACAGTTACACAAAAAAAAAGAGAGGCCATTATTTGTAGGTCTTTTCATCAGAGCCATTGTAACTTCCTCCGATAATCGTCCTGTTGTTCCTCCATTGGAAGAAATTACATCTGCCGATGGGGGGCGGTCCGGCAGGCCTCGCACACACAAAGAACAGCCTACCTTTGTTGTCTCCCTGTTTCTTGACCTCACGAATCACACAACGCTCAGAATGCCCTCGACACAGCGGCGGCTTCATTTTGTCGAAAATTCCTTTCCAAGCAGCCACGCTCTCCTCTCTGTCTTTCACCTGACTTTTTGTTTCCTCAGAGTCGCACTCATTTCCTTGTTTGGGCTGGGGCAAGTCACCGACACTGGGAGGAGGAATGGATGGCCCTCCACTGGATGATTTCGTTCTCTTCAGAAAGCAATCCAGTCCAAGCTGAGTTTTCTTTCTCTTGATTCCCCCGGGGCGGCTGGGCGGCTCCTCCAATCGACGTTTACCAGTCTTCTTTTGAGTGCATGGTTCGTCGCTGACCTTCATCCCCACATTAACTCGACAGCCAGTTTTCACCCAGTGGTCCAGTGATCGCTGCTTGCCTGTTACGTTACAGGAAGGGGAAATCAGCCTGAGAGGTGCTTGTCTGTCAGACCTCCAGCACAGCAAAACATGTTGCTCCCTTGCCTCAGCAATTACTAAAGCAAACCAGCGCACCTGGAAACAACCATCTGGAGCTTCCTGTTGGAGGCGTGTCCGAGGTTTGCAGTGGCTTTCCAAAATTCATTTTTGCAAAAACTGGGGCATGGTCTGATCCCTCCTTGTCACTCCAAATATCCTGAATGCAATCAAAACAACTAGCACTTCAGCCCATGCATTTGTCGACCGTACATTGCCTTGATCCACCCACAAGATCATTGCAGCCACACTGGTCCCTACTTACAGCATCCACAAAGGATTGGAGGAAGTGAGCATTTCCCCCAGGCCCCCCTCGTCCTTCTGCTGCTAATACCATATCGATTCTTGTGCCGTAATTGTTCACTCGTGCTCCGGACGCTTGGCTCCAGCAAGTGAAAGCCTTCTTTCTTAGAACAAAAAGAAAAAACCAAACAAGCATTGGAATCCTGCCATTCTGCATGGTGGTTCAAGCGCATCATGGCCCAGTCGGTCGGAGGAATATGGCCACGAAAACAGGGCATCAATTCCATGGATCTACCTGTGGGGATTTCGTTTCCTGAAGACATCGCAGAAATTGCCCTTGTTCTCCACCAGCATTGAATGGAAAAACGCTCTGTCGGGTCGTTCAAAGAACTGGGCTTTGCTGCAGGGATCGCAGTGGTCGATGGGGTAAGGCGAAACATTGAAGTCCCCCACCAAGATCACGTTCCGACCGCACTCCACCAGCGCATCCGTATAAGCTTTCAGAGCCTGTACCAACATTTTAACAGAAATCAATGCCACCCTCTCGACCAAAAACTCTCCCAAACTTGCTGCCATCGTGATCCACAATTGAAAGGAAAAACAAGTAATCAAACCAAATTAGCAAGCAGGGGGGGGGTCAAGTGCATTGGTTAAAACTGAGGTCCAAAAGGTTTCATTGAAGAAACGATGCTGGTTGTTTGGGAATAGCACCTTGTACCATCTGAGTTTGAAATCCATCCTCTCCTCGACTTTTTCCTCCGATGTTATGGCTGGTGCATAGACGTTTATGAGAACAAACTCCCCATGATCGGTGGCCAAAAACCTGCCTTCCGAGTCCAGTTCAGCGATCTCCTCCAAATCAACGGCCTCCAGAGCATCCACTACAAGCAAGATTATTATTAACCCCGATTCCAGACCCCCCCCCCCCCATGCCAGCAAATGTGAAGCGACCTTCCTTACCCCCACCGAAATTATGGCCAAATAGTACTATTTTTTTTTCTGGAAATTATTTTATGTTGGAGATCGAAAAAACCTCAAAGGAGAGTGATACAAACATGGCTGTCTAACCTCACAGTGATCACGATTTTTGAATGCATATTTCACTATTAGGCATTTTCTGTCTTTTTCAACCACCTCGTAGAGATGAATTGTGCAGTGAAGCTCCACAAGTCAAGGGCACACAGATTCCTTTTCGGCAAAAAGTAGCAACCCCTGAGTAGCCAGTCTTGGTTGTGCAAAACGAGAAAAAAGACTCCCTGAAAATGAAATGACAATAATCAGATCGCTGAGAATCACCTCAGGGTTTTATTTTTGAAGTGTAGTGCTCCAGAAAAAAAAAATCATAACATGTTTCATAGAGGGACTCTGACAAGACAGACAGGAAAAAACCACACTGCAAAGAGCAACTCACCAACCATCCACCAAAGCCAAATCCCTGTCCAGCTCCGATCTCGCCAATTTTGTTTCTTGGATGCAAACTATGTCTAGAGAAAAGGACAAATTTTAATAAATAAATATAGATTCATTCTGCAATCCGTGTTCAAGACATTTTTTTGTTACTCCATTGGTAAAGCACAAGCAGATTTTTTTTACTGTGGCAGCCAAACAATTCAGCCATGTGGTTTTAGTGCGATAAAAAAAATATTTCACTATTTCTACATATGCTCACCAGCTTCCAGAGAGTCCAGAAATTTTGCCACTCCTCCAAACTTGCGCGATATCGCTCTCAACCCATTGACGTTCCAACAAAGCAGCCGGACATCGTTTTCACCGACCATGTCCAACCGCACAAAAGCATTCACGCGCAACTCCCATTCGTCCAAACCCCTGAAGCTGTTAGTTCTCAACCCAACGATGTTTTTTGCGATCTAATCTATGAAAACGTTAATTTTATCACGTCAGCGCCACGACATTTGATATTTCGGGATGTCACGCTCACAAACCAAACCAGAAATTGCATGCGCAACTCTCAAAATGGATTTTGTTCAATTGACCCGACTGAATTGGGGCATTGTTGTATTTTTCTCTTGGGCAAATGGGGGGGCTTTGCCTCCAGTATTGGTTGTGCAATGGGTACCTGACTCTGGGACATATATCCCTTTTGATGAGGATAAAATCCCCTCCCCCCCAAACAATCCATGATGACAGAAATATGAAAAAGAAAAAATATCATTACAACATCCATCCCCACTGATGGTGCTGCCACACAACCCAAACTTTAACTGCAAACAAGCAAATAAAAAAATTCAACCCTTCCCCATTTTTTCTTCGGAAAAACTCAAGGTAAATTATCATGTTCGGCAAAATGATCAGATTTCGGAAGGGCATGGCGGCGGTGGAGACGTAACAGGAACCCCCGGACTGTCGGCATCCTGGGAGCTGGCCGAAGACGCGAAGGAAGGGGGTGAAGCGGCCCTGTACAGTACAATAACAAAGGTCGAAAGACGTGTCAACAACAATCACGAAATAGCTCGCCAGAAACTGAATCCCCCACATCCCCTCCACAGTCACACTTAACAGAAGACAAGCGTAGTGTACAGTGTAAGGCGAGCCATCCCAGAAGGAAACGGCAGAGCGTCGCCGTTTGTTTAGCGAAGAGAAATATCGAACAGCTTGCAAAACTGCAAAAGTGTCCAAGGAAGGAAATTACCTCTGCTCCTCGGTTCCGAGCAGCCAGGTGGTCTCGTCGTCGTCCTCAGGTAACGGCATGCAGCACATAGCCGACAGCCAGATGCGCAGTCTAGAGGGGGGGTTCTTCTTTGTGGGCGATGGGAGGGGTTTGGCGCGGAGAAATCTCTCGACGCGCTGGGAGAAGGCGTCTGCAAGCGTCCGCATCGAAGTAAACTCCGATTGCAGACGGTTGAAACGTCCTTGAAGCGTGCGCAGCTCGTGTCTGAGTACGCACGCTTCGGCTCCCGGGTCTGCAAGGGCAAGCACACAATCGACAAATCTGTCAAAACTTTTCGTTCGCTCTGGAACAGAGCGCTGTCAACGCAACCAGCGGAACGGGGCTCCAGGAACTTACTGAGTGGAGGGCAAGGCATTTTGATAGCAAAGGCACCGGAAACTCGCAAGCAGAAAGAAAGGCTTCGATACGTTTGAACCCTTCGGATATTTCCTTGCACGCAGCGCGTTTTGTCGGCAAGAATATGTGTGGTTGGGTGGTACAGTGTACTGCCTCACATATCCTTCCCGTAACACTCTTCCCATGACTGACCCTCGCCATGGGGAACCTCCTGCCGCATTAGAGCATCTCCACCGCTGCACTGCAAACGACACCGTAAATTACTAATATACAGTGGCACCCCGAGCACGCAAAAACGACGTGGCACTGTAAAAGTCGACCTACCCCCACCGGCGATACTGTAAACACGTACTGTAAAATAGGTTACGAGTGTTCTGGCTCGCAAAGGAGTTGCGCAGGCCGGCGCGCGGAGCGCGGCACCTTATAATAGTGTTTTTTGAGGGAACGCTGTCGTGAAAAGGCATCTCCGAGTATCGGCTGGCCGTTGCGACCGTATGCAAAATATTCTCAATGTTTCGAAAGGACATTCGTGTTCAAAGGGAGCTTGGGAGTCGTTTAAAAACATATTAGGAAGTCAGTTGGGTTCGGTAGTCTCGATAGGCGCAAGGATCTGTCGAAATTCGGGCGTGGGTGGGTGTGGAAACCGCCAAGGACCAGGACCAAAACGATTCCATGTTGTTAAAAGTCCCGAAAAGACAGGTCTTCAGATCTTGACAACCGACAACAGAAAGGGCGGCGTCTTTTTACCCTAGCGAAGTCCTGTTTCCGTCTTTCCCGCCTTCCCGCACTTTTTAGCGTATACGGTAAAACGGCCGGATTTGCAGTTTTCCTTGCGTATTTTGCAGTAGCGCTTACTAATTTGCGATAGCGTTTATAGTTTACAGTATGCCGGTGGGGGTTCATTTTTCGAAATTACGGCAAAATAGCGTTTACAGTACCGTTTGCAGTATAGCGGTGGAGATGCTCTTAGTCCGTCGTTGTTAACAGTTTTACTGGGGACTGGGGGCAAGGAACTCAGAACAGTCACAGTTGGGACAACGAACTTCGAACTTCGAATCCTCTTGAAGAGGGTTATTTCAACTGAGAGAAAGCAGCCAGAAATGTGAACAATTCTCTGCACACATTTGGGGTGGAACAAAACAGGTTCCCTTGACACGGGTATGAGATGAACTGTCAAACGAACACACGCAAACACAAACACACAATCATAGTTTACTCCACATACCCACATTCTCTTCTCATCCTCTCAACTTTTTAAACGAAAGAGCTTCCAAATTCTCAGGCAATGCCTTTTTTTGGGGGGTAATGTATTCGAGCCCAAAAACACCTATAATAATAACCCACTCGGACTGTTCGTATATTGTTGGAGCCAGGGAAACTTCTGAGACCCCTTTGATGTAATCTATCAAATATCCAATAGTTTAATTGCAGCAGGTTTGTTGTCAATTCAAGATGAGTGCTTTCTTCCATGGATCAATCATGCATTTTGGGAGCCAAACCAGCATCTGATAAAAAAAAGTTATCCACTGAAAAGGAACTGTTTAATTAAAATAGGTTATAAAAATGATTTGTTTTCCAACACAGATTCACTCGCGAGGATGAGCCAAGTTTTTTCTGGACTTCAGTGATCAGCTTCGTTCATGCAAAACAGCAATTGCTTAAAAAAAAAGAACTTTCTTGGGGGTAGGCTGGAATGCTCTTCCAGAATGACCAATAGAATGTGTGCCTTCTAAAAAATTCGATACTGGTTTCCTTTCTACAAGATTACAGATGAACAACGAAGAGTGGGTAGCCAGACTTGGAAACCCGAGAGCAAAAATGGGTAGAGCTACTTGATAACATGTTTTGCTGATGGGCTGAGAACCCAGGAAGATTGCATAGTTCATTTATAAATATTGTTTGTTCAGTTATGGTAAGGAAAGATTTTGTGGTTTTGCTGTATTTTCCAGGATAATGTCAAGATGCCAGGATTTGAGACTTGACAAGGTTTGATGGGGACTGGTCGGAAAGCAAGAATTTGTTCTACAACAGACATCGATGGAATTGGAGCATCTGGACAGAAATAGGGAGCTTTCGATGTCGGGTGGTGTCGAACTTACGAGCAAAAATTCGGTGATGTGTTTCATCCTTGCAGCACTCCTCAGATTTTGTTTTTCATCTTTTCCACCAGGAGCACGTGGGTGATTTTGCCCCAAGAAATTGTTGTTTTGATATTCAAACGACGGGAAATCGGTGGCTATATGTAGCTACTTATGCAAAAAGAATGGGGGTAAGTGCTAGAGTGTGGGAAAGATATGTACATTCAAGATTTGGGGACTTTAAAATTTTGCCCCTTGTGGAGACAGAATGGATTGGAAAAAACAGCACATCTTGGGAAGATGGTGAAGGCTGAGGACATTGTTTCTGGAATGTTGGTGCACAGACCTGCTCACCTGTGTGTATGAAGATTTTCTGGGGAAAAATTCCTGTTTTCTCCGCAGACAGCTTTGCATCTGCGAGTATGGGTTGACGAATGAACACATGGTCTATTGTCTATTGGGGGTTAATGGTTCTTGACAGAGGGACGTTCGTCAAGAAAGTTTCTTCTTAGCCAGCAAAAAATTGGTTTCCTCTTTTTGGCATTCACCCAACCCATCCAGCTCCGAATTGTGAAGGGGAAAAATTTCAGTGGTCTTAATGTCCAAGCATTTGAAGCAAGGATACAAGATTAATGTCACGATTTTACTTGCTACTGTGAGGAAAAGTCTGACTCGGGGAAACATCAGGACACATTGAATGCACAGTACAAAACAGTTCTACATTGCCATTAAACAAGATGCAGAGCAATATAAATTATGTCTCTGCCCCCCAAAAAAAACATGAAAGGACGGTCTTGAAAAAACACAGGGTCAAAATTTATGTTCACAATCTTGCTATTGTATTGAGTACAAAATATCAAGTTTCAAATTCCAAATTCAATTCTGATTTCCAACTATAATAATATAAAAAAAAGCATATTGAGGCAAACCTATAGAGGCCACTCTCACAATACTGTAATTCTTATCAAAAATATAAACTTAAATTAAAACCACGATTCTTCACTTGGAAGATATCTAAATGAACTTGTAAAAGGAAAAACGATGGGACTTGTCGAATCACCAGTTACGATTCAAAAACCCCTCTTATACCCCAAATCCTATTCAAATTCTCCCACAGATCACTATTATATCTTTAAGAGTACATATTCGATTTTGGCAAGGGATGACTGAAGAGCTGTACCGTCAGCAAATCGAAAAAGTTCAAATCCATGACAACTTCTTGATAATACTGGTCATCATTCAGCCAGGCTGGCTTCCCTACTCCAAGTTCGTGTGCCAACACGCGTTCAGCCATCACAACAGATCCCTCAGCCCAACCCGGCGAAACGCCATACGCCTCATTGGCAATGAACACATCATATCCCTCCACTGGCCTCAACAGTGCTTTGGTGGTTTTAGCAATGGTGGTTCCAGGCAAGTGCAAAGTCCATTCGTGGATGGAGCCGGCGACGGGGTCTTCTCTTCCCCAGTTGGCCATATACAAGTAGACTGGAGGATCGATGTCGGCCGCGGAAAACCCAGCGCTTGTGAAATTCTGGCTGTGGAAATTCATCAGCTGGTTGTGCACAGCTTGGATGAGGTCGAAACCATCAGCTGACTCATCCCACTCGAAAATGCTGAGGGGATCGTCCCCCTGCTTGAAGCCAGTGTAGAATTTTTGCCGTTTATCATCAGATATCCCGAAGTACGCGGCCAGCAAGGCGCCGTTACATTTATGGATCGTCTCTTTCTTGGAGTCCAGGGGAATTTGGTTATTGTTTTTGTCAAAACAGCGAGCCGGTCCGTCATGGTACCTCCCCTGAAGTTTAGGATCGAACGGCTCCTCGAAGGTGCCTTCGATCAAGCCGAGCTTGGTGATCCACCAAGCATCCTCATACTCCACGTAGATTTTGGTCGACGACAGGGTTTCTGAAATCATGTAGCCACCTTGCGCCTCCTTGCTCTGTTTTTGAAACAGGATGCTGCGTCCGTCGAGCGTTGCGATGGCTTCGCTTGGGATGTTCAGCATGACCTGATCCACCACGGCGGAGCCGCCGTTCTCGAACTTCAACTCCACGGGTGTCCCACCGCTCGTCGACTCCATGTTCGCGACATCCTTTTCGCTCAAATCGAACACGCCGGTGAGCTTGTACCCGTAGAACACTCTGGATCCTGCTTTGACCAAATCTTCCAGCATGGTTTCGACGGGAGCCACGTAGCCGAGCTGATTCAGCCCCGACTCGTCGACGATGATCCGTCGGGCGTCCTCGCACGTCAAAGGATAGTAGCAACGCGTGTTGAACCCCAGCCTCTCCTCGATCAATTTCGCGATCAGTTTCTGAGACGGCACGTATCGGTACCCCCCCACATCCACGACCAACTCCGGATCACCGGGCAGATTCCGCAGCGAGTAGACCCGCCCGCCGACTCTCCTGGCGCTGGCTTCGAAAATACACACGTCGCTGGCTGACATCATTTCCTCATCGAACACGATACGGTAGGCGAAATACAGCCCGCCATATCCCGCTCCGACTATCGCGAGCTTGCAACCCTCAACCTTCTCTACTGGGGAAGGCACTTCCGGAAGTTTTGACCTGATCGCACTTACGTCCGCCACTCGAGCCGCTTTCGTCGAGCTTGATACTTCAAGCGACTGGCGGCCCACTGAGAGAAACGAATCAAAAAAAAACGGGGGCTAGATTAGATCTCACCCAATCCACGAAACAGCACCCACTTTCATTAAAGAAGAGCAAATCGAAGAACGGCGTTCTGAACAGTTTTTTGTGCTACAGCACTGTTTTCAAACAACAGGCTGGAGAAGGAGCGATGTGCCGAACAGCTAACCTCTTTCGCGTAATCTTTCCAGATCATCCCCTCGACTTCCAACTACAAACAACAGCAATACACCAAAAAACGCTCGTTGAACGTTCGTCATCTTCATCGTCGGCGAGAGCTGGTGAATCTTCACTCGGTTTTTTGTTTTCTTTTGTTGGAGAAAGTGGCCGAGGGGCGTGGTTTTATGCTTGGCCGTGCGGTGACGAGACCCCCCACCTGTCGGATCAAACTCGGTCAGCACATGACATGCACCACATCGTAATCTGCTGATAAACAACACCTCATCGTTTTTTGCAGGCGTTGGAAACGGGCAAGAAGGGGGGCAAAACAAGACAGGCACGCCCGTCGAGAGGGGGGAAAAACACACAAAGTGTATATTTTTGCAATGACACAGGTGGACGACGTCTGCGCGAAAACGTCGGAAGCGCTCTTTCTGCGGTTCTTTCAATGCAGGCACCCCTGTTCAGAATCTCGAAAGCCAAACTTCTGACAATATCGGTGTGCAACAAATGGCATTCCACAGTGAATGCTGCAGCGCGTGGCAGCAGTCTTACCAAACTCACAAGGAAAACACCTTTCAGACCTTTACGTCCACCACGCAGTCCGTTCGACTGTTGTTCTTTTGAGAAGATACGAGCGTAGCGTTGAATATTCACAACGAATACCGAAAACGCACACCGGAACACCACTGCCAACGAGCGGAGTTTGGCTTACCAACTCTCTCGGACGTAATACTAAATATCTTAGATCTCTGTACCTCCCCACCGCTCACTACAGTCCTCACATTCATCACCATGAAAAACTCCCGGAAGTTTTTTATGATAATGAATGTCGATAACTCACTTTTCCACTTTATCATTCTTTCGCTCAAAACCAACTCCAAACCCATCCGCCATCAATTTGTGTACGGTGCACTGATTGAGAAACATAAGCTAAGAAAACCTGGCTTATGCCAACAGTTTAGTTTTATTAGCCAACAGCAAGTAAAAGCTGCCCAATGACAAGAATATGACAGGGAATCCCAAAATAACTCTTCTGTTCCTAGCTTCAGTTCAGCGCAGTTCGAGCGTCCCCGCTCTGCCCACCCCACAACTGCGCCGAATCCTCACATCCTTTAAAGTTACAAAAAGGTCGGAGATATTCGTCCAACTCGATCTGCGTGCACGTGCAGAGCAGCCCTTCGGCTGTCACCCCTTGGATGCTGGTGAGCGTGCGATCGGCACCAGCCTCCATCAGCAACGCCATCATATCCCCATCCCCGACAAAACTGGCGATCATCAGCGGCGTCAACGCCTCGTTGGAGTCGGCGCTTTTGTGATTGACGTCCGCTCCAGAACCGATCAGAATTTTCGCGGTTGAAAGGCGATTGAAAGAAGCAGCGGCAGATAGCGCCGTCCACCCACGCCCGTTTTCGATATCGACATCAACCCCCCAGTCGATGTAGAACTGCACCATCTTGGTGTCGCCCCTCACGGCCGCCGAAATCATCAAGTGCTGATCTCCCTGTAATTTCCTGCCGCCCGGATGGTTCAACAAACTCCGCAGGCCTGGCGAAAACACACAAAGACAAGTGAGGGAACCCCTCCATGAAATCACAACGTCAACTCGCATCCGCACCTGCGCGCGCTATCAAAAACTCGTGTTCGAAGGAGGGTTTTAAACATCTAATCCCTGGACTGGAGGAAAGGAGGCCTCCTCAAACGACCTTTACAAGAGTTTTCAGTGCCTCGTATGGAAAAGCAAAAATGGCAACTCTGCGTAACCTTCTCGAATTGAGTTCACGCCCCACTGCTCTTGCAACGTCGACGTTGTTGCGATCGAGAAAACGAGCGCAACGCACGCGACATTGAGCGCCACGCCAAACCCGGAATGCATTTTCTTGATCGACCAGAAAAGTTTAAAAAAAAAAGAACCGACCGAACAGGGAGCGGCACACCCTCACGATTTTCTCAAAGCCCCAAACCAAATAGGTGAGGCATAATGGTGTTCGATTTCTTGTGATGGGACGGGGGGAACAAGATTTCGTTGAGGTAGAGAGGAAAACTATAGATTTTTGGGATTGTCAAGGCACATGCTGAGAAGTGAGGCCGTACGCCTGGTTGGTCGCACAAGTGCTTAAAATCTCCCAAGGAGGATAGAAGTGCCAAGGCGGCGGTTGTGCCAGTGAGCGAGATTCCAGTTTAGGTGAAGATCTGGGTGTGTCAGTTTTTGAAACGCATGGTTATGGAAAAATCTCGATATCACCATAAAACGATATTAAAAAAACTGCCACATCACGATCATTCCTTGTGGGTTCTCTTTTTTATTATTTTTCAATGAAAAACCAAAGTACACCCATAAATCCAGGAGAGCGATACAATTTCTTTTCCAGGAATTCTGACATCTTTCGAATCCTCCTCAAGTCCATATTTATTATCATTTTTCCCCAATTTTCTTTTTCAAAGCAAGAAGCCTCCCCCCTCAAACAAACCAGCCATACTAAAAAATTCCCCACTTCATAGATCACACCACCGCCATTCACTCTGTTCAACTACTCAAAAACGAAAACATTAAGCCACGCACTCTTTATCTCGAATTTTTCCTCACCAAAGCTTAAGCTCCCTTGGCAAATCAAATCTGAACTATAACCTCCCTTCTGATCTGACTTTTTCCCTTGAAAAAAATCGTTTTAATTGAAGAAACCAGCTCCACTCAGGGCCCCACATGATGAAAAGGATCAAAAAACTGCATTGGGAAAGTTATGCATGTAATTCATCGTCTTGACGTACATATTTGCAATCCAGATGTTTAGAGAAATATGAGTGCCAAATTCTTGACATCACCCTATCAAAGCTGGTGCTACCAGATTCAATTTTAATCCGGTTGAAAAAATCCCTTTCTGATTCTTCTCCAACAGAATTTGTCCAAATTTCCATCAAGTTCTCCAGCAGGAATTTAAGGCACAATGTTATGGCTGCTCCCATTGTTTTCCTTCGCCCAAATGCGTTCAAATACCCTCTTTCATAAATAGCCATTCTTTTTATTATTTCTCATACTTGTGGCAACATCAATACTGGCCAAGATCTGAGCAGATTGGCCCAAACACCCACCAATCTGGCCATAAATACCCCTTTCAGCCATTGAGATACCACCTACTCAGCCTTCCATCCTCTCTGATCCAATGGTTAACACATCAGAGCCAAAAACACATCGAAAAAATGCCCTCCAGAAACTAAACTGAAATGCCCCGATCTGTGGTGGACTCTCCTGGAGATCCAGGTCCTGAAGCCTCAAAATACCATCCCCACATATTTTTCACTGATGGCATCGCATTTTCTCCGAGCATTCAGGGTTCTCCATGAATTTGGCCTCTGTTTCTTTTTTTATTCAAGGTTTGTGGACCCTCCGAAAATGCAAATTTTCTTTCCAACTTGTACAGATCTTTCCAATCCACGATCGATGTTCAATAACTGTCTGACTTTGGGCTATAATCTTGGAGCGACACCTCTTCTCACATGCACCTGATGGGAAAGATGAACAGAAAAAATCTAAGGGTTCTGCAAGGATGAAACACATACATTCCTTACTAAGAACAACAATGCTGAGTGGAATGGAGATATCAATTGTCAAAAAAACAAACATGCAGCAAGATCGGTCCATAAAATGGCCAATAGGAAAAAGCCAAATGATCACCTTCACCAAATGATCGTAAAATCAACATCACCCACCATCGAAAGCTCTCCATTTCTGCCTTGATGCTCCATCGAGCCCTTTGAAAGATCGGGTTCTTGCTTTTTCTTTTTCATCAGACCTCATCAAATCTCGAAATTCAGGAAACAGAATCCTGGTATTTTCGATCCATGGCAGCTGGCTTCATCATCATCATCGTGAGAAATATAGCAAAGCCGCCCTAAGCAAATCCAGAAAAAAACCTTCTTCCCCGTACCTGAAAAAAAAGTATTTATAAAGGATGAACTGCTGCAGCAATGTTCCTAGGACTCAGCCCCAGCAGTAAAACAACACAGGACATCTTATCAAGTGATTTTCGATCACCCCTTTTCGCTGGGTATTCAAATATGGCGACCCATTCTTTGTTTCTCACCTGTAATCTTGTAGAAAGACAACACTTGGCTCCAGGATTGCACTCCCCATAAAAGCCAACAGTGTTGGTGTTGGTCCAACACCTCTTGAATTTATAGAAGGCACGAAACACGGTCTGGAAGTTCATTCCAGCCTCCAAACCACCCCACAAAATCTTTTTTACTTTTGAAAAAAGCACTTGATGTTGTGGATGAACTGTGTTGAGGTTGTTTGGTCAGTCTTCCCGTACCAGTACCAAGGAAAGTGACCTTTCTCGGAGTTAGAATGTCATGTTATTGCATTGAAGAAAATTACATCGATTAACAGAAGGGATGTTTAAAAAAACTCGGTTGATTCTTGCGATTGAATCTCTCTTGGAAAACAAATCATTTTGATGTCCTTTTTTTTAATTGAACAAATGCAGTTGCAATTTTTATGGATGCCGAGCATGAGGTATCAATCAGATGGCGGCGCTTTTGAAAACAGTGATTGCTTGGGCTGCATAATCGATGTATATAAAACTCAACTTGAATTAACAACAAATTTGCTGTGATTAAACTATTGAACTTCTGTCAGACTGGAGGGTACTTTTTTTTTCTTTGGTTGGCTCAATGGCCCTTGTCTTGCTTCTCGCTTTAATGCTCTTTTAGCCATAGCTCAGCAAAGGTTGCGCTTACTGACAGGTAAACTCTTGAAAAATTCGAACGAAGTCCAGGTTTCCGAGCCCAGTCGATGAAGTTCATTACGGTTGCTCACAGTTGTCTGGTCCAGAGAATAACTTGGATGTGGTTAAAATAAACTTGAATATCTTTGATTGGACGAAAAAAGGAAAAATATCCTCTTTAAATGCATTTGAAACATAGGTTGAAAGGGGCATGATACATACCGCATTGAAAAAATTCCATTACTTCCTTTGCCAGAAAAAAAGGCAGTCCATCTTTGAATTTCACATTCATATATGATGGTTTATTATTGGGAACCAAAGCAATAATAGCTTTCAAACAGCTGTTGCCTTATGATCAAAAGCGTAGGCACCTGCAAAAAAAAAAAATTACATCAATTTTCAAAAGGTCAGAGCACGCATTACTGGATCATGAAAGTTTGAATTTGAAATGAAAATTGCTGGCACTGCTGGATGATGGCAGTTTAGAAAACATACAGGTTGACTTTGAAATTAACCCATTTGATAAAATACCACGTAAGGAAACCAAAAAGGGGAAAAAAAACCATTCCATTCATTGCACATTCACCTTGATGTCCAGGTGCGGTTGCTTTATAAATCCACTCTGCTTCACAGACTGCTCCAATTCAACTTTTCATTCCTCGCATTCCAGCCATTGTTTCCAAAATCTGCAGCTCTGCTCCAATTTTTTTTTACCCTCCGTATTCCTCCGAAATGTCAAGCAAAACCATTTCATTTTTTATTTTTTCCAATTTATTCATCTGTTTTTTTGTTTTGTCCTTTTTTTCTCCGACTCTATTTTTCTCCCCTAAATTCCTGAAAACCTTTTTTATTCCTGAAAAAACCTTTTTTTTCCTTGCACCTAACGGGGGTTTCAGCGCCCCACCCACCCATTCCCAGGTTCCCCACCGGGTCCCATGCACCGGGGGCTCTGTCGGGGACTCCGTTTCACTTGCTGCTCCTTGAGGGCTTCAATCTTCATGGCTTCAATGGCTTCGTCTCTTCTCTTCGATGGCACCTGTTGGTTGGGGCAAGGGAGTGGATAACCCCCTTGCCCCAATATACACACAATGCGTTAATAGCTAATCATGATCAAAATTAGAAAGGAAAATACGAAAAAAAAAGCAGAAAAACTGGAGAGAGACGTACCATAGAACATGATGCTGAGGTGGGTGGAAGGCGCTCAAAGCAGCCTCCCAGTGAAAGGGCTCCAGGGCTCCGGGCTGCATGGCTCATCTTCGGCTGGCACGGGGGTGGGGGTAAAAGATTTGGCGAGGGGGTTAACGGGGCTGGGACGGGGGGAAATGGTGCATGGGACGGTGCCATGGTGAGGAACCCCGCTGAAAACCCCAACCTTTTTTCTTCCATCGAATCTGAATTTATTTTCCCTCTTTTTCTTTTAAGGCTGAGACTCTGGTGGCAAGCCTCCTCAATCCCGTATTAAAACCAAAAGAAAATATCGTGGCTGACTTTCCCTCCATCTTTGAAATCGTTTGCATTCATTTTTTTTTACTCATCTATTTTTTCCTCATTCACTTTTCTGATTCGATTTTCCTGGATCAATACATTTTGTTCCGCACCCAAAACTTGACAAAACCCAAAAAGAATTCAATATTTCTTCTTTTTTTTTTCACTTTTCCAAGGAATGAATCATCGGTCTTGCCACCAGCCCAGGTTCTAATCCTCTGCAGTTCAACCACTGGTTGCCCTTCTAATTTTCCTTTATTTTATTTTCCTTTTTTCCTTTCCCTGAAATAGAAGGCTTCATGCTTCTCCCAATTTCTCTCCACTTTTTTCTGGCCAGCCTTGCAACTCCCACCAGGAAAATACCAAATTTTCTCGATATGCGTTGACTGCTGCATATTCAGCCCCAGAAAAGTTCCCTGCAATCCATCATGCATTGCGACTGGCATGGACTGGTTGCCCTTTTTGATATTTATGTGAAAAACAGAAGAAAGAAAAGCGACAACAAAACATTGAAACCTTGGCAGTCCTGAAGAGGTCTGTATACATATCGCTTTCTCAAACCTTTGTGCCCCAAACTCCCCAGCCCTGTCTATATATCAGCCGGCCGATATATGATTTGGAATCCAAAATTTGAGGATGATGTAAAGATCGCCCTGACTGCTGCCAGGTTACTCACTTTCCTTGCCACTCATAGGGCGGGGATTTTCCATCAATCTGTAAGAGGCAATTGTCTCTGGACATCAAAAAAAAAATAAAAAAAATCACTCTCAGAGATACCATTGGACAGTGAATCTGCATGGCTGGCAAGCAGTTTGCAACACCACAGAATCTGATTCAAACATTTTTATTGAAACTTGAAAAACAGAGAAACACGAGGTACACTGAAAAAGCAAGAAAATCACTGAAATTCATATCAAACAAGGAACTCACCTGGCCGCCCCAGAAATGACTGCTCCTTGATCTTCGTGTTTTTCTCAAACAAGGTTCTTCCGTCAAAAATTCTTCACTTATGCCAACTCATCCATCACTCCTTTTCTTTTTTCTTTTCCCCCGATGAAGTTCAATCCATATCAACTTCTGCCACATCGGACTCCTTTTTTCTTAACCTTGGCATACGTGTTCGCTTTTTTTCATCAGCTTCAATTTTTTTTTCCACTTTCTCCTATAATCAAAATCTATTTTCTATTTTTTTTTACAAATACTTCCTCCCCTCCCTCCCCCTGGGGCTCCCCACCTGGTCCCACGCACCGGGGGCTCTGTCGGGGACTCCGGTTACAGCTCCTTGATGGCTTCAATCTTCGATCTTCAATGGCTCCAATCTTCTTAGGCTCATCTTGAATGGCACCTGTTGGTTGGGGCAAGGAGGTGGATAACCCCCTTGCCCCAGTATACACACAATGCGTTAATAGATTGTCATGTTCGAAATAATAAAGGAAAACAAGAAAAACAGGCAGAAAAACAGGAGAGAGACTCACCATAGAACATGATGCTGAGGTGGGTGGAAGGCGCTCAAAGCAGCCTCCCAGTGAAGGGCTCCGGGGCTCTAGGCTGCATGGCTCATCTTCGGCTGGCACGGGGGTGGGGGTAAAAGATATGGCGAGGGGGTTAACGGGGCTTGGACGGGGGGAAATGGTGCGTGGGACGGTGCCACGGTGAGGAGCCCCGCCGAAACCCATGTTTTTTTTAACAACGAATCAGGGTTTTGTTTTTTTTCTTTCTAATCCCATACTTTTTTTTCTCCATTTTTTCTTTCCCATGATATTTTTTTTGTTAGTGCGTATTTTTCTGGGGGGAGGGGGGGAGGAGGAGCAACGAAACTGAGAATAACTACGATCCTTATCCAAAGAACAGATATCCAAGCCCACTCCATTGTTCTAACTCTTTTTTTTTTTCTGTATAATCACCCCTTGTCAAATCTTTTGCTGATATTTATTTTTGCAGCAAACCAGTAGCCACACCATTTCCATCAACTGGAGCGTCAGCAGTCCAGCACATGCCTGATTTCACAAGACAAAAAACTGAAATCAAAACAGCGTTCATTTCCACTGGAAATTTTGCTAAGTGTGAATAAGACATGCTGCTGAGAACCACTCGTCAATCACTCTTTTTTTTTTTCTTTTGGCAAGACAGCAGGTTTCCGCAGGTTTACTCTGATATTCCTTGCATTTTCTGCAACTCTACACCATGAGGCATGGATTATGCAGATTTTAGCATCAGAGAGAAAAGAAGCCTCCTATCACAAAAGAAGTATATTTTTATCAACAATGTTTTTTTCCATAAAACACAGTCAAACAAAGACTTGTGTGTTTATCATTCATTGTCACCTCACCTTTTTTTTTCTCCATATTCATGCTGAAACCCTCACGGAACTGCGTAATACTAAACTTTATGCAAATTTTTGAATCCATCATAGTTAGAAACAGACCGCTCTTGAAGGTATTCTCGATTGAGAAAAAAAAAATTGAAATGGAGAGACCCTCAGGGAATTGATTTGGGTTAAGGCACCATTTCCACGTTTTTATCACGCTCGTGTGCTTTGGTTATTTTTACGGAAGATCAAGAATTGACTAATCTGGAAAAAATACAGATCTACATAGAACTCGAAGACGAAGTTACCGATGAAAACTTGAATGAGGAAATGAATTGCCGAGAGTTGCAAAAAAGAACACATACTAGAAGTGGAACAAAGAGCATCGGAATGTTCATTATGGATTGATCAGATATCTATTGCACTCAGATCAGATTGGATTTTTCCGAGATTAGTAATGAGTCATTACTAATGACCAACAAACAAACTGTTGTTAAAGAAAGCCTTGTACATATTTTGTATTGATTATTGAACGAGGTCCATGTAACTTGATGTTCAACAGAGATGAACAGATTAGAAAACCTAGCAAAACACTTGATATTTTAATCTGCATGGCTTCCTTGAAAAAATTTTAAGATTTATATTACAGAGGTCAGGACTTTGAAGGTGCGACAAATCATTGACTTTGAAATTTACCAACAAATCTCATTCAAGAGAAGGAATAAGGCACCTCGGGAGCGATTGCTGAAAAAAGGTTGTCCTGTCGATGATGGTGCAATTGCAAACATTGCTGGAATGAAGGAAGATGTATGGATGGCACAAGCAAAACTGGCTTGAGATACTGCAGAATGCCAAGTGTATTCCAGGAAAACGGGATTAGTACTTTCTCTTGGTTGCAGCTTATGTCATTATCCCCCCCTGCCCTATGCTTGCCTTCACGAGCTCAGCTGTTGAGTATAATCCATATGCAGGAATCCCTGAAAGGAGCAGTTCCATATTTCAGATGGCCACTCTCTTTGTCGAAGATTAATAGGTTGATTTTTGGCTTGATTGGTGGGGTTCTTAACGAAAGCAAAACGATGAAAAGCAGCCGCTCCATTGAAAACGATCGATCCCTCATTCTTTGAGAGTGAGGAAAAACAACCAAACCCCAGGGAAAAAAATTGAATGTAGAAACAGGTGAAAGAAAACCAGCTCTGCTGCTGTTTGTGCAACAACCAACATGGTTTAGACAAATGTGATTGCCTGAACCTTCCATTGCATTTCGGAGCCCAGAAACAAGAGAGTACTTTTTTCCCCTCAGTTTTTCTGAATCAGAAAACTGTCAGCATCAGGATTTCGAAGCAGCAAAACTCTGTTGCCCACGTGAAGTTCGATGCGAGCGATTTTCCCAATATTTCAAATTATCCTGTCCAAACATACCAGAAAAAGTAAGACAAGGAGGCAGAAGTTCACAACAAAAACTACCCATGGATAGAGCAATGCAATAGGCCTTCAATCATTTTTCCATCAGAAGTGCTAGTATGATTTTCCTCGAGTGCCACAATTCAAAAAAAAGCGACTCTGAAAATCGTAGCCCATGTCTGAAACTCAGAGATATCGAGGGAGGGTGAACTACAAAAATAATGACAGCATGACAGACATGAATGCGATCATGACAAATCCATCAAACAGATTAGGCTTCTGCCCAAAAGTTTTCAGGAAAGCTTTCGGCTTACAAGCAAGATTTTAAACAGGAAAAATTTTGGAGGGAGGTACCTGATTGCGGGGCTGGCACCTTCGAAAAACTTTAGAGAGCGCCTGAGCACATAGGAAACCCAGCTTCCAAGTCAAACAGCACCGTCTTTAGTGCTTCCTTTGACGGTTTTGTTTTTTGAAGAAATCATGGCATTTGCTCTTGGCGCTGTTCCAATCATCTCCACAGATTGCACAGCGGACAATAGCTTTCAACCTTGATCAAACACATTTGCAAGAATTCAACCCAACTGCTCCGATCTCGAACATACACATTCATGAAAAAATAAATCCGTTTTTTTTGTTTAATCCAGCATTTTTTAAAGAGGGAACAGTGTGGGCTGGACTAGGATATCTGAAAGCTGAACAAGGTCTATGCCCTTGTTTGCAGACACCAGTTCAATGTCAATATCGAAGCTTATTGTGAAAAAAAATACCCTTCCTAACAGAGATAAATACAGACACATTGTGTGGGAAAGCCTTACTGTTGGGATGATCGAGGAAATTTCCTGGGTCCATATATTCCAACACCCCCACAAAAATTTGTAGCCCTTATTCAATCACCAGGAGAAATTATGGAACTGAAAAAGTGAGGGTGGTGAGGTGTTCCAATTTCCTTCTTGTTGAAAACAAGAGCAGACCTTTTCAGGCAAAAAATTGTAGAGGAAAGAAACTTATCCACACGGTGCCTCTAGAGATGTTTCGCTTTTCAAGAAGAAAAAAACGACGAAGTACCGATGCGTCGAAATGATGATGATGACAGGTTTCCTCCGGCGGCGGTGGTTGATTTCCCGCACAGCTCTGTCTTCGTCGTTGCCATATCGAACACCTTGGTGCTGTGCTTGCCCTCACCAGTTTCCGTGAGAAAAGGCACAAGGATATGGTCCAAAAGGAGGGGTTTCTGTTCCAAACTCCGGCACGAATTTTACTGGGTTTGCGTTCAAGTACCTCAATCGCCTGCTGGTGAATCACCCCCCACAGTCTGACACCCATGGCTGAAAAAGTGTGGAAACTCCAACCATCAAGAATCCGAACTCGACATGTTGCAGCCCTTCCACAGCGATGCTATTTCTCGTGGGCATCGCCGTTTCTGTTACGGCTGCTTTCGCCGCGCTCTTCTACATACGCTCCAATGGCCACCCCACCCCCACTAAAATCGACCTGAACGCGTCCAGCGTGCAGAAAGAAATCTCGATCAAAAAGAAACTCCAAGAGCGTCACCAATCTAGGGGCAAAACCGCCTCAGGAAATCCTGACGCGAAACTCCCCGTTGGTCAATTTGCAGCGAAATCTTGGGTGGTTTTGGATTTGGGAATTCAGATCGATTTGTCGAAATACGATCCATGGAAACAGGGGGATGATTTTGCACTGAGAGTGTGTGGGGTGGAGGGTGGGCAAAAGGATGTGACTGTTGGGGAAATCAAAGAGCAGCTCAAAGTGAGAACTGAGAATATGGATTGGCATTGCGTGACAGGGTGGTCCACCTTGGGGCTGCATTTCAAAGGGGTCCGCATGGCTGACTTTATCGAGTTGGTGAAACCCCAAGAAAATTGGGTGTGCTTGTGGCAGGTAATGATGACTGATTTTGGAGTTTGCTGTTTTATGGCTGTCATGGGTGTGCAGATCCTATGATTAAACAAAAAAAAAATCTTGATTGAACGAATCCGAAACCTTTGATCTTGCTTACACACACACGCACAAATTTTGCCTTTCGTTTTTTGTTTTTGTTTTCTTTCTTTCTCTTTCCTTACAGAAAGAGACTGCCAACCATTTCCCACATGGTATTATTATTCGTTTTGTTTTGCTTTTCCTCCAAATAAAAAATCATGACTTTTTGACAAAAGTATTAGAAAGAGCAGTGGTGGAACCTCAAATTCTTCTCACAGTTGTTTATTTTTTCTTTCTTTTTTTTTTTGGGAGGGGGGGTTGCGAATCAGATAATAATTACAGTAGTTTTTTGACACAAAGAAAAATAGAAAAAAATACAGTTAGGTGCGGAAGGAAATTACTCAGACTTGTAATGGTTTTCTGTGCGCATATGTGGCTCCATGAAATGTTGTTTCTTTGCCTTTTCTTTTCCATTAAAAAAAACAGTGGTGGCAATTTCTTTTCGAATGGAGGTACTTTTTGAGCCCCCCCCCCCCCTCCCTTCTTCTTCTCTTTTTTTCCCAACCCTTCACCCGTTTTTTTTTTTTTTTTTTTTCCGAATTATATAAAATCAGGTTTCTGCTGATGGTTACACCACACCGATCATGAGGGAGGATCTAGAATCAGATCCTGATGCTTTCATAGCATTATTCGATGGCGAAGGAAAACTGCTGCCTCTCGAACATGGGGGCATCCGATTAGTCACCCCCTCCCTCTTTGGCTGGAAGTCTGCCAAATATCTGATCGAACTCCATTTCTTGCCCTATTACAGAAAAGGCTTCTGGGAAAACCTCGGATGCCACAAAAGGGGTAGAGTGAAATTCAACGAGCGATGGGATGCCAAATCTGAAGGGGTTTGGAAATGGTTGATTTGGATGGGGGATCAGTACAGGATTTTGTTCGGTCCGAGGGTTTATTACTTCAACATGTGGGCAGGGGCAAAAGTGTTGGGGTGGTTCACTCGGCTATTTCATCTGTTTACCACTGAGGATGAAAAAAGGAATTGACTGTGGCGGAGAAATCCTTGTGCCAGTGTTGAGAAGATTCGTGTATGTACTTCTGTGAAAATAGTTATGTATTGATTTTGGACCACCTTAATTATATTGGTATTGTCAAACTCATCACATGGCAGTTGACGAATGACACACAGGGCCCAGCAGAAATCCTTGTTCAACCACACAACCACCCGAGCAGCAAACAAACCACCTGAAAAACGAAGCCTGGAGTTTCCACAGTTGTGTGTTTGTTGCTTTTCAGGGCAGTGTTTGAAACTGGGTCAAAACTGACTCATGGGCAGAACGAAATGGTGTGGCGTTGGGATGCCAAGGAAAAAACACGTACACATCTGCTGAAAGACACCCTTACAGAACAGAATAAGGGCCCTCCATAACTCCTTTCCACTGTGAACCAGGTACAGGGGCATTCCCCCAGAATGTCAACTCTCTAAACAGCATACTTCAAAAACCATCGAAAACAGAGAATAAAGAAAATACGTATATAGTCATGTGCTCTTGAATGCCATGACAGCGACATGGGGGGTTGTCTGTTTTTTGTTGAACGAAAAATTCAACAGCTCTAGTAACTCTACCCAGGATTTTATTCACAGTGATTCATCCTTTGGAGTTTTCCAGAACCAAAAATTGATCCATGCGTCCCACATGAACAAATCACATATAATTATTTGTGTACATACACACATCAATACAGACAAGCTATTTTTATTCAGTTGGAAATTCATTCTCATAATTAAATGGTGCTCTCAATCCTACCATACTTATAATTGACATTCGTACAATGCTGCTCAGTCTTTTGTGAAATGATAATTTTATCCATACCACAAGAAGATCGATATCAAAACTTGAATCTCATGAACCAAGGATTCACAGCTATGGGGAGCTCCTCAAAAAGAGAAAATCACTGCACAGTGATGGTCAACATTCCTTACACTTGACTGAGAAAAATCGAGCAAGTACCTTGACCCAAAAAAAACAACCCACAGCAACCGTTGCAATATTTCTCACTCCTGATATTCACCATCAAGTCTGTGTGCCATTTTTTCCCAGTCTGACAAGCTTTTTTTTCCCCATTTTTTCTCTTCCCCCCCCTCATTTTCAACCCCTTCTTTTTTTTTTCCAAGCTTTTGTTGCCTTCACTTCCTGGATTGAACTTCCCTCCCCCCCCCCCCCCCACCTGGGCTTTACTGAAATATCCCCTCCCCATTTTACCACATGATTCTTCCTTCCTATCATAATCCATCACCTCCCATGTTTTTTCCCTTTTTTAACCTAATTGCATTTATCAAGGATTCCAGTGTAAATTCCTTCTTTGCTTTTGGACATAATTCTTCCCCCCTCTTCTTTTCGTGGATCTAACTGATCAGTTTTTTCAATTTTTTTTTCACCCCATCACCACCCTTTTTTTTTTGTTCCCCACAGAAATGCTCCCCTCCCACTTGAAACTTTCCCTCCCATTTTTGGACCTTGGATACTTTCAAATTTTATGTCTGACCGTTCCACCCTCGAAATTCACCACCAATTCCCCAGAGGTGGCAAAGAAAATGAGTTACAGCATGCCATTGTGAACTCTTGCTGCACAGAATCCTGCTTGACTGCAAACCTCTGTTGCCAGTGAACTTCTGGAATTTTCCACTCCACTATAACGTGGGACTGTAATGTTTTTTTTTCCTTTCCTTCGAGGCTTGCATGGCAATTTCTCCACCGAATCTCCCTCACCAGTCAGGCTTCCTGTATCCATGCCAGCGACTTCCTCCCCCAACCAAAGCTCCAATCCTTCTGACGATCCGGCAAACTTTAGGGATTATGTTTTTGGCTGCATGGCAATTCGCAACTGATGTCCTTTGAAACAAATCTGTCCCTTGTATTACTCTGGCTGCCATTCATTCTGTTTGATTTTCTGGCAGGAGATGTGAAGTCTCCTTTGCTGAAGAAATCAATAACCGCCTCCAGCATTGACAAATTCTTGTTTCCTTCCCATGTGCGTTTCTTCTTGCAACCTCTCTGAGTGAACACCAAACGTTGGGGCGGATCTTCTCAGCATGCAGGCCTAATCACAAGAAGGGAAATAAGTCACATCACATCAAGATTAGTCATTACTATACCCAAACCAGTTGCTAACCAACACCCTCCAATGAGACACCACCTTCCATTCCTGACCAGGGTTGCAAAAAAGGTTCTTTTCATGAGAAATTAGATAATGGATAACAAAACCCCCAATAGATCTGGTGAAAGGTACTCAATAAATTCATGAATTGATACTGACCTGCATTTTTTTCTGCCAGATTCAAATATTGCAGAAGCTTCTCAGGCCACGGGTCAGTCCAGCTCCAATTGCATTTGTGGGTCCACCAGTAGCTTTCTTCGAAAAGGAGCTCATCGTCAGCAGCTTCCTCATACTTCTTTTCGCCTGAGGGGAAATCCTATCTTCTCCAGAACTGATACAGAAAAAAGCAAGGCACAAGATTCATCACTTCACAATTCACATAGTAAAGCTCATATATTCCAAGGAACATCTATGGTGCTTCCAGACATTGAACCAAACCCCGTCCCCTCTTTTTTTTATTTTTTTCTGTGCACACAGGGGAAGAATTCCACAATCTCGCAATAAATACCAGATCTTTGTAGCCATAACAATAGCAAATAACCAATAGCCCATGAGCATTGAGAAAACTAACCTGTCTTCGGTTGAGCCATCACAATGGATTTGCTTGCAAGCTTCATGATATGCAATCCAGCCCAGTGCATGATTAAAAGCTGTATGTTCCAGCAGCCTCTGGCCAAAAACCTGAACCTCGTAGTCGTTGACCCTGTCCGAGAAGTTTTCAATCCACCTACTGTGATATTTTTGGAGGTTCTGAATCCCCCAGAAAATCACACACACACACAAAAAAAAAAAAATCACATCAAAAAACTTGTGAAACCCAGCCAGCTTTCTACAGTGAAAAAAGAAAGACTAAGAAAGACTCACTAATTGTCCAGTTTCCAAATTGTTTGAATAAATGAAAATAAATGAGGATGTCTCATGTATAGCTCAGCCTGTTTTCTACATGCTACTTGTATTCTCCAGAAAGAAATGTTGCATTAACCTTCCACACTCAACTCCCCCCCCCCCCAAAAAAAAAAAAAAAAAAAATCCTGAGCTTTTATTCACCAAACAGGTGACTGTTGCCTTGCAGGCTGCAAGTTGCAAGTTGCAGCACTTCACCAGTGGGAAGGATCCTCCAAGCTGTATGGAATGTTTTTTTCTCTTCATTTGTACTTACCACTGGCTGACTATCCATGCAGGATTTTTTGGGGGGCTGGTCTGCAGCGATTTCGGTCCTCTCTTCTCCCATTTCCTTGGCCTGTTCCCATTTGGGAATCAACTCCTTCCCTCGAGCTTCCAGAATATTTCTGAACTCCTCCTCCATCGACTCATTGGCCTGTTTGATCTGATCCATCTCCTTCTCTTCAGTTTCCAACAGCTGCTCCCTTTCCTTGACCATCTCTTTCAGTTCTTGGGTCTGGAATTCAAACTCCTGATACAAAAAAACAATGAATAATGGGTGAAACACACACCAAAAAAAACAAAACAGCATCAAGACACATCCATCCTTGTCAGTTGAACATAGAAGCAGGGACAAAAAAAATATCACAAGGGAAATTGCCTTGCTTATATGCAGCCAACAACCGACCTGCTGCTTGTTGGACAACTCCTTGATATTTTGCTCCAGCATGCTGATCATTCCAGAATTCCCTTCATTGATATGGGCTCCACCATCCTCCATTACATGATCAAAAGTTGAAACCACATCCTTCAGGTCGTCCAGATTCACCTGGGATCCATGAGAATAAAACTCAATACCCAGCCAGTTTCTGAGAGAGGAAAGCCCCACCTCCAGAAACAGCACCATTCCAATTTAGAAACACAGAGTTTGACATGCAGGGAAAACAGGTTCAATTCTTTCTACATTGAGGTTAAATGAAGAGAAGCTTTATTATCACGGAGAAAACAGATCCTGCATTCAGAGATACTGACCTCCAGAATTGGCATTTGGGTGGAGCAAATCAGAATCTCCTGAGCGACAGAAGAATTGCTGCTCACAGCGAGGTCCATTTTGTTCATTGCCTCTTCCACCGAGACCTCAACATCCAACATCTTGGCCTCCAAATCAGTGTTGCTGGGCAGCGAAAAGTCGGCCCACTCTTTTGCAATTCCTTCAAGCTTTTGCAGCTCCGCTTGATGCTCCTCCTTCCTACTCACCAATGAAATTGCAGGCAATCAATCATTCAGATAAAGTATGGCCATTGGAGAAAGAACCTACTGGAATTTTGAGGGGTGAACTACGGGATGGCGTCAGCCAGGAATTGACGTACACAAAACCAACTGGAAAAAAAGTCGAATTTGGTAGGACGAAGATCATAACATTCTAATCCAACAATAATTCATTATTTTTTCTTAAGAGAAAAGAACAAAATCAATTATTTTTGAATGCTTTAACACAGGGTTATTGATGGTGCATTATCCAATACAAGGAAAGATTGCCCACGAAGAACAGCCCACCACCAAAAAAAAACACACAAATAAAATCAACAAGAGGGGATGTTCAGTCCAGGCTTGAGGGCCAGCCAAGATCCAAAAAATCATCTTAGCTGGAGCTTGGAAAAGAGGGATTACCCTAGATTGGTAAGAGTTCAAGTGTGGATACCTCTCAGCAGCATCTTTTTTGATCTTTTCTGACTCGTCTTGCAGTTTTTGCATCTCCTCCTGGAGCATGGCACCATTGAGGACATCTGACCATCTTTTTTCAAGCCCTTTCCAATATCCAGGCTCTTGCTCCACATCGAAAACCTCACCGACAATTTCGGAGGTCTTTTCAGCAGCCTTTGGCACCCCAAACTCGTTCTGGAGCACCACACCAACAGATTCAGACCAGTCCAGGCGACCATTATTGCAATAATGGTAATATATTTGATATATTGCAATATATTGGATTCTTTTCTTGTTCTATTCCTCTCTTTCAGAGGCACAGGGAAAAACCAAATAGGCCCAGCTTGATTTCAAACTGGGTGACTCCAGTTTTTCCATTGAATTTTGGGATGTGAATGAAATTAAGTGCTCCATCTGTTGGATTACTGAGTGCAAGATCAGGATCACTTTCTTGTGGTCATTTGATCCACTTATATCGCCAGTTGGCAGATTATTGATTTAAAAATGCAACCACAACAAATTAAGAATGTACTCTTCACACATACACACAAAAGAATCAAAGCATAGATGCTTCAAAAGCTTACCATCAGATTGTCGATTTGGGCTTCCACTTTCTCGGCTAATTGTGCAGCCAACTCCACCTTCATTGCTTCCATTTCAACTTTTTCAGCCTCGAGCTTGGACCTTTCCTCTTCCAGCTGAGCTTTTTGAGCCAAGAGCTACAGAAAGAAAAAATAAACACTGGGTCAGCACAGTTGCAACCCCATGAATTAATTTATTGGTTTATTGGTGCATTCGCTTAATTCCCACTCGAGCTATCTCGGCACCGTTACCTCGTCGGCCTTCTCCACAAGGCTCAGCGCTTTCCGGTTCAAACTTTCCTTCAGCGCGGCCATCTGATCCTTCAACGCGGCCATCTGATCCTTCAGCGCTCGGTTGGCCTCTTCGATTCCGCCACCTGGTAAGGATAACGAGAAAAAAAGTAAACACGATGGAAAGAAAAAAAAAAGGAGTCGATTTTGGTTGCACGGAGCAGTTTCTGTCACCCGACCACCGTTCAGGCTAAGCACTCACTCTCGATCCTCTCGCGCTCCAGCTCCAACTCAAGAACACCTATCCTTTCCTCCTTGACCTCGGCAAGCTCTGACTCCAAACGACGGATCCTTTCCTTCGCTTGATCCACTTCCGCCGTCGAAATCATCTGCAGATCGAGTAGGTCGTTGGATCCGGTGTAGGCATCCCAAACAAGACCACTCAGGGCGTTAACCCTCGTCAGGAAGCCCATCTTCTGGCCTCCCAAAGAGATATTCTTCAAACTCAAACGCAAACACAAACGCACACGCACGCTTGTCGATGGCACAAAAAAGTTCGAAAGCACACAGGACCTCCTCGTCGAAATGCGGTGATTTTGGGCAGGTGTCGATTTTTGGAAAATGAATCAATCAATCGAAAATTGCATGTTGGCTTTAAGCGATCAAATCCCGTTAAGGTTTTTGGTGGCGCCAAGAACCGAGCACAGTGACGACCACTCACAAACAAGAGGCGATTTTTGTTTTTGTTTTTGTTTTGTTTTTATGCTACCTAAAGAGGCGAACGTTTTCCTAAACAAGCTTCCTTCTTGCATTCCCTTTCAAAATGTTCTTGTCGGTTTTTGTTGGTTTTTTCAAAGACTTTATCCATTTTTTCCAATCTGATGAACTAAACCATGAAGGTCCGGACATAAATTTCCTTCGCCAAAAAGCACCAGTGCATGCACTCGTGTGAGCAAACCCATTCTGATACAAGCACACTCGTCGTACGAACACAAAGTCGTCAAAAGCACTATCTAATACAAGCACACTCGTCGTATGAACACAAAGTCGTCAATAGCACAGGACCACGCGGATACGAATCAATTTTCAACCATATATATATATATATATATCGATTAACAAATCAAAGCCAAAAACCAGAAACAAAATATTACGTTTGATTCTTGACCAATTGGATTGCTAAGGAATTTTCTTTTTGGAAGTATATACCTATATATTTTGCAAACATATATATACTTCCCCTCACCTGTTCTCTCTCCTCCCCTTTTTTTTTTACAATGGTTATCTACTGATAAAGATATCTTTCTTTATCCTTTTTGGAGTAAGATCGAAGTCACCTGTGCATATTTTTTTTTTATTTTTGCTGTCATTCATTCATTCATTTATTCATTTTTATGAGTATTTGCTGCCAATCCAACCATATCACTTCCAAAGAGTCAAAAAAGTTGCATGAAAAGAGCTTTTGTCAATAGTTGTTTGTCTTTACACAAAGATTTTGTTCTTCATCCATCCAATTTAATAATCACATTCCTGTCTGTCTACTAAAACAATTCCCCCCTCAAACGTCACATTCAAATCATCACAGAGCACCTCCACTGGTGAAGTGGGTATTCCCCAAAGAGTCGTCTGTCACATCAAAGCCCCCCCAAATTTCTCCTGTACAATATTCTGTTGAGCAACAAAATGTCTCATAATGCCCAGAGATCACAACACTCCTCCCAAACATGTCAAAAAACCAAATTTCTCCACCAAAGACCATCAACTCCACTGCGAGCAGATCACCCCAACCCTCGGCTGCCTTGAATAAAGAATCTGAAAAGCGGCAGTTCATGATTGTGTCGCATACAAATATAATTGGTTAGTGCAAACTGAGCTTAAATATCAACACAATTATCATTATTATTTTTCCTGACCCACAACCGCACCCACCACCCACAATTTTCAAAGAAATCACCTAGAAAATGTTCCTGCTCCATTCATCAAGATAGACACATGTTGAAAGAACCTTTCATTAATTCCTTTCCTTTCATTAGCACTTTTGCTTACTGAAACCGCCACACACATTCTCGAGAGGTAGTAGAATTGAACTCAATATTTTCAACCGACGATCCCAACTTTTTCTTTTTTTTTGTGATGAAACTCAATCTGAATAATAAAAAACATTCGCATCATAGTATCATTTCGTCAAGAAAAAAAAAAGCAAAAAAAAAAGCTAATTAGGCACGATTTGGAAAACCTAAAAAAGGTTTCATCCAATCCCAGAAAAAAAAAGAGTGTCAATCAGAAGCAGGAAAAATTCATCAAAGTATTTCCAATGTGCTTTCTCTTTCACACTTTTCTTTGAGAAATCACACTTTCGTCTTCCATAAAATGTCAATAATAATAAGAGGAGTGAGAAAATTAGGTAATGGCCTCCATTTTACCCCTCCTCGGAGAAAGCTTGAACGGTTGCGGTGCCAGTGAGGGAAAGAAAACGCTCCCTCAACCAATTCAACCTAGAAAATAAAAAAATCACCCAGTTCAGCATGGAGCAAAAGAATATTTCACACTCATAGGCTCGCACCACAACACATCAAATACATTTTAATGTAAAAAAAAAAATGCGTAACCACCGGTCGAGCAGAGGATGGGGCTGTACAGGTTGAAATATAATATATATATAATATTGATATTGTAGGATTGAAAGAAACAAAACATGATACAATAAAAGGTTTAGAAATGTTTCAAGAAACATAAAAAAAAAAGTGTGGCAGGTGATAAATGTGTAAATGTATTGTCGATAATCAACAGTCCTTACAAAAACAACAGCTGTTTTATCTATTGTACCTGCTTCCTTCTCCATCAGTCTTTACTTCTGGTGCAGCGGTGCCAGGACATGCCACAGGGCGATACAGAAGTCCAATCACACCCCAGCGACGCTCTGCCAGCTGATACAATAGAAAACACACTTCCAGTATCACATTATGCAGTCATGGCATAAAAAAAATGAAAAAAAAAAAGTGAAAAAAAGGCATGTCCCGTTGTGGCATCATTCTATTCTAAATGGGTCATTGTGTGGAAGAGATCAGCAGCTGCAGGGAAAGAATTACAACTGGGGTTCAAATAGTACGATAATGAAAGGGGGAGGTGGGGAAGAGGCGGCCCACCTTGTCAAAAGTGTAGACAGATAAGTCGAGATGATCCATGTCTCCGCAGCACCTTTCACAACAACAACGTCTTTTCAATTTGAATCTCCAGGGAAGAATAATAAGGGAAAACGAAATTCAGAGACCCCATCACATGAAGCCAGTGGCCCTATGCACATCATTAGTGAATCTCCACTCTGAATCTTGGGGATTGGCCCCGGGGAAATCGGTAACTCACCAACGCTTATTCGAGTAAAGGTTGTCGGGGAAGTGGCAGGGGCAAGTGTCGGACACGGTGACAACGACAGATTTGCTGGTGTCATAACACACGTTGGCCCGATCAAGAGAGCCCCCGTAGTTGTCGGTAAAAACGGATGGATCACATTTCACTTCGTAACATCGTCTGCACCAACCAGAAGAGCGATTATCTCATGGAGCCAGCGACACACACAGCAAAATGCAGTCTTGTGCCTTGTGCACCCTACCCGCAAGAGTTGCTGTATTCGTAATGAACGTCAGGGAGGGCAGTGATATCCCATCCAGTTCCCTGGTTAGGGTCGAGCTGGCCATACCCACAGCTTCCCCTGCAGATAATTCGCAACCGATCGATCATTCTTTGCAGGAACGCAATTGCATGGATGCTACCATGGCGGCGCCGCCGCCGCCACGAGAAGCTCCACAAAACTCAGCAATTCAATCCTCTCCCCGCACACACTCCAATCGAAAATCAATCACATTTGGGGATGAGGGTGCAGGTGATCGAAACCAATCGAAGCCAGCACCCCAATCATGCATATCGTGCCAAGGCGACTCACTTGTGGATATCCCAAAGCCAAGGTTCGTCCCCATAAAAGGTCCCTCTTCCCTTACGCCAACCCCCCTCCTGGGCGTGGCCAGCGGGGAAAATCCCCACCAACACGAGCACGCCGACGACGCACAGGAGACTTGACACACCCGACATCTTCAAGGATACTAAACGAAAGTAACAAAGCTCCACCTGATGTCGATCAAATTGCCTCTGTGCCTTTCAGAGTTTCCTTTTTTTCCTTCCGATGCCGGACTGTGCCAAAGGGAGTTGGGGGAGCAGGAACCCGGACGAGTGCTTTGGTTGCAGCGACCGTTAAAATACCAAAAACGCCAATTTTCTCCACACTTGTCGCGTTCGCCGTCAAATCGGTGCTGTGATGGTGTCCATCGAGGTGTCTCAGGGTTGGGTCACTCTGTGGGCATTGTCACCATCCAGCAAGAGCCCAGTTCGGTTCGGGTTCGCCACGCACCTCAGAGGGACATCCAGGCAGGTCGAAATGAAGCCTGGGGAAGCTTTGGATTGAGAACTGGGTTGAATGAAGAGAGAGGGAGATATTTGGGCAGATCCGTTCTTGTCACTTTCGCTGAAAAAATGGAAGTGGTTTTTCTGGGGCGTGCGAGCCAATGCATTTGACAGAAAATGGCTTTGGCTTCAGGATGCGGCCACGAGAATGAGCAAATGTGCAACGATTGATCTGTGTTCAGAACGGGCTAAAATGACGTAAGAACTTGCCAGACCTCTTCACCCAGCCAATTTCAACGACTAGCCGTCTCAACCGCAGACAAGAGATTTTTATCCCCACAAAAACAATTATTATTATTTTTTTGTCATGTCATGTTCCCACCACAAATGGTCACGGTGCTTTCCAACATCAGATTCAAGATTTTCTGCACGAACATGGATTAAAAAAAGAAATAGTAAAAGTCAATAGTATTCAAGATCACCAACAAAAAGTCAGCCACCTTTTTCATCGATCAAATAAAGACCACATCACCACTGGCATGAAAACATCTGTTTGCATGCACTCCTTTATTTTGCTCAGGATATTTCCCTCCCTCCCCAAATCTACCCCAAAGATTCCAAAAGAAAGTCTAACATGTAACAGCAGCCCAGTCAGGTCAGGAATTTCGATCAAGATCACATAATCGGCACTAAAAAAAGAATATGTATAGGAAAAAGAACAGAGAAAAAAAAAAAGCTACCAGCAAAGGAAAGCCAGGCCATCGATTGGCATGAAATTTCACCACCACAAAGCATTTTGTTTCTCCTCCTCTTTCGTATTTCGGAACACCCCCAAAAGTCACAGTCTGCACATATTGCCGCCTTTTTTATTTTCAAAAAAGATAACGTCATCCCTAAATGTGAGGCTTAAAAGTTTGATCACACTTTCGACACAGCACAGCCGACTTTTTAAATAACCCTTCAAGCTTTCTCAGCCCGTGAAATATTTGCTTGCCCTCCCAACCAATACATGCACATCAAAGGATAGAGAAAAAAAAATAATACTGGGAGCGATATTCCCATTTTGCCATTCATATATTTTTTTCCCCAAACAATAGAAGGTTTTCAACCCTCGAACGACTGGACCGTTTCCTGTGGCGTGTTGAGGTCGGTGAAAGCCTTCCTTAGCCAGTTCAATCTGCAGTGACAAAAAAAAAATGAAACAATTGTGTGATTTTTTCCAGACAGGGCAAAAAAATCGTTCAAAGAACAAAAAAAGCGCAATGCTGACTAAGTTTCTGAATTTCCAATGTGTTGGAACACCACAAAAAAAGACAGCATGGCTCAAAAACTCACTGCGTCTATTTTCTGGGTTAGAATCCTGGCACAGCATTGTTTTTTGAAAAAACATACCTGCTTCCTTCTCCATCTGTCTTCACTTCCTGGGCAGGAGTGCCGGGGCAAGCCACAGGGCGATACTGAATTCCAATCACACCCCAGCGACGCTCCGCCAACTGAAAACAAGCCACATGACACAAAATGTTCTCAAGAGATTTAAAACACGCATACATGGACTTCAAAACGAGCTGTCAATGAAAGTGAGGGAGAAGCAACTGTGCACTGGTGATTTTTTTCCGCTGAACAGACCTTTTGACAATAGTTTTGACAAGAGTTAAATTCAGGAATATTTACACAGGTATGCACACTCTGAAGGTCAAAGGAGTCAAATCTACTTGATTGCCGATCTCAGAAAGTGGCAGGGATTACTAATCCATGTGCGTGGTGTCACTCATTCCCTTTCCAAAACCCTGCAAGTGCACTTGAATTCACGTGAATGCTGGTGTACCACTCTATTCTACAGTCATCTGTATATGTATCCTCTCCCTATACATATGGAGAGAAATTCATTTTGAGTGTAAAGTTTTATTTTTATTTTTATTTTTATTTTTACTTTTTTTTATGGTACATCATACAGGTACCATGCTAGTCCACATCATACAAGTTGGGCAGCAGTGATTTGAGAAAAGGGTACCTTATCAAAAGTATAGACCGAGAGATCCAAATGGTCCATGTCACCACAGCACCTGACAAAGAAAGCCATGACAAGGTCAAGAAATACATGTAAAATCAATTCTGGCTCCCCACACCAAAGGGCGTTGCTATTTATAATTTTTTGTTTGAAAATAAGAAAACAAGAGTGCCCGATGAAGCAACAGTTTTCAAACTCTTGACCTCTTTACATTGACTGTTATTGCCCTGATGGTGCCCTTTCAAAATTATTAAAAATAATTTAACAATTGTTAGACCATTTTTTTTCTTCTGAATTGACACTTGACAGGTTCAGTTTTGAATCCATGGCGATATTCTCAATGGAGGGCCTCGTTCGTTCGAATAAAAATCATACAACCCTGAAAAGCAATCGACCTCCATCAAAAACGAAATCCCCTCGGGGAGTGCCCGTCCCTCACCATCTTTTATTGGAGTAGAAGTTGCTGGCGTAATTGCATGGGCAGGTGTCTGAAACGCTGACAGTGACCACGGTGTTCACATCCTTGCACACCGAGTCCCTCTTCAACGTGTTACCGTAGTTATCCTTGAACACGTCCGGGTTGCAGCGCACCTCGTAGCATTTCCTGCGAGCACCACAGAAAACTCACGAAAAAAAAAAGCCAGCAGTCCATCCAACTCAAGACAGGAAACAAGCATTTGCGCATCATCCATTGGACTGTGTGTGTACGTTTTTAAAATAAATCTAAGGTAAATCAAATCGTGTCCAAAGCTAGGTGATGTCAGTATGATTGCCTAAGTTCTGAATGAACCCATCTAAAGTAGCATCGGTCAACAAAAAACTTCTTGTGTTTCAAGAAAAAAGGTCAAAAAAAAACTTCTTGTGTTTCAAGAAAAATGATCACTCCCAATGAACTGTGTCATTGGACTGTGTATATGTACTGATGATCACCCGCATGAGTTGGAGTATTCATAGTGGACGTCCGGAAGTGCAGTGATATCCCACCCTGTGCCTTTGTTCGGGTCGAGTTGGCCAAATCCACAGCTTCCCCTGTCGTAGCAAAATTCCAACACCAAAACCCGCGTTAGGCAACCCGCCCATCATTCCTGTCATTACTACAAAAGTGACAGCACCACCGCCGCCAGATCGCACTCCAGATCACCCCTCCCCAGCACGGCCTGCGAAACAGCGTTCGTGCTGGGGGGGAGGGTCCGCTTGCAGTGTTTGGAAAACAGACTGAAAGCCAATATTTCGTTGGGTTCGTGGAACCTATCCATGATCGTTCGATCGCGAGGTTGTTGTTTCCTTTTTAAACTCTGGAAGGTTGAGAATCGGTGTAGCGTTCCTGGCTACATCGATCGGCAGCACGCACTTGTGGATATCCCAAAGCCATGGCTGGTCGCCATAGAACGTTCCTCTGCCCACCCTCCAGCCCCCTTCCTGCGCGTTTGCGGTGCCGATTACGCCTGCTGCGACGATCAGAAACGCGGGCACCACCAGAACCGATTTCATCGAGACCATTTTCACACCAGCACTGCTCCTCCGTGCACGATCTCGATTGGATTCCTTTCAATTCGGTGTCCCTGTTTCTGAGAAATGCGAACGATAACGAGGCGCAAAACAAGAAGGGGGGGGGCTCCTTTTTTGAGGCAACATGTCAAATGCAAGTATTGATGTGAGGGTGATGTGAACCCGAGAAAAACCAGCGGGCCCCCTTTGGGGAACAGGAGTTCATCAAAAACAAAAAAAGGGTCCTCGTTTCCGTTGTGGTGGTGGAGAAGGCACAACTGAGAAAAAAAATCACCTTCACTTGCATGAATGCCCCCCCCCCTCCTTCTTTTCTCAGATCTGAATTTCAATGGTTTCTTTTTCGTTTTTTCTACCCAATGGCCCATTTTTTTCCTATTTTTCCTTTTTTTTTTGTGTGCATGAACATGAGTTGTAGATGCGAACAAAAGGCAAAACCTCGGTTGGGATCAGTCCAAGAGCACATTGAACCATCCAAGACGAACCTTCCAGGTCTGACAACCAGAAACCACTGCAAACAGTCTGTTGGATTGGACCGGAGGCGCAGGTGCCACGAAAGCCAAACATGAATCACAAAAAGAAAGCTAACAGCGAAGTTATCTCACCCAGGATCCTTTCTGGCAGGGTTTCTCGATCGCTACGGGGTGGATCCGCCGCCACATGAGCCACGATGCGCGCCATGATCGGCCTGGCGATGGGGGCTCTTCTTGTCATCGTTGGGATTCGGCTGTACGTCGCACCCAACCAGCTGAACGCACGTGCTCGATACAAGCTTCGATCGGTGGTGGGTGTGGTGGACAAGGTGAAGGAATTGAACTTCAAGAGCGTCGATCAAATGACACCACTTCTAGCACAAGAAGGCTGCACTGAACTGATCGCGATCAACGGCGAGCCAAAATCGGGCACCACTTGGACGACGAGGGTGGTTCACGAAATTCTGTACAGGTGTGCTGACGGACATGGGCGCGCAGCCCCACCAGAAGTTCTGACATTGCATGCTTAATATGTTTAGCTATTCTGATTTCATAGGAATCCAACGCATATCTTTGAAGGTTGGGTTTTGTTTTTAGATGGGTAGGTATAAACTGAATAAATACTCGGCTTCAATTTGGAAGTGGAGTTTCTTTTTCTGAGAAATACAGGAGCGGCTGTTGGATGAATTTCTTGTGGAATTTTCAAACCTCTTTTTTTTGAAATTTCACAAACCTCATTAGCAACCCTTTCGCCCGTTCTTTTTTGGACAGATATTGCGAGTTCTCCAAGGAGCCTTGCACAATCAAGCGATGGCATTTGAAACAGGGTGTGGAGGAAATGATGCTGGAGCTCCCCGGTGAGCGAAAAATCTGCGTTTCTCAAACAAACAAGCACATTCTTCCCCACTCCGGCTCCCCCCTAGGTCATCCCAACCACGCGATGGAAGCCTTGGATTTCCTCCAGCAATGTGTCGATAATGGGCAAACCGTTTTCGAAAAAGCATGCATACCATCCGAATGGAGTTACGAGGCACTGTCAGACATCGAAACGAAGTTTGTTTTGATCGTTCGAGATCCCAGGGACGTGGTTTTGTCAGCTTCACGGTACTACGGGTTTCAGGGAAAGTGGGTGGAGAGAATCGGGGTGGCGAGTGCATGGATTTCGTTTCGACATGCATGGATGACTAATGCGGTGGGCAGTCAGTCGCCGGTGTTTCCTGCATATTATGAGGACATGAAAAGCGATTTGCTTGGAGTGGTGAGAAGGATGGCTCTGTTTATGGGGGTGCAACTCAACCCGCGTGCTGCTAAAATGGTGAGGTGAATTTCTGGGGGGGGGGGGGGGTCTGTTTCAAAATGCAAATGGAAAGAAGTGCATGGAGAGTGTTGAAAAAAAAAACTGGGGTGCATCATTTTTTTTTTATAGATTTGGATTCAAGCGCACTTCTGCTGGAGGTCAAATATCTGACTTATCTTTGCCCTCGTTTTTTGGCGAACGGGACTCACGAAACAAAACAAAATAATAAGAAAATAATAATAGTAATAAAAATAAAGAAATTAAAAAAATATTGCTAGTAAAAAAACTTGAAAAAAAAAAGAAAATAATAATATAAAATAAGAAAATGGAATAGAATAATTGACATATTTTAGGGGTAAGAAATGTACATCTGCACAACAGGGGATTTTTTATATTTTTTAGGTGGTCCGAAGTTGTTCCCTCGAAGCGAGCAACGAAGTGACGATTGATTCGAGAGGAGTGGCTGGAAAATTCAGAATGGCGTTTGGAAATGAAACCCTGAGGGAGAGCTCAGCCATGATGCAACTGTATTTATCACCGGAGCTCAGGGAGCGCTACAACGCGAATACGTGAATAGATATGAATTCATCTTTGAAGGTCAATTTCTTTGCTGATGTTTTTCTAGCTGTGGCGAGGCCATTTTTTTTGGGGGTTGTGTGTTAAATAAAAGAGCCGATGTAAATTGACTGTGACGGAGTGCAAGATTGTCAGCTTTTGTATTAAGTTGGGGAATTTGAGGCCCCCTCCAAGGTAGGGAAAAGCAAACCGCTTTGCCTGGGATATCAGAGTCCCTTCAACAACTTTGTGTAAATCCTGAAAAAAAAAACTGGAAAAACCTAAAAAAAACCTTTACTTGTCTTTTAACATCTAATTCCTCCACTTTTGTTCTTCGATTCTGAGAAATTAATGTTTTGTACATCCCAAATTTTCCGACCCCTACTTAAGCTAAAAAAAAGTTGGTTTTGACTTAAAGTCGGCCAAAAGTTGATCAAAAGCTACATGGCTTATGTCAGTACAAAGCCGATATCAACTTATGTTGTAAAAAAGTCGAGTGACATATCAATAACATATGTCGATAACAGCTGTTTTTCGGCTTATGTTGATCAACTGTTCACCCAACTAAAAGTTGACCAACATTTGTTTGAGTCGACGTCAACTGACTTAAGTAGATAAAATTGTCAGTACCAACTATTCATCGACTTGAGCCATTCAACTTGATGTGTGACTTAGAGTTAACCCACTTTGCGTTGATGGGAAGCCAGGTAACTTAAGTCAGAAAATGGTTGTCAGCGACTATTTTGTCTACTTAAGTTACCCAACGTTTTGGGCGGCTGAGAGTTATCCGACTTTGCGCCGATGGGAAGTTAAGTAACTTAAGTACGATGTAGCATCCAGAACAGTACGATCCCAAAAATAGCGCGCCTCGTACCAGCCATCATTCCGTCACGCAGATACCCAGTCACGGAGCAACCATCTGTGGTACCATCATCGTTTGGTGTTGCAATCGACGAGACAGGGAACCATAATAAGAGTGTCGACGCCGGAGTCGGGTTTCGTCGACGGAGCCAGACGTCGCAACAAACAGGGGCGGCAGTGTAGCCAAGAGACCAGGGTGGAGCGTCCAGCGCAGCTGCGGGGACAAACGCTCATGTCCCGTCCACGTCGTATCGGCAATGGTCCTCAGCGTGTGGTGTGTGTGTGTGTGTGTTGCAGGTAGGAGACCGTTCTCCCGATGTCCGGTCGTGTCCTGGTGCAAGCCCGAGTGCCTTCATGGTGAGCAGCGACGATTCCAGGGTGAGTAGACCCCCAGGAGGGCCTCCTTTGTTCATGTACCTCACTGCTTCCCCTAACCCTTTACAAGAGGTTGTAAATGTATCCTCCTGGGAGAGCCCATTCCGTTGTGGTTGCCTTGTGGAGATGCTGCTGCTTGGTGTTGAAATTCTGTGTGATAGATTGCAGGAGAGCTGCTCAATCCTGTGATTGTAACTCGTGACTTGGTGGGAGGTTCCTCCCTTCAGCATCCCTGATATCGCTTTGTGTAACTGGTCTGATGTTGCTGATGTCAAGGTACAGGGTATGTACTCTGTCGCTTTTGTTATCCTAACTTCATCCTGTTGTTTCGTGATATATTTTGTCCTACTGCCAATTTTTCTTGTCCTTGTACACTGCATGTTCTTGAGGATTGGTCATTTATCATAGAGATAATCCCTGTGATATTTTGTTAAGAAGGTTAACACTTTTTGCAGATTGAAGTTAAGGCAATGTTGGGTATCCCACAAGAAGATTCGACGGTACACATTATTCGGAGCTATCATACCCTGAGTAGCCCACCAAGAAAAATTGCTTTGGGCCCATTCGACATCGAGGTGGAGGCTGCTGGAGATAATGCCATCATGGATAGGTGGTGACGGGTAAGATCCTACTGCATTATCATTTAGTGTCTGCTATGCCCGGTAACTCAGCAAGCTGGATTCGAGAAACGCCCAGATAATGCTGATTAGTTGCTGGGTGTGTCATGGTCCTTTCTGAAATTTGTAATTTTGCTTATAGTTTCTGTCATTTCCTCTTTCCATTTTATTTTTCTGTGTTTTATAAGATTCACTACAATCATTGTAGTATTTAGGCTATTGAATAGCCTTTGGAAATTTTCAAACCGGGCAGAGTTAAACTAAACCTTTGGTCTGGGTATTGTACTCAGGTGTCTGCTGTGCTCACGGTCACTCTCACATCAAAGAGTGAGCACAATGAGATTATCAAAAAAATATGGTCCTTGGGCGTTGGTTTGAAGATAGTGGGGAAAGAAACGGCACCATCACATTGAGGTCTTTGAAGTGGGAAATGAAGCAGCGTAAAAGCGGAAGGGGATTTGAGCATTCTTGTTTTTTAATAGATGTACGGGCAATACGAAAACAAGTGCTAATTGGGAAGGATTACAAAAAAGCTGAGTTTTCTGATGGTTCGGCTTGGATTAGGGGGATCAAGAAATCTGAAAGAAGATTTTACTTGAACGATCTTGTAGAAGTGCGTGATTGGGCTTGAATATGTTTTGGGGATTGCAACTCACATAAAGATGCTTGTATTGATTGTATTATATGGATTCTTGTGTAAGATTCTCTCTCCAAAATGTCTGTGTTATTGTTGCAGCCCCTGTAACATTTTCATTGTGACAATGCAGTCCACCCAGCTTCCACCCCAATAAAAGTCACCCAACTGTTTTCCGGCTTAAGTCACCCAGCTCGCACCTCAACATGAGTCGCCCGACGTTCGAGCGACATGAGCTACCCAACTGTTTTTCGGCTCAAGTCACCCAGCTCCCATCTCAACATGAGTCGCCCAACTTTCAAGCGACATGAGCTGCCTAGCTTTTTATCGACTTAAGTCACTTGACTCGAAAGTATAACTTTAAGTTGGGCAAAGTCGGTACCGACTTTTACCCAACTCAAAACCCGACTTAAGTCGGGGCGGAAAATTTGGGATGTAGACGTATGCATTTTGCATCCACTCCCCCCCAAAAAAAGAAATAATAAAAGATAAGATAAATTTTGTTTGCCAGTACCGTAGATCGGGTAATTTTTGCGCGCATGAACTTTCGCGTGTTTTATGTTTGCGACACTAATTTTTGCGATTCAATCAGGTCGCAAAAATTAGTGCAACGCAAAAATTACCCTATCTACGGTATTACGAGTGGAAAATGCCTCTCCATATGATCAACAAGGAAATTCCAATGGGGTGAAGAAAACTTGGGGTCCGACAATTAATGTCAACCCCTGTGCGTTTCTTTTGAACTTTCCTCGTCTGAGCTGCGCTGACACGAACTAACCTTAACTCTCGAGAGTTCGATAGTGGTTCTCCGCCAACTGGCTCGGAGGGAAGGGAGTTGTCGTACAAGTCGTGGTATATAAATATCTCGTGTTTCTCTTTGTCGAAACCAAGCGCCTCCCGACACCCGTTGACTGGAGTGAAAAAAAGAACAGGACTCGTTTTTCACACCCACGCCCATCGAATGGCTCCCGTTACGACTTCGAGTCGCGACTCGGTCGGCCAGTGGCCCACCCTGACGACGGACAAAGTGAGCACACGATTTACTCCGAAATAAGCAGAAAAGAACTTGACGAAAAACAGACGCTCTTTCCAGCGGTTTCCGGCCACTCTACGCGTTGTGGTCGGCTTTTCCTTCGACCACAATTCCTGAGCTGGAGGTTCTATCAGAGTCGCCCATATTTGTTTATCTTGCTTTCATGGCTTTTTCAAGGTGGCCCAGGAGTTCATACAGATTTATTACAACCTCCTCAACAGATCGCCTGGGTACCTCCATCAACTGTATGGGGACGAGAGCACAGCGATTATCTCCGAGGCTCAGGACGAGGGTCCGCCACAGACGGTGCACGCGAGCTCCAAAGAGGTAGACCCGCCAACCTTTTTTTTCTATTTCTGTCCACCTCGTTCTCCTTCCGTCATTCGCAGCGTAGCACGGATTGACTTTCCAACTCGGTCAATCCTCTCGCGCATCGCAGCAGTTTTCGGGTTCCTCCAGCCCCTCTGGTCGACTCGCCATCAACCTAGCCTGCCTGTTGGGGCGTGCATACCGTGAATCCTGACATCCCTGCTCTCGTTCGGTAGCCCTGACCCAAGCTTTTTTCCTAACCGTTCGATGCAGAAAATCAAACAGCTCGTGGTGATGTTCAGCGACGTTCACGTGGTCGTGACCACCTGCACTCCCCAGTACTCGATGGATGGAAGCTTGCTGTTGCTGGTTACTGGAAGAATGCTGACCAAAACTGACACAGGAGAGGTGATCATCTTTTCCTTGGACTCTACCATGGAAATGCTCCCTCGAAATTTGCATGCATTGTTTTACCATCCTCCAGAGCAGGCATGCATACATGATTTTTTTTCCCCAACATCCATAATGGTGAAACTCAAGTCAGCACCTCTGATTGCAATCAAGATTGGGTGGCTGGTCTTTGGTGGCCACCGTCGGAAATGGATGATTTTTCCTCCAAAAAATCAAGGGGGAAGTTTTCGTTTCTCAAGTCGAATTGCCTGTGTGCAGGATTTGGAGAGCGAGCGTCTGTTCACTCAAGCCTTCGTGTTGGCAAAGCAAGACAAGGGGTTTTATGTGCGTACTGACACCCTCCAGGTCCACTCCAGGGGATGCTCCTTCAAGTTTCTGAGAAAGGTGGGGACTGTTTTCAGTGGTGACCAGTCAAACCAGAATATTTTATAAAAAGTCTGCAGGACTGACTACGATGGCACTTTCTTTTGCCATGACCACTTGTCTCATTCATCAACAAATCTTAACCACATTTTCTGGATCCATTCTTCGAAAAAGACTTTCGACTAAATTGGCCTGGCCTGTTCCTTTTTTTCTGTTTTTCTTTGATCAGGCCACTGCACCTCCCGCACCCAGGGTGGAGGTTCCTGGTCTGACTCCTGTCCCGGCTCCAGCCTCTGTGCCAGCACCACAATCCCCCCCTCGTCAGCCCGAAAGAAAAATGCCTTTGGAAACTCTCCAGCCTCCCAAGAACCAGGAGCACTATGCAATGCCACAGCAAGCCGCCCCTCTTCCAGTGGAGTCCCAGCAGGTGGGGGCAGATCTCCAGGCATTCGTGTTGCACACCCCGTTTTGCCTATGCAAGTACAGGTCCCAACATAATCATGGTGGTATTTTGTTCACAGCCCAAACCCAAGGAAGCTCCAGTCACTCCCCCGGAGGCCAAAAAGCCACCCCACAAAGGAACACCCCCACAGAGCCCTAAGGCCATCGAGCCACCTGTCCCTGAACCCAGGTCAAAGCCTGCTGCCCAAATCAATGGGACCAGTGGTGCCCCAGCTGCCGATCGGGCTGTCCAGCCCCCCACCAATGCTGTGGCCCCCATTACCAAGCCTTCCAACCCGGCTGCCAAATTGAGCTATGCCCAGGTCCTTAGGCAAAAGGTGTGAGTGTTGGCTAAGCTGGGGAGGCAATCAATGTGGGATGGTGGACAAAAAAAAATTGTGCAGAATTAATGGAGCTTTTTAAACCGTCCTCGTTGAGAAATGTGCTGGTGGCAATGACTAACCCCAACCCGCTGCCCTCCACCCATATGCGGAAAAGTTCATTATTGGAAGAGGACAGCATTCCTTTCTGATTTGAGTGTCGATTCTCTGTTTGACAGTGGCCTCTCCTCGTTTCGCTCCCTCCCTCCCCCCCCCCCCCCCCCCCCCCCCAAAAAAAAAAGAGAAGAAAAGAAAAAGACAACTTTCGACTGGGCAGTTTGTCATCCTTTGGTGAAATAAAAAAATCCAAGAAAATAAAGAAAAAAAAATGAAAACTCATCGTCCATACCATCCACGACATTTTGGTGGAGCTTGAATCCTGTCTGACTCCTTGTCCAGATGGCGGCTGCAGCAATGAAGCAAGGAGGACCCCCCTCTGGCGAGAACAAGCCGATGATGCCCCTTGCTAGCCCACCACCCGCACCAGAACCCACCACAGCCACTGCCAAACCCGCCCCTGTCCAGTCTCCCAAGGTCCAGCCCTTGTCAGAAACTCGTCCAGCACAGATGGGAGGCCAGCCCCAGGGGGAGCACAATTTGTTCGTGTGCAGGTTGCCTCTCGGAATTGCGGTGTCCAAGGTGGCTGAGATCTTCTCCAAATTTGGGGAAGTGGTCGATCCAGGTGAGAATTTCTGCAAGGGGGAGAAGAAGTGTCGATGTTTTTTTTTTGCTTGCACCTCCAAAAATATGTAAGAATAAGTAAATATAAATATAGAAATATTAACATAATTGTGTTTTTTTGCTGGCACCTCCAAAAATATGTAAACGTAAATAAATGTAAGTATATAAATAAATAAATATTAACATAATTTGGTCAGAACTCGGAAGTTGAGAGAGCGTTAAGAAGATGTCGAAAAAAAGATCTGTTCCAGCCTTTGAGTTCGTTCATTTTTCCACAGGTGTGGTCCGGGTATCCACCGGACCCAAAAACTGCTTCGCACATGTGAGGTTCAATTCTGAGGGTGCTCTGCAGAAGGCCCTCGCCGCCAAAATCGACATCGGCGAGGAGACCTTGAAAATGGAGCTCTGGCGCAAGAGGGAGGGTCCCCCTCCTCAGCACCACAGAGGTGGGAGGCAGGGTAGCGGCGGCCGTCAGTCTGGCGGCGGCCGAGGGGGTGGCCCTGGCAGACAGACGGGAGGCCGAGGAGGAGGTGGCAGACAACCAGCAAGGCGCCAGGGAAGCTGGGATATCGCTTGAGCGTTGATTTAAACAATACATTTTCTTTTTTCTCTTCCTTAGATATATATTTTTCTTCTTTGTTCATGATTGAAATTTTTGTTTTTGTTGAGGGCGGGAAAAAAAAGAGAGGGAGTGTGTGTGAGATTTTTTTCTTTTTTTTTTTCGGTCTTTTTCTTTTTTTTCTCCTTCTTTTCGTATTTGGAATTCATGTTGATGGAATTTGATTGTTTTTTCGGGGGGAGATCTAAAAATAGGTTCAGGAGTACAGAGGTACATATATTTACAACAACAAAAAAAAAGAGAAAGAATGTTAAGCAGATTTTTTGGCAAATAGTAAACACAATGGGGAATTTCACGACAGGGCTTAGGTAGAAATATCATATCAACAACACAGACATCTTTTTATTTTGAATCATATTCGGAGGGGGGGGGGGGGGTTTGTTCGAGGGAAACTTCTTGTCCTCATTTCTACGAGGGGTTTGCTTTCACAGTTTGATGGTTGCACCAAGAGTTGGGTTTGATTGACCTCATTTTGGTTGGTTACTGATGGATGATGCTGCTCTGTTCACGAGGGGGCGATTTTTCTGGCGAGTTGTCTTTCGGGTACAAAGAGGAATTTTTGTCAGACGAAGGAAAACGATAAGATCCGGGTTTTTTTTTTGGTTTCCTTTTCGCACGAGATTGATTGTTTTTTTTCCCTTTTTTCCCTTTTTTTTTTAAAGGATGTCAAGACCCAAGATTATGGTGACGTCAATTTACTGACAGTAGAGATTGGGTGAAAACACAAAATATCTGGAACTGCTGAAAAGAAAGGGGGAAAGGAAGGATAGTCATGGTGGATTTTGTGGTGGATGGGTGAGATTTTTTACGGAGTGCTGGAAGGGCAAAAAGTTCTCCAAAGGAAAAAAAAAAGGAAAATTATGTCTGTGTGGGGGAGAGGGAGGGGCATCTCGAAATAGTGTGACACCAATGTGGTCTGCCAGCTGGAGCTTCATCGAAGTGTAAAGTTTGCATGGCAATATATATTTGTTGAGTCATCAAATCCCTGTTTCATATGATTGATCTGTTGGTGGCTTCGGCCGAAAACCTGGAGGGTGGATATGGATTGGACGAAAGCAAATGTTGAGAATGAAGAGAAAACATGCGGGGGAAACCCTGAATCCAGGACATAGACCGAAGGGCAGGTTTGGAATAAGACAGTTTGGATGGATGCCATATTTCCTTCCTTTTTTTTTGTTTTTTTCACAATGGGGGGAAGGGTTGACATTGAGACTCTCTTGTGACACCATTTTTTTTTTACAAAACTCAGAAGAATCACGATCTAATATTTGCCCGGAGAATGGCCTGTCAATCGCTAATCATTGTCTGGGGAGTGTTTCTCAGAAGTGATATTCTCTTGCTTCAAATTTCATTTGGGGTGTCATTTCAACACGCAAAACAAATCAATGCTGCAAATGGTTTAATCAGGGGTGCCCCGTGGTTCAACAGAAATTGCCAATCAGAAGGAAAACGAGTTTTCAATCAAATTTGAATGTCATTTTCCTGTGGCGGTTTGAACATGGGAGCAGTCTTTGAATAGAAACATCTCTGTTTCTTTCAATGTTCATGTTGTTTGCTTACGAGGCAAAACAAATCATGACATAACAATCCCCCCCCCCAAAAAAAAAAAAAAAAGAAGAAAACCCAACCAAGAATAACAAAACCTGACACAATATATCATATCCTACAATCAGCATTGACCGGTTTCAAGTTTCAAGCTGCGATCAAAAACTGCAAAAAGAAAAAAAGGTGCGCCTGAACTGAAGTCAAAAGGGATGTGTCCTCTGTACAGCAAATATCGCAGCAAGGATGCACGATATTGCCAACACAGATTCGCCAGCATACTTTTTTTCAAGAAACTCGATCAACCATTCTAATCCTGGAGGAGGCCACTTCGGAGGGTCGTATCCAGATCCACCTTTAAAAGAAAAAAAACAAAAATCTTCTTTCAATTTTTTTGGAGGAAGACAAACTGGCGATGCACCAAAAAACGAGCAAGAGTATGATTAGGATTTTCGAACAGAGAAAGACAGATATCGGACAGAAACTCATATCCTGGCTTTTCGTGGTGGAGTCGTTATCTTATGTTATTTTCTTACTTTCATTTTTACAGCTTTTTCTTGCTTTTCTCCTTTTTTTTTTGGGGGGGGGGTGTTATCGAAACAACGGAAGTTCCTACCCAAAGGATTGCATCGAGCAAGTCTCCAAGCAGTCAAAACTCCCCCTTTCGCGAACCCTGTCCAAATGAAAAAGACATTAAAACAAACCTGCCCTTATGATTCTCCTTTTCTTTCTTTCAAAACAGGGAAATACAAGTGGCTTTTCCTTACACACACAAAAAACAACAACGCTCGATGTAAAATGCATCATCCATTATAAATGTGGGAGAAAAAAAATGTCAAAAAATTTTCAGGGCAGCGTTACGAAAAGGTCCTGCTGGACTCACCGAATTCTTTGAATGAATCCATGGCATATTCGGAGCATGTCGGGAGGTATCGGCACGAAGGGGGTAACAGCGGCGAAATATTGCCTTTGTAAAACTTCAACAGCGAAAGCGCCAAGCTGCATTCCAACCACCACAATAATAAATGGAATGCGTCTTGAACCAGGATGCATCAAGGTTTCCATCCATCATTGAAAATGCACTCGAATATTTCAAAACCAAAAAGCAGTTCATTTCATTTTGTCTGAGAAACTGGCAAGAAAATAGAAATCCATCCATAATTGAAAATGCACCGAAATATTTCGAAACCGAATAACAGTTCATTTCCTTTTTGAACAAAAAAAAAAGAAAAGCAAAAAAACACACCCCACTCCTCTGGACTCCTCCTGCAGCTCTTCTTCTTCTTTTTCTTCTTTTTCAGCCTTATTTTCTAAATCAGTTTTTTCCTGATTAGTTTTGCCAGCAGACGAACCACCAACATCCAATGGATCCCAATCGCCGACAGATTTTCCCCCTTCCCCTTTCAACGCACGAGTTTCTGATACCATCTACAAAAACCAGAAATTCATTTTCATTTCACATATTCCAAAGCTGATTATTTTTCGCTCCTAATTTTTGAGGTGTTTCAACTCGAAAAAACCCACATAGGAAGTGGAGGGGAGTGGGGAAAACCAAATTTCAAATTTTGTGAAATTTGAAAAAAGCCAGGCCTTAGCATACATCAAACCATCCATCATGGAGGGTTCAACACAGCAGCATAAAAACAAAATAAACAAAAAAAACCATCACATGCCCATCACCATCAACTGCCCTCCATTTCTGTCTTTCTCAACATCCTTGGTGCATCTGGTTTTTTCCAGATTTTTCCTCACACCATACCAACCTTTTTTTTTTTTCTTTTTTTTTCTGAACAAATAAGTTGCAATTGTACATTCCAAACCTTAAGCAAATCCACTCCGGCCCCCATAGACACTCCCTGTTTTCTCAAGAACAGCATGGTTTTCCTTTCGCAATCCCTGCATGCCGATACTTCAAAGGCACGCCAACCCTCCCTTCTTTTCCGTACATGCACATTTCCTGTCCGCCGCCATGCATGCCTCACATTTTTTCCCAACGAATCCCCCAGCAAAAACCTCGATTTGGCCCCCCGCAACGATCGATCGGAAACCAACATTCACTCCAGGTAGGGAAGAATCTCCCCCCAAAAAAAACAGAAACGTGCGATTATCAAAATGAGGAGCGTTGGTTACGAGATGACGCTGCTGCTGGGTGAGGAATTCTGGTATGCCTGGATAGAATTGATCGCGCGTTTTTGATCTGGCTTGGAAAGCGGGTGGGGGGGCGTTATCTTGGACCGAGAATGGATGTGAGATTTCGAAGGGAATGCAGGGTTCGAGAGTGGGGCGAATTGGAGGGCTGAGCTATAGACGTCAGGCGGTTGCAGCATCGCGACGTCCCATATCGGTGCGGTTATGTCGTTTATCGGCACAAGTTCGTTGAAAAAACAAGCATTTTGCAAGCGGTGATTGAGAAAATGCAGGAGTGGGGAACGATACTGCGATAGAATTCGAAAAAAGGCTCGAAAAAAAGGCTCGAAAAAACCCCAAAACAGCTGGGAAAGGAAAAGGGGGGGGGGGTGCTTTGGCCCATACAATAGGTTGCATACAGAGCCAAGAATCGTAGCCTGAGAATCAGCACAACTTCAAAAAGAAACTTCCAACATAAGAATGGCATTCTCCTTAACAATGTAATTTCCCAGAGCTTTTTTGCAGATTGGCATCCAATCTTGAAACAATTATCATGAAGCGCTGTTTTTTCTTTTTTTTTCCCTTTCAAGGTTGATTCATTTATTTATTTGTCTTTTGCTGCGTAAGGTTCAAAGGGCTTTTTCTTTTCTGGTTGGATTTTTTTTTGTAGGGCTCCGTTTCTCCCTGCAAAATGTCCATGCTTGGACAAAATTTCAATTCAGCCGGCATCCGGCTGTTTTTTAAAGTGACTGCGGTGAGGATGGTCAAGTTCAAATGTCCATTTTTATCTATTTATTTTTGTAGTTAGTTCAATCACCCTAGCGCTACCACCAATTCTTTTATTTTTTATTAATTTTACTTTACTTTAATTTTGCTTTGTCATATCAGTATTATTGTTGTTATTCTTTTACAATTTCATTTTTTTGGGGGGGGGAGAGGTGGAAGGGGAAAACATAGATTGGAGGGGGTCCGTTTTTGCAGTTACATTTGGAGCACTTTTTTTTTCCGAGATTGCATAGTTATTCTCCCATTCTTTTTCCGAGATTGCATCAAACCGACATTCAATCATTTTTTTTTAACGGTTCTTTTTTTTTCTGTTTGAGTTGAGCAGGGCGACAAACGCTTGGCCGTTCCACACATCTCCGTTCCAGATATCAGCTTTGTGCGCTGGGATGCCCTCCGGGATGCTGGATTCCAGGTACTGTTGAATGGAAAAAGTTATCAGCAGTCCATTTGCTTAATCACACAACAAAAAAGAAAAAAGTGCAAAAGAGAAAAAGAAAAGTGCAACAAAAGAAAGAAGCAGGATTTGATGTTTTGCCAACCTAGGTCTTTGTTCAGGGTGATTAATCGAACGCTCTGGAAGCAAAATGGTGCACACTGGTTGTGAAAGCTAAATTTAGAAAATAGGGTGGCTGATTGACTGCATCTTTCGTTTGTCAGCAATTGTTTTTTAAAATGTTTTTTTGAGCAAGAAATGAGGGACGCTGCACTCAGCTTCTTGTTCTCATCCATTTTCATTCAAAGTGAACGTGATGCTCTACTGCTGTGGTTACTTATGGGCAAGTTTGCCCGATTCTGTGGAGCTACTGCCAAAATATTCATCTGTCTAAGAAACAAAACCTAATTTTACAGGCTTTTCTTTCAATTCAAGTTTTTGGGCTGTGTATTTCGTAACAGGGCTGCGTGATGGACAAAGATAACACACTCACGGACCCCTATGGAAAAGCGCTGAACCCAAAAATACGAACCTCTTTGGCAGAATGTCGAAAAGTGCTTCCTGTGGTGCTGTTCAGCAATTCTGCCGGGTTGGAGCAATTCGACCCTCAAGGTAAGCATTTCCCCCTCTGCTCTGATTTTCGTTTTTTTTAATTATTATTATTTTTGGTACTTTTTTCAGGAAAAATATATGTGGGTATGTAGCGAGTTGGATTTCTGAGCGTTTTTGTTGCTGTGTTCTGAATAGGGGAAGAAGCGACAGCGTTGGAAGGGTCCCTGGGAATTCCAGTGTTGAGACATAAGGAAAAAAAACCTGCTGGAGGAGTGTCAGAGTTAGAAAGTCATTTCGGGTTTGTCAACCTTCCCCTTCCTTTTTCCCTTTGAACTTTCTGTATTTCTTTTCTTTTGTGTGTGTTTTTTGGATCCACCAGTGTTTTCGCACTCAATTTTCAATTTTAATATTTTTGGATCGATTTACTGCTCGTTTCTGTTTATCATTTTACTGAAAAGGATATTTATTCGACTCTATGGCTTCTGATCGAATTCAAGTTTGATGTCCAGGTGCTCTGCAGAAAAATTGATAATGGTGGGGGACAGGTACCTGACAGACGTGGTGTTCGGAAATCGAAACCAGATGTTCACCATCTATGTGGCTCCGTTCGATACAGCCAGGGAACCCCTCGGAGTCAAAATGGTACGAATCTTTTCCAAAGATTTGTTCTTTCAATACCGCTGGAAGAATATTAAATTACAGGATTTTTTTCTTCTGTTTTTGAATGGAAATACTCACCTGTTCCTTTGGCAAATTTCGTTTTTTTGGTGGATTTTTGTTTTCTTTAATATGTCTGTTGATTATTTCGGCTGACTGTCGTTTTGGTCGAGGAAAAAATGTCCAAATTGTCTGTGGTGAATGGTTCGCTTGATGGCAGGAGAATGCAAAAAACGTAGAATGCAGCAAGAGTCAGAATTAAAAAAACAAAATTGAAGTTTCAGGAGGAACATCTGAGATTTTTCTGATATATAAATAAATAAAGTTCTTGCATCAATTAAAAAAAGAAAAGGAAAATCAAATGCAACACGAACGTATGTTTAAACACTGTGGTCGAATCTGGGAAGCATTTGTTTTGGTTATAAATCATTCAGGCTCGAAGATTGGAGGACACCATGGTGGCCAAATGGCGAAATGGGGGCGTTCAGGTGACACTGACAACAGGCAGCTCTACTAAAATTCCCTTTTCCTTTCAAACTTTGGAATGAAATCACCCAGGCAACCCCTCAAGATGGCTCGGAATTTGCAGCACCTGAACAATTTGTTGCCTTTGTGTTTTCAGAGTCCACCCCATCCATTCTTCACTGTCGACAGTGCCGGGTTTGTGAAAAACTGAACATCAACCCGTAGCTGACGAACACCGTTCCACGTTTGGCATTCCCCTGGTTCTTCCACTTCTTTTTCAGCTGTTTGAGTTTTTATCAGATGTTTGGGGAACAGTGCCAGGCAGTATTGTACTATTTTCTGTAAAGACTTGGATGGAACAAACACACAGACAAAGAATCCTACATAGATCAAAAACAGAAACAAAGGCTGTTTTCACAGTTTTTTTCCCTCTCCTGGCTGCGCAACCCAGCCCTGTGCAAGCGGAAAAGCCATGTCTCCACTCATCCCCAAATGCCAAATCAAACCACCCTTTCGCTGAACTGCTGGAACTGCTCCTCGATTGTCCTTCCCCCCCCCCTTTTAAAACATCGAAAAATTAAACATCGAAAAAAAACATAGCTTGTAGGGTCATGCCTAGTAGTCTAGTAGTCTCGTTCTTCCTCAGGGATGACTAAACCATCCATATCATCCACATCATCCGTATCGAACTCGTTTTCCTCCTCCTCCTCAGTGATGTCCCCATCGATGTTCAAATCCCGATAAGCATCGTCGATATAATCATACCCTTCCGGAAACAACCCCTTGGTCAACTCCTCCGTGGGCGCAAAATCCTTCTGGAAAGCGGCGTACTGCTCCTCCGACCTCTTCACGATCTCCTTGCAAAACCGAGAATCGCTCTTCCCAAACATCACCTCGATTTTCCACTTGTTGCTTTTCCTGCCGACCTTTTTGATGAACGCCAGTCTTTGGAGGATTTTCCCGATGGGGACGAAGGTCAAACGGTAGATCGACATGAGGTGCTCTCTCATGTCCCTTTGCAAGATGTCCCTCACCAGGCGAATCCTTGGAACGACCACCTTCGGTGCATCCAGAATCAGAATCCTCGGCCGGTTTCGAATCAACCATCGCACCTCGCCGATCTTGCACTTGGTTTCCCGGAAAATGAGCTGCTGAGCCTCCTTCAGCCGGTCCAAATCATGCACCAAGACTCGTGGAGCTTTCACGACGGCTCTGGCCACTCGTTTCTTTTCGAAAGGGTTGATCGGGGGGTTGCACTTGATGCCGCTCACTATGATGGTTCTTCCGAGGGACGCCCACACCAGGAACTCGTAATTCAACCCCATCACTCCGCTTTCGAAGAATCGATCGGTGCTGTACAGTCTGGGATACCTGATCAGCACCGATCGGAGGTCGGATTTGGTCCGAATTCCAGCCACAGCTTGCAGCCACTCCCACATCAGATACAATCTCTTGGCAACCCCTTTCGTCAGCAATATCGGCTCGTGCAACAGCATTTCGTTGATTTCCGGGTCTTTCAGCAGCAATCGATCTCTAAGAAGCGTCACCAAAGGCATCCCCTCCCTTTCCAGATCCAGAGTCAAAGCTTTGGGGTTTTTCACGAGGTACGACCGGAGCTGCTCGTCCGTGAAATCGGCATCGTATTTCATCCACTCCAGATTCTCTTTCATGTGGGCGATGTTGCCATGTACCACTTGGTCGTCCTCGTTCAATTTACGTAGAATTCGATCCAGGTCGAAATAGCTTCCTATGCCCAGCGAGCGGAGAAATTCGACCTGCATGAAAAAAAAAGAACCCACCAACGTTCACTCCCTTAACTCGCATATTTTCACGAGGTTACATCCCCAGATCTACCTTTCAGTCCAAAGAAATATGCTTCCTTATGGTCCATATGGTTACCTTTTTTTGGCCTTTTTTTCTGCTTTTTGTTGTCTGATGCAAAGGTATTTGCCTGTATCAAACAGATCAGGGCTTCTGATTTTTTTTTCCACCCGATGTTCTGACGAATCAGCAAATCAGCATTTCAGTGGTTTGCATTTGTTTGGGTTCTGTTGCTCATACTGACTAATTTTGTTTAAGCCATAATGACCCCCCCCACCATTTTTCCAGAAAAAAAAAATCACATGAGCAACCTACCTCATTTCTCCCCCTCCCCTGAAAAAAAAAGAAAAAGAAGAATATAATCCCCACCTTTTCACAAGTAGCATCCACAAGGTGCTTTGCTGGGGGGACCTCGACTCCGATCGCCCTGATAGCATCCACATCAGTGAAATCCGAAATATTGAAAGCTTCGATGAACAAGGCCCATTCGGTTCTTGGTGGGGCTTCCCTCTCCTCTTTCTCGGCTGGTTTGAGCGGCTCCTGTTTCAACCGTTCGTCGAAATCCCCATCATGGTGAGTCCATTTCAGCTCCCCGAAGGTCGATTCCAAAGATGTGAACAGCTTGGAGGGCTCCGGAGCGTTTTCCTTCTCATTGACCTCGGTTTCCAGTCCTCGTCTGCATGCATGGGAAAAAAAGCCACCGCCAGTATTGTCTGGAGCGTGGAATTTTGATGGGTTGTTTTTTGGGCGGGTTGGTGCGATGGGGTGATGGGGAAGGGTGGCCCAGGTGTGGAAATCGGAGTGGAAAGAAAGAGGCCAGAGGAAAAAAGGGGTGCAGATGTGGTTTGCAAATTCCTGGCGCTGGGATGCACGGATCCAAGATGTCCAAAACAGCAGGCTACCTAAAAACCAAAATAGAATGAAATGAAAAATTGGAACAAGGGGGAGAGTGAAAAGGAAAAAAACACCTCCCGATTTTTTTTCTCAAGTTTTTTCATTTAATATTCAGAAAAAAAGCATTAATTATAAATCTTCTTAAATCCTCAAGCATTTGCTCAGGCTAAAAATATCTGCCAATTTCTCGAAAACGTCCCAACAGATATTTTCCCCTCCCCCCCCAAAAAAAAGGAAAAAAAAAAAGCATTGAAAACCAAAAAGTCACAGAAACTGGTACAGAAAAATAAAGCAAAAACGATCGGAATGATCGACGATGCTCACAAAAACAGATCCAGGGGAAAAAAACGTCTTTCGCTGGAGTTTTTACTCCCAGCGAAAGATTCTGACGATGGATGTCGAACCTGTGGAGGCAGAGCGCATTTCGGAACGAAAGAGCTGGGGTGATGGGTTGAAGAGGGGGGGGCGTCGGCGGGTGATGTCAGCAAATATTCATAGAACTGATTCCATTTCCTGTTAATCTATTTGCCGCATGTCCGACACCAGAAAAAGAAACGCACTTCCTTCAATAAACAGCAAACGCTCGAGGAGGCATACCTTGTCGAGTGCTGTTGAAAGAAGAAACGAGTGGAGTGCGTTTTCAGGATGAATGCGTGTACGTCGTCGAGCATTGTTGGCTTCAGGGGTCCTTGTCTCGCAAGTCGATTCGCTCGAGTTGCTCAACGCGGATGTTTTGGGCAATCTGTTTTGGCGACACCTCGACGACGTTTCCTGGGACCGTGTCGAGCAGGAGATAAGTACGTCACAGACATCCCTCGACGCTTTTTTTTTAATTCTCGAAACTTTTGTTTATCTGGAATTTAGGATGAGCCAGTGAGTATTCTTGGTATTGGTGAGTTTTGCACTTGTAGGTGATTCTTGTTGGTGTAATTATTACTGTTTTTATTTTTTTAAATTAACACCAACAAGAAGTTTTTGATTGCTTTATTTTTTGGTGTTGCTGGTATCCACTGAATGTTTGAAGCATCAGGGAAATGACATTGTATCATTAGAGCGTCTTGAATCTAGATTGATTTTTGTTTTTTTTTAATATATATAAAAATATGTTTCAATTTGAATTCATTTTTAGAAGGAGAACTCCAGATGGTGAAGCCAGACTGAGAAGCGAAATGGAGGCTCCATTCCGGTAAATTGAATTCGAATTTAACCCCTCCGCCTTCTCAAAAAGAGAAACAAAACCATTTACAAACTATACACCGAAAAAAAGGGAATCGACACCAAGATTTTTGATAAGGGTGAAAAGAGTGAAAATTTTATCAGTCCAGACGGAGTGCTGCCCAAATTAGGTAATGCGTTGACCAATATGTCAGCATATTGGTTACATCCTGAGAAATGATTGTCGGGCTGATTGTCATTCTGACTGTGGTTTTTCCGCTGTACTTTTTCTTTTCCCCTGTTGAAATACAGCGATCACTTTTGTCGTTGATATTGAACCAAGAATTTGCATGCCTTTCTTTGTTGTTTTTTTGTTTAATATCGAAAAAATTAGAAGGGTAAAAAGAAGGAATCTTACTGGAAGGAAAAAAAAAGTCTGATCGTGTGTGTGTGTGTGTTTTAAAGGCCTGTTCGACTGGCTCTCTACTATACTGCAGTGGCGGGTGCCACTTTGGGTTTCTTCATCAATTTCACTCAGATAATCGGAGCTGTGGGTGGGGCTCCAGGCTCCCAGTCTGTCATAGAAGTCGTTCAAAGTTTGGGAATCGATTTGGGTGCCATCGTGGTGCTGGCTTTCCTGATCAGGTCGGACCTCCAGGTCAGACACCGAGAAATAATTTCTGATTTTTTCTGAGAGATTTTGGGGGGGGAGGTTTCCAAAGATGATGCTCGAAAATTAATTGAAGTTGAAAATACATGGATGATTGGTGATATTAGGGTATGAAATATATACCCTGATGTCGAATGGGGGGGAGTAAATAAATGGGTATATTTTATTGGCCGATTTTCTTTTTTCACACGTATAAACATGTCTTTGTATTCTTATTTATTTGTTTTGGATAAATGAAGGCTCAAGAAAAGCAAATGGCAAGGTTATCTCGGGAGCAGAGACTGGGCGATTTGGGTGTGCGGCTGTCAGACGGCAAAACCATCACTCTGGCGGAACTTCGGGGCAATTGCAGGGTGGTGAGTGTCAAAATTAAACTTACAGATGGGGCCAGCAAAAGACTCAAAATATCGTAAAGAGACACACACACACACACACACACACACACACACCACATTCTGCGCGATGCCTGCGACCTTGCCTCGCCCTCCCGGCTCTCCGGGCGAACTACCGGAATACTACCAGAGCCTTCTGCCTTTGATACCCAAAGCCTCACACGTCACTCTTCAGACGCTGTGTAAAGATCTGCGCATTCCAGGCTACTCCAAGAGCCGCAATGGAACAGTCAACGAGTTCCGCGTTTTTGTTAGCGCCTGGTTGCAGGCGCAACTTGACGCCGTCCACCCCCCTGATACCGCTGTTGCAGGCGCTCCCGTCCCTGCCCCCGCAGCCTCGGATGGATCTGAAGATGAGATGGACATCGCCCAACCTCGCGATGCCCGGGTTTCCAGCCCTGGCCCCCCGGCTGTGGCGTCCCCCGCTGAGGCCACCAAGCGCGCTCCAAGCCCTGTCGACTTCGACGACCACAGACGACGACGTTTTTCGTCACCACCTCCACCTCCAGTTTCGTCCCATCAAGGGGCGCACATCCTGAAAGAGCTCCATACGTGTCTCGACGGCGTGCTGACCTCTGTCCACGCGCATACCTCTCGAGTTACTACTTCCTTAGCCAAGGTCGTGCGCCTTCTGGAGCAGATTTCGACGAGTGACGCCCTTGATCCTGCAGACGTCAAGGACACTCTCCACCAGGTGCAGCTCCTCCAACATGAAGCTACTGGACTGGAAATGGGATTGGCTGGCGCTCAATTGCATGCCCGCATGATGAGGACCTCTGCCACTTTCACTGCACCCTGTGGTGATGTGGAGCACCCACCCCCTCCACCCCCATCAGCCCAAGCTCAAGCCCCACCCATGCCCAAACCCACATGGGCCTCCAAGGTGAAGAATTCAGGTCCCCCAGCATCCACTGTGGTCTTCCCCCGGAAGAGACCCTCTGCCGCTGCCAAGAAAACTGCTGCAATGCGGAAAACCTTGAGAGATGACACGAGATCCTTCAAATTTGTACCTGCCCCATCAGCCCCGGTCACTGGGATTGGCGCCTTCCAGATGCACTTGTTACAGTATCTGCAACCTCATGGACTGTCTCGCGGTGACGTGGAGGACATCCGGACGGACAGGCAGCACATCCATTATGTGCAATTCACTACCACCAGTTTTTCCACCGCCCAAGAGAAATTACCAACAGAAGTTTGTTTCGAGGAAGGTCCCCTACAAGCATGGAGCATTTTCCTCCCTACCGTGGCCTTGACTGCCGGGAAAATCCCCATTGCAGTGAAGGGGGTGGAGCATGGCTGGGAGGGGGATGCCTTAATCGAGGAAATCCTTCACTCCAACCAGGACATGTGGGACACGGACTCTACCTCCATCTCCAAGGATCATTTTCTGTTTGGCAACAGATTCAACCGGCGTGTACCTGACGAGGCTGATGGCTCTCGCTTCACCTACCTCCCCTCCTTGACAGTGAAGCTGTGGGTGAGCCAAGCGGTATACAAGCTGATTCTCAAGAATGGGAATTGCATCCTTTGTAACTACAAGTACGTGACAGTGACCCGCTACAATGAGAGACCCAGGCCCCCAGCAACAGCCCCGGATGGTTCTGCCGGGCAGAACTCTGTGCCCCTTCCTTCCTTCCACCCGGAGCCCATACCCTTTGGCCGCGACATGCCCGCAGCCGACCAAGCAGCCCCAGTTACGGTCTCCCGACCGCGCAAGCGGTAACCTAAAAAAAAAAAAAAAAAAAAAAAAGGGGGGGGGGACGATGGGATCTAGGTCCTTTTGGAATATTGCTCAGTTGAACTGTCGGAAATCCCAAGCTGCAATTGATACACACATTGGTCGCCCTGTGAACAGGGGGGTCGATATTTGGCTTTTACAAGATCCTCCTTGGGGACTTGTGAACGCGAGGAAGTTTTTAGGTTTTGACGTTTGTTTACCTCAGGTTGAGGCCAGGCAAGTTCTTGCCCTAGTGTTGGTCAGGTCCACTATTCTTTACTCTTTGCTTCACTCTCCTTGTGGTCGGTGGGCTGCAGTTTCCGTATTAGAGAGAGGGAGGGAGTTGGTTTTTCTTTCTGGTTACGTGGCTCCTCGGACTCGAAATGCTGAAGGGCTTAGTGCAATTCACGCAGCTTGTGACCAGTTTTCTAACCGGGTTCTTTTTGTGGGATTGGATTGCAATGGGTGCAGTCCCTGGTGGAGTCGGAGGGTCTCTCGACCCAATGCTCAAGGGCAAAAAGTTATGGATTTCTTGGTGGATCACGATTTACAGGTTTTGAATGACAAGGATAGTTTAGCTACATATGTGCACCACAATGGAGAAGAATTTGATCTTGATATTACGGTTACTAACTCAGCACATCTCGTGACGAGTTGGCAAGTGTTTGATGTTGCGGATAGGCTTACCGACCACAACCTTATTCGGTTTGCAGTTCGGTGTGGGAGTGTGTTAGAGGACCATGAGACTAGACTGAACTGGAGGAACACTGATTGGGACAATTTGATCCCTGGGCTCGAAAGGACGATTTCAGACAACCATTGGGACGTTTTTGGGTGGGATCTTGTGCACTCTGCTGGTGAACTGTCCTGTAGGATTGACGACTTCCAAGCTTGCTTGTTGGAGGAAGCAAAGCGCCATGTCCCAGTTTTTCGAGTTAGGGGCTCCAACCGTCCATGGTGGACACCCGAAGTGAAGGAGGCACATCAGGCCCACGTGCGTGCCCAGCGCCGGGTCAAACGGTACAGGCGGCGTCATGGTTTCCCTGTCAATGTGGACCTCCAAGCTGCTGCCCGAACCGCACGGACCACCTTCAAGGCCACTCTTGAAGAGGCAAAGCAAGTCCATTGGAGGGAGACATCTGCGGAGCTCACCTCCGAGACATGTTGGAGGTACATGAAAAACATTCAAAACAAACACTGTCGGGTGCACACTTCGTTTGTGCGGGTAGATGATGAGGTTATTAGCGACGCAGAGCAAATTAGTGAACAGTTAGGTCGGAAGTTTTTCCCTACATCCCCTGTGGATATGGGTGTGGAACACCAACCATTTGAGACCCAGGTGAATCACTGGCGCTCTTCCCGCGTGCCTCAACCTGGCCCTCTGATAACTGGTGTCGAAGTTTTGTCTAGAATCAAGAAAGTCCGTCCCTTTTCGGCCCCTGGCCCCGACGGCATTAGCCCTTCTTTGTTGAAGAAATGTTGGGTTCTTTTACTTCCAATTCTGGTGCACATTTTCAACAGTTGCATCCGGTTGGAGACATTTCCTGTAGTGTGGAAGCAGGCCACCGTGGTTCCTGTTCCTAAATCTCCAACCCATAATCAGGCGGTTTCTTGTCTTAGACCGATCTCCTTACTTTCGGTGTTGGGGAAAATTTTCGAATCGATTTTACAAAACAGAATCCAAGAGTTTTTAGAATCTACTGGGAAACTTTCAGAGCATCAGTACGGTTTCAGGCGACATCGGAGTTGCACTGATGCCTTGCGGGTTATGTTGGGTAAATTGCATCAAGCGAAACGAGATGGGCACCCGGTGTGGGCCTCTTTTCTGGACATTAAATCAGCATTTGACACTACTTGGAATACTAAAATTCTTTCTCGAATGTTGGATTTAGAGTTCCCGGATTATTTAGTGACACTTGTGGATTCTTTCTTAGTTCACCGGAGGGCAGTTTTACGGATCCAGAATAAATCCTTTGTTCATTCGATCATGACGGGCTGTCCTCAAGGCAGTCCCCTCAGCCCTACTCTGTTTTTGGTGCTGCTGGATGAGGTGTTTTACCTCCCCCTTCAGTCACACTTTCAGGGCTTTGCGGATGATTTAGCTTTAGTTACGCGGGTTGCTCAGTCTCGTATCAAGGAGGTTTTGGAATCTGACTTGGGCATGGTAGCAAACTGGTGCCACCAGGCCCGCTTGCAACTGAGTTGGCCAAAATGTGCAGTGTTGGAATGCCCCCACTCTTTTCAGGGTCGGCTTCTTCGCTTTCAAGTGCAGGGTTCCTCCATCCCACAGGTTTCTGTTTTCAAGTATTTGGGGTTATGGATAGATTCGGATTTGACTTTCAAGACCCACGTCGACAAGTTGATTGAAAAGATGGTCAATAGATTGCATAGCGTTCGCCGGGTTTGCAAGTTGTTTTGGGGTCCTCGTATCTCAGTTACCAACCTTTTGGTGAGATGCAGTATTGTCCCCATGATGTGCTATGGTCTAGAGTTATGGGGATGTTTTCTCAAGGAGAACGACAAGAAAAAACTCGGTCAAGTTATTCGAAAGGCAGGGGTTCTTATTTTGGGTTGTTTGAAGACAACCAGCTATGAAAGTGTGCATGCATTGGTGGGTCTTTTCACTATTGATTTACAGATTGTCAGGATGGTGCTGATGGATTTATTCCGCAGCATTTCCCGGGGCAAGCTCTCCTTCCCTCAGCATCTCTTAGAGAGAACTGGGGCTACGACCACGCCGTGGGAGGCCCAGCTCAAGGTGGAGCTTCGGGACTTCCAACGAAACTCTGATCTTGTGGAGGAACAGTTTGCTCCGGATTTACAAGTCCAAGTTTCTAATCCTGGCCGTTCTTGGTTCAAGCAAAGGATGGCTCAGGTAGACGTTTGGTTGAACACACGACAAAACACCTGGTTGAGTTTGAGTGCAAAAGGGAGTGGTCCACGGTCTTTGGGGATTTTCTTTGAGCACAATAAGTGTTGGACAGTGCAGTTAGCTAAGCCCCACAGCAGTTTGGTGGCCCAAGTTCTTTCCGGGCATTTTCCGTGTTATCAGTATTTGAGTAGGTTCAAGGTTTTAGGTACTACACGCACCCAGTGTGATTGTGGTTTTCATACGGAGGACAGGGACCACATTATTTTTTCTTGTGGTCTATATGAGCATCTGAGACAACCTTTATTTGAAGCTTATGCTTCGTCCAATCTTGCTTGGGACCATTTTATTGAGCAGCTGGAGCCCCTCGGGCATTTTTTACTTGGAGTGAAGAAGAAATGGGATCTTACTTGTCGACCGTGGGGTCGATAAGTTTTCTTTTACTTTTCAGAAGTTAGATTTTGCGGCTATATGTGAAAGCGAAGAGTCGCGGGCAGATTTGGGTCTGTATGAACATTTCTGTAAAAACAAACACCAATTGGACACACACACACACACACACACACACACACATACATACATATATATATCCTGTTGATGGGTGCGCGGATTCCTTGTTTCTGTTTTTTTTGTTTTTTTGTTTTTTTTTTTCGTTGGGGGTGGGGTTGGGTGGCTTATTTTGAAATTTGTGGAATTTATGTTTTTTGGGGGGGGGTGGATGCAGATCATACTTGCTGGAAGCGAGGACCAAATTTCAGGAGCCATGGAAGTGGCCGAAGAGTTCCGAGAAAAATTAATCCGATGCGCAACTTTCATCATCGAAGCCCCAATTTTCGGTAATGCCAGAAAACGTTTTTGGAACTGCTCCCTTCCCCCTTTCCCCGGGTCGAAGTTGAAGGTCCCTCAAAAAACAATTATGCTCCTTTGCTAAAAAAAAGAGAGGGGGGAAATGGCAGTGGGGCGGGCCCTCAACTCACTGTAGATAAAAAAAACTTTGTTTCTGGCTGAGAAGGTTGGCAGAAATAGATCAACAGAAATGTGAAAGGCATATCCCAGTGTTTTAGGTAGCAGGCCTGAAAATAATGGAGAGTGGGTTTCGCCCCAATGTTTTGCACTGGTTTTGCCCTGTGTTTTCATGTCTTTTGACAGGGGTTGATTTTTTTTTCAGGCGATTCCGGCACCTCTGAACCTGCAAAGCAAGCCGATCTGAGATGGAAAGGCACTGCAGTCGGGAAAAACGCATGGACTGGGTACATATCTTCATTCACTTTTTTTGCTTCTCCTTTTCTTTCGAGCAATTTTTGATTTTGTTTTCACCTCCTCACTACTCGTGGCCGCTCTATGGATCTATTATCAGCTGTTCCAAACCCCTGAAAAACCCACAAGAAAAAAAGAAAAAAAAAAGTGAAAAAAGTGGGGGCAGGGTTTTGGACCCCTGTGAATCCACCGTTGTGAAGCGTTTTTTTTTTTTCCTGTGCACTGTCAGCCCTGTAAAATATGTTTTTCCCAGCATTTAATTCTCGTGGTGTTTTTTTTTTGGTTTTTGGGTGTGCACAATAAGGTGGTTTAAGGACCAGCTTGGTGAGGCAGGGGTTGAACTCGACCGGGCGAAAGAAAAGGGACTGTATATTGGGATGAGAATGGATGGGAGGGTGCGATCCAGTGGAGTGGTGAGAGTTTTTCCTTTTTTGTTGTCTGTGCCGCCCATCTGTTTATCGACAGGCTTTTTTTGTTTTGTGTTTTCTGGCCTTCCAGGGACCCATTTGTTTATTTGTTTTGAAATTGGCACTTTTTTTGGGTCAGGGTCTGCCACCTCCATTCGAGAGATTTGCCAATGAGCTGCCCCCCAATGAAGGTAATTCCTTAATTTTATTGGTTTCTTATATTAAATTATATTTATTTATATTCCTTCTAGTGCATTTCTCATGGCTCTCTCTGTTGGTTATATAACTCCCCTCTCCCCCCCCCCCCAAAAAAAAAAAATGAAAAGAAAAGAGGAAAAAAGGATAAGCGAAGCAACCCATGTAAAAATATATTTAACTGAGTTAATGCATTGCAGAGAATTTTCTTGCTTTTTTTTTGGGGGGGGGGGAGTGGGGAGGTCCCAAATGAATTTTCTGTCGATTGATACTCCTTGAATTTTCCAAAACACACACATGTTCGAAGCTTTACCCAATTTCTTAGCATCGCTTCTCAACTCTTTGTTCTGTTTTTTTTTCATTGTCTGTCCAGGATTATGGAAAGGTTTCGGTGATGGGTTCGACGGCAAAGTGTGACGGGAAGAAAAAGCAAAAAAAAACACCACCAGAAAAACAAACAAACAAAAGAAACAAAGAAAGCACTGACTGCTGCCCATGACTTGAGATTTTGACATTCTTTTATTCTTTCGCAATTGAAAATTTGAGATTTAGGGGAACACCGCTTCGTCTTTTTTTTTTTTGGACGATAGGTTGTCTCAAGTTGGATTATTTCCTCTTGCTCGCTGCTGTAGGCGTTTTGCTGTTGAATTGATTTTCCTGAGATATTTGAGAAGGGAACCCTGTGCGGGTTTTATTGTTTTGCCACTTCAAAAGCCTACTGACAACGAAACAATTCTCCTATCAGATAATCCGAAAGGCATAAAAAGAATCAGATAATTTAGTAGGAACACACGCTCTGCTATGTTTTTGGCATCTTTTCAATGGAAGGCCAAGTGAGACTGGGGGTACATTGCTGATCACATAACCTCCCCTCTTCCACTGAAAAAGAGAGAGACGTCCATTGCAGTGCTTTTGCTGGTCAAAACAATCAGCTTGCGGGATAGAGGTATCTCGTGGTTTTGGCTGAGTTTGCCCTTTTCCCCCTACTGATCCGAAATTCACCATTCTATCAAACAACGTATTAATGAGCCAGTTTGATTTGACGATGGGATTTTGCAACACAGAAACCCATGACTGACATGTCATTCTATTTTCCTTGCTTTTTTTCAAATAAAAACCAGCTTCATTGGGCAAAGAAGAGAGCAACCCAAAAAGCGGACACGCACACACACACACACACACACACACAAAAACACATGCGTGCAGATATTATGCTTTGTTAAACAATTTAAGTCCTTACAAACCAACACCAGCAGCGACCGTCCAGCCACCGTGCGTAAATCCTCCAGACGCTACGACATCTCTCTCCCTCTCTCTCCAGAATTAAAAAAAAGACAAAAATATTTAATATAAAAAATACAAACATCGATGAATTGAAAATGGGTACCGCGAGCGCAGCCGCCACCCAGGAGTTTTCCTCGACGAACATTTTATCCCTTACGTGTGTGTAGGTCCCCGAAAAACCTTGTTCTGTTTTTTTTTGGTATGTTTTCTTTATACTTAAACAAAAATCAATCAAGCTTGGCTGATCTTTCAAGAAACAATGCTCCCCCCCATCTTTATCCAAAACTTCTTTTTTTTCTTTTTTTCCGGTTGGTTTCAGCTTTGATAAAAAATTTCTGGACCTACACTTTCTTTTCTTTTGTTTTCGCTTGTCCTTTTTTCTTTTTTTTTCTTTTTTTTCAAAGTCAGATAAAATCCACGAAAGCGAAAATCTCCAAGCTTCTTTTTTACCAGTTCGTCTCAAAATCGTTGATAAGTTTTGTTTGTGTGTTAGCTCCCTGCACCCCTATTCTAACGTTCCGGGTTTTTTTTCTTTCTTTTTTTCCCTTTTTTTTAATTTTTTTGTCTTCGAATTCCAGCCCCCCCTCAAAATTTTGTGCTCCTATCAGCGAGAAATTAAGCTTAAGGCCACTATACATTCACAGTATATATTAATATTTCAACATCTCCAACCATCCCCTTCCCATTTTTTCTTTCTTTTTTTTTACTTTTTTTTTCTTCTTTTTTCATCCCTGGGACGAAAATCCCTTCAACCACCCTCCCCCCAAACCCACTTTTTTTTCTATCCGGGTTGGTATCACAATAGAAAAACAATCGACAGGTTTAAATCCCCTTCTTTTTCGAACTCAACCCCACATAGTTGATTTCCATCGAAATCTTCTACTCAAATGTGTGTGTTTTTTAACCCAATCCCCAATATAGATATAAAAAAACCCGAAAAAACCCTCATATCCCATTGGAAAAGTGGCTTCCAAGTCAACCTAGGTTGACAAGCCCGGGACGACAATCCTCCGGGGCTCGTCTCAAATAACTACATCTCCTACCAAAATTGCAAACAAATTCCTTCATATTGAAGCGAAAGTTTGGTCGTCGCACAATGTACATGAGGCTAAATGCTCGGAAAACGAGCATATGAAACAAAAACAATGGGACCGATAACCATAAAAACCTCCCTCCACTTCCCCCCCGCCCGCCCGCCCTTTTTTTTCAAAATGTGCACCCAAAAATAAAAATGGTCTTTCCTCCCATCCCTTTCCCTTTCCTTTCTCTTTTTCTTTCTCGAAAACCCCTTACATGTTTAAAGAAGTTCCAAAATAGCCTTGGAGGAGACGCTTCCCCCATCCCAAAGGCTATCCACCGGCCCCGGAGAGGAAGCCTTCCAAAGAGCGTCCCAATAGTTCTCTCCGTGATAAACGTTAATCCCTGCCACTGAGGCGATTTCGAAAGCTTGTGCAATAACTACGTAAAACATGAAAATCTGCACGAACTTAAAAAACACCACTCTTCGGTCGATGGATACCATGTCAAAGATTTTTGCCGATAGATCCGTTTTCGTGGGGAAAAGCACTTCGTTTTCCCCGACCATGAATGCAAGATCGGCCTCTCCAATCTCGACATGTTTCACAAAATTTCCAGCCGATTTCGCACCACACCCTTGGTTCTCGTGCGGATCGGTGGAGCCATCTTTTGACACCTGAGTGGTTGACTTATTCTTCCAAAATTTTGGGCATTGTAACTCGTCACCAGAAAGAATCGGGGCGATCGTATATAGTGCGTATGGGAACCACACGTAAGGCCAAATGGTGGTCAGACATAGCACAGAATTCAACACAACGAAGGACCCAGTGATTGCAAGTATGATCGCCTCCGACAACCCGACCAGATATCCATGAATGGTGCCCCAGACAGTGTCATTGCTGGTGTCCATAGTTCGAAGCAAATTTTGAGCCAGTTTGCAGCGTTTCCAGTAGGGAACGACAGTCACCATCCCTCGCACAGAAATGGCCAGCGTCCAGATATGGTTTTCAGCCCATGCGTTCCATAACAGCAGAGCAGCACCCAAAATCGCGTCGAACAATGCCAGCCAGTCGATGCTTTTTTCAGGGTCCAAGTGGAAAACAGTGACGAGGATGTGAATTTGGGCCAGGCCGAGCCATCTTGCTTCGTATCCTCCTTCATGGCGCCACTCGTTGCCCCCCTGCCAACATAAGTGAATTTGAAATACAACAAATCGAATTCCAATCTCAAAAAGCCAATTCAGAATAGCCCATCAGAACAAGATGTGAACTGCCTTCCCCCAGCTGGCTATAAATAGACTCCAAACACTGATAAAAGAAAAGGTTAAGCAAAAGGTGACAACAGCAACTAAAAAAACTTCAACAAGAAGCAGAAGTGTTGTTGATTGATGAAGCACACAGAGCTTTTATCAGTTCTGTTTGAGGTAACACTTTGAAGGAAAAGTTCGTGTGTGTTTTTGTTTCTGTTCGTAGTTTTCGAATGGAAGTACATGCCCAGATTCCACAAGGAATACGGGCAATCGGCGTCCCAGAGCAGCCACACACGAGGTCACACCTTTTCCACCTTGTCCACCAGAGCGTCCAGTCTCGCCAAGCTCGTTCCGTGCGAACAGAATGGAAAAGGCATGGCTTCTTCCTGTATCGTCCCCGAGTTCCCGCAAGCTAGCTTGCGAATCAGTTTCGCGCCCTCCCTGCTCAAAGCCCCGCTGTCGTGCAAAATAGCCTCCCGGATTTTTTCCACGTCCAGTTTTAAATCCTTGGCATTCACCGCTTCGACCCATTGGACGCTCATTTCCGAAACCGTTTCCTCGTCTTCGACGAGCAAGCCCACGACATTCAGGAAACGGGTCACCAGCTTCCCGTTGTAAAAAGTACCCGCGTCAGCTGCATTTCCTTGCTCACAATCCACCGGGGAGGTGGCATCGCAAGCACGTTGCTTGCGGTTTCTTAGCGGGCGAAGGAGTCCTCGAGATACGAAAACCACGCTCAGCAAACTCCCCACCAAGCTCAGCGTCCAGGGCTTGAAATCCTCCCAGTCCATGAAACTCGTCATCGTGCTCGTAGCGTAGCGCCCGGTTCCCCTCGTAACGTTTGACCCAGACAAGAGCAAGGAAATAAAAAGCGTCCAGCACCCAAAGTGGTATTATCCTTGCTGAATTCCACTTCAGCGACACGCGGGGAGCTGATTAACACGTGCGTAAGGCTGACGGACGTACAGTGAATTTCGAATTCGTGAAGGAGGATGGATTGCTCCCGGATTTGTACTGGAAAAGAGCTGAAACGGCCATTGGAACAGATGGGGGTACTTTCGTGAATGGGTTAGTCCAATCCAAGCTGCATGATTACTGCTGCGCCATGTGGTGTACCGGCGGGAAAGTTTGTTTTCATTGCACAGAGGGTACAACCGCAACACAGCGGAGACCCTCCATTGCAATCCTCCAATTCGAGGTGCACAATCAGATCTGATCCATGGACCCAGTGGAATTTGACACTGCACCGACTGGTACAAATTGCTGAACAACAAGGTAAGACAGCCAAACAGGCTACTACTCAAATCCTCAAATCCCATGGGCAAAATCGTCGATCCTCCAAAGTTTCGTATCGAATCATATGTGGGCGCAGTGCAAATCTATGTGGTATCCTAAGCCTCCACTCTACCAAAGTCCATGCTGCCCCTCCCTAAACACAAGGGGCCGTTCTTTGTGTTGCTCCCCATCCTCCACACCATCCCCATCCTCCTTTCTGTATACCTCCTCTTGCTTCGGCCCCTCTATGTAACACTCCCATTTCGGAGGCACAAACCAACTGTTGGAAAACTTTTCAAAGGTGTGCATGTTGGACTTGGCGACACGCTCCACGAAATCCTGGGTGGATGGAATCACCAAATCACGCAGCTCAGTTTGCACTCGCCCCTCCGGCCCCAGAAAAGCTCCCCTCAGCATGAGAATCGACGTTCGACAGGCGAAATACCCAGGGTAATCCACCGCATCTCGGATCGACTTGCCCAGCTCCTCCTCCAGGAATCGCACCTTCAATTTCAACGACTGCTCCAGATCGATGTACAGGGTTGTCGGGGATTGCTTCGCAATCTTTACCATGTCTTGATGGCTCAGCCCATGGGACCCCTGCAAATAGTCCCTGTTTCGTTTCGCATTTTCTATGGGGGCTAGAATTAACCCTGGCTGCGTGGCGAACAGGTTCCCCACCTCCTTGGGGGAAAGATCATACTCCGATTCGAAATGCTTCACCTTGGGCAAAATTTCCCCTTCGAGATCCAGGCCGAGCCATCCCGGGTTTCGTTTCAACATCAACCTCACTCTTTCGGCAGACACCCCCAACCTCTTCCGGAAGCACCGTTTCAAATCGTCCAACTTCTCTTTCGGCCACTCCAGCAGCCAGGGGGACCTGACCAAAACTTGCTTCACTTTCTGAGAGCTCAGCTTGATGTCCCGGACCAGCCAATCCAGCAAAGATTCCAGTTTGAACATCAAACTGGGGGTCAAAATTGATGGGCAAGCGACCAGCATGCGTCCGAGCTGTTCCTGCCGAATCCCCAAGTCTCGGAATCTACGAACCACCTCCATGAGGGTTTTGTGTTCGCACATCAGCAAGGCTGGATTGGCCACCGCCATCGGGCCCACCTCCTCGAAATCAACCCCCAGCATCTCATACCTGACCAGATTCTTCTTGAAGCTCTTGATGGTGCCCTTGAGCAAAATCGGCCTTCGAATCACCATTTCGGCGATCTGGGAGGGCTCCGTCACTCCGTATCCCTTCATGTAATCTTCCAGTTTGGTGTACCTCACAAAACTCTTGACCAAGGCTTCGGCGATGTACCGATTTTCTTGCATTTGCGAAATTTGCTCTTTCGGAACTCCACGATCAGCCAGTTTTCTCTCCAGTTTTTTTATCAGCAGCTCTTCATCCCCCGGTAAGCAGTACACGCTGGTTGTTATCGGTATTCGGGCTGGCTCCGGGTCTTTCCCTTGCGATTCGAAGTAATTAGTCGAAAATCCCCTTTTCAGGGAGTTTTGGTCCCCAGTCAGACATGGGGAAGAGCTCGAAGCATTAGTCATGATCGGACATTTTTCGGGAGAATTTTTTGGATGAGGATCTGTGGTGGGAAAGTCGAGGGCTGTCCACAAGGCATGTACACACCCCTGGATGTGTCGACCGAAACACCCTGCCCTCCATTTCGAAAGAGCAAACCCCACAAGATGTTGACTGGGGGGCACACCGAATGGACCTGCAACACAAAGCACACCTGGAAATCAAATCTCACTTTTTTGGAACATTATTTTGTTTGGTCGCTGTTAGGAGGCGATGTACATAATGCAAAGAGAAACATTTTTCGATTTTTAATTGTTCTGTTTTTCTTCGAATTTTGTAACCATTGTTTATTGATTTTGTACGCATTGAAAAAAAGTCCTATCTTTTGTAGAAAGAAAAAAAAAAGAAAAAAAAAAGGAAAAAAAAAGGAAAGGATGGAATCCCTGTTATTGATATTTCAGAAACCGATATCGTTGGTGAGATTCTCACAACCCCCCCCTCCTCCAGGAAATCTTTTTTTTGTGTGTGTGGTCTATAAAATAAATTTTTAAAAGCATCATCAACTCCAATCTTTCTTACGAAGTTATGACAATAAACATCCTCCCCTCCCCCCCCAAAAAAAAGGGGGAAGCTGGATCATGATCATTGGGACTCTTGCTAGAGCACATGCAACTGCTGCTAGTGGAGTGTTGTTTTTTCCCCCCCACAGGATGCAAGATAGTTTTGACAAAGGGAAGAAAAAAGTACAAGGATTCGCTTGTTGAGCTTCGAGGTGGAACGTCAACTTACAGGCAATCCTGACCTGGCATCGCTGCCCCTTCACGCTGGGCACTCCACCGCCAGCGAACGTGGAAGTTAACGAAACAGAAAAAAGGAAAAAAGGAGCAAAAACCCGATCAACACAACTCACGATTCTACCCCCATCGTATCAAGGACGAATCCTTTCTTGTCAAATCGCTTTGTTTTCTTTTTCGGCCACGATCGCTCTCGTAATCGATGCGATCAGACAGCCATCGGGTCAGAAAAAAGTGGGAAAAACTGGTGGGATACTTTTTTTTGCGCGAGAAGCGCTGCGCGGTTTCGACGTTTGGGCTTTGCTCCACCATGCATTCCGCGCTCAGAAAAATGACCGTCGAGGACGTCTCCATTCACCCCTTGTTTCTGAGCTATTCCAGCCCGGACCTCGAGCGCCGCTACACCCGCCACCGCAAAACGAGTCTGCTGAACGCGGACTGGTACTTTCTGCAAGTCAACCTCGTGCTCCATTTTTTGTTCGTTCTGGCGGAGTCTTTCCAGTTTGTCGAAAGCTCCAACTATGTCACCGCCACTCTCGCCGCGGTTTCGGGTTTCTCGATAGTCCTGCTGCAATGGGGATTGATGTCGGTCAGCGAGGGGAGTTTCTGGTGTCGGTGTCGGACGTGGTTGTTGATCCTCCTACGTTCCGCTCGATTGACGACCTTCTCGTTCGGAGCGCCCCTGTGGTTCGGAAAGGCGGGGACCGATGTCGGAACGCTGTTGAAGAATCTGGTCCTGCGCTCCGGCTCGCTGAAGACCACGTGGTTGGCGTTCGGGATGCCGCTGATGTTTAAACATCACCTGCCCCTGCAAGTCGTCTCGGTCGTCGCCCTGGGCGTCGCGACGTACACCCAGCTCGTCGAGGGAACCTGTCGAAGCGGCGCGGCGTTGCTGATGAAGGTGTGGGAGTCGGTGAACGAGATGCTGTTGCTCCTCGCCGGAGCTCCATTCAACAACCACAACCCGGACGTCAAGGTCGCGGCGCCCGTGGCGTGCGGCCACGTGTTGATGCTGATCCACTTCGTCCTTGGGTTCTTGATCCCCAGTTTCGCGCTGTGGCGATTCGAGCTCTCGTCTCGACGCAGTTTCGTGACCAACTTGCCGTCCGACGACGAAACGAAAACCGTTCGAATCGGGTCGACGGACCTGCCGAATTCGTTGCAGGTCTTTGCGTTCGTCGTCGTGGGGGTAGCGGCGTTGTGGACCCTCGTCACCGACTTCGCGGGTTGATGCTCGGAATTGGGAAGGGAAAAAAAAAACAAACACAAATTCTGTGTTTTGGGGTTTTCTGGTTTTTTTTTCTCCCAAGCAAAAAACACGTAGATATTCTGGGAAAAAAAAGACAAGAAAACTACCTGAAGGAAGTTTGCATTGATGTTTTTTTACACACCAAGCTTGCGGAAAAAAGAAAAGAGAAAAAAAAGAAGTGCCCGGGATATATATATATATTATACATATAGACAGAGAGAGAAACCTCGTTTTGAATTCACAAGGAGAACTTCTTGGAAAAAGCAAAAACAAGAGGGGGGAAAAGAAAAGATAGTCGATAAAACCTGTAGTTTAATGCACGAGTGCAAATTACCCTTGTGGGTGTTTCTTTTTCTGTTTTTTTTTTCCCTCCGTGTGTGTTGTTTTTGTTTTGTGTTTAGAATTGACTGACTTTGGAGGGATTCGGGGAAAAAAAAGGGAGAAAAAAAGAAGCTCAAGCTGAAAATACGAGCAAGGGGGTGAAAAAGAAAATGAAAACTGAGGGGAAAAAAAAAACGAACTGCAAAAAGAGGGGAGGGGGGAAAGGGACCTGATCGGGGAAGATGGCTTGGTCCGGTTTATTGTTTCTTAGTGATTTTTTTTCCCCTTGGAAAGGAAAAAAAGGGGGGGGGAGAGAGGGGAGGGGGGAACTAGAGCTATTTGTTTTTAGAGGCAAAACTGAAGGATGGTTTTTGGGGTGAGGAGGTCTATTTGAAAAAAAAAAAAGAGAAGAGAGCAAGGAGCAAAAAAAAAAACGATCAAAATGAAGGACAAAATGTTGAGAACGATCGATGGAGAAAAGGGTTTTTCCGAACCAAAACAAAAATCCCTCTTTTGAAAATTGGAAGGGGAAAAGAAAATACGTTTTTTTTTTTTCCCTGAGATTAATCCAAATGACGCTTTGTTTCTTCGTCTTTTTATTTTGTTTTTCTATTTGTTTATTTTGGTCCTCTCTTTGTTTTTTTTTTTATTTTTTCAGCTCCCCCTTTTCGGCCGTGGTTTTTTGGGGGAAAATTGGTTCATTTTTCTTTTTTTTTTTTCCACTCGCTAAGCTCAAGAGCCCAAAGGATAAGCAGCATTGCTTGTAGTTAAAATTTGTGGTTTGGGTAGAAGGGGAAGAAAAAAAAAACGGGAAAGAGAGTTTTTTTCTTTTAATTTTAACAAAAAGCAGGAGTTGGTGCTGGTGATGAATGAGGGAAAGGTAAAGAGGTAATTTGACATATTCCCGCCCCCCCCCCCATTTTTTTTTTAACTTTTAGTTTAAAAAAAAAGTAAAAGGGGTGGAGTTCAAAGGGGCAAAAAGAAAAGGGATTGGTGGAAGAAGAAAGAAAACGAAAAAAAAAGAAGGGAGAAAATTGTAAGACTGTTTGGGGATTGTTTATGGGGTTCTTTTCGTTTTCGTTTTTGATTTGTGGTGAAAGCTTGTTTGAAAAAAAAAACAAACCAAGGTTGTGACGGAAAAAAAAAAAAGGGGGGAAAGCAGGTTTTCTTTCACTCGAGCAAAAAGAAGATGGGAAAAAAGAATGTGTTAAAGAAAAGGTTTTAAATACCTTGTCCATAATTGGCTGGTTTTGTTTTTGAACACTGAACTATGATTTGTAAAAAGCTTTCCTCCAAGTTTGTCGAAAATGGGAGGGAAAAAAAAAAGAAAAAGAAAAAAAGGAAAAGGATCTTACCGTATATTTCAGCATTGGTATTTTGGTTGGGAAAATATTACCCAATATACAAATGTGTGTTTTTTTCCTTCTTTTTTATAGCTGGAAAAGGGAAATATAGAAGATGTCCGCTTGTCGTGAGGTTGAGCATAGGGTGTGTGTTTGCATACCTTTGTCGGATGTTTTTTTTCTGCTTTTTTTCCCCAAGCGTTTTTGGGGGGTTTATTTGAAGGGGAGGGGGTTTTTTTGGTATCTATTGCTATACAGATTTTTCCCCCCTGAAGAAAGGGGTGTGGCTAAGTTCCGATAACAGATATTGCATGTTTTTTTTTTCTGTTTTTTTTTTTTTTTTTTTCCCTGTGAGAGGTGAGGGGGAGCTCGAGGAAGAAGCTGGAAGAATTTCTTTACCTTCGAATGGAAAAAATTGGGGGAGGAAAAAATGGGGGAAAAATTATCAACTTCTACGATCCATGCATTGTATTTGGTTCTTCCTCTTTTTCCTTCTGTTTTGTTTTGTTTTTTTCCTTTTTGCCTGCTCGATTTTTTATTGCAGTGTAGTTTACACATGGAGCCATTTTCTTTTTGGATATTTATATTTTTTTGGAGAGGGGAGGGGTGGGGGATGCTTTTCGGTTTTTCTGTGTGTGTGTGTTATTTTTGCCATTAAGCGATATTTGCACTGAAGAAAAAAAGGGTCAAGAGAACAAACAGCATGCATAACAGAAAGAGCGGGAAAAGAAAAAAGAAGCCAAAAAAGAAAGAAATGGACCAAAAAAAATGGAAAAAAAAAATGAAAATAACGGAGGGGAAACGATGGGGTGGTTTCATTGCAGATTGTCGGTTGGTGCATAAAATTTTCCACCAGCTCTGGGTTGTATTTTTTGTTCGATCGATGGTGTTCATCAGATATTGTCATTTTGCTCCAAAAATCCATGCTTTTCCCACTACTTATTGCTATTTTTTCACTCTCAACTTGCTGGAGAAAGCCTATTCTGTTCTCTTGGGTTTAGTCATCGGTCGCCCCAGCTTTGTGGGATATTTCACAAAAATTTCTTTAAAAAAAAAAAAGAAGAAACACAAAAAAAACGGCAGGAAAGGCATAGGTGTGCTTTCTAGGAGGGATGGCGTTTTGAAAAAACACGTCCGCTTTAACAAACATGGAAGCCGAAAAAGGGAGTGAAAACCTTAACCGAAAAAAGAAGACGACAAAAACAAAATAGATGGGGAGAGGGAGTGCAAAAACAGAAAAAAGAAAGACAGAAAGAAACAAAGCAGGGCCTGTTTCGAGTCGGTTTTCTCTTTTTCTTTTTTTTTTTTCTGAAAGAAAAAAGAAAGTCCAGTTCCTTTTTTTTTCTTTCTTTTTTCTTTTAGAAAAGGGAGAAAGATGAACGAGGTGCGATTAGAGGGGAAATAAGGATATTGTGTTTATTGTTATTAATGGGTTTTGCCATGGTAGAGAGGGTGCAAGGGGGTTAAAAAAAAAAAGGATTTTCTAATATTTGGCTGTGGATATGATATATATATATCATAGATATGGACCTTTTGGGAAAAAAGAAAGTCAGTTTTTTTTTATGTCGATTTTTTTTTTCTGGTTACCACATTGCCCCGGTCTTTTATTTCATATCACGTTCGCTGTTGTGGGGTTTGTTTTTCCTCCTGTCCCATTTTTGCTGGGGAGGTTTTTCAAGAATTGTTGCAGATTTGCGGAAATCGATTTGGCAAAAATAAAGTCAAAGATACCTCTTAAAGATCGTTTGCAACCAGTTTCTATGTTTGGGGATCCACACCCTTTTCCTCACTCCCACAGACAATGAAATGACTTTTTTAAAAAATGCATGCTGTTGAATTCACATTCTTAGATGTAAAAAAGTAAGATCCCTGTTTCCCCAACAAAATTTTCTTCCAATGTCAGAACCAACAGTCCTGACTGCATAAACTGAGCAGCAACCACCCAGCTGGGTTACTTCTTTCCACAATGTGCAATAGTTGTTTCAAGTTCCCCATGTGGACTCTCCGTTAAATGCTAATGGCCCCCCTGCAACCAAATTCAGAGTGTGGGGGTGCATTCATCGACACTTGGCAAAGAAAAGATGGATTGGAAAACATATCACTAAACATTGTGGAAAGATTGAACGTTTCGGATCCAAGTATTCAAATTTTAGATCTTCAATAACCGGCTGCTCCAGTTATCATGTTTGTTCATTTTCTCTAGTTAGCAGAAAACATACAGATCAAACCAAATACTGGAACCTCACCAACAGTACAAAGATAATGGTGCCTATGAACAGCTCATACAGATCAAACCAAATACTGGAACCTCACCAACAGTACAAAGATAATGGTGCCTATGAACAGCTCATTGATCGAGACTTGAAACAGGCCCAGGTGTAGAGCCCCTCTGGCCTTCTCAAGTGTGAAAAGATTCCTAAGATTCCACCAACAGTTTATAATCGAGTAGGTTGCTATGGCTGTAGAATTGGGGCCTATTTCAAGTACCATCTTCCTGACACCCATCCTTTTATCGATCAACAAAAGGATCATCAAAAGGATCAAGGCAGTTTTTCTGAGGGAAACCCAGAGCATTCGCCCAACGTTTCTCTTGGATCAGATGTTGAATTCAGATTTTAGCACAAGGATTCTGAAAAGGATTATTTCCAAAATCATGGTGGAAGACTAAATTGAGTCTGAACAGAAAACTCACAAACTCATGAACCGGAACCCAAGGAAAAAAGAGATGAGGGAAGAAGAGGGGGGGGGGGGAGGGATTCTCCTGAACAATACAATTTGATGGATGCTTGTCTGGTCGTCAATGTTTTATAAGACAAACAGCTCCAAGTCCCAGGCCCGAGGATTGAGCCACAGTGATGGCCACATATGTTTTATTCACTTGACAGTTTCTTGGGAAGCAGGACGGCTTGCCAGCAAAAAAAAAGGATTAGATACTGCTGGATGAGGCAAAAAAACAGGAAAAGGGAAAAAGGGAAACCCATCAAATCGCAGACAAAAGTCAAAAATCCGCCCCCCACATTACCGATCGAAAACCACCCCAAGATCATCCCCACCCCCAAACTGCTCAATTTTTTTTCGGCGTAAAGAATCCCACTTGCAAAACTCCACCACAAACAAATTCCTTCTTTGTTTTTTTTCCCTTTTGGTTAATCTTTTTCTTTTCAAATTCAATTTCAAAAACCTCTCTCACTCTCTAACTCACTCTTTTCTTTTTCTCTCACTTTTTTTTCCAACCCCACGACAAGAACAAAACCAAAAAAAACGTATTTTCCAGCTGTATGGGGAAAATGAAAGGGAAAAAATAGATCTCTATTTCTTTTCTCCTTTTTTTTGCAGATAAAGGATTTCTGATCATCAGCTCGAAACATAATTTCTTCTTTTTTCACCTTGCCCCCTTGCTCTTTTTTTTTCACTCTTTTCCCCAACTTTCCTGCATGAACAAAGAGAGACGGGGGTTTTGCACCGGAGGGGGTTTTCGGGAAGAAGCTTCTTTTTTCAACCTTTTAAGCAATATTAGTCGTCATGTGTCGAATAACGTATCCTTCATTGCCCACTTCTGGATTCGAGAGAAGCTTCTGGACTTTTTGAGAAACCGAGCGAGGGGCAGTGTAAGTATACAACACGTAGACCCCATCAAGATACCTAAAAATAGAAACAGATCAAAAAAAATCAAGAAGTTGAACAATTTGGGGGATGCATCCACCCTCTCGACAGAGGCAGGATCACAATGGACTGAACAAAACAAAACTATGCATGTCAGACAAAACGATCAAAACATACAATTAAAGAAATATACTTTTGTACGTACATATCCGGGTAGAGGAATGTTCTGGGGGTTTTGACAGGGTGATATTCGCTATTAAGATTATGACACATTTCCTTGGACGGGCTGCACTCGGCCCTTTTGTTTGACCTTGCATAAAATAATTTCAATTCAAAATCCGATCTACACCATCAAGACTCATTTCTCCGTTTCGGTGCGTTGTTTGGAGCAAATCTCATCGGTCAAATTTTCCCCATTCTATCCATGAAGGATTAGAAGGCGCCTAATCTGATGGGGGGGCTCAACCCAAAAAAAAAATACCCCCCCCCCCTTCTTCTAATGCAATCACGGTTGGATGCCTGTTTTCAATCCTAACCCAACGGAAGACAATTTAGCTTGAGTCAGACTGGGTGATTCTTTTCCTCGTGTAAATTATTTCAATATCTAGAAGATATCTGGCATATATATATATAAGTGTACATTGAATTCAAAGTATTTTACACAAGGCCTAACATATATATATATATAGGGGTAACGATCACCGATTGTCTTACCCCTGGATGGGGTAAGCGAGTTTGTGGCGACCCCTCACTGAAACCGAAATATCGGTCGCCATTTCCTTGTTGAGGAACGCCTCGAATCTTGCAAGCTCTTTGTCCCTAAATCACAGAAAACAAAATTCCGAAACGTGTTCTTTTTTTTTCCAATGCAACACACCAGCCAAAAAAAATAAGATTTTAATTTTTTTTTTGAATGACCGAGGGTGGGGCTTAAGGCTGCAGCAGAGACAAAATCAACTTTTGCTTTGGGTTGTAATACCACCAGCTCCTTCCCAATTGTTTAAAAAAAAAAAAGGCTGGAACAGGCAAGAGAAAAACACATCTGAGCACAGGCCGGGGTCCTTCACAGGCACCATCAGTTTACCCCGAAAAACTGAATTTTCGGAGTTTTAGGCTAAACATTTTTTACAAACATTGCATATTGATGGCGTAAAAGAGGGGATAAAAAGCATGGGCATGATTTCCTATATTGTAAAATATTTGAAAAAAGAAAAAAATTGATTTCAAAAAAAAAATTGATGGTTTATATACCTTGCTTCGTCATTCAGGGTGGGGTTGAGCAGCAAAATGGTCTCATACCTATAAGTAGCCAGTGAATATACACAGAGCTTCAAGAAAATTCAATTCGAAAAAAAAAACACCTAATAATTATTCATAGGTGCAGTGGAGTGGTGCATATTCTTCGCGGGTACATCATCTTTGATTTACCCTTTGGGGCAAAAAAGGATTAAAAACCTGAAGCTGTAAGAAAAAATCTACAAGAGGCCCAGGAGATGCAGCTTTTTTTTGGGGGGGGGGAAGGAGAAATGCTGAAAACCACAGTATGGGCAATCACTTCAGAATTTGGGGTGGGAAATGTGTACTATTGCTGGGAAAAAAAGAAAAAGATGAAAAAAAAAGGCTTGAAGCCTGGCAACGCCAGAAACACACGTACTGGGAAAATCCTGGCTCCAGAACCGGCTTCGAGACAGCCCCCGCCGCTGCCGCCTGTACCACAGGTTGGTAAAAAAAACCCTTTAACTTTGCTCACATCGCAGGTGAATTTCCCTCCTTCAGAGAATTTTACGTTGCTGACGCCTGTCCGACGGTGCAAAAGACAATCCCGACTCACCGTCGCGATGGAACGCGTCGCTCGCTGAACTCGCTGGAGGTTCGCTGCGCGAGTGGTCGACTCTGGAACGCGGCGAGCGTGGCTAGACCGCACTAGCCGAGGCGGCGCCAAAATTCCAGCCTTGACGTTGAAAACGTGTTTGCACGCCATCCGGAGACCGAAGCAACGAAGAAAAAAGTGGGGGAAGGGCGGAAACAAGGTTTCACGCGAACGTCGACGGGCGCGAAGGCGGATGGGTTCCAGACATCATGTCTGCTTGGATGGGAGGCCAAAAATTTTGTCCATTTGTTTCGATTAGAGTCAATCAAAATCCCATTCGCCGCCGCCCCCATCATGTTGCTCGAAAAAACGGAGAAATAAATATCTCTTTGGGTTTTCTTGTGTTCGATCGACAGTCTTTCCTTGCCGATCTCGCCAACAGAAATACTCCCAGTACTTACAGTACTTTATTCAGATTCCCAGATACAGTGGAGGGAGTGCATTTCCATGAAGTACTGGCAACTGTGCTCATAAGAATCTGTTAATTCGTGGTCGGAAGCTCGAAACACTCGCAGGGCGCTGCTGAGGGAGCATAAAAATTGACCGGCTTTGACTGATCGTTATCGGACAGAGAAGGTTAGCATCTGAGCGAAGTGGGGCTTCGCCAACAAACCAAGACGCTTTTGCGATGATCGATCATTCAATATTACATGCTCATAATGATGGGTTTGATTGATGGGTTGAGGCAGCAATGATGTTGAGGAGAAGAAGCTGGCTCAACCCCACAATTCGGCATCTGTCAGAATGTGGATTCTTTCGGCTGTGCTGGAAATACAAGAACACTGTGGAACGATGCATTGTGTGGTCTTCTTGCAGATAATCCCGACTCAAACCAAGCTCGATGGACGACGCCGAGCAAGGCGTGGAGGTCAGGAGGGACGCTTACGGCGAGCCATTGAAGGTGTACATTGACAGTGATACCGAAGGGGAGGAGAGTGGTAATGAGGAAGAGCAGGAAAACGATGCAGGTGCTGCAGCGAGGAGGATTGAGAAAGGGGTACCGAGCTTCAAGTTTATGAGGTCGGTTGTCAGTGAGGCGGCATTCGTAAGAAATCGTATTCAAATCGATGAATGTAAGAGAAGGTGTTTTGGAAGCAAATGTTTCTGACTGTTGAGCCCCCTTCAATATATGGAGCAGGTGGGGATCGCAGGTGCAACGGGGGGCGGCGGGAAAGCAACAGCACGTTACGAAAGGGCTGCTCGACTGGACAGACAAGGTGCGAATGAAGGGAAAAAGGAGCAAGTTATCTTTGGCCGCTCCAGCCAGGGTGTGCATATGAGTATGCAGCCATCCATTATGCAGCCTATTCTGATCGAAATTTCGATTTTTGAAGGTGATGGAGCGGCGATGTCCAGGATATGGCGTCCGTAGAGACCTGAAGAATTGGTCCGACAGAGTTCTGAAAGGTGTGGAGGGAAATGAGGAGCATTTCGACCTGGACCTCATTGACGCAGACCAAATCGATCTTGGCGATGAAGGAACCAAGACTGCTTCCAGCGCGACAGGTCTGGGTGCTGAAATGAAGGCATACTGGATGAGAACGGTCGAAGACGAAGTCGAGAAGCGCTCAGCTGTGGTGTGTTCTATTGACGAGCCGGCTATTTATCGGAATCTGCCAAAATACTTCCAAACTGCTTGTCTTTCAAAATTGGCGGCGGGTGCTGAAAAAACGCTTTCCTTTCCCGTTTTCGAATCGTATTGATATGCTGAACTTTCGATCACGGCTCAGCGACATATCAACTCAAAGGGAAATGCCACTGCGGTAACAGATGAGGGACAAGTGGGAAGAGGATATGAAATTTGAGCTGGAAGAGCTCAAGGAGCTGAGGGAACAAAACAAGCTCCTGACAAAAGAACTGTCAGACCAAAGATCGGAGATGGATGCTTTGACCCTTCGCCTCCACATCATCAAAACCAAACAAACTAAGACAGATGTGGAAAAGAAGGAGGATTACAACAAAAAGGCCAAAAAGGGAAAAACTGTAAGCACATCCGGCATGGCCGCCAGGGAGATGTTATCTGATGAGAAAGGGGACGTCGATGCCCAGCACAAGCTGAACCAAACTATCGATGACCTGAGACGAAAGAACAGGGCTCTGGAAAACAAGGTACCTTCATTTATGGCTACCTTCTCCTGAGGGGCAACCGTTTAAAGAAAGAGAAGATATTCTGCAGCCATTTGTCCAAAGGACAAAAAGAATACCTGAGCTCTCTCTTCTGCAACCTCTTTATTATTTCTTAGTTGTGAAGAAAAACAAGAAAAGAAAAAGGAAACCCTTCTGTGAAATTGGCACATAACGGCCACTTTTACCAATGTGGTCTCTTAAAGGGTGCACCCTAGTACGTGATGCCATCAAAATGCGCAAAGTTGGTTTGAATATTCAGATAATTTGTCGGTTGTGTCGATCCGCGGTGGAAGATGAACGGCATTTTCTTTTTGAATGTCCTTTTTATTCTTCCTTTCGTTCTTTGCATTCAGATGTTTTTCGATGGGCTAATCCCAAGGATCTTTTTAGTAGGGTGCCATCGGGCAAATTAGCTTTAGTTATCAGCAAAATGGCTTCAATACGTTCAGCAGGTTTACAATCCTAAGGTTTTTGTTTTGTTTTTGTTTTTTTTGTTTTTCTTTTTCTTTTCTTTCCTTTTTGTCTTTGTTCCAGCATCATAGAGGGTGATGGCTCTCTTTTGCTGTGGGTTGTAATTATGATTATGATTATGAATATTCAGATAGAGGAAGTGTGCAAAAATATGGACGCGGCCAATCGGCGAGTCGAACAGCTGGAACAACAGATACAATACATGACGCAACAGAACGAGGAGGAAGTGCAGGAGCTGCACAGGCGAATAGAGGAGGAAGGGAGCGCCCACGATTGCAGAGTCCAGGAGCTGGAGCAGAAGCTGAAAGAAGCCAAAAAATCTGGACCAAGGTATTCAGTGATCGACTTTTGATACCCCAAGGGTAGCACTTTTCGAGAAAATGTGCATGGATGAGTGTTTCACTCTTGCCTGATCGGAAATTCAAAGTGTGGAGCACCCTTTTGAGATTTTCTTAAGATTTTCACTGTTTCAAGTTTTTGCAATGTCGTAGCAGCAAAAAGCCAACGTCTCCAGAGCCAGCACCAAGGTCAAGAAGAATGTCAGTCAAGGAGCCAGCAGCAAAATCTAACGCTGATGCAGCTTCAGAATGGAAAAAAGAGAAGGACAATCTCAAGAAGGAAATTACTCGATTGCGTGCAAAGATTGACGAGTTGAAGGAAGAGACAATGGATCATGACCGAGGGTATCGCGCGAACTTTTCGAATTTCCCATCGACAGTTGGCTTCAGGGAATTCCAGCGAGAAAACAAAGCGTTGTTCCTTTAGGCTGGCCGAGATTGAGAAACGGGAAGAAAAGCCTGTAAAAACAGCAGCTCAGAAGCCAAGGGTCAAGCACGACAGACAGAAAACAAGCTCATCTGCCAATGTTCCCGACAGCTTGCAGCTCGACCCCCCAGTTCCAGATCCATGTTTCGAAGATGATGCTGACGATACGCCGAGAGAGACAGCAGGAGTAGCCCTCATCGACCCCGTGCCTTTCCGCCTTGATGGAGCAAAAACTATTGTCAAGATCATTCGCAGCGTCATTCAGCAAGCCCTGGTGAGAACTAGCAAGTTTTATGAACTGAAGCGTTCGAAAAGAGACATACACATGCAAGTCAACAATGATCATCAATTGTGCAGGGAGAGGAGAAACAGGCAGACGCCACGCGACAGAAACAACAGCCAACATCAAGCGCGCCTTCAATCGGGAATGTCCTGATGGCTGCGATTTCGGCTCACGTCCATCAAGTTATGCAGGATAAGGATGTTGGGGACGATCTGTTCACTCCGACAAAAGAGCAGGGTTCTGCTCGGATGATGGCCGCCTTGGAATTGCTCACGTTGGTATCTTCGATCGAGCGAGAGTGCGCTGATCGCCTGGCCGACCTGGGAGAAGTATCCTCCTCTTCTGTGGTGCCTGGTGCAGCCGAAACGAAGCATGCGCAGGTCGCTCTTGAAATGTTTTGCATGGTCGCATCCTCTGAGACGGCAGAACTACGGAATAGTATTTTATATCTTCTGCATTCTGGACTTTATAGGACATAGGAAAACCTCCTAAAGCGTCGAGTAGAGCCGCAACAGGCCCATCGAGGCCCGACAACAAGAGTGCGACCGCTGTTGATAGGCAGCCAACCCCAGAAAGTCCATACGAAGCTTCATCTTCCGAGAGCGATGCAGAGCGCTTGCATGCTACTGGATATCCAAGTACATCAGAGGCAGAAGCAGACAAGCGCAGTATCAGAAGAGAACGACCTCAGCACGCTGGGGAAGGAAGATTCCAGCAACAGACACTGTATGATATTGATCATGAGTCAGAGAATCTAGGTCGCCAGGGAAGAGCGCAACGTAGAGTTGGTTGGCTGGGCCTGGAAGAATCCGAGATAGGCGACTTCCCCGTTGATCCACTGACTGGAAGTCAAGCTTCATCGCCAGGGGAATTGTCTGATTCGGGTCGACCACAGTTTTTTTCGATTCGATCATACCTTGGAAAGCACAAGAAGCGAGGGGACGTATCTCCGATCAACACAAGCATTCTTTCTCGACCTCTTTCTGCACCCCCAAGGTAAGCGCCGCCCCCGCCCATGTTGTCGTTCAATGGCTTGCCCCCCGTAAAATATTGGCGAACTCGAATTGGATGCTTTTTTTGTGCTAGGGTGGTTCACATGGAACGAGAGTCTGACAAGTGGCATCGCCGCAACGTGCGGCGGTTGAAGAGATCCAGAGTGATAACCTCCACTCCGCAAAAGGGAATCTGCCTGGAGCCCTCTTGCAGAAGAAGAAAGGCTGCCAGGAGAAAGAAGTCCGCCAAGCTGGAAAAGTTCAGAATCGAAACGGAAATCCACCCAATGCGAGGGCACACATCTGCGATCAAGGGGTACTTGTTCATGCTTTTAGCACAACGCCAATTAACAACTGTTCGATCCGCAGCAAACGGTGAATTTATTCTTGCACTTTGCGTGGAAGTTACTTGAGTCGTTTAGCCGTGGAACTTCAGGTATCGGCTGCAGAAAATATCCAAATCGATGAGGGAGGAAATGGACGCTAAGATCGAGACGAAAACACACGAGCTGAGAGAAGTGTTGAAGCAAGTCCAGATGGCTTATTTCAAATCGACCCAAGAGCTGGCTCAGAGTCAGGTGAGACCCCCCAGAATACAATATTTTCTTTCAACTTTTCACAATCCGTTTGCAGTGCGCTGGAACACTGTCTTGACATGGCAGGCTCAACAGCGTGAACTTGTGGAGGCTGTACAAGACTCTCGTGGTCTCTGGCTGAGGGCTCAGGATGAAAAGGTCCTGCTTCAACAAGAAGTTCAGGACTTACGCAGGCGATTGCACCAGATGAGCATACCGGCGGCGTGAAGTGTTTTGTACTGTCATTAGGATTTTGGCGTCCAGGGGGTTATTTTGGGATAACTCCAAGCTCGAAAATGTCCATGAATCTCTCGAATCAGTCAGTTGGCGGGCTGGGGTGGTGGTTGTACTCCATAGAAAGACTTGATAAGCTGCAAATGGACACATTTTGCCAAGGATAGAACACTTGACAAGAACGTGATACGCCACAGCCATCATGTTTCAGGAGAAAAACAGTTTGGGTCATGACGGTTGCATGATTGAACACTGTCCAGTTCTGTACCCACTCCAATAGTGGCATCTTATTGGGGACTGAGATCACTTCGCAACAAGCTTGAATAATGAAGGCCTTCAGGCCGATTGTAGATGCCCTCAGTGTTTTCTTCCTTGAAACAAGATTTTGAAACTGACAACCCTGTCGATATTAGAGAGACCCTATCCAATTGTTTGGAAGAGTGGAGCAGAACTCAGCCCCCTGTGCTAACCTTATACAGCTTTCTCAAGAAATAAGACTCCCAAACAGAAATGCAAGAGAACGAGGTTTTGGGTAGTGCCCCACTCGTGTGAATTCCACCATGCAAGTCCAGCACACATGCGACTCCATTTTGAAAGAACATAGTGTTTGATTCTTAAAAGATCTTTATGTCTGACTGACGGCTCTTCCTATGTCAGCACAACGCCCAATTCTCCTAAGAAAAAAAACCAACATGAAAACATCTCCAATTCTGACCTCAAAACCGGACACAATTCCCCTACATCCTAAATCAAATATAAAACCAGGCAGTGGATCGACCTTTTTTTTCTTTTCTTTTTTTCGACTCTTTTTGGCCGTCACTGTCCCTCTTTCAAATAGATGGTTCATTGCCATCTATTTAAGTTTTTTATCACTGTTTTCTTATTCCAAAAAACGAGAGAGCAACCTCATTCTTGGAGTGTTTATCTGCTTCTGCCCCTTGAAATTCAACACAAATTCTCCCTACCTCTTGACCATAAATCCACATCCTCCCAAGTTTTGGTGGGCCAAAAACAGAAAATCAATGCATATATTTATGAAAGTTGGCCCCTATGGCTTTTTTTTTTTTTTCCTTCCATAGCAGGCCTGTCTTGAATCTTTCTTGCATAGTCACTTCGACCCTCCTTGTGGGAAAACGTTATCAAATAAATCGGGAAAGAAAAGGGATGGAGGTAATGGGTGAAAATAATAAGAAAAAGAACGGAGCAAACTCCAGAGGAAATCAAACCTGTTCATTTTCTTACCCTTTCCCCCTCCCTGTTTCCCCCCGAAAGCAAACCAGCCAATTCTTCCAGCAGACAGAATATTGCAACCAAATCCCACCCCTGGTGGGGGGAAATCGTCTGACTGAAAACTTATGCCCTCAGTATATCCCCCCTCCCTCCCTCCTTCAAAATGTCAATTCCTCTCCCTCCGAATATCTGTTTCCCAATCTCTATACGTCACTCCCATACATATCAAAATATAAAACCATTAGTAAAGAAAAGAGAGGATAATTCAGCCCCACCTCCGACTAGTGGAGGGCGGACACATTTGTTAAAAAAACACATAATAAAAAAAAGCATCAAGATATATTTTGTATGACTTGCAAACCGTCTCCTGCAGTCTTTTTTAGCTTGTTCTGCAAGGTTTCCGATTCTTGGGTTGATTGTTGTCCATTCCCACCAGCAAGCGTTTTTCTCAGAACCTCTTGTGTCCATAGTGGTGTTTTTTGGGAAGGCTGACATACCAAGGGCAAGCAACCTTTCTGTACTTAATCCCAAAGGTTCCCCAGTGACGGGCCGCGAGCTGAATGCACAAGCACCAAGTGAGATGTTCATCCAACAGCAGTAGCACCGATATGCCATGTCAGTCTCAGGGTTGGGATGGGAGTGAGCCAGATATTGCTTGGCTAGTGGGGTATATGTAACATGGGGCTGGAGACAGTCAGATTTTTACAGGGCTTGAAACTGAGACTAAGAAATGAAAGATTAGTGCATGCAGCTCACAGGGGCTGTTGAACATGACGCAATATGTTTCACGAATGCACGTGGGTTTGTCACGTCGAGCGTTTCAACCCTCATAACTCACCTGAGAAAAGCCGTGGTGGGACAGGTCGAAATGGTCCATGTCGCCGCAGCACCTGGCCAAGAATGCGAACAGTCGTCGACAACGTTGCGTGATAACTACTGAAGGCAGGGAAGAAATACACTGTACTGTAGATTCAAACCAAAATGGAGAGTATAACGTACCACTGGGTGTTAGAGTGGCAGGGGCAACAGTCGGTCACAGCGAAGGTAATAACTCTGTGGGGATCGTAGCAAGCGTGCTCTCGATGGTGCACATTCCCGTAGTTGTCCTTGTATGTCATTGGGTGGCACTTCACTTCATAGCACGACCTGGTATCGCACACCGGTCAGCCAGTTGTTGCGGCGGTACACCGTGATGACAACGGTTTTTGATCGCGACACTCTTCAACTTACCCACAACTCCATTGGAAGTCTGGGTGCTTGCTAGGGATCGCCAACACGTTCAAGTTGTCAACACCTTTACCCCAGAGTGATCCATAACCGCAGGACCCCCTGCAGCGTTGCAACAGATATTTTTTTAGCTCTCGACTCATATATCTCATTACATAAAACGAAAACAAAAGATATCCTTGCTGGTTCCTGCTTACGAGTGGAAGGAGGCAGGGTCTCCTGTAGACGCGTCCCCGTAGTTCGTCGCTCTTCCGATCCTCCATCCATAGGAGAACGCCCCTGGGACCAAGCCAAGAGCAACGAAGACGAGCAAAACCAAAACCTTGGACGTCGCCACAGCCATCGCCATTTTTTTTTCGTTGGCTTTTTCTCCCACCTCTCTTACCACTTTCCTTCTTCGGTTTCAGGACCACCCCAAATTACACCACCAGCCACCTCGCTGCGCGAACAGTCCGTTGAAGACTACATATACTTCAGTGCGATCTTTCAAATCGACGGAGCATGTACGGATCCGACCGGGTGGCGGGCCTGGCAGCAGTGATGGCGGCGTCCCCACGCGTCTACTGCGAAAACGGAATGGCACTCTGCATGCCTGGGCCGATTTCTCGATGCGATTCCAGAACATCTCGAGCCTTGTTGCGCAATTCTCAACGAGTTCTTTGGCTCGTTACTGCCTGCCAACCGCCGTGCGTTCGATCGCGGGTGAGCAGAACAGCAACGTGAGGGCTGCAGGAGAAAGCTGGGGCCCCACCGTGCACCCGCCGAGTGTGGATCTTGTGAATTACTCAGGATGAGTCCTCACGGCATGACACAATGGTTGCGAATCCTTCAACCAGCAGGAAGTAAGGAAAAAAAAGGGTGACGGCGGTCCTCCCATGTGCGTTGGGGATTGTGGGAGGCCGATGTCTTCTTCCTCTTTTTCCCATAGTGTAATTGTTGGTGATTGGTTACGTCTTTTTGACAGAATTTGCTTTGAATCTCGATTAGTTGGGTGGGTTCACAGAAACTGCGGGCTGTCTCTCAGTGTCCTTTCTCCTGCTCTTTCCGCGACGATGTGACGTGACGTTTCGGTGAAACCACGTTTGCCTGACGCCAACTGCCCATTAGTTCTTCGTCCTCCCTCAATTTTTGTTCGGGGGCTGAGCTTCCACAAAATCAAACTGAAGATATTCGTATTTTCTCTTTTTTTATTTCTTCTCGCAAACGTAAGTAAAGCTTGCAGTTCGGAAAACCACGAACGATGGCGGAACAAGGAAGTGTGAATTTCGAAGACGTTCCTGACGCCTGCTTGGTGGACGTGTTGAAGCGGCTCGATGGGAAATCCACGTTGAGATTTCAAGCGGCGTCGAAACGCTTGTTTTCTCTGGGGCAATGGCCATCGTTGTGGGCGTCGCATTTCGAGTCGCAGTTCGGAATGCGGTTGCCGACGCGTTGCAGCAGAGACTTTCAAGATCTGCTGAAAATGTTCGGGTACGAAGGGTTGTTTTTCCCATCTATTTTTGGAATGCCCCCGTCTGGAGTAAGGGTGCGGCAGCGTCGAACACGCAGCACGTCGGAAACGCGAAAGAGAATCAGGAATATCGTTTCTATCTTTTTGTGTGGGGGTTACTTTTAGCTATTGCATATACATATATATTTGTATATTTAGTTACTTTTTTCTTTCGTTATTTTTGGGGGATTAGGAGGAATTGAAATATTCTTAAAGAAACTGGGAAACAGAGCCACTGCGAGGGAAAGTTGAATGGAATTTGGCAATATCCCAATTGGGCCCTTGTGTGGGTGGGTGTTTTCGTGGAAATATTCTTTTCCTCTCTCTCTATACATTTTTATCTTTTTTTTAATCTTTTGCTTATATATCTATGGAAAATCCTCCCAGTCCAGGATTTAATTCAATTTCAAAAAACTGTGTGCTTCGAATCGATTAAGGGATTCGCTTTGTGCAGATACCGTAGTCTTCCTGGTCCAAAAATCCTTTTTTTATTTTTTTTTATTTTAAATTTATACTGTTTTTGATTGAGGATACAGATGCCACCCTTTAAAACTGCAGATGATTTATCTGGGTCAGCATCTTTTAAAAAAATATTAAACCATATTCTTTTTTGTAGCCGTGTTTGAATTCCCCGTTAGTCATCACACAGAAGCATCAATTATGAAACATGAAAAAAATTAATTAAATTAAAATAAAATAAATAAATCCTAATCCTTTTTTTTCCAACTCACCAGACGTTTTGGATTAAGCATTTTCAGCTGTTATTCACGTTGTGGGTATGGCAAGATTCTGCAAAAAAAAAATGCTGAATTTTACAAATGCATATCTTCGTTTGAGGGTTCCTCCACTGCTCCAGTGGATGCCAGCATTTAATGCTTTTGAAATTGGGCGGCAAGAATTCCAATGGCAACATCAAATTTCTATATGTTGCTCTTCCGTGAGGAAAAGGCTGAACGAAGTTAAATCCTCAGATTTCCTCAAAAAGCTTCTTTCCCCCCCCCCCCCCAAAAAAAGGAAAGTGCTGTTGGACAAAATTGCATCAATTTCTGCAGGATTTCTTGAAAGAGTGTTTTTTGTTGGTTTTTTTCTGGGGTGCAGAAATATGACAATGGCTACGACCCCCTCGTCCAGCACAAGCAGCCCTTCGACGGCGGATGTTACCTCTGGCGAGGAAAACGGTGATGTTTCGCTGCACAAGGAGCAATTGCTCTCCTTCTGCGGGGTGTTGACCGACGGGGGCTTGCAGGATGGTTGGCCTCTGTATTGGATGGGCAGCATTTTCAGCGATCGATGGTACAAAGGATATTGCTCCAAGGGAAAGCTGAATCGACACATCAATTGCGTGGGGGCTTTTTTGCCGTGGAGGGTTCAATCGAGGGGCCGAGTGCTGCCTTTGTACCCGACCAAATGGAGTTCGAAATTGGAGCCGGACGTAAGCCCTGCCCAGCTGCCCGAAGAGGAATGTCATTTTTTCGACGAACGGGTGATGGTGGATTTGGACGAAATCAAGCAGGATGCGTCCAAACTGGCGGTGCTCCACAGAGTGATCGTGTGTCGAAAAGGCAGGTTTTCTTGCCCGGTGCAATCAGGGACGGTGTCGATAGGCAGCACCGATTGGACGGAGCTGATTGCCAAGGGGGGGCCAGCGGAAAGAGCTCAGGTTATGTACAAGGAAACGCAGAGCGGGGCGGTGCCGATTTTGGGGGGGTTGAATGTCATGGAGGATGTTTTGGCGGTTTGCTCGAGAGGAGTGTTCCGGCCGATGAGGGTGTGTTGGGGGAGCAACGGGGAGTGGGTGGAGTTCGACAGGGAAGGGTGTGGACCTCGGCCGGTACTGTGGTTTCATTTCTACAGTCAGACTGAGTATGACGATCGGCAGAGCGAGGCGGAAATCGAACGCAGGGAGAAACTGGCAGGTGGGTGGAATTCATGTTGGTAAAATGAGATTAGTTTTTTTTGTGGAGGGGTTTTTTTGGTGTTTTGGTTTTTGAGTGGATGGTTCCGGATGTGTTTATGTGACGAGGGGGGGAAAAAATGATTTCGATTGCATCCATGAAACGATTTTTTATTTTTTTTGGGTCGTGGCATTAACTTTTTTCTTGAGAATACTGGAGCACAAAATTTGAATTTGAAACAACAACAAAAAAAATGCTGTGGCACAAAATTTGAAAAAAGAAAAAAAGAGAAAAACAAATATACGGGAGGGATGTGCATCTTTTTTTGGGGAAAAAAAGAGAATGAGGAGCAGGAGAAGGCGTGAATGAAAAACATCAAAGAAAAAAGAAAAATCAAAATCAATGAAAAGCACCCAAAAATAGGAAAAAAAAAAAAAAGGAACAAGCATTACAAGTTCGAATCCTCCCTGTTGCAACACCATACATACATGAGATTTATGAAAACACAACCGACGATTACGAAAAAAAAACAAACCTAACCAGATAAAATCCTGCAGCAAAGTCAAGGCAATTTTTTTGTTTTTAATCAGATCATCATTTTTCATTTTTTGTCCGTTTGTTTGTGTGTGTGGAATCGAGTCTCACTCACGAGAAAGAATGTCAAACTGTGTGTGTGTTTGTGTTTTCTGCTGCCCCTGCAGTTGGTTTTGCTGGTCTCGGTGCTCTATGTAAGACTGTGGAGTTGAAACGGCAGCGAGTCTCGGAAGCTAGGACTTTCATGTCGATCGAAAGGAATCGAATTTCGATGGCACTCTCCAAACCGATCTTAGGAAATGCCGTTTATTTGACGCTGAATTCCTTCGAAGACATCATGGATCAATGCACATGGGACCAAAGCAAAGGCCCCAATATCGATATCGGGAAATTGTATCTGTTAGGGCAGGAGGTTCAGTTTTTCTAACCAAAGGGGGGGGAAGAAAAAAAAAATGACGATAGATAAAAAAAACGAACGGGTATTATATTTTGTTGGTTTGTTTTAGATATACATGAAAAAAGAAAAGATGTATTGTGTGTGTGTTTGGAGTTGGAAATAGATATATATAAATAGAATGCATGATGCCGACGTTGTTGTTTTTAAACGCGTGTGGGGGAGTTGTTTCTTAAACAAAGGAAAAAAAAAAAAAAGATAAAAGATATGTAGTTGAGGGGAAAAAAAAAGAAATTTCAAGGAGGAGAAAAAAAAACACTGAGAAATCTTGAACAAAGGGAAAAGTAAAAGATATCTAGTTGAGGGGAAAAAAAAGGAAAAAAGAAATTTCAAGGGGGAGAAAAAACACTGAAAAAACAACTCTGAACAAAAAGTAGTGAATGTGAGATCGCTGTGGTGGGTTGAAGTTGAAAGAAGAGGTGCTCCAAAAAAAAGGAAAAGTAGGGTTTTTTGGTGAATAGGATTTTATTTTTGTTTTTTTTTTCCTTTGGAATTTTTAGCCTTTGTTTTTGTTGGTGGTATTGTGTGTGTGTGTTTGAGCGGATATTCTTTTTGAATGAATGAAGGGAGGATCTCCTGGAAAAGTTTTGCAGGGTCTGTATGTTGTACTGGACGGTTAATTTCTTGTTTTTGTTTTAAAAAAAAGGGACTGGGTTTCGATGTGAAACCTTACATTTGCATTTAGAGGTGAGGTGTTGGGGGCAGGGAAATTTTTGGATCGGTTTATTAAAAAAAACATCGTCCAAGGGAGTGTATGTTATTTTATGTTGTGTTTGTTTGTATGTAGTTCCAGTTCGATGGTTTTTTCTTTGGGGAAAAGAAAAAAAAAGCAGCTCAAATTGAGTGGATGGAAGTTTGATATGCTGGTACTCCATTGTGGTTTTGAACCTTCTGAAGGCAGGGTGCAATATTGGCTCAATAGTAACACCACCAACAGAAAGAAAGCAGAAGCCCGACTCCTGGCATGGTGTGTTCATACATCTCCACCATCAGCACCGTCTTGGGTGATTTAAAAAAGAAGGAAACTAGAATTTGGGGTTCAGGAAACCTACCTGTTTCTAGATAAAATGGAAGAAACAAATTTCTTTGAACCAGCATGAGATGGAATGCAGGAAACCAAAGGGGGTTAACCCCTCCACCCCCTTTGAGGGTTCGCTCGCCTTTCATTTTTGTAATTATTATTTTTTTCTTTATGTATCTCAAACACGATACGTTGGTGGCAGCAATTCATCACAAAAGAACATTGAATTTTTCACCCCTACAAAAATCCCCACATCACCAGAAATTAAAAAAAGACGCCTCTTTTCAATCGACCTCCCTCACCCCAAGAAAGAAAAAAAGCCACACAAAATATCCAAACGAACGGAAGCATCAAACCGAATAAAATCCTCCAAAGAAAAATATCGAAGCAAAAAAAAAAAATCATCGCTGCGTTAATAGAAAGACTAAGGCTATCGGTAAAAATATCATTGATACAAGAAACAAGAGCGATCCGGTGTCGATCTCCGCATCTTCTTCGAAATAGGTGTTGTCCCATTGGGAGGTCATTCTCTTGAAATAATCCTGGTAATCGTTTCCGGCCGTGTAAGAAATTGTGTGGGTCTTCAAATTATCCATCGCTTGGAAGCCGAACAACATCCTTTTCGCCATTTTCCTCACGTCTGGATTCGGGTGCCTGGATCGAAACAGACAAGAAAAAAAAATTCCCTCACTCTTTTCACACTTTTTTTTTACTCCCTGAATCGGGATCGGGAGGTTGACGATCATGAACCCGGTAGAAGTCTTTGTTTCAAAATAGCGTTCAAAGCGATGTTTAGCCCGGAGATAGGAAAGAAGAACAAGCATTTCTGAGCAAAAAAGAAACTACTGAGAAGAAATTAAAGACGAAAAGTGTGAAATGTTCAATTTTCAAAGCATGAGGCAAATTCCCTTCACCCAACAGTAACCCCAAATCACCCATCTGCACACTGGAATCCCTACAGGCTCCATTTCCTGGCATTGTGTGTCGGTGGGGGAGGGGAGGGGGGGGGGGGAAGAACAATAATATAAAAAAATTCAAAGAAAATGACGCTCCGACAAGACGGCTGCCGCAAAATGACTCACTTGGTCAACCTATTGTACATCGGTTTTGCCTTCTGGGATTTTCCCAGCGAATCCAAGCACAATGCCTTGTGATATTCCGCCTCGCCCCCTAGCTTCGATTTCCATTCAACCAGCTCGGAGGCAGAATCGAATTTTCGAAACGCAGCCGACAGTTCCCCCGCTTCGAAGTATTTCATCCCCTTGTTGTAGACCGCCTTGAATTTCCTCTTGATTTCTGGATCCATATCCAGGCCGACCCCTTTTCTGCGAGAAAAAAATCAAGCAGATCAGGATTTGATAACAAAACAGCATTCGACTCACACTCCACCGACGAAGAGCAGACTCCAAGAAATTCTCATCTTTCGTCTTTTTGGTTATCAGCTCTGCCCAAATCTTCCAAAAAAACATTGATTCTCACTGGTGGCTGTGGGGACAGGGGGGGGAGGGGGGGGGGGGGGTCGTAATTCCTGCATAAGTTTGGACAGGAATATTATGGTTCAGCTCGCACTGTATTTTCTTTCTTGCCGATTCCACATGTCCCCCCCCCCCTCCGCCACCACCACCACACCTGTATTTCTTGATGCTATCCAGAACTTCCTGATCCCTTTTTGCTTTGACACGATCCTCTTCCAAAGGCTTCGTGGGGTCGATCGTTTTCCCACCCCCATACGTCTTCGAAATATTGTCCGGCCGAGGATACACCCCCCATGTGGAAACGGTGGGCTTGTAACTTTTATCCACCGAAATCACATCGGCCCCCATCGCCCGCACTCTTTCCTCCCTCGCCTCCGTGAAATCCTCAGGTCTCATATTGGGCATGTTTTTTTTAATATCAGCCACCAGCTTTGCCTTCTCCTCAGAGTAGACATCCTTCAAGAAACCAGCAGCTTCCGATGCACTGCCCCTGGTGGCTTCGATCCGTTTCAGTTCAGCAGCGGGGTCATTCAGGATTTCTTCCTTGGACTCCCTGAACGATGGGGCAGAGGAGCTGCCAGCCTGGCTACCCATATTGAATCTGGCCTGAAAATCTGCCTGGGACAGTCTCCTGGCACTGTCTTCTGGCCTTTCCGGCTCAGGGGCCACCCTGGATGCTAGGGGAGGGGTCTCTGGTGGTCCCTTGTTTGGTATTCCCTGGGGTGCTGCAGATGTTGGCTCACCACCAACATGCCCAGCTCCATTTTCTGGTGAATTGTCCGCAGTGGAATCTTGGGTAACCACCTCAGGGGGTGAGATCGGCTGCTTCGACGCAAGCTCAGACTTGTACTCCTTCGCCTTGAGGATTCGAGCCCGCAGGTCATCCTCCGAACTGCTCTTCACAGTTCCATCGCTCGGAAGAGGAACGTCATCGCTGCCTGACGTCGCAGAAATCCGGCGACGTCTGGGGACTCGACTGAGGGAATGTCGCGTCGGCCTCGCGTGGAGCCACCCGAGACAATCGATATTTCGAGACGTGTCTGCGACTGGCAAGCGCATGGTGAAGAAGCTCTCCACTGTTCCAACGAGGTCCAGCCGATTTGGAAACACCAACCACAATAATCGCGCCCTACCACGTCGATAATGAACAATTTATCCCCGATCTAATCGCGATACACGACGGCAGCCGCCCTCAAAGGGCCCCAAGCGCAGCCGCAGCTGTGTGTTTTTTTTGTTCAGTTGGGATTCCGACACTCCAGGAAGCGGGTCAGAGGGCGACGGAAGCGCCACGGGCGACTAATTTACGCGTACAAGCGACTGCACAGAACACTGTGTGAAAACGGGACAATCGACACGTGGTCGTCCTTTCACCCACGGATTCAGTCTAACCGGAGTCAACAACCAGCAAGATGTTACTCGGGGGCAGGGAGTTCTACTCTCTGCCTGCAAGGCGGACCCCGAGGCCGCCCCGAACGAGAGACGGCCGACGCTTTTCTACGGTGACGTCTTTGCTCCTCGTTTCGTTTCATATCTCGCAAGTAGAAGTAGAAACTTATGCTTGCACAACGAAGCCAACAAGCCCAACTCGTTACAGACGCAGCGAGCTGGAAACGCTTGTGAATGGCTTCAACGCCTAATCTCAGAAGATGCGCTCACAGAAACTCACTTCTCACCGGGAATGCCGCTGATCTTTTCACCTCACACCACTTTCACTGGCGGCTCCGAAACTGTTCGGGACGTATCCGTCGTGGGATGGACTTCTGTTCTCGTTGTAGTGTGAATAGAAGACAAGCACTGGACCCACCATGGGGACGTCGGGTTGCTTTTGGTTTGCCCATCAGAAATCCCTTGATGTGCTTGGAGTCGTCGTCCAAGCACGTCCACCCCCATCCACACTCTCAGACTCTCCCAAACACAGCTACCATTCTACAGACAGAAACCAGACAGAAAATCCCATCAGCAGAACCGCAGGGAAAACACAGGAACTGATAGAATAGGTTTGCATGTGGTGGTCCAGGCCAGATTTGGGGAATTGATAATAAGAGCCCAGGCGTGGGGACTCACAGAGATTCCACTGGAACTGTTGGATAAGGTCATGGCCAAGGTGGTGATACTCTCCAACAACAGGATTAAAATTCTGCCTCCAGAGATCATGAATTTGAAGGCACTGAAAACCTTGAAGCTGGACAACAATCAGGTCTGACATCAATCAGGTTCAGGCAGCTTTGGCCTTGATCAAAAACATCAGTATTGTTCGAGGTCGCTGAGCTTTGTCGCTGTGCTCATGACTGCAGATTCGATGTGTCCCCAAAGAGATTGGTGCATTGAGTTTTTTGGAGGAACTGAACCTCTCAGACAATCTCATTCAAAACCTTCCAGCGGAAATCGGGACACTCATAAGGCTCAAAACACTTGCTCTGTCAGGCAACCCAATGATGGAGGCCCTCCCTGGGTATGCGACACCTCTTTGGTTGGTATGGTATGGACGGGATGCAAGTCCCCTCCCAGTGGATGAAAAATCCTGCAGAGAACGGCCTGTGGGGTGGCAAGAAACAGCCTCAATTATCCGAAAGCGTACCAGGACGATTGTCGAAATTTTGAGAAAAGCTCTTCCACCTGAAGTCTTCATGACAGTCCAAACAGCAATCAAAGGGGTGCGAATGAGGAGAGCACTGTACACACTTCGGGCAGCAATGAACGTTGCTAATGCAAAAGCAATTTTTGCTGCACTGGAGAAAGCAACAGAGACTGGAGTGCCATCCAGGGACCCTTCTTATACCCTGGCTGTCACATCCCTTCAAATCTGCACAAATCTCAAAGCTGCTGTGGAGCAGAGAGATATGAAGGAGCTTCACCGAGCCCTGGATTCATGGAAAAAGTTCCGTCTGAAGCTTGTGCATCACCAGCCTGAGTGGCTGTTGCTACGCCATCGGCCGGGGGAAAATGGGCCGGACTATGATCAGGCTGCTAGCACTCTGAGGAAGCTTAAGCTTGAGGAAATCAATAAGGGATTTTGCAGAGTGCAAAGACAATTCCAGCATGGGCAGAAACTCACGAGGCCTAAAAGCGGCATTGGTACTTTTGACAGGTATGAAACAAGGAACTGCATAGATACAACAATGCAAAGAATATTGTGTGTGTGTACTTTACATGCGATGTTCAAGGGCAATGAGAAATTCATCGACACATTGAAAACATCACCAGCTTAAAAATCTTAGTTGCTTAACAAACATCACCAACAAATGAATGCTCGAAGAAAAACCAAAAATAATTAACTAATATTAACTAATATTAATCTTAACTAATTAATCAATTTACAATTTTTATGGATGAATGAAAACCAGTTCATGGATTTGTCCTTTTAACTTTGGGTAGTGTGAAGTGGGTTGAACGGTGCTTGTGTTTCTGCACCATTTGCTGCAGGAAGGGGAGGTTTTTTATCGATCGAGCGTACGGGAGCGACCCTGAATCAGGCCGTGTTCATTACGGGAAAAGAACAGATGTTTCAATGCTCAGAGGTGTCGCTCGTCTCACGGCAGATTTGAAGCAAAACCGCATGTGCACAGTGTGTCTCGACAAGTGCCCCCCGCTGACAGACCAGCATGCCAGGAGGAGTCCAGAAGGACGGCGTGCCTATGCACGGTGGCTGTATCAAAAGAGACAAATCGAAAAAACTGCCAGGGAAGAAAGACGGCAAGATCAGGTAACCTGATCTGATCTGTAATTTCTGATGACCTGAAACCTGGTTTCGTTTGCCGCCTGCAGTTTTTCTTAAAGAATGGCATGTTTCCCTTTGGGGGTCGTGGTTGGCTGGTTGTGAGTGTGCAGGTAAACAAGTTGCTCAGTTTGGGGTGACCCTCCTCGACCCCTTTTGAAATAAATATGATTCCCATCTCCTTTTCTTGGAACAACAAAAAAACAGCATCGGTCACTTGTTCTGCATTGGACCAGTGGTGTTCAATTGAGTAGGACAAAAGAAAAAAAAAAAAAGTGAAATCCAAAATTTTGCTTTGGTTCTTCTGCCAGGTTATGGAAGTAAGGGACAAGGCACTCGGGACGGTAACGAGAATTGTGCAAACGTTTATTGATCGGGAGAAAGAGGATGGATGGCCAAGCTTGAACCCTGTCGCTTTTCCACCAGGGACCTTCGGACTTCCCAAAGATGAGATGGACAGAGTGAAGAGAACTTACACCATGGTTTCCAAAAACAATCGTGCCTCGTTGCTTCCCAGTATATCTAAGGGGAGAAGGATCCAAAATAGAAGCTTTGCATCCTTCTCAAAGAAAGGTTCTGCTGAAAATGGCCGAGGGCGCAAGAGGCTAGCCAGCAGATATCCCAGACCTGCTCAGAGTTCGAAAGCACCAACCATCCCCACTCCATTCACCTTAAACAATCGCACGCCATACAAGCCTGGGCACTTCAAGCCGAAAAAAATGGCTCCAAAAGGCAAAAAAACACACGCATCAATCAACAAAAACGGGGGCAAGTCGGGAGACCCTTGTCCGGAGCTGCCTGCACTGTTTGATCACCACGGCGAACGGACAAGTGTCAAGGGGTCGTCAAGTCGTGGGTCTATTGCCGAGGAGCTGGGTGGCCAAATTGACGGTGTGAGTGTAGAAGGGAGCGATGCCAGTCGACTTGATGTTCCAGAAAGCGAACAGGAGACCACTCTGGACAACAAAGAAAAGAAGAAAAAACGCAGACGGAAGAAAAAACAACTGGTGCTTGAAGACAGAATTTTGGAGACTGAGGTGGAAAACAGCAAAGAACAAGAAAGGTACCTTTTGCAACAGGAATTGTCAATTCGTGGGTCTATTGCCGAGGAGTTGGGTGGCCAAATTGACGGCGCGAGTGTAGAAGGGAGCGATGCCAGTCAACTTGGTAGTCCAGAAAGCGAACAGGGAACCACTCTCGACGACAAAGAAAAGAAGAAAAAGCGCAGACGGAAGAAAAAACAGATGGTGCTTGAAGACAGAATTTTGGAGACTGAGGTGAAAAACAGCAAAGAGCAAGAAAAGTACCTTTTGCAACAAGAATTGCTTCTGGAAGCTGGCGGCAGTGAAGGGAAAGACCAGGGGACAGGATCTCAAGTGGGCAGAGAGGAAGACTTGGTGGGCATGAGTCCTTCGGCCACAGGCATTCAAGGAGATGCGCAACGAAGCAAGTCGAACGGCCCATTCGAAAAAAGAAGCCAGGACGGTGACGGCCTCAGTACGGATGGCCAAACCCTTGATCAGGGGCTTAATTATCATACTCCTTTGGTGGAAGGGGCAAACAATGGGCCAGATAGCATCCAATCGTGTGGAAGCGAAGGAAAATTGGAAGATGCCACTGTGGAAAAGAAGAAGAGAACTTCCCCTCAACAGGTTGAACCCTCAACAGAAACAGAGCAGGTTCGAAACGATTCCGACAAAATTTGCCAAAGCCCCACACCACCGCCATCTTCTACTAGCCAGAAGCAGGGAAATCTTATACAAGCGGCAAAGGAACCAAACCCTGAAACAAGCGCAGATATGAGCGACGGTCCATCAAAAGAAATCAACCAAACAGAGGGCAGCAACGTATCTCCCTCGCTCAGTGTTGGTAACGGACGGAAGGATTCCGAAAACGGAGCTCTGAATGATCAAGGTGTACTCCAGGCCTTATCCTCCAAGCAGAATAGTGCCAATGGTGAACAATCAGAGGAGAAAATCGATTTACCGCCAGAAAGTGACGCGAATGATCGAGGAAAATGTCTAGCTCCCGCAGAAAGCGAGGACTTGCAGCTAATAGCTGATTCCATGACGTCAGGGGCATCCTTGAATAACACGTCCAAGGGCAAGGGCGCAAGAAATCTGAAACCCACACAAAGTGGAGTGGTAGATGGCCACGATCTCAAGAGGAAATCAGACGGTACCGATCAGCTGGGCGATGGGTCAGATTCTGGTCCAACTAAGCGTGCCACAGGTCGGAAGAAAGATGTGGGGGCAAAGCTTAAATCAGCATCCACCTTGGTCAGGGCTGGGAGCTCTGCAGGCAAAAAGCAGGGATCCTTGCCTCGCTCAAAAACTGGAAAACGAGGCAAAGGAGATGCACAGATTTTCAGCGAGGGCCCAGATACTGTCACAAACGATGGATTGAAAGGGGCAGGTGGGCGCCAAAAAAGCGTGAAGGGTGCAACGGTGCATGGTTTGGGTGAGATGGAGATGGAGGTTGATGCAAATCTGACTGGAGTGGCAGTCGATGTTGATGGGTCTCGTGCCGAACATCCCAAAACTGGCGAGCACCAGGGTTCTGGATATGGTGTCGGAGAAGATGTACAGCTTTCCACTGAGGATGGGTCGAACAGTGGGTCGAAAGGCAGAAAGACCCAGAAGTATCCACATGGTGGTAAAGGAGACAAGCGAGTTGAGGAATTAGATACTGTTGGCGAAGATGCATCCGTTGGCAGTTCACCACCCAAGGACGAAACAAAGGAGGCAGCAGTCAAGGTTTGGGGTGGTGGAAATGCTGTGGAACTCGAAACAAAGCAGAATGCAACATCCACTACAGCTCCCAAATCCACACCAAAGATGTCCAAGGACGGCAAGAACCAAGGAGGACACAGTAAGAACAGAGGTGCACCTGGACGGATTTCTGATAAGGGATCGGATTCTGCCGGGGACGATGGGTTAACCAGCTCCCCCCACAAAGTAGGTGGCACAAAGAGTGACACAAACCAGGGCCAAATTAATACGAAGGACAGGGGCAGCGAGGCGAACTTGATGGTGGGTTCAATCTCGGCTGGGGGACTCCCCAGGAGAGAATCACAAGGTAGCAAGAAGCAGAGGTCTAGCTCTGGTGGGGAAGGTGATAAAGAAGCTTGTGAACGGATGGCTGATTGTGATATTGATGGGCAATCCCCTGATCCTCTTGCTCCTGTGGTGGAAGCGGCAAACAATCCACAAGATAACACCCAATCCTGCGGGAGAGAAGGAAAATTTGGGGATACAAATATGGAAAAGGATAAGAAAGCTTCCACTCAACATGTTGATGTTGAACCCCAAACAGAAATAGATCAGGTTCCAAACAATTCCGACAAGATTTGCCGAAGCCCCACACCACCGCCATCCTCTACTAGCCAGAAGCAGGGAAATATTATACAAGCGGCGAAGGAACCACCCCCTGAAACAAGAGCAGATCTGAGCGACTGTCCAGAAAGAGAAAGTAACCAAACGGAGGGCAGCAATGCATCTCCCTCGCTCGCTGTTGGTATTGGGCGGGAAGAGGCAGAAAACGGAGCTGTTGAAGAGCAAACGCAAGAATCTAAAACAACCAGACCCGCCGCAAGCCAACCTCTCAATGATCAAGCAGCATCCAATATGGTCAGGGCTGGAAGCTCTGCAGGCAAAAAGCAGGGGTCCTTGCCTCGCTCAAAAACTGGAAAACGAGGCAAAGGAGATGCACAGATTGTCAGCAAGGGTCCAAATACTCTCGCACACGATGGATTGACAGGGGGGGGCGGGCGCCAAAAAGGCGTGAGAGGTGCAACAGTGCATGGTTTGGATGGCATGGAAGTGGAGACTGGTGCAAATCTGAGTGCAGTGGCAGTCGATGTTGATGGGTCTCGTGGCGAACATCCCAAAACTGGCGAGCACCAGGGTTCTGGATATGGTGTCGGAGAAGATAGATCGAACAATAAATCAAAAGGCAGAAAGACCCAGAAGTATCCACATGGTGGTAAACGAGATAAACGAGTTGAGGAGTTAGATACTGTTGGCGCAGCTTCCTTGGATGGCAGTTTGCCACCCAAGGATGGAACAAAGGAGACAGCAATCAAGGTTTTGGGTGGTGGAAATGCTGTGGGACTTGAAACAAAGCAGAAGGCAGCATCCATTACAGCTCCCAAATCCATAGCAAAGATGTCCAAGGGCGGCAAGAACCAAGGAGGTCACAGTAAGAAGAGAAGTGGACGGATTTCTGATAATGGATCGGATTCTGCCGGGCACGATGGGCTGACCAGCGCTTTGGGATCCCCCCACAAAGTAGGTGGCACAAAGAGGGACACAAAACAGGGCCGTCACGTAAAGGACAAGGGTAGCGAGGCAAAGTTGACGCCCGGTTCGGTCACGGCTGGGGGAGTCCCCAGGCAAAAATCACAACGTGGCAAGAAGCAGGGGTCTAGCTCTGGTGGGAAAAGTGATAAACAAGCTTGTGAACGAATGGCTGATTGTGATATTGTTGCTGGATCTCCTCATCCTGAGCAAATCAAAACTCATGGGTTTGCGTCGATGAAATCTGGGGATCCCACAGAGAAACATCCAGCGCTGGCTCGAGTTGGAAATAATGCGGATGGCATTATGACGTCCCACATTGCTGCAGGTGGACCAGGCAGTGATGGCAGTAAGATCTGTGACTCTGTTGGCGGTGTGGAAGCGCTTGGAGCCGGTGCCAGGTTTGCAGGGGACACGTCTGAGAATCGTGTAATATCGTCATCGATCGAAACCTCTGTGGGTACAGTGGTTGGCGAGGCACATCGACAAGGTTTTGTTGCTGCAGCTGAGAGCTCCCTGTCGTCGGATGTACAAGTCGGGGATGCTGAAGGTGGCGCAGTTGGACAAAAATCGTTCAGCGAAGAGCAATCGTCGACTTCATACCTCGCCATGGTGGAGAACACCGGTGGGACCGTTCTAAACGAACAAATGAGCAGTGTGGAGTCCGTCAACCATGCGGGCGTTATGCAAGGAGGGGTTGTTGGGCACGATGTAGAAGTTTCTGGAGAGCAGTGGGATGAGGAAGAACAGATGCTGCATGCGAAACACTTATCAAGTTGCCCCAGCCAGGATCAGGGCGTCGTTGGCCAGAGGGGTGCCTCCAGCACCATGGCAATGCAAGAGACTTACGCGGAGTATAGTGGTGGGGAAGAGGGTGGGGAATGGATCGATGGAGAAGTCGTTACTGTGGAAGGAGGTAGAGGAGCTGGAGGGGGCAGGCTGATAGAACAAGTTGGGGAATCGAGCTCTGTTCAAGGTGCTTCCCAAGCGCAAGCGTCAGGATGGGAAACCGTTTCGTCAGACGGTGGCGTGTCAAGGATTGTGCATGAAGGCGTTACGGAGACCTCCCACCTGGTGGAAGGCGAGACGAAGGTGGAGACCATAACTGACGGAAACAAAATGGTGGCGCGAATCTCGAAGCCTGTGACTGTTGTGAAATCTGTTCGCAAGGTCCAAGTGAAGGAAAGGATTGTAAAACGAGTTATCGAAATCAGCGAGAGCGAGACCGGAAGTGAGACCGAGACCGGAAGTGGGACCGGGAGCGGGACCGGGAGTGGGACCGGGACCGGAAATGGGACCAGGAGTGGGACCGGGAGTGGGACCGACTCCTCATGAACGCGGCAGGGATGGGGGGCAGTGATGGGAGGTTTGTTGAGGGTTTCTATTTGTTTTCATTTTGATTGGCGTTTCGTGGGGTCCCAATGCGTCCTGCTGAACGGGGTCTCTGTTGAGCCTCAGCTGTTGACTTCCGGCACATTTTAGTACAATGCGATGGTGTGGGGGTAAAAACGGTTGCACTGTGTAAGGAAAATCTGTCTTGACATCCCCATTTGGAGCAAAGGAGCATTGATTACACAGAAAAAACATGAGAGCAGCCACCACCAGGGGAAACTGGCATGCCACTGACTACCATCATTCAGTCATTCAGCTGTGCAACATCCACAAGAATTCCAGCATGACCAAAGTCCCCCCCCCTCGGAATTAAAAAATATTTTTGGGGGGGTTGCAGCTCCTGGATTTGAGGGTTGGTGTGGAACTCACAATCCCTCGAGTGACAGCAATAGAAAAACAGACTAACCAAACAAAGAATCCCCTGAACTGGACATCTGTTGAAGTCCCTCCCCCCCCCCCCTACCTAGCCAAATTCTACCCTGCTGCTTAAAAGTCCCTCTTAGGTTTTCCAAAGGGGGAGAAGGAAGTTTTTTCACACTCTTTAAAGAGGCTGCCCCGACCTACAGTCTGACATTGTGTACAAAGGGACATTCTGGAGTGAAGTCAGACCGCCACCCCAAAAAAGAAAAAAAAAAAAAAAAAATTGTTGGGACACTATGTGAATCAACTGAGTGTAAATTTCTTGAAGTTTTGGCCTTTTTGTGGTTGGGAGTATGGAAGCACTCAAGCTCCTGCTCGTCTGAAAGGAAAAAAAAATAAGAAAAAAAATCAGTCAAACAACACGCCGTCGCCTGAACAGTCAATCACAGTTTCACGGTGCAAAACTCCATTAGGGATAAAAATCGATTCTCCTCAACTGCTCTTGTACATTTTATCAAAACTCCAAAAAACTACGGAAGCAAAATGTTGAACTGCCAAACTGGATTTTTTTTCTTTTTTCCTGATATAGCACCATTCTTTCGAATTTTCTAGCGAGTAGAATTTCTGATGGAAGTGATCAACTCAACCATTAAAAAAAATAAAAATGGAATTGATGGATAATAACATGGGGGCGCTGCCCAGCCAAATCTCTGTTTCCTTTTTGATTTTTCAGGGGTTTCTCTTTTTTTTTAATATTTTTAATTGTTATGCTGGAGTGCATCCACATAGAAAATCCTACCTTTCTGCTTGAGTCATCGGAACAAGATAACTCGCGACCAGACCCATCACAGCAAACCTGAAAGGAAATTGAAAAAAAAAATACAGGAAAAGAAATCACTCAGGGTTGGTATACTAAGAAATGATATCTTTTTTTCTGATGCAGAATTTTGTGCAGCATTTCTCTTTCAAGGAAAACTCATTCTGTAACCTCAAAAATTGACCCCAAAAAATAAAAAATAAAAATGAGTGAACCCCAGACACGATGAATGGATTGCTGGAGCCGATTTCATAGAGAAAGAGAAAAGCCGACAGCGAGGAGTGGCCACCTGTGTGAAAAATTCATTCTGTCAGACATGCACTATTTGGATCGGTACTTACGTGAGGGAGCTGACGATTTGCTTGAAGTCCATCTGTTCGCTTTTCATGTTTGCAAGGGCAGATATGCAGAAAAACAATGAAGCCCAGGCAGCCAGCTTTATCTGTTTCCATGACACTCAATCAATCAATTAATTTCAAAACACGAAAGATTATATATATATATATATTGATGGTAATGTGTTGGGGAATTCCTATCATCAGACACCACTATTCTTTCCAGCTTGTTGGACTTCACATTTGAAAGACAAAACTTCAAGCTGAGCCTTCATTGGCTCTGAGTTAAAAAAAAAAAAAACGATACGTATGGAGAATGGTATAACAAACTCACACCTTACTGAGGGGAAAAAATATCATTTCAACAGACATCAATATGATAATTAACTTTTTTGCACAAAAAAGAGCCAATTACATTGCTGAACAAAACATTGAAGTAAAAAAAACAAACACAGAAACTCTTCGTTCGTGGGCATTCAAACCAACATGTAACTTTATAATCCAAAAACAAAGTTGTATTGTACGTATCAGAAAAGAAAAAAAAAACAAAGCAAACGACATTTAAAAAACGAAAAATCCAATATTCATCCAGCTGACCTTGCTTTTTCTTCAGCCAAAAAAAAAAAAGATGCATCCTTGTTTGTCGATACAATTGCAATACAATTACAATAATACTTACTTTTTTTTTCTATATATTTTTGTTAAAACGCGTAGCTATGTATGAATCACATTCACACATACAACGCGTTTTAAAACCCACAATAATGAAAGAAAGAAAAAAAATTAAAAGATGCATCATATTCACCTTCAATATTAAAGCAATCATTCCACAGAACAAGGCCCCAAATAGCATAGAATCTGGAGGTTGGGTATCCATATTAACGACAGGCCTGATGTATTTCCTGACTTCATTTGGCCGTCTCGGATCACCTGGAGGACCACCCTTCACAAAATAAAAACATAGGTTTATTGGCCTTTTAAAGACAGATTTTCTTTTTCTTTTCTTGGGGTGCACAGATTTCGACTCTTCCAATTCCACACAGTACCCCCCCCCCCCAAAAAAAAAGGAAAAAAGCACCTTTTTTGTACCTTATTTATAGTTGAATAAACTCGTTATCCATCGGAAAATATGTGGACAGAGAGGTTCGCGCGCTTTCGACAACGAGTGGATTTCTCCGATTGATTTTCAGCCACTCCGATATGTGCCGTGGTTGTATCCATTTAGCAGATTCATTTCTTCGCGCGTTTGTGCACGTTGTTTTGCTCGTCCAAACTCTCGACGCAAACATACAGGGAACACCCTCCCCTTGCTCTGTCAGAACGCACCTTTCCGATTTTAAAGCCACCACTGTCCGAACGCTTCATCACGATATATGGCAGGTGCAAAACAAAACACCACAAAACAAAACAAGGGCGAGAAAGAATAAGGATGGGAAACACACACACCACGAAACAACACCGTGTTCAGCGTCCAGAATTCTAGACAAGAGCTATCCATTGGTACACGTCGGATCATTCATTTAATGAGATATTTGTATTTTAATGAAGGGTGATCGAGTTCCCCCCCCCCCCTCCCCCAGAAAAAAACCAGAAAGAATAAAAATCGTAAGAATTTGGACACAAATCTTGAGGTTTCACCACCAACACCACAGCTGAACTCCCTCAAGTTGTTTCATGTTTCACAATAGTCAGTATTTGCTTGCCGCATCTTTTCTTGCAGTTGGCTTTCTCTGTTTCAATTATCGGCTCCTTTTCCTTTTGGCTTTTCTCAAACGTGAAGTTTACTGTGGTGGGGAAAATCCTCAGACCCCCCCCCAAAAAAATAAATAAAAAAATCATCGATCATTCGTTGAAGAGGGGAAATTGGAAGAAAGGATTCACTTTTGTTTTTTTGTTTTTTTTTCTTCTGTCTAGACTGATTTCCCCCCACCCCTAGGAGTTTATCAAGGTCCAGAAATTGCACCCATGGTTACAAGACGTTGAATAACGGAGAGAAAAAAAAACCAAAAAACAAAACCAAACCATGGCAAATCTGAAAGGAAATCTGATGTCCAAAACGGACCGTCACCGTTCCGAAAACCCCCAATCCCAAAGAATACAAAATCGATGTGCCATTTTGCACGCAAGTGTGACACCAGAACAAAAAAAGTGTGACACCAGAATAACCACATCTTTCTTTTTCTTTTTTTTGTGTGTTTTTTTGGGGGTATCCACATTCTGCATAACACTCCAAGCTTTGAAAAAAATGAACCCCAATATGGGTTACCAGCATTGTCACACCAACATCCATGACTCAGAAAATAACCAAAGAAGGATTTCCATCCACAACCCGCTTTCCCACACCACCCGCTTTCTTTTCTCGAGAGTGGGTCGAGGTCCTTTATCAACAAGTTGGAAAGGCCATCACTCAGGGGTTCAATTCGACGTAGCCCGTCCCGATGGCGATACCCAAAATGATGAACGGAAAGAAGATTCCTAACAAACCAACCCAAGCCATGGGATCCTTCATTGGGGACTCTCCATCCCGCTCGGCCTTGCTAGTCCAATATTCCTCGGGTTCTTGTTCCCTTGTGATGAACTTGCGCTGAGGCGCGGGTCCGTCGTCGTCATCTTCTGCCCTAACGACGAAGCGTGACGGTCGAACCGGAGCGATGCGGCACCGCCTGAGGTTTGGAAGAGACCCCGTGAAGCGAGGTTTGGTGGTGCACGCGGCAGGAACGGCGGAGGCGGTGGTGAATGCAGACATTGCGCTCGGAACAACTTTCAACGTTTTTGGTGAGCATGAATTTATCAAAGGCCTAGACAGAAAATGCAGCCGTATTCGTACAAGTACGGCGATTCCCCAAGGTTTTAAATTGAATAAAAATCCAAGTGCGCGAAAAAGAGGGCACAGACGAGCGGGCAGAGAGGAGTCCACGCCCTGCACGAGAGCTAGGCAGAATATCAATGATGTACAGCACTTTCAACCTGGCGTCGTGTTCATGGTCGACACTCTTCATGAGTATCAAATGACGGCTGGTTAGGGAAGCGAAGCAAAGAAATTCAACATTGGCAAGGCATTTTCGCCACCAAACAATCATACATCGCAAAGCACCCAGCACTATTCTTGGAACGAGATAACTCGTCATGATTCCGAGGGTAAGGACCGGGTGGCGGCGGAGATTTCCAAGCGCCGTGGTTTGAGAGGAAGCGAAGGTGTTGGTTGGCCCTGGGGGTGAGAACGACGGAACCTGTTTCTAGTGATGCGAGTTTGCATCCGAATACGAGCGGAGGGGGTGGAGGACGACGCTTCACACAATGCGTCTGGCGGGGAGCAAGTTGTTGTTATTGGTAACACAATAGCCGTCAAGCACAGACGTGTCCGCCAAACGGGAAATGTGTAAGTGAAGCGGATATTTGGAATCGTTTCGAAGGGGGGGGGGAGGGGAGGACACTTTCAGATTTGGTTGAGAGTTTCCGGGTCAGTGGGGCGCGAAAATAACATTCGGATGGTGTTCAGCAGACCTGCCACTATCACGGGTGCTCTCCAAAGGATGAACAGTTTGACATCCCATGGATCTTGGGCGTCTGAAACAGCCTCTCTCGCCGCTACTTCAGTGACAGACAGCGCCCCAGCGTCATACAAAGCTTACAATTTTGGTGAGCCCCGAATCCATCGCGCATGATGATCATGTTTGCAAACAAAACAAACAAAAACAAACAAAAACAAACACAAAGGTTCTATTGAACGCGCGCGTGTCCTAACTTTTGGGGACTCGCATTTGTTGTGGATGCATCTTCAAGTTGCATGCGAAGTTCGCATGTAGTGTGGTGTTGTGTTTTTTTATTTTTGAAATGGCAATAATGTTTTTGCTGGCCCCATGGGGCTTGTTCAGAGAACATCCTTCGGGGACCAGGAGGCGAGGATTGGGACCACGTGTTTCGCCAATCGGGGTGTGCACAGATCGTCAATTCCACCCTCTATGGCAGAAATGGTATTTCGAAACCCGAAGGATCCGCAAACATGTGTAGCTTACTAGTAGTGTTTTCCGCCCAGCTTGTCCTTGTCTATTTTCCCAGACAACAGAGCAGGAATAAGAATTTGTACATCAGCTCCACGTTTTCGTTTCGTCAAGCGTTTTGCACGTGCAGGGATTGTCCTGGCACATGGGCATACGGGGACTGGAAAAACGTACACGATGGACCACATGACGAATCGGTGCATAGAGTACATATTCTCAGACAAAGATCACAAGGCGGGGGGACGAGACAAAACTCTCTTCATCAGTGTGTTCGAACTGTTCCAGGAGACAATACACGACCTCATAACTGACAGCAAGGATATTCGTTTGCATTCCGCCCAAGGCACGTCTGGCGTCTCTGTTGTTGGACTCACGGAAAAGGTATAGGCTTCGAAAACTCAGCGCGAAACAGTTGTGATACATTGTGAATCTACAATGCCACCAAAACGGGCACTCTCCCATAGCCAGCTTGTTGCCATTTTTTGTCAGAAAGAGCCAGTGGCTGAAGGTCGATTGCACAATAGGCAGCATCAACGCTGGAGGAGTCCATTCAAATAATTTCCTCGGCTAAATCGCGCAGGCGATTGGGACAAACTAACGAGAACAAAAAGAGTTCGCGATCCCATGTATTCGTCCGAATAGAAATTACCGAAGCCGCCAACAAGGGGAGGAAAATAAAATTCTCAGACGTCGATTCACCGGTGAGAGATGGGGGCTCCACCCCCAAAAGTCACCTCCCAGAACACCACAGATCGATTCAATGTTTCTGTAACTCTGAGTTCAGAGCCATATGGCTATATGCACAATATGCAATTGTTGTTATGCAATTGTTGGCAATGTTCTTGCTGAGCAATCTTCTGAGCCATAAGCTCTGAACATGGCCGTCTTTTCGCAGAACAATGGGGTCATCAGCTTTGTAGACCTTGCCGGAAGAGAACGAATGGGAAGGATAGGCCACGAGCAGCAGAGAACATCTTCCGCTAGGGATGCAGCATCGCTGAACAAAGACCTTCTCTTACTGGGAAGTGTTTTGAAGTCTTCCGTTGCGCAGAGATCCGGCAAACCCGTCTATGTTCCTTTCCGCAACACAAAACTAACAAGGATTCTGTCCGAAGTTCTGAGCGGAAACGAAAATTGCCTTTTGATTGGGTGCATCAGTTCCAAGGGGGGACCAAATGCCGAGCATACATTAAGCTCACTGGATTTCTGCAGACAAGCGAAGCGTTTGTCCAAGCCTGCTCAAGACACACCAGAGTTGGTAAGATCCAAACCACCAGACCTCGCAACACTGTACTTGCTTTTCCCTCCTTGAACCATGGTGTTCAGTAGATTCCTCTATTGTCGTGCTTTAACGAAAGGCTGTGCGTTCAAGCATAGATCCGGGAGCAAGACCGGGCGCCTCCCAACCCCTCGGAAGAGTCTTCCTTGGACAATTCCCTGTTGGCCAGCCACCGATCTGGTTTCTCTGCTCTGACTTCTCCCAAAACCATGATGAAATACCCCACACACAGGGATGTTTTACGACTCCTATCGAAGGCTCCAACGTGAGAGGGTAGAGTGTTGGTGACCTATTGAAAACCAAATCTCATACACGCACGACAAAAACATGTTGCGCAACATGTTTTTTGTATTTTGTTTTGATAGGAAAGGTGGTGCCGGCGGAGATGCCAACGACCATCTCCAGGCAAACCAACTAGACCTCATGGAAAAGCTAGAGGCCTTCCAGGTTCGATCAGTTTGTGGATGTATGAACCGTTTCTGATTTTAATTGCGATCAAGAGGGGTGAGGCTTTCAATGTGCGCAGGAGAGACTCCAAAACCTTGAGCGTCTGGAGACTGTTGTCAATGGAGAGGATGAACCACCAAATGGTTCGGTTGCGGTAAGCTAATCCACATTCCCAATGCGTTGTGCATGTACATGGAAAGAGGGGCGTCAACAGACCCTTTCGTCCTTTTTATGACTGAATTGATTCTGGGCTCTTGTTTTGGCAGATGGATGAATTGAAAATGATCCTAGAGTCCCTTACAGAGCTGCAGCACCTCAGGGAGGATCTTGTCAGGGTGAAAGAGAAGATCAAAATTATCTCAAGGGTTGTAACAACCGAAGAAGCGTGGGGGGAGACGCCGCCTTTGCAGCTCTGGCTCGATTCTCTGGACACTCAGTCTGGAGACCTTCTGGACGCCACGTATGGGGTTGCTCTGGGTCGTTCAAAGATCGTTACAGCTCTATGTTGAAGCTTTCGCTGAGTGGTCCGTGTTTTGAATAGGATGAGTAGAATGAGACGCTTATTGCCTAAGATTTCCCCTCAGAGGTCTTCGAGCAGTAGTTTGAATGAGCCGGATTTATCGAGTTCGAGCAGAGTCGTCGAAACCACTTCTGAAGCATTGAAAAGTTTGAAGGTGAGTCCTTCACTTGGAGCTGCATCCATCCAGCTTGAATGTGTTCAAAACGCATCCGTCCTCTTCTTCTTTCAGGCTCGAATCGAAATAATAGGAGCACTCCAAAAGACGCCCAGCACCCCTTCATCCACAGGAGAAACCCCAACGGTCGCTGTGAAAGGCCAGGTACAACCGAACATCGGTTTGAGATTAATTTACAAGCCAAACAATTCACAGAATCCTACATCCCTTTCCTCACTCTCCCTTATTCGCTCTGGCAGCGCAGCTCCTTGGCGTCTGCGATCAATCTATCATCCGACTGGATGAAAGCATGTCCAGTCTGGAGGGAGACATGGCTTCGTTTCGGGACGCCTTCAAGGTGCTCGAGGACGTCCTGGTTGAGCTCACGAAGGTATATATTACACAGTTGAAACACTGGACGTGTGCAGGAGTTTATTCTTGCAAAGGTCGAGCTGTATTGAAACTCTATACAATCCTAGATCAAGCGCGACGGCGTAACGGGGGAAGACTCATCAAGAGTTCTCGCAGCCATAGACAAAACCACCTCCAGCCGAAACCAACTGCGTCAGATAGAGGCTCAACTCCAAATCACTGCTCTATCTGCAAAACAAAGCGTTGCCTCAGTCCGATCTCTCTTTCGGGAGGCTTCACAGCTCAGGGGGGACGGGTCGCGAAATGAACTGGTCGACTCTTCGACACGAATTCAAGTAGGTTCAGCATGGTGAAAATGAAACCCACAATCTGTGAGATATCATCAGCTCACTGCTGAGCAGTGCACCTCTCTGCAGACGCCATCGGTTTCGCCAAGTGCAAAGGCTGTGCGAGACCCAGCCACTCTCCTCAAGGGACAGAAACGGCGAAGGGGACCAGAAGAGCGCCAGGAAATGCTGGTAGAATTCGTTAATTTCCATTCCCAAATCCTACCCTCCAAGTCGCTCCTCAGGCATCCATCAGCAGACATAGAAGACATCCAGACACTCCACGAAAAGGTGGCGACTCACGAGAATACTAGTTTCGATCAGTTTGAATTGGAAAGCACAAGTATCTGGAAAGCAGCAAGACAACACTGACGCGTTCTCGATTTTTCACCAGATTCTCAGACTTTGGGACTCTGTTGGGATATCCTGGATCCATCGTGTGAAATTCGCGGCTGCGGATGCCCTGTGGTCGATGCCAAGCCATTGCTCGTCGGAACTAAGAAGACTGGAGTGGATAGACAAACGAGGACACAAGGACACCGAGCTTGTGTCGCAAGATAAAAAGGTTTTCGCGAAGCTGTTGAAGAAATGCAGTCCAGAGTGAGTGACAAGCTTTGCTGTGGCCTTCATTAGCTTCTTGTGTAGTGGAACCTCTGTTCAGATTTGGAGCTGCTGGATATGATACTCCATCGAGGCAAATTGGCCTCGTGTCGTGTCTTTGGATGTCGATTGGGAGAAAAATCAAAAAGTTTTGCGCTCTCCTGAAGGAAAAATGAGGTTGGGGGAGCTGTCCGTCTTATCTTGGGCCACGCTCCACAGGATTCAGCAACTTTTTTCGGCGTAAAATACACTTGAGTCTGTACAGAATTCAATATTCAAGGGTTGAGGTCCGTTCGATTTGTGCAGAGAGTTGAAGGGGATCTACGAGATGTGGAATATAGACGGGAGGAGCGATGGACGAAAGGAGCAGCTCTTGGGACGCTTGTGGAGGCCTGATGAGGCCGTCGAGCGGAGCGTATCCACTTCCAAACAACTGATGGAAAAGGCAAAGTCCAGCCAGAGGGTCCTCAGCAAAACCCCAGAGTTGATGATGCAAGCCACATACAGCGTCATGAGCGAGTCTGATTTCACGATCCCCACTGGGGACCTAGACTCTATGGTATCGGATACCACGTCCTTGGACAATTTAAGGACAAGTTCTGGCCTATGAATTATTGCAGCGCGCGTCCCTGTTTCAACTGAGTGAGGGGGAAGCCACCCTCAAAATGCAAAAAGAGTCTGTTCCACATTCTCCACAGCTTTGCTAGCCCAACCTCAACTACCCGCACCACAGAGCTTGAACCATCCCTTTTAACTACCCTGAAACCCCCAAAACTGTGCCTTCATTCATAATACAAACCGTATACTTGGCAAACACAGTACAAGCTGTCGTTCTGATAATATTCCGACGCGAAATTATCAGAATTGGTGTCCCACAGACATCTCGACACGATTCTCATCGCCTGGCCCTTTTTCTGCCCCAGCGTCACTTGCACCACGTATTTGTACCGATCATATCCCAAGGCTTTCACTTTCTCCCTCAAATCGTCCGCCAATTGCTTTGCAGTTTGCGCGCCTTTTACGGGGTCGTACAGTTGACCCTCCATGCGTTCCTTCAGAAGCTGCCTGACGACTTGTAGCACTTTGTGTTTTTGGAACTTTGCGTTCGGTCCATAACCGTTGGGTTCGGTGATGTACGTGTTTTCGTAGACCACCTCCTTCAACCCTCCACCGAAAGGACTGTCTTCCATTGTCGAATTCCAAGCGTTTCCTTGCTGAACGATTCAAATAGGACGGCTGGGTGGGAGAGAATGAAAACAATATGAATATCAATACACCGTGGGCCGAAAAGTGGGTTTTTTGTCCTCCCAAACCATGCCTTCCGAGTGTCTTTTTGTGGCCTCAAATCGTTCGGTTTGAAGGATGGATCCTTTGATAGACCTATCGTTTGGGGTGTCTGTGTGTCTTACTCACATGGCTAAGGAGTCCCCTTGGTCAACAGTCTTTTAGTTTGAGCAGTGGGTTGTTTATTACCCACTCGATTGTGGTCCGATATTCATCGACCCGCGTTCTTTTTCTGGTCTGGCCTATTTTTCACGATGCGCTGCACCTCCATTGAATAATGTCCTGAATTGTTCGATTTTTTTCCCTCGAAATTTTTAAAAAAGTATGTAGATAGAAAAAAAGGGTGTAAAACACAGTATTCATACAAAAAAAAATTGCAATGCTCCAATAAAAAACTCGAAAACATATGCTGACCTTCACTGACAAGGTCGACCATCCAGACAAGGGATGGGTGGTATTCCTTTTCCAGGAGGAAAACAAAAACGAATGGCTTTTTTTTTTAATTTTCTGTAGGGGAATGCCCACAAAATGAAAGTGTCCCCCAACATATACAAGAAAACACATCAACAACAACAATCCTTGCCATTCGAACCCCCAAATTGAAAAGTAAGATTACATTAGGGGAACAGGGGCTGCCGAGTATATTGTTCTCGGAAAGCACGCAAGTTCCCCTTCGCTCTGCTCAGTGGGCAAACATTCATCAACAGGCATTCCTTTGTAGTGACAATTTCTGTGCAAGAACGAATTCTTTTCCTCCCATCCCAGCAACCATACACCCCACCCCCCCTTTTCCTTTTTTAACATATTTTTGCCCTTTTTCTTCCCATGCTAAAATCCCCGATAAAACACCAACCAACCATCTGGGAAAATATGTCCCTCACAATGTATTCTACCCGTCTCCCCACCCAAAGATTTTAAAAACAAAACAAAAATGCGAAAAAAAAAATTTAATAAAAAGATTGGAAAAACAATCGACCACCCCACCATCCCCACGCTGTCTTCTGGGATGCGAACCACATGCATTTTTTTTTTCAAACTCCTTTCCGAATGTCAAATATACCAGCCATTGGGACGAATGCAAATTAAACAGCGAACATAAAAGTAAAAAAAAAATATCACAATCAGTTTTCTTCCCGACGATGCCATTACCTCTCTTTTTTTTCCCCAGGAAGCGCGCACACACACCTTGCATATTATATAATTTTTCAACCCACAGTTCCATGCAATACCTCTCTTTTCCAGGAAGCCTTTGCATATTATATAATTTTTCAACCCACAATTCGATGCAATACCTTTCTTTTTTCCAGGAAGCACGCACACACACACATCCCATGCGCTATTTATAGATTATAATTTCCAACCCACAGTTTTCCGGCTTCCAAATCATGCATCCTGCTCCTTTTCCCCTCGTGTTGTTGTTTAGCTATTCTTTTTTTTTGCCTTTTTTCTTCCTTTTCTTTTTCCAGATACAAAAATGTATAAACAAGAATCCCTCCCTTTGTTTTTCTAAATTTGACCCCCGTTTTTTTTTTTCCTCCTTTTTTTCGTGGATAGTGCCTTTTTTTCAAAGCCCTTTCCCAATAACCACCCATCAGGTAATGAAATATCTCAATAAACTCCACACTTGTTCAATAAAAGTTAATGTGGCCTCAACAGACGTGTGGACACATGTATATATAATCTTTCTTTTCTTTTTTTCAGTTTCCCCTCCCCCTCCCCTCCTCTTTCCTTTCCTTTTACATTTCTTTTTTTTTTGTCCATTTTTGATTTCTTTCTTTTTGTTCAGAGTTGCTCAATGAGACTTCCATCCGTCAATAAAAAACAAACCAATGCAAAAAAAAACCCAACACAAACTTAATGTGGCCAAAAATAATAAGAAAAACCAACAACAATAATAAAGTGGTTGATCAAAAAGAAAAGAAATACAGGAAACAAAAATCAAAAAAAGGAAAATCAAAAAAAAAGGAAGGAGGGAGGGAAGGAAACCAAAAAAAACCCAGAAAACGATGCACCATCCTTTGCTCTTGTTTTTCCATTTTTGTTTCCTCTGTATTCTTTCGGAGGGATTTTTTTTTTTCTCTCTCTCTCTCCTTCGACCTTTCGAATTCTAAAATCCTTTTTTTCCCCCCCGCTGATCAAGGTCCATTTTCGGATTGTGCATTTTCCACCTTAATTAAAACTTCAGCAACCAAAAATCCGAGTGCCGAAACCAAGTAACTGAAAGGAATCAACGTCATGGCATTCCGCAGCCCAAAGGGCTCCGCCAGAGCAGCCACCCCTATCGGCCCCAACCCAGCCAAAATATTCCTAATACATAAATGCACGGCCGAAGCCGTCGACCCCATCGACTTCGGAGCAACTTCCCGTGCCATAACTGCCGCCGGAGCCCTCCAACACTCCGACAGTGCAAAACCAAACAGCAAATACCAAAACGACTCGTTCGGAGTTTCCGCCTGGAGCGACAAATAGATCAACGGGGCAGAAAGCAATGATGCTCCGAAAGTCAGCATGTATCGATTGCCTCGCTCGGACAGCCAATCGGCGGCCAGGCCGCCACCCACCCCTCCGACAATCCCACCGAGCGGGATTATGCCGGCAAGCAAAGGGGCATACGCACTGGAGGGCATTTCGAATACCCGTTCGTAAAACAACGCTTGCCATGCGATCAGCCCCCAGCCCCCCACATCGTTCATAGCTGCTGCGAACGTCGTCGCTTGAAAAGATGGAGACTTGACCAGCTTTCGCACATCGTCCAATGCACCCCCCTCCTTTTTCACCTCATCGATCGAAACCGCTGCCGTCCCATCCCCGGAAACCTCCACCCTGAAATCGCTCGACCCCGACTCTTTCTGTTGGACCCTATCATTTTTGGAAGCTTCCGGGCACCCATCCCGTGGCTCTCTGACTAGAAGCATCAACGCCATTGCGATCACCACCCCAGGGACGCTCAACCAATACACCAGGTCCCGCCAGCCGACCACCTCCAGCTGAGAAAATATAACCTGCATGTTGTAATCATACACCGGCAGCACAGCAGCCGAGTCCCCAGTGGTGTATAGCACCGACATGATGTCCAAATCCAGTTTATCGAGAGGTACCATCTTAACCCCAGCAGTGTCCGACACCCCCAAACCAGCCAGAATCATGACGAAGCCGTACGACAGCGCCCTCCCCACATAGATCGCGCAGTTATATATAGCCATTGCCGTCGATTTGTTCTTGGGGAAAAGCTCCGGCAGCATCGACATGCATATCGGATTCTGAGTGGCTTGCGCAGCAGCAAACCCCACTCTCAACATCATCAATTCCTTGAAAGTTCCCGCCCCCGATATCATGCTGTTTAACCCGCTCCATAGGAGTGCACCTCCGGCCAGAAGCTTCGGCCGATCGACTCTGTCGGCCAGCAACCCCATCGGAATCAACGCTAGAGCATACAACATCGTATACCCTGTGGTTAAGAGGGCCCCTTGGGCGTCCGTCACATCGATGTCGTTCCCTATGATCGGAAGCAGCGTGGGCAGGGCAAATCCCGTGGCTGAGCAATGGAGGTAACACAAGCTGCACAACACCAGAGCTGGCAATCCCACTTTTGCCTCGTCCAGAAAACTCACATTGCTGTCTTCCATGGCAGACACCCCCGAGTCCATCGAATCGACGGAGGCGCTGATCGCAGCTGTCATGACAGCCCCACCATCCAGCTGCCCCACCGCCTCCCCCTCGAGCCCGAGTGTCAATATTCCGGAGTCCCCCATCCTATCGACATCGCCCACATTCTTGATCGCCTCTGTTTCTGGCGGAACGGCCAAATTCTCCTTGAGAGATAACCCCAATGGACCAATTCTGGCGGTCCCAGCCCCCAATTGCCCCAAATCCAGATAGGAGTATCTGGATATAATGTTCCTGGCCTCCCAAACCGTCCACAGTATGCTCTTCTTCTGGGACCACCCCTCCTCCGCTTCCGAAACGGTTTCTTTTTCGTTCGAAGAAACTTGGATGTCTGTTTCCAAAGCATCGTTCCTCTCATCAAAACTCTTAGACAAAATTGCCATCCCATCGGATGAACCCGAGTCTTCTTCGGGCGTCCCCAAACCCAACACCTCGGGGTTCAAAATTGGATTCAGAGCGAAGTCCCTCGGGTCGCTCGACGCGACTCTACATACATGCCGGGACCCGCGTCCAGAAAGTTGCTCGCATCGCAGGGTGCTGGAAATCGTTCCGTTGGCGTGCGAGGCCGAAACGCGACGTCGAACGCCCTCTCGCGAAACCAGCCCGCGGCCTCCACAACACCTGGACCGATTTCCCAGCTCGTACACCGCGACGGAGCCCTTCTCGCTGGAGACAGTTTCCATCTCAAAGATGTCTTCTCAATCGCTAACCTTTTTCTTTTTTTTTAATCTTTTCCTTTTCTTTTGGTTTTTTCTTTTCGTCCCTTATTGCGGTTCTTCTATTTTAAAACCTTTCTCGCGCTCGACGTCTCGGGACCTTTTTTTTTATAAAAATTTCTTTGCGTCCTTCAAGGCATGCCACACGAATCTTTCGGGAAAAAAAAACAGTTGAGTGCTTTTTCTTCCCTTCCTTTTTTTTTCAAGGGGAATTGCGTATCTTTCTGCGAAACAAGGCGGTCAATAGACGGGAAGAAAACGGTGCATTCGAACGGGGGGCCGTATCTAAATCCCCGTGGGTATGTGAAAAAAGCACGGTTTTCTTTTCTGCGCCTGGAACTGGAACGCTCACCGCGTCGCCAGAAAAAAAAACGGGGCGCAGCGCACCTTTAGCAAAATTCGCGTCTGTCCTAGCGTTGTCCGTGGAAATGTTTCGCCAAAAGCAGCCAAAGTCCAGTTGGGGTGATGAAGACTTGACGTGGCATGCAGCTACGATCGTCCTCTCGACAATTCGAGTGGCTCGAAGCGATTCCAAGCGAAACCAGATCGGTGTCGACATCAAAATTGACAATCGCTTGCTTTTTTTTTTCTCCTCCCGACAGAAGAACTCGAGCTGTCTGAAAACGTCTGAGTGGCAAGTAGGGGGGGGAGAGCTTGATTCGATCATCTGGACGAGAAGGACCCACCACACTTCTGTTTTTGTTATGCTTCTTTCTCAAGCCACACAGCAAAAAGAGGCCATCATGATCATCAGCTACTGTATCTTCTTATCAGACCAGTTCAGCTACCTTAAAGAAAATCTTTCCGATCAAACCGAACTTTTCCCTCGTCTCAGCATGCACAGCAGACATCAGCAATCATTGGAGGAATAATCCTCCTATTCTTTCCTTTTTTTTTTTTCAGATGATATTCTCCCACCCAATCATGTAGAAGCACAATTTCATGAAAAAAAAACAAGATAATGTAATATAAGACCAATATATATATCTGATTTGTCCCCCTGTTTTGGAATGCTGCACAGGAGAATGTCTTTTGACGTCAAAGTGGATGAGATCGGGGTGATGTTTTTCACGGTGGCCCATGATCAGGGCCCCTTCGATTGGAGCCAGGTCCCGATGGGCAAAGCACTGTCTGAGGTAATTGAATCAACCCAAACCCATTGGAATCACCAGCATAATATTATATAATGATGTTGATATATTCGTATGCATATCAAGGCTGATACAATTTTGCATTTTTTAACTTTTTTTTTTGTTTGTGGCCTTTTGATGGGAGGGGGTAGGAACACCACTCCAAAATAAAATAATTAATAAAAAAATGTGAACGTCGTACCCTATGTTGATCGAGGAGTGTCCAGCAGAATTTTCAGGAAGCGAATGTCAAAATGAATTTCGAAATGATGCCACCTCTGAAATATAAGCAAATCTTAATATTTTCCAAACTTTAGATAAAGAGGCCTGACTATTGGGAATTTGAGAATACAGTTATTGAACAGCTGCAATTTCAAGCATGATTCTTTCCGGTGTTTTTTTTCTTCTTCTTTTTTGCCATGTCTTCGACATAGAGCAGCGCCAGTACATCATCATTTGCAACCCCATTCCACTTCATTTTTGTTTTCTTCTCAAATTTTATTCACGTTTTTTTGCTCAGGCGACCCAGCGCCGGTACGACCTCCCCCCTCTTGTCACCAAGAGAATCAAAAGCCACGTGTTTTTCAGGGAGGGCTGCTGTGGGAAGTGCTTGTATTGCTGCGTGGGGATGTTGCTGTGCTTTTTGCCCTACATGTGTTGGGACCAGCGAATGTGGGACAACGATCGAGACCCCACCTTGGTTGGCAAAGAAGTCACGAAGCTGTTCAATTCCCTGGGAATATCGCCCGGGCAGTATCGTTTGCTGGAGCATGTCGACAGCTCAGATGTGTTTGATGGTGGAAGAACTGTGCTGAAGGTGCACTTCAACAGGGAAGGCGTGGTGGAGCTTTGAATTGCCCTCTCTCTCTCTGGGTTTTTTCCTGTAATTGTACGATTCAAGATGGAGTTTTCGATCGGATTTGGGGGGTGGGGGGATGGGGAGGTGGTGTTTGTTTTTGAGGGGTGTGATTGGAACTGCAGGAAGTCAATGTGTATTAGTTTTGTTTTTTGTGTTGCACTGGTGGGACTGGGTTGGGTGTTGGCAGATAAGAATGGCCGAAGCGGTATGGTGCAGCTTTTGCCGCAGAAAATGAAAAAAAAATACCAAAAAAAAAGGATTAGTGCGATGGATATCATGAAAAGGATTGTGGGGGTTGCCCCCTGTCCACTTTATTTGTAATACCACTTTTTATTGAGGAGCTTGGTGTGATTTGCCGTCGAGATGCTTTACTTCACAATTTTTCAATCGTGGCACAGAATTTCCAAGTATTTTGGGTTTTTTGCAATGATAATTTCTGATATTTCTCAGAAAGATATCTCTGGATTAAAAAAGTTTCAGGGCTTCCTCCACAAGTCTTGCTCCAGTTTGTTTCTCATCTCAATGGCCATGCCAGCAGTGTCTGGACTTTTGATCAATCTATCGCCCGATTTGCTGGGGGAATTGATTTGTAATAATGTACGTGGCCACTGAGTCTTTTCTGCTTTCTTGAGCAAAACGTGCCGAACTGTCACCCACGCCTTTTCTGGATGACAGACATATCGGATGATCCGAGCGCAAGTGTTGCTGATAGGGACCGCATAGATACCTGCCACCAACCGCTTTTCTCTCCGTCACAACCCCACCACCTGTCCCAGCTCCAGCAGCAGCCATAGTAAAGACACAAGCGCGTCCATAGATATACGATATCGCTCGTTTGCTCCCGTTATCTCTTTATATATAAAAGCTAAGCGAAGACGATGTCCGATATGATGAAAGTGCTGCCGAACGCTCTGTGCTCGCACTTGAAAAATGAACATATCCAGCTGCTGCTAGCTGCACAGGGTGAGTTAGCGGCTGGGGGAAGGAAAAGACTGCGCGACGAAAGCACGTGCTGTGGAAAGTTTTCCCCTCGTCTGCCTCCAAGAGTTCTATTTTCGCTGTGCTTACGAGCCCGACGCACGTGTCCAGTCGTAGTGGGGGATCTATCTGTGTTGTTTTTCGAGTCGGCGCTTTTCTGCCAAACAAACAAACAGTGCGCGCTGGTTTTCGCCAATTTGATGATTTCCGCCACGGACGCGGATGCCCAGTACTAATCAAGTTAGCTCAGGGACGAAAAACTCGGCATCAAAACTGACATCGTGCTTCTGTGTTGTGTGTTTTTGATTGAAATCAGGTCTGTCCGCCAAAGGGTCTCGAGTCGAATTGGAGGACAGACTAGAGTGCGAGTTGAAACGCGGAACGGTCGGCACTTGGGTGTGGCAAACGCTGCCGGACTTGCCTGAGGCCAGATTCGGTTGCTCCTTGGTAGAATGGGAAAAGGGGCTGTATCTTTATGGGGGATTCGGCGAGAACGGCTTGCCATCCGATAAACTGTTGATGTGGCGCTCGGGTCTCAGCTCGTGGCAGAATGTGGAGTGCGATGGTGAAGGCGCACCCCCTCCATTGTATCATCATTCTGCAGGTAAAGCTAGGAAAACCGACTGCGAATCTGCGGGATGGTTAGCGACCGTATTGTTCTCTTCAAATATGGGATGGATGCGATGCATTTGTGCTTTCTTTTTCCTATATCCTCCACTTATCTTTCTTTACTTTTTCACGAGCAAAAAAGACGTTGGGCACGATGGTATGATGTCTGTGGCGCGCGCACGGCTGAACGCTTCGTTTTGGGTGTGAATGGCTGTTTGTTGATGTCTCAGTGGTCTACGACCGAGAAATGTGGATATTTGGGTCCGTCGGGACCGGCCGTCTCGGCGAGCGCCGCCCTTGCATCGCGGCTTATAGTTTTGACAACAGCGCATGGAGGCATGTACATGCGTCTGGCCCGGTCCCGATGTGTATACAACAGTGCACCACGTTCGACGCTTGCGTATGCGATGGCTCCGTGGCCGTCGCCTCGCAAGATGGCTTGTATGCGTTCGACATTGAAGCGGAAGAATGGAAGGTTCTCTATCGATCCCCAGGCGTAACCGCCTTTTGGACGAATTATCAAGCCACCTTGGAGGTGCGTTATAACGCCCGCATTTGCCCGTTTCTTGTGGATGGTGACTGGACTCCATGGTTTTGCTTCTCGTGAAGTTCTGGTCATTCGAATGATCGAGTCAACTTATCCAGTGTTGGTCCACAGGGTCGTGATTTGTATTTATTTGGCTGGAGCGATGCACATGTGTTGTACGAATATGGGGAGGAATGCCCAGCCCCCACCCTTCGAATGTACCGATTCAACCTGGACACATATGTTTGGACGAAGATATCTTATGCCGGCAATCCGCCAGAATCAAGGTACGGCAAGTCGAACGAAGCAACAAATATCAGAAAGAAAAATTATTGATTGATTGATGGGCAGTCGATTCTTGAATTTCTGTTGAATTGAGTGTTTCACCCCAGTCCATGCAATGCTGATGTTTTTATTATCCCTATTCGTTAAAATGACGAAAAAGAATGACTGAACGTATGTATGGGGTAAACCTTTTTCAGGGATCGATTTTCTGCCGTAAGAGTTGGGGATAAATGGATTGTGCATGGAGGCACCAACAGCATAATTCACGGAAAATCCTCCGATGACACATACGTGTACAATTTTTCTACCAGAATTTGGGCAAAGTTTGAGCACGGCAGATATCAACCGAAAATGAGGGCCCATTATGGGTGTGCTAGAATGGGGGAGGACAGGGTGGTGTTCGTCGGTGGACGGCTGGACTGGCATGGAAGAAACAGATCCTTGAGCACCCCTTGCCATGTGGTCGAATCCCTGCAAATCGTGAAGGATAAGACCTCGGTGGATGGGGGGTCCAACTATCAGTCACTGCTGGGTGAGATTTGGTTTCTTCCCTGCAGACTTGATGACCTTCCCCTTCCCCCCCCACCCCAAACAAAATGACCTCCACCGCTTATTCAACTCAATCGATTTCCTCATTCCTGGGGGCTTGAATGTGCACCAATCCTGACCACCGTTTCTGAAAACTGTGCAGTGATGAGCGACACCAACAGAAGCATCGTGGTCAACCCCATTCGCCGGCGGCTGTTCATGAACAGTCATTTGAGCGATGTGACGGTCGTGGTGGAGGGCAAGGACATCCCAGCTCACACCATCGTGCTGGCTGAAGGCTCCACTGTGTTTGACAGGATGTGGGGCTCGGATATGAAAGAAAACCAGACCAGGAGAGTGGAGGTGGCCGAAGTCACATATCCTGTGATGAACATCGTGTTGCAATACTTGTATGGTTGCCTGGATGAGGTCCCTGCTGAATTCACGATGGACGTCTTCAGAGCTGCCGATTTATACGAGGTGGGATACTAATGAATCACAAAGATGATATTCCATCCCTGCTGTTTCAAAAAATTGCAAATCCGGGTGTTCTGTAAGATGGACTGGAAAAATGGAAAGAAAAGGAATTTGTAGGTGATGTTAATAGTTTGTGTCATGTTTGCAGGTCCCAGGGCTCCGTTCAGAATGCTTGAAACTGATGATGAACGACATGGATGTTTCGACGTTGGTGGATTTCTGGCATCTGGCCCATCGATTCAGCATCGACGAGCTCACGCACGCCTGCGTCGAGCTGGCCTCCGATAACCCCTTCGACCTCGTCCAGTCGCCGTCTTTCCAATCGTACAAAGAATGCGAGCCTCAACTCGCCACCCAACTGCTGGCCTTGATTTTTTCTAGATTAAGGAACGAATTTTCCGACCCCGAGGGGTGCTTGGATGGCTCGCGAATCCCGTTCACACAGCTGTGTTGCACAAATGGGATGTCCCTGTGCGATGCAGGGTGTTTGGGGAACGAAACTCGGGAAAATTCTGACGCCAAGGATGTGCACGGGAAATTGGAAAGTAGGATTCTGGGTCTGGTGCAGAAATCGTGTGTTTGAAATTTGTATATAATCGTGCCAAGGGAATCTGGGTTCGAAGCAGGTGGAGGGCTTATGTATATTGCATTTCAAGCCAATTTTGTTCAAATTAGGTTGTAATTTATTCCAAGTCTTCTTTTTCTTGTTATTGGTGCTCATCCAGAATGGTTGAAACATAGGGGTCATTCATTCTCTGCAGACTCTGGCATCGTCAAATTTCTGGAGGTCACCTGAAGCACAATGCATTTGCCAGAAACTTCCCCGACACAGTTTGGGTCAAAATTGTGGCTATTTGTGGCTAATTGTGGCACTACTGGCTATTACTCGATGCCAGCCTTGGCACACTGGAGCTTATCCTATAATTGGTTGGAGAAAAAAGTGAAACTGTCATCTCTCCGGTACCACCAATGCGGCAATGCAGAAAATTCATTGATTTCCAATACCCCACTGTCACCATCAAATCTTTATTTTGTTGTTCATTCACTTGTTTTTTAATATGCATTAAAGCATGAAGCAGCAGAAATGAGCACCTGAATAACAAAACAACACAGAAAATCACATGCCTCAGTGACCCCCAACATACCCGACCAGTTGTACAACTCTCGTGACCAAAAAGTGGCCAATAAGAGAGTATTTTTTTATCCCAAATTTTTAGGCAACCACTTTCTGAAACGCCTCGAAATTTTAACTGTAGTATGGTAAAAACATTGCACAGCCACCATCAAAGTTTCGTTTCGATTGCCTGCGTAAATTGTGAGAAATCGACGAATCGTGACTTAATTCAGGCGAAAAATCGTCTGAATCGTCGATTTTTCGCCTGTAATTCGTGTCTGTTGCCGCCGTGATGGGTATTGTTTTTGGTATTTTTAAAGTGCGACAATTTGAGAAAACAACAACCCCGTGGGCATGTTGTTGAGTGCAATTTAATTTAGGAAGTGGATGAAAGATGAGGCTAGATGTGTCAAAACACAGCAAAAGTGTTGACAGATCTAGGCCCCTACAAACACACACCAAACAATCCAAAAATCATAAAAATATCAAGACGTCTTGGAAACCACTTGAAAAAATTGCTGCCAAATTTTCAAATCAAAAGACATCGATTCAAGTCCTCTTTTTATGCAATGACTGGAACAATGATTTTGCGTGTCCGAAATCAGGCGATTTTGAACCAACTTCATTGTGTTGCATCGAGGTGGGAACCACTTGATCCCAGCACAAGCATAGTTCCTCAGCATTTACAGCCCTGCGTGTTTACGGGTTGATGTAGTGGAGGAAGCTGGGGTGTTCCAGCTGAGGGGGGCGATGGGTGGGGTATGATGCAGGCAGGAGATGGCTCACCGAGTTGAAGCCGCACCTGATAGATACGGTACGTTTGCCACACAAGTCGGCACACTTTCCTTTCGAACGGTGCTTGTTGGATGTCGCACAGCACAGCGGGGGTTACGAGCTCTGTGGCGGCGGCTCGGGGCGTCAGTTTTGTGCGAGGTGTGAGATTAATATTGCTACGATGAAGAGGAAGCAAAACAAATTACTTCGCAGCGTCGCACTCCTTTGCTCGCGATGTTTGTGTGCACTCTAGCCTCTTGGATTCCGAGTGCGCGGCGCCCAAAGCCAAGAAAATAGTGGCTAGAGTGGCGCGCCAGGTAGTCGCTTAATTCTGAGATGCTCCACGAGCGTTTTCATTTCCGTTTCTAGACAAACTCTGCCGGAGGGAACAACCATGAGGGTAGTTTCGTCATCGCTGCTGAATAGGTCATTCCAGGTGATTCTATTGCGGGGAGACTGCCTCACTCAGGCAAAAAAATGAGAAAAAAAATCTAAGCTTTAATGAATCATACGAGCGAAAACATGATGGGTCCTTCGAAACTGGAGAGCAGTGAGTGGTGAGTTGGATCCAAACCTGATTTTCCTGATTTTATTTATGTTTGTGCTCCTACCCCTTCACCACCTTCATTGTTGCATCTTCAGATTTCCCCCACCCCCTTTGAATCTATGTGTGTTTTTTTCCCTCTTTTTTCCCCTGACCAGCCTGTGAATGTTTTTTCAAATTCAAAAAAATTCTGCCCAAGTCTCTGGCAATCCAACCAGCTGTCAGCTGTCTGCTGCCTGGTTGGAGAAATATTGGTGGAAGGATAATAAAACCCACCAGTGCTGGCACTGGTAAGTCCTCATTTAATCAACTTCGGAGAGCACCTTTGTAGCGCATGTGTGGTACAGACAGCTGCATGTCTGACTTGGTGGTACGGGATAGTACAGGGGTCACCTCAGAGTACGATTGTACTACAGAGGTTACAAGGAGGGCTCTGTGCTAGGTTCGAACGTTCATTATTCTGTAAGTTATCTTTCCCTTCAAGTGTGCTCGTGTGTGTCTATCGCCCCACCCTCAGTTCGTTACACAGCTCATAACCCACGGAGCTGTAACATTGGTTTCGGAGCCCGGCGAAGAGCCTAGGCGAAATAGAGAGCGAAGGTCGACCTGAGAGGCGAATTCGCGCGCACCCAACCCTAACACGGTCCAAGAACTACAACCTATAACGCCTGGAAGCTATACTACGAAGTGCTACTACGTTTGGAGGTCCTACTATCCCAAGGCGGACTCCAGGGGCCGACTGTTGTGGAAATAGTCGTCCAGAGCGTGATTAAGTACTACTTCCAGGGCCTACAAAGTTTAGTCGGACTTAAGGCCGACTAAAGTAGGTGGACGGCCGACTAAAGTAGTTGGAAGGCCGACAAAAGTAGTGGAAAGGCCGACAAAAGTTGGTGGAAGGCCGACAAAGGATTGGGTAGCGGACAAAAGTGTTGGAGCAACACTGAAGAATCAGCAGTGTGCCCAGCGGACTGTGAATAGGCGGACTATCACGTGACCACACATAGCGGAAAACTAACTATTCGTTGACAAGGCGGATTGGTCGACACAAGTGTGGGAAGAACGGACTTCAACACTGTGTAGGAAATTGCTAGTCGCCAACTTCTGGTGTGAGAAAGGTTCGGCCTGTAAACATCCCTGCGAAGTTTTGGCGGACTAACAATGTCACGGGAAAGCGTAGCACAATCGCCACATCGCCATGATGATGGTGGTGATGGTGAGCCGATGGAAGCCGACGTTGTCGGACAGGTGTCCGTCAGAGGAGGAACTACACCGCGAGTTGTATCTCCGGGAACAGTTCCCGCTAGCTCTAGCGGAGTTTATGCCCGCTATGCCGACCACATGCGGTTGCATACGCGGCACCGAGAGCTACAGCGGGCTATTGATTCGCGGATAGCACATGTGGATCAACAGCTTGAAAATATCCACGGATTAATCGAGCAGACCCGCAATGACGGACAAGGCAATGTGCGACGTTTAACCGAGGCAACCCGGCGTTTGGATGGTTTGTATGCAGCACTCGACCGACAAGTTCAAGAGGTTCGTGAAACTCTCACTCCACTTCGAGCGGAAGTGGCGACATACTCAAATGAACTGCGGACGTTACGAGAGAGCAACAATCAGGCTAACCAGCGCATTGATCAATTGACTGCCCAAGTGGGAGAACTCCGACAAGCATTGCAGCATGCAGCGGAGAGTCGACAAAGGGATCGCACCGCAAATCAGCAATTCCGCGAGACCGCAAACGGACAAATGCAACAGCTATTGCGCCGTTTGGCGGCGGTGGAGCAGCGGGTGGAACAAATTCCTACAGACGCACCACCAGCGGTAAACCCAGCTGAAATTGCACGTATGGGAAATGCGGTCCGAGAAATTGGAGAACGTGTAACCCAAGTAACAAACACCTTGGCGGACACGCAACGAACGCAGAGAAATGCGTTCGACGCGCGACTGGATGATCTGAGAAGGTCCGCGCGCGGAAGAACGGATGTAGTGGAACAGCAGTTAAATGCACGAGTGGATGAGGTGGTGGCAAAATTGGAGGAACTCGGCGGCGATGAAGTGGAAGAAGAAGTGGAAGGCGGACAAGCCATTCCGAACTTCTTTGACCCTGACCAACAAGGTCAGCCGCAAGTTGTTCCCCAACAACCACCTCAGGTGGTGGCACCAGTGGTAGCGGCAGCGGCACGGCCGTTTGCGGTCGCCCCACTAAGGTTGCCCGCACCAGAACGGTTCTATCCAGAAAATAAGAACCGGGAGTTACCCTCGGAATGGATAGAGGGACTCACCACTCACTTTGATGCATTGAACGTCCACGATCCGGAGCGTGTCCCAATAGCATTGACCCTACTCGGAGGCGCAGCGGCGGCTTGGGTAACTTCAACGCCCATGCAAAGAAGATATTTATCGGCGCTGTCGTGGGACGAATTTGTGGAACAATTCGTTTCGCGTTTTGAGCCTATTAACCGGGAGCGGCACAATCGGGACGAGCTCGGACGTCTAAAGCTTGCTGGCAGCATGAACATTGTGGACTACTGTCAGAAATTCCGACTATACCGTTCGCGGTGTCGGGAGTTGAGCGACCAGGAGGCCTACAGAATATTTGAAGCCTCGTTGCCAACGCAATTGCAGTATGATCTTCGATTGCGGGCAGAGCTAGACGGAGATTACGAGGGCGCCCTCCAAATGATTCAGAACATTGGGGGAACGCTGTCCCAGATGACGGGCCGTTATAACCCGTTCCAGCAACAAACCCAAAGGGGCGGACGACGAGGCGGACAAAGAGGAGGTCGTTCCGGAAGAGGTGGCAGACAAACACAATCCGCGCCGCAAGGGTCAACAACCGGCGGCGGAAGCGGATATGGATACACCTCAGTTGCTGGAGGTACTGGCGCTGGATCACAAGCAAGTGTTCAGGGCGGAAGAGGTCAGTCAAGAGGGAACCGAAGAGGAGGTGGCCGACAAAGCCAACAGGGAACACAAATGTCCCTTGGCACCTGTACCGTTTGCAATAAGACTGGTCATACAGCGGCCAATTGCAGACAGAAACAGGGAAACTAGCCTCCTCCGATCGGGCTGCCGGAGAGGTAAAACGACCTGGCAGGCGGAAAAATCGCTGACTGAAGCAAGCCCACAAGAGGGGATCGGCGGCGAGACTGAACCATGCAGTACCACAAGGGGATAAAAGGACGAAGCGGGTTAGAAGGGGTGTCCGGGGTGGACAAGGAAGAAAACGTGCAAGTGTGATAAACAAGTTATTAGCGGCTATGGAAGGATTCTCTAGAGGACGTCAAGCGGATTGTTCCAACGTGCATGATACCCCGGGGGTATCGCTCAGTAGGCACATTGGCAACCTGAACATGACCGACTCTGGATGTTTTGGCGGAAACCGGCAGGACCAAAGTCCGGTAAGGGGAGGTGGACAACATCCTACAGTTTGGCAAGAGTGGAGAGGGAAGACGCAAGCCCCCACGAGAGAGAGCGCGAACCCTCCGGCCAACAAAGCAAACCGCTCTGGGATTAAACCTTGGCGGCGGAGTTTGGCTATTGAGAGCCGAAGTTGTGACACAAAACAACCACTGCGGATGTCATCAAGTAGCACTGGCTGCCAGACACTTCCTCTGGAACAGTCGGCGCTCTCCACAGTTGCCCGTCCTACAGGCCAAGTTCGTTCCACCAAACAAACTTCTAGTACTTCTGAACCTGGAAGGAGGACATTGGTTACCTCTATTAGCGAAGCTGACGCTATTGGTACCTTGTTCCGGGTCGAAGTGAAAATCGCCAATCACCCGGTGACGGCGCTTATCGACAGTGGCGCATCGGGCGATTTCATTGCGGAAGATGTGGTCAAGTTGTTGGACCGCAAGTTGGAGAAGGTGGAATCCCCCACCGAAGTCTCACTAGCGGATGGAACAAAAGTGGAGGTTAAGCATCAAGTCCGAACAGTAGTGCGGATTGGCCCCACAACGTCCACCACAACTTTGTACGTGTTACCGAAGACAAGTCATTCAATCATCTTGGGGAAACCATGGCTAGCAAGAGTCAACCCACAGATAGATTGGAGGGAACACGAAATGCACATCTCTAGGCGGAACCAACCAGATGCTCTTGTAAAGGGTATCCCGCCAGGAGTGGTGCCGACTATATCTGAGGAGAAACCGTTAAAAGGAGAGTTCATGACCGCTAAAGCAGCAGCTAAAGCGCTCAGACAAAGGAGAAAGCGTTCGTGTCTTGTTCTCGTGCGACAAGCGCGAAGGAATCCGACAGAAACAGATGGGAAGAGGAAGTTGGAGTTACTGTTAATACATCCTACAACGGGCAAAGTATCAGCATTTCCAGAGGCCGACAAACCTTTGGAGGAACCAACCGAACTACCGAAGGAAGTGGATCCACGGTTTGGGGACGCTCTCAAGAAGATACCTGAGAAGGTTATCAGAGACGCGTTTAAGAGGAATGCTGACATGTTTCCGGCAGATTTACCTGGAATAGCGCCTTTGCGGCCCAAATACGATATGAGGATCGATTTGGAACCAGGGACAAAGCCTGCTTGGCGGCCGTTGTACAAGTACAGTCCCGCAGAGTTGGACGAGATGAAGACCCAAATCGATTTCCTACTCGAGAAGGGGTTTATCCGGCCATCGCATTCCCCATACGGAGCACCGATATTGTTCGTGCCCAAGAAGGAGGGAACAATGCGAATGTGCATTGATTACCGCGTTTTGAACCGCCACACGGTCAAAACCAGGTATCCTCTGCCGCGGACTGAGGAATTGTTCGACCGACTTGGGGGAAGTCGTTACTTCACCAAGATCGACTTGCGAACAGGATATTGGCAGCAGCGTCTAGACCCGGCGGACGTGCACAAGAGCGCGTTCAGAAGCAGATACGGCCACTATGAGTTTTTAGTGGTACCGTTCGGGCTAACGGGAGCCCCAGGATACTTCATGTCGATGCTCAACGACATCCTGCGGGAGCACCTGGACGACTTCGTCGTTGTTTTCCTCGATGACATCTTGGTATTTTCGCGGACAGCTAAAGACCATGCCCGTCATGTGGAGGCGGTTCTGGCGAAACTTCGGGAGCAGAAGCTATACTGCAAACTGCCGAAGTGCGAGCTGGCGCGGACAGGAGTAGAATATCTCGGACATTGGATATCAGCGGCCGGCGTTATGCCTATGGACGACAAGGTGGCGAAGCTTAAGAAGTGGCCACGTCCTACAAACATCACTGAAGTACGTTCCTTCTTAGGAATGGCGAGCTATTACCGCAAGTTTATCTTCCGGTTTAGTGAAATAGCCGCCCCACTTCATGAATTGACCAAGGCAAACGTGGTATTCCGCTGGACTGAGGCGTGCCAGAAGGCATTCAAGACATTGCGGACATGTCTCAGTAAGAGTCCGGTCCTACTATTTCCTGACTTACGGAAACCGTTCACGGTTTTCACGGATTCCAGCAACCATGCTGTAGGAGGTGTGTTATGCCAAGAGGGAGCTGGCGGACAACTGCAACCAATCGCATATGAGAGTCACAAACTCATACCCGCTGAGCGGAACTACCCTGTACACGAACAGGAGTTGTTGGCGGTGGTGCATTGTCTCCGCACCTGGCGACACTACCTTGAGGGACGGAAATTTGAGCTCCGGACGGATAATGCGAGCCTTTTGTATCTCCGGACACAACCCACGTTAACACGGCGACAAGCACGTTGGGTGGAGCTACTAAGTGCCTTTGATTTTGACATTGTGCATATTAAAGGGACCGCCAAAAGCCAAAAGCCTGGGGTGGGATCCCGCAAGACAGATGAAGACTTAAGCGGACAGGCCACTAGACCTGACCGCCCGGGGAAAGGACAATTGGGGGACTGGGCATCGGACCAGTCGGAGGTAGCTTTTGATGAGCCCCCATTGAAATTTTGGGATCCGTCAGCTGAAGAAGTGGAAGCACTTGCTCGACGTGCCCCGGAGTCCAACACGGACGACAAAATTAGTAGGCTGGACGACAAAGTTAGTCGGACACAGGCCGACAAAGTTGATCCGTTGAGGGAGGAGTCTGGCGATAGGGGAAACAAGACTCAACCGCCACTAGAGCTTTCCGCTCTGGTTGACGCGCGCACCGGTCCCACTGATGACCTCATTGATGCTATAGGAAACGCACAGAGGTTGGATCCATTGGTGGCGGACATTGTATTGCGGTTAGAAGCGCGAGAAGCGGAAGCGGAAGCTATGTACGTGATGGAGGAAGACGGTTTACTCAAGAGACGACTATCGGATGAAGAGGAGCTACGCTTGGTGGTACCGCGGGGGAACATCCGCAAAAAAATACTGCGGCTCTGTCATGATAGCCCTGCGAGCGGCCACAAGGGCCAAGAAAGAACAAGAGAATTAGTGGGAAGATACTTCTACTGGAAATTCTGGAAGAAGGAGGTCAACCACTACGTCCGCACGTGTCCCACTTGTCAACGAACTAAGGTGGAGTCACGACGGCCGGCTGGTTTGTTAACACCATTGCCAGTGCCAGGGCGGAAGTGGGAATCCATCGCGACTGATTTGGTGGTTGCTTTACCTCAAACAGAGCGGGGATTCGATGCCATTGCGGTATTCCTTGACCGCCTAACCAAAATGATTCATCTTGTTCCCACTACCACACGTGTTACCGCTGAAGGATACGCGCGACTGTTCTTTGAGGGCGTTTGGAAGTACCACGGACTTCCACGTTCCATAATCAGTGATCGCGACTGATAGTGAAGCTTGTGGGTGACGCAATAGTGGTTGGCTGTGTTGGGTGGATTCGTGATAACTTGCTGGCTAACGCAAGTATACTTGTGGGGTTTGTTGCTTTAGACAACTCTCTAGCTAGCGCGGTTGTGAACGCTACTAGAGCACTTAGGTTGGGAAGTGATTGCGTCAGGCAAACACTTAACACACACACACACAAACACACACACAAGCGGGAACACACCAATCCCACGAATCCCGAGTTCTTACAAAGTAACTATGAGTGTCAAAACAACGAGTGGGCCTCTTAAGTACCCCTAAGTGTAGTACGCTGACGCATGCCCCAAACTCTGGGTCTAATCTGTCTTACTCGTGAACCCACATGCGTCAGCCACCCTCGGCTCTATCCCAAACTACCTCGTGAGCGCTAAAAGACTAACATACGCCCCCCCCGCAAAAAGTGGGCGCCCACGCACACCAAAACACAAAAAAAAACAAAAACACAAAAACACAAACACAAAACTCACCCACTCCCATACCCACACCCAACTGTCTTGGACCTGTCTCTTGCTCTGACGTCTCTGACAGCTGCTGCACGCACACACTTGGTCGACGATAACTCCTTTTCCCTCCTCCTTAACGCTGTTCCTGCGCTTGCGCTTGCTGGATAGCACGCTGCTCCTGCGCATGCGCTTGCTGCACTGCACGATACCGGACACAGGGATCAAATGCGGCAGCCACCCTCTTGGACTTAAGGAATGGCAGATCCCTTGTGATGCCGGACACCTTGAGCTGCCGCTTCACACACATGTTGCAGTGTGGCAACTTCTCGTGCTCAGCCGGGAACGAAGGGATTTCTTCGAACGTCGAGCGTGTCAGCTTCAACATATGGGCAGGTAGAGAGAATGGGGAGACGGTGGCGATGGACTTGTTGTCCACTTCCGCGACTTTTTGGACCGCTGTGACGATGCGCCCCAGCATCGAGTATGCCAACCAATGAGCATCACACACGAGGTGATACCCACAAGGAAGGACGGAATACTTTTTCTGCGTCAGCCGCTGAGCACTTGCCTGCATTGGGCTTCTCCCGCACCAAATGCACATGGGCAACTCGTGAAAGTGCCGGTTGCCGCGGTAATTTTGCAAGGCTCGGTCCCTGGGGTTAGTATATTGGACCTTCGGCCATTTCTCTGACGCAGTGATGGGGTTGCAAGCCTCCTCGATATCCTCCCGTGACAGGTTCACTTCGCTAGGTGCAGCATCCACTTTGTCCTGAGCAGCCGCCCTTAATCTCCTGAGCTTAACCTTTTCTCGGAAAGCCCGAAGTGCTGCTTCTGTTGGAGCTAACTCCAACGGTGGATGGACCGCACGCTGAACCTCTGTCACCTGGCTTGGCCCTTCATCATTCCTTATTTCCCCGTCCTCCAGTTCAGAACTAGGACCTTCGAGCCTAGGAGGTGGACTGCCGAAGTCAATTTCTTCGTTAAAATCCAAGTCCAAAAGCTCCTCCTCTCTCATGTCGAATAAGTCCTCCCCCGGTGCTATTGCGGTAGCCTCATCTCCGGGAGTCTGAGCTGTTGGTGCTGGTTGTGAGGGTGCTGGAGTCTTTAATGCGGCAGCCTTTAACTTGAGTAACAAGTTGGCTCTTGCTGCATCTCCAGGCATACGATCCCTCGGTGGCTCACCACCTTCATCGTCACCGTCCTCTCGCCTTCTCTTTCCGTGTGGATCTGCATCCCTACACGGCGAGCTTGGGCGTTTGTTTTTCCCTTTCCCCTTGCCCTTGCTTGAGCCTCCCGCATCATCGTCCTTGGACGGTTCCAGATCAAGTGTTGCGTTTGACAACAGAACTTGGACTTGGCGATCCAGTTCTTCGCGTACCCGTGGTGCTGGTACCGCCGGGTTCAAACGCAGCATCTTGTCCGTTGTTTCGCTCTGCACTTGAAGTTTTTCAGAGCCGTCTCTGAGGGATTCTCCCAGCAAATCGATCTGCAGCTCTTGTTCTGCCAATTCCTTCTTAAGGTTGTTGGCTGCTGCACTCCACGCGGTTGCTACAGCTCGCTGCAGCGTTTCCTCTACCGCGGTAAATCGATCCACCATTCCCCCGAGAGCTTGCTTACGGAGGTCATTCTCACGATGGTTAGCCATCATGTGAGATTGGAACCGCTGCTTCTTCAGCTTCATGGCTTCCAATTTTTCTTCCAAGACCTTGGTCTTGTCCTCCGCTTCTTTCTTTTCCGCCTCCGCCTTATCCTTGGCTTTCCCCGCTGCCTCCTTCGCAGCCTCAGCTGCTTTCGTCCGGTCACTCAACTCTGAGAGCTGCCGGGTTAAGGCCTCATTGTTCTGCAGCACCTCCTCTGCGGTCGTAACAAAGTGCTGCAGCTCCTCTTCTTTTTGAGCTACCTCCGCTTCCAACCTCGCAATAATTGCGGCGGGTGTGTCGGCAGCCATTATGTTTGTCGGAAAGAAAGATATAAACAACGGTTTGTGCGTCTTTAGACTCTTTTTCACTCAGGAGCTCGCTCCGTTCACACAAACACTAGGGCAAAATGGTTCGAGGGCTGCGCTTATAAGGCTGGGTGACTCGTACACTTTCCTCGTTGGGTTATTGGGGTGAGACACCAACGTTTCGCTCGGTTGGAGTCTCGTCAAGACCACCTCAACACGTCACTTGATAGGGGTTTTCTCGGAACAACCACACTATCTCGAATGTGACATCGTTTGCCCGGTTTCTAAAGTACTACTGAAGCTACACTTACTGCGCCAGCCAAATAACTTAGGCACCTAACGCATTAAAGATAAAGAGTTGGTTTGGAAGTCGACAGAGTTTTTCTAAGGTATCCTTTTTCGCGCCCCCTTGCTATAAGGAGTTCCACCTTAGCCATCAAACACTCTGTTTCCCTATTCTCTTCCTTTCTGCAACTCTTTTCTTTCTTTCTCTTTAAATGCGCGAAGTATATCTGGTGCGTTAACCAGATTAGCTTCAGGTTCCCAAGTAGCGTCAAGTAGATCGTATCCTTTCCACAGCACTAGGTATTCGCGCTTGCGTTTACCTCTAGCCCTTAGGATATTTTCGACCTCATACTCTACTTCGCTACCAATCAACTCTCCTTCTGGAGGTTGTATTTGCCTGCTGTTATCACTCGAGGCGTGATAACGCTTGAACTTAGAAACATGAAACACTGGGTGAATGAGCCATGTTTCCGGAAGTTGAACTCTGTAAGCCACCTTTGATATTTTCTCCACAATTTCAAAGGGACCCACAAATCGACGGCGCAGTTTTGGACTCACTTTGTTCAAAGCAGCCAACGGAATAAAACGGCTTTTTATCAGGACTTTATCCCCTTTCTCAAAAGCAATATCTTTCCTCTTCTTGTTTGCACTTACACACATTCTGTGTTGTGCTCTAGAGTAATATGCTTTTGCGGTATCTAAGTCCTGTGCCATCCGTGCTACCATAGTCTTAACTGCTTCCACTTGAAATTGCGTTGCCGTCCCACCAATGTTTGGTGTTTCTGGATGGTACCCATACATCAAGTATGCAGGTGCGAACCCTGTACTCGCATTCACTGCATTGTTTGCTGCAAACTCTGCTGTAGGTAAATACTCAACCCACTTATGGGGATACCTCTCAGCATATGGCCTCAGGAAATTTTCCAAAGTACGTATGGTAACCTCACTCTGCCCATCCGTCTGAGGGTGGTAAGCTGTACTCATACGAATCTCTGTACCCAGAGCTTTAAAAAGCGTCTGCCAGAACTTGCTGGTAAAGCGAGGGTCTCTATCAGACACAATCACTTTAGGTAGGCCATGGTTGCGGTAAACATGTTCGATAAAAAGTTGGGCGTATCCTGCAGCGGTAATCTCTTTAGTACATGGGGCGAAATGCACAAACTTGGTAAGTCTATCGACAAAGACAGCTACAGCAGTAAACCCATTGGATGCTGGTAGATCTGTCACCAAGTCAGTGGTAATTTGCTCCCACTTCCGCTCAGGTATTGGCAGGGGTTGAAGTAAGCCCATAGGCTTCTGTGTGTCAGCCTTTATTTGTTGGCACACAGGGCATTCGCGCACAAATGCCTTCAACTCATTCATCCACCCCTTCCACCAATATCGCCGCGCTAGGATTTCTCCTGTTCGCGCTGGTCCTGTATGGCCTGCTGAAGGTGTCTCATGGCACTCCTTCATGATCTTATTGCGCTGGCCTTTAGGAACCACTACTTTCTCGACTAATCCTCTTTTTGGGACCGTCCAGAGTATTCCCTCTCTGAGGAAATATCCCTCAACTTCCTCGCCACTCTCAAGCTTCCGCAATATCTTCACCAAGGAGTTATCAGCTTGGAGGTCTTGTTTCCACTCGTCTTGGCTTGCTTGATGCACTTGCCAAGTGGAAATGTTCATCGCAGTTTCCACGGGCTTAGGAACACTGCGGGAGAGAGCATCTGCTAACACATTAGCCTTGCCTTTGATATAGGAGATCTTGGGGTTGATCGAAGTCAGGTACCCCGCCTCAAGCCATCTTGCTTGGGTTCTAGAAAGGTTCCTCTGCGACAGAATATGCGTCAGAGGTTGGTGGTCAGTGAACACTGTTACTCCACCCGCACAACCTTCTAGATAATGTCTCCACTGCACCATCGCATAACATATTGCACACAACTCTTTGTCGTATGGTGCATAGTTAAGCTCGGCAGGCTTGAATCTACGTGAGAGGTAAGCTATTGGCTGTAGCCCCTCTCCGTGATCCTGTGTTAACACGGCACCGATGGCCTCATTCGACGCATCAGTGATCACAGTGTAAGGCAGTGACGCATCTGGAAAAATAAGGACGGGAGCTTGACTTAAACGCTTTTTCAGTTCATTGAATGCGCCACGCTCAACCTGTCCCCATCTCCAGGGATGGTCTTTTTTCACTAAGTCATGGAGTGGTCCAGCAACATGTGCAAACTGGGGAATGAATTTCCTGTAGTATGAAACCATTCCAAGGAAACTACGTACATCGCTAACACTCTGTAGTTCCTTCCACTCCTTCACTGCCTTCACTTTTTGTTCCTGTGGTTCTAACCCACTTCCGCTAATGCGGTAGCCAAGATAGTCTACTGTTGCGACAGCCAGCTCACTTTTACTTGCCTTAGCAAAAAGCTGATATTCTGCTAGTCGCGACAGGACTTTCTCTAAGTGTTCGGCATGCTGTTCCATGTTTTCAGAGAAGATGAGTATGTCATCAATAAAGACAACAACAAAATCATCTAAAAACTCTGTGAGTAGGTCTTGCACTAGAGTTTGGAATTGCGCTGGGCAATTGGTTAGCCCAAAAGGCGCTACCAAAAACTCAAAGTGACCGTATCTCGTGCGGAACGCTGTTTTATTTGTATCAGATGGCCTTACTGGAAATTGCCAGTAGCCTGATCGCAGATCTAACTTTGAGAACACTTTGGCTTTGAACACTCTATCCATCAATTCTTCTGGCAGGGGTAAAGGATATCGGTTTTTCACCGTCACCTTATTGATCCACCTGTAATCCACACACATCCTTAAGCCTCCATCCTTTTTCGGTACAAACAGGATTGGCGCGCCCCAAGGGGACTCGGATGGTTTGATTTTCTTCTGTTCCAGAAGGTAGTCCACTTGTGCTTTCACTTCATCCAGCTCTGCTGGTGAAAGCTTGTATATTGGACGATGGATAGGTGTTGGATCCTCCAGGTCTATCTTAAACTCATGACCTTTTCTCTTCGGAGGGATCCCTGGGGGTAGATCACGAGGGAACACACCACGGTGTGTTTCTACCACCTTTTTAATTTCGGCAGGGGTGTCTGAACGAATAAGTTTGCCAATCTCATCCTCAGTGTTGAATGGCTGTGTTCGCTCTATTGCGTCAGGCAATTCATGTTGGCCTAAAGCTTTCTCTTCAGATTCTTGCACTACCACCATGAATGCTGTCTCTGTTTTGAGATGACGCATCATTCGTTTAGCTGAACACTCAGTCACTGGCACTTCTTGCAGTATCGACTGTACTTTTCGTTCAGGTTCAATACTCTCTTGGGTTGGATGACGCAACGGGAGATGAAACACTTGGCTGTTTTTGCAAACTGAAATCTCATTCTGCTGAAAGTCTATGCGGGGGTTTTCTTTCTGCAACCAAGGCATGCCCAATATTAGGTCATAACCAAGGTCTGGGAACAGATCCGCTTTCATTTTGCACTTCAGCCCTCCTATCTTTACTCGGAGGTTGTTACAGCTGCCAGCCAGTTCTTTAATATCTCCGTTTGCCAACATTGCTCTCTTTGAGCTTGGTGTAATCGACAACCCGAGATCACGCGCTACCTTATCATTGATATAGTTTGCGGTACTTCCACAATCAATGAATGCATAAAGGTCCGTGGTCTTGATCCGTGCTTTTACTTCGTACCCTCTCACAGGCACTTCTTGAATTTTTAACAGAGGGCATGTGTCACCCTTGGTTGACGAAGTTGATCGAACTTCTGACACATTAACTCGCTCTGTGGTAGACCGCTGGGTTGTTTCTGACCCACTATCGTCTACGTCTGCAGGCAGGGACTCCTGTAGACTACTCTGCGACTCCAATGAGCCCACAGATTCACTAACAGAGGGAAGAGATGTAGATGACGCATGAGGCGCGTCCATCTCATCCGGTGTGCTTTCCTTCTGTTCATTTTTCCAATCGCAGTTGTCATGTGCCGATTGGGTAGATGTGGAGAGTGTCTCTGTTCTCTCTTCACGCGGTGTACTAGTCCGCTCCTCAGGTTTTCCGCTGTGAGTACTTTTAACCTTTTTCGAGGCACCTACTTTTGATCTATGCTTCCTACGCCGCCTACGAACTCTATTTCGCTTACGACGTTTGCGTCGGCCAGGCTCAGACGAAGCAGTTTCCTGCCTGGCGGTCAGTTTAACATTTGTTTTACATTAGGGAGGTTTTTCACCTCCTCTAACTTAGGACATTGCCTCACAGGGTGACCCTTCTTTCCACAAAGATAACAATGATATCCCCCGCCCCCCTGGGGGTTCTGTCTTCCCTGATTGGCTTGTCCTCTTCCACGGTTACCACCACCGCGTCCACGTCCACCACCACCACGTCCTCCTCCTCGTCCTTGTTGCTGTTGCTGCTGCTGTTGCACTCCTGCGGCAGCTTGTGGTGGTGCTTGGGCTGGTGGTGTAGGGTTCTGCTGCTGCTGACCCTGATTCTGGCCTTTCTTCTTTCTTCCACCACGCCAGACTCCTTTCTTTTTCGGATTGGTTTGCCCTCCTTGGCCTTGTGTTCCAACTCCAAGGGCTTCCAATCTTTCGGCGGATATGATGGCAGCCTCGACATCTCGAGGTACCGTTGCAGCGACCAGCTTTTGAACTTCACTCTTGAGTCCGTCAACGAAGAGTAAATATTGGTGATCCTCTTCGAGGTCTGGAATTCTCAAGATCAAGCGCTGAAACTCTTTTACAAACTGTTTCACTGTCCCAGTCTGCTTGAGTTTGTGGAGGTCACGCCACGCTTCATCTCGATCACTAGAGAATTCGAAAGCTGTAGCTAAGCCATCCATGAAGTCCATCCAGTCACGGAAGGGTGGTCTTTCACCTCGGTGAATTTTCAACTCTTGCATCGTTAACCAATCCGAGGCAGCCCCATAAAGGTTAGTGGCCATAATCGATTGCCACTGTGCTTCATGCACTCCGCAGGTTCTCAAGTACCGCGTCATGAGCACTTGCCATTTACGGGCTTTTGGTTCTCCACTTCCGTTAAATGCGCGAGGCATTTGCAACTTGACGGTGCTAGGCAACCACTGTCCTTGCCTAGGAGGTCCTGGGCCTGCTGGTCCAGCGCCACCTCCACCTCCACCTCCACCAGGAGGTCCACCGGGAGGTCCACCGCCTCCACCATCTCCACCGCCGCCACCATCTCCACCGCCATCAGGCGCACCTGGAATGCGGGAAGGCGGGCGGTTTCGTCTGTCGCGGTAATCATCACCGCCATCATCATCTGGGTCGTCATCACCAGGGTCTCCAAAGTTACCTCGCATGCGAGGAACTCGACTGGGTCCACCAGTAGACTCATATGAACCAAGTGCAGCAAAGGGATTATTTTCTACCCTTGCTCCCAAAGCACTTAACCCAAGTCCCAATCTTCCAGTACGTGTGGGGATCTGCATGGGTTCTTTTCCTTTCTCTTCTCTGACCTGTGCCTTAGCACGCTCAAGGTCAATTTGATATAACACTTCTGCTGAGGAGAGAACTCTTGGGTTAGTTCGTGTGGGTCTACGTGATCCATCGGCAGAGTCGGGTTCTGAGATGCGTACTCCAGGCTGAGCTCTTGTACTTGGAGATATCAATTGAGGGAATGTGAAATCAGCGTCTGGTGCGCTGTCCACTGCAGTGCATGGTGGTGCTTCTGCAGCAACAATTTCACCCTCCTCGGCCTGTACTGCTGGAGGAGCCGGTATTGTTGAGGTTCCTGCCCCAACCATTCCTACCGCGAAGCTCTGGTCTAGTGGCGGCCATGATGCAGCCAACTGCTTTACTGATTTCTTCGGCAGTGGCATCCCAAAGGCTGAGTCCTCAGGCTCAGGGGAAGTTGATTCTTCACGCTCTGGTGATACTGCACGAGCATCACTTCCACTTTGGGCACTCTGACTTCCGCCACTCACATCCCCCATGCTTTGTTCCAGGCCAGATAATCTTAAGGCAACCACATCAGCTGCATCTTGCTGCTGATCCCAGGTCTTGGATGCCTTTTTCTCCAAGGCAATCAAATCTTTTTGAATTGCTACTCTTGAGCTCTGCAAACGCTTCACCTCAGCACCTTGTTTATGCAAGGACTCCCGAAACAATTCTAGAGTCCGTTCGACTTTTTCGTTGGAATCCGCAACAGTTCCTAATAAGCCTTCAATTCTCCGCCCTTGGACAAGGGATAACTCGGAGAGTTGTTTTAGCTGAAGTGCTGATGCTTCAGCCGTTTCTTTTAGGTCAGCAAAACGAGAGTCCGCTAGAATGTCTGCGGCATCCATTCTCCTCGTTATTGCATCCACAGAAGCTCTGATCTCGGCTCTTTCTTTTCTATGATCGATATCTTGGCGTAATAGCCTCTGCTCGTATCGACTATGTTGAGCCGCTACTGAATCCAGCTTCTCCTGTTGCGACACCACCGCATGCTGTGTGGCCTCAACCTGTTGCGCATGCTGGTGCTGTGTTTCCAGCGCCTGCCCGATCACCTCTGATGCGCCAGCCAGTTGGTTCGACACAGAGGCCTCAGTATGGGCTAGCCTCTGCCCCAGTGTCTGGTCAACTTGCTGCAGGTGACCCCTTAGCCCGTGGGCTAAATCGTCCACACGGTCATGGACCGCATCCACATCCTCTCTTAAGGCTTCCGCATCAGCTCCCATGTCTATGTCGACAGCTGCTTGCTGGACATTGTGGATGTTCTGGACGTTTATTTGTTGGTACACCACATTGGGTGCGTCAGGCAATTCCTCATCGAACTCAGGTTCAATCCCTGGCTCTTCAACTTGAGGCTCGCGCACTGCCAATGCGTGTTCACGGTCAGCCATGGTCTCTCAGCCACTATTTGGGAGTACTCAACAACCACGGTTGGAGTTTCTCTCTACCAAACAAACAAACAAAAACGTTTGTTGCGCCACGTTCACAAGTTTCGATCTCAAGAACTTAAAGTTCTTGCCTCGCTCCGAAACCAATTGATAGTGAAGCTTGTGGGTGACGCAATAGTGGTTGGCTGTGTTGGGTGGATTCGTGATAACTTGCTGGCTAACGCAAGTATACTTGTGGGGTTTGTTGCTTTAGACAACTCTCTAGCTAGCGCGGTTGTGAACGCTACTAGAGCACTTAGGTTGGGAAGTGATTGCGTCAGGCAAACACTTAACACACACACACACAAACACACACACAAGCGGGAACACACCAATCCCACGAATCCCGAGTTCTTACAAAGTAACTATGAGTGTCAAAACAACGAGTGGGCCTCTTAAGTACCCCTAAGTGTAGTACGCTGACGCATGCCCCAAACTCTGGGTCTAATCTGTCTTACTCGTGAACCCACATGCGTCAGCCACCCTCGGCTCTATCCCAAACTACCTCGTGAGCGCTAAAAGACTAACAGCGACGTAAGGTTCACGAGTGAGTTTTGGCGAGCACTCTGGGCGATGCTGGGCGGAGAGCTCCGCATGTCGACCGCCTTTCACCCGCAAACAGATGGAATTACGGAGCGGGATATCCGAACTGTACAAGAAACGCTGAGGGCGTACGTTTCTGAGAGACAAAACGACTGGGATCTTCGGTTGGCGCAAGTGGAGTATGTCTATAATAATGGCGTTCACTCTGCTACCCGCTATACACCATTTTATCTCAACTATGGGATACATCCGGAGCATCCCGCTGCACTTGTGTCTGGCGCACTACAGGCGCGAGCGGAAGGGGTAAGACAGTTCACCCAGCGGATTCAAAGAGACTTAAGAACCGCACAAAACTATCTGGGGGCAGCAAGAGTAAGAATGAAGCGATTGGCGGACCAGAGCCGACGCGATCAAAACTTTGCTGTGGGAGAACGTGTCCTACTGCGGACGAAGAACATTGAGCTGATGCACAGCGGGCCAAGCAAGAAACTACAGGCACGCTATGTAGGTCCGTTCCGCATCCTGGCGAAAGTCGGGGATGTTGCATATCGTCTTGAACTTCCTCGAGGGTGGCGAATCCACAACGTCTTCCACGTATCATTACTGCGTGAGTTCCATTCCACTCAGCAGTATGGCCGCCGTGAATTGGAAGCTCCACCGGCGGATTTGGTGGAAGGAGAAGAAGAATATGAAGTAGAGCGAGTTGTGGACCACCGGGAAAGGAGAAGGGGTCGGCGAACGATCCTGGAGTACTTGGTTAAGTGGCGAGGATATGGCATGGAGGAGGCACTGTGGTTACCGGACGATGAACTGCAGAACGCACCACTTGCTGTAGCTGAATACCGCGCTGCCGCACGCTTGGGGTAGATGTTGGGGAGGACATCTATCGTCGTCGAGAACAAGTGGCGGACAGAGGCGAGGGGAGCTTAAACCAGTTCTGAAATAAGTGGAACTCAACGAGGAGCCGACAAACTCTCAGCATATCCGCTGATTTCAGTTGGCCGGTGGCAGCACCGCCACTGGGGCTGGTATGGGACAGTTTTGGTGGACGTTTACCTAGCGCTAAAGGGAAGGACTGAGCAGACACCGGTTATCCCGCTAGCGTGAACAGCCGACTGTGGGGACTGCTGCAGAGGAGTTTGGAGGTACTGGATCAGAAACACCACCGTCGATATGGCGGACTGTTGGAGCGCGCAAGGAGCTAGAGTATGCTGTGGACGCAGTGGTAGCCGCGCAAGACCGTCAGAGACAGTGGTGGGTTTTCTGGGGGAATCAAAAGGTTGGGGATTTTCAGTTTGATTATGTTTTTAGGATTTGGAATTGATTGAAATGATTATTGAATTTATTTGACCATTCCAAGCAGACAATCTTCTTATTTAGAGTCGGGACGATTTACTAGATAAGAGGCGGCGTTTGTAGCGCATGTGTGGTACAGACAGCTGCACGTCTGACTTGGTGGTACGGGATAGTACAGGGGTCACCTCAGAGTACGATTGTACTACAGAGGTTACAAGGAGGGCTCTGTGCTAGGTTCGAACGTTCATTATTCTGTAAGTTATCTTTCCCTTCAAGTGTGCTCGTGTGTGTCTATCGCCCCACCCTCAGTTCGTTACACAGCTCATAACCCACGGAGCTGTAACACTTATGTTCCAAGATATCTTGATTCCAGGCCCAAGCCTAAACGTCACTAGAATATGAATTCTTCGAGCTTTTGCTTCCCCTCGATGGTCCACATCTTGTAGAGCTTAGCTCGTGTACAGAATTTCCTTTACGCTTTCTTTGAGCTCCAATTTCAATCGAGCTCCTCGTCCACAATCACTTCTAGATTCAGTGATCGTACTCGTTGATATGTACTCCCTGTTCTTGAGCTGAGATAGCTTGGTGATGCGTGTAGATAATCCTTTATTGTGCCTCAAGTGTATCCATGTATTCGAGCCTTAGGAAATTCCTTTTCCGGCCGTATTTATACTTGGTACAAACTTGTGCATCCTTGATCCTCCTATCGTCCGCAATCAGCTACGGCCGCGAATCTCATGAACTGTGTTTAGTTCTTCTTGAGACTCATGGTGATGTGCTCCTCCTTGCTTGGTGAAGCGAGGTCGGTTCAGCAACCTTTCCGCCGGCGTCCTGGCGTATCCTCATACCATCACCCAGTCCATTGCGATTGCCCGAGCAAGATGGTCCACGGTCCTTCCTCTGCCGTGATACCTCTTGTGTTCGGCGTGATCAAGTCGGCTCAACAACTGTCCTTGGTGTTGCTAGCCTCTGGTGTGGCTCGTTGGCCACGTAGCGCAATGCAAACCTCTTTAGGTCCGCATGTTGGTTCGAACTGGTGGAGAAGGAAATGCGTCCGGCTCCGTTGGGACAATCCCACGAGTATAATTACTTTGTTCAATGGGCTGGTTCCCTTTTTATCGCATGTCGTTCCACTTCTGCATCCACTTGTGCCTCCTCCCCCAACGAGTTTTGGCCCTCCAAAACGTTGGTAACCCAAATGGCCAGCAGATTTGTTTTGGCCACAGGATGTGTAGCGTCCGAAGAGAAGTGAGGAGGATCACAAACAGCCTCTTTTCATCGAAGAAACAGGTCAACTCCGCAGATCCAGTTTTGCTGAGAACTCCACTGACGACTGTTGTGTTTTTCTTGAGACTCGTTTGGGTGGTAGGTAAGTTCGCCCTCCACGTCCAAAACACGTTCAAAGCACGCCCCAAACGCTCCCTGGCCAAAGCATGAATCCTGCTCAAAGCACGCCCCCTGGGCCATTGGCCCTGGCCCTCGTCTTCGTTCACATGAGGTGTAGGCGTCGTCTCAGCTCAATGGTGTACTCAATGCTATTCCTGCAGTGTCCTGTCAATACTCGTTTGGCAGCAAGCGTCCTGTCCTCGTTGAACGGTCTCCACACACTCCATGTTGGTCCTGGTTCATGCGTCGTCGAAACGAACTTCTATCTTCATGTCGTCCGACTCGAAGCTCTTTCTCGAGTGCATGAACACATGTCCCTGAGCATCCCGCTCGGTGACTCCAACTCAATAGTATTCCAATTGCCTCTTAGCAGAAATATAACTAGTCAGTGACGTAAACGCATGGGGATATAATCGTCCAAAATCAGAATAAGGTCGAGGTCTGTCCTGTTTATCGTTCAAAATCGACCCCAAGGCTAACATATCTGTGAAAATCTCACAATAGCTTCTTTCTTTTTTTTTTTTCCTTTTGTCAAAGCAGCCTTCCTCTTTCCAAAGGTATTCTTTCTTTTCGAACATGCAACCCCAAATGTATGACAGTCCGTTTTCTTTTGCAACCAAAACCTCTTCGTTCAAAAGAAACCTGCCACTTGTCGTTGAGTCGAAAACTCCATATCGAAATAAAAATGGTAAACCCCAAAAGAACCCAAAATCTTTCGTTCTGTACCAGAACTCTTAACTATCTAAAACCTTTTCGAACCAAAATAAACGCTACGCTCGACCACCTGTTAGTCTTTTAGCGCTATACGAGGTAGTTTGGGATAGAGCCGAGGGTGGCTGACGCATGTGGGTTCACGAGTAAGACAGATTAGACCCAGAGTTTGGGGCATGCGTCAGCGTACTACACTTAGAGGTACTTAAGAGGCCCACTCGTTGTTTTGACATTCTTCTTTACTTTGTAAGAACTCGGGATTCGTGGGATTGGTGTGTTCCCGCTTGTGTGTGTGTTTGTGTGTGTGTGTGTCTAAGTGTTTGCCTGACGCAATCACTTATCCAACTAAGTGCTCTAGTAGCGTTCACAACCGCGCTAGCTAGAGAGTTGTCTAAAGCAACAAACCCCACAAGTATACTTGCGTTAGCCAGCAAGTTATCACGAATCCAACCAACACAGCCGACCACTATTGCGTCACCCACAAGCTTCACTATCAATTGGTTTCGGAGCGAGGCAAGAACTTTAAGTTCTTGAGATCGAAACTTGTGAACGTGGCGCAACAAACGTTTTTGTTTGTTTGTTTGGTAGAGAGAAACTCCAACCGTGGTTGTTGAGTACTCCCAAATAGTGGCTGAGAGACCATGGCTGACCGTGAACACGCATTGGCAGTGCGCGAGCCTCAAGTTGAAGAGCCAGGGATTGAACCTGAGTTCGATGAGGAATTGCCTGACGCACCCAATGTTGTGTATCAACAAATAAACGTCCAGAACATCCACAATGTCCAGCAAGCAGCTGTCGACATAGACATGGGAGCTGATGCGGAAGCCTTAAGAGAGGATGTGGATGCGGTCCATGACCGTGTGGACGATTTAGCCCACGGGCTAAGGGGTCACCTGCAGCAAGTTGACCAGACACTGGGGCAGAGGCTAGCCCATACTGAGGCCTCTGTGTCGAACCAACTGGCTGGCGCATCAGAGGTGATCGGGCAGGCGCTGGAAACACAGCACCAGCATGCGCGACAGGTTGAGGCCACACAGCATGCGGTGGTGTCGCAACAGGAGAAGCTGGATTCAGTAGCGGCTCAACATAGTCGATACGAGCAGAGGCTATTACGCCAAGATATCGACCATAGAAAAGAAAGAGCCGAGATCAAAGCTTCTGTGGACGCAATAACGAGGAGAATGGATGCCGCAGACATTCTAGCGGACTCTCGTTTTGCTGACCTAAAAGAAGCAACTGAAGCATCAGCACTTCAGTTAAAACAACTCTCCGAGTTATCCCTTGTTCAAGGGCGGAGAATTGAAGGCTTATTAGGAACTGTTGCGGATTCCAACGAAAAAGTCGAACGGACTCTAGAATTGTTTCGGGTGTCCTTGCATAAGCAAGGTGCTGAGGTGAAGCGTTTGCAGAGCTCCAGAGTAGCAATTCAAAAAGATTTGATTGCCTTGGAGAAAAAGGCATCCAAAACCTGGGATCAGCAGCAAGATGCAGCTGATGTGGTTGCCTTAAGATTATCTGGCCTGGAACGAAGCATGGAGGATGTGAGTGGCGGAAGTCAGAGTGCCCAAAGTGGAAGTGATGCTCGAGCAGTATCACCAGAGCGAGAAGAATCAACTTCTCCTGAGCCTGAGGACTCAGCCTTTGGGATGCCGCTGCCGAAGAAATCAGTAAAGCAGTTGGCTGCATCATGGCCGCCACTAGACCAGAGCTTCGCGGTAGGAATGGTTGGGGCAGGAACCTCAACAATACCGGCTCCTCCAGCAGTACAGGTCGAGGAGGGTGAAATTGTTGCTGCAGAAGCACCACCATGCACTGCAGTGGACAGCGCACCAGACGCTGATTTCACATTCCCTCAGTTGATACCTCCAAGTACAAGAGCTCAGCCTGGAATACGCATCTCAGAACCCGACTCTGCCGATGGATCACGTAGACCCACACGAACTAACCCAAGAGTTCTCTCCTCAGCAGAAGTGTTATATCAAATTGACCTTGAGCGTGCTAAGGCACAGGTCAGAGAAGAGAAAGGAAAAGAACCCATGCAGATCCCCACACGTACTGGAAGATTGGGACTTGGGTTAAGTGCTTTGGGAGCAAGGGTAGAAAATAATCCCTTTGCTGCACTTGGTTCATATGAGTCTACTGGTGGACCCAGTCGAGTTCCTCGCATGCGAGGTAACTTTGGAGACCCTGGTGATGACGACCCAAATGATGATGGCGGTGATGATTACCGCGACAGACGAAACCGCCCACCTTCCCGTATTCCAGGTGCGCCTGATGGCGGAGGAGGTGGTGGCGGCGGTGGAGATGGTGGAGGCGGTGGACCTCCCGGTGGACCTCCTGATGGAGGTGGAGGTGGCGGTGGCGCTGGACCAGCAGGCCCAGGACCTCCTAGGCAAGGACAGTGGTTGCCTAGCACCGTCAAGTTGCAGATGCCTCGCGCATTTAACGGAAGTGGAGAACCAAAAGCCCGTAAATGGCAAGTGCTCATGACGCGGTACTTGAGAACCTGCGGAGTGCATGAAGCACAGTGGCAATCGATCATGGCCACTAACCTTTATGGGGCTGCCTCGGATTGGTTAACGATGCAAGAGTTGAAAATTCACCGAGGTGAAAGACCACCCTTCCGTGACTGGATGGACTTCATGGATGGCTTAGCTACAGCTTTCGAATTCTCTAGTGATCGAGATGAAGCGTGGCGTGACCTCCACAAACTCAAGCAGACTGGAACCGTGAAACAGTTCGTCAAAGAGTTTCAGCGGTTAGTCTTGAGGATTCCAGACCTCGAAGAGGATCACCAGTATTTGCTCTTCGTGGATGGACTTAAGAGTGAAGTTCAGAAGTTAGTCGCTGCAACGGTACCTCGAGATGTCGAGGCCGCCATCATATCCGCCGAACGATTGGAAGCCCTTGAAGTTGGAACACAAGGCCAAGGAGGGCAGACCAATCAGAAAAAGAAAGGAGTCTGGCGTGGTGGAAGAAAGAAGAAAGGCCAGAATCAGGGCCAGCAGCAGCAGAACCCCACACCACCAGCCCAAGCACCACCACAAGCTGCCGCAGGAGTGCAACAGCAGCAGCAACAGCAACAAGGACGAGGAGGAGGACGTGGTGGTGGTGGACGTGGACGCGGTGGTGGTAACCGTGGAAGAGGACAAGCCAATCAGGGAAGACAGAACCCCCAGGGGGGAGGGGGATATAATTGTTATCTTTGTGGAAAGAAGGGTCATCCTGTGAGGCAATGTCCTAGATTGGAGGAGGTGAAAAACCTCCCCGATGTAAAAAAAATGTTAAACTGACCGCCAGGCAGGAAACTGCTTCGTCTGAGCCTGGCCGACGCAAACGTCGTAAGCGAAATAGAGTTCGTAGGCGGCGTAGGAAGCATAGATCAAAAGTAGGTGCCTCGAAAAAGGTTAAAAGTACTCACAGCGGAAAACCTGAGGAGCGGACTAGTACACCGCGTGAAGAGAGAACAGAGACACTCTCCACATCTACCCAATCGGCACATGACAACTGCGATTGGAAAAATGAACAGAAGGAAAGCACACCGGATGAGATGGACGCGCCTCATGCGTCATCTGCATCTCTTCCCTCTGTTAGTGAATCTGTGGGCTCATTGGAGTCGCAGAGTAGTCTACAGGAGTCCCTGCCTGCAGACGTAGACGATAGTGGGTCAGAAACAACCCAGCGGTCTACCACAGAGCGAGTTAATGTGTCAGAAGTTCGATCAACTTCGTCAACCAAGGGTGACACATGCCCTCTGTTAAAAATTCAAGAAGTGCCTGTGAGAGGGTACGAAGTAAAAGCACGGATCAAGACCACGGACCTTTATGCATTCATTGATTGTGGAAGTACCGCAAACTATATCAATGATAAGGTAGCGCGTGATCTCGGGTTGTCGATTACACCAAGCTCAAAGAGAGCAATGTTGGCAAACGGAGATATTAAGGAACTGGCTGGCAGCTGTAACAACCTCCGAGTAAAGATAGGAGGGCTGAAGTGCAAAATGAAAGCGGATCTGTTCCCAGACCTTGGTTATGACCTAATATTGGGCATGCCTTGGTTGCAGAAAGAAAACCCCCGCATAGACTTTCAGCAGAATGAGATTTCAGTTTGCAAAAACAGCCAAGTGTTTCATCTCCCGTTGCGTCATCCAACCCAAGAGAGTATTGAACCTGAACGAAAAGTACAGTCGATACTGCAAGAAGTGCCAGTGACTGAGTGTTCAGCTAAACGAATGATGCGTCATCTCAAAACAGAGACAGCATTCATGGTTGTAGTGCAAGAGTCTGAAGAGAAAGCTTTAGGCCAACATGAATTGCCTGACGCAATAGAGCGAACACAGCCATTCAACACTGAGGATGAGATTGGCAAACTTATTCGTTCAGACACCCCTGCCGAAATTAAAAAGGTGGTAGAAACACACCGTGGTGTGTTCCCTCGTGATTTACCCCCAGGGATCCCTCCGAAGAGAAAAGGTCATGAATTTAAGATAGACCTGGAGGATCCAACACCTATCCATCGTCCAATATACAAGCTTTCACCAGCAGAGCTGGATGAAGTGAAAGCACAAGTGGACTACCTTCTGGAACAGAAGAAAATCAAACCATCCGAGTCCCCTTGGGGCGCGCCAATTCTGTTTGTACCGAAAAAGGATGGAGGCTTAAGGATGTGTGTGGATTACAGGTGGATCAATAAGGTGACGGTGAAAAACCGGTATCCTTTACCCCTGCCAGAAGAATTGATGGATAGAGTGTTCAAAGCCAAAGTGTTCTCGAAGTTAGATCTGCGATCAGGCTATTGGCAATTTCCAGTAAGGCCATCTGATACAGATAAAACAGCGTTCCGCACGAGATACGGTCACTTTGAGTTTTTGGTAGCGCCTTTTGGGCTAACCAATTGCCCAGCGCAATTCCAAACTCTAGTGCAAGACCTACTCGCAGAGTTTTTAGATGATTTTGTTGTTGTCTTTATCGATGACATACTCATCTTCTCTGAAAACATGGAACAGCATGCCGAACACTTAGAGAAAGTCCTGTCGCGACTAGCAGAATATCAGCTTTTTGCTAAGGCAAGTAAAAGTGAGCTGGCTGTCGCAACAGTAGACTATCTTGGTTACCGCATTAGCGGAAGTGGGTTAAAACCACAGGAACAAAAAGTGAAGGCAGTGAAGGAGTGGAAGGAACTACAGAGTGTTAGCGATGTACGTAGTTTCCTTGGAATGGTTTCATACTACAGGAAATTCATTCCCCAGTTTGCACATGTTGCTGGACCACTCCATGACTTAGTGAAAAAAGACCATCCCTGGAGATGGGGACAGGTTGAGCGTGGCGCATTCAATGAACTGAAAAAGCGTTTAAGTCAAGCTCCCGTCCTTATTTTTCCAGATGCGTCACTGCCTTACACTGTGATCACTGATGCGTCGAATGAGGCCATCGGTGCCGTGTTAACACAGGATCACGGAGAGGGGCTACAGCCAATAGCTTACCTCTCACGTAGATTCAAGCCTGCCGAGCTTAACTATGCACCATACGACAAAGAGTTGTGTGCAATATGTTATGCGATGGTGCAGTGGAGACATTATCTAGAAGGTTGTGCGGGTGGAGTAACAGTGTTCACTGACCACCAACCTCTGACGCATATTCTGTCGCAGAGGAACCTTTCTAGAACCCAAGCAAGATGGCTTGAGGCGGGGTACCTGACTTCGATCAACCCCAAGATCTCCTATATCAAAGGCAAGGCTAATGTGTTAGCAGATGCTCTCTCCCGCAGTGTTCCTAAGCCCGTGGAAACTGCGATGAACATTTCCACTTGGCACGTGCATCAAGCAAGCCAAGACGAGTGGAAACAAGCCCTCCAAGCTGATAACTCCTTGGTGAAGATATTGCGGAAGCTTGAGAGTGGCGAGGAAGTTGAGGGATATTTCCTCAGAGAGGGAATACTCTGGACGGTCCCAAAGAGAGGATTAGTCGAGAAAGTGGTGGTTCCTAAAGGCCAGCGCAATAAGATCATGAAGGAGTGCCATGAGACACCTTCAGCAGGCCATACAGGACCAGCGCGAACAGGAGAAATCCTCGCGCGGCGATATTGGTGGAAGGGGTGGATGAATGAGTTGAAGGCATTTGTGCGCGAATGCCCTGTGTGCCAACAAATAAAGGCTGACACACAGAAGCCTATGGGCTTACTTCAACCCCTGCCAATACCTGAGCGGAAGTGGGAGCAGATTACCACTGACTTGGTGACAGATCTACCAGCATCCAATGGGTTTAGTGCTGTAGCTGTCTTTGTCGATAGACTTACCAAGTTTGTGCATTTCGCCCCATGTACTAAAGAGATTACCGCTGCAGGATACGCCCAACTTTTTATCGAACATGTTTACCGCAACCATGGCCTACCTAAAGTGATTGTGTCTGATAGAGACCCTCGCTTTACCAGCAAGTTCTGGCAGACGCTTTTTAAAGCTCTGGGTACAGAGATTCGTATGAGTACAGCTTACCACCCTCAAACGGATGGGCAGAGTGAGGTTACCATACGTACTCTGGAAAATTTCCTGAGGCCATATGCTGAGAGGTATCCCCATAAGTGGGTTGAGTATTTACCTACAGCAGAGTTTGCAGCAAACAATGCAGTGAATGCGAGTACGGGGTTCGCACCTGCATACTTGATGTATGGGTACCATCCAGAAACACCAAACATTGGTGGGACGGCAACGCAATTTCAGGTGGAAGCAGTTAAGACTATGGTAGCACGGATGGCACAGGACTTAGATACCGCAAAAGCATATTACTCTAGAGCACAACACAGAATGTGTGTGAGTGCAAACAAGAAGAGGAAAGATATTGCTTTTGAGAAAGGGGATAAAGTCCTGATAAAAAGCCGTTTTATTCCGTTGGCTGCTTTGAACAAAGTGAGTCCCAAACTGCGCCGTCGATTTGTGGGTCCCTTTGAAATTGTGGAGAAAATATCAAAGGTGGCTTACAGAGTTCAACTTCCGGAAACATGGCTCATTCACCCAGTGTTTCATGTTTCTAAGTTCAAGCGTTATCACGCCTCGAGTGATAACAGCAGGCAGATACAACCTCCAGAAGGAGAGTTGATTGGTAGCGAAGTAGAGTATGAGGTCGAAAATATCCTAAGGGCTAGAGGTAAACGCAATCGTGAATACCTAGTGCTGTGGAAAGGATACGATCTACTTGACGCTACTTGGGAACCTGAAGCTAATCTGGTTAACGCACCAGATATACTTCGCGCATTTAAAGAGAAAGAAAGAAAAGAGTTGCAGAAAGGAAGAGAATAGGGAAGCAGAGTGTTTGATGGCTAAGGTGGAACTCCTTATAGCAAGGGGGCGCGAAAAAGGATACCTTAGAAAAACTCTGTCGACTTCCAAACCAACTCTTTATCTTTAATGCGTTAGGTGCCTAAGTTATTTGGCTGGCGCAGTAAGTGTAGCTTCAGTAGTACTTTAGAAACCGGGCAAACGATGTCACATTCGAGATAGTGTGGTTGTTCCGAGAAAACCCCTATCAAGTGACGTGTTGAGGTGGTCTTGACGAGACTCCAACCGAGCAAAACGTTGGTGTCTCACCCCAATAACCCAACGAGGAAAGTGTACGAGTCACCCAGCCTTATAAGCGCAGTCCTCGAACCATTTTGCCCTAGTGTTTGTGTAAACGGAGCGAGCTCCTGAGTGAAAAAGAGTCTAAAGACGCACAAACCGTTGTTTATATCTTTCTTTCCGACAAACATAATGGCTGCCGATACACCCGCCGCAATTATTGCGAGGTTGGAAGCGGAGGTAGCTCAAAAAGAAGAGGAGCTGCAGCACTTTACGTCGACCGCAGAGGAGGTGCTGCAGAACAATGAGGCCTTAACCCGGCAGCTCTCAGAGTTGAGTGACCGGACGAAAGCAGCTGAGGCTGCGAAGGAGGCAGCGGAGAAAGCCAAGGAAAAGGCGGAGGCGGAAAAGAAAGAAGCGGAGGACAAGACCAAGGTCTTGGAAGAAAAATTGGAAGCCATGAAGCTGAAAAAGCAAAGGTTCCAATCTCACATGATGGCTAACCATCGTGAGAATGACCTCCGTAAACAAGCTCTCGGGGGAATGGTGGATCGATTTACCGCGGTAGAGGAAACGCTGCAGCGAGCTGTAGCAACCGCGTGGAGTGCAGCAGCCAACAACCTTAAGAAGGAATTGGCAGAACAAGAGCTGCAGATCGATTTGCTGGGAGAGTCCCTCAGAGACGGCTCTGAAAAACTTCAAGTGCAGAGCGAAACAACGGACAAGATGCTGCGTTTGAACCCGGCGGTACCAGCACCACGGGTACGCGAAGAACTGGATCGCCAAGTCCAAGTTCTGTTGTCAAACGCAACACTTGATCTGGAACCGTCCAAGGACGATGATGCGGGAGGCTCAAGCAAGGGCAAGGGGAAAGGGAAAAACAAACGCCCAAGCTCGCCGTGTAGGGATGAAGATCCACACGGAAAGAGAAGGCGAGAGGACGGTGACGATGAAGGTGGTGAGCCACCGAGGGATCGTATGCCTGGAGATGCAGCAAGAGCCAACTTGTTACTCAAGTTAAAGGCTGCCGCATTAAAGACTCCAGCACCCTCACAACCAGCACCAACAGTTCAGACTCCCGGAGATGAGGCTACCGCAATAGCACCGGGGGAGGACTTATTCGACATGAGAGAGGAGGAACTTTTGGACTTGGATTTTAACGAAGAAATTGACTTCGGCAGTCCACCTCCTAGGCTCGAAGGTCCTAGTTCTGAACTGGAGGACGGGGAAATAAGGAATGATGAAGGGCCAAGCCAGGTGACAGAGGTTCAGCGTGCGGTCCATCCACCGTTGGAGTTAGCTCCAACAGAAGCAGCACTTCGGGCTTTCCGAGAAAAGGTTAAGCTCAGGAGATTAAGGGCGGCTGCTCAGGACAAAGTGGATGCTGCACCCAGCGAAGTGAACCTGTCACGGGAGGATATCGAGGAGGCTTGCAACCCCATCACTGCGTCGGAGAAATGGCCGAAGGTCCAATATACTAACCCCAGGGACCGAGCCTTGCAAAATTACCGCGGCAACCGACACTTTCACGAGTTGCCCATGTGCATTTGGTGCGGGAGAAGCCCAATGCAAGCAAGTGCTCAGCGGCTGACGCAGAAGAAGTATTCCGTCCTTCCTTGTGGGTATCACCTCGTGTGTGATGCTCACTGGTTGGCATACTCGATGCTGGGGCGCATCGTCACGGCGGTCCAAAAAGTCGCGGAAGTGGACAACAAGTCCATCGCCACCGTCTCCCCATTCTCTCTACCTGCCCATATGTTGAAGCTGACACGCTCGACGTTCGAAGAAATCCCTCCGTTCCCGGCTGAGCACGAGAAGTTGCCACACTGCAACATGTGTGTGAAGCGGCAGCTCAAGGTGTCCGGCATCACAAGGGATCTGCCATTCCTTAAGTCCAAGAGGGTGGCTGCCGCATTTGATCCCTGTGTCCGGTATCGTGCAGTGCAGCAAGCGCATGCGCAGGAGCAGCGTGCTATTCAGCAAGCGCAAGCGCCGGAACAGCGTTAAGGAGGAGGGAAAAGGAGTTATCGTCGACCAAGTGTGTGCGTGCAGCAGCTGTCAGAGACGTCAGAGCCAGAGACAGGTCCAAGACAGTTGGGTGTGGGTATGGGAGTGGGTGAGTTTTGTGTTTGTGTTTTTGTGTTTTTGTTTTTCTTTGTGTTTTGGTGTGCGTGGGCGCCCACTTTTTGCGGGGGGGGCGTATGTTAGTCTTTTAGCGCTATACGAGGTAGTTTGGGATAGAGCCGAGGGTGGCTGACGCATGTGGGTTCACGAGTAAGACAGATTAGACCCAGAGTTTGGGGCATGCGTCAGCGTACTACACTTAGGGGTACTTAAGAGGCCCACTCGTTGTTTTGACATTCTTCTTTACTTTGTAAGAACTCGGGATTCGTGGGATTGGTGTGTTCCCGCTTGTGTGTGTGTTTGTGTGTGTGTGTCTAAGTGTTTGCCTGACGCAATCACTTATCCAACCAAGTGCTCTAGTAGCGTTCACAACCGCGCTAGCTAGAGAGTTGTCTAAAGCAACAAACCCCACAAGTATACTTGCGTTAGCCAGCAAGTTATCACGAATCCAACCAACACAGCCGACCACTATTGCGTCACCCACAAGCTTCACTATCAAAGTGAATATTGAACGAGGGACAAGTTTTGGACTATATTATTGTTCAGTGATATTCCTTTAAGAAAACACAGGGAAGGTTTTGGTCTAACCCCCCACATTCACGAGGGCGTGAACTCGTGGGGGGAGGGAGTAGTTGATACGAACATTTTATGTTCGTAGTGGTTGTCCGTGACTGGATTACTTCCGTACCATTTGGTAGGACGAGATCTTGTCCATCCCAGTTGACTCAGTTTGATCGACTGGGACGGGGACGAGATCCCTCGATCTCGCCCCGGACAGACCCTATAAGTACCGTCCCTAAACCACAAACCTAACTCTCTTATTCTCCCTCAACAACCTCGTGATCCCTACAAAGGCACCCGGCCCTTTGGGGCCTCGACTTTGTATCATCTGGCCCCCCGCAGTCGTGCTGGCGACGTGCTGGGCGAGCAAGAAGTATCGCTCGATGAATTGGCTAGTGCACGCCAGTCCTCAGTAAGGGTCGGTGAACTCATTCGCTCTGTCGTTGTATCTCCAGTACTGGTCACCCTTGAAGAAGTATGATTTGCCGTCGGAAGCTCTGAAGACAGCATCCAGGTTCTCCGGCACACCAGACCAATGCTTCCTGATCGTTGCTGGGTACCCAGGGTCCACCTTTTGGGCATATTGGTTGTACCTCCAGAACTTGCCACCCTTGAAAAAGTAGATTTTGCCGTCGGACCATTTGAAGACAGCATCCAGGTTATCGGGCACACCACCCCAAGACTTCTTGATCGACCCCGGGTATCCATAGGCGACCTTCGAGGTCTTGTGGTTGTATTTCCAGAACTTGTCGCCCTTGAAAAAGTAGACATTGTCGTTCCACCATCGGATGGCAGCATCCACGTTATCGGGCACACCAGCCCAACCCGTCCTGATCGTCCTCGGGTATCCGGGGTCGACCCTATCGGTCTTGTCGTCGTATCTCCAGTACTTGTCGCCCCTGAAGAAGTATGATTTGCCGTCGGACCACTGAAAAATGGCGTCCACGTTGGCTGGCTTGCCTAGGTCTCCTCCAACCGGCTTTGGGTAGCCGGCATCGACGTGATTGTCCGACACGGCGGGTCTACCCTCAGCCAGCAAAGCTAGCGCCGCCGCGCTCAACGCGAGCACCACGAACTTCATCTAGAAACGAGAAAGTGATCGCCCTGGTCTGAGATCTTTCTGCAAACTATACGGATCAGGGTGATCGATTTCCCTGTTCGTCACGGGTGCGACCAAGAAAAACTTTGGCCACCCATTAACCCCTCCCCACTAGTCTCGTTGGAAGGCAGGAAAGGCAATGATCGGAACAAACTCGGCGGCCATATGATTCGAATTTTGTAGAGCACAGCTTGTAGTCGCTACCTTGATGGTGTGTCGACGGGAATGCTGTCTTCCAGTGAAGATGGTCAACGGAGGAACAAGTGAGGAGTGAAAACGCCAGGTGGAGGACAATAAAATCCCCCCTCGCGAAGTATAAATACTGGAGGCGGCTTTCCCTTCGACATTGATTGATCCCCAGATCGACATTCTAACGCTCACATAAAACGCTCATCAACCAATCAATGTTCCCATCTTGCGAGTCCAATCATGATTTGATTTGATTTGCGAGTCCACGTCAGACCAAGATCTGCACAATACGAGACTTGCGGATCTGGAGCACTTGCTATGAAACCCCGTTCAGGACAGCTCCCAAGCAACGCTTTCCTGCTCCTGAATTTTTGGGTTTTTCTTCCGCTTAAACGTATTGAAAGGCTGGCGGGGAAGGTTTTCGGATAGGCGGATAGACCATCGGAGTCCTGGCAGTAGTCACCAGCGCGATCAGAACAGTACTATCTGTAGAGAAATATGTTCTACCCTCAGGGGCGTTCGTGTTTTGAATCCGTCCGTTTCCTGCATGAGGGGAAGCGACCGATCGACTCCGCCGTGGAGGCAAAAATCCAATTGACATTAAAAACCTCCAGTCGAGCTCGAAAGCTCTGGAGGCTGCGTAGAGGCCTCCTGCAAAAGGCACCCCCAATGGGATTTTGATACACATTGCACATTGTACGAGAGGAAAGGTGGAATTCTCGGTGCAACTTTTTAGGAGACCCAAAACGAAGTGTATATTGTTTCTTCATCTCACAATTTTGGTGTGTTCTTTGTAAGAAAGTTGTGAAAGTCGTCCAGGTGAATTTTTCTTCGTTGCTGGTTTCAAAGTCACTGCTTCGCAGCCTCTCGATCACTGGATCTGGTATTTTTTTAATCTTCATTCATCCAGTCCGGTGAACTCTTCCAAACTTTTCCAATTCATTCGAAAACGCAAAACCAACACGTGCAAGTTTCACTCTTTTGCTCTTAAGCTGCTAAGTACATTTTATCACCCGAGAAACTGTTTCTAAATAACTCAAGGGAATTCGCTCTAATGATCCTAGTTTCTTTTTCCCGTTCCAATCAGTAGTACAGGCAGAAAAACCAACGAGGCTGAGTACTATTCACTCTTTCTCCACCCACATCCCAAATTTCACAAAAAGACATTCCCGAATTTCCGTTCTAATAAACAATCAGATAAAACCAGCCATAATACCTTCCTTTGCATAAAAAACAACACCAAACTCAATTGGTAGGGACCCCCCCTGGATCCCAATCCCTTCCCAAAATCCAAAACATAGTCAAAATCCTTTTCATCGAGAGTGAAAGGCGATTTATCCACTGCCCTTGCAACTGATTCTTCAAAATCCATTCTTCCCACAGTCAGCATTCATGAAAAAACCTTGCCTCACAGCTTTTCTTTAAACCATTTTTTTCCCTCCAATAATCCAATAATATCTTTTTTCTTAAATCAGAATTGGTGATGTAGCAATTCACTCTATTTTTACCCCCCCCCCCCCTCTTTTTTTTTTATTCTTCTTTTTCTTTTACAAAATTCACTCTCACTCTAGTCACTCTCAATGTGTAAAAAAATAAATCTCCTTTCTTTTTTTTTCATAGTGAGAGCTTTTGTATTTTGTTGTGTAAAGTTTGAACTGTACACGATAATAGAACAAAACGTTCGCAGACGAAGTTGCTCCGTGAACTCAAAACAAATAAGGCATCTCTTACAACAACAATAGCCCCTATAAGTATCGCCCCTTTCACTTTCCGACCACAAACGTTCAACACACCACATAAGTTCCTCCCGTCATCACAACTCGGTCATTCAGCCGCAAACACCCACGCGTCTCATTTCGTCCCATTTCCCCTTCTCATCTAACTACCGACTCTATTTTTTTCACCACACGCTTCCCTGCGCTTTCTTTCTCTAACCGTTCACAGGAAAAACAAAATCAGAGTGAACTCTAATCACTTGGTGTGGCATGGACACCTTCAAAATAGTTCTAGATTCCCTTCCTACAATAAGTCCTGGTCCGATCCAATAAGGATCGAATTTATGCTGTTTACGAGTTTCCCTTTTGAAATCGTACACGTAAACTCTCTGCCCGTTCTTCCATTCTCGTTCTCGCAAGCCCTTGCGATATTTCGCATTCACCTTTTGTCTGTGAGCCATCATACGTTGAACTGCGACTTTCCATGTAGATGGCCCTGCTTGCCTGAGTTCTGTCGGAGTAAACTGCGTCACTCTATTCACCATAGTATCTAAAGCCCTTTGCGCCTGTTCTAATACACTTTCCCAGTCCCGAGTTTTCGTCGCCAACATCAACCGACGAATACGACTAATCACATTCTGGTTAGCACGTTCCACAAGGCCGTTGGATTTATGTGAATATGGTGGCACATAAATCCTTTCGATACCTTGTGCAATGCAATATCCAGTATACGCCCAAGACCAAAAACAATTGGCGTTATCGGTCATTGCATTTTTTATTTTCCCAAATTTGACCTCCCACTCTTTTAACGCTGCCACCGCTGCCGCTGCCGAATTGAGTTTGCAGGCACGAACTAGTGTCTGTCGCGTAAGAGTATCAACTAAAACTATAAAAAATTTATTACCTGCAGCAGACTTCTGAACTGGCCCCACAAAATCTAAGGCAACCACCGCATTCGGAGCTGTCGAATGCTGGACATAACCCAACTCCGCGCATGGTGTTCTTTTTTGAAAACGCTGACACACCTCACACGCCGACACTCTTCGTTTTATTTCTTCGTATGAAAAACCCTTTTTCAACCTCTGTTCGCGAGCCCACGACTGGTAGATACCCACATGTCCCTGATGTATCTCTCGCCAATCTTTTTCCGTCGATTTAACTGTCGCGGCATGTACCTTTTTTCCTTCTTCAAAACGTGATAACAAATCAGGAACCACGTTGGCCGCCCCTGGAATAAATCTGACATCAGGAGCGACCGCCAATATTTTATCAAGCCGCCTCTTGATAAAATCACTAGTGTTACCTGGATTCATAAAGCTTTGAACGGAGGAATTATCCGTCATTACAATTACTTGCTGACTAAAAATCCATGGCCTGAACGCATCCAGCGCCCGTAACAAAGCTTCCAGTTCCAACTCATTAGACATTTTGTGTCTAAATGACTTATCCCAAGTCCCACTAGCACACTTCATTATTTTCTGTTTATTTAATAAAACTGACCCCCACCCATACTTTGAAGCGTCTACAGACACAACAAAGGACTGAGAATCCTTGTCAACATAACTGCAACGCACCGTGTGTGCATGTAAAAAGGTCAAAAATTCTTTCCAAATCACCTCACTCGACAACAATTCCGCCTGCTGCAAACTCTCCAGCGCTTTCTGCCCTTGATAAACGAAACGTGCCAACTGATTAAACCACCCTCTCACCGAACGCCACTCAGTTTTGGTTACTGGCTTCTTCAATGTTTCCAGCTTATTCCAAAGCTTTGCACCCGGCGTCATTCCTTGCGTAGATAATTTTATCCCCAAAAATTCGAACTCAGTTTGAAAGAAGGCACACTTTTTGTATCCTACAGTCCAGCCATCCCTCTGTAATTCGTCCAGCAAAATTCGTAGGTCTCTTTTATGTTGTGCCTTATTTCCCGACAACAAAATAACATCATCCAAATAAGATAAAATCTGAGAATTCATTCTTTTTTGAGCCCGAACTATAGCGGTCCTGATTGCCCGAGTAAACTCAAAACTGGCATTAGAGTACCCTTGCGGAAGCCTATTCCACACATACCAACGATTTTTGCATTGCAAGCCCATAAATCGAGACGCATCAGCATGCATTTTCACTTGAAAATAAGCGTCCTTCAAATCGAGGGAGCTGCCAATCGAAAATGGTTTAACTCCAGCAATCGAATGCTCAACAGTTGGCAGCTGACAAGGCCTTTTCCCGATACATGCATTCAGTCTTCGAAAATCAGAAACCCACCGAGTCAGGGTTTTGTCTTTTTTCGGTATACCAAAAATTGGAATCAGAAATGGTTCCTCATGTACCTCTCGAACGATGCCCTGGCTCTCCCACTCCTGAATTTGGGACCAGAGCTTTTCCTCCTCCGCTGGGCCACTGAGTAAAGACTTAGCATGCTCTTGAGGAGGGGGCAAAAACTCGAAAGGCAATGGTCCCACTGTGTGAGACTTGCAGCAACCCAAGGTATTAGAAAACACCTCTGGAAATTCTCGAATTAACTCCACCACGTCAGGATCCGGGGTAATTCTTGGTTCTGTAGCTGGCTCTGGAAGGGGAGGCACGAGAGAGGCACGAGTAGGACAGGCGGTAGGTGCTGGGGCTGCTGGGAGAGAGGAAATCTTCCCTGCCAACTCCGGGGGGAGGCGGAAAGGACAGGTGGAGGGACGAGAGGGAATCGGGAACGAGGAGGGGGAGTCGGGGACAGAGATAGGACTTGGGCCGATTTTTTGGTCCGGCTCCGGTCCGGTCCGGTTACGGTCGGGTTACGGTCACCGTACTACGGCCGTAACTCCGTACCGTAACCGGACTTGTTTACTCCGGTTACGGTCCGGCTGATTTACGGTTGGTTACGGTCCTGGTTACGGTGGTTTTTTATGGTTTACGGTTTTACGGGTTACGGTGTTACGGTCAGAATTTACGGTGGTCCGGTGGGTCAATTACGGTGTTACGGTCAGTCTTTTACGGTTGTTTTTACGGTCCGTAGTGCACCGTAGTTGCCAAAGTACGGTACGGGATGTACGGAGTCATTACGGGTCACTACGGTTGCTACGGTCACACCTGATACAGGGAGAAACATCCACAGAGTGGTTGTAAAACCATTTATATTTGTTCCCACCCAGCCCAACATCCCACAGAGTCCCAACAGGTCATGAACCCACAGAGTCACAACCATTAACTCAAATGATCCCACCCATCAACCCACAGAATCCCAACTGTTTATCAACCCACAGTATCCCAACAGCCCATCAACCCACATAATTCCAACAGCCCATAAACCCACAGAGTCCCAACAGCCCAAAAACCCACAGAGTCCCAACAGGTCATGAACCCACAGAGTCACAACCATTAACTCACATGATCCCACCCATCAACCCACAGAATCCCAACAGCCCATCAACCCACAGTATCCCAACAGCCCATCAACCCACAGAGTCCCAACAGCCCATCAACCCACAGAGTCACAACCATTAACTCACATGATCCCACCCATCAACCCACAGAATCCCAACTGTTTATAAACCCACAGTATCCCAACAGCCCATCAACCCACATAATCCCAACAGCCCATCAACCCACAGAGTCACAACCATTAACTCACATGATCCCACCCATCAACCCACAGAATCCCAACTGTTTATAAACCCACAGTATCCCAACAACCCATCAACCCACATAATCCCAACAGCCCATCAACCCACAGAGTCACAACCATTAACATCCCATCGGATGATTCATTTTGATTCTATTTTTTTTTTGGTTTTCCCCCCCCCTTCCCCCCCCTTCCCCCCCCTCCCCCCTTTCCCCATTGAATCACCCCCCCCCTCCAATCAACCCCGCTCTTCACACCAGCCCGATAAAAGTGAAAGCTCGGTGACGTGATCATCGGATAACCGTGACCTTCTAGAACGCACTATGTGTCCCAGTTTTGAGAACGCACGCTCACTAGCAGCTGAGCTGCTTGGGACAGCAAGATACCGACGAGCCAACTCACTGACTATCGGAAGTCGACTTTTATTTTCCCGCCACCACACCAGGGGTTCACTACACTTGCCCATATTCTGTCTCTCACCCAGAAATCTGTCTATTTCATGCAAAGCCAAGGTCCTGTCACCCCCACCACCACCGTCATCGCTGTCATCGCTGCACAAGACTGTGCTTATGTTCCCTTTTCTTTTTTTGGTTTGTGTGGCTTGGACGGTGATCTCCCCCTTCTCGATCAGATCACGTGCATGATCCGAAAGCAGTATCCTTAGGTGCCTCAGCATGGAGGACTTGTGGAAGAGGAGTCTCTCAGGGCCAAACCGGAGCATCCCCTGGGGAGCAGGAAAATCAGCTTGGTTGTCGGGCAGCAGTTGCAAAAACAGGTACGCTTCTTCGAGGGATCGCCACCGCACTGACACATCCATAAGAGCGCACAACATCCAGGCCAGCCCGAGCTGCGGGTCGCTCCATTCCTTCTCCAGCTTGTCCACCATGGCATACACAATTGGCGACAGCGCCTGGATGTTCGGTGGGGGGGATCTCCCCTCCTTCACGGCCTCCACATTTGTTCTGATCCAGTCTTTCCAAAAACTGTGGATCCTCGCGAACGTCAGGACCACTGTTAGTCTTTTAGCGCTCACGAGGTAGTTTGGGATAGAGCCGAGGGTGGCTGACGCATGTGGGTTCACAAGTAAGACAGATTAGACCCAGAGTTTGGGGCATGCGTCAGCGTACTACACTTAGGGGTACTTAAGAGGCCCACTCGTTGTTTTGACATTCCATTCTAGTTGTAAGAACTCGGGATTCGTGGGATTGGTGTGTTCCCGCTTGTGTGTGTGTTTGTGTGTGTGTGTCTAAGTGTTTGCCTGACGCAATCACTTATCCAACCAAGTGCTCTAGTAGCGTTCACAACCGCGCTAGCTAGAGAGTTGTCTAAAGCAACAAACCCCACAAGTATACTTGCGTTAGCCAGCAAGTTATCACGAATCCAACCAACACAGCCGACCACTATTGCGTCACCCACAAGCTTCACTATCAATTGGTTTCGGAGCAAGGCAAGAACTTTAAGTTCTTGAGATCGAAACTTGTGAACGTGGCGCAACAAACGTTTTTGTTTGTTTGTTTGGTAGAGAGAAACTCCAACCGTGGTTGTTGAGTACTCCCAAATAGTGGCTGAGAGACCATGGCTGACCGTGACCACGCATTGGCGGTGCGCGAGCCTCAAGTTGAAGAGCCAGGGATTGAACCTGAGTTCGATGAGGAATTGCCTGACGCACCCAATGTGGTGTACCAACAAATAAACGTCCAGAACATCCACAATGTCCAGCAAGCAGCTGTCGACATAGACATGGGAGCTGATGCGGAAGCCTTAAGAGAGGATGTGGATGCGGTCCATGACCGTGTGGATGATTTAGCCCACGGGCTAAGGGGTCACCTGCAGCAAGTTGACCAGACACTGGGGCAGAGGCTAGCCCATACTGAGGCCTCTGTGTCGAACCAACTGGCTGGCGCATCAGAGGTGATCGGGCAGGCGCTGGAAACACAGCACCAGCATGCGCAACAGGTTGAGGCCACACAGCATGCGGTGGTGTCGCAACAAGAGAAGCTGGAGTCAGTAGCGGCTCAACATAGTCGATACGAGCAGAGGCTATTACGCCAAGATATCGACCATAGAAAAGAAAGAGCCGAGATCAGAGCTTCTGTGGATGCAATAACGAGGAGAATGGATGCCGCAGACATTCTAGCGGACTCTCGTTTTGCTGACTTAAAAGAAGCAACTGAAGCATCAGCACTTCAGTTAAAACAACTCTCCGAGTTATCCCTTGTTCAAGGGCGGAGAATTGAAGGCTTATTAGGAACTGTTGCGGATTCCAACGAAAAAGTCGAACGGACTCTAGAATTGTTTCGGGAGTCCTTGCACAAACAAGGTGCTGAGGTGAAGCGTTTGCAGAGCTCAAGAGTAGCAATTCAAAAAGATTTGATTGCCTTGGAGAAAAAGGCATCCAAAACCTGGGATCAGCAGCAAGATGCAGCTGATGTGGTTGCCTTAAGATTATCTGGCCTGGAACAAAGCATGGAGGATGTGAGTGGCGGAAGTCAGAGTGCCCAAAGTGGAAGTGATGCTCGTGCAGTATCACCAGAGCGAGAAGAATCAACTTCTCCTGAGCCTGAGGACTCAGCCTTTGGGATGCCACTGCCGAAGAAATCAGTAAAGCAGTTGGCTGCATCATGGCCGCCACTAGACCAGAGCTTTGCGGTAGGAATGGTTGGGGCAGGAACCTCAACAATACCGGCTCCTCCAGCAGTACAGGTCGAGGAGGGTGAAATTGTTGCTGCAGAAGCACCACCATGCACTGCAGTGGACAGCGCACCAGACGCTGATTTCACATTCCCTCAATTGATACCTCCAAGTACAAGAGCTCAGCCTGGTATACGCATCTCAGAACCCGACTCTGCCGATGGATCACGTAGACCCACACGAACTAACCCAAGAGTTCTCTCCTCAGCAGAAGTGTTATATCAAATTGACCTTGAGCGTGCTAAGGCACAGGTCAGAGAAGAGAAAGGAAAAGAACCCATGCAGATCCCCACACGTACTGGAAGATTGGGACTTGGGTTAAGTGCTTTGGGAGCAAGGGTAGAAAATAATCCCTTTGCTGCACTTGGTTCATATGAGTCTACTGGTGGACCCAGTCGAGTTCCTCGCATGCGAGGTAACTTTGGAGACCCTGGTGATGACGACCCAGATGATGATGGCGGTGATGATTACCGCGACAGGCGAAACCGCCCACCTTCCCGTATTCCAGGTGCGCCTGATGGCGGAGGAGGTGGTGGCGGCGGTGGAGATGGTGGAGGCGGTGGACCTCCCGGTGGACCTCCTGATGGAGGTGGAGGTGGAGGTGGCGCTGGACCAGCAGGCCCAGGACCTCCTAGGCAAGGACAGTGGTTGCCTAGCACCGTCAAGTTGCAGATGCCTCGCGCATTTAACGGAAGTGGAGAACCAAAAGCCCGTAAATGGCAAGTGCTCATGACGCGGTACTTGAGAACCTGCGGAGTGCATGAAGCACAGTGGCAATCGATTATGGCCACTAACCTTTATGGGGCTGCCTCGGATTGGTTAACGATGCAAGAGTTGAAAATTCACCGAGGTGAAAGACCACCCTTCCGTGACTGGATGGACTTCATGGATGGCTTAGCTACAGCTTTCGAATTCTCTAGTGATCGAGATGAAGCGTGGCGTGACCTCCACAAACTCAAGCAGACTGGAACCGTGAAACAGTTTGTAAAAGAGTTTCAGCGGTTAGTCTTGAGGATTCCAGACCTCGAAGAGGATCACCAGTATTTGCTCTTCGTGGATGGACTTAAGAGTGAAGTTCAGAAGTTAGTCGCTGCAACGGTACCTCGAGATGTCGAGGCTGCCATCATATCCGCCGAACGATTGGAAGCCCTTGGAGTTGGAACACAAGGCCAAGGAGGGCAGACCAATCAGAAAAAGAAAGGAGTCTGGCGTGGTGGAAGAAAGAAGAAAGGCCAGAATCAGGGTCAGCAGCAGCAGAACCCTACACCACCAGCCCAAGCACCACCACAAGCTGCCGCAGGAGTGCAACAGCAGCAGCAACAGCAACAAGGACGAGGAGGAGGACGTGGTGGTGGTGGACGTGGACGCGGTGGTGGTAACCGTGGAAGAGGACAAGCCAATCAGGGAAGACAGAACCCCCAGGGGGGAGGGGGATATAATTGTTATCTTTGTGGAAAGAAGGGTCACCCTGTGAGGCAATGTCCTAGATTGGAGGAGGTGAAAAACCTCCCCGATGTAAAAAAAATGTTAAACTGACCGCCAGGCAGGAAACTGCTTCGTCTGAGCCTGGCCGACGCAAACGTCGTAAGCGAAATAGAGTTCGTAGGCGGCGTAGGAAGCTAAGATCAAAAGTAGGTGCCTCGAAAAAGGTTAAAAGTACTCACAGCGGAAAACCTGGGGCGCGGACTAGTACACCGCGTGAAGAGAGAACAGAGACACTCTCCACATCTACCCAATCGGCACATGACAACTGCGATTGGAAAAATGAACAGAAGGAAAGCACACCGGATGAGATGGACGCGCCTCATGCGTCATCTGCATCTCTTCCCTCTGTTAGTGAATCTGTGGGCTCATTGGAGTCGCAGAGTAGTCTACAGGAGTCCCTGCCTGCAGACGTAGACGATAGTGGGTCAGAAACAACCCAGCGGTCTACCACAGAGCGAGTTAATGTGTCAGAAGTTCGATCAACTTCATCAACCAAGGGTGACACATGCCCTCTGTTAAAAATTCAAGAAGTGCCTGTGAGAGGGTACGAAGTAAAAGCACGGATCAAGACCACGGACCTTTATGCATTCATTGATTGTGGAAGTACCGCAAACTATATCAATGATAAGGTAGCGCGTGATCTCGGGTTGTCGATTACACCAAGCTCAAAGAGAGCAATGTTGGCAAACGGAGATATTAAAGAACTGGCTGGCAGCTGTAACGACCTCCGAGTAAAGATAGGAGGGTTGAAGTGCAAAATGAAAGCGGATCTGTTCCCAGACCTTGGTTATGACCTAATATTGGGCATGCCTTGGTTGCAGAAAGAAAACCCCCGCATAGACTTTCAGCAAAATGAGATTTCAGTTTGCAAAAACAGCCAAGTGTTTCATCTCCCGTTGCGTCATCCAACCCAAGAGAGTATTGAACCTGAACGAAAAGTACAGTCGATACTGCAAGAAGTGCCAGTGACTGAGTGTTCAGCTAAGAGAATGATGCGTCATCTCAAAACAGAAACAGCATTCATGGTTGTAGTGCAAGAATCTGAAGAGAAAGCTTTAGGCCAACATGAATTGCCTGACGCAATAGAGCGAACACAGCCATTCAACACTGAGGATGAGATTGGCAAACTTATTCGTTCAGACACCCCTGCCGAAATTAAAAAGGTGGTAGAAACACACCGTGGTGTGTTCCCTCGTGATCTACCCCCAGGGATCCCTCCGAAGAGAAAAGGTCATGAGTTTAAGATAGACCTGGAGGATCCAACACCTATCCATCGTCCAATATACAAGCTTTCACCAGCAGAGCTGGATGAAGTGAAAGCACAAGTGGACTACCTTCTGGAACAGAAGAAAATCAAACCATCCGAGTCCCCTTGGGGCGCGCCAATCCTATTTGTACCGAAAAAGGATGGAGGCTTAAGGATGTGCGTGGATTACAGGTGGATCAATAAGGTGACGGTGAAAAACCGATATCCTTTACCCCTGCCAGAAGAATTGATGGATAGAGTGTTCAAAGCCAAAGTGTTCTCAAAGTTAGATCTGCGATCAGGCTATTGGCAATTTCCAGTAAGGCCATCTGATACAGATAAAACAGCGTTCCGCACGAGATACGGTCACTTTGAGTTTTTGGTAGCGCCTTTTGGGCTAACCAATTGCCCAGCGCAATTCCAAACTCTAGTGCAAGACCTACTCACAGAGTTTTTAGATGATTTTGTTGTTGTCTTTATTGATGACATACTCATCTTCTCTGAAAACATGGAACAGCATGCCGAACACTTAGAGAAAGTCCTGGCGCGACTAGCAGAATATCAGCTTTTTGCTAAGGCAAGTAAAAGTGAGCTGGCTGTCGCAACAGTAGACTATCTTGGCTACCGCATTAGCGGAAGTGGGTTAGAACCACAGGAACAAAAAGTGAAGGCAGTGAAGGAGTGGAAGGAACTACAGAGTGTTAGCGATGTACGTAGTTTCCTTGGAATGGTTTCATACTACAGGAAATTCATTCCCCAGTTTGCACATGTTGCTGGACCACTCCATGATTTAGTGAAAAAAGACCATCCCTGGAGGTGGGGACAGGTTGAGCGTGGCGCATTCAATGAACTGAAAAAGCGTCTAAGTCAAGCTCCCGTCCTTATTTTTCCAGATGCGACACTGCCTTACACTGTGATCACTGATGCGTCGAATGAGGCCATCGGTGCCGTGTTAACACAGGATCACGGAGAGGGGCTACAGCCAATAGCTTACCTCTCACGTAGATTCAAGCCTGCCGAGCTTAACTATGCACCATACGACAAAGAGTTGTGTGCAATATGTTATGCGATGGTGCAGTGGAGACATTATCTAGAAGGTTGTGCGGGTGGAGTAACAGTGTTCACTGACCACCAACCTCTGACGCATATTCTGTCGCAGAGGAACCTTTCTAGAACCCAAGCAAGATGGCTTGAGGCGGGGTACCTGACTTCGATCAACCCCAAGATCTCCTATATCAAAGGCAAGGCTAATGTGTTAGCAGATGCTCTCTCCCGCAGTGTTCCTAAGCCCGTGGAAACTGCGATGAACATTTCCACTTGGCAAGTGCATCAAGCAAGCCAAGACGAGTGGAAACAAGCCCTCCAAGCTGATAACTCCTTGGTGAAGATATGGCGGAAGCTTGAGAGTGGCGAGGAAGTTGAGGGATATTTCCTCAGAGAGGGAATACTCTGGACGGTCCCAAAGAGAGGATTAGTCGAGAAAGTGGTGGTTCCTAAAGGCCAGCGCAATAAGATTATGAAGGAGTGCCATGAGACACCTTCAGCAGGCCATACAGGACCAGCGCGAACAGGAGAAATCCTAGCGCGGCGATATTGGTGGAAGGGGTGGATGAATGAGTTGAAGGCATTTGTGCGCGAATGCCCTGTGTGCCAACAAATAAAGGCTGACACACAGAAGCCTATGGGCTTACTTCAACCCCTGCCAATACCTGAGCGGAAGTGGGAGCAAATTACCACTGACTTGGTGACAGATCTACCAGCATCCAATGGGTTTACTGCTGTAGCTGTCTTTGTCGATAGACTTACCAAGTTTGTGCATTTCGCCCCATGTACTAAAGAGATTACCGCTGCAGGATACGCCCAACTTTTTATCGAACATGTTTACCGCAACCATGGCCTACCTAAAGTGATTGTGTCTGATAGAGACCCTCGCTTTACCAGCAAGTTCTGGCAGACGCTTTTTAAAGCTCTGGGTACAGAGATTCGTATGAGTACAGCTTACCACCCTCAAACGGATGGGCAGAGTGAGGTTACCATACGTACTCTGGAAAATTTCCTGAGGCCATATGCTGAGAGGTATCCCCATAAGTGGGTTGAGTATTTACCTACAGCAGAGTTTGCAGCAAACAATGCAGTGAATGCGAGTACAGGGTTCGCACCTGCATACTTGATGTATGGGTACCATCCAGAAACACCAAACATTGGTGGGACGGCAACGCAATTTCAAGTGGAAGCAGTTAAGACTATGGTAGCACGGATGGCACAGGACTTAGATACCGCAAAAGCATATTACTCTAGAGCACAACACAGAATGTGTGTGAGTGCAAACAAGAAGAGGAAAGATATTGCTTTTGAGAAAGGGGATAAAGTCCTGATAAAAAGCCGTTTTATTCCGTTGGCTGCTTTGAACAAAGTGAGTCCAAAACTGCGCCGTCGATTTGTGGGTCCCTTTGAAATTGTGGAGAAAATATCAAAGGTGGCTTACAGAGTTCAACTTCCGGAAACATGGCTCATTCACCCAGTGTTTCATGTTTCTAAGTTCAAGCGTTATCACGCCTCGAGTGATAACAGCAGGCAAATACAACCTCCAGAAGGAGAGTTGATTGGTAGCGAAGTAGAGTATGAGGTCGAAAATATCCTAAGGGCTAGAGGTAAACGCAATCGCGAATACCTAGTGCTGTGGAAAGGATACGATCTACTTGACGCTACTTGGGAACCTGAAGCTAATCTGGTTAACGCACCAGATATACTTCGCGCATTTAAAGAGAAAGAAAGAAAAGAGTTGCAGAAAGGAAGAGAATAGGGAAACAGAGTGTTTGATGGCTAAGGTGGAACTCCTTATAGCAAGGGGGCGCGAAAAAGGATACCTTAGAAAAACTCTGTCGACTTCCAAACCAACTCTTTAACTTTAATGCGTTAGGTGCCTAAGTTATTTGGCTGGCGCAGTAAGTGTAGCTTCAGTAGTACTTTAGAAACCGGGCAAACGATGTCACATTCGAGATAGTGTGGTTGTTCCGAGAAAACCCCTATCAAGTGACGTGTTGAGGTGGTCTTGACGAGACTCCAACCGAGCAAAACGTTGGTGTCTCACCCCAATAACCCAACGAGGAAAGTGTACGAGTCACCCAGCCTTATAAGCGCAGCCCTCGAACCATTTTGCCCTAGTGTTTGTGTGAACGGAGCGAGCTCCTGAGTGAAAAAGAGTCTAAAGACGCACAAACCGTTGTTTATATCTTTCTTTCCGACAAACATAATGGCTGCCGATACACCCGCCGCAATTATTGCGAGGTTGGAAGCGGAGGTAGCTCAAAAAGAAGAGGAGCTGCAGCACTTTACGTCGACCGCAGAGGAGGTGCTGCAGAACAATGAGGCCTTAACCCGGCAGCTCTCAGAGTTGAGTGACCGGACGAAAGCAGCTGAGGCTGCGAAGGAGGCAGCGGAGAAAGCCAAGGAAAAGGCGGAGGCGGAAAAGAAAGAAGCGGAGGACAAGACCAAGGTCTTGGAAGAAAAATTGGAAGCCATGAAGCTGAAAAAGCAAAGGTTCCAATCTCACATGATGGCTAACCATCGTGAGAATGACCTCCGTAAACAAGCTCTCGGGGGAATAGTGGATCGATTTACCGCGGTAGAGGAAACGCTGCAGCGAGCTGTAGCAACCGCGTGGAGTGCAGCAGCCAACAACCTTAAGAAGGAATTGGCAGAACAAGAGCTGCAGATCGATTTGCTGGGAGAGTCCCTCAGAGACGGCTCTGAAAAACTTCAAGTGCAGAGCGAAACAACGGACAAGATGCTGCGTTTGAACCCGGCGGTACCAGCACCACGGGTACGCGAAGAACTGGATCGCCAAGTCCAAGTTCTGTTGTCAAACGCAACACTTGATCTGGAACCGTCCAAGGACGATGATGCGGGAGGCTCAAGCAAGGGCAAGGGGAAAGGGAAAAACAAACGCCCAAGCTCGCCGTGTAGGGATGAAGATCCACACGGAAAGAGAAGGCGAGAGGACGGTGACGATGAAGGTGGTGAGCCACCGAGGGATCGTATGCCTGGAGATGCAGCAAGAGCCAACTTGTTACTCAAGTTAAAGGCTGCCGCATTAAAGACTCCAGCACCCTCACAACCAGCACCAACAGTTCAGACTCCCGGAGATGAGGCTACCGCAATAGCACATGGGGAGGACTTATTCGACATGAGAGAGGAGGAGCTTTTGGACTTGGATTTTAACGAAGAAATTGACTTCGGCAGTCCACCTCCTAGGCTCGAAGGTCCTAGTTCTGAACTGGAGGACGGGGAAATCAGAAATGATGAAGGGCCAAGCCAGGTGACAGAGGTTCAACGTGCGGTCCATCCACCGTTGGAGTTAGCTCCAACAGAAGCAGCACTTCGGGCTTTCCGAGAAAAGGTTAAGCTCAGGAGATTAAGGGCGGCTGCTCAGGACAAAGTGGATGCTGCACCTAGCGAAGTGAACCTGTCACGGGAGGATATCGAGGAGGCTTGCAACCCCATCACTGCGTCAGAGAAATGGCCGAAGGTCCAATATACTAACCCCAGGGACCGAGCCTTGCAAAATTACCGCGGCAACCGGCACTTTCACGAGTTGCCCATGTGCATTTGGTGCGGGAGAAGCCCAATGCAGGCAAGTGCTCAGCGGCTGACGCAGAAGAAGTATTCCGTCCTTCCTTGTGGGTATCACCTCGTGTGTGATGCTCATTGGTTGGCATACTCGATGCTGGGGCGCATCGTCACAGCGGTCCAAAAAGTCGCGGAAGTGGACAACAAGTCCATTGCCACCGTCTCCCCATTCTCTCTACCTGCCCATATGTTAAAGCTGACACGCTCGACGTTCGAAGAAATCCCTCCGTTCCCGGCTGAGCACGAGAAGTTGCCACACTGCAACATGTGTGTGAAGCGGCAGCTCAAGGTGTCCGGCATCACAAGGGATCTGCCATTCCTTAAGTCCAAGAGGGTGGCTGCCGCATTTGATCCCTGTGTCCGGTATCGTGCAGTGCAGCAAGCGCATGCGCAGGAGCAGCGTGCTATCCAGCAAGCGCAAGCGCAGGAACAGCGTTAAGGAGGCGGGAAAAGGAGTTATCGTCGACCAAGTGTGTGCGTGCAGCAGCTGTCAGAGACGTCAGAGCAAGAGACAGGTCCAAGACAGTTGGGTGTGGGTATGGGAGTGGGTGAGTTTTGTGTTTGTGTTTTTGTGTTTTTGTTTTTCTTTGTGTTTTGGTGTGCGTGGGCGCCCACTTTTTGCGGGGGGGGCGTATGTTAGTCTTTTAGCGCTCTACGAGGTAGTTTGGGATAGAGCCGAGGGTGGCTGACGCATGTGGGTTCACGAGTAAGACAGATTAGACCCAGAGTTTGGGGCATGCGTCAGCGTACTACACTTAGGGGTACTTAAGAGGCCCACTCGTTGTTTTGACACTCATAGTTACTTTGTAAGAACTCGGGATTCGTGGGATTGGTGTGTTCCCGCTTGTGTGTGTGTTTGTGTGTATTAAGTGTTTGCCTGACGCAATCACTTCCCAACCCAAGTGCTCTAGTAGCGTTCACAACCGCGCTAGCTAGAGAGTTGTCTAAAGCAACAAACCCCACAAGTATACTTGCGTTAGCCAGCAAGTTATCACGAATCCAACCAACACAGCCGACCACTATTGCGTCACCCACAAGCTTCACTATCAGAGAGTGGAGAGGAGGCGCACAGGAGGAGAGGTGGAGGACACCCTATCGCAGTGGACGACAGGAGAATGGGCGCGTGATAACAACCGGCGGGAACAGTCCACCAAAAATCCATGTTGTTCCAGGAATGGGAAGCCCAAAATTAATGACGGCCCTTTTCCTGAAAGCACATATAACGACAGAGCAAATGTTTCGTTCGCCGTAGGCGAGACTCGAACCTCCATCTCCAATTGCCTAAGAATAGGAGCGGATTCGCCGTTACCAAACATCACAGTACGATCACAGGGGCGCATGCTGCCCTCCTGATGCAAGGATTTGACGAGAGCCAGCTGCACAAAGCTGTGAGTCGCGCCTGTATCCACTAAGGCGGACAGCCGTGTGTCATGTGCCCAAAGGGGGACATGGAGTGATTTTTTTTGTTTGCCTTGGACATGGTTGCACTTCAAGGGAGGCACAGGATCTGAAAGTCGATAGCTGAGCAATTCCACCTGTTCGCCTGCATCAGAGGTCGTCGTCGACGATCCCAAAATCGTTTCCACCACTGGAGCGTCCAACATGGATACATCGCGAGAAGAAGACGACGCAATATCCAAATCAGCGAAAGCCACCTGACGCGAGGGCGCCCCATCATTCAAATTCGCAGGCGAATGTGTCCTTGCTTCTGATCCACCAGCGATGGGCGCAGTCCACAAAAACGGGGATACAGGAGGAACTTCGACAGTTCGAGCAACAGGTCGATTTGGAGGAGAGGAAGGAGGCGACAACTGTTGTAGCACACGATCCGGAATCGTCAATTTAGCAAGATCCACATCCCGAAGCTGCAGCCCCAAAAATCGTGCAGTCGTTAACGTAGGCCCACTGTTCACCACTTCACCCTCGTCCTCGCAAGACACTGCAACCGAACAATTGTTTTGCGAGAAGTCTTCTCGTGCATCATGATATTCCGTGACAGAAGGATTCTCTGCCTGGATCACGATCGACGACTGTGGAGGTTGGGAACATGGTACAGTCGTCATAGGAAACAATGCATCAGCTTCATCGTCGTTTAACTCGGTCACACGCCTCACCCGGTCTGCATCATCAGATCCTTGGCCAGATCGTTCGTCAGAGTAATCACCAAGTACCTCAGTGTGATCGCGAAAACGTAATTGCTGAATTCCCATGTCTTGCATATGACGATGCATGTCTTTACTTCCCAAGCGCTGTAGATGTTCCTGAGAAAGCTGTCGATAATATCGACCTGTCGTTACCAACGCCTTCCACGCCGCCACCAAAGACATAGGACCGTCAATGCGATCAAAATGGATTTTATCGCCTTCCACAACTGGAGGTCGCGTTTTCCCTCGCTGGTACTTTAAGCCCTGCGTTCGCTGATCCATGCCTGATCCTTCCTCTTCCATCAAACCATGCGCCCCCAACTGTAACTGATCCAAATCCATATAATCAGGCGCTGGGAGTTTTCCTGGAGAAGTCGACACTGTGTTCCAATTGACGTAAGTAACGACCGTTTCTTCCAACTTGTCGAGAGAACAATTAGTCAAGGGAGTGACCGCCAAACCTTGTTGAAGGGACAGGGGCAACTTTCTGTACAAAATGTGTGCTGCACGTTGCACATCCAACTGAGAGGCAGGATACGATTGTGCTCTCAAAACGAATCGTTTGACAAAACCTCATAAAGATTCGTGAGGTCCCTTCTTCATATTAGTGAGCAACCTCTCGACATCCAGTGTCGTCGGATGTGGCAGAGTTTCCCCCAAGCGTTTTCGTAAACAGTCCCATCTGTGTGTCGTCGTGAATCCTCCCGTGGGAATCACTCCTCCGTGAAACTCGTTCACCAACTCAGTAGCGTCTTTTTCCGCCATTTCTGTGGTAATTCTGGCGATAACTTGGCCGCCCGAGGTATTCAGATCAAAGTATTTGAGCAGCGCTTTAATTCGCGAGCCAAACGATGTGTTGGCCGCAGTCACCACCGCCCACAGCCATTGGTCCAGTTCTTGCGTCCAGGCTGAGTAGCGCCGCTCCCCAGTCGAAGGTCCAGGATGCTGTTCAACCCCTCCTATCTGAAGAAGAGTTAACAGCAACGCCCTCGAAACCCAACGCAAAAACTCGACAAGTGTTACCGGACGAGGAGCAAGGGACGCGCTCCATATTTTTCGCCGCTCCTTGCGACGTAACATGTTAGTCTTTTAGCGCTCTACGAGGTAGTTTGGGATAGAGCCGAGGGTGGCTGACGCATGTGGGTTCACGAGTAAGACAGATTAGACCCAGAGTTTGGGGCATGCGTCAGCGTACTACACTTAGGGGTACTTAAGAGGCCCACTCGTTGTTTTGACACTCATAGTTACTTTGTAAGAACTCGGGATTCGTGGGATTGGTGTGTTCCCGCTTGTGTGTGTGTTTGTGTGTGTGTGTGTGTTAAGTGTTTGCCTGACGCAATCACTTCCCAACCCAAGTGCTCTAGTAGCGTTCACAACCGCGCTAGCTAGAGAGTTGTCTAAAGCAACAAACCCCACAAGTATACTTGCGTTAGCCAGCAAGTTATCACGAATCCAACCAACACAGCCGACCACTATTGCGTCACCCACAAGCTTCACTATCAATTGGTTTCGGAGCGAGGCAAGAACTTTAAGTTCTTGAGATCGAAACTTGTGAACGTGGCGCAACAAACGTTTTTGTTTGTTTGTTTGGTAGAGAGAAACTCCAACCGTGGTTGTTGAGTACTCCCAAATAGTGGCTGAGAGACCATGGCTGACCGTGAACACGCATTGGCAGTGCGCGAGCCTCAAGTTGAAGAGCCAGGGATTGAACCTGAGTTCGATGAGGAATTGCCTGACGCACCCAATGTTGTGTACCAACAAATAAACGTCCAGAACATCCACAATGTCCAGCAAGCAGCTGTCGACATAGACATGGGAGCTGATGCGGAAGCCTTAAGAGAGGATGTGGATGCGGTCCATGACCGTGTGGACGATTTAGCCCACGGGCTAAGGGGTCACCTGCAGCAAGTTGACCAGACACTGGGGCAGAGGCTAGCCCATACTGAGGCCTCTGTGTCGAACCAACTGGCTGGCGCATCAGAGGTGATCGGGCAGGCGCTGGAAACACAGCACCAGCATGCGCAACAGGTTGAGGCCACACAGCATGCGGTGGTGTCGCAACAGGAGAAGCTGGATTCAGTAGCGGCTCAACATAGTCGATACGAGCAGAGGCTATTACGCCAAGATATCGATCATAGAAAAGAAAGAGCCGAGATCAGAGCTTCTGTGGATGCAATAACGAGGAGAATGGATGCCGCAGACATTCTAGCGGACTCTCGTTTTGCTGACCTAAAAGAAACGGCTGAAGCATCAGCACTTCAGCTAAAACAACTCTCCGAGTTATCCCTTGTCCAAGGGCGGAGAATTGAAGGCTTATTAGGAACTGTTGCGGATTCCAACGAAAAAGTCGAACGGACTCTAGAATTGTTTCGGGAGTCCTTGCATAAACAAGGTGCTGAGGTGAAGCGTTTGCAGAGCTCAAGAGTAGCAATTCAAAAAGATTTGATTGCCTTGGAGAAAAAGGCATCCAAAACCTGGGATCAGCAGCAAGATGCAGCTGATGTGGTTGCCTTAAGATTATCTGGCCTGGAACAAAGCATGGAGGATGTGAGTGGCGGAAGTCAGAGTGCCCAAAGTGGAAGTGATGCTCGTGCAGTATCACCAGAGCGTGAAGAATCAACTTCCCCTGAGCCTGAGGACTCAGCCTTTGGGATGCCGCTGCCGAAGAAATCAGTAAAGCAGTTGGCTGCATCATGGCCGCCACTAGACCAGAGCTTCGCGGTAGGAATGGTTGGGGCAGGAACCTCAACAATACCGGCTCCTCCAGCAGTACAGGCCGAGGAGGGTGAAATTGTTGCTGCAGAAGCACCACCATGCACTGCAGTGGACAGCGCACCAGACGCTGATTTCACATTCCCTCAATTGATACCTCCAAGTACAAGAGCTCAGCCTGGTATACGCATCTCAGAACCCGACTCTGCCGATGGATCACGTAGACCCACACGAACTAACCCAAGAGTTCTCTCCTCAGCAGAAGTGTTATATCAAATTGACCTTGAGCGTGCTAAGGCACAGGTCAGAGAAGAGAAAGGAAAAGAACCCATGCAGATCCCCACACGTACTGGAAGATTGGGACTTGGGTTAAGTGCTTTGGGAGCAAGGGTAGAAAATAATCCCTTTGCTGCACTTGGTTCATATGAGTCTACTGGTGGACCCAGTCGAGTTCCTCGCATGCGAGGTAACTTTGGAGACCCTGGTGATGACGACCCAGATGATGATGGCGGTGATGATTACCGCGACAGACGAAACCGCCCACCTTCCCGCATTCCAGGTGCGCCTGATGGCGGTGGAGGTGGTGGCGGCGGTGGAGATGGTGGAGGCGGTGGACCTCCCGGTGGACCTCCTGGTGGAGGTGGAGGTGGAGGTGGCGCTGGACCAGCAGGCCCAGGACCTCCTAGGCAAGGACAGTGGTTGCCTAGCACCGTCAAGTTGCAGATGCCTCGCGCATTTAACGGAAGTGGCGAACCAAAAGCCCGTAAATGGCAAGTGCTCATGACGCGGTACTTGAGAACCTGCGGAGTGCATGAAGCACAGTGGCAATCGATTATGGCCACTAACCTTTATGGGGCTGCCTCGGATTGGTTAACGATGCAAGAGTTGAAAATTCACCGAGGTGAAAGACCACCCTTCCGTGACTGGATGGACTTCATGGATGGCTTAGCTACAGCTTTCGAATTCTCTAGTGATCGAGATGAAGCGTGGCGTGACCTCCACAAACTCAAGCAGACTGGAACAGTGAAACAGTTTGTAAAAGAGTTTCAGCGTTTGGTCTTGAGGATTCCAGACCTTGAAGAGGATCACCAATATTTACTCTTCGTTGATGGACTCAAGAGTGAAGTTCAGAAGCTGGTCGCTGCAACGGTACCTCGAGATGTCGAGGCTGCCATCATATCTGCCGAAAGATTGGAAGCCCTTGGAGTTGGAACACAAGGCCAAGGAGGGCAGACCAATCAGAAAAAGAAAGGAGTCTGGCGTGGTGGAAGAAAGAAGAAAGGCCAGAATCAGGGTCAGCAGCAGCAGAACCCTACACCACCAGCCCAAGCACCACCACAAGCTGCCGCAGGAGTGCAACAGCAGCAGCAACAGCAACAAGGACGAGGAGGAGGACGTGGTGGTGGTGGACGTGGACGCGGTGGTGGTAACCGTGGAAGAGGACAAGCCAATCAGGGAAGACAGAACCCCCAGGGGGGAGGGGGATATAATTGTTATCTTTGTGGAAAGAAGGGTCACCCTGTGAGGCAATGTCCTAGATTGGAGGAGGTGAAAAACCTCCCCGATGTAAAAAAAATGTTAAACTGACCGCCAGGCAGGAAACTGCTTCGTCTGAGCCTGGCCGACGCAAACGTCGTAAGCGAAATAGAGTTCGCAGGCGGCGTAGGAAGCTAAGATCAAAAGTAGGTGCCTCGAAAAAGGTTTGTACTCACAGCGGAAAACCTGGGGCGCGGACTAGTACACCGCGTGAAGAGAGAACAGAGACACTCTCCACATCTACCCAATCGGCACATGACAACTGCGATTGGAAACATGAACAGAAGGAAAGCACACCGGATGAGATGGACGCGCCTCATGCGTCATCTGCATCTCTTCCCTCTGTTAGTGAATCTGTGGGCTCATTGGAGTCACAGAGTAGTCTACAGGAGTCCCTGCCTGCAGACGTAGACGATAGTGGGTCAGAAACAACCCAGCGGTCTACCACAGAGCGAGTTAATGTGTCAGAAGTTCGATCAACTTCGTCAACCAAGGGTGACACATGCCCTCTGTTAAAAATTCAAGAAGTGCCTGTGAGAGGGTACGAAGTAAAAGCACGGATCAAGACCACGGACCTTTATGCATTCATTGATTGTGGAAGTACCGCAAACTATATCAATGATAAGGTAGCGCGTGATCTCGGGTTGTCGATTACACCAAGCTCAAAGAGAGCAATGTTGGCAAACGGAGATATTAAAGAACTGGCTGGCAGCTGTAACAACCTCCGAGTAAAGATAGGAGGGCTGAAGTGCAAAATGAAAGCGGATCTGTTCCCAGACCTTGGTTATGACCTAATATTGGGCATGCCTTGGTTGCAGAAAGAAAACCCCCGCATAGACTTTCAGCAAAATGAGATTTCAGTTTGCAAAAACAGCCAAGTGTTTCATCTTCCGTTGCGTCATCCAACCCAAGAGAGTATTGAACCTGAACGAAAAGTACAGTCGATACTGCAAGAAGTGCCAGTGACTGAGTGTTCAGCTAAGAGAATGATGCGTCATCTCAAAACAGAGACAGCATTCATGGTTGTAGTGCAAGAGTCTGAAGAGAAAGCTTTAGGCCAACATGAATTGCCTGACGCTATAGAGCGAACACAGCCATTCAACACTGAGGATGAGATTGGCAAACTTATTCGTTCAGACACCCCTGCCGAAATTAAAAAGGTGGTAGAAACACACCGTGGTGTGTTCCCTCGTGATCTACCCCCAGGGATCCCTCCAAAGAGAAAAGGTCATGAGTTTAAGATAGACCTGGAGGATCCAACACCTATCCATCGTCCAATATACAAGCTTTCACCAGCAGAGCTGGATGAAGTGAAAGCACAAGTGGACTACCTTCTGGAACAGAAGAAAATCAAACCATCCGAGTCCCCTTGGGGCGCGCCAATCCTGTTTGTACCGAAAAAGGATGGAGGCTTAAGGATGTGTGTGGATTACAGGTGGATCAATAAGGTGACGGTGAAAAACCGATATCCTTTACCCCTGCCAGAAGAATTGATGGATAGAGTGTTCAAAGCCAAAGTGTTCTCGAAGTTAGATCTGCGATCAGGCTATTGGCAATTTCCAGTAAGGCCATCTGATACAGATAAAACAGCGTTCCGCACGAGATACGGTCACTTTGAGTTTTTGGTAGCGCCTTTTGGGCTAACCAATTGCCCAGCGCAATTCCAAACTCTAGTGCAGGACCTACTCACAGAGTTTTTAGATGATTTTGTTGTTGTCTTTATTGATGACATACTCATCTTCTCTGAAAACATGGAACAGCATGCCGAACACTTAGAGAAAGTCCTGTCGCGACTAGCAGAATATCAGCTTTTTGCTAAGGCAAGTAAAAGTGAGCTGGCTGTCGCAACAGTAGACTATCTTGGCTACCGCATTAGCGGAAGTGGGTTAGAACCACAGGAACAAAAAGTGAAGGCAGTGAAGGAGTGGAAGGAACTACAGAGTGTTAGCGATGTACGTAGTTTCCTTGGAATGGTTTCATACTACAGGAAATTCATTCCCCAGTTTGCACATGTTGCTGGACCACTCCATGACTTAGTGAAAAAAAACCATCCCTGGAGATGGGGACAGGTGGAGCGTGGCGCATTCAATGAACTGAAAAAGCGTCTAAGTCAAGCTCCCGTCCTTATTTTTCCAGATGCGTCCCTGCCTTACACTGTGATCACTGATGCGTCGAATGAGGCCATCGGTGCCGTGTTAACACAGGATCACGGAGAGGGGCTACAGCCAATAGCTTACCTCTCACGTAGATTCAAGCCTGCCGAGCTTAACTATGCACCATACGACAAAGAGTTGTGTGCAATATGTTATGCGATGGTGCAGTGGAGACATTATCTAGAAGGTTGTGCGGGTGGAGTAACAGTGTTCACTGACCACCAACCTCTGACGCATATTCTGTCGCAGAGGAACCTTTCTAGAACCCAAGCAAGATGGCTTGAGGCGGGGTACCTGACTTCGATCAACCCCAAGATCTCCTATATCAAAGGCAAGGCTAATGTGTTAGCAGATGCTCTCTCCCGCAGTGTTCCTAAGCCCGTGGAAACTGCGATGAACATTTCCACTTGGCAAGTGCATCAAGCAAGCCAAGACGAGTGGAAACAAGCCCTCCAAGCTGATAACTCCTTGGTGAAGATATTGCGGAAGCTTGAGAGTGGCGAGGAAGTTGAGGGATATTTCCTCAGAGAGGGAATACTCTGGACGGTCCCAAAGAGAGGATTAGTCGAGAAAGTGGTGGTTCCTAAAGGCCAGCGCAATAAGATTATGAAGGAGTGCCATGAGACACCTTCAGCAGGCCATACAGGACCAGCGCGAACAGGAGAAATCCTAGCGCGGCGATATTGGTGGAAGGGGTGGATGAATGAGTTGAAGGCATTTGTGCGCGAATGCCCTGTGTGCCAACAAATAAAGGCTGACACACAGAAGCCTATGGGCTTACTTCAACCCCTGCCAATACCTGAGCGGAAGTGGGAGCAAATTACCACTGACTTGGTGACAGATCTACCAGCATCCAATGGGTTTACTGCTGTAGCTGTCTTTGTCGATAGACTTACCAAGTTTGTGCATTTCGCCCCATGTACTAAAGAGATTACCGCTGCAGGATACGCCCAACTTTTTATCGAACATGTTTACCGCAACCATGGCCTACCTAAAGTGATTGTGTCTGATAGAGACCCTCGCTTTACCAGCAAGTTCTGGCAGACGCTTTTTAAAGCTCTGGGTACAGAGATTCGTATGAGTACAGCTTACCACCCTCAAACGGATGGGCAGAGTGAGGTTACCATACGTACTCTGGAAAATTTCTTAAGGCCATATGCTGAGAGGTATCCCCATAAGTGGGTTGAGTATTTACCTACAGCAGAGTTTGCAGCAAACAATGCAGTGAATGCGAGTACAGGGTTCGCACCTGCATACTTGATGTATGGGTACCATCCAGAAACACCAAACATTGGTGGGACGGCAACGCAATTTCAAGTGGAAGCAGTTAAGACTATGGTAGCACGGATGGCACAGGACTTAGATACCGCAAAAGCATATTACTCGAGAGCACAACACAGAATGTGTGTGAGTGCAAACAAGAAGAGGAAAGATATTGCTTTTGAGAAAGGGGATAAAGTCCTGATAAAAAGCCGTTTTATTCCGTTGGCTGCTTTGAACAAAGTGAGTCCAAAACTGCGCCGTCGATTTGTGGGTCCCTTTGAAATTGTGGAGAAAATATCAAAGGTGGCTTACAGAGTTCAACTTCCGGAAACATGGCTCATTCACCCAGTGTTTCATGTTTCTAAGTTCAAGCGTTATCACGCCTCGAGTGATAACAGCAGGCAAATACAACCTCCAGAAGGAGAGTTGATTGGTAGCGAAGTAGAGTATGAGGTCGAAAATATCCTAAGGGCTAGAGGTAAACGCAATCGTGAATACCTAGTGCTGTGGAAAGGATACGATCTACTTGATGCTACTTGGGAACCTGAAGCTAATCTGGTTAACGCACCAGATATACTTCGCGCATTTAAAGAGAAAGAAAGAAAAGAGTTGCAGAAAGGAAGAGAATAGGGAAACAGAGTGTTTGATGGCTAAGGTGGAACTCCTTATAGCAAGGGGGCGCGAAAAAGGATACCTTAGAAAAACTCTGTCGACTTCCAAACCAACTCTTTAACTTTAATGCGTTAGGTGCCTAAGTTATTTGGCTGGCGCAGTAAGTGTAGCTTCAGTAGTACTTTAGAAACCGGGCAAACGATGTCACATTCGAGATAGTGTGGTTGTTCCGAGAAAACCCCTATCAAGTGACGTGTTGAGGTGGTCTTGACGAGACTCCAACCGAGCAAAACGTTGGTGTCTCACCCCAATAACCCAACGAGGAAAGTGTACGAGTCACCCAGCCTTATAAGCGCAGCCCTCGAACCATTTTGCCCTAGTGTTTGTGTAAACGGAGCGAGCTCCTGAGTGAAAAAGAGTCTAAAGACGCACAAACCGTTGTTTATATCTTTCTTTCCGACAAACATAATGGCTGCCGACACACCCGCCGCAATTATTGCGAGATTGGAAGCGGAGGTAGCTAAAAAAGAAGAGGAGCTGCAGCACTTTACGTCGACCGCAGAGGAAGTGCTGCAGAACAATGAGGCCTTAACCCGGCAGCTCTCAGAGTTGAGTGACCGGACGAAAGCAGCTGAGGCTGCGAAGGAGGCAGCGGAGAAAGCCAAGGAAAAGGCGGAGGCGGAAAAGAAAGAAGCGGAGGACAAGACCAAGGTCTTGGAAGAAAAATTGGAAGCCATGAAGCTGAAGAAGCAGCGGTTCCAATCTCACATGATGGCTAACCATCGTGAGAATGACCTCCGTAAACAAGCTCTCGGGGGAATAGTGGATCGATTTACCGCGGTAGAGGAAACGCTGCAGCGAGCTGTAGCAACCGCGTGGAGTGCAGCAGCCAACAACCTTAAGAAGGAATTGGCAGAACAAGAGCTGCAGATCGATTTGCTGGGAGAATCCCTCAGAGACGGCTCTGAAAAACTTCAAGTGCAGAGCGAAACAACGGACAAGATGCTGCGTTTGAACCCGGCGGTACCAGCACCACGGGTACGCGAAGAACTGGATCGCCAAGTCCAAGTTCTGTTGTCAAACGCAACACTTGATCTGGAACCGTCCAAGGACGATGATGCGGGAGGCTCAAGCAAGGGCAAGGGGAAAGGGAAAAACAAACGCCCAAGCTCGCCGTGTAGGGATGCAGATCCACACGGAAAGAGAAGGCGAGAGGACGGTGACGATGAAGGTGGTGAGCCACCGAGGGATCGTATGCCTGGAGATGCAGCAAGAGCCAACTTGTTACTCAAGTTAAAGGCTGCCGCATTAAAGACTCCAGCACCCTCACAACCAGCACCAACAGTTCAGACTCCCGGAGATGAGGCTACCGCAATAGCACCGGGGGAGGACTTATTCGACATGAGAGAGGAGGAGCTTTTGGACTTGGATTTTAACGAAGAAATTGACTTCGGCAGTCCACCTCCTAGGCTCGAAGGTCCTAGTTCTGAACTGGAGGACGGGGAAATCAGGAATGATGAAGGGCCAAGCCAGGTGACAGAGGTTCAGCGTGCGGTCCATCCACCGTTGGAGTTAGCTCCAACAGAAGCAGCACTTCGGGCTTTCCGAGAAAAGGTTAAGCTCAGGAGATTAAGGGCGGCTGCTCAGGACAAAGTGGATGCTGCACCCAGCGAAGTGAACCTGTCACGGGAGGATATCGAGGAGGCTTGCAACCCCATCACTGCGTCAGAGAAATGGCCGAAGGTCCAATATACTAACCCCAGGGACCGAGCCTTGCAAAATTACCGCGGCAACCGGCACTTTCACGAGTTGCCCATGTGCATTTGGTGCGGGAGAAGCCCAATGCAGGCAAGTGCTCAGCGGCTGACGCAGAAGAAGTATTCCGTCCTTCCTTGTGGGTATCACCTCGTCTGATCCTTCGTTCTTATCCCTTTGATCCGTCTAGTCTCTTGAGCTTATGGTCTTTTGCCTTGCTCTGCGGCGGCGATCACTGTGATGATCTCAGCCCCCTCCCCTCCTTCGCAGTGATCCTCATGCTCTTTCACCTCTCGTTACTACCACTCTCTCGCAAAGGGGGCGGGCCGGTCCACCAACGTCCCGTATCATAACAGGGTCGACCTTTCGACCAAAACGTGTGGTGCAAAAGGACTTGTCATGGTAAGCCAGAGAAGTCCATATAGCACGAGTAAAAACCCCAAGGGGTTGCGCTCCGAAACCATGTTGTGTAAAGTTTGAACTGTACACGATAATAGAACAAAACGTTCGCAGACGAAGTTGCTCCGTGAACTCAAAACAAATAAGGCATCTCTTACAACAACAATAGCCCCTATAAGTATCGCCCCTTTCACTTTCCGACCACAAACGTTCAACACACCGCAACCACAAGTTCCTCCCGTCATCACAACTCGGTCATTCAGCCGCAAACACCCACGCGTCTCATTTCGTCCCATTTCCCCTTCTCATCTAACTACCGACTCTATTTTTTTCACCACAATTTGAACGGAACAAAATCTGAAAGAAAAGAATTCGGATCATGTACTGGCGTCAGCCAAAGATGAGAATAAATGAAGCAATTGCTGCAGCCTAAATCTTTGTTTCATTTTCTAATCCAACTGTTTAAAACTGTTTGAATATTGGATTGAAAAATGCTTTTTTTTCAGTTTCGCTGAAAAGCATTGAAACAACAAACTGTCTTGGAAGGTGGAGGGGTTTTCTCTATCTGGACCCTGTCCTGTCGACACTGTCATCGTAACAGGGGACAGGGCGACCTCCTTTTTCCCTTTGGCTCCTCTGTTACAAAAACCAAAAAAACACATCAACTTCCCTCCATATTTCCAACGTTGGCATTGGACAAGGAGCATTCCCTTTTTTAATTTTGTTCTCACATCGAAACCCAAGTCCCCATGTACATTTGACTTGAAATCAGTCAGATGGGTCCACATGCATGGAAATTCCCAGTATTACACTCAAAAATGAATAATTTTGATTATATTTCATTATATTACCTGCGAACTGGCTCGAATGGCCAGGGCTCGTCTTCAGGATCATGCGGAAGACAGCAAAAAAGACGCTTCCGCACGAACCTGGCGAAGCCAGTTCGCCGCCGGTGAGGTGGGGGAGGGGCACGCTGAACCATCTGATGAACCCTGTACGCCGCCCACCCCTCATGGTTCCTCACCTCATCAAGTTCCCGGCGAAGGCGGGCAATCTCCTCGGTCTGTGAACGGGTCATTGTGCTGCAAAACCATATTGAACAGCTCTCAAATACGACATTGTTGCTCGCGACCTGACCAGGGGCAAACCTTGCGAGACAACCGCCAAACCGAATGTCTAAACGTTGCATCTCAATTCTTGTTTGCAAACGTAAACGCAAACGCTAGCGCTGATTTGCGCTCCCACCTGCTTTGACCTCAGAAGCCACCACCCTGGACGCGACGATTTATGTGCGCGCTAGTTGTTGTCGAAGAAGACCAAGTTCCGAAGCTAAAAAATACTTCTGCGCCTTTTCCCTCTGCCAAAGAACACATCATCATCATTCCTGACCTCCACCCCCGAAACAGATGTCGAAAGAAGAACGTCAAACATTCGGTCGCACATTCTCACTTTCAGGTCCGCCAGTGCCTTCGATAATTCGCCGTCTTTTTGCTCAACCGTGACTTCAAGGTTGCGAGAGATAATTCCTGATGCGCCGATAACTCAAAAAAGTGCTTCAGTAAAGAACGTACTCGTGCGCGTTCTGAAGAAAGGAAGACGGTTCTTTTTCAAGCCCTATGGAAAGGAGTACCGGGCCTGACAGTTACAGTACGCTTTGCTGCAACTACTTTTCCAAACGTATGCTGCATGGATGTTGCACAGTTGGGGTTACGAGCTCTGTGGCGGCTCCTGGCGTTAGTTTTGAGCGAGGTGTGAGACTATCGGTTATGGTGTAAAATAACCAATAATGGTATGGAGACAGTAGAAAAGCAAAAGAATCTCGATATCACATTAAAACAATTAAAAAAAAACCACATCATGACCATTCCCTGTGTGTTTTTTTTATCATCATTTTTGAATGAAAAAACAAAGTACACAAATCCAGGAGGGCGATACAATTTCTTTTCCACGAATTCCGACATCTTTTGAATCCTCCTCACGTCCATATTTTTTTTTTTCAGGAAGCCTTCCCCCTAACAAACCAGCCATACTAAAAAATCCCCACTTAATAGATCACACCACCGCCATTCACTCTGTTCAACTACTCAAAAACGAAAACATTAACCCAAGCACTCTTTATCTTGAATTTTCTCTCACCAAAGCTTCAGCTCCCTTGACAAATCAAATCTGAACTATAACCTTCCTTCTGATCTGACTTTTTCCCTTAAAAAACATAATCGTTTTAATTGAAGAAACCAGCTCCACTCAGGGCCCCAAATGATGAAAAGGATCAAAAAGCTGCATTGGCAAAGTTATGCATGTAATTTATCGTCTTGACGCACATATTTGCAATCCAGATGTCTAGAGAAATGTGAGTGCCAAATTCTTGACATCACCGTATCAAGGCTGGTGCTACCATATTCAATTTTAATCCGATCCCTTTCTGATTCTTCTTGAACAGAATTTGTCCAAAGTTCCATCAAGCTCTCCAGCAGCAATTTAAAGCACAATGTTATTGCTGCTCCCATTTTTTTCCTTTGCCCAAATGCGTTCAAATACCCTCTTTCATAAATAGCCATTCTTTTTATTATTTCTCATACTTGTGGCAACATCAATACTGGTCAAGATCTGAGCAGATTGGCCCCAACACCCACTAATCTGGTCATAAATACCCCTAACTAAGCCCTTCAGCAACTGAGATACCAATTACTCAACCTTTCATCCTCTCTGATAACAATGATCAACATATCAGAGTCCAAAAAACACATCGAACAGATGTCCTCCAGAAAATAAACCGAAATGCCCCGATCTGTGGTGACAGCACTCTCCTGGAGATCCAGGTCCCAAAGCCTCAAAATACCATCCCCACATATTTTTCACTGATGGCACCGCATTTTTCTCAGATCATTCAGGGTTCTCCATTTAATTTGGCCTCTGTTTCTTTTTTTATTCAAGGTTTGTGGACCCTCCGAAAGTGAAAATTTTCTTTCCAACATGAACAGCTCTTTCCAATCCACGATCGATGTCCAATATCTGTCTGACTTGGGTTATAATCTTGGAGCGACACCTCTTCTCACACTCCGGCCTTGCTGCCAACTTAGTCCCTCAACTGGCCACTGATTTTCCATGAATGCGAAGTCCAGGATTTCCTGGGGGAAAATCATCCACATGCCCCTGATGGGAAAGATGAACAGAAAAAATCTAAGGGCTCTGCAAGGATGAAACACACACATTAATTAGTAAAATAGAGCGACAATGCTGAGTGAAATGCAGAAATCAATTGTCAAAAAAACAAACATGCAGGATGATCGGTCCATAAAATCACACTTAGGAAAAAGCACAGGTCGCATTCACCAAATGATCGTAAAATCACCACCACCCACCATCGAAAGCTTTCCGTTTCTGCCTTGATGCCCCAATTCCATCAAACTCTTTGAAAGATCGGGTTCTTGCTTTTTTTTTCTTTTCATCAGACCCCATCAAATCTCAAAATTCAGGAAACAGAATCCTGGTATTTTTGATCCATGGCAGCTGGCTTCACCCTAAGCAAACCCAGAAAAAATCTTCTCCCCCATACCTGAAAAAAAAATATTTTCAAATGATGAATTGCTGCAGCAATGTTCCTGGGACTCAGCCCCAGCAGTAAAACAACACAGGACACGTTATCAAGTGATTTTCGATCAAACCTTTTCGCTGGGTATTCAAATATGGCGACCCATTCTTCGTTTCTCACCTGTAATCTTGTAGAAAGACAACACTTGGCTCCAGGATTGCACTCCCCAAAAAAACTAACAGTATTGGTGTCGGTCCAACACCTCTTGAATTTATAGAAGGCATAAAACACAGTCTGGGAGTTTATTCCAGCCTCCAACCCACTCCAGAAAATCTTTTTTGACTTTTGAAAAACGCACTTGATGTTGTGGATGAACTGTGTTGAGGTGCATTTGGGTCAGGCTTCCCGTACCAATACCAAGGAAAGTGAGCTTGCTCAGAGTGACTTAGTCATGTTGTTACCGCATTGAAGAAAATCACATCGATTAACAAAAGGGATGTCCAAAAAAACTCGGTTGATTCTTGCGAGTGTATCTCTCTTAGAAAACAAATTATTTTGATGTCCTTTTTTTAATTGAAACAAATGCAGTTGCTATTTTTATGGATGTCGAGCATGAGGTATCAATCCTATGGCAGCGCTCTTGAAAACAGTGATTGCTTGGGCTGCATAATCGATGCATTGAATTTAAAAATTGAATTGACAACAAATTTGCCGTGATTAAACTATTGAACTTCTGTCAGACTGGAGGGTACATCCCTTTTTTTTCTTTGGTTGGCTCAATGGCCCTTGTCTTGCTTCCCGCTTTAATGCTGTTTTAGCCATAGCTCAGCAAAGGTTGCACTTACTGACAGGAAAACTCTTGAAAAGTTCGAACGAAGTCCAGGTTTCCGAGCCCAGTCGATGGAGTCAATTACGATTGCTCACAGTTGTCTGGTCCAGAGAATAACTCGGATGTGCTTGAAATAAACTTGAATGTCTTTGATTGAACGAAAAAAAGGAAAAATATTCTTGAAGAGCATTTGAAACATAGGTTGAAAGGGGCATGGTACATAACGCATTGAAAAAATTCCATTTCTTCCTTTGCCAGAAAAAAAGGCAGTCCATCTTTGAGGTTCACATTCATATATGATGGTTTTATTATTAGAAACCAAAGCAATTTCAAACAGCTGTCGCCTTATGATCACAAGCGTGGGCACCTGTAAATAAAAAGAAAAAATTACATCAATTTTCAGAAGGCCAGAGCACGTATTACTGGATCATGAAAGTTCGAATTTGAAATGAAAATTGCTGGCATTGCTGGATGATGGGAAACCAGATACAAAAAAATGCATACCATTAATTGCACATTTACCTTGATGTCCAGGTGCGGTTGCCTCGCTTTATCAATCCACTCTGCTTCACAAACTGCTCCAATTCAGCTTTTCATTCCTTGCATTCCACAGATGCCATTGTTTCCAAAATCTACAGCTCTGCTCCAATTCTTTTTCCCCTCCGCATTCCTCCAAAAAGGAATGTCAAGCAAACTGTTTTATCTTTTTTTTCCTATTTATTCATGCGCCTTTGTTTTTGTCCTTTTTTTTTCTCCCACTCTATTTTAGTCCCCTAAATTCCTGAAAACCTTGTATTTTTTTTTCACCTAACGGGGGTTTCAGCGCCCCACCCACCCATTCCCAGGTTCCCCACCGGGTCCCATGCACCGGGGGCTCTGTCGGGGACTCCAGTTACAGCTCCTTGAGGGCTTCAATCTTCATGGCTTCAATGGCTCCAATCTTCTTAGGCTCATCTTGAATGGCACCTGTTGGGTGGGGCAAGGAGGCAGATAACCCCCTTGCCCCAGTATGAACAAAATGCATTAATAGCTTGTCATGATCAAAAATAGAAAGGAAAATACGAAAAAAAAGCAGAAAAACTGGAGAGAGACTTACTATAGAACATGATGCTGGGGTGGGTGGAAGGCGCTCAAAGCAGCCTCCCAGTGAAGGGCCCCAGGGCTCTGGGCTACATGGCTCATCTTCGGCTGGCACGGGGGTGGGGGCAAAAGATATGGCGAGGGGGTTAACGGGGCTGGGACGGGGGGAATTGGTGCATGGGACGGTGCCTTGGTGAGGAACCCCGCTGAAAACCCCAACCTTTTTTCTTCCATTGAATCTGTTTTTATTTTCCCTCCTCTTTTTTTTTTAAGGCACTCTGGTGGCAAGCCTCCTCAATCCCGTATTAAAACCAAAAGAAAACATTGTGGCTGACTTTCCCTCCATCTTTGAAATCGTTTGCATTCGATTTTTTTTTTATCGGTCCCTTTTTTTCCTCATTCACTCTTCTGATTCGATTTTCCTTTGGATCAATCCATTTTGTTCCGCACACACCACTTGACGAAACCCAAAAAGAATTCAATATTTTTTTATTTTTTTCACTATACCAGGGAATAAATCATCGGTCTTGCCACCAGCCCAGGTTCTAATCCTCTGCAGTTCAAACACTGGTTGCCCTTCTAATTTTCCTTTATTTTATTCTATTATTTTCCTTTCCCTGAAATAGAAGGCTTCATGTTTCTCCCAATTTTCTCTCCACATTTTTCTGGCCAGCCTTGCAACTCCCACTAGGAAAATGCCAAATTCTGTCGATATGCGTTGGCTGCTGCATATTCAGACCCGGAAAAGCTCCCTGCAATCCGTCATGCATTGCGGCTGGCATGGACAGGTTCCCCTTTTTTATATTTATTTGAAAAAACAGAAGAAAGAAAAGCGACAACAAAACATTGAAACCTTGGCATTCCTGAAAAGGTCTCCATACATATCGATATCTCAAAACTTTGTGCTCCAAACTCTCCAGCAGACAGGGCCCTGTCTGTATGTCAGCCGGCTGATATATGATTTGAAACCCAGAGTATGAGGATGATGTAAAAATCGTCCTGACTCACTTTCCTTGCCACTTATAGAGGCTTTTCCATCAATCCGTAAGAGACAATTGTCTGCGGACATCAACATGCACAAATCACTCTCAGAGATACCACTGGACAGTGAACCTGCATGGATGACAAGTAGTTTGCAACACCACATAATCTGATTCAAACATTTTTATTGAAAATTGAAAAACAGAGAAACACGAGGTACACTGAAAAAGCAAGAAAATTAATGAAATTTATATCATACAAGGAACTTACCTGGCCGCCCCAGAAATGACCACTCCTTGATCTTCATGTTTTGCTCGAACAAGGTTCTTCCGTCCAAAATTATCCACTTACGCCAACTCATCCATCACTCCTTTTTTTTTCCCCGATGAATTTCAATCCATATCAACTCCTACCAAATCGGACTCCTTTTTTTTTAACCTTGGCATACGTTTTCGCTTTTTTTTCATCCGCTTCGATTTTTTTTTTTACTTTTTCCTATACTCGAAACCCATTTTCCATTTTGTTTTTTTCAGATCTGAAAAGCTAAATGTTCCTCCCTCCCTCCCCCTGGGGCTCCCCACCTAGTCCCACGCACCGGGGGCTCTGTCGGGGACTCCAGTTACAGCTCCTTGATGGCTTCAATCTTCGATCTTCAATGGCTCCAATCTTCTTAGGCTCATCTTGAATGGCACCTGTTGGGTGGGGCAAGGAGGTGGATGACCCCCTTGTCCCAGTATACACACAATGCGTTAATAGCTTGTCATGATCAAAATTAGAAAGGAAAATACAGAAAAAAAGCAGAAAAACTGGAGAGAGACATACCATGGCACATGATGCTGAGGTGGGTGGAAGGCGCTCAAAGCAGCCTCCCAGTGAAAGGGCTCCGGGGCTCTGGGCTGCATTGCTCATCTTCGGCTGGCACGGGGGTGGGGGCAAAAGATATGGCGAGGGGGTTAACGGGGCTGGGACGGGGGGAATTGGTGCGTGGGACGGTGCCACGGTGAGGAGCCCCGCCGAAACCCAAGTTTTTTTTTATCAACGAATCAGTTTTTTTCTTTCTAGTCCCATACATTTTTTTCTCCATTTTTTTTTCCCATGATTTTTTATTGTAAGTGCATATTTTTCTGGGGGGAGGGAGGGAGGAGGAGCAACGAAACTGAGAATAACCACGATCCTTATCCTAAGAACAGATATCGTCACCCACTCGATTGTTTTAACTCTTTTTTTTCCGTATAATCACTCCTTGTCAAATCTTTTTCTGATATTAATTTTTGCAGCACACCAAAAGCCACACTATTTCCATCAACTGGAGCGTCAGCAGTCCAGCACATGCCTGATTTCACAAGACAAAAAACTGAAGTCAAAACAGCGTTAATTTCCACTGGAAATTTTTCTAACTGTGAATAAGAAACGCTGCCGAGAACCACTCGTCAATCACTATTTTTTTTTCTTCTTTTGACAAGACAGCAGGTTTCTGCTGTACTCTGATATTCCTTGCATTTTCTGCAATTCTACACAATGAGGCATGGCTTATGCAGATTTTAGCATCAGAGAAAAACGAAGCTTCCTATCGCAAGAGAAGTATAATTTTACCAAAAACAGTGTTGTTTTTTCCATAAAACACAGTCAAATAAAGACTTGTGTGTTTATCATTCATTGTCACCTCACCTGTTTTTTTTCCATATTCCAGGCTGAAACCCTCACGGAACTGCGTAATAATAAACTGCATGCAAACTTTTTGAATCCATCAAACATAGTTAAAAACAGATCCCTCTTGAAGGAAGGTATTTTCGATCGAGAAGGGTTGTGTTGAGTACAGAGGGAACCACAGGAAATTGATTCGATTTGATTTGATTTTTTTCCGCGAAAGCTTAATTTTTATCACGCTCGTGCGCTTTGGTTATTTTTGCGGATGATCAAGAACTGACCAATTTGGAAAAACTGCAATTCTTTTTAGAACTCGAAGACCAAGTTACTGATAAAAACTCAAATGAGGAAATGCATTACCAAGCGTCGCAAAAAAAAACACATACTTGACGTGGAAAAAAGAGCATCGGAATATTCATTATGGATTGATCAAATATCTATTGCACTCAGATCAGATTGGATCCTTCCGAGATCAGTAATGAGTCATTACTAATGACCAACAAACAAACTATTGTTAAACAAAACATCATCCATTTTTTGTATTGATTATTGAACGAGGTCGATGTAACTTGATGTTCAACAGAGATGAACTGATTAGAAAACCTCGCAAAACACTTAATATTTCAATCTGCTTGGCTTCCTTGAAAAAATTTTAAGATTTATATCAGAGGTCAGGATTTTGAAGGCGCGACAAATCATTGACTTTGAAATTTACCAACAAATCGCATTCAAGAGAAGGAATAAGGCAGCTCAGGAGCGATTGCTGCAAAAAGGTTGTCTTGTTGATGATGGTGCAATTGCAAACATTGCTGTAATGAAGGAAGATGTGTGGACGGCACAAAAGTTGCTGGTGACACGAAACTGGCTTGAGATACTGCAGAATGCCAAGTGTATTCCAGGAAACCAGGATAAGTAGATGTGTGTGTGCTTGCAAAGATATTTTCATGGATATGCATGTTTAAAACAAAAGAAAAGTATCAGAACTTTCTCTTGGATGCTGTTTACGTCATTATCCCCCCCTTGCCCTATGCTTGCCTTCACGAGCTCAGCTGTTGAGTATAGTCCATATGCAGGAATCCCTGAAAGGAGCAGTTCCATGTTTCAGATGGCCACTCTCTTTGTCAAAGATTAATAGGTTGATCATTGGCTTGATTGGTGGGGTTCTTAACGAAAGCAAAACGATGAAAAGCAGCCGCTCCATTGAAAACGATCGATCCCTCATTTTTTGAGACTGAGGAAAAGCAACCAAACCCCAGGAAACAAAATTGCATGTAGAAACAGGTGAAAGACAACCAGCCCTGCTGCAGTTTGCACAACAACCAACATGGTTTAGGTATTTGTGATTGCCTGAACCTTCCATTGCATTTCGGAGCCCAGAAACAAGAGAGTACTTTTTTCCCCCTCTGTTTTTCTGAAAACTGTCAGCATCAGGATTTCGAAGCAGCAAAACTCTGATGCCCACGTGAAGGTCGATGCGAGCGGTTTTCCCAATATTTCAACTTCTCCTGTCCAAACATACCAGAAAAAGTAAGACAAGAAGGCAGAAGAAGTTCACAGCAAAAAATACCCACCGACAGAACAATGCAATAGGCCTTCAATCATTTTTCCATGAGAAGTGCTAATATGATTTTCCTCGAGTGCCACAATTCAAAGAAAAGCGACTCTGAACATCGTAGCCCATGTCTGAAACTCAGAAATATCGAGGGAGGGTGAACAATAAAAATAATGGCAGCATGACAGGCATGAATGTGATCATGACAAATCCACCAAACAGATCAGGCTTCTGCCCAAAAGTTTACAGGAAAAGTTTCGATTGCCTCTTGCAAGCAAGATTTGAATCAGGAAAAATTTTAGAGGCAGGTACCTGATTGCGGGGCTGGCACCTTTGAAAAACTTAAGAGAGTGTCTGAGCACATAGGAAACCCAGCCTCCAAGTCAGACAGCGCCGTCTTCACTACTTCCTTTGACGGTTTCGTTTTTTGAAGAAATCATGGCAGTCGCTGTTAGCGCTGTTTCAATCATCTCCACAGATTGCACAGCGGACAATCACTTTCAACCTTGATCAAACACATTTGCAAGAATTCAACCCAACTGCTCCAACCTCCAAAATACACATTCATGAAAAAATAAATTCGTTTTCTTTTTTTTTATTCTTTAAAGAGGGAAGAGTGTGGGCTGGAGAGTTGCATTGTGGGACTAGGATACCTGAAAGCTGAACAAGGTCTATGACCTTGTTTGCAGACACCATTTTAATGTCAATATTAAAGCTCATTGTGAAAAAAAGCCCCAACTTCCTAACATAGATACAGACACATTGTGTGAGAAAGTCTTCCACAGTGGAATGATTGAGGGAATTTCCTGATTCCATATATTTCAACACCCCCCCAAAAAAAAATTGTAGCCCTTTGTTCAATCACTGGGAGAAGTTGTGGAGCTGAAAAAGTGAGGGCGGTCAGGTGTTCCAATTTCTTTCTTGTTGAAAACATCAGCAGACCTCTTTCAGGTAAAAAAGAGTCGAAGAAGAAAGAAACTCACCCACACGGTGCCTCTAGAGATGTTCCACTTTTCAAAAAGAAAAACACGACGCAGTACGGATGCGTCGAAAAGATAATGACAGGTTTCCTCCGGCGGCGGTGGTTGATTTCCGCACAGCCATCGGACGCAAACACCTTGGCTTGCTGTGCTTGCCCACACCAGTTTCCGTGAGAAAAGGTCACCAGACATGGTCCAAAAGGAGGGGTTTCTGTTCCAAACTCCGGCGCGAATTTTGCTGGGTTTGCGTTGAAGTATCTCACTCGCGTGCTGGTGAATCACCCCCCGCAGTCTGACACCCACGGCCGAAAAAGTGTGGAAACTCCAACCATCAAGAACCTCCTCAGGAAATCCCGACGCGAAACTCCCCGTTGGTCAATTTTCCGCGAAGTCGTGGGTGGTTTTGGATTTGAGAATTCAGGTCGATTTGTCGAAATACGATCCATGGAAACAGGGGGATGATTTTGCACTGAGAGTGTGTGGGGTGGAGGGTGGGCAAAAGGATGTGACTGTGGGGGAAATCAAAAGGCAGCTCAAAGTGAGAACTGAGAATATGGATTGGCATTGCGTCACGGGGTGGTCCACCTTGGGGCTGCGTTTCAAAGGGGTCCGCATGGCTGACTTTATCGAGTTGGTGAAACCGCAAGAAAATTGGGTGTGCTTGTGGCAGGTAATGATGACTAATTTAGGAGTTTGCTGTTTTATGACTGTCATGGGTGTTCAGATCCTATGATTTAAAAAATCTTGGTTGAACCTTGTGCGAAACCTTTCATTTTGTTCACACACACACAAAATTTCTGTTGCATTTCTTTTTCCTTTCTTTTTTCTTTCACACAATTTCTAATGCGAAGGAGAAGGGATATGGAGACTGCCAACCATTTTCCACTTGTTTATTCATTATTCGTTTTGGTTTGCTTTACCCCCAATAAATTATCATGACTTTTTGACACAAGTATTTGAAAGATCGGTGGCATAACCTCAAGTTCTTCTCACAGTTTCTTTTTTTTTTTTTTAGGCTGCTGTTCTTTGTGTGTGCGAGGCCTGCCGGACCGCCCCCCCATCGGCAGATGTAATTTCTTCCAATGGAGGAACAACAGGACAATTATCGGCGGAAGTAACAATGGCTCTGATGAAAAGACCTACAAACAAATGATATGATGGCCTCTCTGTGTTTTTGTGTAACTGTGGGTTTGGTTTGGTTTGCTCTTTCCATGCAAGACTTAGACTTTAGGTTTTTGGAAACGAAATTGACATTCTCAGTGTACTGTAAATCTTTTATCCATGAGTCAATAGCATTCTGCACCTGAAACACAAGCTTTGCTTTGGGGAAGAGCAGGGTGTCCCCACCTTCATTTACTCAGCCCAATAAATGGCATACTAAACCCCTTCACTGCCCCCTTCGATTCTCCTGTGCTATGAGCTTTTCTTCTTTTGGCAAAAAAAAAACAAACAGTCAGTGACCTGAATGGTGGTGGTGATGGATTCCCCCTCCTCCTGGCCCTTCCATCAACATTATGGAGGGGATGTAACCTGTACGCAGCTCAAATATAAGTCTCTACATCTGTTCTATTTTTCCTCAAGACTGAAGGGTACCCCGTTAAAAATGCCATAACCCATCGAAGTTAACACCAAAACAAAAATTCAATACCTACAGCAATCCCTTCTCTATCAACCACAAGTTTTATTCCTCAGGCCCTCTTTGTCAAAAACACATTTCCGAAACCTCTGTCCTCCCCACCCCTTTTTTCTTCCCACATGTGTACATATGTTTAAAAAGAACTGATCAAGTGAAATTTATCCTTTCAAAATCAAAGGTGTTGTACTCCTCCAGAAAGAAGAAAAGCTATTTTTTTCTCACCCTCAGGAAAAAAATCCTGCTGGTTGGCGCAACCGTGGTCGTTTTGAATTCCTTGTCCCCAGTTGCCATTGTTCAATTTCTGCAGGGTTTGGAAAAACTAACTTGATTCTCGTCACCGTACGACTGGCCGACATCAATTGGACTACAGCTCGTTGAATCTGTTGACAAGGAATTATTAACGCCCCAGCAGGTTCGTTAGCGAGGGTCAGTCATGGGAAGAGTGTTACGGGAAGGATATGTGAAGCAGTACACTGTACCGCACAACCACACATATTCTTGCCGACAAAACAGGCTCAGTCCACGAAAATATCCGAAAGGTTCAAACGCATCGAAGCCTTTCTTTCTGCTTTTGAGTTCCCATTGACTTCGACACGAAAATGCCTCTGCCACCACTCAGTAGGTTTCTGGAGTCCCGTTCCGCTGGTTTCAGTGTTCGAACGAAACGAACGTAAAAAGATTTGATAGACTTTGTGATTTCCCTTGCAGATCCTGGAGCCGAAGCGTGCTTTCTTAGGCACGAGCTGCGCACTCTTCAGGCCCGGTTTAACCGCCTTGAAGCAGAGTTCAACTCCATGAGAACCTTGGCGGACGCCTTTACCCAGCGCGTCGAGAGATTTCTCCGCGCCCGCCCACTCCCATCGCCCACCAAAACCAAAAGACCCTCCAGACTCCGAATATGGCTGTCACTCGCGTGCTGCATTCCAGTACCGGAGGAGGAAGAGGACGACGAGACCACCTGGCTGCTCGGAACCAAGGAGCAGAGGTAATTTCCTTCCTTGGACACTCTTCCAGTCTTGCAAGCTGTTCGATATTTCCATTCGTTAAACAAAAGGCGACGCTCTGAAAGCTGCTCTGCTCGCCTTACACTCTGCTTGGTTTTGTTAAGTGTTACTGCGAAGGGGATGTGGGGGATTCAGTTTCTGGCGAGCTATTTTCGTGATTGTTGTTGACACGTGTTTCGACCTTCGTGTTTGGACTGTACAGGGCCGCTCCCCCCCCATCTTTCGCGTCTTCGGATAGCTCCCAGGCTGCCGTTAGTCCGGACGCTCCTTTCACGTCTCCACCACCGGCAGAGGGTCCTTCTAATCATTTTGCCGATCAAGATGATTATACTTGAGTTTTTTATTTAAAGAAAAAATGGGGAAGGGTTGATTTTTTTTATTTGCTTTGTTTGCAGTGTGTCCTGTTTGGGTTATGTGGCAGCACCATCAGTGGGGATGGATGTTGTAATGATATTTTTTCTTTTTCATATTTCTGTCATCATGGATTGTTTTGGGGGTCAGGTGAATGACTCAGCACTGGGGGATTTTTTTCCAAGGTGAGAATTGTCTTCCAAGAGAAACAGGTAGTTTCGGTTCGATCTACCCACTGATCCAAGTCCAGCCTGGACATGGTCATCATGTGAATCACCAGTCAAGAATTTTTCGGTTTCCAGCAGTGTGCAATTGTCTTGCCTGGATGATGTGTCAATCATTCAGTCGATATTTACAACCCACAAAAAAAAAGATAGCCTCTACAATGCAGAAAAATATACAAAAATAGGGGAAAAAACATGGATAATAATAATATCTGCAGCTTGTTGCAAAGGTCCCTTTGCTCACCTACCACCAATCGATCTTCTTTCCACCAATTCTTATTCTTGTCTTGGGAAAACAAAAGCCATTTCTGCTTCAAGATGAATTAAGGTGTTGAGGGGACATCTCCACAAAACATTCAGGAGAATGGCAGAATAAGGGCAAAACAGAAAAAAAAAAAAAAAAATTGTTCAAAATATATCGACAGGATTAAATCAGATGATGGGGGCAGCATAAGTCTTCCTGCCGCACTCCACATTTTCTTTTAGGTGTAAAATCGAAGAAAGGCCGTCCATGCCCAGCCTGGAATTCACCTCCCGGACTAACAAAGGACTGAGGAAGCGATTTTTTTTTTTTTACATTTGTAGCATATATACAACTCGAAACTTGATCACTCAGTTCTGTTCGACAGTCAGCTCATCGACTGTTTCAAATAATTTCCCCCCAAAAAAAGGATTCCCAGATTTCACAACCCACCCTTTCAAGAGGAACCCCCACTCCATCCCGAATTTCAAAATAAATCCTTTTTGGGAACAACGAAAAATCCTCCCGCCGTTTTTTGATCGAACACAAAAAGTAATACTATCACTCTATTCAGCGCATCCAAAAATACTCAACCCTGAAGATACTGGAAAGTATCTGTTTCAAAATCCTGCACAGGGGCCCTTGATTAAAAAAAAACAAAATCCTCTCCTGTGATCCAAAAAAAAACACCACCTCTTTATAAAAGCATATTCACATGGAAATCGATGGGATCATAAACCAACCTCTCTTTTTTTTCCTTTTTCTTTTTTGCTGGCTGTTCTCCATAGGGTCCCTCTCAAAAGAAGGGCAATAACATTCCATTCAAAACACCACCATCTATTTTCACTCCCTCATCCAGAAAACCAATCCCCTCCATTTGAAAAACATCAACGGTTATTTTTATTTTTTTCCTCTCCTTTTTCCTATCACATAGACATGATGGATTTTTTTTTTCTCTTCAACCCACATTCTGAATTTCAAACAGGACCCGCCAACAGGTAGAACCCCCCCCATAAGTTCCATTCTTATTAACATTCAGAAAATTCACTTGTATTCTTTGTTTGTCAATCCACCGTCTGGAAAAAAGGACCATACACTATCTTCCTTTGTATATAAAACACCACCCTCAATTGGTCAAACCACCCCCAACCCCTGGATCCAAATCCCTTCTCAAACTTCAAAACATAGTCAAAAGCCTTTTCATCGAGAGTGAAAGGCGATTTCTTCACTGCCCTTGCAAGAAAAGAAAATAAGAAAATAAAAAAAATCCATCCTTCCCACAGTCAGTATTCATGAAAAAACTTTCCCCACAGCTTTTCTTCAAACATTTTTTTTTCCTCCAATAATTCGTCACTTCTTTTTTAATGTCTAGTGACATCTCGTGTTCCAATTTTTGGTTTTGCAGTTGATTAAGCCTTGATCCCAACACTCTCACAAACTCTATTATCACAAAACCTCCTTTTATCGATACTATCAGGGCGTAGACATGCGTTGTTTTTTCGCACAAGCAAGTATAGAAGTCAATCAAGCAAGTATGGAAGTACAAACGCACAAGAACAACGAGGAAAAGCGGCCGGGTGTTAGTCTAATACTTCGACAAAGTCGCGTAGGTCAATTTCCTGGGGGACACCACGAATATGTCCCCGGCCTTCCCCACAAACCAAAAGTTATGAGTTATTTCCCCACGAGCTTGCAACAGGACGCAAGTGTGGATCACCAGCACAACACAACACAACACTCCCAACACAATCAACAACACGGGGAGACCATGTGCTCCAGCAATTATCAATTTAGAGGAATTTCGTTCCGTTTCGTTTCGAGTGGTCACACTATTTCGCAATATATCATTGTTTCCCTAAATTCAATCCCTCCTATTGTCGTTTATTCTTCATGGTTGGTTCATGGTAGGACGGCCAAACTTTTTGAACTCGATTTTGGCGGCATTAATTCATCAAATCCAAATTCATACTTGTCTTTTCTGTCTTTCGAATAACCCACAACTTGAAAATGTCAGGGATTGTCAATTGCGTTTTCTTCTCTCCAAAAATACACCCACAAATATGCCAATTGTTTTCCCAGCATGCTCGTGGTGTGTCTTTCAATGTGTTGGTCATGAGCACACATGTCAGATCGACTCATGTTGAGACAATCTGTGGAAAGGAGCTCCCTCGAGGGGATGTTTCCTTAGCACACACCCCCGACCTTTTTCAGTGCTCCGAATGTGCATGCTCATGTTGTGCAGCTCTTGCCTGATCTTTTTTTTACGGGGGGAAACACAGCTACAAAGATCAATGTTCGACAATTACCAGCATTCAGAGTCATGGAACGATTCCGAGTCAACCACAGAAAAAGTTGATCAGCCTCGTGATGAATCTAGTGACCACATAGCAATCCAGGTCACACCATTTGTGGGGTTCGACCGCCATGATATGACCACCTGGGCACCGAGAAGAAGAGGTGGTGAGCAGGTTGGGTATAAAACGCTGGTGGATAGTCGTTTCTGCAGAAAAGAAACACTGTTCGCAAAGCACTGGATATTTCAGCTTACGATGCGCACCTTTGTCGCGATTCTCCTGGTTGGCCTCGTGGCCAGCGCAGCTGTGACTGTGGCGGTGGCCGAAACGGGTCGGTTCCATGTTTCCGCTTCTCGCTCCTCGTTCAACAAGTTGCAGCGATAAAATTGTTCCTTAGTGGACAACCTAATGCTCTCCTTTCTCACGCAGGCATCCAGGCTCCACAAGGGTCTTTGGCTCCCGGGCGCCGGTTGACTGGTTGTGGTTGGACAAGTAAGTGAAAATGTACACAACCGTTTCGGGTGCGATTTTATGGTTTTCGCGACAAGCATCTGAGTTGCTTTCTTTGGTTGATAATTCGTAGACTGTTATTGGTTCGGCAAAAACAAATGCTGCCATGGCGCGTACTGGGATAAATGGGGTTGCCGATGTAAGTGCAACGGAGGCTGTTATGGAGGAGGCGGCGGCGGTGGAGGAGGTGGCGGCGGCGGAGGCGGAGGCGGCGGTGGAGGTGGCGGTGGCGGTGGCGGTGGCGGTGGCGGTGGCGGTGGCGGTGGTGGTGGTGGCCGCTAAGTTCACTTTTTATAGGTTGGTTGAAATGCCTTCTTTCCCGAAACGCCTTGTCTTTGGCCATGACGATGAAGCGGTCGGAATTGTTTCAGGTGCAGCTTTGGTTAGTCTCCATGGTTCTCGATGATTCGCCATGGAATTGGCATCAGAAGACTCGGGAGGGGTACTTTCGTCGGTGTGCTCTGTGTGACTGGTTTTAGGTGGTGTTTCTCTTTTTTCTAGGCAAGATTTCAACTTTTGATCAATTTTGGACCCTTTCCTATAATTTTGGGCGTAAAGCTGTGACCCACAAGGCACCAGGCCTACAATACAATTGATTATATAAACCATTGTTTGAATTTGCAAATGTGAGAGTGTTGTAAAACTTGGATTTGTGTTGATTTTGGAAAATATCCTGTGGACCGCGTCTTGCGATTTGCTCGTTGAAAAGAGAAGACACCCACTCACCCATTGAAATTGGCATGCATCTTTTTGACCCACACAATCGCACTGCTCGCTGCAAATGCAACGTTTTTGAAACACGCTGCAGCGAGTACGATGTTACTACGAGCAACCAAAAAGCTGTGCCTTTTTTTTTCTTCCTTTTTTTGAGGTTAAAGAGCATTGTAATATGAGAACGGCGATTCTCCTCCACAATATAATTTATGTTTGTTTATTTTTAAGTTCGCTGCGTATCAGGGGCCAAATCCTATAGTGGATCTATAGGAGAGCATCTTCAAACAAACAAACAAAATCCAATTCTTTTCGAATCCATCAATAGAAAACTCAGACAGTCTTGGTGGGTTTGAATCCCAATCCCACGCGGACACCTTCTTATCTTTTCCTGGGGACTCTACTGTCCGCATACGGCCATGGTGCTTTCCACAGTCGACAGTAAGATATTCAATCCAATCTGCTTAGAATGGGTCTATGCAAAGTATGAGTCGGGCCCTCCCTAATAAAGAAGGGCCTGACATGTGTTCTACAAGAATTTAAAAAAAGTTGTGGCAAGATGTTGGTTGAAGAGAATCCCAGAAAGCCTCAGCACCTGATGGGATTCAACGGTAGCTAGGGGAATGTATTGCAAGTGGTTTGCTGGGTAGAAAGGGATATGTTTAATCCCATGGAGTCCCAATCGGATATGTCAGATTCGCAGAAAGTTTTAATCCTCAAAAGTTTCGTTGTTGTTGGTTGCCAAGTGTTGGCAATCAACACTTGTGTTGTCGCCATCATTTTTACCATAAGCTGCAAATCTTGTGTTCGTTGTTCTTTTTCTGTTTTCTTCAAACTGCTTGTAAACTCGTCCCAATTTTTGAATCATGCGTTCCAGATAATACCATCCAAACAACAAAAATGCAGCAGAGCCTCCATGATGTCCCCATCTACAAAATCTGGTTGGGTTTTGCCTCCTCCATTAGAGTTTTGTCCAATTTTTCGAGTATCTTAGCAACCCTTTCTGGGTTAAGGGCTTCCCGAGTCCGCCACCACGTCTGATATCTCCTTTGCGGGAATTTGTAACTCAAACAAACAAAACAAACATCAAACATCAAACATTTGTAACTGCAAATGGCGTTTTTGGCGGCGGTGATTTCCTTGCAAACCACGATGACTCGAGTTGTCAATTTCGTGACAATCATCAAAAATAGTAAATCCTTTGTAATAGCACCCAGTCTTTTGCCAATCTGGCTTTGTCTAACTTCAAAAATAGTCAAATTAAGAAGATAGCGTCACATCTTTCAAATCATTTTATATCCAACCCAGTCAACTGACAGAAACCTCCACACCCTTGGATTTGACAGAAATTCAGAATGTCTGACTTGCGTCCATCTCAACTCAAAAAATGATGACAAGAACACAAGGATTTTGCGAGGATTCCTCTTATCTACCCAACAACATTTGTTTTGCAATGAATCCCCAGTTCATATTTCCCCATAAATACAAGATTACAAGATTACTCAAGGCGAAATAGTTGTCCAACTTGTGTTGAAAAATTTGATACGTCGGATGCAGTGGTTGTAGATAAATTGTTCACTAAGGGGAGGGGTTTTCTTGTTTGTTTGTTTTTGGTGGTGTGTTCTTTTTTGGTTGTTTCTTTAAGAGGGGCTGATGGATCAAGTGTATTTTTGATGAGGTGATTGTTTGGTATTAGGTTGCGATAAAAGCAGAGGAGCTTCTCAGGAAACATGTAATAATTGATTGATTGATTGATTTCTCCTTAAAGAAAGGTGGACACATACATTTTTCAACATCCTCCTTGTGCATCCTCGCAAGCTCTTTCAGTGATCACAATGAAACAAGGCCATTGTCTGTTTGGAGTTTTTAATATTTCTGTTTTGCTGTTTTGCTTTCTGATCAGAAAGCAAAACAGTGGAGGTGGTTCATGAACAAAAAAATGAAAGAAACAGAATCATTCTTACAATAAAAAACAGAGATCATTAGAAAAAAAAAAAAAAAGTAGGATGCAGTGATGGAATCACTGCATTCTCCAGACATCAAAGGAAAAAACAAAAGTATGTGAGCGGCATGTCATGGTTTCTCCATGATGCTCTTTCAAACAGCGGGCAGCTTCCATCACCAAGACTCGATCTATCCCAAAATTATTTTCTTGGTGGAAGGAAAAACAAACCCCGATCTATTCTGTCGAATTAGTCGACTGATTCATAGCCCTGACGATATCATCATCGATGATGAGATGCCTTCTGACTGCACCAGCCTACTTATCACCATCCCTCGCAAGCTCTTCCACAGCTGAAACCACAGCATGAACACAAATGTCACATTTCAAATCGAAAACTAAATCTCCCAAATAACAATAACACTTTGAAAATCCGGGTTGGGCCAACATGAAGAGTATCACAATGCCCACCTTCAAATCCGGCAATCACATCAGCTCCCATTGCCTCCTGGATCGAAACCGTAACCGCATCCAGTCCGATCGTTCCGGATTTGAAAATAAAGTTTTTCTGATCAGCCAGTTCAACGGTTGCTTCCAGGAAAGCATCGTCCTTGCTTGCACCAATCAAAGCCTCCTGGATCTGTTTGGCGAGATCGGCTTGGTCACCACCTGGACCGAAAGACTCAGGGCCAACCACGCTGTGCGCTGGAACCTGAGGATTACACTCCCAGGTTAAGCAGTCTGGTGCTGAATGTTCATACCAATCAACATTGCAGCGTCGATATTTTTTTGATATATATTATTCCCCCCACCGACAATCTGAACCCATGGTGTTTACCTTGGCAATATGGCACGTCCTGTACTCATCAGCAGTTTTGCAACCCCCATCAGAACACAAAAGCATGAACTCGTCAGCTTCCTGCTTTGCCCAGTTCTCAGCCTTCTCCCCACCCTTGGCGAAATCAGGAATGGTGGAGTGTTTGATGAAGGCAACATCACCGGCATCTTCCATCAAGCATCGGAATGCTCCCTGGTAATCGTAGTACCTGGCAGATACAAGGCCAATGCTCAGGTGGATGTGATTTCGAGAACACTCCCAAGTCTGTCAAAACCTCTGAAAAAGGCCCACATAAAGCTGTTCAATAACAAATCTGGCTCCTTTCCCGAACCTACTTGTCATGAACGCTACAATCTCCTCCACATCCGGTGCAAAGGGTGTCCCATTTTTGGCCGACACCATCAACACCCCTGGCAGGTCCATTTCCAGATGTTCTTGGGGCACACATGTCTGAGAAAAATGCTGCAAATGTCTCGGCATCATCTTCAATAGTGCCGTCCTCGCTCGTTGCATCCAAAACTCCTCTGTTCAAGAGTGCACCCAGAGGCATGTACCATCCGGCCTGAACATCATATCACCTTCCAACATATCAATTCTGTTCAGCTCATCGGATGACCAACAATCGAATGTGGAACATCACTCACCGTCTTACGGTAGCCGGTGTTGTGACGATCCGAAAACGCATTCGGCGCAACTACTAAAAAGTGTTACGACGAAATTACCCCAGTTCACGACCAAGGTAAACAAGTCGGACTGTGCCGACTTAAGACGGTCGCATCAAAAACTCGGTATAGAAACACTCGCGCTCTGAAACTATCGTCACCCAAGAAGTCGGCTAAGACCAGTCGCACTAACGAACACTGCAATCCGAGAGTCACAGTCTCGAACCCCTCTAATAACGAAAGGCCTAAGACCAGGCACTTGAAAGTAAGACGAGTCGAAGTCAAAGGAGACACCCGCTAAGAGGGACTTGCTCCTGCGACTAAGACAAAAGGTGGAGTTCCCCAGAGGGTGGTCGCTAAGAGACCATGGCCTAGGGAGACTCTGAAAACCGACCTGGAGAAGGGAGAAACTAAACACAAGAAAACACTCAGAGGAGAGGGCAGCTCCTCTGAGTGGAGAAACTAAACACAAGGAGACACTCAGAGGAGAGGGCAGCTCCTCTGAGTGGAAAAACTCCTAAGGGAGGGACAGCACCCTTATCCCTTTTACTTCCAGACTTATAATACTTCAGAAAACACCCTATTTTACTCTAGTACTTCCAGAAATTCTACTGCACTTTCAGAGATACTTAATCTAACTTCAGAACTTTCAGAAACACTTAATCTAACTTCAGAACTTTCAGAAGGATAGAGGAAATCTTCAGTGATTTCCTTATTCACACCCACACCCACACACATATATACTTTGCAAGAAAATGTTTACAGAAAAAGAGAAGGGATGGTGTATCCCACAGAAAAACAGTAGTACATATCCTTGGGTATGTTTATTAATCGATCGAAGTTATACCTCGTCCGAATTAGATTTCCCGTGCGGATCCGATAGCTAATCTTTTCCACGTTCGATTCAGAGCTTCAGTAAACTTTTAATAAACTTCCGAGGGGGTATACTGCCGAGGTTTCAGAAACTTAGTTATCCGTAGAAAACTTCGCTCTATTTTTATACTCGCAGCCAGTTCTAGTGCCAACACACATGTGTTGGCTGCGAGTTCGACGTCACAGCGAGGGTCGCTTAGCGACTCGACTGAAAGCTGTATAGATCGTCTTAAAGATCTTGTTTCGTAGTGAGCTATATTCTATGCGTTGTATTCCATCGTGTTTTCGCTGGCTCCTTGTTTTCCCAGCTGCACGTTTCGTAGAAGTCATACCTCGGATATCACAGAGTGACAGTGCCGACAGTAAGACTGCTAATACTCTGCGCTGCCATGGGTTGGCGTGCCAGCTATTCGATATCCTCCAGCGCATCGATATACAACTTTTCCTACGTCGTCGACCTCGTCAGGAGTTGAACCCAACGTGCGAACCACCAGGTCTCACATAGAGCAGCGCGTAATACGACTGTTTATCAGTGTGAGCTGGTGAGTTCCGTTCATCCGAATTAACATCGGAATAATTGTGACATTTCGTGGCAGTACATCTGCCATGTTCTTTCTAGCTCCGTCACAGCTGTGACGATCCCCCTTACACCCGCATAGAAACCACTCTATGCGTACACCTCACGCGGGCTAGAAACCCACTGCATCCCATGCAGTTTCACTTCCCTTCATTCATACTTCATATTCACCCCTTGCACCCTTTGCTAATCCAATTTCCTAATTCCAACGTCCACTGCCAAAACCCCTTTGTTTCTAATTGCTAATGTGCGCTCAAAACAGCACCCTCACACCAGCAGTAAAATTCCCCTTTATGCACTCACGACCAAGTGCCCTACTATTCCTGCAGTTCATTTTTGGCCAAACCTGACGCTGGAAATAAACACGAAACCCGACTCTTCCTATGTCCTTTGTCCTTATGTCAATATCTCTTTTTGAGAGTATTTTAACTGCTCGCTGTTGGCGACAATATCTATCCCTTTCGTATTTGGTATATGTCCTTCCTAAGCTATATCAAACCTTTTCAAATTCCTCTCAATAAAATAAGAACCTTCTCCACTGCAGTTTGATCTGCTAGTCTTGTTCCTTTTACTAAATCTTTATGTCCAAACCCCTTTTTTTTTTTTTTTATAAAAGACTCCTTTCAGTCCTCTATCCACCAGTATCTCTAACCAGCTTTGGAAATTCCAATTCCCTTCTATATTTTCTTCTGATCACTGAACTTTTTGCCTGCCCATTCTCTTGCTATTCTAGTTCTCTCCAAGGTATATTCCCCAGCTTTTATTCAGTTCTATTATTAAGAATTCCTTTTATGAAAACTGCATCTACCCTTCAGTCTTAAAAATAAAAACTGTATCTTCTCCTAATGTAAGTAATGGTTGTGCCCTTCTTAATTCAGTATGCTAGAAGTTTAAAAAGTGAAATCTAATCCTGTCAATCTCCTTCTCCAAATTCACTTTATATTTTGTCTGCCTGTTTCTCTTCTCCAAATAACTAATCTCAATCAGGCGAACTAGAATTTTCCAAATCACCATTTAAAGATTTTCGAAATCATCATCATCATTTTCCACTGTCCCTCCTTATTCGTTTATTTTCGAGTGCCCAACTTACTGTAAGACTCGTGCATACTGATTGTAGTCTCCTGTATCCTATTCCCATAGTGCTCCTCGACGTCCTGTGCACGTTGAATAGATCCCATCCTTACGTTCCCATGTTCTGCCTCTGATTCCAGCCTTAAGTTCCCATATTTCCGCTGTCCACGATCCTAAGGAATTTGCCAACACTCGGCAGCCACTTTTCTGTTTTCTCCCTATCTCGCACACCCTCTTTTGTGCTGAGGGAATTTATCCCTTTCCAATCTCCTTAGCACTCTTTTTCTTTCGCAAAATATAACTTCCAGTTTTTTTTTTTTTTTTAAGTACCTAATCAAAAGTGGAATACTTTTCCCCCAGATCCACTCTGTTATCATATTCTTGATTCAATCTTTTCTGCCCATCCTCTCCCGCCGTTCCTTTCTAATACTCTTCCCTGATTTCCTTTCCGATTTTCAGTTTACTGTCCAGTCAATTCTGCCTTTCTCTAATGTTCTCCTTCCTGTTCCAGTCTAGCGTTGATTCACCACTGTCTTTCTCCGCTGTTGATCTACACTATTCCACTCTAAAGTTCTTTTCTAAAAGTTCACCCTACAATTCTCCTATTCTTTTCCACTGATTTTTTTTTTTTTTTTTACTTTCTTGTTCTTTCTTCCTCTGATCACTCTCTATTATTTTTCTCCCACTGCCTGATTTTCCTTCTCTCTTTTTATCCTCTTGTAAGTACTAATTTCTATAGCCAATATCGAAAACAAATCTGCCCTCTTTCCTACTTTCTTTCTAAACTTCAAAAATTTGTTCCTTCTTTCTTGACAAAACAAAACAAAAACAAAACTGAACTGAGGTAATTTTTCAATGGTGCCTTAATCTCTGAAAAACTGTTTTCCTTAATGGCCTATTGTCGGTTTGATTCCCTTTACTTTCTAAATGTTTTACTACCAGAAAGAAACTGTATTATTTGCTCTCATAAGATTCTCCTTTTTTAATCCTCTTTCAACACTTCAAAAACTTCCTAACAAGCCTAACCGGTTAACTAGTAAACTTTAGAGAACGAAACAAAGTCTTCCTACAAAAGACTAAGGGTGCAAGGGTCCTCCCAAACGTCATACTTCCTCTTCTCAACACTGACTTCTACTTCTGTTCTCAGAGCCTCTTGGCCTCTGCATCTTCTTGTTTTTAAGTTGCCTATCCTGGGTAGATAGAACAATGTTGGCCCTTTCCCTTTTGTTCCTCAAGGTATATGGGTTTCCACTCAAAATACAAGTCCTCCAGGTTGAAACAACTGTCACAGCTGGCTGGTGAGCTGGCTGAGTGTGTTGTAAGCTTTGGAAGTCTTCTCTTAGGTTTCTGGCCTACTATGATTTAATCCTAGGGGCTGGACTTTCAGTCCTGTTCTAGGAAAGAGCACCTATCACTACTCTAAGTGACCTTAAGTGACCTTAACTTCTAGGCTGGATCTAACACCACGCCGTTTTATACTTAGTGGATGAGGTCCTCACAGGGATTGATTTTTGCAAATCAAAGTGTGTACAGTCTTAACCAAGTCTGTAGTCCTCCATTCTGAGAGTCTCCTATCAGGATACCTTATCTCTGCAGAATCTAAACTTTTGTCTGGGACTACCTCTAATCCTCAGACCTTCACTTAACAACCTTAGAGATTGACCGGCTGTGAGCAGAGTGGTTTTCTGTTTTTCAGTGTAGATTGAAAGAAACTCAGACTGGTGTTCCGTTAAGAGGTGGAACTCATTTGTTCCAGGAGTCTTAACTATTCCTGAGATAACTTATATCACTTAAGAAAAAGGCAGAATCCTGCTTACAGAACCACTTCTCAACCCCGACATGACTTCAACTTTCCCTCCTGCATACCAGGCTAACATCTACTTCTTCCATATCTTTTTCCAATGTCTCAAAACACTTCCTATCCACTAGGATCTAGTGCCTCCACATCTCCTTCAATAGTCTATGAATTGCCTGGATTTAAGCTGATTCAATTCTGCTGTTTCATAACTGCAGAAATTCCGCTTATAGAGCCAAACAATCCTTTGAACGCATCCACAATTTCTGCACAAATATTCTTGTTCTTCATTCTTCAACTGATTCTTTCATAACTTTTCCTGACCTGAAACTTCTGCCCATTCTGGCACATCATTCTTCAACTGATTCTTTCATATCTTTTCCTGACCTGAAACTTCCGCTCATTCTGGCACCGGCTCTGTCATTGCCGAATGCCAACTGCTCCTACGGCCATCTTCACCATATTGTAAATCGCTCGATGCATTCTCCCATGTCGGCTCTCAATCAGTTGTAGTCGAAGAATAGCCTTCCAGTTCCCTTTTTAAGTTTCCAGTCCACTTCATTCGCTCGGTTGAGCAGCTCAATTTTCCGGCCATCGAGTTTCTCCTCCACCCCAGTCACACCCTCAGCTTTCAGTCAATTTTTCTGCCACCTTTTTACAACCGACAGAAGCGCACCCTAGCCCTGCATACTTTCACCAGGCGCCAGGCCTCAGGAACGCCAAACTATTCCAATTCATGCGTCCTTCTCAACTTCACTGGTTGCCATTCTTAGCTGCACCAGTAATGCCCCTTCAGCAAAAATAATGTTCGCCTGACTCCCTACTCCTATGTTCCCTTTTTCCTTCCTCCTGGCGTCTCCCACTTTGTGTATATATATTTTCTGCAGTAGCTTCTTCGAATAACAAGGGTTCGCCTCTACCATTTATCCATAATAGAATGATTCAACTTCTGTAAATTCCGATCTCCCTGACTCCTCATGGGTGTTAGAAGATTTACTCCACTGCATCATCCGAACTCGTTCGCCAGAGCTGTCCCGACTGACTCTCCATAAATGCCAAAGAGTTTTTAGGTTTGCTCCATCCCATCCCAGCAATCCCTATCTTTTTGCAGTTGCTGTGATAGCGACTCCTTCTGCTGTTGGACACCTCCTTTTTGTGAATCCTCACAACCTTCTTCGATTGTCAGTAGAATTGTCGGATCAGTAGTTCCAAATCCTTCTAACCAAAGCCTTCAGCACTTTCCTCTCCACAATTGGATCATTCCTTTTTCCCAGTAGACGACCAGACGACCAGAATTTCCAGCTCTTGGATTCATTGTACATTAAAGCATTCTCCCCTCATCAACCTTGGCAAGGATGGTTTACGTTTGGCAGGGTGTATATCCATTCTCCTATATCTGCCCAGTCACCGTGAGCATCTCCCTTCTTTATGCTCCAGAGCTACCACATTTGGAGTTACTCCTGTCCAAGCTTATTTCTGCTTCCGAAAGATTCTATTCCTCAGATCTCCATACTGACGAATCCCTCCATCAACCAGTGTTCTCCATTTCTATCAGTGCCAATAATGCCAGTTCCTTTTCTCGAGGGAGAAGGAAGATCTCTTCAACTTTCTTATCGATCAACTTAATAATCCCTGGAATCATGTCCTTTGCAAAATTCCGATCTCCTTAACTCTCCAGAAGTGCTGCCACAGTTCGATCGAATCATCGCAGTTCATGTTTGCTTTTAGTTCTGTCCACTGCTGCTCTGCCTTTGAAATATCTCTCCAGAAAAACCGCCACAGTTTTCGAGTCGTGCCTTGTTCGAATTCGCCAATCATTCCCAACCTCCATCAAAGAGTTTTGATTCCCTCCCAGGGAATGTCTACAGCGTCGAAAAGGACAGGTCTACTGCAATTCATTTGACAAGCCACCTGACCAGCACTATCCCGCACATAAATTGCGATTCGATAGTCCTTGTGCTCTGGCGTGGTCAAGGGTGCTGCGCGACCATGTGCTTGTCGTTGTCGACATTTCATTCCTGTTCTGAGCTGTGCCTTCGACAGGTGCAGTTCGAGTCGTGGATAATCTGCTTCGTCTCCAGACTAAATCCATCCACTGTTCCATTCGCTCCTTTAGCTTGACAGTTACGTCTTTTGTTCCTCGTCCACTAGTGATCTCGTTTTGGTGTGCTCGTTCGTGATTGAAAACAACACAAACACAATATGGTTAATATAATCATTTTTGGTGGGCCCATAATCCTAACATGTCCGAAGCTCGCAACGCTCCGAAACCAGAAAACGCATTCGGCGCAACTACTAAAAAGTGTTACGACGAAATTACCCCAGTTCACGACCAAGGTAAACAAGTCGGACTGTGCCGACTTAAGACGGTCGCATCAAAAACTCGGTATAGAAACACTCGCGCTCTGAAACTATCGTCACCCAAGAAGTCGGCTAAGACCAGTCGCACTAACGAACACTGCAATCCGAGAGTCACAGTCTCGAACCCCTCTAATAACGAAAGGCCTAAGACCAGGCACTTGAAAGTAAGACGAGTCGAAGTCAAAGGAGACACCCGCTAAGAGGGACTTGCTCCTGCGACTAAGACAAAAGGTGGAGTTCCCCAGAGGGTGGTCGCTAAGAGACCATGGCCTAGGGAGACTCTGAAAACCGACCTGGAGAAGGGAGAAACTAAACACAAGAAAACACTCAGAGGAGAGGGCAGCTCCTCTGAGTGGAGAAACTAAACACAAGGAGACACTCAGAGGAGAGGGCAGCTCCTCTGAGTGGAAAAACTCCTAAGGGAGGGACAGCACCCTTATCCCTTTTACTTCCAGACTTATAATACTTCAGAAAACACCCTATTTTACTCTAGTACTTCCAGAAATTCTACTGCACTTTCAGAGATACTTAATCTAACTTCAGAACTTTCAGAAACACTTAATCTAACTTCAGAACTTTCAGAAGGATAGAGGAAATCTTCAGTGATTTCCTTATTCACACCCACACCCACACACATATATACTTTGCAAGAAAATGTTTACAGAAAAAGAGAAGGGATGGTGTATCCCACAGAAAAACAGTAGTACATATCCTTGGGTATGTTTATTAATCGATCGAAGTTATACCTCGTCCGAATTAGATTTCCCGTGCGGATCCGATAGCTAATCTTTTCCACGTCCGATTCAGAGCTTCAGTAAACTTTTAATAAACTTCCGAGGGGGTATACTGCCGAGGTTTCAGAAACTTAGTTATCCGTAGAAAACTTCGCTCTATTTTTATACTCGCAGCCAGTTCTAGTGCCAACACACATGTGTTGGCTGCGAGTTCGACGTCACAGCGAGGGTCGCTTAGCGACTCGACTGAAAGCTGTATAGATCGTCTTAAAGATCTTGTTTCGTAGTGAGCTATATTCTATGCGTTGTATTCCATCGTGTTTTCGCTGGCTCCTTGTTTTCCCAGCTGCACGTTTCGTAGAAGTCATACCTCGGATATCACAGAGTGACAGTGCCGACAGTAAGACTGCTAATACTCTGCGCTGCCATGGGTTGGCGTGCCAGCTATTCGATATCCTCCAGCGCATCGATATACAACTTTTCCTACGTCGTCGACCTCGTCAGGAGTTGAACCCAACGTGCGAACCACCAGGTCTCACATAGAGCAGCGCGTAATACGACTGTTTATCAGTGTGAGCTGGTGAGTTCCGTTCATCCGAATTAACATCGGAATAATTGTGACATTTCGTGGCAGTACATCTGCCATGTTCTTTCTAGCTCCGTCACAGGTGTGGCAAGAGCGGGCTCCCCTCAGATCCTCCAGACTGACATCCCCATCGCAGAAATCCTGTTTTTGACCAAATACCACCAAGCATCAGCCCTTGTCCAAAGTCGAGATATGACAAGAGGGAGTCTTTTGCGAGACCACCTCACCTTGCGAACTGCGGCGACGGCGTAGTAGCTGGTGCCAACCCCCTCCCCATAATTCTCGAACAGAACGGGGACCAAACCCACTTGCCTGTTGGCAGTGAGCACATCACCCGTGTCCAAAGTACTCAGATGGGCATCGCCTTTCGCGATCATTTTCACGCACTGCAATTGCAAGCAAGCACCATCTCTCATAAAATGTTCATAAAATAATCCAGCAGTTTCCACATCAGACCGTCACAAAGCTCGCACAAATCAGTGCTTCTGCTCCCAAGCAAGGCAACGACAAGTTTCCAACCTCTTTTGTGCTGCCCCCAACAACGCAGGAGAACTGGATTTCATCGGTGTTGGCGGCGGCGAGGGATTTCGTGCACAGGCCGGCGTAAGCGGGCGGCTGATCGTAAGGCACACACCAAACCACCTCTGTGGGCGCCGTATCCTGGGCTGCCGCCGAAGCAAACAAGGCAGTCAACGCAATGGCAAGTGCGTTCATGTTGGCAGGTTGGGCGTGTAGTGATCGATGGCAACGAGTTGGAGACTGGCGATCAGTGGGGAAGGCGCTCCTGTTCTTGAGCGAGCTACAGAGCGTTCAACGTGTGGCCTGCACGTCCACTGAAGGTGATTTCTCGAGGCGTCACATCCAACGCCACCCCTCTTGCTTGTAACAGTTGGGAAAACGTCGCGGCACAGCAATGAACTGGGAGGCATCAGAACTACGAGAAGCTGTGGGTCTGGGGACTCGTGTTAAACAATGGTGTTAGCTCATCATCCCACCCAATCGACTACAGTCTCCCCAGCAGGACCGAATAAACTGATCTTTCGCCTGGTGCACAGGAGCAACAAACATGGAAAAATACAAGATGGAAAAAAGAATTTTGTTTGGGGAACGAAACTCGGGGAAATTCTGACAGAGAATGAAATTATATTATGTATAATTTCATATGTGCATGGGAAATTGGAAGGAAGGATTCTGGGTCTGGTGCAGAAATCGTGTGTTTGAAATTTGTATATAATCGTGCCAAGGGAATCTGGGTTCGAAGCAGGTGGAGGGCTTATGTATCTTGCATTTCAACAAAACCAATTCTGTTCAAATGAGGTTGTAATTTATTCCAAGTCTTCTTTTTCTTATTATTGGTGCTCATCTAGAATGGTTGAAACATAGGGGTCATTCATTCTCTGCAGACTCTGGCATCGTCAAATTTCTGGAGGTCAACTGAGACACTCCATTCAACCCAGAAGAACAAAAAAAAAAAAAACTAGAAAAATAAGAAAAAAGCAATGTCCATCAGAAAAGAATTCAGTTACAAAAAGCAGATTCCCGAGAACAGGGGGTCACACTAATAGTCACACTAATAGTCACACTAGTAGTCACACTAATACGAGTGACAACAGGGTCATATGTCAATAGCAGTGATGTCCTTTTTTTGGGGGGAGGGTCCCCTTACTTTCCACAGGATGAAACAAAAAGAAAAGGGACCTGAGCCTTTCTTTTATTACTAATCTATTCCAATCAACTATCACCACTCGACGTTTGAACCCCCATCTCCCTTTCAAACCTTTCACTTGTACAAGTGAAAGTACATGTACTTTCCCCCCCTTTTCCTGAAAGCCTTTCTCTTTGACCAGAAAATTCTTACTATCGGCAATTATATGCCCCTATAATTTCACTTGTTTCGCTTACTTCCAAAAAAAAAAACCAAAAAAAACTGTGATAATCTATTAGAACTTCACTTGTAGTGTACTCTAAAGAAGAAAAAAGAGAAAAAAAAGAGAAACATAATCCTCAACATCTTTGGTCAAAAAAACTCGAAAAGGGAATGATGCAGCCCTAGGATATGGAGACAAAGAAAAAAAGTGAAAATGTACAGCCAATGTACTCCAAAACGTGAACAGCATTTTTTGACAAAGACCCCCCCCCCCCCCTGAAAGGAGGGACCCTACAATTTACATTTCTTCTGGCAGCATACTTCAGAACTAGCTGCTGTTGATCAAAATCAACGGCCCCACCCCAACCCCCCCCCAAAATAGAGAGAGCACGCAGAGACCTGGCGCACATGCAACTCCAGAAAATCTTCACCATCCATGTGTTTCATCCCGGCTTATCCGGAGTGTCGAGTTTTTGTTTCGGACATAGGGGTGCTGATTCGACCTCGATTCTCAGTCTTGACCCCCCTACCTCCGAAATCAACCCCATTCGACAAGCTTTCACAATTCTCGATCGTCCCAGCATTCGGACTCTGCGTCCCCTCTGCAGAAACAAACTCCTCATCCTCCGATGCTGGACTTGGTGCCCGTTCCCTGGAGAAAACCAAGACGGTTCAATTCTTTAAAAAAAGTCGTTAGAAGGTCATTACAAAGCATGTGGAGGAAAGGGAAAACGAGAGAACACCCACAGCTTTTTGTTTTACCTTTCGATGCTTTGCCGACCAAGGAGCGATGTTCTGCGACTGTCAGAACGGCGATGGCTGGATCCACCGCTTTGAGAAGGAACCCCTGGGCTCTGATACGCAGAGGAGTTCGTTGGGGAAAGAGAGCTTCTCCCCTTGCTGGTCCTTTTCGATTGAGGGGTTCCATTTTGGATTTCACCACCGTGCGACAAAGGGTTGATGCCCTTTGAAAATGGGGATGCTCCGTGTCGCTCCGGTGAAGCTGCTTGTTGGAATGACAAGGATGCCTCGATCGTAGATTTAGAATCCCCATCGCCACCCTCTCCCACGGAGGGCCCATGCATAGGGATGAACGAAACCGTTCTGTTCGTTTCTCGAGACTGTGGGGCCGATTGCTGCTCATGCCTTCCACCTGAGGCTGGACCACCCCCAACTCTGGAGAAAGGAGGTGTCCCTTGTTCAGGAATATCTCTTGTTTGGAAAGACAAGGAATCCCGGTTGCCCTCGACAGCTCCATCTTCTTGCATTTCGGAGGAGAACAGCTCAGGATTGGGGTGGTCGTGCGAGAATGGGCTGTGATGAGGTCCCTCAGACATTGGGCTGCCGACTCCGCTCATGGGGCTTGGAGGAAGATCAGTCTTTCCACTGGGGGTGGGCATGACGTCGGCGAAATCCACGATCGAGGGGATTTTTCTCTCGGCGGTGGAGGGCATGGAACGATTGTCAAATCCTGGAGCAGACAGTGATATGGAGCCGGATGCTGCTGAGGTTCGAACAGGACGGAGGCCAGAACCAGGAGAAGTCTCTTCCACTGTAAACAGAAAAAAGAAAGGGGGGGGGGGTCAAAGAACCAGGGTGAAAAACACACACATTTAGATTTCAAAGACAATATTGTTTTGCTTGATTCGATTTCTCTGAGGGGTAGTGAAGGCTGTGTTTTTGTTTTCGAGGTCGAAATCATGACCTCCCCATCTTGATTCTTTTCGAATTTTGGAACGGTTTGCGATTTTGTTCTATTCGGGGGAGGGGGATTTATTTTGTAAATATGTTTTGTTAATTGTTTGCTCACCAGGAGCTGCCGAAGCGATGGTAGCCTCGAGTGTGGAAATCTCCTTTTCGAATCTGGCATGCTCCGCTTTCAGCAGTCCCCTTGTTTCATCGTGCGATTTTTTTTCCATGGCCAGTTCGCATTCCAACAGCCTGTGCTCCTCCCGGAATTTGCTTTCCAGTTCGAAAATCTCCACCTGGCTGGTTCCCAAATTTGGTATGGTCTTTTTGCTTTCCATTTCGGCGAGCATCGATTTCAGTCTGGAAACCTCGTTTTTGGAATCAAACAGCTCCGAAGATTTCAATTGTAAATCCATGTCAAGTCGGACGCTCTCAGACTGGGAAAAAAAAACACAGGAAAAAAAACAACAAAAAACCCTTCAGGGGAGGTAACACACACAATCTGCTGCTGTGAGTGGCAATATATTGGACCTCCTCTTTGGGTTCCCAAAAAGAACTTCGGAAAAATCGTGCCAATGCATAGGGGAAAAAAAAAGATACCAATGATCAACACCTCCACATGCAACCAGATAATACTGAGCTAACCATATTACCCCCTCCCCCAAAATAAAAATAAAAAATAAGAATATAAAATATATATGTATATATTGTTCCCCCTGGAAGCAAACGCCAAAAAGTGTCCCCCCCCCCCTCCTATATATCTATAATTTTTTTCACAGATGAAATCCATGCATGTTTGTATATGTTTTTTCTTACTTGATTCTCTTGGAGGTCTTTGTTGATGTTCACCACTTTGTCGTGCAGGTCGCGCATTTCCATTTTCATTTTGTTGATCCTCTCCTCCAGGGCTTGCATCACGTCGGTTGACCTCTTGTCCCTAGCTTTCAGATCTTTGTTTTCGTGCACCAGCCTCCCGATCTCTGCTTGAGCATCCCTCAAATTCTTGTGAATCGTTTCGCACCGCCGTTGCTGCTCCAAGGTCAGCTCTCGTTGCACGCCCAGCATGTTCTGTTTTTTTTTTTTCAATTCTCAATCCTCAATATTTAATCTTATTTAATTTTCGATTTTCGATATTTAATTTAATTTAATTTATTTTCGATTTTCAATATTTAATTTAATTTAATTTAATTTTTTTCAATTTTCAATATTTAAACTTTTTAATGGGGTATTTCTTATGCATATATTTTTTTGGTTTCGCGATCGGCACCAGAGAAGGAGATGTTTTCACCCCATCTAAAACATGGAAAGCAAGATCGGGAGCGTTTGGACCGGGTCGCAATTTTACCTCTTTTGACTGAAATGCTTCTTTTGCTCGGCCGACGCTTTCCCTCAAACCTTTCACCTGCACCATCACCCACACTGCACCCTTTAATGAATCATCGAAAAAGATGGTAAAAAAATTAATTCTTAATTTACCTTTTGAGGGCCATTTTTTTTTTAAAGAGTGGTGATCTGAAAGGGGTGGTGTCTTAACAAATTAACAACAGAACGAAAAGTAAACCGTAAAAAAGTTTGACGATTTTTCGCAACCTGATTTGCTAAATCTTGTCTTTCCTCCGAGAGAGCGCTCATTTGCTTTTGGAGGTCATCGGTTTCATGTTTTTTTCCTTCCAACTGAGATTTCGTAGAGTTTAGCTCGAATTGAATTCCCTCCACAACCTTTACAAAGAGAACGAATCCATGAATGCATGCCAGAGATCATAATATTTTTCCAGAATTCGCCTCAGCGATCATTGCGTTTTTTGCCAGTCCCGTCACAACAATTTTTTTTTCTTCTTTCTTTCTTTCTTTTGTTAAATTTTTGTCCCCTCCACCCTCCAAAAATTAGAAAAAAAATAAAAAAAAACAAAAGCAAATCAGTTTTCGACTCATCAGTTCAGCTCATGCTCAAGTACTGGAAACTGAGAATGCTTTTTCTTTTTTTTTCTTTTTTGAAAAATGGACGTAGATTTCATCTCAGCACTGCAATTTCGCCACATCAATGTGCACAAATCCTGAACCTCGATCAGTTCACCTGACACCGTTCCTTCATTTGCTTGTTTTCAGTTTCGACGGACGCATACTTTTCCAGCTCCGTTCTCAATCCTTGCACTTCTCCTTCCAAATCAGAATTTCGATCCTCCAAGCGAACAAGCACCCTTCTCAATTTGCTCATTTCTGCTGCTTGGCCCTCGAAACCACGCACCTGGTAAAAAAACCCACCAAGCAAACCTCAGTTTTATGAATTTTTCAAGCGGGGGGAGGGAATTCTTTTTAATCGATACGAAGTCGGGCTAAAGCCAACACCAGTTCAGAAAACACACACAAGGAATTCGAATAAACTCCCCCTCTTCTCAAAACCGAAAAAAGAAAAAAAAAACTACTTGGAATTAAATATAAAAAAGAGATTTTTTGAGAAGTACCAACCTGTTTTTGCAACGTGAGCACTTCGTTCTCCAATCGAAAAGCTTTCGAGTTGACCTCCGACAGCTGCGTCATTTGCCGTTTCAGGTCCACATTCTCTCTTTGCCTCTCCGACAAATCGACTTTCGCCTCCTTCAACTTGTCCAGAATCTGGCTGGATTGACTCAATTTTTGGTTGATCGTGTTCGGGGACATGCTCCCTGGATATCGGTCCACTTGTTCCCTGGCGGCCTTTTCTGCTGCTTTGTCTTTGGATTCCAGAAGCTCCACCAAACGCTGGGTTTCGGCGGCATGGTCCTCCTTGATGGCACCCAGTTTTTTCTCGGTGCTCTGGCACCAATGCCTCAGTCTGTCCCTCTCGTCATTCAATTCCTATGAACAGGAAAAAGAGAAAAAACAAGGCGGGGTCGGTGGAGTTTTCCAGGGAAAGATGGGATATCAACATTCTTGTTCTCCTGCCATTGAATTTATGTTGAATTTACTTATTTATTTATTGTTACTGTTATTGTTATTATTATTATTTTATTATTTTTTTTTTTTTGGGGGGGGGGTGGAGGATAAAAAAACTGAATAAATGTGATACAAAAGGATAAGAGCCTCTGGGGCTCCGTAGCTAAAGTCTTTGAGAAAGAAAAAAAAAAGGAAAAAAGTTACCTTGATTTTGGATTCTGCAGCCTCAAGTTTGATGGACTGCGCTCCAAACTTCATGGACCCTTCCTTGACTTGTCTGTCAATTTCCTCCTTTTCTCTCTTCCATTTCGTCATTTGGTTGTGCAGGGAAATGCACATTTCATTCTTTTGCTTGGCATCTTTGCTGTGCTTTTCTGAGCTCGCTTCAAGTGCGGTGCATTTTTCATGTACAGCCCTGACGTTCTGCAACGAATCCACAAAAAAAAATATATATATATTGAAACAAAAACAAAAACAAAAAAAGATAAAGGAGGGGTATTTCTTTCCATTTTAAAAAAAAAATCAGAAGAAAAAAAAACATGCACACAAGTTTTCTGAAATAAAATGAAAACTGAGAGAACCACAAGTCTTAGAGAAAAACTACTGGAGCTCGCACACGTGAAAAAAAACACATTCCAGAGATGTCCAAAAGGAAGAATTTTCGACAGCAACCGAAACAAAACGCAAAAGCTAGGATTCATATCCGGAACGACAGCTCACCAGCTTCAATTGGTCCCTGTCTCTTTTCACTTGCTCCAGCTCCTACCATGACAATGTTGAGTTTTTGAAAAAAAACAATTCCAAGAGAAGACAATACTCACCTCCATTCAAGGATCACACCCACAGGTCTCAGGCTTTTTTTTAATGTACATTTACAGATATATCAAATCAATTGTTTTTTTCAAACGGCTTGAGAATGTTGAGGGGATGAAAAGAACTGAGAGAAACAAAATGCATTTTCTTTTTGGACCCCCTACCGCTTTGGTTCTCTGCAGGGAGCTTTCGAAGTTCATCAGCTGACAGTCCTTCTGCTGGAGTTGGGCTTCCAGCTGTAAAAAAACAACAACACGCACACACTATAATTCAACTTCGGTTTGCTGTGGGGAGACACCGGTCGCATTCGCAATAAAAGTTGTGCAAAAACCCAACAAAGGACGTCGACACAAGTGCAGAACCAGAAACGAAGTCGATGGCATCGGAAAACCTCGGAAATTCGCCACCCGACGCACAAACAAAAACACTGCCTGAAAACCCATCTCCCCCGTTATGCTTTCCGAGCAGTGTGTCCGTGCCCCCCCCCAAAAAACTGGCTCGGTAGGGCAACTATCCCCCAACGCATGGAAACCCAATGCTGAGCTGTGCGTAACCCATGCACAGGATTGGTTTCGCACTACGCGGCGTTACGCCCATTCGAAGTCGCCCCTCCTAACATCATCGACAACTCTCACGACTGGCTGATCTCGCTTCTGCCCCTCACCCTTCTGGTGTCGTCGTTGCCGCCGAAGAACGCCATCGTAAACCGCGTCCTCCGTCCAGAAAAACTTCGAAAAGTAGGGGCCGAAAAATAGGTGCACAGGTTTCGTTCACCGGGAAGAAAAAAAGATTCAGTAACCCAGTCTGCAGGCGGTGGAGCAAAATACCAAAACGAGAAGTTGGCACTTGCGCCGATGTCGGACGACGAGGAGGGTTGCGGAATGATCACTCCTCAATTTCTGGCCTCGTTGGGTTGCGGATCCCCTGTTGGGGTTGATGGGGCCGTTGATGGTCGATTTTGAAATTGAGTCCAGTGTGCATGGCCTAGCAGGGGTTGCCAAGCACATATCCAAAACAAAACAGCAAAACAGCAAAAGGAGGCCATCATCCCCATAATACCAGAAAACCATGAAGTGTAAGATTGGACCCCACAGATTTCTGATGAAAAGAAAAGAAAGAAAAATTGGCAAGGGTCAATTTGCGAACCAAAACCGGAGCAACCACCGCCATGAAACGCAACATGCCTAGAAACGGTAAGAACCGATTTTGTGGATAATGACAAATATTTTGGGTTGGGCTTGATTTTAGTTTTGTAAGGATGGTGTCCTTTGATCCACAGTAACCCACTTTCAACCTCAAATGTCTTAGCCCGTTTACTGCCCCTATTTTTACATCACTCCTGTTCCTAATCGAGCGACAAAGAAAATCGCTGGGAAAAAGAGTTGGCCAGTGCCCTATTTTTTTTTTTTAGCTCCAAGCTTTTGCCATTCTCTTTCTACCACCACTTTCAAAGTGAACATTTTGTTTGGACGTGCTCATCACTTCTTCGATCGATTGACAACATTAATCCCATTACGTGCGCATTCTTTTTGGGTGGTGCACTTGGAATCAAGTGCAAACCCTTTTCACCATTTTTGCCACAAACCACCGTTCGCTCCGCACCCCACGAACCGCACAACAGAAAACTCCTCTTCACTCAAGGTCAACGCAGCCCCCTGAAGGCACAAACGACCACGCGGCCTGGTGAGAGCGTTAACATCCTCCTTCTGCTTGAGCACCTGGACGTCGCAGGTGACGTCACTCGACTTCTTTGGAGGCTTCGTCGCTGCCCAGTCCAGCACAGCACTCAACAGATTTCTCAAACTGCTGACGATCACATGGGCACCTCAGAGAGTTTTCTCTCGACGCGCGTATATTCGACGGCATTCTCAGTGTTCCACTCAGTGGTTGACGCCACGTGGTTTCCGCTTCTCGAAAACTGTGCAAACCAACACGAGGCACTGGCAGAGAAAATACAGGCTGCATGGAAAAGTGTTGGAAGTCATCGCTGGTGGAAGGCGTGAGGTGGACGGAGGGTCTGGTCCGACGGGAGTTTTCAACCAGGGGCTGTTATGTTGAGCGGGTCAGGCAACCCGTGAACGAAGCACAGTGGATGTATAAGAAAGCTATGAGGTGAGTCGAGAGTGGTGTGTCCTGCTTTATTTAGGCAAGACTGTTGTTTCCGTGCACGAAACACGTGGAGAGTTGAGGGGTGGGTCTTTGCGTCCCGACATCCCAGTCCTACCTGCACACACGCGCGATTTTGGGGGTGATTCGCTGTTGTGGAGCGGGAAGCGGGAATAATCGGTGAGAGAACGTCCAAAATCGAAAGGTTTTTTTGTTCATTGAAGGAGTTTTTTCTGTATAAAATATGTTTTCTATTCATAAGTAACACGAATTGTATGTAGAAATTGCAATCAAGTGCATTGTCATCATGCTTTGGGAAAGCAACCATTCATTTTGAGAAGTATTAATACAAATTGACTACAGAAAGATAGAAGAAGCCCCTCTAGACATACAGAAAATTCCTCGAAATCCCTTCCTGAAAGAAACATCATCCCCTCCATGCACCACCACCACCTTTCTTCAGTTCCACAAAAAAAAAAGAAACAAAAACAAAAAAACACACCCAAAGGTATTTTAAACGTTGGTATATCTCCCCCAGCCTACCCCTGTGGACCTCCTCTCTTTTTTTTTCTTTCTTTTTTTGGCCCAAAGAAACGTTTTTTTATCATATCAAAAGTACTTCCAAATCGCAAATTGCGCTTTCATTTCATGTTAAAAGAGGGCAATGTGCGTCGCTAAACCCTGCCCCTTATCCTTCATTTTTTTTCATCCGCCTTGAATCTCCCTCCAATTCCGGCCTTTCGTTTTTGCTTTTCCTTCTCCAGCCCCCTCCGTACAGCCCAACCATCGAAAAAGACACGGAAAAAAGAGAAAGAAAAATTATAAAAAAAAAGAAACCCAAACACCTCGACAAAAAACTAATACCCCAGTTCATCCACTATAGCTCTTATCCCCTTTTTCTTTTTTTTTTTCTTTCTTTTTGAAAACAAAAATATGCGAGGTGCATATCGAAAAACCACAGATTTTGACCATGATTCTCGACGAAGAATTTGCGCTTGTGTTGTTCTATTCACGTCCACCTAGAGAAAGATTAGGTTGCTAGCATCCCGTTCCAACCCCCTCATACTCCCCCCACCAGCCATATATTATCTTCTTGAAGGAAAGCCCCCCCCCCCCCCCTTTCTTGTTTTTGCATCATCCATAGCAGTTACCACCAACTCGCTCATGTACAGTCCAAAGGTTCCAGGAGCACCATGCAAAAAACCCTCCCTCCCAAACAAAGGACCGGCGAGGAGGAGAGTGAGGACACCAGTTTAAGAAAACAAAAAAAAAATTCGAGGCATATTCACATGTTTTTTTTTTGGTCGCAAAACTCTCGAACCAACCCAAAGCCGAGAAAGAGACCACCCCCACAATGAAGCCCAGAAAACCTCAAAATCGATGCAGTTTCTGATTTCCTAACCGGGACATAGCCCGGTGGATGACAGAATTCGGTGGATCATGGGGGGTGCACGTCCCGGAGCTGGTGGTGCTGCTCATAGAGATGCTTTCCTCCAACTCCATGCCAGAGCCCAACTCCGACATGAAACTCCCCTCCCGGCTGCTACCCAGTGACCCTTGCCTCGCTAACTCCTTTCGCCGCTTGTTCCATTTCGTCTTGAGCGCATTCTCATGCGCCGACACCAAATGCCTCCACTTCAGGTCAGACTTGCTGCACCGACCGAATTTCCTCCACCTCAAATCCTTGCTGCTGTGCCGTCTCAACCCACAACCCTTCGTCAGCAAGGGAGCTTCGTCCATCGAAGAAGAAGAGGGCGCCGGCAAAGAACTGGTTCGAATGACTCCAGTCAGACATCCCGTCGACTCAGCCTGACTGAACCTCTCACCGAACGAACCCGCATCTTTCGAAGGCCTCTCTACCCACTGTTCGCAACTATCGGATGGAAGCGACAAACAAGACCAATACTGACACTGAATTCTGAGGGTCTCTTGGATAGCATGCCAGCCCATGGGGGAGGGTTGCGCAGGTCTGCATCGGGGTGCTGGCTGTTCTCCTAGCAACACTCTGAGGCAAGCCTCCGTGGATAGGGCGGTCGACTTGAGATTGTACCCCCCTTCCAGCAGCACAACCAAGGGGGCCACCTCGGAGAGAAGCCGAGTGAGGTGGGCGTAGCCATCACAAGTGACTTTACACCCGCCTGAGCAAAGCGTCATATAGGTAGGTCAAACAAAGTGCTTTCTTTGTTTCTTTTTCTTCCTTCTTCACTATTTTTCGGGAAGAAGCCCCATTATCTTTCTGGGGGGTTGGGGTCTTTCTTTTTCGTTCGATTTTTTCAAGTGGAGGAAGGGCATTGATGTCAAGCTTTTGGCAGAATATCCTCCCAGATCATATTCAGGGATGAGGAGAATTTCAAGTGTGTGTGCTTTACGATTAAAAAATCAGTGCATCGTAATTTCACAAGGGGATAAAATACAAATACAGGTACAAACAGGGTATAAATCTACACTGTACATCGATCTTTCTTCAACAACATTCAACACCAAGCAGTGTAGACATAGCACAGAAATGGTGGGCACCCCTCCATTCGTTTTTTCTTTAACCCCATTTTGATGATGGGAATCGATGTCGCGCTGATCTCTCAGACAGATATACAAACACACACACTGGAATGCGCACTAACTACACAGGCATCATCGTACCAAGTGGGTCTCCCTCAGCGGCGTCAAACCCTGCTGATATAATGATGAGGTGGGGGTCAAATTCATTGGCGATCGGCAGCACGATGTGCTCCATCGAAGCGAGGTAATCTTCATCACCCATGCCCTCACAGTCCCAAGGAATGTTAACCGAATAGCCCTCCCCGGCCCCCCTTCCAACACTCGACGCTGCCCCAGTTCCAGGGTAAAACCCTCCTCTGAGCGAGCAGCAAAAAAGGCCATGTCAGCATAACGAAATCAGCTTTGGAATCACATGCTGAAGGAACAGTGGGAAAAATAAAGGTGGGTTACTGGCGACATCGAAAATTCTCACCTGTCATGGCGATGCATCGAGACGTACAGAACCGAAGGATCATCTTCGAATATCTGCTGAGTGCCGTTCCCATGATGGACATCCCAGTCCACGATCAGCACCCTCTCTGCCCCATTATCCTGAGCCACCCTGGCCGCCACCGCTGCATTGTTGAAAAAGCAAAACCCCATGGATGTGGAGCTTTCTGCATGATGACCAGGGGGTCGGATTATGGCAGCGGCAGCCGAGGCCTCTTTCCTAGCGACAGCCCCTGCTGCTTCTGCTGACCCACCAGCTGCCAATCTCGAACACATGAAAGTGTGGTCGTTGACGTACAGATCCGAGCTGACGCTCAGGGACTGACCCTCGCCCAAGACGGTGGCCGATGATGAAAGCTCTCTGTTATGGTTGATCAGCTCCTGGGAGTGGACCTTGTTCAGCTCTTCGCAGGTCGCTTCTCGGCATGGGATCCTCCGACATCGCTCAGCGAGGCCGGAGGACAACAACCGAGACATCACGGCTGTGAGTCTGTCAGGCCTTTCTGGATGCGGTCGCCCGGCCCCCTTGGCATGCAGATTCATTCGATCGTCATAAGCCAGGAGGACATCCTGACGCTGAGAGTTGATCTTTGACACTCCACAGGGGGAGGGACAGCGGGACAGGAAAGCACAGGGATCCTCATTGGCGTTGTGGCTGCAAATGTCGCAGATTAATCCATCACGAGGTTCGGCACAGTTCTGACAGGAGAGCTCCCTCTCAGACAGGGCAGAGATGGAGGACACCTCATCTGCACCCTGTGCCAAAACAACACATCACTTGTATCAGCACCGGGATTCCTGCTGAAGCTTGGTAGGGATCTGTCTGGTGTGCCAAGGAGAAATCAAGGGAGGTACAAATGGACAACCTGTCACAACAAAAGCTGGGGAAATTCGAAGCCAATCATGTTGGAAGTGGCAAGCTGCATGAGGGCACACATTGTCCATATGTCTCTCCCTGACATGGCCCATTAAACCCTCAAATTTGCATCTAGGGGCAGAAAACACTGGCCAAGTTCTAAAAGTCGTAACCTGGTGCCGTTCCTCTTCCCACCTGCCAACAACTTTCTTCGGTGCTGAACGTCGAGGAGCCGAAATAGTCCGTGTCCAGCAGAGATTCGAAACTGTACCCTTCTCCTTCGCAATCAAAGGTATCGCTTGCGCTGTCGTTCTCCTCCGCGATAATGAAGTCCTCCTTCGTGGTCGCCTCTGAAACCTCCCCCACCTTGAAGTGAACGACCCTCATGCCTGTGGAAAAGTAGACACCCCACAACGTTTGTGAATCAGAGATCCTCGGAACCGGCATTATCCAACGTTCAAAGAAGGAACCGTAAGAAAAAAAACGAAATAAACCATGGAGAGCATAAGGGGGAGAACGCAAAAAACCACGGGAGCTCGTCCGAGGTGAAAGGGGCATTCACGAAAAACTGTATTTCCCCAGTGTTGGAGGATTGGGGGAGCAGTAAGGAGCCGAAAGTTTTTGGTGAGACGGCCCAGAGGGCAGGAGATTTCGATTTTCAAGCCCTGTGCCTGGCGGACGGGCGACGATAGGGTGAGGGTAGGACACAACCAGGAAACAGCACCTATCGGGCCTGAGGAAAGAAATTGAGGGTCGTTTCATTCCAACAGCCGGGTCTACGGCGGGTCAAAACGGATGGCGAGCGGAATCGAAAGACAGATCAAAAAGGGTATCTGGAGCCGAAGAAAAAAGATCGTGTATGACCAAGGGTGCTTCCTGACGGCACGACAACACGTCCCCAATGGGGCTTGTCGGAGTTTTCTTTCTTTTAGGTTCTTTAATTTTTCAGCGGGAAACGGGGGGGGTTTACGCCTCCTAAGTTCCCGAAACGCGTTTCGAAGGTACAGGAGGAGCCCGATCGTCACTGGAGGGACATACCTCCTGCCCGAAGCGATCGGGAACTTTTTCACCGCCCTTTTGCCAGCAAAGTTTTTCACAAGTACGAAGGGGCTTGGGATGGTAGGAGACAGGAAGGAGCGTGTACCCTGTGTGTGTGGCTGGCTTTCACACTTCGATAACAGCGCTTCTGTGCGTGCCCTCTGGCTCGGCCGTTTCCCTCCGCACTCCACGCGAGGTTTTATAAGTCGCGGCACCGCGGGAAAGGATGGTCGGAATTCGATCAAAAAGAAGTCACGTGGGTTCAGCTTGGTGAGGAAGTGAACCGTTGCTGTGCGGCTGGTGCGTTGTGGACCGCAAATCTCGGCTTGTTTTCACATCAAGAGGCGCACTTGAGGGGTGCTGTCACTTGGACAGAATCAACCGGATTAACAGGTGTCCATGAAGTTGACACGCAACTACCAACGGTTCACGTCAACATGAAGTAAACAACAGCCAACGACCCCTCGACCGTCCCAACAAACAGGCACACTACCACTACACTCCACCTGCTGCACCCCCTAAAAAAAGACCAATCAGCTTCCCCCCTGAGCCAGGAACTACTTCCACTGGCTGGCAGCATCAGCCTCAATCCTCCACCTCAAACTCACCCGAGAGACCTTCCAGTTTCTTCAGCAAAACCTGGACAAGGCACACAGGCAGAAAACAGAAAACCATCCCTTCACCAAATCAAACATGTTGCAACACCAATCACCTCTCCACATTCCGATCACCACACCCGAAAGACAAGAAACAAAATCAGCCAACCACCACAAGCAAGGCTCAGTGTCTTACCTACCAACCAACCAACCGACCACCTCCCCTCCCCTCCTGCAGGCCCAGACCAACTTTTGCTAGAGAGCCCCCCGCTTAACAATACCACCCCAAACCACGCTTACCTTGTTTCCTTGATCACTCACCTTGTGAACAGAAACCGCAGAGCTCTTCAACACTCCAGGCACTTTTCTAAAATCCTCCATGTTCCTCAAAATCACATCCACCAGCCGCCTTACCAAGGCCTCTGATGGCAACTCGACCAGCTCCTCTGCGACTTGAACGATTTCTTTCAACCCTTCCAGGGCAAGCAGAACTTCTGGCTTACACCCCAAACACAAGGACTTCATGTCTGTGCAGAGCGTTTGGACTCTGAGGTGATATTTTGTCGCTGCCTCGGATATCTGGCCAAGGCTTTTCAAGTCCAGCTGCATTCTGTCGACCCTTGCAACCATGCTCTCGTAGCCAAGCTGGTACCTGTTTGGGTTGAAAGACTTGACAGCATTCAATCAAGAAGCAATCCATCACACTCCTGCATTCCGGGTGAATGCATGCACATGCCTGGAGCCGATGGAAGACCTCAGCGATCTGCATACAGATTCTACAAACTGGCCCCACCTGTGCAGCGCATGCCCCAAAATTTCTTCCGCGTTCTTGACATCAGACTCCTCGACACACAGTCCCAGCTTTGCAACAATCTCCTTAACTTCAGGTCTGGCAGCATCCAGAAAACTACAAGGGCTTGCCAACCCATCAAGAGATGCCTTCCCCAAGCAAAGACCCTACACACAGGACTGGACTCAACACCCCCCCCTCTCGAGTTCTTCCATGCCGCCACTCAGGTGGATCTCCTCCACACAAACCTGGGCAGGAGTGACTGCAGCGATGTCAGACGCACTCCTCAGCACCTCTTCCAATCCAGCCGCTAGACTCTCCGCATCACAGGCTATCTGGTCAGACACATCCACACCCATCCAGGGCAGTGCAGGGAGGAGGACGCTCTGCAACCAAGCAGAGTGCCTCGACGCCTGTGGGACCAAGTGCATCAATTTCTCGTGCAATCTGTGAATGTGCCTGCGAGCCGATGGGCTGGTCAGCAGAGAGCCATCGCAGGTATCCAACACAGAGGCTGGCTTCGTGGTCGACATGCCTTGAATGATTTTGTTCCCACCTGAAAGGAGGCATTTGCTGACCATGTTTGGCACTACACTCTAGATACAGGATTTAGTCACTGCACGACAAATGTAGAGGGATCCTTACACACTTCCATGAGGCTTCATTTTTCACTACTACCTGGAAGTCAATAGAAAATTTGAATTTGGATGGATGGATCCTTTCTTTTTCACCCATGACGGGCACTACGAAAACCCTCAGGGTCAAAACCCTAATTGCACTGCCATCAAACACACTCACAGACTGCATGTATCCATCGCTCTGTACCTACCAAAAGAAATGTTCTCTACGTGCTCCCAGGATGCCTCTGCATGGTGGCTGCCTTTTCTGGAATTGCCATACATACAGCCCATCTTCCACCACACATGTAAATGCATAGAGAGATATTTGTATATAGATAGATACATACATAGATAGATAGATATATACATTGCATTACCACACAACAAATCCTTACAGATCCACAGCACTCCACCACACCTCTCTCTTCTTCCTTACAGCGTACATTCCAAGCGGGGGGCAGTTTTCCTTGTTGGGTAGAAAGAGGGGGGGGGGGGGGGCAATGCATTTTTTACTCACCTTTTTTTCAGAGAGGTGGCTATTTCCTGCAGCCATCGACTCAAATCCCCAGTTCCCCCTGCTCCTGAGTGGGGTGTTTGGGTTTGAACCTCAAGATTTCCAACTCTGGTGCAAACTTCGTCAAGGAGGGTTTCATATTGGGCCACTCTTTTGTTCGAGGTCTATCAACCAAACACTGAACACCTTGGATTGCAGACAGAAAAAAAACAGGCCGACACTAAAGCTAGGGTTGCGCTCGTTCGCACCCCCACGTGGAGGCCATCGGTTTCGGGGCAAAGGGGTGACGAAGGGTACGCTTCTTCTCATGCCTCGCGTTTTCTCAGGGGGAAAATGCCAGAACGACGACCGGCGCCACGCATGAGCGCGAGACCTTGCCACGTTATGCGAGTGCGGGGGTGTTCGGCGAAGCGAGTTTCCTCACCCTGAGCTCTTCGTCCATGATTTCCATTTGTCTCTGTTGTTGAGCGATCTTCCCCTTCAACCTGCGAGCTTCCAGGTTCGAGGTGGAAGCATTCAGGGCTGTGGGTGGTCCCGCCACCTCCAAGAGTTTTCTGAGCCTGTCCACCTCCGCACCCTGCCTCTCGATCACAAGTTCGAGTTTTCGCTCGTTTTTGATGTCCTTGGGCTTGACCGCCTGCGACGTCCCAAAACTTGCACTCCCCCACAGGTGCTCCTCCGGAAACACGCTCATCCTCCCGAGACGAGACATCCTCTTCCTCCAAAACACCGACCACGTTGGCGTGGGTCCACGAATGGAACCTTGCGGAGGGTTGAAACGGCCAACGAGGAAACCCAGAGTCGTTCGGCCTTCGCTGCCAGGATGGGATTCTCCCAGCCGCACGACCAAGCCTGCCTTACTTGTGTGAACGCCCCCTGATTTCCTGCGTCCTTTTCCGAACGTACGAGCCTTCACCACGGAACAGCTTACCAAGCGGAAAGGAAAAAAAAAGTGCACGAGCATATCCCTTGCCAACATTTGAGCGGAACGGTAAAACATCGAGACATCCGATGATCTGTGGCTGACATGCGCACCACGTGCGCGCGGATGGTGACCACTGTAGGGTTTTCGGGGTGGCTCATTCCGTTCGCACCCCACGAGCAGGCAGCGGGAAGTCAGAGAAAAACGGATAGAGGCGGGTGCTTGCCCTTCTGCGGACCAGAAATCGTATCGCACTGACACAGGGGGTGTGAAACTGCACGCCTGGGGGGTTGCTGAACGCCCGGGGCGTCGTCTTTCGTTGTGGCACTTGTTTGTTTGCTTTCAGTGGTTTTTCGAACGCGCGTGACGATGCGTCAAGGGCGGACGCGGAGAATAAACATCGAAGTTTCCAATGCCCCTTTTCGGTTTCGGGGGTCTCCTCCTGGGAGCTTCCTGTCCAGAAGATTCGGTGGGAGGGTGCAGAATGGAATTTGGAATAAAATCCCATGCTCTGCCTCTTGGGACAGTTAAAGTTACTTCACAACATCGAAAAACGATTGTGATGCTCGTCAGTCATCAGTGGCTTTCGGGAAGACAAGCTTCCTTCAAGTTTTCTGCTTAAAAAGAACACAAATTATCCCACAAAAAAATCTTTTTTTCTATTGGACATGAACCAATAGACCCAATCTTGTGGCCAAGGACTCATACGAATTCCCCACACCTAAATCTATTTTAACATTCTGTTGAATTCCGCTTTCTTGAAAGTCATTTTGGGACAACGTAAGAGGAACACCCTTTGTGCTAACAAATTTGCATGTTGCGATACAACCGATTTGATGGTTCCAACAGTTCCTAATTTGGACTTGCTGGGAGGTCGGTTTTTTGTAAGCAATGTCAGGCGTAGAGACCACATGATACAAGAAAAGACAAAGCATCTTAGCATGGCAATATTTTCTTTTTTCTTTTTTTTTTCCGATCCAAATACATAAGTTTTTCAATTGAAGTGAATCCAAGGCGTTAAAAAAAAACGAAAGAACACGTCCGTTCACCCATCGCAAAAAATGAACCATTTTAGTTGCCAAAAAATGCACCATTTTAGTTACCAGAAAAATCCCCACCACAGAAAACACCCCTTCACACTTTCAGGCCCCACCACCAGCGATGTTTTGTGTTTTTTTTCCTTTTCTCTATATTTCCTTTTTAAACGGGTGGTACCTTCTTTTTCTTTAGTTTCCACCCATTTTCTTTTCCTCAGGGTCTGTCGCAGAAAAACCACACGTTTCTTTATCAAGCTATTGTTGATGCATGGAGGCGTTTGCATCTTTAGTTTTAAAAAAACAAACGAAAAAGAACCTCCCCCCTCATATCTTGTTGGTCAGGTGTGGTTGCCAGAATGGGAAAAAGGAAAAAAAAAGTACAAGCACGCACATGAGAAAAAAAGATGGGAAAAAAAACATGGCTATCATTCCCTTCCATAAAGAAAAAACAATCAAGCAATACCCTTTCCCCCCCTTGAAAAACTGATGAAATTTTTGCCATCAATTTAAACATATCCCCCCCTTCTCCCCTTCTTTTTTTTTTTTTTTTTTTTTTTTTTTCACAGCAAAGCTTGACCCCCCTCCCACCCTCCCTCAACATTTTTTAGAATTTTTCCTTCCCTTTCCTCCTTTTGCATTTTTCTTTTTTTGGGGTTGGTTTCCCCCCCCCCCCCCCCGTTCAAGCATTCCTTTTTTTTCCTTTTTTTTTTCCTTTTTTTTCCTTCTTAAATACCCCCTTCCACCCCACTATGAAGAGTTGTAAGAACAAAAAATCCACCACAAAAAAAAAATACAGAGGGTACTTTAAAAATAGAAAGAAAAAAAAACGGAATGCAAGAAAAGGAAGGAACAGACAAAACCAATCCAGAAAACAACAATGAGAAAACTAGGGTCTTTCACCAAAACAAAAAATTACAGTGAAAAAAAATTAAAAAAATGACGAGGTCGCTCTGAAAACGTGCATCTACTGAGCCCCAATCAAGAACCATATACCCAGGATTCCAAAAAAAAAACCGGAAAAGATAATGAATCCTTTTTTTCTACCCGAGAAAAGGAAAAGATCGCACACACAAAACTCGTATAAAAGGGATTCTTTTCTTCTTCTCCCCACTCTTTTTTTTCCCTTTTTTTTTCTCTCTCCAAAAATTGAAGGGGAAAAAAAAGAAAAAGAAAATTTAACGAGTGAAAAAACAGAGAAACAATACGATACAAAAAGAGGAAAAAAAACAAAAAAAAAAGATCAAAAATCTTGTGGTGCAAAAAAAGACCGGCAAGGCTTTGCATCCAGAAAATATACATGAATATATATAAGAAAGCAGGGCAACACAAAACCCTTTTTCTTTATTTTGACGGGGGGTTTCCCCCCTTTTTCCCTCCACTTTGTTCCACTCTCGACGTCTTGCAGCTGTTGAGGGAAAAGACCCCTATCCTCTCCCTTTCATCGATATCTTGTGGAACCTTTTTTTTCCAATCCAAAAAAAGAAGCCTCCAGTCAAACCTTCCATTTCCTTTCTTTTTCGCTTCCAACCTTTGTGTGTATTTCTTTCTTTTTTTTTAAGAAAAGAAAGAAAACGCTCCAAGAAAAAAAAACGAATGAATCACAAGAAGCTTTCCACCCCTCCCCCTCAGTGAAAGGGACCTTTCTTTTTTTCAAGAGGAATTTTTCCAGCTTTTTCATCTTTTTTTTTTCAGCTTTTTTTTTTCGGGAAAGAGGGGGAAAAAGCGTTTCACGTTTTCCCACCCTCATATATATATAAATATACACACAAACACACATATACATTTTTTTCCCCTTTTCCTTTCCCTTCCCTGATTTTCTCGAAAAGGAAAAAAGAAAAAAAAATCCATGCTTGCCAAATGCTCCTTGCCTATCTTCGGAACCGTAATAAAAAATACAGCTCCACCACAAATTTCATTCCAAAACCCCTGGCCAGCAAAACCCTACTGCTGCCAAAAACCCACCATATTTTACAACTTGGCCATCCCACCAAGCATTAAAACTCAGTTTTTCAAGACAAAATCCTCCCTTCCCCCACAAAAACCCTAAGGCAACTCCAAAAACCCCTACCCAACCCCTCCCCCCCCCCCAAAAAAAAAGCCAATCACACAAACACACACAGACCCTTTGTCTGCTCCCGATGACTCTCTTCTTTTTTCAGTTCCTCCTCTTGTTTTCTCAGCGATAAATTTTAATCGTCGACTCTTTTTTCTTGTTTCTTTTTCCTTTCTTTGGGTAATCTTCCCCCCCCCCCTCCCAGACCCACACACAGACATGATAAGAGTACAATCTGAACCTAAAATCAAAGTCGACTTTCCCAGACCCTCTTGTTCCAGCCCCTGGTCAAAATCAGTCAAAAATCTCTGTTTTCTGTCGATTTGTTTTTTTTCAAATCCCCCACCTCATTCGAAACCCTACAATCACAGGAAGAATTGACCGTCCCTTTTTCGTTCAAATCAAACAAGGTTGATAAGCAAAGACCTTGATTTAATATGCTCCAGGGAGGATAACTTCTATATCTTTTCCACCTTATTTTTTTGAATAAAGTTGAATAATACTTTCCCCTTCCCCACTTTTTTTTTGTAACTCACAGATGCATACAGACCCCAATAAAGAGTTCACCCTTTTTCCTTTTTTTTTTGGTTTTCCCTTTTTGTTTTCCCCTCTTTTGCTTCTTTTTTTTTATCAAATAAAACGAGTGATAACATATCAACAGATATCGACAACTCTACCATCAGGACAAAAAAAACAGGCCCCTCCAAGTGCAAAATCAACGCTAAAAACACACATATATATATGTTTATATATATTATAAAAAATAAAAAAAAACCGCCTCGAAAGGGAACCCACGTGTATTGTTTTATGTTTTAACAATATCAACGCGATCTACCCAAACCTGAATATGTGTTGGTTTTTCTCTTTATGGGGTGGAAAAAAACACCCCGTCAAAAAACCCTCTCCTTAAAAATAACTCATTGCCCAAATGTCCTTTTCAAACACACACACACACACACACACACTAAAGGTTTCTGAAAAAAAAAAGGTATTTTTTCCCCAGCTTTTGTTTCGGGTTTTTCTTTTTTCTTTTTTTTTAAATGCTCCCTCCTTTTTTTTTTTTGCCCACAGGTGTTTTGATTTTTTTTTTTTTGGGATTTTCCCATCCTCGTTACATATGCTACACACGTTCATTGATGAATCAAATGTTCTTCTTGACTTTTTTTTTTGTTCCGAAACGTCCCTCCAACTCCCCCAACAATATATACATATACAGACATATATGTATGTTCAAAAAGAAAAGAAAAAAACCGGAGAGATGCTGTTTTACCTCACTTTTTTTCTCTTTTCCTTTTTTCCCTTGTTGGGTAATATGTTTGTTTAATGTTCATATACCACCCACACTCTTTCGACGCAATGTTAAAGTGGTGGAAATTTTTTTTTCCTTTCGTCGAACGAGCAAATCCCAAGATCGAATCCCAACGAACCCACTTTTTTTCCAAGACCCCTTTCCCTTTTTTGCTTTTTTTCCTCTTTTCTTTAAAAAAAGAAAAGAACAAAACAGCCTCGCTTTCTCCCCCCTCCCACAGACAGACAAATTACCCCCTGGATAAAAATCATCGTTTTTCTTTTACCCTTTCATGGCTAATTTTTTGTTTGCAGTTTTTTCCCCACCCCTCTCTTCCTCTATTTTCTTTTCCTTAATCTTTTTTCTTTTGTTTCCCCCGGCCATTTCCCTTGTTTTTTTCCCCCCTTGTTCATACAGAATCGCACATACTTCATCAAATCATATTTAATCAAAGATAGTAGTATATATGTATATATATGTTTATCCCTTTATAAACCCATCGCTTTCTTTTTTTTTTTTTTGGTCCCAACTGGACAGAGGAAAAAAATTAAAAAAAAAGAAAAAAAGAAACAAGAAAGAAGAGGAGTGAAAAAAAAAACGAAAAAAAAAGAAAAACACTCCTTAGAATTCAGACAGCACCCCCTTTGCCGCCCTTACAATCATCCGTTCCTTGTCCGACGACAGGGGTCCCAGTCGACCCCGGAAATTTGAGAATATTGCTAGAAGCGTTTTGGAGGTCTCCGATGAACTCTTCCCTCGGCAAGTGTTCCAAAACCCAGGGATGCTGGAGGGCATCCTTAGCAGATATTCTTTCGTTATAATCAATGTCCAACAACTTTGATATCAGGTCCTTCGCACCGTCGGAGATGCCGTCCCAGGGTTCGCCGTCAAATTCAAGCTGTTATTATTTTTTGCCAAGGAAAAGAAACAAAAAAATCAAGAAACTCTTGTTTTTACTCTCGTGAGCATATATAGGAAAAAAAAGTATTTCTCATCGAAATGTAAATATCAAAAGGGAAGAAAAAAAAAGGCAGCCAGGATGTAAAGGGAAAAAAAATCAAAGCGGGAAGGAAAATGTAGATACTCGGACCCACTCGACAACTTCGATCATAGAAAAAAAAACCAATAATAAAAAAAAACCAAAATATTAATAAAAATATTATAAACAAAAACAAAATAGAAATAGAATTGTTGCTTACGTCTGAATCCATGACAGCTTGCACCACCATGAAGGGGGGTCCTTTCCCCAATTCTTCGACCTTTTCGCCGAAGAAGGGAAGCTTCCCGCTTAGCAATTGATAAAACATCATGCCTGCAGCCCAAATGTCCACCTCCAATCCATACCAGCCGAAGAAAATCTCCGGCGCCATGTACAGAGGGGTCCCGGTGCGTTTTTTCAATTTAGCCTTCTCTTCGATCTGTGGAGTTCACAAGCAAGGAAAACGTGAATCGCTGTAGAGACCTTTTTTAAATCAAATGAAAATAAACAAAATCATATACAAAACAACCCTTGTGTTGATGACCACTACCAACAAACTGAACGGAAAAAACTCGAAAACCAAGCTGTCTTCTCAATATGTGTGCAGATATTGTCCAATTCCGCGATTTTCTTTTTAATATTTTTCAGTTCCACAAATTTATTTTAGTCTTTCAATTCCACGAATTTATTTATTATTATCATTATTTTCTTTTTTTCTCCCCCCCCCCTTTTTTTTTTTTTTTTTTTGGGGGGGGGGGGGGGGGGGGGGGGGGGGGGTCGTGAATGCCTAAAACTCACCATCTGGCTGCATCCAAAGTCGATTCCTCTTATGGAGAGGTCTCCTTTGGGGGCCGTCGAATCGACGAGATGTCGTTTGCAAGGGTACTGGCTCTCTAGCATGAAATTGGCGGGCTTGACATCTCCGAAGCACACCTTGCTTTCGTGGCACGCCGCTAGCATACCCAGGATCGCAATTATGACTCTCGCAGCATCATCTTCATCCAACCTATTATTCCTCTGAAAGAAAAAGAAAGAAAAAAAAGTTGGAAAAGCTGCAAAGGTTTTTGAAAATGAAGCTACATTCTTGCGCAGACTTTCCAGGATGACGACGCTTTCTTCGGTTCTGAGATATTTTCCTTTCACGAAAATTAATAAGCTTTATCCAAACTGAACAGAAAGCCAATTTAAACTTCCAACGACAAACCTAACCTTCCCTTAAAAAAAAAAAAGAAAACAAAGAAAACGAAACAGCTGACAACTAAGCAAACAAACAAACAAAACCTGTGTTACATTTAAAATCTGAAGAACATAAGATCTCAAAAAGATCAAAACAATGAATGGAGCATCAAAACAGAAAATGGGAGAAGGGGGGAAATCAAAACCACACAAACAAGCACCATGGGAGCGAAATACAAAAAGTATTAATTCTAGAATTTGTAGGAAAAATAACTCTCTGCTGACCTTCAGGTAATGTTGCAGATCACCTCCGTTGCACATTTCTTGAACAATGTACAAGGAATTATCATCCTGCACAAAAAAAATAAAAAATACTTTCAGAAAAGACAAAAAAAAAACCCTTCATGCTTGTAAGAAGGAAAAAAGAAGAAAAAAACAAACAAAAACAAATAAAAATTAACTCCCAGAATATTCTGTGCTTTCTGCCGTCGTCAAGAACAGCACACACACCTCGTAATACCCGTAGAGCTTCACCACAAATGGGCTCCACTCCACAGCTTCCCAGCATTCCACCTTCAAAAAGAACGAGAAAACACATCGTGAAACGACGCTCAACGAAACGGCAACTCTCCCACGAAGGTCCCCCGCCCCACTTTCACCCGCCTTGAACAAACTGACGACGACAAACGCAAATCCTTTCCCAAGAAATCATCCAGAAACAGCTAGGGCTTCCGACATGTTTACCTCGCTTTCAATATGTACCCAGAAAAAACAGCCATGTCGCCCTGCGACACGCAGAATCCGAGCCGATATCGAACAAGCGACGCAGAATCTTTACCTCGTTCTTGAGCAGAGCGCTGTATCGGTCCCACTCCCCTCGCCTTTGCTTCGGAAGCACCTTCACGGCCACCTCCGTGTCGGTGTCGCGTTCAATCGCTCGCATCACGACCCCGAAGCTCCCTTCACCCAGAACGTCGTCCTTGAGTTCGTATTTGTCATGGAAGGTCCGCGCCCATCCCAGCTCCCGGACCTCCTCCTCCTCAGTCACAGCGCATGCCTGCAGTCCGATGTTTCGTAAAGACAACCCCGCCCTGCGGGCTCGTCCAAAATTGTCAGCTCGCATTCGACCCACGAAGCTCCGCCTCGACGACGCAAGCGTGCGAGCAGAGCTCGCGGACGGGCCGAATTCTCCACGGCTCGACATTGCGGAAAGGCCGAAAAGCCTTGCGCGAGATACCGAGACGATTGGCCTTCCAGAAACTCCGGCGCACGTCCGACGCGCGAAAAATCCACTCCCAACTCGTCGCATCCCCGTTTCGGGGCTGACGCCGAGGTTCGCCATCACGAATCTGGCCTGTGTCTCAATCATATTGGTTCAAAATAACAGCCCCCTTCGAGGACTCGAGAGCAACCGAGCGGGAGGATAGATGGGGTGGTAAGTTTTTTTGGTGGAAGGTTCGTTTCGGACAAACACCAACCGTCCGAGTGACTGGCCTCGAGCAGGTCTGTGCAGACGACAAGTCCGTGATATGATTTAATACTGATAGATGTTTTTTTTTTCGCCGCGAGATGCTGGGACGACACAGTACAAAGCAGCAGAAAAAATCGTACACGTCCGCCCACAGTTTAGCTTGGACAGACGATCGAGCAACAAGAGTTCCGAGGCAGGGAGCTTGGCGACGTTTTGAGCGAACGGCGAAATTGCCACAACACGATTCGTCACGTTTTTCACAGCCGTATCAACCCAGCGTCAGCGATATGTGATGGAAGATTTCGTTTCGCCAAACCCTTCCCTACAATCCCCCACACCAAACCAGTGGAGCCCTGCCCCGTGTTGGAAATACGTTCGTTTGTGAAACAACTTCAGGAATTTTCCTTGCAGGCCTGGGTTTCTTTTCCATGAAAAATGGTCATCTTCTTTTTTCTGCAGCTGGTTGCTGCAACCAACTGTCTTTTATTTTAGATATATAAAATGATCAAGTATATGTGTGTGAAAAACCTGGTGGAACAATAGCATTGCAGAAAGCACTCCTGTTGTTGGGCAAGCATCTCACTGACCAAGAAAAAAAAGGAAAAGCACTTCTAAAATTTCGATGTTTCCCCCCCCCCCCCTCAAGCAAACAACCGACATTTCCCACCACATTTCCTCAGCAAAACCACCCCTTGATCCAAAAAGAACCGAGCCTCCCCTTTCAGTTCACTAATGACATATCTAACCTCTTTAGACATGTTTCGAAATGTATGTACAAACATGTGTAAATTTGCACGTTTTTGGTAATGATGCTTCCTCATTGAAAAGATTCTCGTCTTCATGAGGTTGAAAAGAAATCCAGGGCGGGGGGTAGCCCCGGAAAAAGAAAACAGCAGCACTGAGAATCCTGACGCCGTTGTAAAAGGTCCTCCTTGTGAGTGCTTAGTCATCCTGCACCTATATATATGTATACTTGCTAGTGTGTAAGAAAACGGAACGGGCTGCATGCGCGCTCCAAGAATTAAGTAGATAAAAATAGAAAGACTCGGCCCCCTTTTGACAGCGTTTTGATTTGAGCTTGAGTTGAGTTTCATCTAGCTTGTTTGAAAGCTTCCAAGGCTTTCCCTGTCGAACCGGCCGTCTGTTGGAGTCCCTTTGTCTGTCAGTCGGGCAAAAAATTGACTTAGCTTCATTTTCATCTCTTAAATATCAGCCATCAATTCGAAAATCCTTTTTTTTCTACATTTCTGGAGTTTTTTTTTTTCTTTGAGGTGACAGGACTTGACAATAAATAAATAAATAGTCGCAAGATTTATCCATATTGTTTTCGTTGGATTCTGTTCTGAATCGAACAGAATATGTAAAAAGTGCTTGATGCATACCTTTGCTTTGGCTTCCTCTTGGACTTGCGGGAATGCAAAATTGCTGTTTTCTGAAATGAAAGGGTGGTTTTTCACATGTGGCCACCCCATGCGATTGTTCGGCTGCTTCTGCAGCAGTCCCTCCAAAAATCCACGAAAATTCTGGAATCGAACACAAATCACACACACCAGTCTTAATGAAAGAATTTTTTCAAACCAATAAATGAAAATAATAAAATATATATGTCTGACTTGGTAAAAGAGAGCTTCGTTGGGTCGCACCTGTGACATGTGTTCTGGATACTTCACTCGATTGTGGACGATGATTTTGATCAGTGAATAAATGCTGTTGGTGTAGAAAGGAGGCTGGCCGGTGAACAGCTCGTAAAGAATCACGCCCAGGGACCACAGATCAACCTTTGTTTTTTTTCCCAATCGAAAAAGGCAAACCACAAAAAAGATTCAGCAAAAATTTATGCCATCGATACATCACTCTGCACTTCGACCTCCCACTTAAAAAAAAAAAACAACAGAAAACTGCAGAGTCCGGTTTGCAACCCAAATGCCAATCATAAAAAAAGATTAAATAAACACAACAAGAAATAGAAGCTTCTTGTTGCTTGTTCATCGAGACAATTAATTGTGAAAAGTATAACCTCATGGCTGTTTTATATTTACATATTTAAAACAAATAAATTGATTTATGAATGCAGTTTCTTTTCTAAGTCGATCTTCTCACCGTATGATCGTAGGGCTGCTCTTTTACCAACTCTGGCGCCATGTACAGCGGTGTTCCTTTGATCGATGTCAGCATCTGGGTTTCTCGAGACATCGCCCGGGCAAACCCGAAATCGCACAGTTTCACCCTGCCATTGGTCCCCAGCAGGATGTTCTGAGGTTTCATATCTCTGTGAATGATTCGATTTCTGTGCAGGTATTCCAGGGCAGCAACCAATTGCTTGGCGATCATCTGGCAGACGCTTTCTGGCAAATGCTGATCATCCTCCAAAACTTCGAACAGCTCTCCATTAGCAAACTCTGAGAAAAAAACAGCAAAAATAGCAACAATGAAATCAGTGAATTTGAGCCGAAATTTTTATTCACTGGTGGATTGGACAAGGGGGTTGGGGTGCATGTAGTGAAAAACACAACAAAAAAAAGGGGGGAAAAACAGCTGCTTCGCACACTGTTTCCCCCAAGTTTTTTTTTGCCGATGGTGTCTGCTCGTTCAGAACTGGGCTCACCGGTGACGACACAAAAATCGCTTTTGGTTTCGAAACTGTCCAGCATTTGAATAATGTTGTCATGCTTCAAATCCTTCAGAATTTCGATTTCTTGCCGCAGACTGTCCAAGTCTTTTTCGCTTTTGCCGTTCTTTGCGATGAATTTCATCGCCACCGTCTGACCCGTGAAACGTCGCCTAGCTTTGTAAACCTGCGACCAAAGCGCAACAAAACGCCATCATCCCCCCCCCTCAGTTTGACTTTCATCGTTTCGAAATCCACACATGGAAGGAAAAGAAGAAAAAACGTCTTCAGGGCTGCGATTCGATCGCACTGTTCGTGTGGGAAAACTGCACCTTTCCAAACGAGCCTTCCCCAATCAGGTCGATGACCTTGTAGTCCTCCAGAGGCATCGTGCCGATCTATGGTTTCCGTTTGGAGTTGGGCTGTATTGGTGTGTGTGTGTGTTTTTTTGGTTTGACAAATTAAAAGGACCGGCTCAGGAACCCAACAGAAAGATCGACCTTTTCTGCTTGACGACTTCAGTTTCTGGCATTGCTTGTAATGCGTCCACAGAAATTGACAGATGCTTTGACGCCATTTTGCTTCAACAAACTTGCAGAAGAACAGCCTCCTTTGAACAAGCTGACAAAAAATGATATTACATAATTTCAAGGCGATTAATGATCCATTAATTAACAAGCCATACTTAGTGGCAGTGCTAGGACCAGCATCATTTTTCCTATCGCTTGCCACTTTTCCCAGCGACTGCACTCGCTATACACTGCCATTGAGGGGGCTGCATGTTCGGCGCTTGCCCCACTGCTTTCGTTATTATGGGCTTTGCCGCAATCATCGCTGCGTTGCTGCTCAACGACATCAGCACGAACCTGACCGACCCTCCGACGTTCACCACCGTGAAAGTCGGCCCCTTCCCCGCGAAATCCAAGTTCTTGATACCTATCGCTTATCCGGACATCCGGTCGCAAGCGTGGAAAGACTTCGATTTCGACACCGTGTTTTCGGCGTGCGAATCTGTGGCTCGAGGGGCTGACAGGTGGGAGGTGACTTTGGTCGATGAATCCAGTGGAAGAATTGAGGCGGTGGCGACCACCCCCAGTGCTGGATTCAAGGATGATGTCGCGATTCGGGTGAGCGCAAGCGGAAAGGACAAGGGGAAGATCGTGGTGGACATGCGTTCCGTGAGCAGAGTTGGAGTGGGTGATGTGGGGACGAACGCCAGGCGAATTCGAGCGTTCATGAACGATCTGAGGAGCTTTCTGAAACGATCTTGATTTTTAGAGGAGGGAGAAATCGTTTTATGTTTGGAGACATCCCTTTTTTTTTCTCCAATGCGATTGACGTGTTTTTTTTTCTATTCTTTTTAAGAGAGAGAGAGAAAGTTGGGATTAGACTGTTTGCATTTTTTTTGGTTTGACTGGGGATCCGATATGGTGTTCCTGGGGTGTTTGGGTTTTTCACATTGTAGTGATTTCTTTTTATTGTTGTTAAGATTTTGGCCGGATCTACACAAGAATGGGAGGTGGTGGTGTTGATGATTGGGGATGCATCTGGAGGGATACTCTTGAATGGTGGTGCCATATGGTGTGCATCTAATATATGTTGCAGGATTGGGTTTTCTTAGGGAAAAGTAGTGTGTTTTGTTTCGTAAATTTCAAGCATTTCCCCCTCAAATTCTCTTTTACTTGTTTGTTCTGCAGTCATCGCCTTCTTGTTCCTTTGTATTATTTCTAAAAGTCTAGTATGGTTTAGTCCAAACCGTTTATCTCATCCGAAGAACCTCCCATCTCGCTCACATTTGAGAAAATGAGTGAAACACCCCCAGGATACGAGTTCAATCTTTTATCGAGTTGGTGAGAGGACTTAGTCATTGTTGGTAACCGATCAAGTTTTTACAATCCCAATCGCCCCCCTGAACAGCTGACACCCGCCCAAAAATAATCGCCCATCACCGGGATGGATGAACATACAGCAAGGATATTATTATCCCTGCAGTGTGAGGCTTCCAACCCCCAGTTGATCGCATCCATCAGCACTGGACACGACGACCCGCACATGCAAGACTTGGCAAAGGAAATCCAACCCCATCCTGTCCCTTCACACCACTGATTTAACAAACTCCAAAACGTCATCCGCAACGATGTCCGCAGGGTCTTCCTTAGAGTTGATTTCATCTTTGGAAAACACCCCAGTTTTGACCAGGACCGAAACCCAGGGATGTTTTGCATTTCGAGCCCCTCTGACATCGGCTGCCGGATTGTCCCCGATCATGTAGATTCTGGAAAAAGGGGGGTGTTGGGTTGAATTATGCAAGTGAGGTGGAACCTGTTTCATCAGCAACTTTTCGGCAAGCCTGCAAAAATGGAGGCATGTTGTCAGCTGAGTAAAAGATCCTTTCATGTCCAATGATAAAAAAGAAAGAACAAAAAAAGAAAGTAGAACAATCAACCATGGTCGATTCGCATCAAACCTGCCTGGTTGTTCCTTTGATAATGAGGGGGAAAAAGCGATTTGGCAATGGGTTATCAAACCTGTATGGTGACGGGGTGGGTTTTCCGAAGCAAGTGACGGGGGCCGATTTTCCTGTGGTCGCTTTATACAGAGACTCGAATGCTAGGGAGAAAGCCCCCTGTCCAAATCGAGGTGCCGGAAAATCGTTCGCCCAGAGCAAATCGGCATGACTGAAGAAAACTTCCACCGGGGCACTTCCTCGAAACAAAAAACATAGTTCATGATTTTCCACATAGAGTTTTGGAGCCAAAACTAATAAGCCCCCTGTTCAACAAAATGGTGACTGCAGACTTCAAATTCTATCTAACCTTGTTCCAACCGCTCACACGTTTCGAGTTCATGACTGCATAATTTTTCACTTGTATACATAACAATCCAAACTCGGAAGCAAATCAAAGCCTCGGCAGCATACCAGGGGGCAACTTCACTCTTCCAGGGACACCGCCCGACATCACAACATCCACGATCAACTGTAAATCTCTGGCCCAATCTGATGGATCAGTGAACACCAGCACTGCTTTGAAAGGGTTGGATTGCGTCCCCAGACCATCACCTCGCACTGGGCAGATTCTACCACCTAGCAAACAAAAAAGAAATAGGATTGGTTCACTCAGTTTGGTAGATGCGTTGAATTATGAAATCAGGAGGCACTGTTGAGTGGAATGATGTGGTTGTCTGTAGGGCCGGTAATTAGGGTTCGACCTGAACGCTTGAAGAAAATCAACTCTGTCATTGACAAACATGCAGGATCCAAGATGCAAGATCCGGCATTCAAGATGCATGATGCAGCATTCAAGACGCATGATTAACATTCAAGATGCATGATGCAGCAATTAAGATGCATGATGCAACATTCAAGATGCACGATGCAGCATTTAAGATGCAACATGCACAATGCAGGTTCACGGGTTCCTTGTAGATCCCACCTTCCCCATCTAATGAGGGATACGAAGAGAACGGAGTTGCTGTGGGCATCGCCCGCCCCAACTCCTCCGTGGTCACAGTCTTTTTGAAACCATATTCGCTAGCAACTGATTTAACTGTTCCTCTGCCTGACAGCAGAACGGGGGAGTCTGCCAATCGGGGAACCAAATCACGCATTGGAGTGTGTGCCAACACCACCTGGTTTACCAACAAAACAAACAAATGATATTGCGAAAGGAAAAAAAGAAACCGTTTTTATTTATTTCAAATCCCACTGGCGAAGGGAAATAGAGCTATGGCCAACTGACCTGATCAGGAGCTACATTCACTCCCAACCAATCTGTGAGCTGTTTGGCCTTGGTTGATTCGCTCACCCCACCACCATTGGTTAAGAAACACAGTGGGAATTTTGGTCTCGACCTGTCCTCTGTGTACAGCTGCAAACACATACATAACGATGTTGAGAAGCCATGTGTAATATGGATCAATCAACAAAGAGTGAAACCTCTCCCCCCCCCCATGTTATGGATGTAAGTACACGGGTGGTAGCATGTGTTTCTTTCATGCATGCACAGTGCTCCAGGGATTCGAAACAGGCAACCTCGAAAGGTCGGTCTGACGATCGCATATGTCTTACTTTCCGTAACGCCTCTTGTGCTTGTGGCAAGGTTCGCTTTCCTTTGCGTAATACGCCGTCGATGTCGAACACAAAGGCTTGTTCAGCAACGGTGGCGGCGCCAGAAACACCCCTCGCATCCCACGAACGTCTCAAGCCCTGGAGTTCATCAAGCCATCTCGGAAAACTCCTCACCGACACTTGGAACGCCTGCTGCAAAACCCACAGAAAAAAAAACCACGTTGGCTACTACTTTCACCGACCCATTGCTCAGGATCGACATTTCATATTCCAGGTACGTTTTCAAGGCCGCCCCACAAACCACCTTTCTCATGGCTGCTCCAGCAACCCTGTGGACAACCCACTGTGGAACGTGATGGAGCCAAATGGCGATTTTCAACATGCAGGAAGCTGGAATGAGTCTGACATGCGTGAAGTGAGATACTGTCACCCCGCAGTATAAAAGCGACAGAAGTGTGGGTGCGGGGAAGCTTGGTTGGGCGATGCGGAGGTTTTATGGCTGTTACCTGCTGGTGTCCCTGGGGACGGAAAACAAATGGTATAAAGGTCGAACCTACATCGGGTAAGCTCCGTTCTTTGAATTTCGGTCTAGTATTTTCGTGCTCCAGCGTCGCCACCCCATACCGTTCGTCCTCCTCCAAGCGTATTTTTACGTGGCGTCAAGCGTTGAAGGAGCTTCGACTCTCCGCCTTGAATCCCTGAAAACTTGGTTTCTTTGTCGAGTTACAAAAAAAAACATGCTTCGAAACTGAAGAGGTCGCTGGCCGACAATCCCCCCGAGGCTGTGGGACTGGGTCCGACGACTCCGTTCGCGATATCGTGCTTACCGTAATGTTTCTGTGGGGAATCGTTGGGTGGGGGGTGAGGGGGGGGGAAGAAATCTTTTCCCTTTCTGATAGTTTACAGTGACGACTTTTCAAACGTCGTGCGGCTTCGTTATTATTCTTACTTTTTTTTGGGGGGGGGGCGCAGCTCATTTGTTTCTGTTTTGGTGGTCAGGTTCACCGTGAATCCTCAACGCAGGCTTCGCCAGCATAACGGGGAGGTCAAAGGCGGAGCGAAAAAAACATCCAAAGGAAGGACCTGGGAGATGGTGATGGTGGTGTATGGTTTCCCAACCAAGGTAAGATAGACCCCCACTTGCAGACTTTTTATTTAGTGGAAAATCACTTTTTTGAATTGCTCTCTACAGTGAAAAAAATGTGCATGCAGTCTATTCATTGTCAGTCAGACATGCGATTTATCTTTATCCTTGCTGACAGCACATTCCTCCAATGGTGTTTTGTTTGTTTGTTTGTTTGTTTGTTTTTTTTGGGGGGGGGGTATATTTTTGTTCTTAACATTTTGGGGAATGTATTATGCGGAGGCTGACGTATTTATTTGCTTTTGGAGTTTTCTTGCTGTTCGTTTTGACATCTTATGGTGCCATGCATAGTCGCGAATTTAAAAACCGGAAATTCATAAGAATCACATGGAGCTCTTAATCCTGGTTTGTGGAAAGGTAGCAGCCCTACAGTTTGAATGGGCATGGCAAAATCCTCAAAAATCAAATTTGGTGAAGGATGCGGTTGGAGTGTTGGCCAAGAAAGAGCAAATTGGTGTGGCAGGAAAGGTACTGAGAAGTCCCCCCCCCAAAAAAAAATAAAAATATACATAGTTAAATTATTAATTAATGAACAAATGAATGTGAATCCCCATGGTGAGTATGTTTGTTAATTAACCCTGAGAAATTTCGCAGGTGGTTCTCAAAGAAAAAAAATCAAAAACAATTGATCTCAAAACAAACTCCAGACAATGTCGGTATTGTTAATGGTTCTGTGTCAGATGAGGGGGTGAAATGCAAAACAACATCTAATTATTAAATTGAAAAAAAATATGTATTTCGTTGGAAATCGTGTAATCAGCCTTTCTTTTTCACTTTCATCAGATCTATTCTTGGATTCATCTCAGAAGGTTCTTCTGCTTTTTTTTTATGTCTCAATAAAAATCTGGCGCTCAATTTTCACCATTCCGCTTAAATAGGAAAACCGGTCGATTAACACTACAGCATCGCACTGGTGTTTTTTGAGTTGTTTCAAACAAAATGTCTGTGTGTGTTTTCGGTTCATTATATCTGGAATTTTTCGCAGGTGCGGATTGTCTTCGAAATGCTGCATTGCGATCCGTGGAAGTATTTTCCATTGATCACTCATTTCTTTTCTACAGAGCGATCGAAATTGAAAGATGGTATTGCTCTTTTATCTTCAGGAATACTCACCATGAAAGTTACAAAAAAAATCAAAACTGATATTTTATCAATAATTTTTTTTGTTAGAATCACGATCCCCTGTATCGATATTTGAACCGTGGCATGTTTAGTAAAACAACTCCCCTCCCCCCCTCCTTTTTTGTAAAATAATAGTGATTAAAAAATGTATAAAGATTTAAAATAAAATATTTATTAAATGTGTGTGACATTTACATAAGGCAGTTTCTTTATTCACAGTTTCGAGATTGAGAACTTAGTTAATTGAAACATACGGTAAAATGTGTATTCGATCAGTGCAAAAAACCCCACCCAAAAAGGGGGAAAAAACCCCCTACAATTTGAGATCACATAGTTTGTGCGAAATGTGTCCAAACCAAATCAAACTATGATTTCGATGGGTTGCTGTGTGGTTTTGCCAGGTTGCCGGCAACCCCCTGGACACATCCCAGATATCATAGCTCCTATGGATGAACTCCCGCAATGCATACACGAAACGTCAGACATGGAGGAAGAAGCCATCGACGAAGGGGTTAGTTTTAACTTTCATCTTGCTGCACTTTTTGTTCCGTAATGGCTTGGCTGCTCTGCGAACGAGGGATATGGCATTCAACATCAAAAAGTGATGATGAAGGGTGTTTCCAGACTAAGCTCTAGTTCTGGTGGTCGGCAGTGTGTGTTGATGCTATTCACTAATGTTGCATTTTATTCATTTATTTATGTTTGTTTGGGGGGAAGGGGGGAACGCTAACTGTTCCAATAGAAAGTAAATTTGATGCAAGAAAAATTGAGAAGGGTCACAGGCATTTCTGCAAACATCAAAACTAAAAAAATGAATCACTGGAAGTGCTATTTTTTCACAGGAGTTGGCATCAACAATAGGAGCTTCAAGAATGCAGGAAAACGATGCCATCACCAACCGTATGGATGGCGATGCTGCTCAGCCATCAATTCCAAACAACCGAGGAGTCGAGGTCCAGCAAGGCGAAGATCCTGATGCGGAAAGAAAAGAAAGGAGAAAATGTGTGATCTGCAAAAAAATTGCAAAGCCATCTTGGGTGGTGAGTTTTTTTTTCTTCTTTTTTTCCGCAGCGGAGCATCCGTTGCAAGTGAATATCGCAAAAGATATTTATTATTTAACCATTGTGTCAAGCCATTGCTGTGCCTTTTTTTCGTTCCTTGAATTCAACCTCAAATTCTTCCCAAATTCGTTTCTTTGTCTGATGCTTGATATCAATGAAATAACAACAAAAGAATAAACATAGGCATGTGTATACATTCTTTCGTTTTGTTTTGTTATGTTTGCCTACTGACAGCGTGGGCAGATACGATTTTCTCTTTTAACTTCATTAAGAAAATTTCCCCTGTTTTGCCGACCCACAAACAGAGCTGTGAATGTGGCGGTCGATATCACATCCGTTGTCTTGCTGAGCATTTATTCCTCCATGGGGAGGATTTCGCCGCCACCGAGCAAGAGGGAAAGTGCACCGCTTGCTCGAGAAACCTGGTGTGGATGGATGTTCTCTCAACCTTCGCATCCAACAGCACCTGGAACGCATACAGATCCGCCATCGAGACGGCCAGAATGGAAGCATGCGCAGAGATCCTAAGAAAGGCCCAAAACCCCCCAAAAAAAACAAAGAAACCACGCCAACCCAAGAACAAAAAGCCGAGGGGTCAGCGGGGGGAATCCGAAACCACAAGCAGAGTCGATGCTCCGATGGGCATTCATGGAGAGGATCTGTTGGTCGAGGAAAGAGACTTTTTCGATTTCGATCGACCGATCGTGGATGGGCTGGGGGCTGGACCAAGTGATGCATTTCTTCCAGAACCAGGGGGTTCAGCCCTGGGCATTGACTTGGATTGCGATGGAAATCTTGGGGGTAGAGCCCCTTGTGGTGACGAAAATGGGTTGCAACCGGACGATTTTAACGCTCAACCGATCAAGAAAAAGAAACGTGAGTTGATTCGACTCTGGCACCGGCCGGGTACCCCTGACGAAGCACCAGACATCGGCATTCCTCCTACCAACGTGAATGAAGCTGTGGATCTATTGACACCATCACCACTAGGCTTCGGAAAGAGTTTTCCAAGACCACCAGAGATTACTAATATGGGGAGCCCAATCGACGGTGGCAATAATCTAATTTCAGCAGCAAATGATTGGATCAATGCAAGCCAGCAGTCTCCGGGTGTAGATCCCCTGAACAGTGCTATTAGTAATCGAAGCGGTGGGGTTGTTGGACCATCATCGAGTCAGGTCATTGCTTTGACTCCACTGAGAAATCCTGGTGGCGATGCACAGTCAAATAGCCAGGTGGAACTGCTGTATTCTACTCCATGTCTGGATCGATCGAGGGAAAATCGCGAAACCGTGGATCTAGTGACCCCACCACAGCTTCTCTGCAGCTTCCAAAGGATGTCGGTGAAGAGAAACGGTCAAGAAAATGTGGACAGGTAGGTTGGTGATTTCTGGAATGTTTGAAAGTTGTGTGTAGATGCTGGAAAGCCGTAGCATGTTTTTGTTCAGGGTTTAAACACCCTCCGCGCAGAATCATCCAAATATGGAACGATCTGCTGTAAAGAATATGTAGTCATAAGCTGTTAGAGAATATCAAGGGAATTAGATTTTGATAGAATGCAGGTTTGTGTGTATGTGTTTATTTTCAGAAAAGATCCGCATATGTCTAATTAATATGAACATACTATTCAAGATATTTCGTCGACACTTTTTTTGAATTCAAAAGCATTTTTATTTACAGGGGGGGTGCAATCAATGGATGAAAGGACAAGAGAAAAGTGTGGGGGGAAAGTGAAAAAAAAGAAAAGAAAATTTAGACGCAAAAAGAGAGGGAGGGATGTAAGATATCGAAAATTGAAGCAGACAAGTTTTGTTTTATCTGTGGGGTTATGATTTGAAAGCAATTTCAATTTATTTTTTTGTTGCTTCCTCCGCAGTGGAAAGAAGGAGGCTGTCTTGACCCAATCGCCACCGCACTCTCCTATTTCTTTCCGCCAACGAATTTTGGAGCAGAAAAGAGCCGTTCAGAACTGATGCTTGTCCACGGCAGGTAGGGTTTTGATATTTGACAGTGCAATTCCAATCCATTGTCTTAGAAATGCAATCTTTGTATTTTTCGATTCTCTCCTTGATATTGATGCTGTGGTGCCTGGGTGATTGCTACTTCCACAGAACAAGGAAATGAAGCTTTCCGAAAGCTGTGTCGCGAGGATTTCCTGAAACCTCGTTATCCGGAGGTCTGGGGGTCGTCAAGAAATTGCTGGGTGAATTTTGGAAATAGAAACTGATCGTTGTAGGGAGACATAGACATAGGCCAATTTTAGATAATGGTGTTGAGAGCACGGAACAGTGGTGGGGATAAGAGGCAAAAATATGCGTGGCAAGGAATTTCGTCTGTAACAAAAATCAATCCACTTCGGAGATCGTTTTCAGAAGAACAGAGCGGCATCCATCAATACTCTTGTTTATTTAAGCACCTTTTATGATACACAATTAAGCCCCTTTTTTCCGTGATTGAAGTTTTCCTCCACGCAATAAGAATGCAATTCCACCCACCCAGATTTGTTAGTCCTGGGGAAAATCAATCCAAAATTTTCCCACAACAAATTCAATCGATGTCGATAAGATGATCATGCACAGCACCCTCAACCACCCACCACACATACCAAATTTTTTGGCATGAATCAACAGATGTTCACTTTTCATTTTCTCAAGCACATAGAGAAGAGAAACGCTATTCCTTTTTACAAGACCCCCCCTTTTGCTAAACCGAAACTCATCATTCAACTTTTCCCAATGCAGACATCGTTTTTCTTTTTTGAAAAACCTGAACCCCCCCCCCCCCCCAAACCCCACCCTTTTTTTCTTTTTTCTTTTTTTTCGTTCATCCGATAACTATTGAACCCGACCAAAGTATAAAAAAAAAGAGTCAAGAAAAAAGACGACCTAAGCCAATGGTTCTCTCTCCACCACCACCATCCCTGTCTGTATCGACACCCCACAGCTACCCCCCCCCCCAAAAAAAAAATCCTTGCCTTTTATGAGTGTGCGATCCCCTTCCGATCTAAATTCTTTTGGATCGAGAAAAAAAAATGTTGTATAAATATGCATATAACCATATCAATATGCGTATATGTGTAATTTGAGAGAGAGGCGAAATGCGCGCTCCGACCCATTTATCGAACCCATTTCCCTTACCCCCCCCTCCCCTTTTTTTCCCCTTCTTTCTCCAAGAGAAAAAGTGTGGGAAAAGTGTGACAGATTTCCCTCAATCCCCACGCCCCCCCCCACACACCTGTTTATTCCCGTTCAGTCTGCTCTTTCGTTTTCTTTTTTAATTTCCCCTTTTTCATTTCCCCCTCTCTCTACTTAGTGTCTATCTCTCAGAAAGCTATTTCAGTGAAGGAGGAGGGGGGAAAAAAACATTTCTGCATTTCAACTGGGGGGAAAAAAAACGAAGAGGGGGTGGGGGAGTGTCGGGGAGGGGGGGGATCAAGGAATATACAATGACAAATTCACAGAAGAGGGGTTTCGACAGCCACTTGAGAATGGAGAGAATGCACAACTGGTCCCATTGGCTGCATAGCAGGTGCTATCGATCTTCTTGTTTGTCCAGGGTTGCGGAGGCATTTTCTGACGGCTGCCTTTCGGCAGATGTTGAATTTGAATCGGAGCTGGAGGCCACCGTTTCCTCTTTCAGTAGAGATATACCCACTGCCTCCAAAATGGCCGTCCCGTTTTTCCCCCTCTGTTCGGCACGGAAGGCTCGATGGAGGTGCAGAATTTCATCTCGGAGACTCTGATTTTCTTGCTGAAGGAGGGAAAAAATAACACAAAAGTTGTTGCAGTTGAAAGAAAAAATGACTGAAGTTGGGGACTTCGAATTTACACGATAAAGGGAGCTCTGGAGAAAGAAATGTGTGTGTTTGCATGTGCGACATGAAATCGAAAGCTAATCAATCCCCCCCCCCAGAATAATGAATAAATAATAATAATAATGAATCCATGCAGAGGCTATTTTTATGATCAGAATTACACCAAAGGGAAAAAAAAAGCTTTTCCTAGTCTTGCATGCACTGATACTGGAAAACTGCCATTCGGATATGCATCTATTAGAACAGGAAAAATAACCAGGCACAAAAACCACAATTTTATCGACATATACAAAAATATTTAAAATAAAAAAATAAAAAGCGATGCCCTTTTCTGTTCATCCGGCAACGAAGTGAATTTGTGGAGTTGGAGGCATACCTCCAGTTCAGCGTTCTCGATCGTTAAATTCCGCATCAGCTGCAAGGACATAACCCAAAAAGTTTCAGCCCATCGATCCGATTTTTTCATATTTTCCCTTTTTTTTTTGCATCAAGGCCTCCTTTCTCTTGAAACAGTTATCTTTTTTTGTTCTGAGAATTCGACATTTTTGGATAACACCATCCAATCTTTCCGGGAATCCGATTTCATATTGATCATATTCGTTGACTCTAACCCGTTTTGAATCATTTCCCCATCCCCAAGAAAACCTCAAAAAATCACTAGAAAAAAGAAAAGAAAAAAAAAAGACCACCAGTCGAGTCTAGAGGGGACGAAATTCGATTTATTTTTTTTCCCTCACTTCGAAAAATGTGGATCAAAAAAAGAAATTCCCCCCCACGCACCGTTTCTCGAACTTCTTTGGCGAGTTCTCGGCTGGGTACGAATCCCTTCAGTTCGCTCCTGGGTCTTCGGGTGGTGTTGTTCCAATCCTGGGTGGTGCTCAAAAACAGCAACAGTAAAACCAAACCGACGACAAAGGGTCTGCTCACTCCTCGTTCACCAATGTTCTGGTTAGTGAACATAGTACGCCCCGAACCAACTGAACGGGCAAACTTGCAAATAGGGGGTGATCGAAGGGAAGAAGAGAAAAACAACAGCTTCGTGAGGAAATCCTGTCGGACAGACGGACGGGGCGATTATGTACGTGAGTAATCAACCACTGAGACCGCTTTAATTGAAGAGCCACTGGGAAGGAAAAGAAAAAAGACTCAAAAGTCTTTTTTTTTGGAATTTATGGAATCTTTTTGACACTTGAGTGGGTGGCTGCGGCTGCACACCTTTGGCCTGTGTCAGTCAATGAGCTGTTCATCTTCATACCTTCGTCGAAGAGAGTTGCAACTTGCAACTTGTTCGACCCTGATTTTCTCCAACAAAGAAACAGACGCTTGCTCAGTTCACATAATGTTGTTCTTAAACTCAACCTGGAAAAATTGTCAAGCCATGGAGAGACCCACTCACAGTGCGTTGCCACACTAAGAAAGGGCGGGCGGATCGAGTCACACTTTTTTTCAAAGGGTGTGTCGAGGTTGGAAAGACGTTCTTTCCTTCTGGCCAAGATTTCAACCCCTGGGAAAAATATTTTTCTCTTCTTTTGTGGAGCCCTTGGATTTTCTGTGGCTGACATGGCAGTGGGGTTGCTTGGGGATACAAAAATGGCAGTCCCATAATTTCCACAGGGGAGGGCTCTGCAATGGAGTGCGTTACATTCTCTGTAAAAAATATTTTGAATTGTGTGAATTGTGTGACTTGTGAATAATTAAGAAGACCAGAAAAAGAATGGATGCAACCTACTTCATTTTCTTTCGTAAATGTTTCAGACCACACTGTTGGAAATTGTTTTCCTAATCAACACAAGAAAGCTTTGATACAATCCATCGAAAACCTGTCCACAGCAGGTAGAAGCCCAAGATCATCAACATAAGTGACATCATCAATAGAACACGAGCGGCAAAGGCTTTCCACGTCTTTTTTTTTTTTTTTTCCCTGGAATTTTCTTAAAAACCAATTATTTGAAGACAAGACACCCTATTGGGCCAGCCAGGATTCCTGGCCCAGGAACTGAACGGACGACCGCCGATGGCAAATCTCGACACATCCGTGGGTGTGGACTTCTACTTTTGCCATCAAGTGCCACATTTAAGCACTCGGTAAATTCATGGTGTTGAATTTTCATTTTTACAGTAAAAAGTACGACCCCTGTTCCAGCCAAAGTCCCTTCAAATACCACAACCTAGAGTTCTGCACTTTGTTGGGTAGTTTCTACCCAACTAAATTAGCCCTTTCCACAATGGCAAATGCTGTACTGAATAGAGTTGGGAATTTTTAGGGACTGTGTCTGTGGGAGAGTTTGAAGGGAACAGTGGAACTATTGTGAGTCTCCTTCATCACCTATCTGTCGCCTCCCTCACCCACAAGGCAAAGAGCACAGTATCATTATCAGCTTTCTTTGGAGCTTTCTTTGTTCGCGTTTCTTTTCATCTATCCGATTTTCTCTTTTTTCCGACCTCCAATCCCTGGACGATTGCGATCTTACATATGCTTTTGGTCATTTCATTCAATCGAGAGGAAATTAATCATACAGCGAAACCCTTCGCTTGTGCCAAAAATCGTCCAGGTTTGTTCCGTAAAAATTCTGACACAGAAATGAGTAGTTTGAAAGAAAAAAAAACGAGTATCCCCTTGGAAAATAAAGTCACACCATTATTGATCCATTGTTTTTACCCCCCGTTTTGCCCATTTCCCTTTTTTCTTGAGTTCCCCGATGGTTGCAACACCCCAGAGAAAACAATACCAAATCCATCATTGCATAACATGATCAAACAGACAGCCAGAGGCAATTTCCTATTCTCCCTCTCCCACTCTTTCTCTTTCCCCCCCACAGATTTTGGCACAAAGTACAACTTCCTGTTTTTTTTTTGTTTTTTTTGTTAAAATTGCCAGCATACACAAACGATGTGTATCCCTCCAATCCCCCTTGATTCTTTTTTTATCCTATTCCAAAAAAAAAAAAAGAAAAAAAAAACAGGCAAAGAAAACTTCGAACCCATCTAAAAAGATAGGCCAAAAATGTCCCTTCTTTTTTTTCCCCAGAGTCCAAAAACATATCAAAAGAAATACAAACCACCCACCAAAAAAAACAAACACATAACACCTTTTCCTATTTTTTCTTCTTAACATCTCGTTTTCATAAAGAAATGAGAATTTTGCTGAAAATCCCGATGAAAAATCAAAACAGCCCTTTTCCTCCAGCCAGATACACACACAGATTAAAAAAAAGAACAAAAAAAGTCGACAGTAAGATATCTTATGGTGAAAATATTGACAGATCAATTTTTTCCCTATTCTTCCTTGCGTCTTTGGGGCTTCTTTTCTCCCCGCCCCACTTTTTTTTTCTTTTTTTTCCCAAAAATTTTTCATATTGCTTAATTCTTTCTATCCTTGCAATTTGAAACAAACAGGAAACCCACAAGTGGTTTCCAAGGTTTTCTTTTGTTTCTTTCTTTTTCGGAATTCCATCTCCAGGAAAGCCAAAAAAAAACACAGAAAACAAAACCCACCAAACCCCACCACCCATACTTCTCATGTTAGCCATGTGATGTCTTTTTTTCGTCTATTTACCATAGCAATTATGTCCATTGTTTTGTTTTTTTTTTCTTCCCAATTTTTCGATTTAAATCAAAAAAAGATCTAGTCCAGAGACATCACCCTCTCCACACGCTCCCTAAATCCCATCAACAGAAAAACATCCCCTTCGAAAAAAAAAAAAAGAAGGAAAAAAGCTGCCTTTTTTCATCTTTTTTTTCCTTTCATCTTTTCCTTCTTTCCCTTTCGACTTTCTTTTATGTTCTCACAAAATATCATCAAATTTCCCTCCCTTTTCCCCCCCTTTTTTTTTTCCTCCCCCTCTCTTGTCTTTATAATTATAACGTGAAAGAAGAATTTAACTCTTTTTTTTTTTGGATAAAATAACACTAAAAAAATGTTGTCACTCTATTCCCTGAATTAGAAATCCCTCTCTGGCTTGGGGAACACGTATTTTTTTTTATAATATGAAAGAAAAAAAGTTAGAAAAAGATAGAAGGGAAAAAAAAAAAAGTTTATCATCAAAATAATCGTTTTGGATTTTTGCTTCCTTTTTTTTTTCCACCTCCCTCTCTTCTCCTACTTTAATTTTCTTTCGAAAAGTTCCCTTTGGTCAATTACATTGACATTCTTTTTTTTATTCCCTTTTTCTTAAAATAAATCACTATTGTTTTCTATCCACTCACATCAAGGCAACGGAGTCGAGAAGAAAGTTTTTTTTTTATAAAGAAAACCCTTAACCCCCCTTCCCCCCAATTTCCTTCTTTCTTCTGGAGGAAAGAAAATCAAAAAAAAAACCTCAAAAAAAAAGAACTGTCTTTGGTTTGCTTCCTTTCCATTTTCCACTTTTAAGAAAAAGAAAAGCACCTCCAACAATTCTTCGTTTTTTTTTTGTTTTTTTTTTTAATCGCCCCTTCTCCCTCCAATTTTTTTTAATCGCCTATTTTCTTCCATCCGGAAAAAAAACGGATTTAAACCAAAAAAAATTCACCTTTTTTTTTTTCGAAAATAAAAACCACAAAAAAAAATGTTAAGAAAAAAATGTCACAGAACAGCAACATTCCAACCGCAAATTCAAAAAAAAAAGCCAGGGTCACTTGCAATAGGAAAAACAAAAAAACCCACACACGAGAACCCCCTCCCCGAACAAAAAACAAACATATACACACACCGCGAGAAAAAAAAAAGCAAAAAAAAAAAAAAGCAATAGAGAACTTGATAAAAACACAACCAAAAAGAAACCACCAAAGGGAAAAAAAAACACCCAAAAAAAAACAACATTTTGACACGACATGCAGAGATAACAACAAACAAACAATCGTTGTGTACATTATAAATCAATCCACTCCCCAAACTTCGCAACATAAATGAGGGCGGCTAAAAATCCATCCATCCAATCTTAACGCAACGCACACCTACAAACCCTCCAACTCTCCCCCACCCCCCAAAAAAACCCCAGACCCTACCCCAACTCTGAAATTTCCTTCCCCCGAAAAACCTCTTTTAAAAATATTTTAAAAGAGGAGGGGGAGGGGGAGCTCACTGAGGTAAGACACCGAAAAATGAGGGCGGGGCAGTTGAATAGATTTATGAAAAGGGCCTCTTTTCTTTTCTTTTTTACTTTTTTTCCTTTCCTTTCCTTTTCTTTTTTGGTTTTGGGAAAGGGGGGGAGAGGGCAGGCAGTGGCGGAAAAGAGATGGGAAAGAAAAAAGAATCGAATCGAAAAAAAAATACATACTAAAAATCAAGACAGAGATTTCTGAGATATTTCGAGAGATAATATCAAACAGAGACATCTCAGGATCCTTTTTCTTTTTTCTCTCTCTCTCTCTCTTTTTTTTTTCCTCCTCTCTTTTTTTTTCCTTTCATTCCACGATCTCTTTTTTCCGAATCTATGACCCTTGGTCAAAACAGATATGCAATAAAAAATCAATAGGTCTCTTTTTTCTTTTTTTTTCCTTTTCATATATATATGTAGGCCGAAATAGGCCATCGCCATCATGCTATCCAGCACCTCCCCTCAGTTTCCCAAAATATGAATCAAACCGATAAAATTAAGCCAAAAAAAAAAAAATCTAAAGGAAAAGCAAAAATATAGAAAAAAGAAAAAAAGAAAACAAAAAGATGCATAGACATCGTGTGGGTAGCAGTCAATGAAACCACCCACTTTTCTTTTTCTTTCCTTTCGTTTCTTTTCGACCCAACCCATCTTTCATGTCAAATATATTCAATATATCTCCTCACACATCCAACTCTGCATATTTTCTCCTCATAGAAAACTATTGGTCAAGGGGGGGGGACAAAAAACCCTTTTTTCCCCAAAAATCTAGACAGCAAAATATTACAACTTCATAAAAATTGAAATGGAAAAATATTCCAATAAATCTTCTTTCCTTTGCTTTCCTTTCTTTTTGCCATTTTTCCTTTTTGTATCTATATAGCTCTATTTGAACCCAGCATTTTTTTTTTCGGTTCTCTTTTTTTCTTTTCTTTTTCCCCCTTCATTGTCTTCTTGGTGCCTTTTTTTCTTTTTTCTTTTTTTCTGGGGGGGGTTTCTGTGTCTATTGGAAAAATCAAGCCATCAAAAGTTGCAGAGGAAATCAACAAAGGAATTTTTTGGTCCAGATATTAACCCCCATTGAAATTGAACCAAAAAGACAAAATTAAGGCACTCAACCACAAAACTCCACGAAATGCACGTGGTTGGGCTGAAAATCTTCCATCCCCGAATTTCCATCTTTTTTTTTTCCTTTTTGGTTTCCTTTGCTTAATTAGTCATCTGTTTATACACAGAACCCTCTCTCTCTCTCCCCTTTCCCCTTCTCCGTTGGGTTTTTTTCTTCCCTCCGAACAATTTCCAAATTTCTCCCTTTCTTTTTTTCTTTTCACTCCCTCCCTCCCTGCATTTTTTGTTAGGGGCTAAAATGTCAAATCTTTGCTGCAGTGGATTCCTCTTCTTTTTTTTGTTCCTTTTTTTTTTTTTTTCAAAACCCATCCCACCCCCTTTCTTTTATTGATCAGAAATCCTCGCACAGAATTCCAAACAAACACACACACACACAGATGCGCCCACTTTATCAGAAAACTCTCCCCTCTCCTGGAACCAGCCTTTTGTTTTTTTAACAAAAGCAAGAATCGAACACTTTCGACCAAACCACTCACTCACTCTCTCTCCGTTTTTTTCCCCTTTCTTTTCCTTCCCCCTCTTCCATCTCTTCCTCCACAAATATAGTTCAAAAAAGAAAAAAAAGAAAGAAAAAAAAATAGAACAAGCCAGTTAGAGAGAAAGAGAGGGAGGGGGAGGTCAGACAGGGAAGGCAGAGAGAGGTTTCGTGGAGGAGAAGTTCAAAATATTTGCACATGTACGTGCATAAACATTTCTTTTTTTCCCACTCTCCCTCTCTCTGTTTTCCCAACAAGTGTGCAAAAATATATGTATATTTGTGAGGGACCATATGCACACACACACACACACATCCACATAAATCAAAAAAAAAAAAAACGCATTTAGGTCCCTTCAATAAAATCAATAGAAGAACTTAAAGCATGACACCGAAATTCGTCGGCAAATCACAATATAGCAAGCACTCAAGGAGCCATTCACCCACCCAACCCACCCCCGGTCGTCTGCCCATCTTCCTTTTCCAACTCCCTTCCCTTTTTCAACCCCAGCCACCCTCCCAAACCCCCCGAAAAAAAGCAAAAATAAACAACCCCTGCTCTCAACCGCAATTGCTTCGTGTTTCCCCAACACCCCCCCAAAACCTCTCTTTTCTTTGTTTTTCCTTTTGACCCTGTGTTGAATCCCAATCTTTCGTCTTTTTCCTCCCAAACATAAATCCAATGACTCCTTCCCCCCCCCTTTTTTCCACCCTGTCGAATAAAATCAATGAGAAAAAAAACACATACACGCACACATAGAAAGCAAACGGCTACTGGAGTGCTCCACCTTCTCACCAGAATTTAAAAAAAGGTCAAACTAGGATGGTTTCGCTGCTGGGTCAAACTGCTGTGCGTACATGGGGGCAGTCACGCCCTGGGGAATTGAAACCCCAGGGTAACCATCAAAGGAGGCTGTCCCAGTGGTAACTGCTGCAGTCGTTAAGGGAGCGGTAGTTCTGGTGAAAGGGTCCACGAAACTGGAGGGGTTGAAAGGGGGGGCTGCCATGTTCAAAGTGGCGAGACCTCCATCCACAGACAGGCACCTCTGTTCGCTGCTGCCCCCAGACACCACCGACGATTCGTAGCCACTGTCGATCGACATCCTGAGAAAAAAGATAACAAGAAGAAACAATTTTGAATTTTTTGTATGAAAAATTTAGTATTTTTCGTATTTTTTTATACGAAAAATCCAAAGACAGGGAAAAAAACCCATACAGAGGGAAAAAAACGCCATACAGAGGGGAAAAAAAAGCCATACAGAGGGAGCACAGCATGGCAGCAAGCCAATGCTGAGGTTCCATTTCTGTTCTTTCGTTTATTTATTTTTATTTTTTTGGGGGGGGAGGGGGGAGATCCCTAAAATGCTGACAGTTGTGGTGATTTCTCACCGAGCGACGTTTTGCATCCCCATGGTGTCAGATATGGTGCTGTCTAAGGAAGGATCCCTCGCCCTGCTGTCGTGCAAAATAAAGTCCGGAACGCCATCCATGGAAACTCTTCCATTGCCGGGGGGTGCCATGTACAAGTTCCTGCAAGCCATCATCCAACAACACGAAATCAATAAAGCTGCTACAAGAATAATTCTTTGGTTTAAAATATATATTAAATATATATTAGATAGGTGCGGAGACACAAAAAAATAAACACCTTGAAAAATGGATTGTTTTGAAATTCTACTCAGTATTATCCATTTTATATGTTGCATCAAAGTCACATCATACCCACAGTTAATTTAAAAAAACGACGACTCCTAAATTTTTTACTTTATTTTTAGTCCCATTTTTTCCCGGGAGCATAGTTTCTTTTTCTATGCACCTTGTGGCATCGGCCAGTCCTCCACCGTAATGCATGTTGTATGGCATCGGCACGAAACCATCCATGGAGAACCTCTCGGAAGGCACCCCGCTCCCGACAGAAAATGCGCTGTCGAGAGAAGTACGTTGCGCCTGGAAATCTGTGGGTTGGGGTTGCGAAGTCCTGCTGTCGGTGATCTCCTTCAGCAACATCATGAAAAGCTGAACCACTCGGTCGTTCTGGGACAGATTGGCACCGGCAGCCTGGTTTTGAAGAGCCTGCAGAAGCAAGGAAATGACACTCCACGGTTAATTCAAGGGTTTTTCTGCCAGGTGCGATCAGCCAAGCACAAGGGCAGGAGTTGAAAATGAAAATTCATGCAAAAGTTTATTACCTTTTTCTTGAAAAGGCTTTTACAGCCTTTGATTCGATTTCTGGATTTGATATACACAGCAAATGAAGGGAATGGCAAAAATACAGGGGATAATTGAACAAATAATGAAAAAAATGCTTTCTACCTGCTGTTGCAGCTGCTGGATTTGCTGTGGTGCGATCTGGTCAGCCGACAAGCTGGTGAGCGAAAGTTGCTCCAACGCGGCAGAAAGATCCGAGGTGGAGACCCCAAGCTGCTGGGCCTGGATTTCGTTTCTCAAACTCTGCAACTGAGCAGCGGTAGCCTGACAACAGCAGTTGCAGCAGGGTTCAAGAACATACAAAGAAAAGCAAAAAAAATAATAATAAAACGCAAACATTGATCGAAATGCTCACCGAAGCAGACTCTTGCTCCTGCTGTTTCTGCTGTCTTGCCATTCTGGGGATGTCGACAGAGAGTCTGCCAGGCCCCTTCGATTTGGCCTTCTTCCCATCGAAAGAAGCGCTCTGAGACCTTTGACCATTCCTGGGAATATCGGCAGACATCCTGCCACTCTGCTTGGCACTCCGGTTGGAATCCATCGAAGCACGTTTCACCGCAGCTTGAGTCTCTTGACCTTGACCACCTACTCACAGAAATCGCATGTCAATGCATCACGAGTAAAAAATCCCACACAACTGACATCACCAATAACATCCAGGTCTGACGAGGTCCGAATACTCACCCTCCTTGGCAGATGCCTTTGATTTGTTGCTTCTCCAGGTTCCGTTCGAGTCGATTGAAGACCTGGAGGGTCTTGGGGGCATCGTGGTGCCATTGGCAGGAGCGGTGACTGGTGGTGCGGCATCCACAAGATTGGCTGCAGTCGCAGCCGCTGCAGCTGCAGCAGCTGCTTGCTGATCGATGCCAGCAGATGGGTTCAAATTGGCTGCTGCCACGGCAGCACCCGTGGTTGGATCCACCACCTACAAAAAGAGCAAGAATCACCATATTCATTGCTGTCGGCTTAAAATAATTTATTAAAAAACCCTCCTTGAGCAATCTTTGTGCCAAATTAGCAGTGCGAGGGGCTCTTTCCTGTGGGGGCGCCTATCAGCCAACAGCTACTCTCTGAAACGTCATGTGTGACTTTGGATGTGCCTCTCATAGTCTGACAGAGCTGCATTTCGATATCAAAAGCTGGAACTCTTTTTACCTGCTCCATGCCTCCTGTTGGCTCCCTCAGCTCCTCTACAGTGTGTGCGAAAAAACACACTTTGCGACGGCATGAGGCGGGCTCATTGCACAACTGGGTGCGGTACCTGAAAATATGCGCTTGAAAATTCAACCCACTGTTTCCCCTCCCCATGGGGGTAACTCTGACCGCAAATCAGTATCTTGAAAAAACTGAATAAACCCCTTAATAAAAGACAGGCGGTGCTACAGAGGACTAGGTGTGTTGAGCAAAGCAAATAGGGGTGTTTTTTGAATTTATTGAGCTGTCCTTGGCACCACAGACTCAGGGTTCTTCGTGGATGGTTTGAATCACAGCGTGGAAACGAACTGTCGCTGCCCAAACACGTGAACTCAGCAGGGCTCGCTGAAGATGCCACGTGGACGCTTTTTCTAATGCAGGTTTCCTTGTTTGGTCTCTCCCCCTCAAAAAAAAGTCCAACGCTAAAGACCCCAAAACGAAGCAATTGAGGACGGAAGCACGACTCACCTGGTGGGATGCAACCAGCATTCGAAGACGTTGTGCGCGAAAGGGCACAGGTCGCCACGAGGACAAGACGCACCCTGCAAACCGAGACGAACTCAAAGGCTGCCAGAAACATAAACGACAAGGTCCGCTGTCGGACGTCCGCGGCTCCGATACGGCTCCGTTGACAACTTCCAGTCCCCCACAGAAACTTTAATCGACAGGACACAGTCAAGTTCCAAAGACTTTCTTTTCAAGGAGGGGATGTCCTTACCTGCGGGCACTCGATCCCTACGTGTGGGAAAACCCTCGGATCGCGCCTTCTGGCTTTTTCTCCGGGGTGGGCAAAGGGGCACTCAGTCCAATCGTGGCAGTAGTGCTTAGAACAGGGGAGAACCTGCGTACGCGTGTCACGTGTCAAAAACACAGTTCGTATCGTTACGACCTACGGTCGCGGCACCAACGAACCACCCCGGCGTGCAAGGAAAAAAGACGACCGGCCAAGCACCAGCGACGAACGTCGTACCCATGCGACCCCGGCAAAAAAAATCTGCACCCCATCCCCCAGCCAGCTCACCTTGAAACAATACATCCTGAAATCGTCCGAATTGTAGAGGGAGTCCATCTGCGCTCCCTCTGTTTTGGAATCTTTCCTGCCCCTGGGCATCTTGATTACGAAAACCTTTTCCAACCAGCGCTACCCAGGCTTCGTCGGGGACGGAGAATCGCAAAAAAAAAGAGAAAACCGGATCGAAAATATGACACACGCTCGAGAGCAAAGCTGCGCGGCGTTCGGAAAAAAAACACTCCCGCACGCGAATATACGTCTGGACGGCCCTGGCTTTTGGATCGCAAAAGTTTGGCGTGTGCACTAGAAGAATCCAAGAAAAAAAACGATGGATGATGGGCTGCTTTGGGGGTTGTCCTCCTAGTTACACTCGGAAGCCTCCAGGTCGTAACAGATCCGATGACACACTCCAACGAATCGGATTTTCTTCTCTGTCCCCTCAACTGTCGTACAGATTTGGACCAACCACCTGTGCGGAAAGGAACCTGGCGCCCCGCCCATGGCCGCTTGACGTTTTTGGAGCGTGAACGCGCGTCCGCATCCTTAGGGTGCGGTCACACTGGATCAATGATCCCGGGTTCATCGCGTCAACCCACAGTTTTTCTGTACGACACCTTGTTGAAAAGACGGAAGTTGGTCGTCGGACCACGTCGTCGTGAACCTGGTTCTCGCCTCGTGATCCGGGTCGGGGACCCGGATCCCGAGAACCCGCGAGTTAACCCCAAACAGTCAGGGTTGACGCGATGAACCCGGGATCATTGATCCAGTGTGACCGCACCCTTAGAGCATCCCCACCGCAGACCTCATCCCCATCCTCAGTTCGCGTTTAGTAACCCCCCACGAGTCCGCCATTCAGACGTCTGAACTCGAACTCACTTTCCTCATTTCGCAGCGCACTTTGCTCCTCACTTTGGTTGATGCGACATCGTCGAAACTGGTGGTGGATTGTTCGTATCCTTGCAGAGCGCGTCAAGACCACCAAGGAAGGCCTCCAGCAACACCACTCGAACACTGCAGGGACCGTCGAGGTGAAAGGAACATAAAAAACCTAAACCTAAGAAGGTCGTTCGCTGAGTTCGTCTTCAACGTTCGTGTTGCAGCAAAAAAATTGGTAGAATGGCTCAGGAAAAAACAACAATTGAGGGTTTTCGCGGGGGCAGAGTGGAGTGGAGTGGGTGAGACTGGGACTGGGGCTGGAGCTGCTATTCTTGGGGGGAGTTGAGGAAGGGGCTGGGATGTCTCAGTATTGAATGTATGTATTTTTTTCAGGGGAAAAAATATCAATCCACCTGATTCTGTTGTTGTGGTGAAGGCGATGGAAACTGCAAGCAAGCATTTTTCTGAAGCTGAAGAAATAACATTGTGTCGTGCGTGGGTCACGATCAGTGAAGACCCGGTGACTTCAACAAACCAAACATCAACCACATTTTGGGATAGGATAGCAATGGAATTCCAGGAAAAATCGGGTACCATAAGGAGCGCAAAGAGCTTACAGTCTAAATGGGGGCGTATTTCAAGAGAAACCTCAAAGTTCAATGGTGCGTTTTCAACCGTTCAAAGCATGAATGTCTCGGGCACAAATGCCCAAGACACTGTGGCTAAGGCTCATGATGTTTTCAAGACCTCAACTCAGCATGCGTTTGCATACTTGCATTGTTGGCAAGTATTGAAGACCACGCCAAAGTTCAAAGCCCTTTCTGAGCCATCCAAGCGAATCAGAAGTGAAGAAGCGATGGACAGCGATATAAATTCCAGGCCGATTGGAATTAAAAAAAAAATTAAGAGAGGGTTTCTGAGGTAGGAGTGCAAAAGTCACTCAGTGCCCTCGCCAACGCCATCGACAGAAAAGCCCGTGCCCTAGAGTTGGGCACACAAATTTCTTTGTTCTCAATGGACTTAAAGTCCATCAATAACAAAGAAGCGTTTGAGTTCTTTACCCTGGCGCGATCTCAGGCACTAAAAAAAATAAAAAATGGTGAGCAAATAGATGTTGTGAAGATAAATCAAACAAAAATTGTTCTTGACTGATTGGGGATGGAGATAGGCCGTGCCGCTGCTTTGAAAAACATGCAGAAGGACAAATTTTTCTGTTTGACAGGATGTGCTTGGGTCCCGCCACACTGCTCTTAATAACAAATAGAGGGATTGCTGTTGTTTTTCAGGTCAAGGGTAGTGTTGTATTGAGCTGAAACAAAACAGGGAATCTGAGGTAGAAAGGTACATTACTCATTCTGCATTTTCTGTAAAAGTCGCTACACCAATCCCTGTTGCATCCAAGTACCAAACAACAATAGGGAATTGGGGGTTTCATTCCATTCTAGTCTTTCTTATGATAAGGTTGTGTTATCAACAGATATGTCAAAGGAAGAATGTGGCGCCGTTACTGAGGGACCGAGTGATGTGGATGCCATGATCCAATCACCAACCTCAACCGATTTTGGGAGCTTCAATGAAGCAGCTGCGGGTATATATATGTAACTCTAGATAACGGATGGGTGTTTTTTTACTTCCAGTAACTCTTTCAATAAAAAATGAGGAAAGAACGAAAATATCGATTGAATTTATTTTCCCTTTATTTGTTTCAGTAACATTTCTCTTGAAATTTAGGGACGTCCTTGGCAGGGGATGATGTTGTTACCCAACCACAAGGCCAATCAACCCCTCGACCGTTTGGGAGCTTCAATTGGGGGGCAGAAAGTGCGGTAACCCCGCCGCGCAACCCTTTCGCGACAAACTTTGGACAATTCAATCTGGAAGCATTGAGCAACATATCACAAGAGGCAGCAAGAGACTTCCAGCCTCAATCACAAGACAAAGTGATTGACATGTTCACACCTGTGAGGCGTGTCCAGCGTTGAAAGTGAATGGCAGTGGCAGTGGCAGTGGCTTGGTGTCGGTTACTTTTCGTTTTTAAATTTGATTTTATATCGTGTGTTACAATGTATCAGTTACACAATGAAGTGAGCTCGCGAGTTCTTGTATCCCTCCACATCATTGTGGGGTAGGTTGAGGAATTGGGAGGTGCATCTCCTCTTGTAAAATTTTTGAAACAATTATCAATTTGGGGGACCACCAACACTTCTGACTTCTTTCTTCCTTTCATAGTTTTGAATGGTTTACCACACACACAAAACACCACTTCACATAGCGTTTATTATAAGCCTTTCCTTCCTTTCCGTCCACTCTGGTCATATCACAACACTACCGCTTTTTTCTCACATCTTGCTTCCCTTCCCTTACAGAAATAGAAAAAAAAAACTGGGCCTTGCTTCCCTTCCCTTACAGAAATAGAGAAAAAAAAAACTGGGCCTTGCTTCCCTTCCCTTACAGAAATAGAAAAAAAAAGCTGGGCCTTGCTTCCCTTCCCTTACAGAAATAGAAAAAAAAAACTGGGCCTTGCTTCCCTTCCCTTACAGAGATAGGAAAAAAAAAATGGGCCGTTCCCCTCCCCTTGAAACAACCAAAAAAAAAACCACTCTGGCACTTCCTTTTTCCTTTCTTCAAACAAGGAAAACAAGCCTCTCTTCTCCTCTCCCTTCCTTCTCCCTTCCCTTGAAAGATTACTGCAACAAATATAAAATAAAACTGGTCCTTCCCTTCTCCCTTATAAAAAAGAGAACCCCCCCCCTCCCTTTCCCCTTCAAAAAATTAAAACTGGCCTATCCCTTCCCTTGAAACAAGAGAAAAGGAAGCCTTTGCTCCCTTCCCTTCCTTTACTTTGCTCCCTTCCCTTACTTGAAAACATAGAAAAAAAACTGTTGGGCGATTCCCTTCCCCTTGAAACAAGCAACAAAAACCCTGGCCCTTCCCTTTCCCATTGAAAAAAAAACCTGGCCCTTCCCTTTCCCTTCGCTTAGCAAAAAAAAAACACCCTTCCATTCCATTCAATCGAAAAAAAACAACTCCTCCCTTCCCCCTTTTCACTTCCCGGGAACCATAGCAAATAACCTATCCTTTCCCTTGAAACAAGCCAAAAAAACAGCCCTTCCCAACCGATCTGCTTGCTGATGGTCTTTCTACTTCGACTGAATTCAATGTAAAAAGCTGTTTTCGATGATGGATACCAGGAAGTTTGACAGAAGCCAGAGTTGTGGATGGGCTGCCCCTCACGCCTGCAAATGGTTCAGAGGAAGCTAGCACTACGTTTACTGCAAGAGTTCCTTCCCTCTTGACGTTTGTGGTCTCACTTGGGAGTCGAACCCAACCTAGAACCCGCTGTGAGCTTTATTTCACGTTCACTCACCTGCGTTTCTTCCGTCTCCTGGCGATAAGCCTCCTCACACGGGTAAGCTCTGGTTTCTCGTGTTTCCGGTCGTCTCTGGTGCCGTCGACCGTATCGTCAACACGCTCGCAAACGACAAGGATCCTCACGAAATGGTGGACAATACCTTTACGTGAGTGAAGTGGGGAACTGAGGTCGACCTCAGTTCGGGGAGCCAAACTGAGGTGGGACTCACCGAAATGAGTTTTACATAAGCGCGAAGTGGGGATGAGGTCCGCGGTGGGGCTGCTCATTTTGAGGACCCCGAGGTAACCTGCGCATGGTATCATGGTACCCCCGTGTTACCCCATGATACCCCGTGATACCTCCATGATACCCATGATACCCATGATACCCAATTATACCCACTGATACCCACGATATCGTCGATGCCCGCCGATACCAGCGACAAACGCAGAAACGCCTCGAAGGACCGAGCCCGTCGAGGAGACGTCGCACGAAGAGAGAGCGCACACCCCGACCACTTCGGAAAATCTGTGGTGTGCCAGTGCTGATATATACACATATTGTGGGTTGTTTTCAGATCGAGGGCCCAGAGTTTTATTCAAATAAAAAAAAAATAGATACGATTTCCAGGTCTTTTGTCTTGGACATTTGTAGGCTTCGGATAAGATTGTTGGCATTGGGGGGGGGGGGGGGGGGGCATAAGCAGCAGTAGCAGGACCCTTGTTTAATGACCAATGTCTGGTGTAGGGTGCCCAGAGTTTCCATATGTGAGCAAGCCAAAAAAATCAGCGTGCAATCAGATCCTGGGGGAAATGGGGACGTCTTTGGGGGGGCTCGGGGGAGAGTCAGGAGCTCAGGGAAATCCGCAGCAAGGGATTTCACGAAAGCTGTGTGACCTTGGCAAGAGACAAGGTGAGAAGTCCATTTTAATGGCTCCTGGCGAGTTATCATGGCAAACTGTAGGAAGAAAAACGGGCTTTTGACTTCGACCAGCGGAGTGGTGAAGGGTTATACAAATCGACTTCACAGGTTAGGATCGACACGAGGGAATTTAGTTTCGAGTTTCCAGTTTTTTGTTTTAAAACGTTTTAATACAATTTATATGTAATGTTACACATCAAATTACCCTCTCACGCCCATTTCTTCAAAAAAAAAATTCAAAGGTCAAAACAGCTATCTCTTTGAACGCTGAGAATGTGATAGTGTGTTAGAGTTGAAAGCAAAACGCTGTAGAGTGATTGTGTCTGCAGTACACTCTGTTGTTGTTCACGTTTTCTGGAAACTCAGTTGTGAAATGGCTGCTAGGCAAATGTGGCAACTGTGTCAGTATATTTTAGCATCGTTCGCCACAGTTTTCTCCGAGATAAAACCCATTTCATGGATGCCATGAAATCACATTCATGAAATATCACCCTTGGGTTGTGGAAAGATGCACAGTTTTCGTAAATCGTCTGCGCGTGGACCGATCATATTATATGTTTCGGAATTCGTTTTTGGTTGTTTCACTCTTTTGGAGTGGCTGTGCACTTTCTTGGGTTTTATTCAGACGATTGTCAAAGTCAACGATGCTGTAGTGGAGGCGATTTCTCAGTCTGCCTCCACCGTGTCCGATGGGGGGGATGGACAGGCACAAGCTGAAGTGGCAGCCACAGCTATCGGGAAGGCTGTGGCAAAAGCCCTTGCAGGAGCGGGTGTGGATTTAGAAGTCATCGGTCAAGGCTCCGCTAAAGGCATAGCATCAACCCAGGCTCCAGCTATAGCTAAAGCCACAGCCAAAGCAGTCGCCAAGGCGATTGCTGAAGTGACACAGGGATTCTGCCGAAGCCGAAACGACAGGAGGAAGAGCTGTGTCTGAGCAAAGAACCGTGGCGACCGCTGTTGCCAGGCCTGTTGCCAAAGTCTTGATTTTTGCTTTTGCTTATGTCGGCGATGGTATTATTGGCTGGATATCCTCATGCCTACTTCTGAGAAGAATGATGTAAAAGAAGCGCGGCTATAAATATGTGTCAGATAAATAGCATGATCCTTATCCTTATAATTTTGGTGTTTTGTTTTCGGTCCAGGGGAGGTGGTGCCGGAAGCCTCTGGAGAAATCTCCTCTGAGGTCAAGGATGAATCGACTGCATCAGTGGACAGCAGGAGCGAAGCCACTGGGGAGGGGAGAGCCGAAGGCAGTGCGATAGGAGATGCTACAGCAAAACAAGTGGTTCCAGGGCAACCGTCAGAAGCCAAACCCACTGAAACAAAACCAGTGACTGACTGACTGACAGAGTCGGACCCTGGCACAGCAAGCAGCGGCAATGAAAAGGTGGAAACCGGGCCGGAAGCGACTGGGGAGTCGGAGGAGAGTTCTTCTGGATCGACCTGGAATGGAGGTGGTGGAGGAGGTCAGGGCTCTGTCAAGCTCGTTACGGAGATTGGGAGCGGTGGTGATGAGTTGAGTGGGGAGGTGGGGATAGTCATGCTTCCAGGGGGGTCAGTCAGAGCCAGGACAAAGGGAAAGAGAAAGAAACCTAAGAAAGACAAGAAATCTAGAAGAGAAAGGAGACGCAATCGGAAGAACAGAGGCAATGATGATGACTATAAACACATGAGGATGTTCCAAGGTTGCTTGCTTGTATATGAGGGTTGATTCGATTTTTCAAAGGAAATCAAACCTCTCTGGTGTTATGATTTTGCTTCGCATCAGATAAAATGTTTTGTTTCTCCTGTTCTTTTTTACTGATGAATTTCAGTGTTCAGTTTGCTCTGTGTTGAGCCAGTTCAAGTTGTTTTAGGTGGGGCTATGCTTCCAGAGATAATGGGGACAAGTATTCTATGACAGAGGGAAGAAGGTTGATTTGTTCGTTTGTATGTATGGGAACACGTAGTTGATAAGACGAACAAGGCTTTTAAGGGTTTTTTGACAGAGGAGTATAATGGATTTTAGCAACGCTTACCAGAATCCATAAACCAGAAAATTGAGCTGGGCACGCGCACATGGAACCCACAAGTGCTTTTCTCACCTCTTTCGCTGGAGCCAGCATCCTCGAGCCCGTTTGTCTTGTGTATCACAACCCTCCCTCAATTCGCGCGCTTCCCTTCTACCAGACACTCACACTCACAGTTCGCGCTTCCCTTCCAGACACACACTGAAACGGCTCCTGGCTATCACACCAAGAACTCGCTCACACTCACACTAAAACGGCTTCGCCGAACGGGCGAACGATCCCAAGCGCGAACTGTGAGTGTGAGCTTCTGGTGGAAGGGAAGTGCGAACTGAGGGAGGGTTGTGGTCGCCGTCGTTGTCTTGTTGGTTCGTCGTTTGCGGCGCCGACGTTTCGTCGTTTATCTCTTGATGATTGATTGACTGATTGTCTCCGTGACGGACTCGGTCTTTCAAGGCGTTTCTGCGTTTGTCGCTGGTATCGCGGGGTATCGGCGGGCATCGACGATATCGTGGGTATCAGTGGGGTATAATTGGGTATCATGGGTATCATGGGGTATCATGGGGTATCATGGGTACCATGATACCCAGGCGCAGGTTACCTCGGAGCCCTGTCATTTTCGCCTGGAAATGCACTTCACACTTTCCACCGATGACGTCAACACAAAGTCCGTCATACGCGAACTGAGGATGGGGATGAGGTCTGCGGTGGGGATGCTCTTACGTGCGGGAGTTACGACAAGTTCGGCGGATTTGCCACGCGTACGAGTTCGAGGTCAAAAAACCGTCTGACGCGGCAAGGGGCGGAAAAAATCAACGCGCGGGTAAACAAACGAACAGCCGCGCGCGCGTGGAGTTGCTGAGACATGGCGAACCTCGTATGGAAAGATCTCACGGTTTCCGTGGGCAAGGATGGCGACACGAAGACGATTTTGAAAGGAGTTTCGGGATGTGTGGGTTCCAAACACATGCTGGCCATCATGGGGCCGTCGGGAAGCGGCAAGACCACTCTGCTGGACACAATGGCTGGAAGAATCTCCCCGGACGTTACCGTGAAGGGCGACGTTTTGCTTAACGGTCACCGGACGACCCTGTCGTATGGTCTCGCGGCGTACGTTAGCCAGGACGATCTCCTCATTGGTACGCTTACCGTGAAAGAAACGCTGATGTTCGTCGCTCGTCTGAGGCTTTCTGGCGCGGGACGTCAGGAGATGGCGTCGAGAGTGGACGAAGTGATGCTGGAGCTGGGTCTGCAGGACGTTGCGGACGTCCACATAGGAAACTGGCACATGAAGGGCGTTTCGGGGGGTCAAAGACGACGCGTGAGCATCGGGTGCGAGCTCATAACGTCCCCGACGCTGCTGTTCCTGGACGAGCCGACGTCCGGTTTGGACGCCGCGAGCTCGTTCTACGTAATGAGGGGGATGAGCACGATGGCGGGGAAGGGTAGAACCATAATATCCGTTATCCATCAACCTTCCTCGGAAGTGTTCGAGCTGTTCGACAAGCTCTGCTTGCTGTCCAGAGGGTCCATCGTGTATTTCGGGGAGGCCGCCAGGGCGATCGACTTGTTCCAGTTCGCGGGGCTCCCGTGCGCCCAGCACCGCAACCCTGCCGACCATTTCTTGCAATGCACGAATTCGGACTTCATGGAGGTGGAGTCCGAGAAGTTCGCCACCATGGAGGAGCAAATCGACACGCTGGAGAAGGTGTTCCGCTCGTCGGAATTCGCTCAGCTGCTGGACCGCGATTGCGACGAGCTGTCGTCCCAAAAAGAGAAATGCGCGCTGCACACCAAAGGGGCGGGATTCCTGAGCCAAGTGGCGGCCCTCACGCATCGCTCGTTTCTGAACAACATGCGCGATTTGGGCATGTTTTGGATGCGGCTGGGGATGTACGTCGCGCTGTGCGTGTGCATCGGCACGATCTACTTCGACCTCGACAAGTCTTGGGCTGCGGTGAATTCGAGAGCCGCCATGCTGTTTTTCGTGGTGGCTTTCCTGACGTTCATGTCCATTTCGGCGTTTCCATCATTTGTGGAAGATATGCAAGTGAGGCAACCCTGTTCCCAACGAATTTTGATCATAAAAGCTATGACTTTACCCTGGGCATTAGTTTCCTTACAAGCAACACATTGCTCACTTGTTCTCCACATTAGGGAGCAGAACCCCCACCATCAATTTCCCACAATGACTTTTCCCCCCTCACATGACCACCCCCCACATTTCATTTTCATTTCATTGTTCCAATTCGATGACCATCAGTTCTTTTTTCCAGTTTTTTTAATGGTAAGAGTAACACGCCAGCATTGGCTTTCTGTTCCTTGAATCCTCTTCAATGAAATTCTCCCCCTCCCGCCCACCACCAATGTTCGACACTTTGTTTTGTTGGATGACTGACATGGTCAATTTGTGTGGTGCTCCTTCCAAGATATTCCAAAAAGAGCGGCTTAATGGGTACTACGGGGTGGCTGCCTTCGTGCTGTCCAACACCATAGCATCGGCCCCGTTCATTTTTCTGATATCCCTGACCAGCAGCATCTGCGCGTACTGGCTGGCGGGATTGCACGGCGACGCAGAGAGGTTTGTTTACTTTGTGTTGGACCTCTATTTATCGTTGAGCACAGTGGAGGGCTTGATGATGGCCATCAGCAGCGTCGTCCCCCATTACTTGATGGGAATAGCCGGAGGTACGAAAACTCAATCTGTTTTGTTTTTTTTGTTTTTTTGTGTGTGTGTGTGTGTTTTTCTTTTTTGGGGGGAGGGGTGCAGGGGTACCCTTCTAATAATATTTATTATTATTTTCCTGAGTACAACCTACAGTGCAGGCGGAAAATTCAAATTGTGAAGGGGGGGCTCTGGCGTCAAGCACCATTCGATGCTCAAAATCCACAGGAGCAACACTTATGCTTTTGTCCCAGGGAAAAAACCCCGTTGACTAGCCAACATTGACTTCCAAACCCAATTCATATATACAGTAGATTGCACCCGCCAGCGAGATGGGGTCAGCCTCCATGCACATGCAACATACCTCCTGAGCTCCGATTGATCATGAGCCTGTTTTCAGAGGGCACCATGGATTCAACTGACAGATGCATGTTTCGTTTTTTGTTTTTGTTTTTTCCCAGGAGCCGGGATGATGGGATTGTACATGCTGGTGTGCGGATTCTTTCAACCCCGAGAAGAACTGCCCGACCCTGTCTGGCGTTACCCGCTCCATTACATTTCCTTCCACAGCTACGCGTTCACCGGATTCATGAACAACGAATTTGCCGACACCGATGGCTGGGATTCTCCGGCCACCTTGTTGTTGGGAAACCAGATGTGCCAGGGATCCGGCTGCAAAATCACAGGGGAAGAAGTTTTGAAAGCTTGGAGCGTCGAGGTCAGGGATAAGTGGCAGGAAATTGCAATCCTGGTGGCAATGGCGGTTTTTTACAGATTCGTGTTTTTCGCAGTCCTCAAACTCAAGGAAAGGAAAGTCAAGCTGTAGAGTGATTCAACCTGAGGGCTGGGGGGGGGGGCGATGTCTGTGTGTATGTTGAGAGGGGGGTTCAAAGGGTTTTTCCTCTATTTTTGATGCATGGTTTTGGGGAGAGGGGGGGGGGGGGGATTCATTTCATCTGAATTCAAGATTTTCAAAAGTTTATTCGTGAAAGAATTAGTGGAAAAGAGGAGAGGCAAGATTGGGGAGAACAATATCAAGGCTGTTTTAATATGTGTGTGTGCGTGTGGGCAACATCCCCACGGCGTGGAAGATTATGGGGTCAATCAATCGATTCAAGGGCTGGCAAATGTCAATTTTGGTACTTCTTGTGTGATCATGTAACATGGTGGTTGTCTGGTAGGGATAGAGAGAGTGTTGAGTTTCGTTTGTAAATTGAGGGGCTCACTCCGAGGACAGGAGGAGGTCTATCCTGTATTTATAGCAACGCAAGGGACGAGTGGAATGTTCTGGGAGGGTGATTTTCTTGGAACTGATGCTCTCTTTTGTGTTTCACATGCAGGTTTTGTCGGCTTGTGTGAAAAAGGAGTGGCCAGAAACCCACCCCTGAGCAGCAACACACACTGACACAATAGCTAACCCAACACACATCATCGTGAGAAAGCACTCTCCCTTGTTCGATCCCGAAACACAGTCCTCCTGGACGTTATCCAGAAAACGCCAAAGTAACAACTCCTCTTTTCCCTTTCTGCTTACCCACCCCCCAAGAAAAACTCAGCTGGGTGGGCGGAAGATCAAAGAGGTGGCGAGAGACCAGGGACCGTGTCTTTAGAGCCCAAATTCGGACGGAAAACAACACACAGCACTATGGGAGATTCACTATTAACGTTGTAATTTGAATTTCGCGCCGACGGGATCGAAACGTGAAACACGTCGAAAAATGCCGGAACACACACAAAGACGTGCGGAAACACCTAGGTTCGACCCCTAGGCGTCTTCCGCCAAGATACAACTGCTTTCGACGCGTTTCGCAAGTGACGGCCTTTTGGCCTGATCAGCCGACACCGCAGACATCCACATCAACAACGTAGTTTTGAAAGAAACACAAAATACATCACATATATCTTGAAAAAGTATTCGGGGCTCGCCACCGTCGACTAATACGTCGTTAAAAAGCAGTTTCAGGTGTCAGAAAGGGCGCCCTGGAAACAACGTTGTTAAACTACAACGTGCAGTTGGTCATATACACGGTTGCTTTTCCAGACGTCAACTTCGGGTTCATCTGGAAATATCGTTGCAACCTTGTTGTGGTTGGACTGTTCTTGTACATGGTTGTTATTCTGGATATCATGTGTGGGAATTGTCGTTTCGATCACAGCATGGTTCAGGCAGATTTATGCATGGTTGTTTATCTGGATATTAAAACAAATATGGAGTACCCATTGTGTTTGCAACGCTCGTCCAACCATTACATGGTTGGCAGTGCCATTCCTCAAATACACAACGTGGACCAAGACCTTTACAACGTTCACATTCCATTGTACATGCAATAGCGTGAATTCCCCCTTTCATCCACCATCCTCATCATTTTTGTCGGAACCGTCTCCAACAAAACCGGGTAATTTTTTTCACCAACGCCCACGATCTTAAACACGTTGTTCAAGTCCACCGGACCTTGCCTAGGCTCGTTCCTAACCTTGGGGAACGTTGCAACGCTGTAGGCAAGCTTGTGGAGGTCCAACATGAGCACCACCTGGGTTGGAGCGGCACCGTGCTCAAAATCGTCAATGATAAAGATGTCCAACACATGGCCGAGGTACATTTGGTATGGTCCACCATCGGATTGAAACGCAACGTAGACCATGGTATTGTGTGCGGCCTTTGGACCTCCTCTCCATCTCTTCGAAAAAAACGTTTCAGTGCATCCCCACATTTGCCTCTCCACCTTGTTCGTTCTGTAGATGCCGGCATATCTTGGGTTCCTCCCCTCCCATCCCGGCAAAGAGAATCCAAAATTCCTAAAAGGCAATCCACACAGCTTTTACCACAGTCCACAACGCGTAACACACGCAACACAACGCTCACAAACAGACGCTCAATGCGTTTAGCCATTTTAACAGTGCCATACATAAGATGTGCATGGTTGTTTGCGTCACACGACCTCACCTTGTGGCAGTCTCCAACGCCTCCATGAAGGCACGGACATCGTTCTCTTCAGCATGGTTGGCCTTGAACGTCGCCTTACCTCCATCCCACGTGAGGATCATCTTGTTAGGCGACGTTTTGGGCTCGAACAACGCACGTAGATCATCAACCGTGCTCGGGGGGAGGGTGTTGAAATGAGCGGCAAGTGTCCTACACACAACAACATTGTCAGCATCCATCGCCACCATGCAGAACAAAACAAAACAACACAACCATGCAAGCAAAGACATACACCATGTGAAAGACCCTTTATTCATTGTCACAGCCACACACAAATTCCACTTACAATTGGCAGAGCACATCGTTGGCATACATGGCACTTGGAGCCCTCTTTACCCTTCCCGCCATAGTTCGTTTCTGTCGCCCAAGAGCCCGTTCGATCCAAAACTCCGAGACCCCCGCCGCCGGACCTCTCAAAGCTTCTTGGCGAAAGCCCGCACACACAAGTTTATGCATGTTAAACTTGCAAATGGTCTTCCCAAACAATTCCTCGGCACGCCTAAAACACAAAAGAAAAAACACAACATCCGTGTCCCTCAACCCGAATTTTTTTGCAGCGATGTAAAAAACCTCAGTAACACTGTGCCTACCACTCAACACGTTGTAAACCAGATCAATGTTTACCTGCAGTAGCGCATGGTTCTTGACTGAATCTTCCTCGCCGTCGTCTCGAAGTCCTTGTCGTGGATGTGGGCTTGCACACACACATAGTGTGTGGCCACAGCAACCAGGTCGGTCCAGGCACGGAGCTCTTCTCTCGTCAAGCAGGCCTCCATCACGAAACCTTCGTAGGACCTACATTGACAAGGTTAATGCAACACTCAACAACGCTGGGAAAGGCAATAACAAGGCACAAAAAAAACGATGGAAATAAGGCTGGTGACAACGACATAACAATCATTCACAACGAAAGAAAGGCGGACAACAAGGAACAAGAACTCACCGGATAAAAACCATGATGTCATGCATGTTCGAGTACACACGCTCCGCCGTCAAGTCAACGATGCAAGCACCGAAGTCCGTTGGTACCTTCAGACCTTGCAAGCGTTGTTTGTAGGCGGCGGCGTGGTGTCTTCTTTCCCGTGAGGTCACGCGTTGTTTGATCTACAAACACACCGCCACTGGACGTAAACACATGGCATTGCAGCACTACAACAAGGTTGTTGAGGGACACACTCGCACGAGTGTTTTCAGCATATTCGCGTTGCTAAATCCTTACCTTGCTCAGGAAATCCTTGACCAAGCCCATCAAAATCAGGTGTGCAACACCCATGACCTTGAGCTCGGGCGTGTAGTAAGTAAGGTCAGCAAGGGCGGTGGAGCCGTGAGTATGTGCTTGTGTTGGGGTCAACAAGCCTTGATCCACCAGCTCAGCTGCCCTCATGTGCTCCTCCCTTGTTTTCACCATGTCCATCATGTCCGGTTGCCATTGTCGCTTCAACTAAAACAAAAAACAGGTCGCAACGTTAATAGGCACAAACACAGCGTTTGTGTGCTTCTGCACAAGGCAAGCACGGCCAAGCACAACGCATGAATGTAAATCACAATTGTTAAGGCCCCCCCGCACACCGTGTATCACATACTCCACACCGACCTTTCCACGCCTGCCGACCATCCTCATCAATTCCACATCGCCGTCGCCTAGTGGGACGGGGGAAGTGTAGCCCAAGTAACGTTGTGTTTTGGTCGATGTGCCTTGCACACTTTGGGTGGGACCAAAACAATCCGGGCAAGCGTTTCGAGCGGTCATGCCAAGGTCATTCATGACCTTGGCCATCCATGGAGAATCCCCCGCCACAGAGGAAATTATTGCCGAGTGTTCTACCCTCTCTCGGGCGGGGGATCCTCCGCGAAACGTCCACGAATCCGTGTGAAGGAAACCGTTTCCCGGCATCAGAGCCTTGAAGTCCCTCACTATCAGCCCAAGTATGGCTTGCAAGGTTTTGGGCTCCTTGGGGCCGGATATAATCAGCAATGGGTAGTGCAAGGAGGTTTTCATGGAATCCTCCTTGCAAACATCATCTGCCATGCAAACAAGTCATAACACCGTGTCAAAGCGTTGAAAAGCATTGTGACACTTTGTTAAAGCATTGTGGAATGTCCAGAACACACTGTTAAAACACAATGTGGAACTGGAACAACGGGAATACAATGCACCTGCCCCAATTTGCAGCGATGTAACACCGTACCACAACGTAGAAAGAATGTCCCGAGTGAATAATTCCCACGCCTTCCCGTTGTGCAACCGAAATAGTCCCCTCCTAAGTGGTAGAGACCGGTCTTTCGAAGCGAGTCTCCAACGAGAGCCGCCAGCCGTTTGAACATCGGAGTCGTTCGAATTCCATCGTTTGCCCCTCTGTGCCGTGATTGGCAAAAGGAAAGGCTCCCGGTCATCACACGGAGGAGGCTCTTGACTCCAAAGTAGAAGATTTTCAAGCAAGGTTCCAGCGCGGTTGAAACCCCTTTTTGCACCGTGAATATAGGCTTTTTGCAATGCTCGCAAAGAAGGTCCAGCGATGGCCGCAGAAACCGACTGTTGGAAAAGAAAACGAACCATGCTTTGGTATCACTCGACCTTGTGTTATTTTGTGTGAACGTTGTGATATATATCACAACGCAGAGCATATATGCGACAATGGTGGATACTGTTACAACAACGACAATACACACCCACCGGTCTTTCACGTGATAAAACTTGCATCCTCTTTCGCAAGAGAAATATGTGACATCTTCAAGACATGGGACCCCCAACAGCCTCTTGATTCGAAGCAGTGATGTGGGAAGAACATGGTTGGAGGGCAGAATTGCACTGATCAGTTTCAAATTGGCCTCAAAGGCCTCCCTCGTTGTGCCGTGGTCGGCCTTTTGTTGTAGAAGGAGCATAATCACATGAAGCAAGGTGAACAAGCATCCCGGGTACAACGGCGTTTTTAGTTCCTCGTTGTGGTGAACGTCTCCAAAGAAGTCGGGGCCATCATTCTGAACGCTGCCAGAGTCAGTGTCCTCGTTGTGGACAGAGCTATCATCGTTGTTGATTGTGGTTTCAGAGCTATTTTCTTCTTCATCATCTTCCTCGACTTCGGTTTCTTCCTCCGTGTCCATCCCAGGGGATCCATCTGACTCGCTTCCATCAACGGCAGGGAGTCCCCCATCGCCTCGGAGGTCGCCATCGTTGTCATCCCCACCATCGCCGTTGTGAATGTCAAGAACATCGTTGCAAACCTCTCCACCACCGTCATTGTGAATGTCCAGGCCATCGTTGTTCGCGTCCATACCATCGTTGTTCTCGTCCCTGAAACCGCTGGCATCTTGGACATCATCGTTGGGGATGCTGCTCGCACCCACATCAGCTCCATCGCTTGGTTGTTGAAGGGGTGGTGCCAAACGCCTTTCTTCGCGTGATGCCTCGTTCTCGTCTGTCAGCCATGTAAAACATGCTAAAAAGTGGTGCAAACCTAGGGTATATACGTTGTCACAGCTTATAGTTGTAATATTCTATAACTGAAACCTCAACACAATTTGAATCCCTTGTATCTCTTCACTAGAGCATCAGATGTCTTTCAAATTTTGATGGTGTGACAAATGTGTTAAAACACATTACTTGTCAAAATTTCAAAGACATCCGATGCTCCAGTGATGAGATACAAGGGATTCAAATTGTGTTGAGGTTTCAGTTTTATTATTAAGGTAACTTATAAGTTAATTAAAAAGGATTTTCTGGTTGCACACTTAAAAAAAACCCACCTTCCCATGCCTTCACCTCCACCAAAAGCTCCTCCAGCCTGGGGCACCTCCTCTTGTGTCCCACCCAATGATTCCTAGACCTAATAAGCTCCCTACAGCAAGGGCACCTATTTCCCCCCGTTTTTTTTAATAGAGTTTTATACCCACTCCGTAAGCGCATGGCGGCGGATTACACGGTTCCGTCGAAATCGTGAAAGGAAATTCGGCTGCTGCATGAGTGAAACCTGCGTTGTGGATGTCATGACGTAACTGCAACGTGAACCTTGACGTCCACATCGGTGGACGTCACGGTGCGCGCGAACGTCAGTAAAAACCGGCCGGCCGCCACGAGCGCACTTCACGTTTTCCAATATGCCGACTGCCACCCACGCGTTTGTTTTGAGACCGAAGGGCCCCGAGGAGGGCGAGGCCGCCGCCGGCTTCATGCTTGGAGATCCGCGGGAGAGTGACCGCGAGGTCGTTAAGAAGCTCCAAGGTTGGGGCCGGATCTCCAACGTGGCGCTGGCGGCGGTCACCACCGCCTTCCTCGGGGCGGTCACCACCGTCGCGGTGTTGACGACGGGCCTGCTTCCACTCACCCTCCCTCTCCCAGACGACGAGCAGCCGCTGGACAGGTTCCTGGAGGGGGTGGAGGATCTGCTGGTGCTTGGGAAGGCGGCGGTAATCGTTGTGCCTTGGGAGGAGGGGGGAGGAGGATCCGAAGGGAGGAAAGGGGGGGGGGGGTCGCCGTCTCGCTCGAACGCGTCGTCGGACCCTCCTGAAAAGGGGGTGCACCCCACAACGTTGGAGGGCGCTGTGGGCTGGCGGGATGCAGCCTTTTGCACGGTGCGGAGGAGGGGGCAGGGAAGGGGAACGTACGCGACGTTCACATCGGAGGGTTTCGAATGGTTAACAAAGGTGGGTGCACGGTCGGCGGAAAAAAAAAGGGGGGGAGGGGGGTTGGCTAAGCTTCAGGGTTTCTTTCTATTTCTGAAGCCAAAGAAAACAACAGAGTTTTCTTTGTTTCTCTATGTTTTTCTGGTTGTTTTGTTGTTGCTGTTTGTAACGACTCTGCCCCTGCAGATCGCTTTTTCCACTCAAGTCCATTGAAGACTGCGACCCTGCCGGTCTGCCAGTCTGAACTGCCGTTCTATTGAACGACCATGGGAGAGACACTTGAACCTAGCAAGGTTCAAGGGCGAGATCAGGTTCCAAACTAAGGTTAGGTTAAGTTACAAGAATGTCCAAGCCCCAACAACTTATACCGTTTCTTCCAACCCTGATCCAAACTGATCCTAAGCCATAACATCAGTCTGCATCAGTGTTGCAGACCATCAAACTATCAAGTTCCTTTCAGTCCCCTTTCATGACATGCAGCCTCAGACACCTTGCACAGTACTGCGGTCCTGGGTCTGCCACCTAAGACCTTCTAGAACCTTGTGCCTGCCAGCTCTGCAGCCCACGTTCTGCAACGCTGCCAGCACCTGTCTGCCATCAGCAACCCTGTCAGCCCGACTACTCTGCCACTTCGTCAGTCTGCCAATCTGCTGACTACCAGTCCTTTAGTCTGCAGGTCTGAAGGACCTGAACCATTCCTGCTTCTGCAGAATCATAGCAGTCAACCTGCAGCCTAATCTGTCAGCCCAATCACTGCCAGTTCTGCAAGCCTGCAGGTCTGCCTGAATCGCCTTTGATTCTGCCGAATCATTACATTCCTCCCCATCTAGTTGGCAGTAGTCCCTTACTGCCCTAAGAGAACGATAACAACCTTGTCCCTTGGATTTCAAACACCCAAAGAAACTTCTGCCTCAAAGTTCAGTTTGAAAAGTTGCTATCCCATCTTGCCAACTGCTAAACACCTTTTGGAAGGACTGACCACTGAAAATATCTTTTCGAAAAATTGCAAAATAAAGTATAGCCTCTTTCTCAACATTCTGATGTATACCTTTGAATTGCCTAGAAAACTGCTCAGGAAAATCCCAATAACACAAACAAGAAAACCGAATGAACTTCTCTTTCGGAATTGTAATGTGCTACTGAACAAAATTCAATTCCTTTATCTGCAGCCTGTTAACTCAACAGATTTTTATTTTGACCATAAGAAAATCCAACAGAAAAATAGCAAAAATCTGCTGCAGCTTTCAGAGTCTCAGCAATTCACTTTTCTGCCTTCTTTAAGATAAGAATGTTGCTATTCTGCTCAAATATTTTGCAACTACCCAAACTTCTGAAACTTCATGTTGTCCCATACTTTCCAACTCAACATTTGCATATTGAAAACCTGCAAACTGCCACTACCACAGTCTGCCAATTATCTCTGCAACTACTGCCACAGTCTGCCACCATGCAAACTGGTACTACCACAATCCAGAACTCTACAAACTGTTGCTGCCAAAATTTGCAACTCAGCAAAATACCACTTTCACAATATGCAAACTGTCTTGGAGTAAAGAAGAAGGTTGAATGACTGAAGTTCTGTCTCCCAAAAGAAGTTTCCAACCTTTTGAAAACCAAGAGATCACCAGTCACTCCAGCAGCTCCTCAGAGTTGAAGCTCCTTGCTGCATAGTGAGCTGCCACATGTCTCCACCAAGTTAGCCTTCCGCATAGCAATGAAATGCGAGCGATAGGATCTTGCAACAACAAGTCTCCAGATGTTCTTCAATGAAGAAGTGAGCTTGCTCCTCAATTTTTCCCTGAAGCATGCTCCCTTCTGTTCCTGCTTCCTCTCTCCTGAGTCATGAATGTTCAGAGTACCTACAGATTGATTGCATTAATTGTTCCCGAGTTCTTCTATGCCTTCTCCGGTTTTCCCATATATGAATCCATACAAACCAGAGTATATGAAAACCCAGAAACTCCACTTGGCCTATCCTGACGTAATGAAATCAAATCAACCCTTTCTTTCAACCAACAAGACTTCACTCAGTGACATTCCCTTTTTCTTTTGAACTCTGCTGATCAAATAAATATCCTACAACTGAGTGCTGAAAGAATCCATACCAATGTTCTCTCTGAAATTCAGTAACCTCAAGTAAGCACCAATCCAACTGATTCAATCAATGGTCCTGCAAACTTCTGTAAATTCCAAACCAACTAAATCCACAACAAAATATGTGCCATATATCAGAATAATTCAGTCCACCAGAAACATCCTTGCTAAGACTGCAAATGTTCAATTCTGCATCGTCCTAAAGTAGTGAACTATGCCTAGTTCCTTAATCCACTCTGCAAGAATAGTAGAACTGAAAACACATATTTACTGACCACCAAGATATTGCAAACACTATCCATCAATTCCCATCAGCTCTGAAAGAGTACTACTAACAACCTCTTCCTTTCCTTAGAAACCTTGATGAAAACATGTGTCTCTTTGCAACACCTACTGAAATAAATGCAATTTTGGAAAAACAAAAACGAAACGCATCGGTTCAACCGAGGCCTCCTCCCCATCTGAAATGGAGCTTGTCCTCAAGCAAAACCATGCAACCATGCAAAACCATATCACTGTCCCAGCTACAGAAAGTTGAGCTGTTCGGAGCAGCCAAAATAACCCCAAACAACTGAACAAACTACTTCAGAAAACAAGCTTGAAAAAACTGAAGGCCTGAATGTGCTCTGCCAAAGTCAGAAAAATCTGCTGCCCCAGATTGTAACCAAATGTTCAGTTCTCAACCCTTCTGAAATATTTTGTCCTCACATAAATATTCACCAACCATGCTACCAAAGATCAAGGCTATTTCTGTTCCATTGACCCGAAAAGAAATAGAAAATAAAGAAAACACAGAAAATTTTGCAGCCCTGCAAAGTATCCCTGCAGCTAACAGGTTCTGCACCTGCAATTTACCAACTGCCCATAACATTGCCAGATCTGCCTGCAAAAATTTTCACAGTCCCTTGTGTTTCTTCATATGTAGAGCTGAACCTGACCATCGAATGTCATAACCTTCAGCTCCTGATCTTTGACACCATGCTATCCATGCATCAAGTTCAAACACTAGCCCATTGTGTTTACTAGTACATCGTCATGAAATAAGAGAGCTGCCAACTCATGATACTTCATGTCTAACCACTGCAAACAAACTCAAGAAGAAATCCACCTGAAAATCTGAATCCTGAATGAAAGTCCGAGAAAACCTTTCTTTTCTTTTCTCTAACTCTGCTGATTTCCACTGACTCAAACACAAAATCAGAGATAGATCTTCAGAAACTGAAAATCCTTTTCCTTTTCCTTCTGAGCTTTATATTTCTCACAATAATATTTGAACTACCGCTGATCCATGTATATTTAGACTTCTCAAAGAAATCAGAAATATAGACTTCACCCCTGATTTTCTTTCTTGATCTTCTGAAAATCTGCAACTCAAACCAGATCTAATGTATCGAATCAAAATAAAGCATTTTCCAGATTTCAGTCACTGCCAATTAAGTCCAAAAGTGACTGCAACAATACCAGCTTCTGTCACTGAAAATTGCTATCTCTGATGCAGTTTGACACAACCATATCTTTCACAGGGAACCCTGAATTTCCCTCAGAAATTTTTCAGCTCAACAACCAGTCTATGGACCTGTAAAATAGAAATCAGAGTCCTCCTTTCAAGCAAAAACTGCAACTCCATCTGCAGTCTGAAATAGAGCCCAAATCTCTCATTTTCAAGCCCTTCAAATGTTGTAATCCTGCCACTGATTTGCCAAACTAATTTCCATATTCAAAATTGAAATGAAAGCTCTTTTGTAGGTTTCTGTATTTGCCCTTTTAATCAGCCATACTCAAGTGGCATCAAATACCAACCTCACAAAGATAAACCTCATAATGCATCAGATATTTTTCTAAACCAATACTCTGATCCTCTTTCCTCTAGAGCTGAGGTCTCTTCACACTCTGCAACTCCTAGAAAAGATCATTGTATTTTCCTTCGACTCAACTACATTCCTTCATCAATCTGAAAAGGTGATATCAGATGCAGTTCACATGTTACTGCATCCACTGAAAATTTCTCTAGCCAATTTCAGAACCCCAGCTAGCTTCCAGTTTATAGGCAAGATGTAGATATTCCAATTCTACATCCCTACCTATCGATATACGATTTTCTCCACGTCACGAAATCACCGACAATAAAAATTCAGTTCCTTCTCAAAACATCAATCGCACGCCGTACACAATCTGCCTGGCATGTATTCTCATTTCAGCCGCACGCCGCACACGGCCTGCCTGGCATGTACACTTCACTTCCATAGAACGAAGTTTGGACTATGTCCTTGAAAGTAGACTTCATTAGGTCTACCCAGCCCATAACTTCTCGCTCACCAAATCAAGTCTGATGTGCCTGCAGAACACCATCAGAATCGACATACACTGAAAAATCATGCAGGTCAGGTGCGACCCCACATGGCCCTACACCCCCTGCCTCCGAGACCTGAGAGGTGGTGGCTCCACTCGGCCGACCAGCCTCCTCATTCCCTGAAACCTCCTTCAAAATTCCAGCAGATGCTGCTGCCCCTGCGGCAACACCCACTAATTCATCCACTGACCTACTCGCGAGAGACTCTGCCCCCATCAGAGTATCCGCCAATTCATCCACTGACCTACTTGCGAGAGACTCTGCCTCCGTCAGAGTGCTCGCCAATTCATCCACTGACCTACTTGCGAGAGACTCTGCCTCCATCAGAGTGCCCGCCAATTCATCCACTGACCTACTTGCGAGAGACTCTGCCTCAGAGTACCCGCCAATTCGTTAACTGCGCAGTCTGCAAGTCCCCTGGGGGACCGTCCCCCTCGTCGCCTAGCGGGCCACCTGCAGCACTGCTCACCTTCTCCTCAAGGCCTCCAGAATTTCCTGCACCAGTGTCCCTGCCTGGACCACCACCTGCAGAAATTCCATCCACCAGACTTACTTCTCCGTGTTGCGGCTGCACCGGCACTCCAACTACGGAATGGACTCCGCGCCCATAGGCTACCCTCCCCTGAGGTAACACCCTGTGTGAGTGGCTACGCCGGCCTTCTCACACTCCACTTCTGTCCACCTTCGCCTCTTTTGTCACTCCTGCAAGTCCTCCCTGGACTTCCATCCCTTCAAAACTTGGGGCAACCTCTGCTGCCCTACATGAGTGTGACTCCACACATGCACTACCCCTTCAGATGTAGCTACACATGGCTTCCATCTGCAAGAAATACCTGCAAGTCTTGCTCTCCTTTTCTCACTTCACAACCCATAAGCACCACCTGGTGCTTATCACCTTAAACTCTTTCCTTTGTTTTCTCTTTTCAACTTGTACTCTTCTCGTAAAAAACACCTAACTATAATGTGGCTGCACAAGGATGCAAAATCTGCCACATTTCACTTTCCTTCTTTTTCTTCCTGTTTTTACTTTAACAAATCAGCAAAATACTGAGTGCACCTCTTTCCTTTATCACAACAAACCACTAAGTATATTATGGCAGTCCAAACACAAAAATCTGCCACAGTTTCTTTGTGTAAAGAATGCATGAAAACTTCAGGTGACTCTAGCATATCACTAATATACTTTCTGCTTCCAACAGGATAGAAACTCTTCCAAAATAACTGTCAGAAATATACTCCCTTTGAAAAATCAGCAACCACTCTTCATCCAAATGAAAAAGGAAGAACAGAACTATACCAAACAAGCAAAGAAAACTTCTCTTCTGTTCAGCCATCTGCCCTATAGTCTGCTGCACTTCTTCTATGCCTCAAGAGTACCACTGCTAATTCAATAACTGTCCTCAAATTTTCTGGAAACCTGAATAAACTTCAAGAATGAGACATAACCTGAAAACTTATTTTCCAACACCTCAAAGACAAATAACCAAGAGTGTAACCAGAAATTTCTTTTCTCTAAGACCAAGCTTCTTCAACCAACTCTGCTACCACCAAAGTCTTGTTGAAATAAAAACCTAAGTACTGAGAAAATGCTGCCATCAACCAATGAAAATACCCTCTTAATCAATGGGTAGGATGTGGCTGCTTTATCACTTCATCCTCCCCATCTGATATCTTTTCTCTTTGAAAGACAATCAGTATTTTCAAACAGCTTAATTTCCAGAATTCCCTACACTATCTTTGAAAATTCAGTCTCTAACAATACTACCACAATTGAGTATTGTTCCCTTCCAGAAAATTCTCTAATCACTAGCAACCGTTTACTGCTCAATAAGGGGCATCCTTGAACAAAATAACCTGCCCTCATATCAATGTATCTGACTGAAAATTTTCTGCTAGCGAAAATAGAAGATGTCCTATTTCAGAACACCCATAATAGAAGAAAAGATCAGCTACTGCTGTACCAAACATTTCTTCACTTCACCACTATCACTCAGCCTACTAAAGAAGAGTTCCATGGACCTATTGGTCCCTTCAAAAATCTACATCTTTTCCTGACCTGAAAAGCAAGGCTGCCACAGAAAAATACTTTGCCAATACATCTAATATTTGCCCTGCCAACAACAGAAAATGATCTGCCACTGATCTATAAAAAGACTGATATTCTGTCATTTGTCCCACCAAACAACAGAAAATAATCTGCCACTAGTCTATTATAGAACGAAAACTTCATGTCATTGACATTCTTCTGAGAATAACCTGCCACTGGTCTATTCAGAAATCAGAGCAATATACCATAGGGTCCATCAAGAAAAAGACAAGACAACCCTTCCACAGAAACACAAACACTATACCTCAACTGACCAATAGAGTAGAACTGAAAAGTGCCTTAGCTTTCTGCAAGCAACTCTAAAATAAGTTCTGACCTTCAGTTCTCCTCATTTCAAGTTCAGAAACGACTCTGAAAAATTCCCTCAAGCTATTGTGCGTTCACTGAAACACCTGAAAATGTTCCCACAATCAACACAAATGTAGCAAGTGTTCCTGATGTACAAACATCCAAAATATGTATGCACAATCACATCAAAGCTGATGTGACACATGTTCTGACCTGCCACCAAAGCCAAGAATTTTTCCACTGCAACCTTCAACACTCTGAAATGATAAGTCACCACTACTGCTCAAATCCACTGAGCCAAGGATAAATCTTCACTAACAAATGCACAATTCCAAGCAAACAAACAAGGGGGAACTTCTGATCAGAAAAATCCTAACTTCTGACCAATAAAGCTGTCAAATATCACCACCAGACTTTTGAAAGAATATATCAAAACTTCCTGAAAAATCTGCCTGGTCTCAAAGACTCTTTCCAGAATTTTCACCACTGACTTGTAATCAATCAAAGCCTTTCAGAACATCTCCCTCACTTCAGCCTGAAAATTTGACTGCAACTCTGAAATCCTTTATAAAGTGATCAAACATCTTTTCCAGAATGTGTACTGCAATCAGAAGATCATAGATCACCTGATCCTGAAATCAATCTGAAGCTCACTACTTCTAAAGTCACTTCAGTCAACCAACGAAATGATCAGATCACTCAAATGTAACCCTGCAAGCACGTAACACTCTTGCATCTCGCGTCTGCGCTCAACTTACGCTCAACCTGCGCTCAACCTGAGTCAGTTAAGCGATGCCTGCACCAGTCGCACTCACTGCGTACACTGCAACTCTTCCTGGTCGCAGCAACTTAATGTGTGCTGCGCAATTCTCACTCTTGCACACATCCTGCCACGTTCTGTGCAAGTCCATCAGATCCTGCACCTTGTGCTGACCTTGCACAGAGCTGCGCGTTCCTGCGTCAACTGCGCGATCCCTGCATCAGCGGTTCCTTCAATCGACACGCAGTCCCAACATCGTCTGCGAACTTCCATCAAGAGCTGCACAGTTCCATAAACACTGCGCAGTCCCTGCATCCTGCATAGGCTGCCCAGCCTGCATCTGCGCGAAATGTCCCATCGACATTGCAATCCGCTGCACGCAGCGTAACTCTGTCGTCTGCAGTGCAATTTCGCATGTGCAGCGCTTTCCTGTGGCTGCTGCGCGTCACATCATCCACTTACGCAGTGCCAACATTCGCTGCGCACTTCCAGCAAAACCTGCGCACGTTCTGTCTGCGACGCAATCCTGCACGCGGTACATTTCCATATTCGCTGCGCAACCTTGTATCAACAGCGTAATTCCACATCTGCGGTACAACTCTGCATCTGCGGCGCAATCCTGGATCTGCTGCGCATTCCTGGATCTGCTGCGCAGTTCTACACCTGCGACGCAATCCTCCAAATGCTGCGCCACCCAACGTCTCCTGCGACGCTGCATAGTCGTGCTGCGCTTGACAATGCTGCGCGCCTGTGTGTAAGCTGCGCTTCTACATACTCCAATGTATTGCCCTGCGCTCTACACATCACTTCTGCGAAATCTGTCTGCCGCACTGTTCTTACACAGCCTGCGTCCATTCTACTCCTGTCGCTGATTCAGCGACCTTCCTCCACACAGCACACTCAAACACTCCAATGGATAACTGCAAATCTGCAAAGCGCTGGCGTTTGTCTGCCTTGCAAACCTCTGCTTTGCACTGTGCTGTGTGCCTGCTAGTGTCCTACGCCTCTGCGCCTTCTCACTGCGCCTGCCGCGCATACTGCTGCCTCTGCAGCCTGCCAGGCTCGTTTGTGATCTTGTCACAAGCCTGCTCCGAAACCACTGTAACGACTCTGCCCCTGCAGATCGCTTTTTCCACTCAAGTCCATTGAAGACTGCGACCCTGCCGGTCTGCCAGTCTGAACTGCCGTTCTATTGAACGACCATGGGAGAGACACTTGAACCTAGCAAGGTTCAAGGGCGAGATCAGGTTCCAAACTAAGGTTAGGTTAAGTTACAAGAATGTCCAAGCCCCAACAACTTATACCGTTTCTTCCAACCCTGATCCAAACTGATCCTAAGCCATAACATCAGTCTGCATCAGTGTTGCAGACCATCAAACTATCAAGTTCCTTTCAGTCCCCTTTCATGACATGCAGCCTCAGACACCTTGCACAGTACTGCGGTCCTGGGTCTGCCACCTAAGACCTTCTAGAACCTTGTGCCTGCCAGCTCTGCAGCCCACGTTCTGCAACGCTGCCAGCACCTGTCTGCCATCAGCAACCCTGTCAGCCCGACTACTCTGCCACTTCGTCAGTCTGCCAATCTGCTGACTACCAGTCCTTTAGTCTGCAGGTCTGAAGGACCTGAACCATTCCTGCTTCTGCAGAATCATAGCAGTCAACCTGCAGCCTAATCTGTCAGCCCAATCACTGCCAGTTCTGCAAGCCTGCAGGTCTGCCTGAATCGCCTTTGATTCTGCCGAATCATTACATTCCTCCCCATCTAGTTGGCAGTAGTCCCTTACTGCCCTAAGAGAACGATAACAACCTTGTCCCTTGGATTTCAAACACCCAAAGAAACTTCTGCCTCAAAGTTCAGTTTGAAAAGTTGCTATCCCATCTTGCCAACTGCTAAACACCTTTTGGAAGGACTGACCACTGAAAATATCTTTTCGAAAAATTGCAAAATAAAGTATAGCCTCTTTCTCAACATTCTGATGTATACCTTTGAATTGCCTAGAAAACTGCTCAGGAAAATCCCAATAACACAAACAAGAAAACCGAATGAACTTCTCTTTCGGAATTGTAATGTGCTACTGAACAAAATTCAATTCCTTTATCTGCAGCCTGTTAACTCAACAGATTTTTATTTTGACCATAAGAAAATCCAACAGAAAAATAGCAAAAATCTGCTGCAGCTTTCAGAGTCTCAGCAATTCACTTTTCTGCCTTCTTTAAGATAAGAATGTTGCTATTCTGCTCAAATATTTTGCAACTACCCAAACTTCTGAAACTTCATGTTGTCCCATACTTTCCAACTCAACATTTGCATATTGAAAACCTGCAAACTGCCACTACCACAGTCTGCCAATTATCTCTGCAACTACTGCCACAGTCTGCCACCATGCAAACTGGTACTACCACAATCCAGAACTCTACAAACTGTTGCTGCCAAAATTTGCAACTCAGCAAAATACCACTTTCACAATATGCAAACTGTCTTGGAGTAAAGAAGAAGGTTGAATGACTGAAGTTCTGTCTCCCAAAAGAAGTTTCCAACCTTTTGAAAACCAAGAGATCACCAGTCACTCCAGCAGCTCCTCAGAGTTGAAGCTCCTTGCTGCATAGTGAGCTGCCACATGTCTCCACCAAGTTAGCCTTCCGCATAGCAATGAAATGCGAGCGATAGGATCTTGCAACAACAAGTCTCCAGATGTTCTTCAATGAAGAAGTGAGCTTGCTCCTCAATTTTTCCCTGAAGCATGCTCCCTTCTGTTCCTGCTTCCTCTCTCCTGAGTCATGAATGTTCAGAGTACCTACAGATTGATTGCATTAATTGTTCCCGAGTTCTTCTATGCCTTCTCCGGTTTTCCCATATATGAATCCATACAAACCAGAGTATATGAAAACCCAGAAACTCCACTTGGCCTATCCTGACGTAATGAAATCAAATCAACCCTTTCTTTCAACCAACAAGACTTCACTCAGTGACATTCCCTTTTTCTTTTGAACTCTGCTGATCAAATAAATATCCTACAACTGAGTGCTGAAAGAATCCATACCAATGTTCTCTCTGAAATTCAGTAACCTCAAGTAAGCACCAATCCAACTGATTCAATCAATGGTCCTGCAAACTTCTGTAAATTCCAAACCAACTAAATCCACAACAAAATATGTGCCATATATCAGAATAATTCAGTCCACCAGAAACATCCTTGCTAAGACTGCAAATGTTCAATTCTGCATCGTCCTAAAGTAGTGAACTATGCCTAGTTCCTTAATCCACTCTGCAAGAATAGTAGAACTGAAAACACATATTTACTGACCACCAAGATATTGCAAACACTATCCATCAATTCCCATCAGCTCTGAAAGAGTACTACTAACAACCTCTTCCTTTCCTTAGAAACCTTGATGAAAACATGTGTCTCTTTGCAACACCTACTGAAATAAATGCAATTTTGGAAAAACAAAAACGAAACGCATCGGTTCAACCGAGGCCTCCTCCCCATCTGAAATGGAGCTTGTCCTCAAGCAAAACCATGCAACCATGCAAAACCATATCACTGTCCCAGCTACAGAAAGTTGAGCTGTTCGGAGCAGCCAAAATAACCCCAAACAACTGAACAAACTACTTCAGAAAACAAGCTTGAAAAAACTGAAGGCCTGAATGTGCTCTGCCAAAGTCAGAAAAATCTGCTGCCCCAGATTGTAACCAAATGTTCAGTTCTCAACCCTTCTGAAATATTTTGTCCTCACATAAATATTCACCAACCATGCTACCAAAGATCAAGGCTATTTCTGTTCCATTGACCCGAAAAGAAATAGAAAATAAAGAAAACACAGAAAATTTTGCAGCCCTGCAAAGTATCCCTGCAGCTAACAGGTTCTGCACCTGCAATTTACCAACTGCCCATAACATTGCCAGATCTGCCTGCAAAAATTTTCACAGTCCCTTGTGTTTCTTCATATGTAGAGCTGAACCTGACCATCGAATGTCATAACCTTCAGCTCCTGATCTTTGACACCATGCTATCCATGCATCAAGTTCAAACACTAGCCCATTGTGTTTACTAGTACATCGTCATGAAATAAGAGAGCTGCCAACTCATGATACTTCATGTCTAACCACTGCAAACAAACTCAAGAAGAAATCCACCTGAAAATCTGAATCCTGAATGAAAGTCCGAGAAAACCTTTCTTTTCTTTTCTCTAACTCTGCTGATTTCCACTGACTCAAACACAAAATCAGAGATAGATCTTCAGAAACTGAAAATCCTTTTCCTTTTCCTTCTGAGCTTTATATTTCTCACAATAATATTTGAACTACCGCTGATCCATGTATATTTAGACTTCTCAAAGAAATCAGAAATATAGACTTCACCCCTGATTTTCTTTCTTGATCTTCTGAAAATCTGCAACTCAAACCAGATCTAATGTATCGAATCAAAATAAAGCATTTTCCAGATTTCAGTCACTGCCAATTAAGTCCAAAAGTGACTGCAACAATACCAGCTTCTGTCACTGAAAATTGCTATCTCTGATGCAGTTTGACACAACCATATCTTTCACAGGGAACCCTGAATTTCCCTCAGAAATTTTTCAGCTCAACAACCAGTCTATGGACCTGTAAAATAGAAATCAGAGTCCTCCTTTCAAGCAAAAACTGCAACTCCATCTGCAGTCTGAAATAGAGCCCAAATCTCTCATTTTCAAGCCCTTCAAATGTTGTAATCCTGCCACTGATTTGCCAAACTAATTTCCATATTCAAAATTGAAATGAAAGCTCTTTTGTAGGTTTCTGTATTTGCCCTTTTAATCAGCCATACTCAAGTGGCATCAAATACCAACCTCACAAAGATAAACCTCATAATGCATCAGATATTTTTCTAAACCAATACTCTGATCCTCTTTCCTCTAGAGCTGAGGTCTCTTCACACTCTGCAACTCCTAGAAAAGATCATTGTATTTTCCTTCGACTCAACTACATTCCTTCATCAATCTGAAAAGGTGATATCAGATGCAGTTCACATGTTACTGCATCCACTGAAAATTTCTCTAGCCAATTTCAGAACCCCAGCTAGCTTCCAGTTTATAGGCAAGATGTAGATATTCCAATTCTACATCCCTACCTATCGATATACGATTTTCTCCACGTCACGAAATCACCGACAATAAAAATTCAGTTCCTTCTCAAAACATCAATCGCACGCCGTACACAATCTGCCTGGCATGTATTCTCATTTCAGCCGCACGCCGCACACGGCCTGCCTGGCATGTACACTTCACTTCCATAGAACGAAGTTTGGACTATGTCCTTGAAAGTAGACTTCATTAGGTCTACCCAGCCCATAACTTCTCGCTCACCAAATCAAGTCTGATGTGCCTGCAGAACACCATCAGAATCGACATACACTGAAAAATCATGCAGGTCAGGTGCGACCCCACATGGCCCTACACCCCCTGCCTCCGAGACCTGAGAGGTGGTGGCTCCACTCGGCCGACCAGCCTCCTCATTCCCTGAAACCTCCTTCAAAATTCCAGCAGATGCTGCTGCCCCTGCGGCAACACCCACTAATTCATCCACTGACCTACTCGCGAGAGACTCTGCCCCCATCAGAGTATCCGCCAATTCATCCACTGACCTACTTGCGAGAGACTCTGCCTCCGTCAGAGTGCTCGCCAATTCATCCACTGACCTACTTGCGAGAGACTCTGCCTCCATCAGAGTGCCCGCCAATTCATCCACTGACCTACTTGCGAGAGACTCTGCCTCAGAGTACCCGCCAATTCGTTAACTGCGCAGTCTGCAAGTCCCCTGGGGGACCGTCCCCCTCGTCGCCTAGCGGGCCACCTGCAGCACTGCTCACCTTCTCCTCAAGGCCTCCAGAATTTCCTGCACCAGTGTCCCTGCCTGGACCACCACCTGCAGAAATTCCATCCACCAGACTTACTTCTCCGTGTTGCGGCTGCACCGGCACTCCAACTACGGAATGGACTCCGCGCCCATAGGCTACCCTCCCCTGAGGTAACACCCTGTGTGAGTGGCTACGCCGGCCTTCTCACACTCCACTTCTGTCCACCTTCGCCTCTTTTGTCACTCCTGCAAGTCCTCCCTGGACTTCCATCCCTTCAAAACTTGGGGCAACCTCTGCTGCCCTACATGAGTGTGACTCCACACATGCACTACCCCTTCAGATGTAGCTACACATGGCTTCCATCTGCAAGAAATACCTGCAAGTCTTGCTCTCCTTTTCTCACTTCACAACCCATAAGCACCACCTGGTGCTTATCACCTTAAACTCTTTCCTTTGTTTTCTCTTTTCAACTTGTACTCTTCTCGTAAAAAACACCTAACTATAATGTGGCTGCACAAGGATGCAAAATCTGCCACATTTCACTTTCCTTCTTTTTCTTCCTGTTTTTACTTTAACAAATCAGCAAAATACTGAGTGCACCTCTTTCCTTTATCACAACAAACCACTAAGTATATTATGGCAGTCCAAACACAAAAATCTGCCACAGTTTCTTTGTGTAAAGAATGCATGAAAACTTCAGGTGACTCTAGCATATCACTAATATACTTTCTGCTTCCAACAGGATAGAAACTCTTCCAAAATAACTGTCAGAAATATACTCCCTTTGAAAAATCAGCAACCACTCTTCATCCAAATGAAAAAGGAAGAACAGAACTATACCAAACAAGCAAAGAAAACTTCTCTTCTGTTCAGCCATCTGCCCTATAGTCTGCTGCACTTCTTCTATGCCTCAAGAGTACCACTGCTAATTCAATAACTGTCCTCAAATTTTCTGGAAACCTGAATAAACTTCAAGAATGAGACATAACCTGAAAACTTATTTTCCAACACCTCAAAGACAAATAACCAAGAGTGTAACCAGAAATTTCTTTTCTCTAAGACCAAGCTTCTTCAACCAACTCTGCTACCACCAAAGTCTTGTTGAAATAAAAACCTAAGTACTGAGAAAATGCTGCCATCAACCAATGAAAATACCCTCTTAATCAATGGGTAGGATGTGGCTGCTTTATCACTTCATCCTCCCCATCTGATATCTTTTCTCTTTGAAAGACAATCAGTATTTTCAAACAGCTTAATTTCCAGAATTCCCTACACTATCTTTGAAAATTCAGTCTCTAACAATACTACCACAATTGAGTATTGTTCCCTTCCAGAAAATTCTCTAATCACTAGCAACCGTTTACTGCTCAATAAGGGGCATCCTTGAACAAAATAACCTGCCCTCATATCAATGTATCTGACTGAAAATTTTCTGCTAGCGAAAATAGAAGATGTCCTATTTCAGAACACCCATAATAGAAGAAAAGATCAGCTACTGCTGTACCAAACATTTCTTCACTTCACCACTATCACTCAGCCTACTAAAGAAGAGTTCCATGGACCTATTGGTCCCTTCAAAAATCTACATCTTTTCCTGACCTGAAAAGCAAGGCTGCCACAGAAAAATACTTTGCCAATACATCTAATATTTGCCCTGCCAACAACAGAAAATGATCTGCCACTGATCTATAAAAAGACTGATATTCTGTCATTTGTCCCACCAAACAACAGAAAATAATCTGCCACTAGTCTATTATAGAACGAAAACTTCATGTCATTGACATTCTTCTGAGAATAACCTGCCACTGGTCTATTCAGAAATCAGAGCAATATACCATAGGGTCCATCAAGAAAAAGACAAGACAACCCTTCCACAGAAACACAAACACTATACCTCAACTGACCAATAGAGTAGAACTGAAAAGTGCCTTAGCTTTCTGCAAGCAACTCTAAAATAAGTTCTGACCTTCAGTTCTCCTCATTTCAAGTTCAGAAACGACTCTGAAAAATTCCCTCAAGCTATTGTGCGTTCACTGAAACACCTGAAAATGTTCCCACAATCAACACAAATGTAGCAAGTGTTCCTGATGTACAAACATCCAAAATATGTATGCACAATCACATCAAAGCTGATGTGACACATGTTCTGACCTGCCACCAAAGCCAAGAATTTTTCCACTGCAACCTTCAACACTCTGAAATGATAAGTCACCACTACTGCTCAAATCCACTGAGCCAAGGATAAATCTTCACTAACAAATGCACAATTCCAAGCAAACAAACAAGGGGGAACTTCTGATCAGAAAAATCCTAACTTCTGACCAATAAAGCTGTCAAATATCACCACCAGACTTTTGAAAGAATATATCAAAACTTCCTGAAAAATCTGCCTGGTCTCAAAGACTCTTTCCAGAATTTTCACCACTGACTTGTAATCAATCAAAGCCTTTCAGAACATCTCCCTCACTTCAGCCTGAAAATTTGACTGCAACTCTGAAATCCTTTATAAAGTGATCAAACATCTTTTCCAGAATGTGTACTGCAATCAGAAGATCATAGATCACCTGATCCTGAAATCAATCTGAAGCTCACTACTTCTAAAGTCACTTCAGTCAACCAACGAAATGATCAGATCACTCAAATGTAACCCTGCAAGCACGTAACACTCTTGCATCTCGCGTCTGCGCTCAACTTACGCTCAACCTGCGCTCAACCTGAGTCAGTTAAGCGATGCCTGCACCAGTCGCACTCACTGCGTACACTGCAACTCTTCCTGGTCGCAGCAACTTAATGTGTGCTGCGCAATTCTCACTCTTGCACACATCCTGCCACGTTCTGTGCAAGTCCATCAGATCCTGCACCTTGTGCTGACCTTGCACAGAGCTGCGCGTTCCTGCGTCAACTGCGCGATCCCTGCATCAGCGGTTCCTTCAATCGACACGCAGTCCCAACATCGTCTGCGAACTTCCATCAAGAGCTGCACAGTTCCATAAACACTGCGCAGTCCCTGCATCCTGCATAGGCTGCCCAGCCTGCATCTGCGCGAAATGTCCCATCGACATTGCAATCCGCTGCACGCAGCGTAACTCTGTCGTCTGCAGTGCAATTTCGCATGTGCAGCGCTTTCCTGTGGCTGCTGCGCGTCACATCATCCACTTACGCAGTGCCAACATTCGCTGCGCACTTCCAGCAAAACCTGCGCACGTTCTGTCTGCGACGCAATCCTGCACGCGGTACATTTCCATATTCGCTGCGCAACCTTGTATCAACAGCGTAATTCCACATCTGCGGTACAACTCTGCATCTGCGGCGCAATCCTGGATCTGCTGCGCATTCCTGGATCTGCTGCGCAGTTCTACACCTGCGACGCAATCCTCCAAATGCTGCGCCACCCAACGTCTCCTGCGACGCTGCATAGTCGTGCTGCGCTTGACAATGCTGCGCGCCTGTGTGTAAGCTGCGCTTCTACATACTCCAATGTATTGCCCTGCGCTCTACACATCACTTCTGCGAAATCTGTCTGCCGCACTGTTCTTACACAGCCTGCGTCCATTCTACTCCTGTCGCTGATTCAGCGACCTTCCTCCACACAGCACACTCAAACACTCCAATGGATAACTGCAAATCTGCAAAGCGCTGGCGTTTGTCTGCCTTGCAAACCTCTGCTTTGCACTGTGCTGTGTGCCTGCTAGTGTCCTACGCCTCTGCGCCTTCTCACTGCGCCTGCCGCGCATACTGCTGCCTCTGCAGCCTGCCAGGCTCGTTTGTGATCTTGTCACAAGCCTGCTCCGAAACCACTGTAACGACTCTGCCCCTGCAGATCGCTTTTTCCACTCAAGTCCATTGAAGACTGCGACCCTGCCGGTCTGCCAGTCTGAACTGCCGTTCTATTGAACGACCATGGGAGAGACACTTGAACCTAGCAAGGTTCAAGGGCGAGATCAGGTTCCAAACTAAGGTTAGGTTAAGTTACAAGAATGTCCAAGCCCCAACAACTTATACCGTTTCTTCCAACCCTGATCCAAACTGATCCTAAGCCATAACATCAGTCTGCATCAGTGTTGCAGACCATCAAACTATCAAGTTCCTTTCAGTCCCCTTTCATGACATGCAGCCTCAGACACCTTGCACAGTACTGCGGTCCTGGGTCTGCCACCTAAGACCTTCTAGAACCTTGTGCCTGCCAGCTCTGCAGCCCACGTTCTGCAACGCTGCCAGCACCTGTCTGCCATCAGCAACCCTGTCAGCCCGACTACTCTGCCACTTCGTCAGTCTGCCAATCTGCTGACTACCAGTCCTTTAGTCTGCAGGTCTGAAGGACCTGAACCATTCCTGCTTCTGCAGAATCATAGCAGTCAACCTGCAGCCTAATCTGTCAGCCCAATCACTGCCAGTTCTGCAAGCCTGCAGGTCTGCCTGAATCGCCTTTGATTCTGCCGAATCATTACACTGTTGCTGAACCATGTTCTGTCCCTGTATAGCCATGTTGTATTTGCTAAAAACCGTGCAAATGTGTGTGCAGTCCATCCGCCAGTGGTGGCCGAGGTGCAAGGACCAATCCTACCACGACCACCGACGCGCCCACATCCAGTGCGGGAACCTGGCCGGGTATGTGGCGGGCGCGGGGGACCCATACGGAGGCTGTAAACTGCGGCTCGCCCGTCACATACCCGCGACTTTGACGCCAAACTTGGATGAAAACGAGGTAACCATGCAAAGAAAGCACTGTTCGTTGTTATCAGAGTAAAGAACCATGCAAAATTAATCATGTGCGTTGCAGTTTGTTTGTATAACCATGTAAAAACAACCGTGTTTGCTGTGCAGGTGGGAGGGGTCGATGTCACGAACGCGGACGGCGCGAAGCGAATGCGGGAGTTTATGAGTCTCGTGGAGAAGAGACTCATGCTCCAGAGGAGCAACTGGGGGGCAATCGTCGACGGAGCTCAAACGTTCAAGCTATCACTGAAGGTGATCCGAGGTTATGTTTCAAAGAGGTGCGTTGGTATTTCGTTGGGTGTCGTTGTGTTTCTCCGGTTTAACCATGTTAAGTTGTTGAATGTCGTTGTGTTTCTCTGTTTTAACCATGTTACGTTGTTGAGTGTCGTTGTGTTTCTCTGTTTTAACCATGTTACGTTGTTGAGTGTCGTTGTGTTTCTCTGTTTTAACCATGTTACGTTTCCATGTTGGTTTTTCTAACCATGTTATTGTTGTGTTTAGAATCGCTGACGAGAGCCGGGTACGCTTCACCAAGGCCCTCACGGGGAACTTCGTGGAGTCGAACCTTCGTCACCCACTCAACGACAACGGTGAACTTTTCACGGAGGACGCCGAGTGGGTGACGACGGTTCGCCTCCAAGAGGCGCGCTTCGCGGAGCATGGCGACGTCTACGTCACCACATCCGCGAAGCTCGACGACGAGGGCGCCGAGACCCCCCCGGACGTCGGCTCGGAGTCTTCCGACTCCCCCCCCGTCGCTGACGTCGGTGACAACCGCGATGACGACCGAGACGTCGGGAAGCAGAAGTCGCCCACCACACCCCGCCGTGGTCTCCACTTGGCCCGTCGTGGGAAGAGCCCGAAGAAGTCCAAGAACCTCCCCCGTGGTGTGCGCGTCCCCGACGCACAGAGGACCCCCTTCTCCGCCCGCCGTTCCACCCGACTCGCGGCACAGCGAGGTAACCTTGCAGCTGTCTTGGATTTCGTTGCAGTCGTGTTGTTTTTTGTTTTGTGTACCTTGTGTTGAACTTGTATAACGTTGTGTTGCAGATTCTTCCTGGAAGAATGTCGACGAAGGGTTCGACACGGAGCGCGACCTCGTGGAGATGAGCGACACGCCGGCGGAGGGCCAGAGGGGGTCGGAGGTGCTGCCTCCAGCGGTGGGCGAAGCACTCACAACGGCGACGGCCCCAGGTGCAACGGCGGAGGAGGGGGGGGTGCCTTCTGAGACGCCCACCAGAAGCGCTTCCACCAGGGACTCAGCTGAGAGGCGGAGGAAGAAGAGGAAGGGAAGGAAAAGGAAGGGGGGGGAGGCTGAAGAAGACACAACGTCGGCACCTTCCGGTGCAACGGCGGAGGAGGGAATGACAACGGCGGAGTCGGGGGGGAGAAAGAAATCCAAGAAAACCAAAAAAAAGTAGAAGGCAACTGAGCTTGGGGATGATGGGTGTGGACTTTGATTTGTCTTGTTTTTTTTTTTCTGGCTGTTTTGGGGGGCAATTGAGCTGGGGGATGATGGGTGTGGACTTTGATTTGTCTTGTTGTTTTTTTTCTGGCTGTTTTGGGGGGCAACTGAGTTTGGGGATGATGGGTGTGGACTGTTGATGGTGTTCCTTGGTTGAGACTCAGTCGGGGACAGTTCGACCCGACTTCTTACGAAAGTCTAGGAAACACGCATTGAACCAATCGCTTTTACACGAAGAGTTATCCAAAGTATCACGGTCTTTCCTTATATGTTCCCCTAGTTTCTGTCAGGTAGGCGAAACGCCATATGCGATCCACTAATTCGATCGCGTACAATCAACATGGGCCCACCCACCTGGAACTGTAGAACTCCGAAAGAAAAAAAACCTGAAAGCCCCGAAAGGAAAAAAATAATCGAAATCCAAAAAACCTCCCAACGCTCACGGTTCCCACGTGATAACTTCAGAAAAAACCAAAAAGGTCGCAAAACACAATGATGGACCATTCCAAAAACAAGGACCCCATAAATCCATGCATGGAAAAAATAAGCCCACATTGTACCGCATCATAATTTCACTCCACTCTCGACCCCAAACCTGACTTCTTTGTCCTGCGTCGCTCAGGCCACGACTACTTTGATACGTCGATTCCAGGTCGTCAAAAAAAAACATCTCTGTCGGTCAGTTTTCAAACTCCCAACGCCCACCCGCCCAGTCGCATCACTCTTGACGTCCCATGCTCTTCTCTGGCGGGGACTGTGATATTTGGTCGACTCTTGGTGTCAGGTGTCGTTTCAGTGGTAGAAAACTGCCGATGTGACGCGCGCGCGCTCACGTCCATTGTTACTCCAGGTCTTACTGCTTCCGTCCTCAGCCGAGCGACTCTCGTCTCGTCAAATTGAACGAGGGACTCCCATACGTCCCATCAAATATCGTTCAAAAGCAAACGACGTGACACTCGCATAGCGCACCGAACTTCAAGCGCAAAGGCTCGACTTGGACTCGCTCCTGGGGTGGTTGTCGACATGTTGCTCACGCTCGTCAGAGGGACGATCGCCCAGGAAGCGTCACTTCGGCTCCGAAACCATGTTGATGGTGTTCCTTGGTTGAGACTCAGTCGGGGACAGTTCGACCCGACTTCTTACGAAAGTCTAGGAAACACGCATTGAACCAATCGCTTTTACACGAAGAGTTATCCAAAGTATCACGGTCTTTCCTTATATGTTCCCCTAGTTTCTGTCAGGTAGGCGAAACGCCATATGCGATCCACTAATTCGATCGCGTACAATCAACATGGGCCCACCCACCTGGAACTGTAGAACTCCGAAAGAAAAAAAACCTGAAAGCCCCGAAAGGAAAAAAATAATCGAAATCCAAAAAACCTCCCAACGCTCACGGTTCCCACGTGATAACTTCAGAAAAAACCAAAAAGGTCGCAAAACACAATGATGGACCATTCCAAAAACAAGGACCCCATAAATCCATGCATGGAAAAAATAAGCCCACATTGTACCGCATCATAATTTCACTCCACTCTCGACCCCAAACCTGACTTCTTTGTCCTGCGTCGCTCAGGCCACGACTACTTTGATACGTCGATTCCAGGTCGTCAAAAAAAAACATCTCTGTCGGTCAGTTTTCAAACTCCCAACGCCCACCCGCCCAGTCGCATCACTCTTGACGTCCCATGCTCTTCTCTGGCGGGGACTGTGATATTTGGTCGACTCTTGGTGTCAGGTGTCGTTTCAGTGGTAGAAAACTGCCGATGTGACGCGCGCGCGCTCACGTCCATTGTTACTCCAGGTCTTACTGCTTCCGTCCTCAGCCGAGCGACTCTCGTCTCGTCAAATTGAACGAGGGACTCCCATACGTCCCATCAAATATCGTTCAAAAGCAAACGACGTGACACTCGCATAGCGCACCGAACTTCAAGCGCAAAGGCTCGACTTGGACTCGCTCCTGGGGTGGTTGTCGACATGTTGCTCACGCTCGTCAGAGGGACGATCGCCCAGGAAGCGTCACTTCGGCTCCGAAACCATGTTGATGGTGTTCCTTGGTTGAGACTCAGTCGGGGACAGTTCGACCCGACTTCTTACGAAAGTCTAGGAAACACGCATTGAACCAATCGCTTTTACACGAAGAGTTATCCAAAGTATCACGGTCTTTCCTTATATGTTCCCCTAGTTTCTGTCAGGTAGGCGAAACGCCATATGCGATCCACTAATTCGATCGCGTACAATCAACATGGACTTTGATTTGTCTTGTTGTTTTTTTTCTGGCTGTTTTGGGGGGCAACTGAGCGGGGGGATTTGTAATTAACGTTGCAGAGTGGTCTGTCGTCGCTGTAAACGACATCGTTGCAAATGAACCACTCAACCATGTGAAAACTTAGGGGCTGTTCAGATTGAACGAACGCGCGCTTACTCACGAACGAACGAACGCGCGTTCGTGTTCGGATCAAGTAACGACACGACACGAACGAACGTGTGATGACGCTAATTTTGGTGCTGTGCGATCATTTTCGTAATTAACAGGAAGTGAGTCAACTCGAAAGTTCGCGGTGGCCGCGCGGGATGTGCCTTGCCGCCGCTTGACGCACTTCCAGACGCGACGAACGTCTGCGGTGGCGCGAACGGGGCCCTGTTTTAGTTTGGCTGCGAGTTTGCACGTTCGTTCCAAATTATGTAAGATTTGCACGTTCGTTCGTTCAAAAAACACGAACGAACGGGATGCAGATTCGTTCGCGCGTTCGTTCGAAAACACGTAAAATTTCCGACGTGTCGCCGCACGTGGGCGGTTTTGCGCGTTCGTTCGTTCAATCTGAACAGGCCCTTAGTGTCTCCAGAATTAGGTAAACGGAGTGACATCGTCGAATCGACATTGTAAGAACAATTTTAATCTTTCGTTTAAACATTGACCTTGATCTTACAATGTCGATTCGACGATGTCGTTCTTTGCCGGCGTGTGACGGAGCTAGAAAGAACATGGCAGATGTACTGCCACCAGATGTAATGATTATTCCGATGATAATTCGGAAGAATGGAATTGCCAACTCACACTGATAAACAGTCGTATTTTACGCTGCTCTATGTGAGACCTGGTGGTTCGTACGTCGGGTTCAATTCCTGACGAGGTCGATGACGTAGGAAAAGTTGTATATTGATACGCTGGAAGATATCGAATAGCTGGCACGCCAACCCATGGCTAGCGCAGAGTACTAGGAGTCTTACTGCCGGCACTGTCGTTTTATGACATCCGAGGTATGACTTCTACGAAACGTGCGGCTGGGAACACAAGGAGCCAGCGAAAACACTATGGATTCCAGCGAAACGGATACAACTCCCTACGAAAAACGATCTCTTAGGCGATACGCACGACTGGCAGTCGGGTCGCTAGTCGACCCCTGTCGTGACGCCGAACTCGCGGCCAGCACACATGCGCTAGCGCTAGAACCGGCCGCGAGTATAAATATCCCACAGAATTCTGGTTAAGGGGAGACAGAACTCGGTGAATACCTCGTTTACTTCTTACTTCGGACATCTATCTATAGGAGGACTCTCTTATCGTGACGGACTTAAGGAAAGCTTCGCGACTTACCTTAAACGGGAATCCCGACCGGACGAGGTACTTCTGGCCAAAGATAGCATCATCCAAGGTTTTCTGAAGTACACTTTTGAAATGGGATACTGTGACAGTTCTAAAGTGCGAGAGGTGGGACTTGATCCCGGGACCTCTCAGTCCAGAGAATAGTAACGGTCGCACTAGCGAACCAGTGGGCGACGGTGGTTACGGAGGTTGGGTCGGTTATGTAGCCGTCCGACCAGTGACGTGACTTGATGTGATAGTGTGATGGTACGGTGACTGTATGTGTGACTGTATCCGGACGGTGTAGTCCGGGGTCACGAGTGAGAGAGTCAGGGACAGTTACGGTTGTGACCGTTGACGGGTGATAGTGAAGCTTGTGGGTGACGCAATAGTGGTCGGCTGTGTTGGTTGGATTCGTGATAACTTGCTGGCTAACGCAAGTATACTTGTGGGGTTTGTTGGTTTAGACAACTCTCTAGCTAGCGCGGTTGTGAACGCTACTAGAGCACTTGGGTTGGGAAGTGATTGCGTCAGGCAAACACTTAACACACACACACACAAACACACACACAAGCGGGAACACACCAATCCCACGAATCCCGAGTTCTTACAAAGTAAAGAAGATGTCAAAACAACGAGTGGGCCTCTTAAGTACCCCTAAGTGTAGTACGCTGACGCATGCCCCAAACTCTGGGTCTAATCTGTCTTACTCGTGAACCCACATGCGTCAGCCACCCTCGGCTCTATCCCAAACTACCCGTATAGCGCTAAAAGACTAACATACGCCCCCCCCGCAAAAAGTGGGCGCCCACGCACACCAAAACACAAAGAAAAACAAAAACACAAAAACACAAACACAAAACTCACCCACTCCCATACCCACACCCAACTGTCTTGGACCTGTCTCTTGCTCTGACGTCTCTGACAGCTGCTGCACGCACACACTTGGTCGACGATAACTCCTTCCTCCTTAACGCTGTTCCTGCGCTTGCGCTTGCTGGATAGCACGCTGCTCTTGCGCATGCGCTTGCTGCACTGCACGATACCGGACACAGGGATCAAATGCGGCAGCCACCCTCTTGGACTTTAGGAATGGCAGATCCCTTGTGATGCCGGACACCTTGAGCTGCCGCTTCACACACATATTGCAGTGTGGCAACTTCTCGTGCTCAGCCGGGAACGGAGGGATTTCTTCAAACGTCGAGCGTGTCAGCTTCAACATATGGGCAGGTAGTGAGAATGGGGAGACGGTGGCGATGGACTTGTTGTCCACTTCCGCGACTTTTTGGACCGCCGTGACGATGCGCCCCAGCATCGAGTATGCCAACCAATGAGCATCACACACGAGGTGATACCCACAAGGAAGGACGGAATACTTTTTCTGCGTCAGCCGCTGAGCACTTGCCTGCATTGGGCTTCTCCCGCACCAAATGCACATGGGCAACTCGTGAAAGTGCCGGTTGCCGCGGTAATTTTGCAAGGCTCGGTCCCTGGGGTTAGTATATTGGACCTTCGGCCATTTCTCTGACGCAGTGATGGGGTTGCAAGCCTCCTCGATATCCTCCCGTGACAGGTTCACTTCGCTGGGTGCAGCATCCACTTTGTCCTGAGCAGCCGCCCTTAGTCTTCTGAGCTTAACCTTTTCTCGGAAAGCCCGAAGTGCTGCTTCTGTTGGAGCTAACTCCAACGGTGGATGGACCGCACGCTGAACCTCTGTCACCTGGCTTGGCCCTTCATCATTCCTTATTTCCCCGTCCTCCAGTTCAGAACTAGGACCTTCGAGCCTAGGAGGTGGACTGCCGAAGTCAATTTCTTCGTTAAAATTCAAGTCCAAAAGCTCCTCCTCTCTCATGTCGAATAAGTCCTCCCCCGGTGCTATTGCGGTAGCCTCATCTCCGGGAGTCTGAACTGTTGGTGCTGGTTGTGAGGGTTCTGGAGTCTTTAATGCGGCAGCCTTTAACTTGAGTAACAAGTTGGCTCTTGCTGCATCTCCAGGCATACGATCCCTCGGTGGCTCACCACCTTCATCGTCACCGTCCTCTCGCCTTCTCTTTCCGTGTGGATCTTCATCCCTACACGGCGAGCTTGGGCGTTTGTTTTTCCCTTTCCCCTTGCCCTTGCTTGAGCCTCCCGCATCATCGTCCTTGGACGGTTCCAGATCAAGTGTTGCGTTTGACAACAGAACTTGGACTTGGCGATCCAGTTCTTCGCGTACCCGTGGTGCTGGTACCGCCGGGTTCAAACGCAGCATCTTGTCCGTTGTTTCGCTCTGCACTTGAAGTTTTTCAGAGCCGTCTCTGAGGGACTCTCCCAACAAATCGATCTGCAGCTCTTGTTCTGCCAATTCCTTCTTAAGGTTGTTGGCTGCTGCACTCCACGCGGTTGCTACAGCTTGCTGCAGCGTTTCCTCTACCGCGGTAAATCGATCCACTATTCCCCCGAGAGCTTGTTTACGGAGGTCATTCTCACGATGGTTAGCCATCATGTGAGATTGGAACCTTTGCTTTTTCAGCTTCATGGCTTCCAATTTTTCTTCCAAGACCTTGGTCTTGTCCTCCGCTTCTTTCTTTTCCGCCTCCGCCTTTTCCTTGGCTTTCTCCGCTGCCTCCTTCGCAGCCTCAGCTGCTTTCGTCCGGTCACTCAACTCTGCGAGCTGCCGGGTTAAGGCCTCATTGTTCTGCAGCACCTCCTCTGCGGTCGTAACAAAGTGCTGCAGCTCCTCTTCTTTTTGAGCTACCTCCGCTTCCAACCTCGCAATAATTGCGGCGGGTGTGTCGGCAGCCATTATGTTTGTCGGAAAGAAAGATATAAACAACGGTTTGTGCGTCTTTAGACTCTTTTTCACTCAGGAGCTCGCTCCGTTTACACAAACACTAGGGCAAAATGGTTCGAGGGCTGCGCTTATAAGGCTGGGTGACTCGTACACTTTCCTCGTTGGGTTATTGGGGTGAGACACCAACGTTTCGCTCGGTTGGAGTCTCGTCAAGACCATCTCAACACGTCACTTGATAGGGGTTTTCTCGGAACAACCACACTATCTCGAATGTGACATCGTTTGCCCGGTTTCTAAAGTACTACTGAAGCTACACTTACTGCGCCAGCCAAATAACTTAGGCACCTAACGCATTAAAGTTAAAGAGTTGGTTTGAAAGTCGACAGAGTTTTTCTAAGGTATCCTTTTTCGCGTCCCCTTGCTATAAGGAGTTCCACCTTAGCCATCAAACACTCTGTTTCCCTATTCTCTTCCTTTCTGCAACTCTTTTCTTTCTTTCTCTTTAAATGCGCGAAGTATATCTGGTGCGTTAACCAGATTAGCTTCAGGTTCCCAAGTAGCGTCAAGTAGATCGTATCCTTTCCACAGCACTAGGTATTCACGATTGCGTTTACCTCTAGCCCTTAGGATATTTTCGACCTCATACTCTACTTCGCTACCAATCAACTCTCCTTCTGGAGGTTGTATCTGCCTGCTGTTATCACTCGAGGCGTGATAACGCTTGAACTTAGAAACATGAAACACTGGGTGAATGAGCCATGTTTCCGGAAGTTGAACTCTGTAAGCCACCTTTGATATTTTCTCCACAATTTCAAAGGGACCCACAAATCGACGGCGCAGTTTGGGACTCACTTTGTTCAAAGCAGCCAACGGAATAAAACGGCTTTTTATCAGGACTTTATCCCCTTTCTCAAAAGCAATATCTTTCCTCTTCTTGTTTGCACTCACACACATTCTGTGTTGTGCTCTAGAGTAATATGCTTTTGCGGTATCTAAGTCCTGTGCCATCCGTGCTACCATTGTCTTAACTGCTTCCACTTGAAATTGCGTTGCCGTCCCACCAATGTTTGGTGTTTCTGGATGGTACCCATACATCAAGTATGCAGGTGCGAACCCTGTACTCGCATTCACTGCATTGTTTGCTGCAAACTCTGCTGTAGGTAAATACTCAACCCACTTATGGGGATACCTCTCAGCATATGGCCTTAAGAAATTTTCCAGAGTACGTATGGTAACCTCACTCTGCCCATCCGTTTGAGGGTGGTAAGCTGTACTCATACGAATCTCTGTACCCAGAGCTTTAAAAAGCGTCTGCCAGAACTTGCTGGTAAAGCGAGGGTCTCTATCAGACACAATCACTTTAGGTAGGCCATGGTTGCGGTAAACATGTTCGATAAAAAGTTGGGCGTATCCTGCAGCGGTAATCTCTTTAGTACATGGGGCGAAATGCACAAACTTGGTAAGTCTATCGACAAAGACAGCTACAGCACTAAACCCATTGGATGCTGGTAGATCTGTCACCAAGTCAGTGGTAATCTGCTCCCACTTCCGCTCAGGTATTGGCAGGGGTTGAAGTAAGCCCATAGGCTTCTGGGTGTCAGCCTTTATTTGTTGGCACACAGGGCATTCGCGCACAAATGCCTTCAACTCATTCATCCACCCCTTCCACCAATATCGCCGCGCTAGGATTTCTCCTGTTCGCGCTGGTCCTGTATGGCCGGCTGAAGGTGTCTCATGGCACTCCTTCATAATCTTATTGCGCTGGCCTTTAGGAACCACCACTTTCTCGACTAATCCTCTCTTTGGGACCGTCCAGAGTATTCCCTCTCTGAGGAAATATCCCTCAACTTCCTCGCCACTCTCAAGCTTCCGCAATATCTTCACCAAGGAGTTATCAGCTTGGAGGGCTTGTTTCCACTCGTCTTGGCTTGCTTGATGCACTTGCCAAGTGGAAATGTTCATCGCAGTTTCCACGGGCTTAGGAACACTGCGGGAGAGAGCATCTGCTAACACATTAGCCTTGCCTTTGATATAGGAGATCTTGGGGTTGATCGAAGTCAGGTACCTCGCCTCAAGCCATCTTGCTTGGGTTCTAGAAAGGTTCCTCTGCGACAGAATATGCGTCAGAGGTTGGTGGTCAGTGAACACTGTTACTCCACCCGCACAACCTTCTAGATAATGTCTCCACTGCACCATCGCATAACATATTGCACACAACTCTTTGTCGTATGGTGCATAGTTAAGCTCGGCAGGCTTGAATCTACGTGAGAGGTAAGCTATTGGCTGTAGCCCCTCTCCGTGATCCTGTGTTAACACGGCACCGATGGCCTCATTCGACGCATCAGTGATCATAGTGTAAGGCAGTGACGCATCTGGAAAAATAAGGACGGGAGCTTGACTTAAACGCTTTTTCAGTTCATTGAATGCGCCACGCTCAACCTGTCCCCATCTCCAGGGATGGTCTTTTTTCACTAAGTCATGGAGTGGTCCAGCAACATGTGCAAACTGGGGAATGAATTTCCTGTAATATGAAACCATTCCAAGGAAACTACGTACATCGCTAACACTCTGTAGTTCCTTCCACTCCTTCACTGCCTTCACTTTTTGTTCCTGTGGTTCTAACCCACTTCCGCTAATGCGGTAGCCAAGATAGTCTACTGTTGCGACAGCCAGCTCACTTTTACTTGCCTTAGCAAAAAGCTGATATTCTGCTAGTCGCGACAGGACTTTCTCTAAGTGTTCGGCATGCTGTTCCATGTTTTCAGAGAAGATGAGTATGTCATCGATAAAGACAACAACAAAATCATCTAAAAACTCTGTGAGTAGGTCTTGCACTAAAGTTTGGAATTGCGCTGGGCAATTGGTTAGCCCAAAAGGCGCTACCAAAAACTCAAAGTGACCATATCTCGTGCGGAACGCTGTTTTATCTGTATCAGATGGCCTTACTGGAAATTGCCAATAGCCTGATCGCAGATCTAACTTTGAGAACACTTTGGCTTTGAACACTCTATCCATCAATTCTTCTGGCAGGGGTAAAGGATATCGGTTCTTCACCGTCACCTTATTGATCCACCTGTAATCCACACACATCCTTAAGCCTCCATCCTTTTTCGGTACAAACAGGATTGGCGCGCCCCAAGGGGACTCGGATGGTTTGATTTTCTTCTGTTCCAGAAGGTAGTCCACTTGTGCTTTCACTTCATCCAGCTCTGCTGGTGAAAGCTTGTATATTGGACGATGGATAGGTGTTGGATCCTCCAGGTCTATCTTAAACTCATGACCTTTTCTCTTCGGAGGGATCCCTGGGGGTAAATCACGAGGGAACACACCACGGTGTGTTTCTACCACCTTTTTAATTTCGGCAGGGGTGTCTGAACGAATAAGTTTGCCAATCTCATCCTCAGTGTTGAATGGCTGTGTTCGCTCTATTGCGTCAGGCAATTCATGTTGGCCTAAAGCTTTCTCTTCAGACTCTTGCACTACAACCATGAATGCTGTCTCTGTTTTGAGATGACGCATCATTCGTTTAGCTGAACACTCAGTCACTGGCACTTCTTGCAGTATCGACTGTACTTTTCGTTCAGGTTCAATACTCTCTTGGGTTGGATGACGCAACGGAAGATGAAACACTTGGCTGTTTTTGCAAACTGAAATCTCATTCTGCTGAAAGTCTATGCGGGGGTTTTCTTTCTGCAACCAAGGCATGCCCAATATTAGGTCATAACCAAGGTCTGGGAACAGATCCGCTTTCATTTTGCACTTCAGCCCTCCTATCTTTACTCGGAGGTTGTTACAGCTGCCAGCCAGTTCTTTAATATCTCCGTTTGCCAACATTGCTCTCTTTGAGCTTGGTGTAATCGACAACCCGAGATCACGCGCTACCTTATCATTGATATAGTTTGCGGTACTTCCACAATCAATGAATGCATAAAGGTCCGTGGTCTTGATCCGTGCTTTTACTTCGTACCCTCTCACAGGCACTTCTTGAATTTTTAACAGAGGGCATGTGTCACCCTTGGTTGACGAAGTTGATCGAACTTCTGACACATTAACTCGCTCTGTGGTAGACCGCTGGGTTGTTTCTGACCCACTATCGTCTACGTCTGCAGGCAGGGACTCCTGTAGACTACTCTGCGACTCCAATGAGCCCACAGATTCACTAACAGAGGGAAGAGATGCAGATGACGCATGAGGCGCGTCCATCTCATCCGGTGTGCTTTCCTTCTGTTCATTTTTCCAATCGCAGTTGTCATGTGCCGATTGGGTAGATGTGGAGAGTGTCTCTGTTCTCTCTTCACGCGGTGTACTAGTCCGCTCCTCAGGTTTTCCGCTGTGAGTACAAACCTTTTTCGAGGCACCTACTTTTGATCTATGCTTCCTACGCCGCCTACGAACTCTGTTTCGCTTACGACGTTTGCGTCGGCCAGGCTCAGACGAAGCAGTTTCCTGCCTGGCGGTCAGTTTAACATTTTTTTTACATCGGGGAGGTTTTTCACCTCCTCCAATCTAGGACATTGCCTCACAGGGTGACCCTTCTTTCCACAAAGATAACAATGATAGCCCCCTTCCCCTTGGGGGTTCTGTCTTCCCTGATTGGCTTGTCCTCTTCCACGGTTACCACCACCGCGTCCACGTCCACCACCACCACGTCCTCCTCCTCTACCTTGTTGCTGTTGCTGCTGCTGTTGTACTCCTGCGGCAGCTTGTGGTGGTGCTTGGGCTGGTGGTGTAGGGTTCTGCTGCTGCTGACCCTGATTCTGGCCTTTCTTCTTTCTTCCACCACGCCAGACTCCTTTCTTTTTCTGATTGGTCTGCCCTCCTTGGCCTTGTGTTCCAACTCCAAGGGCTTCCAATCGTTCGGCGGATATGATGGCAGCCTCGACATCTCGAGGTACCGTTGCAGCGACCAGCTTCTGAACTTCACTCTTGAGTCCATCAACGAAGAGTAAATACTGGTGATCCTCTTCGAGGTCTGGAATCCTCAAGACCAAACGCTGAAACTCTTTTACAAACTGTTTCACTGTTCCAGTCTGCTTGAGTTTGTGGAGGTCACGCCACGCTTCATCTCGATCACTAGAGAATTCGAAAGCTGTAGCTAAGCCATCCATGAAGTCCATCCAGTCACGGAAGGGTGGTCTTTCACCTCGGTGAATTTTTAATTCTTGCATCGTTAACCAATCCGAGGCAGCCCCATAAAGGTTAGTGGCCATAATCGATTGCCACTGTGCTTCATGCACTCCGCAGGTTCTCAAGTACCGCGTCATGAGCACTTGCCATTTACGGGCTTTTGGTTCTCCACTTCCGTTAAATGCGCGAGGCATTTGCAACTTGACGGTGCTAGGCAACCACTGTCCTTGCCTAGGAGGTCCTGGGCCTGCTGGTCCAGCGCCACCTCCACCTCCACCTCCACCAGGAGGTCCACCGGGAGGTCCACCGCCTCCACCATCTCCACCGCCGCCACCACCTCCTCCGCCATCAGGCGCACCTGGAATGCGGCAAGGTGGGCGGTTTCGTCTGTCGCGGTAATCATCACCGCCATCATCATCTGGGTCGTCATCACCAGGGTCTCCAAAGTTTCCACGCATACGCGGAACTCGACTGGGTCCACCAGTAGACTCATATGAACCAAGTGCAGCAAAGGGATTGTTTTCTACCCTTGCTCCCAAAGCACTTAACCCAAGTCCCAATCTTCCAGTACGTGTGGGGATCTGCATGGGTTCTTTTCCTTTCTCTTCTCTGACCTGTGCCTTAGCACGCTCAAGGTCAATTTGATATAACACTTCTGCTGAGGAGAGAACTCTTGGGTTAGTTCGTGTGGGTCTACGTGATCCATCGGCAGAGTCGGGTTCTGAGATGCGTACTCCAGGCTGAGCTCTTGTACTTGGGGGTATCAATTGAGGGAATGTGAAATCAGCGTCTGGTGCGCTGTCCACTGCAGTGCATGGTGGTGCTTCTGCAGCAACAATTTCACCCTCCTCGACCTGTACTGCTGGAGGAGCCGGTATTGTTGAGGTTCCTGCCCCAACCATTCCTACCGCGAAGCTTTGGTCTAGTGGCGGCCATGATGCAGCCAACTGCTTTACTGATTTCTTCGGCAGCGGCATCCCAAAGGCTGAGTCCTCAGGCTCAGGGGAAGTTGATTCTTCACGCTCTGGTGATACTGCTCGAGCATCACTTCCACTTTGGGCACTCTGACTTCCGCCACTCACATCCTCCATGCTTCGTTCCAGGCCAGATAATCTTAAGGCAACCACATCAGCTGCATCTTGCTGCTGATCCCAGGTTTTGGATGCCTTTTTCTCCAAGGCAATCAAATCTTTTTGAATTGCTACTCTTGAGCTCTGCAAACGCTTCACCTCAGCACCTTGTTTGTGCAAGGACTCCCGAAACAATTCTAGAGTCCGTTCGACTTTTTCGTTGGAATCCGCAACAGTTCCTAATAAGCCTTCAATTCTCCGCCCTTGAACAAGGGATAACTCGGAGAGTTGTTTTAACTGAAGTGCTGATGCTTCAGTTGCTTCTTTTAGGTCAGCAAAACGAGAGTCCGCTAGAATGTCTGCGGCATCCATTCTCCTCGTTATTGCATCCACAGAAGCTTTGATCTCGGCTCTTTCTTTTCTATGGTCGATATCTTGGCGTAATAGCCTCTGCTCGTATCGACTATGTTGAGCCGCTACTGAATCCAGCTTCTCCTGTTGCGACACCACCGCATGCTGTGTGGCCTCAACCTGTCGCGCATGCTGGTGCTGTGTTTCCAGCGCCTGCCCGATCACCTCTGATGCGCCAGCCAGTTGGTTCGACACAGAGGCCTCAGTATGGGCTAGCCTCTGCCCCAGTGTCTGGTCAACTTGCTGCAGGTGACCCCTTAGCCCGTGGGCTAAATCGTCCACACGGTCATGGACCGCATCCACATCCTCTCTTAAGGCTTCCGCATCAGCTCCCATGTCTATGTCGACAGCTGCTTGCTGGACATTGTGGATGTTCTGGACGTTTATTTGTTGGTACACCACATTGGGTGCGTCAGGCAATTCCTCATCGAACTCAGGTTCAATCCCTGGCTCTTCAACTTGAGGCTCGCGCACTGCCAATGCGTGTTCACGGTCAGCCATGGTCTCTCAGCCACTATTTGGGAGTACTCAACAACCACGGTTGGAGTTTCTCTCTACCAAACAAACAAACAAAAACGTTTGTTGCGCCACGTTCACAAGTTTCGATCTCAAGAACTTAAAGTTCTTGCCTCGCTCCGAAACCAATTGATAGTGAAGCTTGTGGGTGACGCAATAGTGGTCGGCTGTGTTGGTTGGATTCGTGATAACTTGCTGGCTAACGCAAGTATACTTGTGGGGTTTGTTGGTTTAGACAACTCTCTAGCTAGCGCGGTTGTGAACGCTACTAGAGCACTTGGGTTGGGAAGTGATTGCGTCAGGCAAACACTTAACACACACACACACAAACACACACACAAGCGGGAACACACCAATCCCACGAATCCCGAGTTCTTACAAAGTAAAGAAGATGTCAAAACAACGAGTGGGCCTCTTAAGTACCCCTAAGTGTAGTACGCTGACGCATGCCCCAAACTCTGGGTCTAATCTGTCTTACTCGTGAACCCACATGCGTCAGCCACCCTCGGCTCTATCCCAAACTACCTCGTATAGCGCTAAAAGACTAACAACGGGATTCGAACCCGGGTCAACGGTTGACGAGTCTTAAGGCTTCTCGCCTTAGACCGTGTTGTTCTTGTATTGTAAATTCTCCGTGTTGTCTTATACCCCCGCGTCTCTTACAAGTGGTTTCGGAGCGAAGTGTACAGGGCTACACCCAAACGATCGGGCAGCCTGTGATATTGGGTTCATCGTAAAGACCGGGAAAGAACCAGAATGTCGGCGGAAGACTTTAACAACCTGGTGGAGTCGGTGGCGGCACTAAAGACGGGGTGCAAAGCACTGGAAGACCGAATCGGGGAACTCGAAGGGTTGGAGATAAAGACAGAAATCGCGAATATCCACAAAGCAGGACAGAACGTGGAGAAACTGGTGAATAAGCATGGCGACGAGTTCGCAAAGGTTCACAAAGCAGGCTTGGCAGTCGAAAAACTGGCGAATAAGCATGGAGAGTCCTTACAGAAACTGTCGAAAGCGGTCGGCAAGCTCGATGAAGCGGGAGCCGGGCTACAGGACAAAGTCAAAGCTGTAAAGGAGAAAGTTGCTGAGCTTGGAACCACGAGCGAAACCAGACATGTCGAGACGACTGGGAAACTGGAACTGCTGGAGAAATCGGCGGGTGACGTCCGAGCAGACATGCTGAAAGTTCGACAGGCGGGCACGAAACTGGAACAGAAATTGTCGAAAGTGACCCTCGACGGCCAAGCGAACCACCAGAAACTAATGCAGAAGCTGGACGAACTAACGTTGAGCCAGACCCTACGGGAAACACAAGCGATGGAGTTTCGGACGGATACGGATGCAAAGATCTCCACCATGGTGGCTACTATGACGGAATTAACCGAACAGCAGTCGACGGCGCAGTCGGCTGTGGGCATCAACTTGGAAGCCGGGTCAAGTATGCACAAAAAGCTATTGGACCTGCAAGAACAAATGGCGAACCAAAGGAGCGACTTCCAAGCATCGTTGTTGGCAGCAAAACAAGAACTGGAGCAAAAGCTCCGTCAAGCGAGAGCGACGAGTGGTGCGACGAGTGGTGCGACGAGTGGAGGCTCTGCAGGGCCATCTATACCTGATGTGTGGAACTTTGCGCCTATCCGGCTGGGGAATCCTCCCCAGTTCTTTGGGAAAACGGGAGAAGGAGCATCCGACTGGGTGGAGAGTATGGAAACTTATTTTGTGGCGTCTGGATGTCCCCTGAACAAGAGGGCGTTACTGGCGTCGACGGTGTTGAGAGGAGCAGCGCAGGAATGGTTTACTGTTAAGAAAGCGTCCAACCCGGACGTGTTGGCGAGCTGGGAGACTCTGGGGCAGGAGATTATCGAATATTTCGACCCCTTTGACAAAGCAGAAACAGCCAGAGACCAACTGTTCCGGTTATCACACAAGAAAGGAACGCTAAGGGAGCATATCGCTTTGTTTGCCAAACTCTTGCTGAAGACTCCCACCATGAGCACCGAAGACAAGGTGCATCTATTCACGCACTCTCTACAGGCGAAGATAAAATCCCATGTTTTCCTAAACCGTCCCCACACATTTGATGAAGCCGTCCAGTTGGCACTGCAAGCAGATCGGGCTGCAGGCCGAGCAGGCAACGACCAGACTCCCTGGTACCCAAAGCAAAACCGACAGTATGACGATAAAATGGAGATCGGCGCAGTGTCTGGAGAAAAGTGGAACAAGTCGGCGCCCAAGAAAGGGAAATGTCATAACTGCGGAAAGTTCGGGCATTTTGCGAGAGAATGTCGATCGAAGAACAAGGGTGGCCAGAACAAGTCGTCGGGAAACGAGTAAGGCCTCCCTGGACCAGGCCAGGAGGGGCGTCAAAGAAACCTGGACATGCAAATGTGATGTCGGAAATGTCGTCGGAAAGTCGTCAGAATGGTTCTCAAGACAAGGAAGGATTACAAGGAAATCAGAGGAATGTCAGTGATGGGAAGGTGCTAGTGGTTGATAAGGTTGAAGGGGGAACATCTAAAGGATCTCCTGAGAATGGTGCTCAGGCAAAGGCAGGATCCAGATGTAAGACATCTTCATCTTATTTGGGAAGGTTTGGGGGAGGGAAGCTTGCCAGATCCAGTACCTCAGATTCGAGGGCTGGCAAAGGGGATCCGGTCAGCAACAAAGCTAAGGGATCCATCCCCACAGTGTTGGGACAATCCATACAGAAAACCCCTGAGATGGAAGGGATAACAAAGGACAGAGTACAGTCCTCCCCTTCTAAAGGATCAGTGGAGGTGCAGACACAGATACAGAGACTCAAGGAATCCACATCTAAGCCCAGAGAGGTCCTCACAGCCTCAGGAGTATGGAAATCCACACAGGCAACAGGGGATTCACAAGGGGGTCATGGGATTCACAAGAAAGTCAGATTCTCACCACCAGCTGAGACACATTGTCCAACACCAAACCAGGATACAGAGGAGAAAATGGTGACAGGGAAATTGGGATCAGTGGGTCAAGGAGACCTGGGATCCACCCTGCTATATGTGCCTGGAAAATTGAAAACACAGACAGTCAAATGTCTCATTGACAGTGGAGCTACTGGTGATTTTATGGATGTCATCACTGCCCAAGAGAATGCATTGAAAATCCTTAAAAATGAACATCTATCAGTGGAGTTAGCTGATGGATCCAGAATCCTGCTCAAGGAGAAAGCATTGATCAGACTCAGATTGGGTCCATGGGTGATTAAGAGGACCTTCTGGATGGTACCAAACTTGAAGCACAAGATCATACTGGGAAAGGCTTGGCTGGTTGACCACAACCCACACATTGACTGGAGGAGTCATGTGATCACCATCTGCAGGCCTAATAAAGTCCCAATCAAGCTACAAGGTTTCCATCCAAAGGTGGCAGCAGTTCAGGATCCCCAAGAGATCAACCTCCTCTCAGCCAGTGAGGCTAAGAAATGTTTGAAGAACAGAGATGGAGAGGCTTACTTGGTGCTGGTCAGGAAAGTTCAGGATCCCCAGGAATCAGGGGAAATCAATGCAGCCAAGCAAATCAGGAATCCTGGTGAAGCAAAGGCAGTCAAGGGTACAGAGGATGGTACAGATGCAAATTTCAAAGGCATGGTCGATGGATTGGATGATGAACTACATGAGCTGAAGGATGTCCTTAATGAATACAAGGATGTCTTCCCAATGGACCTACCTGATCATCTACCACCTCACAGACCATGGGACATGAAGATCCCATTGAAAGATGATGCTAAACCAGTTTTTGGACCACTATATAAGTAGTCCCCAAAGGAATTAGATGCTCTGAAGGAGCAATTGGACTATTTGCTACAGAAAGGAATGATCAGACCCAGCCACAGCAATTTTGGAGCACCTGTACTCTTTGTCCCCAAACCTGGAGGGGCATTGAGATTTTGTGTGGACTACAGAGCTCTGAACAGAGCCACAAAGGTCACTCAGTTTCCCATTCCTAGAATGGATGAGATGCTGGACAGGCTGAGCCATGCAAGGTACTTCAGCAAAGTGGACTTAAGGGCAGGATTTTGGCAACTGAGGATGGCACCAGGGGAGGAAGGAAAAACAGCTTTCAGGACAAAGTATGGCCAGTATGAATTTCTGGTCATGCCAATGGGACTGAGTGGATCACCTGGGCATTTCATGTCCATGATGAATGAGATCCTGGCTCCCTACATTGATAAGTTTGTTCAAGTCTTCCTGGATGACATCTTAATCTATTCATCCACCCCTGAAGAGCATGCAAAACACATGAAGATGGTGCTGGAGGCCCTCAGGAAACATCAACTGTATGCAAAGCTGGTCAAGTCTGCAGTAGGGAAAAAGGAAGTGGACTTTCTGGGAACATGGGTCACTCACCAAGGAGTTCAGCCTATGGCTGATAAGCTGGATGCAATCAAGAAGTGGCCTACACCCTCTAATGTCCATGATGTCAGGAGCTTCCTGGGATTGTGCTGCTTCTACAGAAGATTTGTGGCCAATTTCAGTGGGAAAGCTGCAGCATTGACCAACCTGACCAAAGGGAATCAGCAGTTCATATGGGGAAAAGAAGAACAACAGGCATTTGAAGATCTCAAGGATGCATTATGCTCAGCACCTGTTTTGATACATCCCAGGGAAGATTGGCCCTGGATTGTGGCCACTGATGGCAGTCAATCAGGAGTGGGGGGAGTATTGATGCAAGAGGGGCCAGATGGCTTGCATCCAGTAGCTTTTGAATCCCATAAGCTGACTGATGCTGAAACAAGGTACCCCATCCATGAGATTGAGCTGTTGGGGATTGTCCACTGCCTAAAGAAGTGGAGAGCATATTTGGAAGGAAGAGAGTTTGTCCTCAGAACAGACAATCAGTCATTAATTTGGCTGGATTCTCAACAACACTTGAGCAGGAGGCAAGCTAGATGGGTGGAGTTTCTAGCTCCATTCAGGTTCCAAACTGTTCATATCCCTGGGAAAGATAATGTGGTGGCTGATGCCCTCTCCAGATGTCCACATCCAGTGGATCCAAGGGATTCTGGAAGTGGAGGGGGAGAATTGAAGGCATCTGCACCAAATGGCACAACCAACACTCTTGTGAAGCATGATGGCAAAGTTCAGAGGTACCAAGGCTTGGGGGCCTGGGAGAGAATCATCCACAGGATCTTGTGTTTGATGAACAACCAGGAGAGCCATTGGGTTCCAGATTGGTGAAGGTTACTGGATGCCAAACTGGAAAGCTGCCTGAGAGACTGAAAACAGATGTGATGCCAAGTGATGCAAGAGGAGGTACCAAATGGGGTACTGTAAATGGATTGCCAAGATCTGATGAACAAATCAATGCACTGGAGAAAACATCCATGGAACCTGTGGCTCAAGGGAGCCCACAAGAGGTTGCTGAGGCCCAGAAGAATGATGTACATTGCAAGGAAATCCTGAAGAGATTGGATTCTGACATCCAGAGCCAAAGGGTGTTCAAGATGTCTGCTGATGGAGTTCTACAGACTGTGGAAGGGAAGATTGTAGTGCCACAAAGTCTGAAAGCAATGGTGATGAAGGAAGGGCATGACAGTTTGCTTGGAGGACACTGTGACAGTTTTCTTAGTGGAAGTGGAAGTGTGGGCTTAGTGGGATTCGAACTCGTGATCTCCGGATCGCGAGTCTTACTTTTTCTGTCCGAACCACTCGGCTGAGTGTTGGTTGTTGACGGTTAGTTGGGTGACTGACCGGACTAAGGGACAATTGTGTGACAATGTGTGAATGAGTGAGAAGTGGTTCCGGGGAGGATTCGAACCTCCGCCGCAACCGTAACTGGACTTTGACCGGTCCGCACTACAAGAGTAGTGTGGTGGTGGACTCGGTGTTCTTTGTAAAGTTCCTTTGTCTTATACCACTCCCGTGTCTTACAAGTGGTTTCGGAGCGAAGTGTACAGGGCTACACCCAAACGATCGGGCAGCCTGTGATATTGGGTTCATCGTAAAGACCGGGAAAGAACCAGAATGTCGGCGGAAGACTTTAACAACCTGGTGGAGTCGGTGGCGGCACTAAAGACGGGGTGCAAAGCACTGGAAGACCGAATCGGGGAACTCGAAGGGTTGGAGATAAAGACAGAAATCGCGAATATCCACAAAGCAGGACAGAACGTGGAGAAACTGGTGAATAAGCATGGCGACGAGTTCGCAAAGGTCCACAAAGCAGGCTTGGCAGTCGAAAAACTGGCGAATAAGCATGGAGAGTCCTTACAGAAACTGTCGAAAGCGGTCGGCAAGCTCGATGAAGCGGGAGCCGGGCTACAGGACAAAGTCAAAGCTGTAAAGGAGAAAGTTGCTGAGCTTGGAACCACGAGCGAAACCAGACATGTCGAGACGACTGGGAAACTGGAACTGCTGGAGAAATCGGCGGGTGACGTCCGAGCAGACATGCTGAAAGTTCGACAGGCGGGCACGAAACTGGAACAGAAATTGTCGAAAGTGACCCTCGACGGCCAAGCGAACCACCAGAAACTAATGCAGAAGCTGGACGAACTAACGTTGAGCCAGACCCTACGGGAAACACAAGCGATGGAGTTTCGGACGGATACGGATGCAAAGATCTCCACCATGGTGGCTACTATGACGGAATTAACCGAACAGCAGTCGACGGCGCAGTCGGCTGTGGGCATCAACTTGGAAGCCGGGTCAAGTATGCACAAAAAGCTATTGGACCTGCAAGAACAAATGGCGAACCAAAGGAGCGACTTCCAAGCATCGTTGTTGGCAGCAAAACAAGAACTGGAGCAAAAGCTCCGTCAAGCGAGAGCGACGAGTGGTGCGACGAGTGGTGCGACGAGTGGAGGCTCTGCAGGGCCATCCATACCTGATGTGTGGAACTTTGCGCCTATCCGGCTGGGGAATCCTCCCCAGTTCTTTGGGAAAACGGGAGAAGGAGCATCCGACTGGGTGGAGAGTATGGAAACTTATTTTGTGGCGTCTGGATGTCCCCTGAACAAGAGGGCGTTACTGGCGTCGACGGTGTTGAGAGGAGCAGCGCAGGAATGGTTTACTGTTAAGAAAGCGTCCAACCCGGACGTGTTGGCGAGCTGGGAGACTCTGGGGCAGGAGATTATCGAATATTTCGACCCCTTTGACAAAGCAGAAACAGCCAGAGACCAACTGTTCCGGTTATCACACAAGAAAGGAACGCTAAGGGAGCATATCGCTTTGTTTGCCAAACTCTTGCTGAAGACTCCCACCATGAGCACCGAAGACAAGGTGCATCTATTCACGCACTCTCTACAGGCGAAGATAAAATCCCATGTTTTCCTAAACCGTCCCCACACATTTGATGAAGCCGTCCAGTTGGCACTGCAAGCAGATCGGGCTGCAGGCCGAGCAGGCAACGACCAGACTCCCTGGTACCCAAAGCAAAACCGACAGTATGACGATAAAATGGAGATCGGCGCAGTGTCTGGAGAAAAGTGGAACAAGTCGGCGCCCAAGAAAGGGAAATGTCATAACTGCGGAAAGTTCGGGCATTTTGCGAGAGAATGTCGATCGAAGAACAAGGGTGGCCAGAACAAGTCGTCGGGAAACGAGTAAGGCCTCCCTGGACCAGGCCAGGAGGGGCGTCAAAGAAACCTGGACATGCAAATGTGATGTCGGGAATGTCGTCGGAAAGTCGTCAGAATGGTTCTCAAGACAAGGATGGAATGCATGAAAATCAGAGGATTGTCAGTGATGGGAAGGTGTTAGTGGTCGATAAGGTTGGAGTGGAGACATCTAAAGGATCTCCTGGGAATGGTGCCCAGGCAAATGCAGGATCCAGATGTAATACTTCTTCATCTTATGGGAGAAGGTTTGGGGGAGGGAAGCTTGCCAGATCCAGTACCTCAGATTCGAGGGCTGGCAAAGGGGATCCGGACAGCATCAATGCTCAGGGATCCATCCCCACAGTGTTGGGACAATCAATACAGAAAACCCCTGAGAAGGAAGGGATAACAAAGGACAGAGTACAGTCCTCCCCTTCTAAAGGATCAGTGGAGGTGCAGACACAGATACAGAGACTCAAGGAATCCACATCTAAGCCCAGAGAGGTCCTCACAGCCTCAGGAGTATGGAAATCCACACAGGCAACAGGGGATTCACAAGGGGGTCATGGGATTCACAAGAAAGTCAGATTCTCACCACCAGCTGAGACACATTGTCCAACACCAAGCCAGGAAACAGTGGAAAACATGATGACAGGGAAATTGGGATCAGTAGGTCAAGGAGACCTGGGATCTACCCTGCTATATGTGCCAGGAAAGTTGCAAAAACAAACAGTCAAATGCCTCATTGATAGTGGAGCCACAGGGGACTTCATGGATGTCCAAACAGCCCAAGAAAATGCATTGAAAATCATCAAGGATGCACATCTGTCAGTGGAACTGGCAGATGGTTCCAGAATACTGCTCAAACAACAGGCATTGGTGAGAATCAGGATGGGTCCCTGGGTGATAAAAAGGATCTTTTGGATGGTGCCAAACCTGAAGCATAAAGTCATCCTGGGAAAGGCCTGGCTTGTGGATCACAATCCTCACATCAACTGGAGGAGTCATGTGATCACCATCTGCAGACCTAACAAAGTCCCAATCAAGCTTCAAGGATTTCATCCAAAGGTGGCAGCAGTCCAAGATCCACAGGAGATCAATCTACTCTCAGCCAGTGAAGCTAAGAGATGCCTGAAGAACAGAGATGGAGAAGCATACCTGGTGCTGGTCAGGAAAACACAGGATCCTCAAGCATCAGGAGAAATCAATGCAGCCAAGCAGATCAGGAATCCTGGTGAATCAATGGAAGTCAAGGGTACAGAGGATGGTACAGATGCAAATTTCAAAAGCATGGTTGATGGACTGGATGATGAACTCAAGGAGCTAAAGGATGTCCTGAATGATTATAAGAATGTCTTCCCAATGGATCTACCCAGTCATCTACCACCTCACAGACCATGGGACATGAAGATTCCTCTGAAGGATGATGCAAAACCAATTTTTGGCCCATTATATAAGCAGAGCCCAAAAGAATTGGATGCCTTAAAGGAGCAGTTGGACTACTTACTGGAGAAAGGGATGATAAGACCAAGCCACAGCAATTTTGGAGCACCTGTACTCTTTGTCCCCAAACCTGGAGGGGCATTGAGATTCTGTGTGGACTACAGAGCATTGAACAGGGCTACCAAGATCACCCAATTTCCCATCCCCAGGATGGATGAGATGTTGGACAGGCTGGGGCATGCAAAATATTTCAGTAAAGTGGATCTCAGGGCAGGATTCTGGCAGTTAAGGATGGCTCCAGGGGAAGAGGGAAAAACAGCATTCAGGACCAAGTATGGACAGTATGAGTTTTTAGTCATGCCCATGGGCCTGAGTGGATCTCCAGGGCATTTCATGTCCATGATGAATGAGATCCTGGCTCCATTCATTGACAAATTTGTCCAAGTGTTCTTGGATGACATCCTGATATATTCTTCTACCCCTGAAGAGCATGCCCAACACATGAAGCTAGTTCTGGAGGCCCTAAGGAAGCATAAGCTATATGCAAAGCTGGTCAAATCTGCAGTGGGCAAGAAAGAAGTGGATTTTCTGGGTACATGGGTCACTCACCAAGGAGTTCAGCCTATGGCTGACAAGCTGGATGCAATCAAGCAGTGGCCTGCACCCTCAAATGTGCATGATGTCAGGAGTTTCCTGGGATTGTGCTGCTTCTATAGAAGATTTGTGGCCAATTTCAGTGGAAAGGCTGCAGCATTGACCAACCTGACCAAAGGCAATCAACAGTTCATATGGGGACAAGAAGAACAACAGGCATTTGAGGATCTCAAGGATGCATTATGCTCTGCACCTGTCCTGATACATCCTAGGGAAGATTGGCCCTGGATTGTGGCTACAGATGGCAGCCAATCAGGAGTGGGGGGAGTACTGATGCAGGAGGGACCAGATGGACTACATCCAGTGGCCTTTGAATCCCATAAGCTAACTGATGCTGAGTCCAGGTACCCAATCCATGAGATTGAGTTATTGGGAATTGTCCACTGTCTAAGGAAGTGGAGGGCATATTTGGAAGGAAGGGAGTTTGTTCTGAGGACAGACAACCAGTCATTAGTTTGGCTGGATTCTCAACAGCATCTCAGCAGAAGACAAGCTAGATGGGTGGAGTTCCTAGCTCCTTTCAGGTTCCAAACTGTCCACATCCCAGGGAAGGATAATGTGGTGGCTGATGCACTCTCAAGATGTCCACATCCAGTGGATCCAAGGGATTCTGGAAGTGGAGGGGGAGATTTGAAGGCATCTACACCAACTGGCACAACAAAAACTCTTGTACAGCATGATGGCAAGGTTCAGAGGTACCAAGGCTTGGGGGCCTGGGGAGAGAATCATCCACAGGATCTTGTGTTTGATGAACAACCAGGAGAGCCATTGGGTTCCAGATTGGTGAAGGTTACTGGATGCCAAACTGGAAAGCTGCCTGAGAGACTGAAAACAGATGTGATGCCAAGTGATGCAAGAGGAGGTACCAAATGGGGTACTGGAAAAGGATTGTCAAGATCTGATGAACAAATCAATGCACTGGAGAAGTCATCCATGGAACCTATGGCTCAGGGGAGTCCAAAGGAGGTTGCTGATGCTCAGATGAATGATGAACATTGCAAGGAAATCCTGAAGAGACTGGAATCTGACATCCAGACCCAAAGGGTGTTCAAGATGTCTGCTGATGGAGTTCTACAGACTGTGGAAGGAAAGATTGTGGTGCCACAAAGTCTTAAAGCAATGGTGATGAAGGAAGGGCATGACAGTTTGATTGGAGGACATAAGGGAAAGGAGAGAACCCTGTCTACACTACAGCAGAACTTTTGGTGGAAGAAGATGTCTCAAGAGGTAGCTCAATATTGCAGGAGCTGTCCTGTATGTCAGAAGACCAAGTCATCTACCCAAAAGATTGCTGGAGACCTACAACCATTGCAGATCCCCAACAGGAGATGGAGCTCAGTGAGCTTGGATCTCATCACAGGACTACCAAGGACTGAGAGGGGAAAGGATGCTATAGTGGTGTTTGTGGACAGGATGTCCAAAATGTCCCACTTTTGTGCAACCCAAGGAACCATTGGAGCTACAGGAATGGCCAGGATGCTGTTTGATGAGGTCTGGAGGCATCATGGAATGCCTGAAGACCTGGTATCTGACAGAGATGCCAGATTCACCTCTGAGCTGTGGAAGGAATTGATGAAGCTGGTAGGAACCACATTGAAGATGTCATCTGCCAGGCATCCACAATCAGATGGCCAGACAGAAAGGCTCAACAGAATCCTGGAAGAGAGCCTCAGAGCTTATGTCAGCCATTCACAAACAGACTGGGATTTGAAATTGAGTGCAGCTGAATTTGTGTATAACCAAGGGAAACAATCCAGCACTGGGTATAGCCCATTCTATTTGAATTCTGGAGAAGAACCTTTGGTGCCTGCAGCCTTATTGGGGAGGAAGAAGATTGAGACACCCATCAGAGGTGTGGATGAAATTTTGAATGATCTGAAGATGGATGTGGAGGTGGCCAAGACATGCATTGCCAGAGCTCAGAATAGACAGAAGCAGAATGCAGACAAGCATAGGAGAGAAGATGAGTTCAGGGTAAATGATGTGGTCCTCCTGAGTACAAAAGACTTGAAGCTGGCTGGGGACAGATGCAAGAAGTTGGGTCCAAAGTATGTGGGTCCATTCAAGATTCTGAAGAGAGTGGGTCAAGTGGCCTATGAATTGGAAGTCCCTCAACAGTGGAGTCTACATCCAGTGTTCCATATCTCAAAGCTGAGGAGATACATCCAGGATGAACAGTATGGGGAAAGGGAACCCAACCCAGTTCCTCCTGAGATCATTGATGGAAACCCAGAGTTCCATGTGGAGAGATTCTTGGATCACAGAGAGATCAGAAGAGGCAGAGGCAGGGGGAGGACCTCAAGAGAGTTCCTCATCAGATGGCAGGGGTATGATAGAGGCCATGACAGCTGGGAACCTATCAGGAATTTGGAGAACTGCCCAGACATTGCAGCAGCATATTTCCAGCAGAATCAACTGGAGGCATCAGTCCAAGAGAAGAGGATTTGGGGATGGAGATGATTGGAATCATTGATGCCAATAGTGAGTAAAAATGAGAAGTATTCTTAATGAGATAAGGGAATGAGAATTGAATTTCAGTCTATGACTGTTGGGGGTTCAGGGGAGATGGTGTTAGTGCTGAGACCAGGTCAGCTGATTTCTTTTCTACTATCTTGGAGTTTGGCTTTTCAGATGGGGCTTTTTCCTTTTTGCTTTCTGGGGAGTCTTTGGGATTTTCCTTTTTGCCTTTGGGGGAGTGCTCTATTTCTTTGCTGGTTTTTCTATGTGCTTATGGTGACCTTAGGACTGGGGGTCCAGCTTCCCAAGGTCAGGGGGAGTCTTGTGACAGTTTTCTTAGTGGAAGTGGAAGTGTGGGCTTAGTGGGATTCGAACTCGTGATCTCCGGATCGCGAGTCTTACTTTTTCTGTCCGAACCACTCGGCTGAGTGTTGGTTGTTGACGGTTAGTTGGGTGACTGACCGGACTAAGGGACAATTGTGTGACAATGTGTGAATGAGTGAGAAGTGGTTCCGGGGAGGATTCGAACCTCCGCCGCAACCGTAACTGGACTTTGACCGGTCCGCACTACAAGAGTAGTGTGGTGGTGGACTCGGTGTTCTTTGTAAAGTTCCTTTGTCTTATACCACTCCCGTGTCTTACAGACACAAAGGGAAGGAAAGAACATTGTCTACACTACAGCAGAACTTCTGGTGGAAGAAGATGTCTCAAGAGGTGGCTCAGTATTGTAGGAGCTGTCCTGTGTGCCAGAAGACTAAATCATCTACTCAGAAGATTGCTGGAGATTTACAACCACTGCAAATCCCCACAAGAAGATGGAGCTCTGTGAGTTTGGACCTCATCACAGGATTACCAAGGACATCAAGGGGGAAGGATGCAATAGTGGTGTTTGTGGACAGGATGTCAAAGATGTCCCATTTCTGTGCAACTGAAGGAACCATTGGAGCTGTTGGGATGGCTAGGATGCTATTTGATGAAGTCTGGAGGCATCATGGAATGCCTGAAGACCTGGTATCTGACAGAGATGCCAGGTTTACATCTGAATTGTGGAAGGAGTTAATGAAGCTGGTGGGTACTACATTGAAGATGTCATCTGCCAGGCATCCCCAATCAGATGGCCAGACAGAGAGGCTTAACAGGATACTGGAAGAGAGCTTAAGAGCCTATGTGAGCCATTCCCAAACAGACTGGGATTTGAAGTTAAGTGCAGCTGAATTTGTGTATAATCAAGGGAAACAATCAAGTACTGGGTATAGCCCCTTTTACTTGAATTCTGGAGAAGAACCCTTGGTCCCTGCAGCCTTGATTGGAAGGAAGAAGATTGAGACACCCATCAGAGTTGTGGATGAGATTTTGAATGACCTGAAGATGGATGTGGAGGTGGCCAAGACATGTATTGCTAGAGCTCAAAACAGACAGAAGCAGAGTGCAGACAAGCACAGGAGAGTGGATGAGTTCAGTGTGGATGACAAGGTCCTCCTCAGTACTAAAGATTTGAAGCTGGCTGGGGACAGATGCAAGAAGCTTGGGCCCAAATATGTGGGACCATTCAGAGTGAAAAAGAGAGTGGGTCAGGTGGCCTATGAACTGGAAGTCCCACAGCAGTGGAGTCTGCATCCAGTGTTCCACATTTCAAAGTTGAGGAGATTCCATCAGGATGGACAGTATGGGGAGAGGGAACCCAACCCAGTTCCACCTGAAATCATTGATGGAAACACAGAGTTCCATGTGGAAAGGATATTGGATCACAGAGAGGTCAAGAGAGGCAGAGGCAGGGGGAGGACATCAAGAGAGTTCCTCATCAGATGGCAAGGATATGACAGGGGTCATGATAGCTGGGAGCCTATCAGAAACCTGGAGAACTGTCCAGATGTAGCAGCATCATACTTCCAGCAGAATCACTTGGAAGCAACAGAGCAGGAGAAGAAGGTTTGGAAGTGGAGATAAGAGGACTTCAAGAGTTGAAGAGTGAGTAAATGAAAGATATCCCTGCAGAGATATGGGAATGAGAAAGGAATTTCAGTCTATGACTGTTGGGGGTTCAGGGGAGTTGGTGTTAGTGCTGAGGCCAGGTCAGCTGTTTTCTTTTCTACTGTCTTTGGGATGGTCTTTCAGATGGGGCTTTTCCTTTTTGCTTTTTGGGAGGTCTTTGGGATTTTCCTTTTTGCTTATGGGGGAGTGCTCTATTCTTTTTGCTGGAGTCTGTATGTGCTAGTTGGTGACCTTAGGTCTGGGGGCCAGATTTCTAAGGTCAGGGGGAGTCTTGTGACAGTTCTAAAGTGCGAGAGGTGGGACTTGATCCCGGGACCTCTCAGTCCAGAGAATAGTAACGGTCGCACTAGCGAACCAGTGGGCGACGGTGGTTACGGAGGTTGGGTCGGTTATGTAGCCGTCCGACCAGTGACGTGACTTGATGTGATAGTGTGATGGTACGGTGACTGTATGTGTGACTGTATCCGGACGGTGTAGTCCGGGGTCACGAGTGAGAGAGTCAGGGACAGTTACGGTTGTGACCGTTGACGGGATTCGAACCCGGGTCAACGGTTGACGAGTCTTAAGGCTTCTCGCCTTAGACCGTGTTGTTCTTGTATTGTAAATTCTCCGTGTTGTCTTATACCCCCGCGTCTCTTACAGATACACCATCCCTTCTCTTTCTGTAAAAATATTCTCTTGCTATTATTCTTGTGTCTCTGAGTGTCTTTATTCAAAATAAGATTGTTTCTGATCAAACTTTGATTCTAGAGGAAATAGGAGTGGAGTCAGAATAGTAAGAGAAGGTGCTGCCCTTCTCTTAGGAGGTTTTTCTCCACTCAGAGGAGCCGACCTCTCCTCTGAGTGTCTCCTTTCGTTTTTGGTGTTTGCGTTTTGTGTTTTCTCTCTTTCTCCAGCTCAGTTTCCAGAGTCCTCTTAGGCCATGGTCTCTTAGCGACCATCCTCCAGAGGACTCCACTTTCTGTCTCACTCTCGGGAGCAAGGCCCTCTTAGCGGGTGTCTCCGTCGACTTTGACTCGTGTTGCGTTCAGATGCCTGGTCTTAGGCTTTTCGTTGTTATGGGGAATCGAGACTGTGACTCTCGGATGGTGATGATTGTTAGCGCGACTGGTCTTAGCCGACTTCTTAGGTGACGATAGTTTCAGTGCGTCGCAGTTTAGATACCAAGTTTTTGGATAAGACATTCAACGTCGGCGTAGTCCGACTCCGTTGCCGTAGACAGACTCTGCGGTAGTTCAGTACGACTCTACCTTCAGTCGCGGCGCGAATGAAGAATTAGTAGTTGTGCCGAATGCGTTTTCGGAGCGTCACACGGCGTGCTTTTGCGGTCGCCTCAAGGGAAAAAGCTGTGAGCTTCCGTGGACCATCGACGCTTCTTTCTGGTTTGAGCCTGAGCGTTGGAAGGGTTGTTCTCGGACGGCTTACGATTTGGGGGCCCCTCGCGCCAATGGTGGTTTCGTAGGTGAACGAACGTTTTGGCTCCAAGATCTGCTGCCGAAAAAAGGGGGTCCCGCTGGAACCAAAGGAGATGGTTCACAACCTCTGGTGCGTATGTCCTCCGGCTTGCCCACCTCACAGAACACCATGCGAACCACCACAGAGGTCGCAACCTGGAACCGGTGTTGGGTGGGAGGTGGCTGGTGGGAGTGATCTATTGTTTAATTTTGTTATATGTTTTTTTTTTCAGTACACCAGTTCTGTTCTCGAACTCCCCTCTGAATAGGCAAGAAACAGGGCTGCTGGTTGGGTTTTTTTGTGGGGTGAGGTTTTTGGATTTTTTCTTTCAAGGTCAGGTCTGGTGCTTGTGAAATTACGATGGACTGTAGGCTGGAAAAACGGGGTTGATAATGGATAGGAAATGGACCGTGGAAAATCATAAAAGCAACAGGAAGTCGTCCTCAAGAACGCCAACCCCCGACAAACGGTGTGCATCTACAAGTGCGAAGATTCTGTTGTGAAGGTACCAGTTGGCAGGGCTGCTCTTTCTCTATCCCTTCTTTTTTTTTTGGGGGGGGGGGGAAGGGGCGTCAGAATAGTAATTCCCTATGAGGATGTGGCAGGGTCTGGATGCAGTTCACGAAACTTCAGAACCATGCGTTTGAGTGATTTCCCACATGTATGCTGGATTGTGACCCTCGCCTGTCCGGACATCCCAAGTCAAGTACGTGAGTGAAATTGTCAACTCCATAATCAGTCAGTCTGTACAAGGATGATAACGTTCTTGGTCACAGAAAATCCTTTGCACTTGGTGGGAAGAATGCTGCTCAATTCCCTGTTTATGTATGTCGGCTATGTCCAGGTATTCCAACGTGTTGCAAATCTTGCTGCCCATAATTTCCAACCCCCATCGCTGGTTTGTCGTTCACATCTTCAGGTCGCATGTCTGAAACTGGCATTTTTCTTGAAGCCAACAGCAATGTCCCTCCCAGTATTTCTTCAGCTGCTGGGGTCAGTTTCTAATTCTCAGGGGATTTTTGTGTGTAGATTCGTCGCATCATAGCTCTGTGGCCTTTGGGCCAGCAGCATAGGGAGATACGTGACGGCCACGACAATAATTGGGTCCTGCTGGAGTTTGCGTTATCGATCCCCTTCGCAGCCGGGTACAAGACAGAGGTAGGATTAGCCGGATGTCTGCCAGAGATCGGCTTCCCCCCTGGAGGTCTGACTTCCAATTAATGGCCTGCAGGCATCAAGATGCTATGTTTAGCCTCCCTGGTGTTGTGAGGTATCTGCACATCAATTTTTGAAACCCACTTGCTGCACAGAAGTATGATATTATCAATCAGGGTGTTTCTGAGAAAAAGAATTGAAAAAACTCTTCCAGGGAAAGGACATGACTTCAGTGTGCTTTTTTTCAAAAAGAAAGTAAAAAGAGAAAGCAGAGTAGGAATGGCAAAGATTTGATTTAAGTTTGTTAGACTAATGGGGAAATTGCTGTGCATTTGTAGTAGGTGGACCTTCGATGCCAGCTGTAGGAAGAATCTGACAAAACAGGCCAGGCCGAAGGCAGTTTGGGTGCCGAGGAGAACGAAGTAAAGAAGCCAAGGTGTGGATACAGAAAAATATGACTCATAATAAACCTATCGGTTGTCTAGCGCTCAAAGCACTACCTCTTCTTCTTTCTATGAGCTGTAGGAAATCGGAAAAAAAAAATGTAAACTTTTGAAAGTGGCAAAAGTGCCTTTCAAACAGCGGTGACTGTGACCAGGTGCATCTAGGGGAGAAGTGAAAAAACTGATGGAAGCGAAAAACTCGTTCAATTCCACCTGTAACGCATGGTCAGCCGGATTCCACCGATGAGGGATAGATAGAGAGAATCCACATCAGCACCGGAGACATGGTCCGAAGCCACAGGGCCAGCACCTACTCCGGGATGCTGCAATTCCCGAGTGGTACAACAGTGGTAATTGATGAGCCTAAACCTGCCCCACCTCCTCCCCCTCCTGCTCCTTTACCTCCAGCACCAGTTTCTGCAAGGCCAGAGGCAATGGTGTCAGGTGCCCAAGCTAAGTGAACTGGAGCCTATGCCCCAGCAAAGGCCACTGGTTCTGTTGTTCCTGCAAGCCCTGTGGAGAAACCTGCAGAACCAGCTCCAGTTAAAAATCCGGAGAAGCCTGCTGAGGTTCCAGAAGAGAAGCCTGAGGCTCCAGTTGAGCAACCAGAGGAAACTCCAGAGAAACCAGTACGACAACTAGGCACTCTGTTCTGTCCTTCATATGATAGATCCCTCGATGTGTATGCATGGAAGATCATTAATCAATGCCTTTGATTTTTGCAGGCATTTGAAAAGTCGCAAGAAGCAGATGGTATTCGAAATTGTGGACGTTATCCTGAACTGCGATGTTCTATTGAGACTATCCTTTCTTTTTGGTTTTGTAGCGCTTGCCACTGTAATAGGTTTGGTCTGGTTCCACCACACTTGTTAAATTAAAACTAAAACTAAAACTAATTAAAACTATTACACTCTTTCGTGTTCATTTTTAAATTTAATTCAGGTTTTTCTTTCTTTATCATTTCCCCAGGTGTATATGCCTGACTTGTTGACCGATATGGTCATTTCGGCAGCAAAATCAGCTGGGGTCTTGGTTATTGTAATTGGTGGGGAGGAGCCAGTGGAGTCGACGGTTTCAGACCAATTTGTCACGTTCGCATCCACAACTGCTTCTGCATACACAAAGGAGGGCACAGTTGCAGCTGAAAGCTTTTGTGTGGGGGATTCTTCATCAGTGACAGAAGGTGCAACCACTGTCGTTGGATATGCTTGTGGTGGAGGGAAGCAGTTGGAGGCTTGCCGTGGTGTTGGTGCTTCTTGCTGTGCGAGGAGCTTCAAGAGGAGGCTCTGTAACTATTCAAAAGACGCTTGCAAGAATGGTCCATGGATCAGAATTAATGACTAGAGTTACGAGAAGAATACAAAGAGGTCTTTTCAAGATGGGAAGAAGAACCAGTGCTTCTGCCTCCAGTAGAGAGTTAGAGGAGATTCTTATATGTTAATCCAGAATTAACATGCAGGTTGATATTTCGGCTTTTCATGTTTTCATTTGTGAGTTGGGATGGTAGGGAGTGACCCTTATTTCATTTTTAGTAGCAACATTGATGGGCATTTTTAAATTTGAATTTGTAAAGAACGTTGCGAAATCCACAACCAACAATGTGACGAAGCCTCCACCCGTTGTAAAAGTCAACGTTGCAAACTCCACAACCAACAATGTGACGATGCCTCCACCCGTTGTAAACTACATCGTTGTGGAGTGCATACTAATCGGTGTAAAATCCCCTTTCCGCGTTGTAACCTGAATCGTTGTGGAGTGCACACTAATCGGTGTGAAATCCCCTGTCTGCGTTGTAAACCATATCGTTGTGGAGTGCATACTAATCGGTGTGAAATCCCCTGTCTGCGTTGTAAACCATATCGTTGTGGAGTGCATACTAATCGGTGTAAAATCACCTTTCCGCGTTGTAACCTGAATCGTTGTGGAGTGCACACTAATCGGTGTGAATTCCCCTGTCTGCGTTGTAAACCATATCGTTGTGGAGTGCATACTAATCGGTGTGAAATCACCTTTCCGCGTTGTAACCTGAATCGTTGTGGAGTGCATACTAATCGGTGTAAAATCCCCTGTCTGCGTTGTAAACTGAATCGTTGTGGAGTGCATACTAATCGGTGTGAAATTCCCTGTCTGCGTTGTAAACTGAATCGTTGTCAGAGATAGGACTTGGGCCAAATTTTTGGTCCGACTCCGGTCCGGTCCGGTTACGGTCGGGTTACGGTCACCGTACTACGGCCGTAACTCCGTACCGTAACCGGAGTAATATGTTGTTTTTACGGTACGGAACAGGTACGGTATAACTACGGTAGGCCCTAAATCACCGTGAAGTAGCGTGGTTCAGTGCTAAAGCGTTAGGCTGCAGTCAGTAGGGTCGCGGGTTCGAATCCCCCTGGGTTCCTTTGGAATCGCGGGACCCTGCGGGGGTCACTTTCTACGGTTTACGGTTGTTACGGCCGTTACGGTCGTTACGGTCCGGTACGGAGCGGTACGGAGTGGTACGGTGCTACGGTTACGGCCGTAAAAGTACGATTTTCTGACGAAAATTGTACTCCGGTTACGGTCCGGTTACGGTGGTTACGGTCCGGTTACGGTGACCGTAACCGTAAAGTCCTATCTCTGATCGTTGTGGAGTGCATACTAATCGGTGTAAAATCCCCTGTCTGCGTTGTAAACTGAATCGTTGTGGAGTGCATACTAATCGGTGTAAAATCCCCTGTCTGCGTTGTAAACTGAATCGTTGTGGAGTGCATACTAATCGGTGTAAAATCCCCTGTCTGCGTTGTAAACTGAATCGTTGTGGAGTGCATACTAATCGGTGTGAAATCCTCTGTCTGCGTTGTAAACTGAATCGTTGTGGAGTGCATACTAATCGGTGTGAAATCCTCTGTCTGCGTTGTAAACTGAATCGTTGTGGAGTGCATACTAATCGGTGTGAAATTCCCTGTCTGCGTTGTAAACTGAATCGTTGTGGAGTGCATACTAATCATACTATGGACGTGATCGGAAATGATCGGCCGTCCATTTTCGATGTCAGGACAGGTCGTTTCATCGATCTGACCTGATACGATCTCGTCCCACATGATTCTGAAAATGATCGGTCTTTTTTTTTTTTTTTTTTACCGATCATGATCGATGATCGTGATCGTGATCGGCCGATCAAAACCTGATCGATGATCGTGGTCGGCCGATCAAAGCTTGATCGTGATCGTGATCGGTTCGCCGATCACCGATCTGATCGGTTGCTCCGATCACGATCCCGATCACGATCAAGCGTTGCGACATGCAAACGCCTAATCGGCCGATCAAGATCGGTAAAACGCCGATTAATCGGCCGTTGATCCGATCAGCTCCGATCATGGTCGGTTGATCGGGATTTGGTTTCAAATTCCGATTATGATCGGTCCAAGAAATCAAAAACCGACTTTTGCACCGATCATCACTTCCGATCAAATCCAAAGTTAGTCAGTTCTGCCGTACTGTCCCGAATATATCGACTTCGCTCCCTGTTCGACTTCACCGCACCGTGCGCCTTTGTATCGTGGTATCTTGTTGTTGTCTCGCCTGCAGTGCAGATCGATTGCGATGTACGTGGAACTCAAAGCACGGCAGTATGTCGTGAGGCTCCGGAACAGGCTCCAAAACCGAACAGACCTGTTCCAGCCCGGGACGGTGGTAGATCGGGATGCCGCCGAGGTGGTGTTCCGGCATTTGACGTCGCTTAACATGTATTTTGGTCTGGAAAATGTAAGTGTATGCTGCCTGCTATCTGCTGCACTGTTTCTGTTTCGAATGTTTTGACTTAGGGTTACTGTTACTTGTCTTCCTAGGCTCTGTTCTGGAAAGCTGCATCCGCCCTGGACAGCGCTGCGGGAAGCGAAGACGAACTTTTCTTGCGAGCGTACCGAGCGGGCAACCCCCCTGAAAGGCGCATCGACTGTAACCACAAATTGCGTCGTCCTGACCGCTGGGGTCACCCCTGCAGCTGGACTTAACGGTTGTGGAGGCGTTTTTGCAGAACTGGAACGGCAGAAGTGGGGACAGCCCCTCTTTAACTTGATCACACGGCCTTGCAAGGCACTTTTCACTCAGGTCTCTTCTCAAAAGCTTTCTTACAACAGTCCAAAGGTCCAAACTCGAACAAAACACAAGAAGATCCACACCAAGAAGAAGTACAATACCCTAAGATCAGCCGTTTAAATAGGCTGCAGCCTGACTCACCCTTGTCCCATTGATCGCCTAGGATCCCACCTACTGATTAAGACAACCTAACCCATCAAGCCTAGTTGATCTTCCTAACCACTCTCAATCCCTTCCCTCAGCACCAACCCCTAGGAACGTCCAACCTAGTCATTTCTGTAGCTGAACTGCTACTTCTAAACTGTGGCGGAACTGCCATGGCAGAACTGTCCCGGGGTGACTGCTAGCCCTACGTAATCCGTCCGGGACTGCCTCAAGCAGCATTCCCTCCCCTGATATCACTCTAGCCCTGGAGGTGACAAAATTGGTCGAGGCGACGTGGTTTGGGGTTACAGCTGTAACCACTCCCCTCCTCCCTTGACTTTTGTCCCCAAAAGTTAAACTCAATCTCCCCCACTGAACTTCTTCTGTCCCTGGTCTTTAGTTGTTAGCTAGTTGTTCCCAGAACTTTTCCAAAAAGTATCAACAAGAAAATCTTTCTCTTAACTGCCTGACTGGCTACTATGTCTGTAGACGTAGTGCTCAGAAACACAAAACAAGTGCCCATTGTTACTGCAGATCCATTTTATTTTTAATTTCCACAGCAAAACTGTTCAAGGACATCAAAATGTAAACTAACAATGTTGTTCCTCAAACAGGTCCCCCCTTTTTTTTCTTTTTAATCACAGCCATCAGCTGTTCTTTAAACCCAGCAGGACTGTTCAAAGAGCACTCGAATGTAAACCAGTGGTGCTGCACTTCAATCAGTTCCCCCCCCTTTTTTTTTTCCTCATAGCTAACAGCTGTTCTTTCACCCCTATAGGTCAAAGTGACCAGTTTGTCCTTGTTTGTCCCTTGTTTACCCCCCTTTTCTTCCCCAGGTCTCTATTGAGCTCAAAAAGTATCAAACGGAAAGTTCTTTTCTTTATCGACTGACTGAATACTATTCCTGCAGAAATAGTACCCAAGAACAAAATAGAACCAAAAACAAAATAAAAACCCACCCACTGCTGCTGCAGAAATACAGCAATACCAAACAAAACAACAATACAAAACAAAACAAAACCAGAAAATACCATATTGTATTTCGCGATCCATCCGTACCACTAGTCAATCGGTCTCCGAATGGTATGGTCGTCCTTTCCTTAGTTGAACGCCCGGCTTCTGTAGAAGTTCTGCCACTTCATTTCTTTCTCCTCTCTCCGCTGTAAGCAAGGTGATGAGGTCCACTCCCAATCTCTCCCAAGCTCTCAACGGTATATGCTGCCGTAATGGATGAAGTCCCTTAGGCGCTTTCTCTCTCCCATGCTGCCGTAATGGATATAGTTCCTTAGGCGCTTTCTGACTCTCTCTGCAGTTATGGCACGTCTGCCACACTTGCTCTTCCTCTTTTGATATATAACTCTTGCTGCTGTGCAGCTGCTGCACTCTTCTGGCTTAATCCTCTCCCGCCGATGTGCGCATTCTGTCTGTGGATATCTCGAACCACAGACTATCGTTGTTCCTCATTTGGCACCTGTCACCATTCTCTTTCTCTGCTCAAGTACTTGAGTGGGTGAGCATCTCCTGCTACCCTTCAATATCGTCGACTTCTTCTGTGCACTTTTGCCTCAGCTTGTCTCCCAGCAGGCAAATCCTTTCTTTCCAAATATTTCATTTGATCCTTATCCATCCATTGATCCACTTTTTCCCCCTTGATCTCTTGCAACAACAATAGTAGGCAAGAAATATGCAAAAACCTCACAAAATTCAAGTGTCCCCTACCACTGTTGAGTACTTCCATTGGGACAACAATGGTTGCACCTTGTCAGCTCTGATCTGGGGTTCCATAGTAAATCATGGACGAAGCGCTGTGGAACCACTGACTATTGGATGGTCCAGCGGAACTGGAAGCCTTGTCAGTGCATCCGCATTTGCGTTACTCTTCCCAGCGCGGAACTCAATCGTGAAATCAAACTCTTGTAGGCGGAGTGCCCACCTCATCAGTTTCCCCGTCAGTTTGGTACCCGTCATCAACCATTGTAAGGCTCTTTGATCAGTCTGCAGCACAAATTCCGTTCCGTAGATGTATGGCCGAAATAAGGTGCAAGCCCACACCACTGCTAGGCACTCCCCTTCCACTGCAGAATAATTCCTCTCAGCAGGATTGAGTCTTTTGCTGGCATAAGCCACCACATGCTCTCTCCCTTGCTCATCCTTTTGACAGAGTACTGCCCCCACAGCCTGGCTGCTCCAGTCTGTTTGCAGAATGTATGGTAAGTGTGGCTGTGGTGGAGCCAGGACTGGTTGATCGGTAATGCTTTTCTTCAGCCTCTCAAATGCTTGGTGGTGGCGTTCCCTCCATTCAAATGGCACATCCTTCTTCAACAACTCCGTCAGAGGTGCAGCGATCCTTGCATAGTCGCGCACAAATCTCCTGTAGTAAGAAGTAAGGCCCAGGAAGGACCGCAGAGTAGACACATCCACCGGTGGCTCCTGCATCTCCACTGTGGCTACCTTCTTCGGGTTCATTTTTATTTCCCCTTTCCCCACGATGTGGCCCAAGTACAGCAGCTCCTCGAACCCGAAGTCCGATTTCCTCGGGCTGATCCTCAGGTTGGCCTCCTTCAACCGCTGCAGCACTTCTGCCAATATCTCCTGATGCTTCTCCCAGGTTTCCGCATAGATGATGATATCATCTAGATACACGATCACTCCCTTCCAAAGCATTGGACCTAGCACCTCGTTCATCATCCTCTGGAAGGTCGCTGGGGCGTTACTGAGCCCGAAGGGCATCACTACGAACTCATACAGCCCCTCCTGGGTAATGAAAGCCGTTTTCTCCGCGGAGGCGGTGCTCATCCGGACCTGCCAATACCCCGACCTCAGATCCAGTGCGGTAAAGTATTTGGCCTCCGAAAACTGGTTGATCGCGTCCTCTATCCTTGGGAGGGGAAAGCTATCCCGGGTGGTCACCTTGTTAAGCTTGCGGTAATCGACGCAGAACCGCACCGACCCATCTGGCTTTGGGACTAGGACGATCGGTGAGGCCCATGGGGACTTCGACTTCCGCACCACTCCGTCCAGGAGCATCCTCGCCACCTTCGATTTCACCACCTGGTTCTCCGCAAAGCTGAACCGGTAGGGATTCTGCCTGATGGGGGGATGATCTCCGGTGGGGATCTCGTGGTATAGGATGTTGGTTTGGCCCACTTGATCCGAGGACCAAGCACAGGCGTCCGGATATTCTTCGAGCAAGTCCAGTAACTCCTTCCGTTGTTGTGGGGTAAGGTGGGAGCTGATTTTAAGGTTCTCTAGTTTTTCTCTAAGTGACACCTGTTCTTTTTCTTTTTCCTTCTCTGTGGCAAACGTTTTATTTTCTACCTCCGAAGTCCCTAGGGGAGCAACCCCTGCCCAAATTTGGTTTTCCTGCAGCTGAACTGCTGCCTGTTCAGTCCCTTGTAACCCCAAACTCTCTTCCCCTTTTTCTTTTCTTTTTCCATTTCCTGTTCTTTTCCCTTTCCCTTCTTTTTCTCTTGTATTTCTTTTTCCTTCTTCTTCCCTTTCTTCCCTTTCTTTTATCTCTTGTCTCATCAGAATTTCTGCCTCCACTTTTCTGCTGTGACTCAAACACTGTCTGGCCCAAGAGTCTGGCCACCGCCGATTCGCTCGTTCTATTTCTTGCCCTTGGCGTTTCATTCTCCATTCCTGCTCCTTGATCCGCCTCCCTGATCGACGCCATTGCTCTTTCCGTCCCCCACGTTTGCCTCGTCTCCTCCTTTTTCTTTTTCTTTTCTTTTGTCTTTCTGGACCGACCCACTTCCGCCACCCCTCCAGGTGTCGACGAAGGAGGACGTCGGTGGCCGGCCCACTCAAAAATCCGACGTTGTGTAGCTCACCACCCGAGGTGGCTCACTCCCTCCTTTCTCTCCGGTTGCGGCCGCTGCTGCTGGCACTCCTGCTGCAGGCACTCCTTTCGGTCTCCATGCTTGTGCACTCTCCCGGAAGTAATCCAAAAGCTTTTTGAGCTCCTCCTTTTCTTGTTGTTTTAGTGCCTCCCGCCTCCGCATGTATTCCTCTGTTACACCATTCCTTCTCCCCTGTTTTCCTTCCCTTTGCAGTGTTTCCTCCAAACTCCCTTCGTTCTCTTTTTGTATTTTCAAATGGTGCCCTCTTCTTGCATCCAGTAACTCCATCTCTTGCTGGTGGAGGTGTGAGGCTGCTGCCTCACTCATTCCGTTCTCCCGACGCATGGTGTAGCACTCTTGCAGCACCCTTGCTTGGTAGTATGTAAGCCGGAGGGTCGGTGGATGTCGACTGGCGGCGTTGGGCTGGTTCAGACCATCATGAGTCGTCCTTGAGTTTGGCTGCAAAAGTTTCCCGGTAGAAGAGGGTGGTTGGGCTGGTGCAGGACTGGATTCTTCGATGTGGCGGAGGGTCTGATAGACAGAGACGACTGCAGCAGTTGCAGGCGTTACAGATTGGATGAACTCGATCGGCACGCCACCCATGCGCTGTCCCGCCATGTACGGAGTGAGCTTTTTGAGCCCGTAGTCGATTTCGGTGCCGGTTTTAGCCAACCATGGAGTCCCAATGATTAGGGACAAATGCTTGTTCTCCACTACATGGCACGGTACCATTTGTTTGCATTGTCCAAGGGCAATGGGTAGAGCGGGGATGTACCCTACTGCCTGCCGAGTCTGTCCATTGCAGTCCCGGTAACGCCCTCTTGGTGCCTCCATTAGATGTGTTAATCCCGTTTGTGTTAGGAGTTTTTTGGATATCACACAGGCACTCGCTCCGGTGTCAATGATTGCTCCTGGCACTTTAGTTTCCATCACTTTGGCTGTGGCTGTTGTGACTGCAAATGTGCTTGTCCTGTCCACTTCTGCCATGGTGGTAACTGCCGGGATTTTTGCCTTGGGCACCCTCAATGCTTTCAGCCAAGCATCAATCAGCTCCGGATGATGTTGACAGAGTTTGGCCATGGAAACTTCCGCCGTCAGTCCTTCCACAAACTTCTTGGCTTCCGCTGTAGTAAACATGCGCTTCTCCTTTGGCTTCACTGTTGATTTCTTGACCATCTTCTTTTTCTTTGCCATGGTATTTCTGGGCGATGGTACTTGCATCGGTCTATGCATCAATGGCAACATCACAACTGGTTTGGATCCTTGTGGCACATTTTCTGGTTTTGGCACACCTTCTGGTTTCGGCACATCTTCTAGTTCAGGCAGTTGCTTTGGAATCTCTTTTGGCTCTTTCTTTGTTTCAGGGTCTGGCTCTTCTTTCGGTTCCTCCATTTCAACATCTTCTGCAGTGGTTGGTTGCGGATCTGAGGGTATTGGACTGGTATCCATCGGAGTCCCTCCATTGCTTCCTTCGACACTGTCCATTGCTCCGTTATCGACATCCATAGCAGAGTACAAGATTGATGCCAGAACTTCCTCTGGTTCCTCCATGGCTGCTGTCACTGGGTCGGTCTGCTCGAAATCCATAATAAACTCATCGTCAAGTTCTGCTTGGAAGCTCTGCACCCGGTTGGGACAATTTCTTCTGTAATGTCCAAGGCGTAAGCAATGCCAACACGTGACTTCGCTCATGTTTATCCGTCCACTCCTTCTCCTCCATTCACTTCCTCTGTGGTTTCCCCGGCCTCTTTCCCCATTGGTAGGTATTCGATCCACTCCAGTGTCTCCACCAGTAATGCCATGGCTCACCCTTGCCAGCTCGGGTTCTTCCGATTGTCGAATATCTGCTACCCTTTCTGTCAAGGCGGAGATCATCCTTCTGAGTTCGCTATACTGCCGCCCAGATATTCTCACTTGCTGCTCCACTCCTCAAAGTCTTGAATCCGTCACAATTTTGTGATCACGCATTTCCTTCCTTAGGCTGTCAATTTGCCCATTTACTCTCCGATCCATAACGCCCACTTCTGCCAAAACAGGCTCCAATGCTGCATGCTCCTGCAGTTCTCCCATCAGTTCGGTTGCTGGGACCGTCACTTCCTTCTGGGTGGAACTGGGGTCCACTTGTCTCTTCTCAACTTGTCTGGCTCTGGCACTGACTCCTTCCAAAGTATCCTCCGTGGGTGCATGAAGTATGGGTGTCAACTCCCCCTGAGCTCCATCCTTGTTCGATCGAAGTAAGGACCCATCTGCCACGGCTGGATTGCCTGGTACTCTGTTCGCTTCCACTTGCTGTTGCCCTTGGGATGGCACAGATGTATACTCGTCCACTGTTTCATCACCCTTCCGGCTTTGCTCCAAGGTATGGGCTACTGGTGTTGCTGGGGCAACTCCAAACCAGGCCAGCATGTCCGTTTGCAACTTCTGCCACGTCCTCAATGGGTTTGGCACTCCTTCCACAAGGGCTGGATGTCTGGATATCCAATTGTCAACCCATGACCGAGCCTCCCTGGTTGTATAGCGGACCAGTCTCTCTATCCTCTCGTCTTCGTGTGGCTGCACTGCTGGGGGTACGTTCCAGCCAGAGCCTTCAGCGAGGATCCCATAGGAACGTAACCAGGTGGCCACATCTTCTGCCTCTGCACCCGTAAATGCGGGTAAATGACTGTTAGTCAACCGATTAGGAAGTCCTTCTGCTAGATGTATCATGGCGCCGCCACTGCCTGGAGTCGGTGGACAAACTGGTGGTGGAACAGGAGGTCTTGGTGGAACGGGTGGAACAACTGGACCAGGTGGCACAATTGGAGGAATCTGGGGGAGACTGGCAGCAAAGGCAAATGGGTTCAGTGGTGGATGTACTGGGGGCACAGGCTCTTCCTCGAAACTAGAGGATGTCTCCCTCTTGTCTCTTTCCCCTTCAGGTTTGTCTTCGTCGGAACTGGAACTCGAGGGCTCGTTGGTAGCGCCTCCATTTCCTCCGTTCCCTGCAGCAACACTGCTCTCTTCTTCCTCTTCTTGTTTGACTTCTTCCTTAACCACAACTTCTGGCTCAACAAAGGCTTCCTCCTCTTCTTTGGTCACTCGTCTTGCTTCGTCTTCTTCTTTTACTTCTTCCGCAAGCACTTCTTCCTCCTCTTGGACAACCTCGGCTTCTCCTTGGTCAGTAACGCCAACGAGGTTTCCTTCTTGTACCTCCCTTCCAGTGGGGTCAACACTTGCTTGCTCTTCTTCTTCTTTAACGACAGCAACCACTTCGTCGTCTACCTCTGCCCTCGTAACCTCGTCTCCAGCAGCTCTGTCTTCTTGTCTTGCTTCACGTTCTTCAGGAACACTCTCGACCATCACAACCTCTTTCTCGTCAACCTCGTTCACTTCCTCGTTGTCCCAGCCGCCAAGAAAGTCTTCCTTCAACACCCCTTCGTCGTCAACAAGACCAGCCTCAGAAAAAGCACCAACACTTCCTTGTGCCTCAGAAACCTCAACGTTCACTCCTTCTGCACCACCAAGGCCTTCTTCCTCGTTTGGTTCTTCTTCCTCGTTCACTTTTTCCGTCAAGATCTTCTTTTTCCTTCAGCGCCGCCACAGATCTGAGTGGCAAGTCTCCCTTCTGGTCGTGATCCTTCTCTTTTACCCTCTGTTCTCCTCCAAACCTCGGATAAGTACTGCCCTTGCTTCTTTTTCCACCTTATGCAGTTCGTCACTCTTTCTTGTATTTGTTCTCGACCTTGCTGCAGCCCAAACAAGACAAAAGCGACCCAACAGCAGTTCTGACCTAACCTTAGGTTAAGATCCCACAAGATCCCGAAACCCACAAAGCTTTTTCGCCTTCTCTTCACCCTTGTGAGCGACCCAAGCTCGACCTTGTACCCTTTTGAAACGTATCCACCCCTGTGGGTCCTTCTCTTCACTCTTGCAAGAGCTTACTCCGCTTCTTTTCTCACTCTCAGGTCTTGCTCGTCCAGACTGCCCACTTATAACGACTGCCAGAGCCGTAGTGCACGTCTGCTGCAGCACAGCTAAAAAGTGTGCGCGCCTGGGCTCCGAAACCAACAAATTGCGTCGTCCTGACCGCTGGGGTCACCCCTGCAGCTGGACTTAACGGTTGTGGAGGCGTTTTTGCAGAACTGGAACGGCAGAAGTGGGGACAGCCCCTCTTTAACTTGATCACACGGCCTTGCAAGGCACTTTTCACTCAGGTCTCTTCTCAAAAGCTTTCTTACAACAGTCCAAAGGTCCAAACTCGAACAAAACACAAGAAGATCCACACCAAGAAGAAGTACAATACCCTAAGATCAGCCGTTTAAATAGGCTGCAGCCTGACTCACCCTTGTCCCATTGATCGCCTAGGATCCCACCTACTGATTAAGACAACCTAACCCATCAAGCCTAGTTGATCTTCCTAACCACTCTCAATCCCTTCCCTCAGCACCAACCCCTAGGAACGTCCAACCTAGTCATTTCTGTAGCTGAACTGCTACTTCTAAACTGTGGCGGAACTGCCATGGCAGAACTGTCCCGGGGTGACTGCTAGCCCTACGTAATCCGTCCGGGACTGCCTCAAGCAGCATTCCCTCCCCTGATATCACTCTAGCCCTGGAGGTGACAAAATTGGTCGAGGCGACGTGGTTTGGGGTTACAATCGACCCCATACTCGATTCCATTCAGGTGACACCTCCAGGACTGACCAGGAAGGGGAGCACCAACCTGGGGGACATGGAATACCCCTACATGGTGCCTACAGGTGAGCAGTCCAGCATCAGGTTCAAATTAGGTTGTTTTTCTCTCTGGCCTCTCATTCACATTGTATCTTTTGCAGAACTCCTTCGTGATCGCCAGCTATTGCCTCATCTGGACCAGCTCAGAGAGGAGGTTGCAACCATGCACGAGGTTGATCTAGATCTGAGCAGAACGTTCGACTGGAGCATCGAAGCTGCAAGTCTTCCAGCACCTGATCCTGCACAAGAGATTTTGCCTGAAGCTACACTTCCAACCGCAGATGAACCTGAATCTGAACCTGAACCTGAGGGATCCTCTGAGCAGCTGCCGGAAAACCCGTGGAGTATGACGGACGAGGAGTCTGTTTATGAACCTGAACCTGTGCTTCACCCTGGTGGAAGAGGCTCCCCCCCAAACATGTTCAGACCTGCTGGAGCTGGTGGAAGAGGGCCACCCCCCAAGCTGTTCAGAGCCGCTGAAGCTGGTGGAAGAGGGCCACCCCCCAATCTGTTCAGAGTCGCTGAAGCTGGTGGAAGAGGGCCACCCCCCAATCTGTTCAGAGCTGCTGAAGCTGGTGGAAGAGGGCCACCCCCAAACATGTTCAGAGCTGCTGAAGCTGGTGGAAGAGGGCCACCCCCAAACATGTTCAGAGCTGCTGAAGCTGGTGGAAGAGGGTCACCCCCAAACATGTTCAGAGCTGCTGAAGCTGGTGGAAGAGGGCCACCCCCAAACATGTTCAGAGCTGCTGGAGCTGGTGGAAGGGGGAATGTTGGTGGATGGGAATTCGGGGGAGGCGGCAGGAACAGGAACAGAGCAGGTCAGGGTGGTCAGGGTGGTCAGGGTGGCCAGGGTGGTCAGGGTGGTCAGGGTGGTCAGGGTGGCCAGGGTGGTCATGGTGGTCAGAGGCAGGCAAACCCCAGACCCCCATTGATGGACAGGTGGCCAATGGATTTTGATGGACAACCTTGCATCAACGACAGTGAGGGGTACCCTCGGCGCAGGCAGGCCCCCTTGCGAAGGATCATGTCTGAACGGAGCAGGGAACAGCGCAGAACTGCCCAGCGAGAGAGAGCCAACATGCAGACGGAGTACGCCTTCTTCCCCGACTTCATGTAGTGAATCCGCCTGCAGACCTCTATTGTGGGCTGCTGGCTGTGAACCGCAAGCCTGAAACGGCTTGGAGGGAAAGAATAGACGACTTGGAAGCGAGACAAAGGGAGTTCAATCCCAAAGTAAGGTTACAAGAACGTTCAAACCCCAAGAACTTATAGAATACCCTAGCAGCCTTGATCCTAACTGATCATAGGCTGTAACATCAGTCTGCATCACTGCTGCAAGGCATCAGACCTTGCAGTCCTTTCAATCAGAGCCCAGCTCAGCCCCACGGCCATTCCTGTGGTGCTGAGCGACCTTCTAGAACATTCTAGCTGCCAGCTCAGTAGTCCACGTACTACTTCACTGCCAGCACACCCTGACTGACTGTATGCTGCCTCAGGGCAGCCAGCCTCCTACTTAAAGTACTGCAGGACTGTCAGCAAGCCTGCTGACGTACTGCAGGGCTGTCAGAAACCCTGATTCGCTACATTCCTCCCCATCTGAACTGCAGTAGCCCCTTACTGCACTTTGACTGAAATAAATCAACCTTTTAGGGAAATTCCATAGCTCAATAAAGATCTGAAAACTCATCATCAAATCAAACCCTACTCCCTTGTAGGTCTAATAAAACATCAACAACCAAAGAACCCTGCTGCACCCTTGAACTGTTTTCTGCAGCTTCTCACTTCCTTGGCATATAAAACATAACTAGAAACAGTGTTATTCTCAAGGTCTCAACCCTTGCAAATATAAAAACCTCAATCAGTAGAAAACAAGTCAAATGACTGATCAGCAGTTTTCCAAAATAAACACTGCTTATCAGCCCACAAAATCCTAGCAATCAGTAAAAATGTCCCATATCAGAATATACTATTAAGCTGCAGCAATAACCCACATTCTGTTGCAGATATCAAAAATGTATCTAGTTGGCAGGTTTATTAAGAATCTCTGAAAAATACTCTGCCTGTCCCATAAGCACTTAAGAAAAGGGACAAAATGATATTACTCCCTCAGAAAATTCTTCTTTTCCAAATTCCACCAAGTCAAGAAACATAACAAGTTTCATTCAATCAGCCTAATATGTTCTGCCTCAACTGGCAGCTCCCACTGCAAATCACATTTCAATAAAAACCAAACATTCCTTCAAATGACCTGCAGCAAACTGCACTAGTCACCTGCACCCTGTGAGATCACCTCATCTAGACTCCTCTTCTTTGCTGACCCAGATTTCTTAGAAGGTATAACCTCCCACTCAACAATCCGGTGTGGTGCTGCATTACGGTTTGTCTGATTTCTTCCTGCAGTGCTCTTAGGCAACTCCAATCCTGCAATCCGAAGTGTTGTCATGACTCTTGCTGGAGGGACTGTCAAGCCTGGATGTCTCCTTACCATCCTGCACAATCCACATTCTCCAAACTGAGCAGGTCCTGGACTTGCTACCTTCAGAGAAATTGGACAGTTCGCCTGCATCCTTCCCTCAGCATCCTGCTGAATGGTGGTATCATAGGCATACCACATCCTCATCCAACATACAGATTTGCAGCAGACCCTGTGCTGTCCACAAGGGAATGTGTACACTGGTCTGTTGCAGGTCTTGAAACACAGAGTGCATCCCATGCTTGACTCTGTCAACCCTTCCACAGGGTTTAGCTGCACTTCTGGCAGTAGCAGTGTCTGATTTGGAAGTATTCTGTCAACAGAATTGCTGTTCCACCTTGCTTCTTCTTCCTTAACATCAGCCACCTTTTCCTTTCCTGCAACTGACTTTCCTTCACATTCCATTACTCTTCCTGAGATCGCATCTGCATCTCTGAGCTGTGTCCCTTGCACCACTTCTGGTATATTTGCTGCCCACTCGCGCCAACGATAATTTTGAGCACGGGCGGCCTGCAACTCAGTTCTTGCTTTCCGAAGCTGTGCGGACAGATTTGCTGCTGATGCTGCCCTGGAGCTCAACAACTTGAAAGCCTGTTCCACCTGATCCTCGGTCTCTTGAGCGTGGTCTACCATTCCTGCTCACGCGAACGATAAAGAGAAAATGACACTCTCCCTTTTCTTCTTCAGTTTTTACTGTGCTTTCCGACTAGGACGTCGCCTCATTGCGGTCCCTTCACTCCTTTGCTGATAGTCACGTAGTATATCTCGAGCATTCTGCAAATGTTCTGCAGGTTCCCATGTGTCCTCAGATTGATCATATCCCTGCCATCGAACAAGGTACTGCTTCCTGCCTCTGACAGTTCTGTCTGCCAGAATTCTGTCCACCTGATATTCCTCTTGACCATCCACAAGTTCAGGTTCAGGTTGCCACCTGGGTGCCTCCCTTGCTGGAAAGCTGCCCACCTGATCTTCAAATGCAGGTTTGAGCTTGGACACATGAAACACATCATGTATCCTCCAATGACCTGGCAGTCTCAACCTGACTGCAACTTCAGAGAGCTTCTCAGTGACTTCAAATGGTCCACAGTACTTTGCTGACAACTTTCTGCTCAACACTGCAGGTAGGGGTAAGTCTTTTGTGGCCAGAAAAACTTTTTCGCCTGGCTCAAAGCCCCCTCCCCGCCTGGTTTCGTCCGCCACCTGGCGTTGACGTGCCTGAGCAGCAGCAATATTGTGTCTGCATTTTTCCAAATCAGATTGCCAAGTAGTCCACCAATCATCCACTGCTGGGCAGGCTGACACAGCCACAGCACTTGCAGGAGTCCTTGGGTTCTGCCCATTCATCAAATAGAAGGGGGAGAATCCAGTAGTAGCATTGACACTGGAGTTGTAAGCAAACTCAGCAGCTGCCAAGTGCTGATCCCAATCTGTTCCTGCAGGTTCAACATAACTGCGCAGAATTTCCTGCACTGTTCTGTTAGCCCTTTCAGTCTGACCATCTGTCTCAGGATGATAACTGCTTGACATTGCCAATCTTGTTCCAACCTTCTTCCAAAGAGACCTCCAAAAATTGCTAGTGAAACGAGTATCCCGATCAGAAACAATTTCTTGAGGTAACCCAAAGAAACGAACCACATTCTGGAAAAATAAATCTGCTACCCCTGCAGCAGTAACTGTCTGCTTAGTAGGAATAAGTCTGATCATTTTTGTGAACCTATCCACAACCACCAACAAATAATCTGACCCAATTCGAGTTCTAGGTAAAGGCCCAACAAAGTCAAGTGAAACACTGGTCCACCTGCCATCAGGAATAGGCAGGGGCTGCAGCTTACCCAAAGGCCTCTGATTAGAAGCCTTATTCCTTTGACATGAAATGCAATTCCGGACATACTTGTGCACTGACTCGGAGATGTGAGGCCAGAAATAATGCAACTGCACCCTGACAAGGGTCTTCCTTCTGCCCAAATGTCCTGCCAATGGGGACTCATGGCAGTCATGCAGTATCTTCTCTCGGAGCCCATCTGCTTCAGGAATCCACCATTTCCAAGCATTCCCAATTCTTCTCCAGAGCCTTTGCCCATCCCATTTCACATGTCCAGGTCTGTATCTTGCAGTGATCAACTGCTGACACAGTGGATCTTTCGAATAAGCTGTCTGCACCTGTTGCAGGAATCCTTCTGCAACTTCCAGCCTAGCCTGAGCATTCATTTCAGACTTTGTTTCCTCCACTTGATGTGTGGCCCTGCTCAGAGCATCTGCCACCACATTGTCTCTGCCTGGTCTGTACTTGATCTCGAACTTGAAAGATTGCAGAGTCTCCATCCATCTTGCTTGCCTCTGCGACAGGTGAGGCTGAGTATGCAAAAACTTGAGGGGTGCATGATCGGTGTGCACCACAAACTCCTCTGCATCCAAATAGTGTCTCCAGACCTTCAGAGCATGCACAACTGCTAGCAGCTCCTTTTCATGAGTAGCATAGTTGAGTTCTGCAGGTTGCAGCTTCCTGCTTTCAAATGCAACTGGCTGCTGACCCTGTCCCTTGTCCTGAGTTAGGACTGCTCCTATTGCATAGTCCGAAGCATCAGTGGTCACTTCAAACTTCAGACTTGGGTCAGGCACCAATAGTACCGGTGCAGACATCAATGCCTCCTTGATATCCTGCATGGCTGCAGCTTCTGTCTCAGTCCACTTCCACTCTGCATCCTTTCTGAGTAATGCAGTCAAAGGCTTGGCTCTGGCAGAGAAGTCCTTTATGAACCTCCTGTAGTAGTTTGCCAATCCCAGAAAGGACCTGAGATCCTTCACTGATGTCAAGGGTGGCCAATCTCTGATAACCTGCACCTTGCTCTGCAACACCTGTACTCCTGCAGCACTTAACTCATGCCCCAGAAACTCAACTTGATCTCTGCAGATCTCACACTTTGAAGCTGATGCATACAACTTCTGTTCCCTCAACCTCTGCATCACTTTCCGCAAATGAACTTTGTGTTCTGCCCAATCTTTGCTAAAAATCAAAATATCATCCAAGTAAACGATGCAAAAGACGTCCAGAAAATCATGCAGCACATGATTCATCGTGTTCATAAAAGTGGCAGGGGCATTCGTCAGCCCAAAAGGAAGAACAACATACTCATAAAGGCCATACCTGGTGCGGAAGGCCGTTTTCTCACAATCTGCAGGATCCAACCGCACCTGATGGTAGCCTGAGCAGAGGTCAATCTTGCTGAAGCAGCGTGCTCCCTGAATCTGATCCAGCAACTCCTCTACCCTCGGGATAGGATACCTATTTTTCACCGTTAGTTTGTTAAGTGCCCGAAAATCCACACACATCCTAAGTTTCCCATTTTTCTTAGGAACAAACAAAACCGGCGAACCCCATGGAGACTTGCTAGGTCTGATAAATCCCTGCTTCAGCAGCTCTGCTAACTGCTTTTTCAGTTCTTCTCTTTCTGCAAAACTGGCCCTATAAAGCCCCTTTTTTACTGGTTCTGCACCTTCCACCAACTCAATCTTATGATTCACACCCCTGTCAGGAGGTAACTCCTGCGGCAGTTCCTCTTTAAACAAATCCTGAAACTCCTTTCTGATCTGTTTTTCTAACTCAGCTGCCTCTTTTCCTTCCTCTGACAAGGTTTCTGCAACACTGCCTTTTACTGCATCAGTACTTTCCACATTATTAATCAAATGTTCCTCCTGAACTTCCCGAAGATTTACCAAATACATCGGCATACCCTTGCGGGCTGCCCGAGCAAACTCTTTGGCGGACATCATATCCAAATCTTCAGTACTGCAATCCTCTACTCTACCTGTCTGCATTCTGAGTTTGACTACTCCCTGAGGTGTCTGCAAAACCAATTTCTTCTTCTGCCAATCTATCATAGGGTTGTGTTTACTCAGCCAAGACATACCTAACACCAGATCATACCTGCCTAGTGTCACTGCATACATCTTTTCCTCTGAAACAAACCTCCCCATCTTGACACTGGCCTGCAGTTCTTTTTCTACCTTCTCTGAAGTCTTGCCATCTGCTAACTGCACTTCAGTAACCACCTCAGAAGCCTTTGCCTGAATGTCATTTTCTAGCAACCAATCTTTCGAAACAAAATTGTCGGTTGCTCCACTATCTAACAAAATTCTTGCAAAACAACCTGCCACAGCCCCTGTGGTCTTCAACAATCCTTGAGTCCCCACTTGGACTCCTCTCAACTTCAAAACTGGGGGTACACTTGAACAAACACTCTTAAGGGAATCTGCACTAAGTTTCCCCTGTTCAAGCTCCTCTCTCACTGAAAAATCTGATGTGTCTGCCCTCAGATCACCATCAGTACTTTTACACTCCGTAACATTGTGCAGCTCAGGTTCAGGCTGTACACCTCCCAAACCTGCACTGCCCGACATCACCTGCAGGCTGGGTGTGGCTTCACTTGGCTCATCACCTCCTGCCTCAGAGACCAGAGTGGTTGTGGCTTCACTCAGCCCACAACCCTCCTTCGTTGTCTCTATATCCTTCACCAGACATTCTGCAAATGTGGCTACACAAGGCCCTCCACCTGCAAAATTCAACACTGACACTGCAGGATCCCCTTCAGGTATGGCTACCCATGGCTCTGTACCTGCAAGGTTCTCCATCTTCTTCTTCTTCTTCTTCTCCTTGGCTGAGGCTACACGTGGCTCTCCAACCTTGGAGTTCTGCTTTAAAATTCCTGCTACCCCCCAATTGGTAGCCTCTCTGTGTGGTGGGCTGCACCGGCCATCCCACACTCCACTTCTATCCTCCTCCGCCAGGATTTCTCGGCCAGCAGTCTCTCCAGACTCTGGCCTCCTCAGTTTTCCTGACAGTCTGCAGCAAAATGTCCTTTCTTGCCGCAGTTGTAACAATCAACATTCGCTGCAGAGTGACCTGCATCCATTCTGCTCCTTCTGGCAGAGATACTCTCTCCAGATCTTCTGTTCTGCCTCTGTCTGCGAGGACTACCACTGCGTCCTCTGCTTTCACTGCGACTGTCGCTTCGGTTTCTACCAACATCAAAACCCACGCGGTTACGCTGGAGGCCATCAACCTCCATGCGGTCCCCTAATTGTGGTGTATATTGGTGTGGTGTATACCTATCACGATCTGCGTCAGTTCTGCCACGACCAGCACTGCGACCTCGACTCTGCGATCTTCCTCTGCTGTAGGATCGGCCTCTGCTGTAAGATCGGCCTCTGCTCTTTGATCTGTCTCTGCGTGATCCTTCACGCCTGCCTCTGGGACTGTGACCTCTGCGTCCCTCTCTGCGGTACGCCTCAAGTGGACCTTCCCAAGTGGCGGCGAGTGCTATCGCACGCTCCAGATCTGCAGGATCTTCCATTTCAACCTTAGTTCGCAGACGGTCATTCAGGCCCTCTACAAAACGAAACAGCTGCTCTCCAGCGTTGCTGTCATTGATCTGCAGCATAAGTCTTCTGAACTGATGCACATACTCAGCAACGGTAGATCGTCCCTGCCTCAGACGAGACCATTCTCGCCTGAAGTCTTTGTTCTCATTCGTTTTACCAAACTGCTGTCTCAGTGCTGTTACCAAAGCTGGAACGTCCTGTGGCAGATTCAACTGTCCCGCCATCGCAGCTTCATACCGACCTCTCCACCAAGTGCCTGCTGCTCCTCTCAAGCATCCTGCAGCCACTAGTACCTGCTGTTCCCTGTCCCTGGTTGCAGTAACATCAAAGTATGTCTGCAACTGGACTTGCCACTCATTGAGGGGAACATCATGTGGATCACCATACCACATGTCAGGGCCTTTTGCCCTAGCTCTGCCCAGAGCTGCGGGAGGTTGCTGCTGTGCCATCCTGTTGTGCACTGCGTTCCGAGCTGCGTCGTCCATCTGCACGTTCACGTTGGCTGCTACGTGTCTCAGGTGCTGGACCTCTTCCTGCATGTCCAAAATCATCTGCCTCAATCCCTGCACGTCGAAGGGATCTGGGGCCGGCATTCCTATCTGCGGTTGCTCGTCCTGTCCGGCCATCTCTGCGCTGCTCTCTGCGTTCTCTTTCCTGCTGTCCTCTCAAGCGATTCCTGTATATATTGCAGTTGGGATCAGTACACTCTGTGTATCTGAAGTACCCTGGACCCTGTTCTGCTCTGCGGTGACCGTGAGGGGGTGCTCTCAGAGCGCCTGGTTCCAACACTGCCAAAGGGTGTCTGACAGGTTCAAGAATATGTACAGGCTGAGCAAAACGAAGAGGAGAAGGTAAACGAACCACTGTATCAGGAAAACGCAGTGTGTGTGGCAGCACCCTTTCTGGGTGGTTCTCTCCTGAGTCCTCTGAATAAACACTCGTCTCAGAGTCAGAAACCACTTCAATAACTCTGTCGCTACCACCAGAAGGTCTGCCGAAACTCATACAATCAAACTCGACGAAACAACAGCTGCGTCTGTGACTTTTCAAGTCTGCTTCCCTGAACAGCGCAAAAACTGCGTCTGTGTGCTGCGCCTGTGCGCTGCTTCTGTGTGCTGCTCACAGCACTCTCCAGTTCTATCTCTCCCAAGGCTGTGGGGCCTTCCAAGGTCCTCCAGCGACCCTGCACAGTCTTGCTGCGCCCCTGCTCCGAAACCAATGTAGTGAATCCGCCTGCAGACCTCTATTGTGGGCTGCTGGCTGTGAACCGCAAGCCTGAAACGGCTTGGAGGGAAAGAATAGACGACTTGGAAGCGAGACAAAGGGAGTTCAATCCCAAAGTAAGGTTACAAGAACGTTCAAACCCCAAGAACTTATAGAATACCCTAGCAGCCTTGATCCTAACTGATCATAGGCTGTAACATCAGTCTGCATCACTGCTGCAAGGCATCAGACCTTGCAGTCCTTTCAATCAGAGCCCAGCTCAGCCCCACGGCCATTCCTGTGGTGCTGAGCGACCTTCTAGAACATTCTAGCTGCCAGCTCAGTAGTCCACGTACTACTTCACTGCCAGCACACCCTGACTGACTGTATGCTGCCTCAGGGCAGCCAGCCTCCTACTTAAAGTACTGCAGGACTGTCAGCAAGCCTGCTGACGTACTGCAGGGCTGTCAGAAACCCTGATTCGCTACACTTCACCATCCAATTCCCGATAACCTTCGCCTCCATGCCCCATCTGAATCAGTTCGTGCAAAACGTGTATCTGCAGAACTGTTACGCTCTCCACAGAGTCCGTGAAGGCCTCTTCCACCATCAGACCCGTTTGGAGGACCGAAACGTAATGAGTGTAGTGATTCGGCAGAATCAAAGGCGATTCAGGCAGACCTGCAGGCTTGCAGAACTGGCAGTGATTGGGCTGACAGATTAGGCTGCAGGTTGACTGCTATGATTCTGCAGAAGCAGGAATGGTTCAGGTCCTTCAGACCTGCAGACTAAAGGACTGGTAGTCAGCAGATTGGCAGACTGACGAAGTGGCAGAGTAGTCGGGCTGACAGGGTTGCTGATGGCAGACAGGTGCTGGCAGCGTTGCAGAACGTGGGCTGCAGAGCTGGCAGGCACAAGGTTCTAGAAGGTCTTAGGTGGCAGACTCAGGACCGCAGTACCGTGCAAGGTGTCTGAGGCTGCATGTCATGAAAGGGGACTGAAAGGAACTTGGTAGTTTGATGGTCTGCAACACTGATGCAGACTGATGTTATGGCTTAGGATCAGTTTGGATCAGGGTTGGAAGAAACGGTATAAGTTGTTGGGGCTTGGACATTCTTGTAACTTAACCTAACCTTAGTTTGGAACCTGATCTCGCCCTTGAACCTTGCTAGGTTCAAGTGTCTCTCCCATGGTCGTTCAATAGAACGGCAGTTCAGACTGGCAGACCGGCAGGGTCGCAGTCTTCAGTGTATTGAAGCAGAAAAAGCGATCTGCAGGGCAGAATCGTTACAGTGGTTTCGGAGCAGGCTTGTGACAAGATCACAAACGAGTCTGGCAGGCTGCAGAGGCAGCAGTATGCGCGGCAGGCGCGCAGTGAGAAGGCGCAGAGGCGCAGGACACTAGCAGGCACACAGCACAGTGCAAAGCAGAGGTTTGCAAGGCAGACAAACGCCAGTGCTTTGCAGATTTGCAGTTATCTATTGGAGTGTTCGAGTGTGCTGTGTGGAGGAAAGTCGCTGAATCAGCGACAGGAGTAGAATGGGCGCAGTGTGTGTAAGAACACTGTGGCAGACAGATTTCGCAGAAGTGATGTGTAGAGCGCAGGGCAATACATTGGAGTATGTAGAAGCGCAGCTTACACACAGGCGCGCAGCATTGTCAAGCGCAGCACGACTATGCAGCGTCGCAGGAGACGTTGGGTGGCGCAGCATTTGGAGGATTGCGTCGCAGGTGTAGAACTGCGCAGCAGATCCAGGAATGCGCAGCAGATCCAGGATTGCGCCGCAGATGCAGAGTTGTACCGCAGATGTGGAATTACGCTGTTGATACAAGGTTGCGCAGCGAATATGGAAATGTACCGCGTGCAGGATTGCGTCGCAGACAGAACGTGCGCAGGTTTTGCTAGAAGTGCGCAGCGAATGTTGGCACTGCGTAAGTGGATGATGTGACGCGCAGCAGCCACAGGAAAGCGCTGCACATGCGAAATTGCACTGCAGACGACAGAATTACGCTGCGTGCAGCGGATTGCAATGTCGATGGGACATTTCGCGCAGATGCAGGCTGGGCAGCCTATGCAGGATGCAGGGACTGCGCAGTGTTTATGGAACTGTGCAGCTCTTGATGGAAGTTCGCAGACGATGTTGGGACTGCGTGTCGATTGAAGGAACAGCTGATGCAGGGATCGCGCAGCTGATGCAGGGATCGCGCAGCTGACGCAGGAACGCGCAGCTCTGTGCAAGGTCGGCACAAGGTGCAGGATCGGATGGACTTGCACAGAACGTGGCAGGTTGTATGCGAGAGTGAGAAGTGCGCAGCACACATTAAGTTGCTGCGACCAGGAAGAGTTGCAGTGTACGCAGTGAGTGCGATTGATGCAGGCATCGCTTAACTGACTCAGGTTGAGCGCAGGTTGAGCGTAAGTTGAGCGCAGACGCGAGATGCAAGAGTGTTACGTGCTTGCAGGGTTACATTTGAGCGATCTGATCATTTCGTTGGTTGATTGAAGTGACTTTAGAAGTAGTGAGCTTCAGATTGATTTCAGGATCAGGTGATCTATGATCTTCTGATTGCAGTACACATTCTGGAAAAGATGTTTGATCACTTTATAAAGGATTTCAGAGTTGCAGTCAAATTTTCAGGCTGAAGTGAGGGAGATGTTCTGAAAGGCTTTGATTGATTACAAGTCAGTGGTGAAAATTCTGGAAAGAGTCTTTGAGACCAGGCAGATTTTTCAGGAAGTTTTGATATATTCTTTCAAAAGTCTGGTGTTGATATTTGACAGCTTTATCGATCAGAAGTTAGGATTTTTCTGATCAGGAGTTCCTCCTTGTTTGCTTGGATTTGTGCATTTGTTAGTGGAGATTTATCCTTGGCTCAGTGGATTTGGGCAGTAGTGGTGACTTATCATTTCAGAGTGTTGAAGGTTGCAGTGGAAAAATTCTTGGCTTTAGTGGCAGGTCAGAACATGTGTCACATCAGCTTTGATGTGATTGTGCATACATATTTTGGATGTTTGTACATCAGGAACACTTGCTACATTTGTGTTGATTGTGGGAACATTTTCAGGTGTTTCAGTGAATGCACAATAGCTTGAGGGAATTTTTCAGAGTCGTTTCTGAACTTGAAATGAGGAGAACTGAAGGTCAGAACTTATTTTAGAGTTGCTTGCAGGAAGCTAAGGCACTTTTCAGTTCTACTCTATTGGTCAGTTGAGGTATAGTGTTTGTGTTTCTGTTGAAGGGTTGTCTTGTCTTTTTCTTGATGGACCCTATGGTATATTGCTCTGATTTCTGAATAGACCAGTGGCAGGTTATTCTCAGAAGAATGTCAATGACAAGAAGTTTTCGTTCTATAATAGACTAGTGGCAGATTATTTTCTGTTGTTTGGTGGGACAAATGACAGAGTATCAGTCTTTTTATAGATCAGTGGCAGATCATTTTCTGTTGTTGGCAGGGCAGATATTAGGTGTGTTGGCAAGGTATTTTTCTGTGGCAGCCTTGCTTGACAGGTCAGAAAAAGATGCAGATTTTTGAAGGGACCAATAGGTCCATGGAACTCTTCGTTAGTAGGCTGAGTGATAGTGGTGAATTGAAGAAATGTTTGGTATAGCAGTAGCTGGTCTTTTCTTCTATTATGGGTGTTCTGAGATAGGACATTTGTTATTTTCCGCTAGCAGAAAGTTTTCAGTCAGATACTTTGATATGAGGGCAGATTATTTTATTAAAGGATGCCCCTTATTGAGCAGAAAACAGTTGCTAGTGATTAGAGAATTTTCTGGAAGGGAACAATACTCAATTGTGGTAGTATTGTTAGAGACTGAATTTTCAAAGATAGTCTAGGGAATTCTGGAAATTAAGCTGTTTGAAAATACTGATTGTCTTTCAAAGAGAAAAGAAATCAGATGGGGAGGTTGAAGTGTCAAAGCAGTCACATCCTACCCATTGATTAAGAGGGTATTTTCTTTGGTTGATGGCAGCATTTTCTCGGTACTAGGTTTTTATTTCAACAAGACTTTGGTGGTAGCAGAGTTGGTTGAAGAAGCTTGGTCTTAGAGAAAAGAAATTTCTGGTTACACTCTTGGTTATTTGTCTTTGAGGTGTTGGAAAATAGGTTTTCAGGTTATATCTCATTCTGGAAGTTTATTCAGGTTTCCAGAAAATTTCAGGACAGTTATTGAATTAGCAGTGGTACTCTGGAGGCATAGAAAAAGTGCAGCAGACTATAGGGCAGATGGCTGAACAAAAGAGAAGTTTTCTTTGCTTGTTTGGTATAGTTCTGTTCTTCCTTTTTCATTTGGATGAAGAGTGGTTGCTGATTTTCAAAGGGAGTATATTTCTGACAGTTAATTTGGTAGAGTTTCTATCCTGTTGGAAGCAGAAAGTATATTAGTGATATGCTGGAGTCACCTGAAGTTTTCAGGCATTCTTTACACAAAGAAACTGTGGCAGATTTTTGTGTTTGGACTGCCATAATATACTTAGTGGTTTGTTGTGATAAAGGAAAGAGGTGCACTCAGTATTTTGCTGATTTGTTAAAGTAAAAACAGGAAGAAAAAGAAGGAGAGTGAAATGTGGCAGATTTTGCATCCTTGTGCAGCCACATTATAGTTAGGTGTTTTTTACGAGAAGAGTACAAGTTGAAAAGAGAAAACAAAGGAAAGAGTTTAAGGTGATAGCACCAGGTGGTGCTTATGGGTTGTGAAGTGAGAAAAAGAGAGCAAGACTTGCAGATATCTCTTGAAGATGAAAAGCCATGTGTAGCTACATCTGAGGAGATGGTGCATGAGTGGAGTGCCATGGGAAGCATACACTCATGTAGGACAACTGAGCGGGGAAGCTAAGATCAGCATCCCTCAAGAAAGTTGCTCAGCCCCAAGTTTTCGCGGGGATGGAAGTCCAGCGAGGACTTGCAGGAGTGAGAAAAGAGGCGAAGGAGGACAGAAGTGGAGTGTGAGAAGGCCGGCGTAGCCACTCACACAGGGAGTTACCTCGGGGGAGGGTAGCCTATGGGCGCGGAGTCCATTCCGTAGTTGGAGTGCCGGTGCAGCCGCAACACGGAGAAGTAAGTCTGGTGGATGGAATTTCTGCAGGTGGTGGTCCAGGCAGGGACACTGGTGCAGGAAATTCTGGAGGCCTTGAGGAGAAGGTGAGCAGTGCTGCAGGTGGCCCGCTAGGCGACGAGGGGGACGGTCCCCCAGGGGACTTGCAGACTACGCAGTTAACGAATTGGCGGGCACTCTGATGGAGGCAGAGTCTCTCGCAAGTAGGTCAGTGGATGAATTGGCGGGCACTCTGATGGAGGCAGAGTCTCTCGCAAGTAGGTCAGTGGATGAATTGGCGGGCACTCTGATGGAGGCAGAGTCTCTCGCAAGTAGGTCAGTGGATGAATTGGCGGGTACTCTGATGGAGGCAGAGTCTCTCGCAAGTAGGTCAGTGGATGAATTGGCGAGCACTCTGATGGAGGCAGAGTCTCTCGCAAGTAGGTCAGTGGATGAATTGGCGGATACTCTGATGGGGGCAGAGTCTCTCGCGAGTAGGTCAGTGGATGAATTAGTGGGTGTTGCCGCAGGGGCAGCAGCATCTGCTGGAATTTTGAAGGAGGTTTCAGGGAATGAGGAGGCTGGTCGGCCGAGTGGAGCCACCACCTCTCAGGTCTCGGAGGCAGGGGGTGTAGGGCCATGTGGGGTCGCACCTGACCTGCATGATTTTTCAGTGTATGTCGATTCTGATGGTGTTCTGCAGGCACATCAGACTTGATTTGGTGAGCGAGAAGTTATGGGCTGGGTAGACCTAATGAAGTCTACTTTCAAGGACATAGTCCAAACTTCGTTTTATGGAAGTGAAGTGGACATGCCAGGCAGGCCGTGTGCGGCGTGCGGCTGAAATGAGAATACATGCCAGGCAGATTGTGTACGGCGTGCGATTGGTGTTTTGAGAAGGAACTGAATTTTTATTGTCGGTGATTTCGTGACGTGGAGAAAATCGTATATCGATAGGTAGGGATGTAGAATTGGAATATTTACATCTTGCCTATAAACTGGAAGCTAGCTGGGGTTCTGAAATTGGCTAGAGAAATTTTCAGTGGATGCAGTAACATGTGAACTGCATCTGATATCACCTTTTCAGATTGTTGAAGGAATGTAGTTGAGTTGAAGGAAAATACAATGATCTTTTCTAGGAGTTGCAGAGTGTGAAGAGACCTCAGCTCTAGAGGAAAGAGGATCAGAGTATTGGTTTAGAAAAATATCTGATGCATTGGGAGATTTATCTTTGTGGTGTTAGTATTTGTCGCCACTTGAGTATGGCTGATTAAAAAAAAAAAAAAAAAAAAGGGCAGATACAGAAACCTACAGAAGAGTTTTCATTTCAGTTTTGTTGATGGAAATTAGTTTGGCAAATCAGTGGCAGAATTACAACATTTGAAAGGCTTGAAAATGAGAGATTTGGGCTCTATTTCAGACTGCAGATGGAGTTGCAGTTGTTGCTTGAAAGGAGGACTCTGATTTCTATTTTACAGGTCCATAGACTGGTTGTTGAGCTGAAAATTTTCTGAGGGAAATTCAGGGTTCCCTGTGACAGATATGGTTGTGTCAAACTGCATCAGAGATAGCAATTTTCAGTGACAGAAGTTGGTATTGTTGCAGTCACTTTTGGACTTAATTGGCAGTGACTGAAATCTGGAAAATGCTTTGTTTTGATTCGATACATTAGATCTGGTTTGAGCTGCAGATTTTCAGGAGATCAAGAAAGAAAATCAGGAGTGAAGTGTATATTTCTGATTTCTTCGACTACATGGAGAAATAGTGAGAAATATAAAGCTCAGAAGGACAAGTAAAAAGATTTTCAGATTCTAAGAAATACAAAGAGTTTCTGAAGATCTATCTCTGATTTGGTGTTTGAGTCAGTGGAAATCCGCAGAGTTAGAGAAGAAAAGAAAGGTTTTCTCGAATTTTCAGGATTCAGATTTTCAGGTGGATTCCTTCTCGAGTTTGTTTGCAGTGGTTAGACATGAAGTATCATGAGTTGGCAGCTCTTTTATTTCATGACGATGTACTAGTAAACACAATGGGCTAGTGTTTGAACTTGATGCATGGATAGCATGGTGTCAAAGATCAGGCGCTGAAGGTTATGACATTCAATGGTCAGGTTCAGCTTTACATACAAAGAAACATAAGGGACTGTGAAAATTTTTGCAGGTGATCTGGAAATTTGTTATGGGCAGTTGATACATTGTAGGTGCAGAACCTAATAGCTGCAGGTACCCTTTGCAGGGCTGCAAAATTTTCTGTCTTTTCTTTATTTTCTATTTCTTTTCGGATCAATGGAACAGAAATAGCCTTGATCTTTGGTGGTATGATTGGTGTATATTTGTGTGGACAAACTATATCAGAAAGGTTGAGAACTGAACATTTGGTTACAATCTGGGGCAGCAGATTTTTCTGACTTTGGCAGAGCAAATTCAGGCCTTCAGTTTTTTTTTTTAGGCTTGTTTTTCTGAAGTAGTTTGTTCAGTTGTTTGGGGTTATTTGGCTGCTCCGCACAGCTCAACTTTCTGTAGCTGGTACAGTGATATGGCTTTGCATGGTTGCATGGTTTTGCTTGAGGACAAGCTCCATTTCAGATGGGGAGGGGGCCTCGGTTGAACCGATGCGTTTCATTTTTGTTTTTCCAAACTTGCATTTATTTCAGTAGGTGTTGCAAAGAGACACACATCTTCATCAAGGTTCTAAGGAAAGGAAGAGGTTGTTAGTAGTACTCTTTCAGAGCTGATGGGAATTGATGGATAGTGTTTGCAATATCTTGGTGGTCAGTAAATATGTGTTTTCAGTTCTACTATTCTTGCAGAGTGGATTAAGCAACTAGGCATAGTTCACTACTTTGGGACGATGCAGAATTAAAACATTTGCAGTCTAGCAAGGGTGTTTCTGGTGGACTGAAATATTCCGGTACTCTGAACATTCATGACTCAGGAGAGAGGAAGCAGGAACAGAAGGGAGCATGCTTCAGGGAAAAATTGAGGAGCAAGCTCACTTCTTCATTGAAGAACATCTGGAGACTTGTTGTTGCAAGATCCTATCGCTCGCTTTTCATTGCTATGCGGAAGGCTAACTTGGTGGAGACATGTGGCAGCTCACTATGCAGCAAGGAGCTTCAACTCTGAGGAGCTGCTGGAGTGACTGGTGATCTCTTGGTTTTCAAAAGGTTGAAAACTTCTTTTGGGAGAAAGAACTTCAGTCATTCAACCTTCTTCTTTACTCCAAGACAGTTTGCATATTGTGAAAGTGGTATTTTGCTAAGTTGCAAATTTTGGCAGCAACAGTTTGTAGAGTTCTGGATTGTGGCAGTACCAGTTTGCTGGGTTGCAGACTGTGGCAATAGTTGCAGAGATAATTTGCAGACAGTGGTGGCAGTTTGCAGGTTTTCAATATGCAATTGTTGAGTTGGAAATTATGGGACACTATGAAGTTTCAGAAGTTTTGGTAGTTGCAAAATATTTGGTGTCTTTCTTTCATCATTGGCAAATGATATTTCTGAATAGCAACATTCATATCGTGAAGAAGGCAGAAGGGTGAATTGCTGAGCCTCTAAAAGCTGCAGCAGATTTTTGTTATTTTTCTGTTAGATTTTCTGATAGTCGATATGAAAATCTATGGAGTTTACAGACTGCAGAAAGGAATTGAATTTTGTTCAGTAGCACATTACAATTCCGAAAGAGAAGTTCGTTCGGTTTTCTTGTTTGTGTTGTTGGGATTTTTTCTGAGCAGTTTGCTAAGCAATTCAAAGGTATACATCAGAATGTTGAGAAAGAGGCTATACTTTATTTTGCAATTTTTCGAAAAGATATTTTCAGTGGTCAGTCCTTCCAAAAGGTGTTTGGCAGTTGGCAAGATGGGATAGCAACTTTTCAAACTGAACTTTGAGGCAGAAGTTTCTTTGGGTGTTTGAAATCCAAGGGACAAGGTTGTTATCGTTCTCTTAGGGCAGTAAGGGACTACTGCCAACTAGATGGGGAGGAATGTAGTGATTCGGCAGAATCAAAGGCGATTCAGGCAGACCTGCAGGCTTGCAGAACTGACAGTGATTGGGCTGACAGATTAGGCTGCAGGTTGACTGCTATGATTCTGCAGAAGCAGGAATGGTTCAGGTCCTTCAGACCTGCAGACTAAAGGACTGGTAGTCAGCAGATTGGCAGACTGACGAAGTGGCAGAGTAGTCGGGCTGACAGGGTTGCTGATGGCAGACAGGTGCTGGCAGCGTTGCAGAACGTGGGCTGCAGAGCTGGCAGGCACAAGGTTCTAGAAGGTCTTAGGTGGCAGACTCAGGACCGCAGTACCGTGCAAGGTGTCTGAGGCTGCATGTCATGAAAGGGGACTGAAAGGAACTTGGTAGTTTGATGGTCTGCAACACTGATGCAGACTGATGTTATGGCTTAGGATCAGTTTGGATCAGGGTTGGAAGAAACGGTATAAGTTGTTGGGGCTTGGACATTCTTGTAACTTAACCTAACCTTAGTTTGGAACCTGATCTCGCCCTTGAACCTTGCTAGGTTCAAGTGTCTCTCCCATGGTCGTTCAATAGAACGGCAGTTCAGACTGGCAGACCGGCAGGGTCGCAGTCTTCAGTGTATTGAAGCAGAAAGAGCGATCTGCAGGGCAGAATCGTTACAATGAGGGACCTGGATACTGGCTCGGTCGACTTTGCACCTATCCCTGAAGACCGCACACGTGTGTATCGGGTCAGGGTTGGACCGGATGGGAGGTTGGTGGAGGAGGAGGAGCCAAATTAAATAACCTGTTTTGAGTCACCATAAACAGAGGGTTATCTGTTATCTGTTATCTGTTTTTTGATTCACGTAATGAACCATGAACCAGTCTGGGATCTGTTATCTGTTTTTTGATTCACGTAATGAACCATGAACCAGTCTGGTATCTGTTATCTGTTTTTTTATTCACGTAATGAACCATGAACCATGAACAGAGGGTTATTTGTGTGGGCTGAATCAGTGCTGGAATCTGTGGAACCTCTGAAACTTTTTGTTTTGTTTGAGTCATGTAATGAACCATGAACCATAAACAGAGGGTTATTTGTGTGGGCTGAATCAGTGTTGGAATCTGTGGAACCTCTGAAACTTTTTGTTTTGTTTGAGTCATGCAATGAACCATGAACCATAAACAGAGGGTTATCTGTGTGGGCTGAATCAGTGCTGGAATCTGTGGAAACCTCTGAAACTTTTTACCAAGCATTCAAAAAAGTTTGGATTACATACCCATACCAAAACAAACAAAACTCGGGGCAAATCACACCAGGTCAAGATGCAGATTGTCTGATCCATACCCAGCACCCCAAACAGAGAACATACCCGGCACCCCAAACCAAAAAAAGGAGAGTTCCTCCGAAACAGGAGGGTTCTGAATCAGACTGCAGATTGTCCCACACAATCAAACAGAAGCAGTTCAGGTCATGCCCTGAACAGATGCAGATTGTCCCGGAGCACGGTCAGTTGGTTGACCTTGCTCTCCTCCATCGCCCTCCTGCGCTTGTTCAGCTGGTGGCCATTGACACTGAACATCCGCTCAACCGAGGCGCTGGAGGCTGGGATGCAGAGATACTCGGCAGCCAGGATCGAAACTGTTGGGTATGCCGCCTGGTGTACCCTCCACCAGTCCAGAACAGATGAAGTGCTCTGAATAACCCTCCTGACCCCACAATATCGCTCCCACTCATCAGAATTAGAACCGCCCGTAGCAGATGGAGGAGGGCACACACTGAGCCAGTCCCGTTCGAGATTTTCCTTTTTCTTTTTTTTTCCCTCTCTGCCTTCCCCCGGATTGTCAACACCTCTGTAATCTGATCGCAGCCGGATCTCCTTCAGCAGAGTCACGCACTCTTGCAGCACATCTGAAACCCACAGATCAGGTCTGCTGAATTGCTTCCTCAAGCAAGGAAAGCGCCCTGGGGTGCCCCACAAATACCGATTCACCTCAGCGTCTTCGAGTGATAGTTTGGTCGGATCCAGATGCTGCATGCACCCGACGGCCAGGAGCCATGCGGGATCGTCAAATTCATGGTCCATGACTGTGCGGAGCACATCTCTGAAGTCTATCACATCCGGTTCCTCGATGTTCATGGCCAGACCTGGGCCCGACCGGACCGGCAGCGAAAAACCGGTCCGGTCCGGTCCAACCTGTCCATGGACCGGCTGACCTGTCCGGTCCTGTCCGGTCCAACGAAAAAACGCCGGTCCTTGCAAGACCGGACAGGTTGTGACCTGTCCGGTCCTGTCCACTCCGGTCCAGTCAACCTCGGAAATCTGCAGAAATCTGGACCGGTTTTCTGACAGATTTTCCGTTTTTAGACAGGTCACACCCACATTTCGCCTTTATTAGACCGGCGATGTGACCGGTCCAGTCAACCTCGGAAATCTGCAGAAATCTGGACCGGTTTTCTGACAGATTTTCCGTTTTTAGACAGGTCACACCCACATTTCGCCTTTATTAGACCGGCGATGTGACCTGTCTAAAACCGGAACGACCCTGTCTTGACAGGGTTGTTCTCCTGTTTTAGACCGGCTCCAGGTCGGTCTGGACAGGTGGGCTGCCTGTCCAGACCGACCTGGAGCCTGTCTAGAACAGGTCGCACAATTAAGCACTTTTAACGTGCTAATTGTGTATCAATCGATTGGGAACTGATTCAATTGATTAAAGAACAAAGTATTATTTATTATATGCATTTTTAATGCATGAATGACGTGAGCCAAGCCCACCAGCCACCGACTAGAGGGAGTCGGTCGACTCAAGGAGGATTCGAACCCGGGTTGGCTAAGCCCGAGTCGAAGACACTATCGCTAGTGGACCCCACCACAGGGACGCTCAAAAGGAGGCCGTTACTTTTAAGTACCCGTTTAATTTTCCAAAATTAAACGGGTACTTAAAAGTAACGGCCTCCTTTTGAGCGTCCCTGTGGTGGGGTCCACTAGCGATAGTGTCTTCGACTCGGGCTTAGCCAACCCGGGTTCGAATCCTCCTTGAGTCGACCGACTCCCTCTAGTCGGTGGCTGGTGGGCTTGGCTCACGTCATTCATGCATTAAAAATGCATATAATAAATAACACTTCGTTCTTTAATCCATTGAATCAGTTCTCAGTCGATTAACACATTAAAAAGTGTTTAATTGTGTGACCTGTTTTAGACAGGTGCCAGGTCGGTCTAAAACAGGTCATATTGGGCGTCACATCGGTCTAAAACAGGGTCACACCGGTCTAAAACAGGTCACACCGGTATGACCGTACTAGACAGGCGACAACCTGTCTGGAAAGGTCAAATCCGGTCCAGAAAGGTCAAATCCGGTCTAGAAAAGGTGGCCTTTACTAGACCGGATTTGACCTTTCTTGGACCGGATTTGACCTTTCCAGACCGGATTTGACCTGTCTAAGAAAGGTCAAATCCGGTCCAGAAAGTGGTTGCCGGTCCTGTCCGGTCCGGTCCAACGGGTCGGCGCCCAGGTCTGTTCATGGCATCTACCGCAGCGCTGATCCGAGCCATGAGCATCAGGACGGCACTCCCCGTCACCTTCTTTTCTGCCTCCAGTACCTTGGTTGCTTCCTTGTATGGCCTCAGAACCAGGTACAGTTCCAGCAGCACTTTCCATTCTTGGGGGTTGATATTGTATTGGGGGGGAAGGAGGGGAAAGAGCTGGATCAGATCGGGTTTCAAAATCAACAATCGATGCAACATGTACCAAATGCTGTTCCACCTAGTCTCCACCGCCAAGGTCAGTCTGAGAACCTTGTCAGATCTGCGGACAGGTCCTGGGCAGTCTTCTGCCTCCTCCACGTCGTCTCCATCATCGGGACATGCGTCTTCATCACTTGAATATATTTCCTGTGATGTGGGGTCGTCCTGTTCCTGGCTCTGATGGTCGTTTTGATTAGATTCCTCTTGTGCATCCTCCAGAAGTTCATCCTCATCAACTTGAGATGGACCGGGGCTCTCACCAAGCCCACCGTTGCCAATCCCAGAGGCACCCGTGGCTGTCGAGGACCGGACCACATAAATTAACTCTTGGGGAGCAGCCTCCGCTTGTTGCCGTTCCAGATCAGCTTCTTTTCTTTTGGCTCGATCGATCTGAATCTGTTTCAGCTTTTCCCAATGAGTGGATGCACCCATCACTGTTCTGCACAGATCGTGTACTTTGGCCACAAGGTCGTTCACGCTTTGGGGGGCATTTTTCAGACCCTTCTTTACCCCCAAATTTATTCTGTGTGTCCCGCACCCGTGCCAATCGTAACTGTAGTTCATTTCACATGCTGCCCCCATTCTGGACTCGTGATCGGTAACGATGCTGGCCTGATATCCGGTCAGATCAAAGTCCTCCCTGATCTCGTTCATTTTTGTGCAAATGTCCACAGCAGTTGCGGTACCCTCCATTTCCCAGGTCCCGAGACTGATCCGCTTGAGTTCGAACAGATCCTGTTCCGGGTCCCGGTGTATGTAGACAGCCCCCATCGCGAACCAATGCTTGGGCTGCTGAGACCAAGCATCAGCAACAAAGCATGGTCGGAATCTGCTCAGATCCATATCCTTCATCTTTTTTTTAAGCCTGTTGGAGGACAATCCGACCTGGTGAGACATGGATTTCGCTGATAGAGGCGGAGCAGATGCGTTCAGTTGAGTGCACATGTCTCGGAAGTGCTGATCTTCCACTGTCCTGAAGGGGGCCCCGACGCTGACCAGATAGCACATAACCTTGTGCCGGTACGACTGGAACTCCCGGGTAGTAGGTCCCCATTTAGACACAAACGGGAGTGTTTTCTGGGTCCCAAAAGAACTGATCCGACCCCCTTGTGTGCCTGTTTTCATGTCCTGATCCGTTTGCCTTTTCAAATGGCAGCCCTCAAAGCCTTCCGCGACAGCAATTTCCATTTCGGAACTGATCCGGATACCGTGTTTGGCCGCATGATTCAAAAGGGGGATCCTGCCTCCCTTCACCCATGACAATTGTTCATGACAGATTCTGCACGACACCACCTTTCTGCCCCGATCATCCTTATACACCAGGATCTTGCCTTCTGGACTGCTGACATACATCTTGTCAACCCATGTGTTACTTCTCCGAACAGGAATCACAGGAGGGCTTGCACCCAGTTCCAGCAGATCAGCTTCCTTTCCATTTCTGTTCACTGCAGGGCAGGGCAGGACAGGACAAACACCTCATAAAAGCAGAACTAGAACAACTGGAGAAAGCACAAGCACCTCACACAATCCAACAAGGGAACACCTCACCCCCCCACAAAACCATAAGAGTACAACAAGGCGGAACAGATCAGGGAGTAACGCACTGTTGGTCAGGTCAGATGCTTGCCCCGACCCCTGCGGCCCCACGGATGGAACGCTGCCCTGGCGACGAGGTTCCAACCCCCCGCTTCCAGATCCGGTCGGAACTGGTCTCCTCTGGGACGTGTGTGGGCGTTGCCCCGACCTCGCAGGGGTGACGAGCGCTTTTCTTTTTCCATGCCGGCCCATTTCGAACGGGGCGCTGATAAGACGTGGAGTTAAACGCTCACCAGATTAACAGCAACCGAACATGCGATGTGCCCGCGTGACTCACCTGCATCTCACCCGCGATCAATGATCGATTCTTGACGCAGACGACCCACCGATCATGATCGGTGTTGCGCCGATCATGATCGGCGCAAGCCGATTATAGTCGATCGCGCCGATCCCGATCACGATCTCGATCAAGCGTCGCACCCTGTCGGCACCTGATCGGCAGTTTTTGATCGGCCGATCACGATCAGGCCGATCAAAAACTGCCGATCAGGTCGGGCGACCGATCAGATCGGTGATCGGCCGATCGTGATCGATGATCGGCCCTGCCAGACCTGATCGGCGACCGATCAGATCGGTGATCGGCCGATCACGATTTGATCGGTCGCACTGCTTGATCGGCGACCGATCAAATCGTGATCGGATCCATAGTATGATACTAATCGGTGTGAAATCCCCTGTCTGCGTTGTAAAGTATATCGTTGTGGAGTGCATACTAATCGGTGTGAAATTCCCTGTCTGCGTTGTAAACTGAATCGTTGTGGAGTGCATACTAATCGGTGTGAAATCCTCTGTCTGCGTTGTAAACTGAATCGTTGTGGAGTGCATACTAATCGGTGTGAAATTCCCTGTCTGCGTTGTAAACTGAATCGTTGTGGAGTGCATACTAATCGGTGTGAAATTCCCTGTCTGCGTTGTAAACTGTATCGTTGTGGAGTGCATACTAATCGGTGTAAAATCCCCTGTCTGCGATGTAAACTGAATCGTTGTGGAGTGCATACTAATCGGTGTAAAATCGCCTGTCTGCGATGTAGACTGAATCGTTGTGGAGTGCATACTAATCGATGTAAAATCTTCTGTCTGCGTTGTAAAATGCATCGTTGCGAATGGAGCACCCAACCATGTCGTTTCCAAAAGACGTCAACCATGCTAATCGGGTCTTCTGCGCGATTCGCCGGCTGCTTCAGGGTGCTAAAAAAACCATCATTGTTAAGTATGCACTCCACAACGATGAAAAACAACCATGCAGAAGGGGTGTAGAACAACGTTAATGATGTCATTAACCATGCGATTGTTTACAACGTATTCAGCGAATTTCCTATAGTGCAGGAACACAAGCGCTGTTGCCGAAAACTGGCCGCAAACGCCAGCAACACCTCAAGTAAATCGATGATTCAGCGACAATCACATGAATCGGTGTTCATGTTCGAATGGAACAATGTCTGAAGTTTCCTTTTGGGGAGGTGCCCGCTCTCTTGACGCGCGTCAGCCCAGTTGGTTTCACTAAAAGGTCCCCGAAGGATTGAATGAAATAACAGACATTAGATTTTCTGTGGGACTGAAAACAGTGCTGTATTTCTGATGCACTTAATCAACACTGCACCACTGATTAGTTGATTTAAATTGAAGAATCAGATTGGATCAGCTCACAAGGCGGAAGGGGGGTGCCGTGCGGGGTGGATATGAAAGACGTCAGGTTCTGTGTGTGGGGTACCAGTCTGTGCGGGGTTAAATCGGGACCCCGCACAATACGGGGCCAAACCGGGGCACAGAGCCGTGCGGGGTGTTGTTTGCCCTGTGCATGGGTGTTCAAGGTTCTGATTCCTTTTTTGGAGGGGCGGGCGGGTTGTTTCGAGTGTTTTATAGTCTTGAATCGATTTTCTTATTCATCAGCACCAGCAATAAGATTGTCCTAGGACAAGGCCTTGAACCAGGAGGATCAAAATCAGCTTTGAAAATTTCGACCAAACTCCAAAAATAAAGTAAAATCAGGTCCCCAAATTGCTACTGTGCAATTTTATTTCCATAGCTCATCAGCTATGGAAATGAATTGTTCGCATAAGGTTGATGCACAAGGAAACATGTCAACAAACTCCACCATTTTCTAAATCTTGTATTATTCTATGTATGTTGCTCCTGTGCACCAGGCGAAAGATCAGTTTATTCGGTGGTGCTGGGGAGACTGTAGTCGATTGGGTGGGATGGTGAGTTTTATTTTGACACGAGTCCCCAGACCCACAGCTTCTCGTAGTTCTGATTCCTCCCCGTGACTTGTGTGATGTTTGTTTTTATGACCGCTTTACATGAATGCATTTTGGAAAAAAAAAAAAAAAAAAAGGATAGAATAAACGGGGTTGGGTAAACCTCGTACTTGTTTTCGTGCACAAGGTTTATTATTGTGTACGAGGTTGTTTTATTTGTGTACGAGGTTTATTGTTGTGTACGAGGTTGTTTTATTTGTGTACGAGGTTTATTGTAGTGTACGAGGTTTTTCCGTGATAGTGAATTAGGTTTTCGGTGACAGTGAATTAGGTTTTTGATCTGGGAGTTTCGCCTCTTAAGGCGGCAGCGTTGGTTTCGGAGCAGGCTGGCTCCCCAGTTTTCTTCTTTTCGTGTTGTGTCTTTTGATTTCCCATATCTTTGGTTTCGGAGTTCGGTTAAAGGAGACCTCACGCATATATTTTTGTTCTAGAGCGCTCCAGGCTCGCCATCGATCTGTTTCGTGGTGCTTGCTTTGGGTATAGCGCGACGATTTAAAAAAAAGCTTTCGCTGTGGGAGCAGTGGTACTTTTTGTCGGTCGCATTGGACTCCAAAAGGAGTTCGTGGCGTTGTAGAGCGAACAGGTAACGATATGTTGTAGAGATGCCCTGTAGCGATTGAATGGGTTGCAGCGCGAAGTGAGTTGCAGGGTTTGAGTAAAATTTGTGGTCGTATCTGTTTTTAGCTTTCAGTATCAGCGATCTCGTTTTGCTGTTCGAATTTTTCGACAGTTCGACATTTTTTCGTCAGTGTTTGGTAGTTCGCCATTTTTTAGACAGTACTTGGCAGGTCGCCATTTTTCGACCGTGCTTGGCAGTTCGCCATTTTCGACAGGGTTTGGCAGTTCGCCATTTTCGACAGGGTTTGGCAGTTCGCCATTTTTTTCAACAGTGTTTGGCTGTTCGCCATTTTTCGACAGTGTTTTGGCAGTTCGCCATTTTCGACAGTGTTGGCAGTTCGCCATTTTAGATAGTGTTTGGAAGTTCGACATTTTCGACAGTATTTTCTAGGTGGTAAGTATTTTACAAGTGTTTTGTAGTTTGGTTTCGTGCGACGCAGTCTTCTGTGCGCAAGGGTTAAGTCAATACGGCGTCCGTTGATGACCTTGCCAAATATTGGGAAGGTTATAGCGAAGATTTTTTCCAGGGTAACCCGACTTTGAGACGTTTAGTGAGACAGCGATTTCTAAGAGAAGAGGTCGACGTTCCTCCCATTTTGTTATCATCCTCTTCGGAGGATAGTTTTGTTTCGGCTGTTTCGGACGATAGTTTCATTTCAGCTGTTTCGGCGAGTGGCAGTGGTTCTACTGTCCCAGTTTCCCCTTTCGCTTCGTCTGTTGTTCCACCTGTTATGGCAGCTCCAGGTCGTAAAGTTCCGGCCTTAGATCCATTCGAAGGCGCATATGGCGTCGCGGCTGCGCAGTGGTTGGATCATGTGCGTGCGATTCTGGCGATTACGAATTGGACTGCGGAAGAGCGTTTTCAGGAGATCGCGAAATGTCTTAAGGGCAGTGCCCTGCAATGGCATTTGAATTGGTGGCATATTAACGTTCCAACCGGCACGGCGGTGAATATCGCGCTCTGGAATACATGGGTCACTGCGTTTCAAAATCATTGGTCGCTCTCGCATGCAGACATTTCGCATCAAGTGGCGTCAATTCGGCAAGCTCCAGGAGAAGCCGCTCGGGATTATGGTTTGCGTTTGCGAACCGTTTCCAGGATGATTCCAGGGCGATATGGTGATGTGGAGTTGGTTCAGCATTTCTGCTCAGGTTTGAGGGACGATTATAAACCTCATATTATTCCATTGAACTTGCCAACTCTTCAGGAAGCAATCGATCGTGCTCATCAAATTGATTTATGGATGGAGAGATTGAAGGTGGTTCCTAGTAATCCGGTTTCTGCATCGTTTCAAAATGGGTTTTCTGTTGGTTCTCCGCTTCAGCAATTTTCATCTCCTTTGTTGAAAGCAAACTCTTTTCAACCTTGTGGTATTAACGATACAGTGATGTCTGAGTCTAAATCCCAGAAGTACAAGAAGCGTCCTAACAATAGGCAAAGGCCTTTTTCTGGTAATCGCAGGAACAATTCGTCACCACAAGGGCTTCCGTTGGTACCTCGGAATTTTAAGGACTTCATGCATCAAACTCGCTATTCAGTGAGCTTGAAGGATTTGGCTGGGTTAGATGGCTCGACTTTGGTTGATGATTTTAGACGAGAATTTCAAGGTTGGATGAACCCTCCTTCAACGAGCGCGCAAGTGAATTCGGAACCTGTTCAGTTCGATCAGGAAGAACGTTTGGAAGATGCTATGGCTACTTTTCCCTTTGAGGTGGATTTTGATGAAGAACAAGATTTCTCTGAAGAGCAGGTGATCTCTTCTTTCATTCCTGCTCCTGGTAAGATTTTTCCTTTGATTTTTCGGTTTGTGGTTTTGCTTTGGTCTCTGTTGGTGTTTATGTTCTATGGATCTCGAACGAGTCTTTATTATCTTTGTGTGGGGTGTCGATCTGTGATGCGTTTTTTTCGGTCGTCATCAATCTCGCCTCTCTTCGCGAACTTTGCTATTCGCGGTGTATTTCAATTGAAAGGCTCCATTTGTTCGAACCCAGTATCTGTGTTTCCTGACTCGGGTTCCGCGGTATCATTGATTTCCTAGCAAACAATCGCTAAATCTAATCTTCGGTCAAAATTGGTCGCTAACAAGCGTTCTTTTGTGTTAGCAAACGGAGATCAGCATACGCCGAAGTTTTTTATTGCTGATGTTCCGTTGGTAATCGGTTCACAAACAGTGTCTGTTTCAGCGTTTGTGACGGACAATTGTCCGTTTGATGTTCTGTTAGGGGTGGATATCATGAAAAAACATGGTATCATTCTTAATTTTAAAGAACAGAAGTGTATCTTCTCTGGGTCCAAGAAAGCCTTTCCATTGTGTTCCGTCGAATTGGGTCGGCGTTCGAAAGTGGTGTTAAAGGTACACAAACTGAATCCTTCTGTGAAGTTGCCTTCTCGTCAAACCGAAGGTTCCGCTGGGTTAGACATTTGTTCCAGTGTGGATGGAATTATCCAGCCTCGTTCCCGTTGTCTGATTTCAACAGGTTTGAGCTTTGTTATTCCCAAAGGGTTTTATGGTCGCCTTGCGTCGCGTTCTGGATTGGCAGTCAAACATGGTCTGGAGATTGGAGCAGGCGTTATCGATAGTGATTATCGAGGAGAGGTGAAATTTTTGGTTCATAATCATTCGGACAAACCGTTTCATTTCTCTAAAGATTTTCGAATGTGTCAATTGATTTTGGAACGGATTGCTCTTCCTAAAGTTTCTTCGTCGTCCAGTTTGAAATCTGCCAACTCGGTTAAATCAGTTAAATCCGTTAGTTTCGCCCCTTCGAAAGGAGAAAAAAACTGCGTAGAACCCGGCCGCGGGTCAGCCGGGTTTGGATCGACGGGTGTTTAGCTTTATGTCGTCTTTTCGTGATCTCTTCCTTTAGTTTTTTAGAGAAAACTCAGCAAGTAGTTTTAGAAGGGTTACCACAACGGGTGTGGATGAAACGTGAATTTCGTGATCATTTCATTAAGAAACGTCGTATCGTGTCTGATAGACTGAGGTTGTTAGGGGCTTTTACTGAAAATAGAGGTTTGTTTAATTTTGGGGAATCGGTTCCAGAAAGTGGTTCTTTGAAAAGGAAAGAAATAAACGAGTTGTTTGAATCTTTTTCGAGTATTTTCTCGAATGATAATAAGCAACTTCCAGGTTATAAACATGAAAAAGTAAAGGGCTTTTTCAAGACAAAGCCAATCCCTTTTTTTAGTAAATTGCCTCAATTTTCTTCCCATGAATTTTCATTATTACAGGATACGATTACAGAGCTTTTAGAGAATAAGATGATAGAGCCCTGTAAATCCTTGTGGGGCGCAAAGCCTTTAATAATCACAAAGAAAGACGGAACCACCAAAGTAGCTATAGATTATAGACCTTTAAACGCTCAGTTAGAAGTGACCCCTTTTCCGATTCCTTCAATAGAGCCTTTAATGTACAATTTAGCAGGTCATAAATACTTCTCTACTATTGACCTGAAGAGTGCGTACTGGCAAATGGTGTTAGACGATTCGTTTAAAGACTGCACGGCGTTTATTTCACCATTAGGTCAGTTTAGGTGGTTGCGGATGCCGTATGGTTTATCTTTAGCACCTTTCTTTTACTCTAGAGCATTGGCAACAATTTTCAAAGGGATTCTTTTCAAGTTTGTCATGTGCTATCTAGATGATATAATCATATATTCAGATACATTAGAAGATCATATTAGACACTTACATAGCGTATTTACGCGTTTAGAGAAAGCAGGTTTGAAAATCAACGGCAAGAAGTCCTTCTTTTTCGTGTCGGACTTTGTATACTTGGGAAAACGAATTAAATCGGATGTTATAGTCCCAGAAACGAGAAAGCTCAAGATTTTAGAAGCCTTGTCGGTGCCTTCCTCTTTGGATGATGTGGCTTCTTTCGTCGGTTTTATCCAAAGTTTTGGATCTCATTTTATTCAAAGTTCTATTGTGCTCAAACCGTGTTTTGAATTTTTGAAAACATTCGGGAAGAAAGAAAAGGGAAAGAAAAGTTTCGGCAGTGTCAGGAATCAAGACAAATTAGAGGTGGCTCGTTCAAAAGCATTGGTTAAAGGCGCCTCGTCTTCATCGTTACCAAAAGAAGTAGTTGATGCTTTTTGGAAAATAAAAGAACAAATAGTTTCGTCAAATGAGGTGGCGTTGCCGGTCTTTGAGTACCCAATCGATGTTTGGTTCGGTTTTTCCTCGGTGGGGGTAGTTATGGTGTTGTTTCAAAGAATGAATTCCAGGTTTAGAATAATTGCGGGGACTTCGCATGTTTGGGATAAATCCGAAATGGGAGCTCGTGGGTTAAAGAAAATGTTTTGGGCTTTGAGATTGCTGGTGCGTAGGTTCGGTTTCTTGCTTCGCACATCAGAAGTCACGATTTATTCTCCGTTTAAAAGCATGAACAAATATTTAGAATTTGGCAATCTACACGCAAATTTGATTTACATTGCGTTGGAATTAGCCGAGTATCGGTTTGTTTATAAAGATAAGTTACCCACAGGAGTGGATTTCTCTTATCTTTTGGTTCAGTGAGAAGTTATTAAAAAATGGTGGTTGTTGGAACCTGAGTCTTTATTCAGGATGGGTTTATTATAAAAAAAAAAAAAAAAAAAAAAAAAAAGAAGGAAATGTTGGGATCTGAGTCTTTATTCAGAATAGGTTATTATATTATTATAAAGAAAAAAAAAAAAGAAAAAACCTGAGTCATTATTCAGGTTAGGTTTAAAATAAAAAAAAAGGAAAAAAAGAGAAAACCTGAGTCATTATTCAGGTTAGGTTAATAAAAAAAAAAAAAAAAAAAAAGAGACATAGTACTTGAGTCCTTATTCAGGTTTAAAAAAAAAAAAAAAAAAAAAAACTTAAAAAAAAGATATAGCACCTGAGTCCTTATTCAGGTTAGGTAATTAAAAAAAAAAAAAAAAAAAAAGATATAGCACCTGAGTCCTTATTCAGGTTAGGTAAAAAAAAAAAAAAAAAAAAAAAAAAAAAGATATAGCACCTGAGTCCTTATTCAGGTTAGGTAATAAAAAAAAAAAAAAAAAGATATAGCACCTGAGTCCTTATTCAGGTTAGGTAATAAAAAAAAAAAAAAAAAAAAAAAAAAAAGATATAGCACCTGAGTCCTTATTCAGGTTAGGTATTGAAAAAAAAAAAAAAAAAAAAAAAAAATTAAAAAATAATAGCTTCCGAGTCTTTAAAATTATAGAGAGAGGAAAGGTAAAAGAATTTAAGGAAAAATCGGGAAATCGTGATATATTGCTTGTTTAGGGGGGTTTTAATTTTGACCTTTACAGCTGTGATGTTTGTTTTTATGACCGCTTTACATGAATGCATTTTGGAAAAAAAAAAAAAAAAAAAAGGATAGAATAAACGGGGTTGGGTAAACCTCGTACTTGTTTTCGTGCACAAGGTTTATTATTGTGTACGAGGTTGTTTTATTTGTGTACGAGGTTTATTGTTGTGTACGAGGTTGTTTTATTTGTGTACGAGGTTTATTGTAGTGTACGAGGTTTTTCCGTGATAGTGAATTAGGTTTTCGGTGACAGTGAATTAGGTTTTTGATCTGGGAGTTTCGCCTCTTAAGGCGGCAGCGTTGGTTTCGGAGCAGGCTGGCTCCCCAGTTTTCTTCTTTTCGTTTATAAGCGAGATCCAGATTATGGATGTTTGGTTAGATCAACCGTTTATTACATGGATGTTTCACCATTTTTTTGATCCTTCTTCGTCGAACTCTGTTCGTCGTCGGATTCGAGCTCGGGCATTGCGATATTCAGTGATTGCGGGTCATCTTTTTCGTCGCGATAAGCTCGTTCCCCCCCCTTCTCTCCGACCAAGTTTGCTTTTCGCCGCCCATGATCTTCGATGTCATTTTGGAGTACGCCGGACGCTGGCTCATTTGAGGCAACATTTTACGTGGAGGAGTATGGACAGGGAGGTGCAGTTGTATTGCTCTTCCTGTGACGTTTGTCAACGTTGTCGTCCCGCCCCCTTGGCCCCTGCCCGTTATATCTTCGACTATGTTCCTTGTGCCGGGTGGAAACTGGCATGCGATCTAGCTGTTTTGCCTGGAGACGCCTTTGGTGCCCGTTATATTTTGGTCGTGATCGACCTTTTCAGTAAGTGGCTCTATGTCATGCCATTACGTTCCCGAGCTTCGTTGGAGGTAGCTCGTGCGTTTACCCCGGTCCTGCAGGTGTTTCCCAGGGTCCGGGAAGTATTATCGGATAATGGATCCGAATTTATGTCCCATTTTTCGGACCTTTTGGCGTCTCGGAACATTGTTCACAGGCATTCCAGGGTATATCATCCTCAGTCGAATGGATCAGCGGAGAGGGCGGTGCAGACAGTGAAAAATGCGTTGAGAAGGCTTACAACGCAATATGTTACGGTGCCTTGGAGTTTATTGCTTCCTCGAATTCCCCCGATTTATAATTCGGGACCCCACTCGGATCTGGGCGTTTCTCCGTTACAAATCATCGCTGCTGGCGGTGGGTTGGATAATTTGGTACGTCGTCGGCGTTTGGAAGCTCATTGTCGAAGATCGGATCGTATGCAACGGCGCACTCAAGAATTGGGTTCAGTCTCGGCAATCTCGGTCGGAAGTTGGGTATTAGTTCTGCGGTATTACCCGCGTATCACTTGGCCGGAAGTTTCGGGGCCCTTTCAAGTCGTTCGGATTCCAAACGATGGGTGTGGTGTTTGGATTAATAAGAGTGATCGTGTTGAATATGTTGCGATGGATTCGTTGGCGTTATATCATGTTCGGGCTTGATTTGATGGTTGTTCTTTTTTCCAGTTGGTTTGGAACTTTGGTGACGTCGGTGTCGAATATTGTACTTTTCGACACTTTTTGTAAGGTTTTAATTTTGACCTTTACACTTGCTGTGACTTCAACCCGCGACCTTTTCCCAACTGTTACAAGCAAGAGGGGTGGCGTTGGATGTGACGCTTCGAGAAATCACCTTCAGTGGACGTGCAGGCCACACGTTGAACGCACTGTAGCACCGCTCAAGAACAGGAGCGCCTTCCCCACTGATCGCCAGTCTCCAACTCTTTGCCATCGATCACTACACGCCCAACCTGCCAACATGAACGCACTTCTCATTGCGTTGACTACCTTGTTCGCTTCGGCGGCAGCCCAGGATACAGCGCCGACAGAGGTCGTTTGGTGTGTGCCTTACGATCAGCCGCCCGCTTACGCCGGCCTGTGCACGAAATCCCTCGCCGCCGTCAACACCGATGAAATCCAGTTCTCCTGCGTTGTTGGGGGGAGCACAAAAGAGGTTGGAAACTTGTCGTTGCCTTGCTTGGGAGCAGAAGCACTGATTTGTGCTAGCTTTGGGACGGTCTGATGTGGAAACTGCTGGATTATTCTATGAGCATTTTATGAGAGATGGTGCTTGCTTGCAATTGCAGTGCGTGAAAATGATCGCGAAAGGCGATGCCCATCTGAGTACTTTGGACACGGGTGATGTGCTCACTGCCAACAGACAAGTGGGTTTGGTCCCCGTTCTGTTCGAGAATTATGGGGAGGGGGTTGGCACCAGCTACTACGCCGTCGCCGCAGTTCGCAAGGTGAGGTGCTCTTGAAAAAGTCTCCCTCTTGTCATATCTCGCCTTTGGACAAGGGCTGAGGCTTGGTGGTATTTCGTCAATAACAGGATTTCTGCGATGGGGATGTCAGTCTGGAGGATCTGAGAGGAGCCCGCTCTTGCCACACCGGCTACCGTAAGACGGTGAGTGATGTTCGATCGTTGGTCATCCCTTGAGCTGAACAGAATTGATATGTTGAAAGGTGATGCGATGTTCAGGCCGGATGGTACATGCCTCTGGGTGCACTCTTGAATAGAGGAGTTTTGGATGCAACCAGCAAAAACGGCGCTATTGAAGATGATGCCGAGACATTTGCAGCATTTTTCTCGGACATGTGTGCCCCACGAACATCTGGAAATGGACCTGCCAGGGGTGTTAATGGTATCGGCCAAAAATGGGACACCCTTTGCACCGGATGTGGAGGAGATTGTAGCGTTCATGACAAGTAGGTTCGGGACACGAGACAGATGTATCACTGAACACCTTCATGTGGACCTCAGGCCTTTTTTACTGACAGATCTGGGAGTGTTCTCGAAATCGCATCCATCCTAGGATTGCAATCCTAAGCAATTGCTTATTGAATCTGCCAGGTACTACGATTACCAAGGAGCATTTCGATGCTTGATGGAAGATGCCGGTGATGTTGCCTTCATCAAACACTCCACCATTTCTGATTTCGCCAAGGGTGGGGAAAAGGCTGAGAACTGGGCAAAGCAGGGGGCTGACGAGTTCATGCTTCTGTGTTCTGATGGGGGTTGCAAAACTACAGATGAGTACAGGACCTGCCACATTGCCAAGGTGAACACCATGCATGGGCTTAGATTGTCGGTGGGGGGGGGGATATCATCGATGATATATATATATATATTTTTTCACACATATAAAAATCATAAGAATATCGACGCTGGAATGTTGGCTGGTATAAACTTTCAGCACCAGACTTCTAAACCTGGGAGTGTAATCCTCAGGTTCCAGCGCACAGCGTGGTTGGCCCTGAGTCTTTCGGTCCAGGTGGTGACCAAGCCGATCTCGCCAAACAGATCCAGGAGGCTTTGATTGGTGCAAGCAAGGACGATGCTTTCCTGGAAGCAACCGTTGAACTGGCTGATCAGAAAAACTTTATTTTCAAATCCGGAACGATCGGACTGGATGCGGTTACGGTTTCGATCCAGGAGGCAATGGGAGCTGATGTGATTGCCGGATTTGAAGGTGGGCACCGTAATACTTTACCGTTCATGTTGGCCCAACCCAGATTTTCATAGTGTTATTGTTAAGATTTAGTTTTCGATTTGAAATGTGACATTTGTGTTCATGCTGTGGTTTTAGCTGTGGAAGAGCTTGCGAGGGATGGTGATAAGTAGGCTGGTGCAGTCAGAAGGCGTCTCATCATCGATGATGATATCGTCAGGGCTATTGTTTCCATCGGTTGATGAATCAGTTGACTAATTCCACAGAATAGCCAGGTCGGGGTTTGTTTTTCCTTCCACCAAGAGAATAATTTGGGGATAGATCGAGTCTTGGTGGTGGTAGCTGCCCGCTGTTTGAAAGAGCATCATGGAGAAACCATGACATGCCGCTCACATACTTTTTTTTCCTTTGATGTCTGGAGAATGCAGGGATGGAATCATACTTCTTTTTGTTTTTCTAATGATCTCTGTTTTTTATTGTAAAAACGATTCTGTTCCTTTCATATTTTGTGGTGGTTCAGAAAGCGAAACAGCAAAAACATAAATATTGAAAACTCCAAACAAACAATGGCCTTGTTTCATTGTACTCACTGAAAGAGCTTGCGAGGATGCACAAGGAGGATGTTGAAAAAAGCATCAAAAAAGCACAGCATAAGTTTTCCTTTAAACACAAATGTGAACTGGGATTCATGCAAAACAAATGTTGGTAAGATAAGAAGAATTCTCGCAAAATCCTTGTGTTGTCGCCTTCTTGTTTGAGTTGAGTTGAGATGGCTGGAAGTCAGACATGTGAGTGAACAGAGGAATTTCTGTCAAATCAGAGGGTGTGGAAATTTCTGTCACTTGTAGTTGACTATTTTTGAAGTCAGACAAACCTCAAGAAGGTGTATTCTACATGGTTTTGGAGTTGAAAAGGAATATGGGGGGACTGGGTCCTATGACGAAGAGTCTGCTATTTTGATGATTGTCACGAAATTTATAACCGTCGAGGCATCGTTGGTTTGCAAGGAAATCACCGCCGCCAAAAACGCCAATTGGAAGTACAAATTGCCACAAAGGAGATATCAGACATGGTGGCGGACTCGGCAAGCTTAAAAACGGGGAAAGCGTTTAACCTAGATGGGAAGATACTAGAAAAATTGGACAATGCTTATGTTTGAACAGGCTAAACCCAACCAGCTACAGACGAGTGAAAGCACCGTGAATAAGGCGCTTAATGCTTTTCGTGAACGGAAGTCGTATCCTGAAAAGTCGACTGGAGCTGTATCGTGCGTCAGTCAAGCTTTGGAGATTGTATCGATCGATCAGATACTGGATGAACATGTTTAGTGGATGGGGACATCATGGAGGCTCTGCTGCATTTTTGCTGTTTGGATGGCATTATCTGGAACGCATGATTCGAAAATTGGGACGAGTTTACAAGCAGTTTGAAGAAAATAGAAAAAAGAACAACGAAAACAAGATTTGAAGCTTATGGTGAAAATGATGGCGACAATACTTGGCAACCAACAACAACGAAACTTTTGAGGGTTAAAACTTTCTGAGAATCTCCCTTGAAATACCTGATTGGCATTCCATGGGATTAAACATACCCAATTCTACCCAGCAAACCACTTGCAATACATTCCCCAAGCTACCGTTGACTCCAACAATCTTGTCAGGTGCTGAGGCTTTCTGGGATTCTCTTCGAGCAACATCTTGTCAATTTTATTTTTTTAAATTCTTGTAGAACACATGTAAGGCCCTTGTTTATGAGGGAGGGGCCCACCCATACCTTGCATTGACCCATTCTAAGCAGATTGGATTGAATATCTTTCTGTCGACTGTGGAAAGCACCATCTTTCTGTCGACCGTGGAAAGCACCATGGCCGTATGCCGACAGTGGAGTCCCCATGAGAACACGAGGTGGTGTCCGCGTGGGATAACTTTTTTCCCACAAAGTTGGAGTGTGGGCTGGAAGGAATCGGGACTGATGGTGAGTACAAAGTTTGAAAGTTTGGTGGCATCTGAGTTTGTTATCGATCGATTCGGAAAGAATCGGATTTTGTTTGTTTGTTTGTTTTTTTTTGGTTTGGTTTGGTTTGGTTTGAAGATGCTCTCCTTGATGGGTAATTACTATAGGATTTGACCCCTGATACGTAGTGAAATGTTTTGATTGCTCGTAATATCGTGCTCACTGCTCGCTACAACGTGTTTCGAAACGTTGTTGCGACCAAAGAGCAAGATGTGAATCGATATGAATGATAAGAATCGGAACATCATGTTTTTTGTGAATTTCCGTTTAATATGCTTGCTCCCTCTATTCTATATTTCCCAAAAATATTTTTTCTTCCCTCTAAATCATTTCACAGCGCACCAGGAGTCCAATCCTATAGTGTAATTCTATGGTGTTCCTTTTAATTGTGTGTGTGTCAAAAAGATGCATGCCAATTTCGGTGGGTGGGTGTCTTTTATTTTCAACTATCAAATCGCAGACACTGTCCACAGGATGTTTTTCAAAATCAACACAAATCCAAGTTTTACAGCACTCTCACATTTGCAAATTTAAACAATGGTTTATATAATTAATTGTATTGTAGGCCTGGTGCCTTGTGGGTCACAGTTTTACGCCCAAAATTATAGGAAAGGGTCCAAAATTGATCGAAAGTTGAAATCTTGCCTAGAAAAAAAAGAAACACCATCCAAAACCAGTCACACAGAGCACAACGATCCGCATCTTCGGAAAACTACATGACGAATCACCAATCACCCAGCTGCACTCCAACAAACGGTTCGGGCGGCTTCTTCGTTGAGGCCAAAAACACGTGCTTTGGAGGCATTCTGGGAACGGCGACATTAGCAAAAAAGTGAGCTCAGCGGCCACCACCGCCGCCACCACCGCCTCCTCCTCCACCTCCTCCTCCGCCACCACCGCCGCCACCTCCGCCGCCGCCACCTCCTCCGCCGCCGCCACCTCCTCCGCCGCCGCCACCTCCATAACAGCCTCCGTTGCACTTACATTGGCAACGCCATTCATCCCAGTACGCGCCATGGCAGCATTTGTTTTTGCCGAACCAATAACAGTCTGCGAAGTATCAACCAAAGAAAGCAACTCAAATGTTTGTCGCGAAAACCATAAAATCGCACCCGACGCGGTCACGTACACTTTCACTCACTTGTCCAACCGCAACCAGTCAATCGGCGCCCGGGAGCCAAAGATCCTTGTGGAGCCTTGATGCCTGCAGGAGAAAGGAGAGCATTAGGTTTTCCACTAAGGAACAATTCTATCGCTGCCACTTTTTTAACGAGGAACGAGGAGCGGAAACATGGAACCGACCCGTTTCGGCCACCGCCACAGTCACAGCTGCGCTGGCCACGAGGCCAACCAGGAGAATCGCGACAAAGGTGCGCATCGTAAGCTGAAATATCCAGTGCTTTGCGAACAGTGTTTCTTTTCTGCAGAAACGACTGTCTATCAGCGCTTTATACCCAACCTGCTCACCACTTCTTCTTCTCGGTGCCCAGGTGGTCATATCATGGTGGTCGAACCCCACAAATGGTGTGACCTGGATTGCTATGTGGTCACTAGATTCATTGCATTCACGAGGCTGATCAACTTTTTCTGTGGTTGGCTGGGCATCGTTCTCTCACTCTGAATGCTAGGGTAATTGTCGAACATTGATCTTTGTAGCTGTGTTTCCCCCAAAAAGAAACAAATCAGGCAAGAGCTGCACCACATGACCATGCACATTCCGAGCACTGGCTAAGGAAACATCCTCTCGAGGGAGCTCCTTTCCACAGATTGTCTCAACATGAGTCGATTTATCTTGCAAGACAATTGCACACAATTGTGTGCTCATGACCAACACATTCAAAGACACACCACGAGCATGATGGGAAAACAATGGGCATATTTGTACATTCTTGTAAAATAGCAATTGTACAGTACTGATTGTAGATTGCAGACTTTTGTACATTATCGCCTGTACAAATATGGAATTTGAAGGGGTTCGGATTGATCGATCGAAGATGGCTACAGGTAATTCACACCAAACTGGGTGTGTTTTTGGAGAGAAGAAAAAGCAATTGACAATCCCTGACATTTTCAAGTTATGGATTATTCGAAAGACAGAAAAAACAAGTATGAATTTGGATTTGATTAATTAATCCCGCCAAATCGAGTTCAAAAAGTTTGGCCGTCTTACCAATGGTAAGTTACCATGAACCAACCATGAAGAATAAACGACAATAGGAGGGATTGAAAATTAGGGAAACAATGACATATTGCGAAATTGTCACAGGAAGAAAAGGTCGGACCAGAAGTTACAAGTAGTTCAGAATACAACGCCTTTTTATCCACAGAAAGACTGCGAATTGGATTGTGCCTGGAAGCTAGAACCTTGTAAATTCACCATGAACTTGGGTTCTAAGTTCCAGGAGCTTCTCAGAACTTACTCCCATCAAGAAGCTACCCATTACACGTGGTCACAAACCCCCACGTGGCACTCTAACTCCCTTGAACCTTTTCCAAACGTGATCTAAACTTCCCACACGTAACAATCCTCCTTCCTTAAGGAAATTTGTCCTCAAATTTGAAAATATTAATAACCTTTTTCACCTTCCTTTCATTCCACAAATTTCCAAACTCTGAGTGCTCTTTCTATCCACCAAAACTCCATCCTCTTCATAACCTCTCTTTTACCCTTTTTAAAGGCATCAGCTCTCTATTCATAGCAAAGTTTCCACCAAATTCTTTCACACCATTCAAAATCATTTTCAAACATTCTGACTGCATCCTTCCATCTCACACTCTGTAAATTTCTGGAATCTGACGCCTCTGTCACTGTCCCAACGATTAAAACGTCACACTCTGCCCGATAGACTTCCACGCTTTGCTCTCGTCCTCCACGACTTACACTCCAGAACCACGTCATCAAATGTCGACCTCACTTCGACCTCGCTCCACAGCCTGCACAGCACGTCGCTACCCTGCATGCTGTCGACTTCTGACGCGACTTGCGCTACCTTTCAGGTGTCCAACGCACCCCTCAACCTCCTGCAACCGTCCTTCACGCCCTGTCGCGTTTCAACTCCCTTTTGACGCGACTTTAAAGAATTGGCACTTTGTGACGCTCCTGAAAACGCATTCGGCACAACTACTAATTCTTCATTCGCGCCGCGACTGAAGGTAGAGTCGTACTGAACTACCGCAGAGTCTGTCTACGGCAACGGAGTCGGACTACGCCGACGTTGAATGTCTTATCCAAAAACTTGGTATCTAAACTGCGACGCACTGAAACTATCGTCACCTAAGAAGTCGGCTAAGACCAGTCGCGCTAACAATCATCACCATCCGAGAGTCACAGTCTCGATTCCCCATAACAACGAAAAGCCTAAGACCAGGCATCTGAACGCAACACGAGTCAAAGTCGACGGAGACACCCGCTAAGAGGGCCTTGCTCCCGAGAGTGAGACAGAAAGTGGAGTCCCCTGGAGGATGGTCGCTAAGAGACCATGGCCTAAGAGGACTCTGGAAACTGAGCTGGAGAAAGAGAGAAAACACAAATCGCAAACACCAAAAACGAAAGGAGACACTCAGAGGAGAGGTCGGCTCCTCTGAGTGGAGAAAAACCTCCTAAGAGAAGGGCAGCACCTTCTCTTACTATTCTGACTCCACTCCTATTTCCTCTAGAATCAAAGTTTGATCAGAAACAATCTTATTTTGAATAAAGACACTCAGAGACACAAGAATAATAGCAAGAGAATATTTTTACAGAAAGAGAAGGGATGGTGTATCCCATTTCAAAAGTGTACTTCAGAAAACCTTGGATGATGCTATCTTTGGCCAGAAGTACCTCGTCCGGTCGGGATTCCCGTTTAAGGTAAGTCGCGAAGCTTTCCTTAAGTCCGTCACGATAAGAGAGTCCTCCTATAGATAGATGTCCGAAGTAAGAAGTAAACGAGGTATTCACCGAGTTCTGTCTCCCCTTAACCAGAATTCTGTGGGATATTTATACTCGCGGCCGGTTCTAGCGCTAGCGCATGTGTGCTGGCCGCGAGTTCGGCGTCACGACAGGGGTCGACTAGCGACCCGACTGCCAGTCGTGCGTATCGCCTAAGAGATCGTTTTTCGTAGGGAGTTGTATCCGTTTCGCTGGAATCCATAGTGTTTTCGCTGGCTCCTTGTGTTCCCAGCCGCACGTTTCGTAGAAGTCATACCTCGGATGTCATAAAACGACAGTGCCGGCAGTAAGACTCCTAGTACTCTGCGCTAGCCATGGGTTGGCGTGCCAGCTATTCGATATCTTCCAGCGTATCAATATACAACTTTTCCTACGTCATCGACCTCGTCAGGAATTGAACCCGACGTACGAACCACCAGGTCTCACATAGAGCAGCGTAAAATACGACTGTTTATCAGTGTGAGTTGGCAATTCCATTCTTCCGAATTATCATCGGAATAATCATTACATCTGGTGGCAGTACATCTGCCATGTTCTTTCTAGCTCCGTCACAGCTGTGACGCTCCCCCTTACACCCGCATAGAAATCACTCTATGCGTACCCAAAACCTAATCAAAAACCCACTGCATCTCATGCAGTCTTTCTTCCTTTCAACCATACTGTTCATTTCACCTCTTGCACCCACATCAAAACTCCATTGAGTGTATTCAACACCCACATCAAACCCCCTATTAAGTGTATTCAACACTTCTAAGTCCTCCCTTATTCTACCAGAAAATCCACAGAATTTGTCTCTCCCTTATTGTCTATCAGAAAATCCACAGGATTTGTCTCTCCCTTTTTGTCTATTAGAAAATCCACAGGATTTGTCTCTCCCTTTTTGTCTACCAGAAAATCCACAAGATTTGTCTCTCCCCTTTTTTTTTTTTTTTAGAATCCCCCTCTTATTTTCTCAATTCAAGAAAATAATATGAAAAAGAAAGCCTTATAAAATTTTGGCAAAAATCCACACCCCTTTGATAACCCAGTAATAACACCCTTTCACAAAGGGAATCCCCCTCTTCACTGTTATCCAATTTTTATTTATTATTATTTTTTTTTTTTTTAATTTCTACTCTCCCAGAAATTTACCCTCTCTCTAGCTGCCACTGGGTCCCCTTTGTCGTTTGCTGGATGCTGCAGCTGCTGATGTTGCTCCTTTTCGAGCAGTCCTCTTTCGGGAGAGTGGAGGAGTGGTCGCTCCATGGATTTCGATCAATCTCTCATCCAGGAGGGTCTCCACTGGATGGCTCTGCTGCTCATTGTCGACCCATGCTCCTGGGAACTGATCCGCTCGCACATGACTCCGAGCCCGATGTGTGGCGCGGTTGATTTCCAGACGGGGTCGAGAGGTCGCTGGGTAGATGGAGCGAAAATGATTTGCTCCTCCGATCAATCGACATAGAGAACATGTCTGATCGGAGAAGTTTGCCGGCGGTGCGATCGATGATTCGGGAGCGTATATCCTGCGAAAGGTTCCCATGCCCCCTTCATTCATGTCCAGCTCCAAGCTCCCCGCCAACCAAGCACGGTCTCGACAACCAATCCGGTGACAGGCTTGGTGCCGAGAACATGCCCCGCCGATGGGTTTCACTGCATTTCGCGACCTGCAGAAAAAGCAGTTCCCCTCAACCCAGTCCCCGCCGGGATTGTCCTCCTCCTCTTTGATCTGTGCTTGATCGATTCCTGCATCCGTTCCTCCACCTCCATCACTGTGATCCGCCCTCTCTCTGATTCCGCTGCCACCTTGACTACCTCCCTCTCGTCCTCCCGTGGGATCAATCATGTCCTGGTCCTCCACTCTTTCATCCCTTTCTTGTTCCTCTCTAGCAGCACCTCCACTGATTCCCACTCTGCCAAATTCTCCTCCTTCTCTGTCTCCACCATGATCGATGTCATCCCTTTCTCCTCTTTTCCTTCCATGCTCTTCTCTATCCCCGCCGCTGTTGTGATCGTCATCGCTGTCGTCGACTCTGAATCCTCTCGCGGTTCTCCGTTCCTCCATCTGCCGTTTTCCTGCATCCGTCTGCCTCAGCTGCCCCTCGAGATCCACGACTTCCTGTCGCAACCTCACCGTTTCCAAGTCCTCCGAGGCGATACTGGCTTGAGCCGCCTGAAGCGACTCCTCCAGTTCAACCACTCGTAAGAGCAGCTGATCCCGTTCATGCTGCAGGAGGATCACCTGAGCAGCAGAACTAGATGAACCCGCATCGCCCTCGCTTGCAGCCTGTCGAAGGGCGGAGTTTTCCTGGATGAGCTTTTGTCGCTCCTCCTGCCATTTCAGCTGGTTCCGAGTATATTCCTCCGCCAACGACTCTTCTCCCCTAAATAAATCCTCCAGTGCTCTAGCCCCCTCTCTGGACTGCACCGCCCCTGCCTCGATCCTCTCGATCGCTTCCTCCACTCTTTGACGCCACTCAACCATTCTCTTTTCTCTCTTTTTTTTTTTTTAAACAAAAAGTAAAACCTCCCGCTCCGTTGGTTTTCTTTTTCTCAGTCGAAGGAATTCGACGCCTCGAGGCTTGGGGTTTAAAAACACTCCTCTATGTCTTCTCAAGATGACTCCACATCTATGTGTTGGGTCTCCCAATATTCTCCCTCACTCAACCAGAGTTCTACATCCTCCAGAGCTCTCCTGCCGATGTCTCAACCTCCCTTCTCTCCCTCACTCTCGCTATCAGTTACTTCGAACCCATCGCTCTCGCTCTCCTCTCCTCTCGCCCGCTTAATCTCCTGTTCGTGCATGTCACCCACGACTTCCAGCCGCCGTTTTTGGTTCGAATCCTGTCGTCGCCACCCAGAAGTCCTAGACCTCTCGCGAACCACCTCCTGCAGTCTCTCCTCCGGAATTTCCTCTTCCCCTTGGGTTTTCCGCAGTCGACTTTGAAAGTCTTCTATCCTCCCCAAACTCTCTAAGTTACTCAGTAGAGCGATTTTCTGGCGCCTGAGTAACTCTCTCGCCGTCCTCCCAGCGGTGGTTTCGTTTGCGAAGGCCCGTTTGAGCCGTCTAGTAACCTCCACTCTTTGTTTTTCTAACTCCGTCCGAAGGCGGAGCACTTCAGCCACCATGCACTCGTTCAGCTGCTGTTCGGACATTGTTCCTGCCATTCTTTCCTTCGAAGTCTTCGTCGTTAACGAAATATCTTTTAGAACTTTATCCCTGACCTCCCGAAGACACTCCTTAAAACCCGTCTCACTCGCTACTGTTCTCTATTCTTGGATATCTCGCTAGTAGTTTGGTCCAAGCTTCTCCGTAAAACTCTCCTAAAGTACTCTCCTAAGTACTAGGCTCTCCTCCGGGTACAGCGACATCCTCCAGAGCCACCCACCGGCTCTGTCGAGTACCCCTAGAGACCTTAACTCTAACTCCCGTTCTATCTATTTCCTCTATTCGAAATCCTGCCTGAGCTTTAACCACTAGCTTCTTAGAAGTCTTAATTCTAACTAAAACCGAATCCCCTATTTTAAGAGCTTCTATTCTTTCTTTTTCTTTAAGTTTTTCACCATAGTTCCTCTGCTGCCTATACTGAGCTGTTCCTATTGATTCCTTAGCTCTTTCTTCCATCCTTTTTCTTAATTCACTCAGCTCTTTTAACTCCCTATCTGAGATCAGAACTGGCAGTTCCTGGATCACAGGATCTAATAAAAGTGCCTCTTCCCTTTTCTCAGCTAAAGTCTGGGATCCAGAGCCTTCTCCCTGAGGTTGGGATCCTTCCCCTAAATCTCCCTGAGACTCCTCTAGTTGTTGTCCTAATTGATAAGCTGCCCAATCCCTTTTATTCACCTGCCTCCTAATATATACTAATTCAAAAGGGCTGTACCCTGTTGTTTCTTTTACCCTGCTATTATAGTCTCTAAGACTGTCCAATAAAGCCCCCTGTAAATCCTTGACTGAAAATAAGAGTGCACCTGTGGTGGGTGTCTCTTCTGCCTGCTTTTCTTTTAGCCTACCCACTATTCCCTGTTTCAGGGTCTGATTTAATCTCTCCGCCAGCCCATTCGTTCTGGGATGGTTCGGACTAGTGTTCTTAATCTCTATGCCCTCCTGCTGGCATAAATCTAAAACTAAACCCTTAAACTCTGTCCCATTGTCACACAGGAAGAATCTAGGAACCCCAAACCTACAGATGATGTTCTGGAAGAGAAACTGATAGTGATTTGAGACGAAATGACTGGTCTGGGAGCGTTGAGGTGACTTGTATCATTAGTGTGACTCGTGATAGCCCTAGAGTACTATTTAAGGGACACGTAGTTAGACACTGGTTGGGTTGTTGTTTTGGTTGGATTCGCTGTTGTAGGGGAACGCTCCCAGGGGGAGTATGTAGAAAATTTATTTCCACCACACACCCCACTATCAATTGGTTTCGGAGCTGGGGTCGATCGACGTCGCTCCTCAAGAGGTCGTGGTGGTCGAAAACGAAACGGGAGTGAAAAAAAAATGGATAGAAAGATCGATTTTGAAAAGATCTGGACGAAAAGATCTGTCGACAGGGAGGAGGTTGTTTTTCCAGGGGTATTCCTGAAGTAGGCCAGGCGAAACCAAGGCGAGAGGGTTCCCAACGGGTTCCCAACGTCGCGGAAAGAAGAGGGCCGAAAATTTTCGACGTGAAAAGTTGGGCGATAGAGATCCCAGGTCGATGAAAAGATCGACAGGTCGAAAAACCCTCGATCTCGAAACGAAAAGAGTCGACAAGGGGAGGAAAAGAGACAGAAAGAGAAAAGAGGACCTCTGTCTGTTTTCTTGAGGAGAGTAGACCTGGAAATTTAAGCCCCTGGAGCTAGATTTCATAGGAATCTCCAGAAAGGCTTTTTAAGGGTTCTTAAAAGCCCAAAACTAAGCCTTACCTCCACCTAAGTCTGAGGACTTGCTAGGCGAAGAAGCCTTAGCTTTGTCGACCAAATTCGCCTAAGTCGCCAAGTTCTGCGCTAACTATAGAAGACTATAGAAAACTGCGCCAGGAACTGTCGGCATGACTCATTTGGTCACTCCAGAAAGTGTGACCCACAGAAAAACGCGCTGCAAGTCGAAAAATCTAACTGCCAGAGCGCGCGGCACGTTAACTTTAGCGTGAAAACGACCAAGGCAATGGCTGCCGCAATTGTGAAAAGGTCGGCGTGAAAACGACTAAGGGAACGGCTGGCGCAATTGTGAAAAGTTCGTCCACAGAAATGTGGTAAAAGCCGAACTGCGCCAACCTGTTGTTTTAAAGGTTGTCTCCACAGAAGTGTGGAAGGACAACTGCGCCAACCTATGGTTGAAGAAAACGTTGTCTCCACAGAAGTGTGGAAGGACAACTGCGCCAACCTATGGTTGAAGAAAACGTTGTTCCCACAGAGATGTGAACTGCGCCAACCAAATTTCAAAGGGTTTCACAGAAATGTGGTTGAAGAGAATTGCGCCACCCTATGGTTGCAGCAGCAAAGGTCGTCTTCACAGAAATTTGTGATAGGCGCAGCTCGCAACTCCTAAGGCAGAGAGGTATATATAAATGCGCTACTCTCATTTATGTCTCGCGCAACGGAGACGAAACGCGCCAGGACATTCAAGGAAACGTGGAAAAAGCGTTCAAGTCGATAAACTTGCTTGGGATAACGCAAGCGCCAGGAAGCGAGAAGGTATAGGAGGTGTTCCTGGTGACGATAAGCCAGATGGTGATGGAGGTGATGACCACCGCGATAGGCGAACCCGTCCTTAGTTACACCCCCGCATTCCAGGTGCGCCTGATGGCGGAGGTGATGGTGGCGGTGGCGAATATCATCCCAAGAGGCTGGGACAGCGTTGTGTTCAAGTGTTCTCAAGTAGGATAGTAGAGAACATGTGTGGCTGACGCGAAAACCAAGAGAACGTATGTGGTTGACGCGAAAAAGGATGAAGGCTGGCGAAACAAGGAAAATGCGCCAAGCTAGCCACCAAGGTTAAAAGACAAATGAACGCAACAGCTGACGACAGTATCGTGCCTGCAAAAAGCTGTATTGCATCAGCAGGATATGAGAATAGCGAAGCTAACGCTGTTATCGACTGGAAAAACTTAGATTTTGGATATTAGGCCTAAAGGGAAAAGGAGAGTTCGTAAAAGGGGGTAAAGTTGCGATATAAAGGTTGAACTTTTAACCTAAGTTCGAGTCTGATGAGGCCATGGAAGTTGAGAGTGAGATGGCGCCTCTGACCCAAGAGGTTGTAACGAGAGGTGAAAGGGTGCGAACCATGACTAGAGGTGGGCGAGGTCAGAAGGTCACTAGATCATGGAGGCGACCAGAGGAGGGTGAGGGCAGAAGTTCACTGGATCGCCAGGAAAATCCGCACCGCCGCAGAACAAGGCAAAGACCATAAGCTCAAGAGACTAGACGGATCAAAAGGATAAGAACAAAGGATTCTTTCTTCAGAATATCACAAGAAAGATCCTGGAGAACCCCCAAATAGACCCGCGAGAGAACGGTAACCCGGTAATCGCAGAGGGGTCAAGGCGAATGGAGTAATGGAGTAAGGTGGTGAAGATTTTTAAGGGTGATGGTGTTGGTTTAGAAGGCAATTCTAAGGTTTTTCGGTTCTTCTTTTGTGGACCAAGTCCAAAGGTGGACCTAAAAGTATGAAAAGAAGTCAAGCATGTTGGACGCGACAGACCTTTGGTCTGTAAAGACAAACTGCGCCATTCTGCTAGAATTCGCGAAGTTAGTCAGAGACCCAACATTAAGAGTGAAGCATGTTTGCTTTTTGCGCCAACCAGAGAGTGTTGCAGTAAGCTCAGGTTGATGAAAGAAACAGAGCGACCCCAGGTGGTTAGTTGTGTGAGACAATCACCACCAAGCGTTAAGTTGTCATCTCTAGGAAACTATGGGATGTACACTTCGTTGGTGAGAAGAAAAAGACGAGGCTATGGGAGTCGAACCCATATAAGGGCCAACGCCTCGATCTAACTTCCAGCAAAAAAAAAAAAAAAGATCATGACGAAGCAACTGTGAGCTTCGTATTTTCTGGGTGATGCGTGTGTTGCTGCCCAATGAGCCACTGTGTTGTGTGCGACGTTGCTGGAAGAAGCGACCGCCTGGTGGGAGTATTGTTGATGAAACGTTGGCAAAAGGCGTGGAGAGAACTGGGTTGATGCTGGCTGACGCAAGTGACACTGAAGGTGCCAAAAGGAGATGGAGATGGAGTTATGTGATTGAAAACTTCGAGGGGAAAAATTTAATTCTCCCTATGCAAGCGTGGAAGGCTATTATGGCTGAGCCTCAATTGGAGTCAAGTGTGGAGGCAATTGTGAAGCGCCCCACCTAGAGAAATACTTATACGCTGCAAAAGAGCTGGAAGTATAAAGAGGAAGTTTCCAAGGGGAAACTGAACGACCACAACCTTGCGTTCTAAGCAATGGTGACGAACGGCAAGAAGAGAAGTGGTAAACACGAGTTGCTATATTGAAGGAATGCACTCGCGTTTATATGCAGCACCAAAGTAGGAGCACGCCTCTAATAAGGGGAAGCGACCAAAGCTGTGGTGTTACTACGTTCAGTAGCAGAAGGAAAACGGGGAAGTGTAAGTGAGTAGAAGCGAGACGCTCCTCCAACACTCCCGAAGATTCCTCTGCATGGAAAGTGCGTTAACTACAGAGATAGCACTAAAACGTTCAACATGAGAAGTTAAAGAACGTTCACTTGGAAACTCCGTCGTGAAGGTATGAGTCGAAGTTTGGGAGAGTATGAAAAATGGAAAAGTAAGAAAAAGTGGGAAGGAAAGCTAAAGAAGACATGTGGAAAATGTGCTAAGTGAAGAGCACCTGTGGAGTTATTCATTGTGGAAATAACAAGATATTTTGGAGAAGGGCCGGAAGTTTTTCTACCTTGTGAGACCAAGAAGATCCAACGATTGAGAGAATATGGAGTGTAGTTTTAACCAAGTGTGGATGGCGAAATTACAACGAGGGAAAGACAATGTGTTAAAGAGAGAAAGCGATGGGAGCTTAAAGCGCCACGTTGACTCGCGCGAAACGATGTGTTGTTGAGAACTTTAAACATCGATCGCTCTATTGTTCTTTCCACCCTAGAACTTTGTTCTATGGGGATACCATGCTTGTGTTAAGCACAAGGAGATGTGCACCCAGTGCGCTGGTTGATGCACTTCCATAAACGAGGGTCGTCGTTGCAAGGGCAAACTTCCAAGATATTTAAATTTCGATCTACACTAAGTGAGATGCGTGAAGCAAGAAGGATCTCCAAAAGAGAAGATAGTGTGGAGCTGTTGCCTTATATTATGCGGCAACAAAGAGTATGAAAGAACCTTGAAGTCCATGCGAAGGAATTTGTGTTAACTATCACAAAACCTTGTGCAAAGGCTAAGGGATACCTCCTAAGGGAGAGGATGTTTATTCGCCACCTGAGAAATTCGAGAGCTAGGTGACGCACTATGTGGATGATAGCCTTGTGCATAACGGGGTTTAGAGGATGACAATGGTTGACAACCCCAGGAGAATGAGATGCAAGTGGCAACCGCAAAAGGTTTGCTGATGGTGGTGGAGCGAAGAGGAAGGAGTTTATCTCCTAGAATTCATAACACCCTTGAGCATCATGGATTCAGATTTGGGATATCCACCAAGGGACTTGGTGAGAGGCGTTCGTGAACGCATTGCCCTGTTTAGGGACCCCCAATGATGCGTCATCCATGTGTTAATGGTTGATTCCAGGCTGGTTGAGCCGTAGTTGCTCCCAGTGTCTGACAAGTGTGTGGTGAGGCTGATGGGAAAACAGAGGCCACACCTTCATCATTGGCCTGTAGTGTCAGGACTAACTCCGTGGATGAACTCGACCATATTTCGCTTCAGAGTGTCCGCATTTGCGAGATCTTCGCCACATCATCCATGTGGATATGTTGTGATGTGTGGTGCATCTTTTTTTCAAGGTTTTATGGAGGTTGACGCATTTTTATGCGATACGGCTGGAGATATGTGCAACCTTGCAATATTTGCGCATAGCGACTTGCTGTGTTTGTGTGGAGGCTACCCACTCTATGTTTTTCTACCCTTTTGGGACGTGGACGAGGGCGTTCCACTGGCCCCAGGGGGGACAGGAGTGCTCACGAGCGACGAATGAGGTTACCGACGAAGGAGGTCACGAAGTAGTCGTGAGTGAGGTAAATCGAACAAACGAACGAAGTGAGTCTCTTCAGCAACGGAGTGCGCAGTGAGATTTACTGGCCGCCAGGCCACACTCAAAATTTTGAATTAAACCCGGTGTATACATTGGATGCACTGGAAATGCGACATGGAGGACGAGTTGAGGGTGGTACTCTCTAGCACAAGTTGCTAAAGTATGTGATGGAGTTGTTTCAAAGAAGTTGTTTTCGAACGTGATAGAAGAGAATACCCACGAGAAGGACAGCCACAAGTGGCTGAGACGTGATCGATGAACGTGGAGAAAAGGAATTGGAGTGTTGTGGGATGGTTGAGACACCTTGCTGTCTCCCATGACGGTAAAACCACTATTACAGGGCGTGTGATAGTTGGTGATCTCGAAGTCCTGAGAAACCGTGGCGAAAATATAGGAGACTCCATAGAATCACACATTAGTCGGGATAAGAATCCTTGCAGGGAACTCGAGGAGCTGAAACTCAATATCTCATTAGAGTATGAGTTAAAGGATTCGTCAGCTTCAAGACGGCCTTGGTGATGGTCGCCTAGTGTGAAGTCCACCTTAGTTTCGGTAGTACTAAGGGGGAGGAGACGTGATTCTACCCTAAGTGTTCAAAGAGAGGAACACAGGAGCGAAAAGAGACGTAGCAGCTGGAACCCTGTGCGCCAGCTACCGCGTACGCGCGTGTGAAGACTTCCTAAGGGAAATGTGGCTACGTTAATATGATGGCGAAACAGTTTACTTAATCCAATACTCGAAGTGGATGGTGCTCTGTGTATCATTTTATTAAGAAGAGAGCGCAACACTTGGAGTTCGTTTGTTATCGACGAGTGTGAAGACAATTCCAGCGACACATGTCAACGCGACTAAGGTGTTAAGGTGATGCATGGCGTGGAATATGTCTATTTCTGAGGGTGTAGCATATGGACCGACCAAAATACAAGTCTGTCGTTCTGAAAAGGAGAAGGCAAATATTAGCCTCGCGACAGAGGTTCCATGAAGGATAAAGCGAGAGTAACTTCGTGGAAGGGATTGAGCAGTAGCTTGATCAATTGACGTCGAGGATCGGTGTGTGCTATCACATGAAGAGCTTAGCTCTGGAGGAGATGAAGTTCACAAGAGTTTAATGGACTCTGGCGCAAGTATTTGACAATCCGCCAAGTGCTATGAGTAGTGACTGAACCAGAGCAGCAATCGGCGAAAGATAAACGAGCAGCGGAGAAAACTCTTGAACGACAAGAGGTGTGATATCTTCAACGACAACAAGTGCGTTTAACCAACGTGTTGGTTGGAGAAAGAGAGAGACTATCGAGTGCCACAACCAGATTGAGAAACACCACTCTGTTTAAGGTTGATGGTAAAAGGAACTGCATTGGATTACACTTGAGAGTTGAAGAAACACAAGTGGAGAAAGAAGAAGCAATAGCAACAGTGGACGTCGACTATAAAGGAACCGTGGTGAGCATCTCGGAAGATTTGCAGACGGAGGAGGAGAAGACGAGCAGAATACGCGATAAATCCTTGTACAGCGGTTGTAAGTCGCCAAAGAGCGCAGTAAAGACTATTCCCATCAAGGTAATAAGTCGGAATGCCGTGCATGGTTTATAGCCGATCCATCAAAGGCAAGAGGAGTCGCAGATATTACTTCTGTTGGCGAAGAACACGAGAATGCCTAACGCATCCTTGTTTATCTTTGTGAGAAAATACTTGAAGAATGAGGAGATTATCCACACTACCTTCGGGACTTGCATGATGTATGGGTGCAAACACATGTGAGTGTGGGATACGTTCTAAGTCTTCAACGTGGAGCTTGCATATGGTGACTGCCTACAATGGGTAGTGCAGAAAGGAGTTGCATCTTCAAACGTCAGTGAACTGAAAGGAGGAGAAGCGTTAGCTGGATAGGCAACCGGTAACGCAAGGATCAACAAGTGGAAGAATTTATCGAGGAAATAAGAAGAGAAGCAGGAGGAAGAACAAGCAAGAGATGAATGGCGGTCAGAGGCATAGGTTCCCTAAAGTGGAATACAAACTCAATAGGTCTTTTGGGGATGGCAATGGTGGAAGATCCTAGTGTGGGATCACGTGTTGGTACCATTGACCCAAAGCCAGCCTATGTAACTCGTCTTCATATGCTACTCTGACTTAGCTGATTTGATTGAGGATTCGATAATGTTGGAGGTGGAGCACTTGGTTGATCACAACAGTAACGAAGAATACAAGTGGATGTATTCTGACTTGCCTCCCGACGTGGTAGCCTACCCTCAGGTCAAGGTCAATAGACTATGAGAGGATGGTGCGTTTATATCAAACAAGAGAAAGAGAACCCAAAGCGGAAGAGGAAGAGCAAGAGTCAAGGACTACTAAGGAGAGCGAGAGAGCGAAACCTGAGACAGAGAGGTCTAAGGTAGAGAGAAGTGCGGCAAAGAGCGACTACAGGACGGAGAAATGGCTGGAGGTGCTAAAAGGGAGAGCACCGAGTGAGTTCGCTGAAAAGCTGGAGCTCCACCTGTCAATGTGCGGCCCACATGAGTTGGTGTACATGTGTATTGGCCACGCACAAGGGTGAAAGTGCGTTATGCTAAGGCCATGGGACAACTGGTAAGAGCATAGCCTTGGCAGTGGATGGAACGTTAAGCAAGGCTACGTTTCCCAAGCTATTTGTTCTGAGGAGCTCAGAGTTGTTGCCAAATGACGCTCACAGCTGAAGGTTGTAAAGGAAGTACGCCAACCTCGAGTGTTCAAGACTTTGCCGCAGGAGAGCTGACCAAGACACGAGCAAGAGATGTCCAAGATGTCCAAGACAGTGGTGGTTCGTGGGTCAGAAGAAAAAGGTTGAGTTAAAAAGGTTAAGTTGAGTTGAGTAATGCGTTTGAGAATCTTTGCATGGTATGGGACGTGCATTGTACTTAGAGGATTAAGTGTGTTAGCTTATGGGTTATGAAGTATTTGTTTGATCGTGGCAGAGAGAGAAAGAATGTTAGTGTCGCGGACGCCACTTATTATGGGGCGGGGCAAGTTGATAGTGATTTGAGACGAAATGACTGGTCTGGGAGCGTTGAGGTGACTTGTATCATTAGTGTGACTCGTGATAGCCCTAGAGTACTATTTAAGGGACACGTAGTTAGACACTGGTTGGGTTGTTGTTTTGGTTGGATTCGCTGTTGTAGGGGAACGCTCCCAGGGGGAGTATGTAGAAAATTTATTTCCACCACACACCCCACTATCAGAAACTGAGCTATAAAAATTGGACTCTTTGCATCCACTATTCCAGCCTCAGCCCATTTTGTAAAATAGTCCACCACTACTAAAATATGCACTAAAGCCTGTGTGTCAGGCATCCTAATGGAAAATGTATCCATCCCCCACTGATAAAACGGAAGGCCAGCTGGGGTCTGGAGCAGTCTAGGCTGTATCAGAAACTTTGGCCTGATCTCCTGGCAGGTCTCACACTTCCCCAAAGTTTCTTTTGTCTGTTTTTCCATCCCATACCAAAAGTAGTGCTCCCTGAGCTTCTCCAGAGTTCCCTTCACAGACACATGTCCTACTGCTGTGTGTGCCTCCATAATTAGCTCCTGTCTCCTAGCCTCCTTTTTCCTAGCCGCTGCCTTTTCTTGGCTGGAATATCCAGCAAACTTCACAAAGTCTTTCTGCAAAAGACTCAGGGTGCAAGGGTCCCTCCAGATGTCATACTTCCGCATCTGTATACTTCCTTCTCGACTTAAATGCCTTACGTCTGTACTTAGAGCCTCTTAGCTCCGGTATCCTTTTGCTTTAAGTTGCTTATCCTGGGTAGATAAAGCAAAGTTTGCCCTCTCCTCTAGTTAATAAGGGTTTCCACTTAAATACAAAATCCTCCAGGTTGAAACAGCTGTAACAGTTGGCCTGTGAGCTGGCTGAGAGCTGTAAGCTTTAGAGGTCATCTCTTAGTCCAGTTAACATGCAGTTGTTTAATCCCAGAGTTTGAACTATCAGTCCTGTTTATGGGAAAGGGCACTTTTCCTCTTAAGTGACCTTAACTTCTAGGTTGGATCAAACACCACACCATTTTCGACTTAGTGTATGAGGTCCTCACAGGGATTGATTTAAAATAAATCAAAGTGTGTACAGTCTTACCCGAGACTGTAGTCCTCCATTCTGAGAGTCCCCTCTTTCAGGATACCTGATCTCTGCAGAATCTGAACGTTTGTCTGGGATTACTTCTAATCCTCAGACCTTCTTTAATTATCTTAGAGATTGACCGGCTGTGAGCAGAGTGGTTTTCTGTTTTTCAGTGTAGATTGAAAGAAACTCAGACTGGTGTTCTGTTAAGAGGTGGAACTCATTTGTTCCAGGAGTCTTAACTATTCCTGAGATAACTTATATCACTTTAAGAAAAATGCAGAATCCTGCTTACAGAACCACTTCCCAACCCCGACATGACTTCAACTTTTCCACCTGCATACCAGGCTAACATCCACACACTCAAACTGCTACTAAAAACATCCCTTAACCACTGGGGCCTGGTGCCCCCACATCTCTAGTGTTCTCCTCTTCCCCTGAGGAGTACACCACTATCGGCTCCTCCGGAGGCACCTCCTGCATATCGCCATCACCGTTCTCCTCGAACCTTGCCTCTACCCGTGCCACTGGGTAAAAGCGCGGCAGGCCAGCAGGGTTATTAGATGGACCCCCTCCACCTCCCTGTCCTCCAGCGTTCCCGATAGGTTGGGCCAACATCGCTGTTATCTGCTGCCTCGGGGGCCTAAGAGGGCCTGGACCAATCGGAACACCTGACCGAAACTGGTCTAACAGTCCTCGCAAAGTCATCAGTGTCTCCGTGTACTGAGCGAGTTTGGAGACATTCATCCGAGCTTCCCTGCCTGCTCTTGTGTTCATCCGGAACTCTCCCACAAGCAGACGGTGTCGCAGTTCCTCCTCATATTCCTCCATATCCACCAGTAGCTCCAGCAAAACAGCGATGATGTGCGCAAGGGCGGCGGCTTGGGTTGCATCCATTTCTTTCCTCTCCTCTTCGAACTTCTAATTCCCGTTTACTGAACTCTGCTCTGTTCTCTGAGAAACTTATCTCGATCTACTTCTTTCTTGCCTGCTTCTCCCTTAAGAATCCTAAGCAGGACTTGTTTCCTCCCAGAGGCCCTTTCCTCTACAGGAGGTTTCTTGGATTTAACCTTTATCTTTTCTATCCCCCGTCCTGTGCCTCCTGTTCGACTCTATCCCAGAAATTCCTCCAAACCTTGCCATCCACTAGTCCTCCCCTAGACTAGTCTTTCTCCTATTCCTAGACCCTACTAATTCAGCTTCCTCCCCAGAGGCAGATGATCTGACACTGTAGGCAGACCCTGTGCCTCCTTTTTCTTTTCTCTATTCATAACTAGTCTAGACAATGCATCTGCATTGACATGAAACTTCCCAGGTCTATGGACCACCTTAATTTTATACCCCTGTAACTCTATGACCCACCTGGCCATCATATTGCTCAGGTGTCTAGAACCCATTAGCCAAAACAAGGCTCCACAGTCAGTAAAGACAGTAAACTCCCTCCCTGTCAGATAATAACTAAATTTCCTGATAGTTTTAATCACAGCCATGGCCTCCCCCTGGCTAGGGGCATACCTAGCTTCTGATTGACTATTCTTTTTGGAGAAATAAGCTATTACCTTCTCCTGTCCTTCCTGAACCTGGCCCAGTATTCCAGCTATAGCATACTGACTCCAATCGGTGCACACGAACACCTCCCCTTCCCTCCTGAGAGTTGTCACCACTGGGGCTGTAGTCAGCATCTTCTTCAGCAGTCTCCATGAATATTCACATCTCCAGGTCCAGAGAAAAGGGACTCCTTCCTTAGTGAGCTCTGTGAGAGCTCCTGCTCTTCTTGCATAGTCTGGGGCATGCCTCCTGTAGTATCCAGTAAGCCCCAAGAAAGACCTGACTTGGGTGACTGTAGTAGGAGTCTTCAGCTTTGCTATGGAGGCCATTTTGTCCTCCTGAGGGCTAAATCCAGCCTTAGTGATGTGGTGCCCTAAGTATTCTATCTCCTCCTGGAATAGAAAGCACTTTTCCATGGACAGCTTAGCCCCCTCCCTCTCCAGAATATCTAACACCTTCTTCAGAGTTTCCAAATGCTCTTGGAAGGTGTGGCTAAAGATGACTATGTCATCCAGGTAGACCTGGACTCCTTCCAGGTGGCCAAACAAAGAGTCCATAACTCTCTGGAAGGCCTCTGGCATAGTCTTGAGTCCCTGAGGACACCTAACCCATTCATATAACCCTGAGGAGGTCCTAAAAGCTGTTTTCCCCTTATCCTCCTCAACTAAGGGCAACTGCCAATACCCTGACCTAAGGTCCAAACTAGAATAAAACTTCCTACCTCCCAGCCCATCTAGCAATTCATCTATCAATGGCAGAGGGTACTGATCTGCCTCCACCAAACCATTCAAATCTCTAAAGTCTACACACCACCTCCATTTTCCTGGTGCCTTCTTAGGGACCAGGAGAGTGGGTGAAGACCAAGGTGACCCTGGGCTGGGTCTAACTACCCCTACTTTTAATAACCCTTCTAGTTGCCTCTCTATCTCTCCCTTCTGGAATTCACTAACCCTATATTGCCTCTTTGCCACAGGCCTAGCTGTACCAGTTTCGATCTTGTAACTATGATTTCTAAAGGAGCCTATCTCGTATTCACTTAGAGACCAGGCCTCCCTCCTAGACTTGCAAAGCTTTTCCACTGCCCTCCTTTCATCTCTTGTCAAACTATCCCCTATATTTAAGTCAGCAAAGGTTTTTCCTTTCTCCTCTTGTGACACCAGGATGGATTCTGGAGGTGTCACCCCTCTAGTAGTAAACCTGTGCAGCCCTGTGGCCACACCCCTGAGATCACCAGGCCTGACCTCTGGCCCTAATGAAAATCCTGGGAGGGCCCTTCTCTTCCTCCATCTTTCTGTACCCCTGTAGCTGGAGTACTCCTTGGTCCGAATCCTGATGGCAGAGGACTGTGTGGTGCTTCTTTTGGAATGGTCTCGGTGGTGGGGTTGAACCTGACCTTTTTCTCCGGGGTCAAGTTTTCTCCTTTCCTTTTCTTCCCGGCTGCAGTCTGGACTTCCTCCTCCGTCCCTGGGCTTTGCTTCTCCTCTGTCCTAAGAGAGATGGCCCCCATCTTCCCATTGCCCTTGTGATAGAATATCTGCTGTGGTCCCAGCATTATCATGGCCCTGATTGACTTAAGAAAGTCTATCCCCAGCAGGACACAGCAGGTGTCTGTGTCTGTCACCATAAAAGAGTTGTGGGAGCCTGTTCCTCCTATGTTGACAAATATTTTTGGGAGATACCCAAGAGAGGTGGCTATCTCCCCACTGGCTGTCCTAAAAACCCATTCGGAGGGTTGGACCTGTCCCACCAGGCCAAGCTTCTCCACCGTGGCTCTGGAGATGCAGCTGTGGCTGGCCCCCGTGTCCACCACTGCCTCCAGTGCCTCCCCCTTGATTTTGATGGTGCATTTTGCTGGGGTGTTCTTGGAGGCCGCTTCCCTCTGAAGTGTATCCACCTCCAGCATGCCCACCTCCTTGTCTTCATCCTCCTGGCCAGAGGTTTCCGGTTCGAAGTGGAGGGGTTGAGTTACCCCAGCATCCACTGAAGTCATCAGGTCTGCCTCCCTTCTGATGGCCTCCCTGAGTTCAGGGGAATAAAACATGAATGTTTTGAGGGGGACAGGTAACTCTGTCCTGTCCAGGAATGCCTGAGCATCTATCAAAGCATGCTTATTCCCCATCCTATATTTGTTCTCCCCTCCAGAGGTCTTCCCCTCTACCATATTCATTTGGGGACCCTGGGACTTGGAGTTCCCTTGGTCTGGGTTCACCTGTACAACCAGAGGGGTATTGCCTGCTCTGTATTGGAGGCTGTAGGTTACTCCCGCCTTTCTCTTAAGACATCTTCCCCATCTATGACCTGGTACCCCACAGTGCCAACATTCTCCTAGGTTCAGATCCTTGTTCAGTAAAGGACTATAATAACCCCTGGGTCTTTGGCCTTCATAAGTTTGATTCCTTCCACCCTTCTTTCCTGAAGCTCCCCCATTGACTTTCTGTCGCCATTCCAGCAGCCTTTCCTCTGGAGCTGGGAGGGCTGTATAGATCTTGTGCATATGTCCCTCCATAACTTTCTGAACCTTGTGCATCACTTTATTCAGAAGCTTTTCTTCCTTTGAGTCTGTGGTCTGTCCAGTGTTCTTCTCTGTGTCTGAATCTGAATCAGTGCTGTCTGGAGCTTTCCTTTTCTTACTCAGCCCTATTCCCTCAACTGCCTTTGCAGCCGTCACCACTTCCTCAAAGTTCTGATGCTGGAGTGGGGCTATAGCATCCCTTATCTTCGATGGTATTCCAGCCTGAAAAATGTGACGGAGAAATTCGTCGTTCAGGGCAATCGGGGTGGCGCCGTCAGTGCGTGTCGCGGTCTGAATATCAGTGATATCCTCAGCTAAGCCACGAAGGGCGTCCGCGAAATCTTCGACTGTCTCCGTAGACCGTTGGCGACGCCTTGTTAGCTCGCTCATCAAATCATCGGTGGCCCCCAGCCACCTTTTCATAAACTTCTTTTTAAAGTTTTCCCAGGTCATATCTTCTGGGAGAGCAGCCGCCCAGAGGGCTGCACCGTGAGTGAGGTTCGCTTTCGCCCTGCTCACTTTGGAACGGGCAGGCCAGTTCTGCGCCGTGGCTGTTGCTTCCACAGTCTTGAACCATTCTGCCGCTGGAGGTTTCTTTCCGTCAAACTTTTCGAGCTTAGGGGCACGATACTTATCAGCAGAAGTTGCTCCAACCATTGTTCCTACAATGTTTTACACTTGTGTTAATTTCTGGAGCGCTTTCTCTTTTACGAGAGGTGATCACCAGAGTAAACAGTGTTGCACAGAACTTTGTTGCAATGTTAGTGGGCCCATATTCCTAACATGTCCGAAGCTCGCAAACCTCCGAAACCAGAAAACGCATTCGGCACAACTACTAATTCTTCATTCGCGCCGCGACTGAAGGTAGAGTCGTACTGAACTACCGCAGAGTCTGTCTACGGCAACGGAGTCGGACTACGCCGACGTTGAATGTCTTATCCAAAAACTTGGTATCTAAACTGCGACGCATTGAAACTATCGTCACCTAAGAAGTCGGCTAAGACCAGTCGCGCTAACAATCATCACCATCCGAGAGTCACAGTCTCGATTCCCCATAACAACAAAAAGCCTAAGACCAGGCATCTGAACGCAACACGAGTCAAAGTCGACGGAGACACCCGCTAAGAGGGCCTTGCTCCCGAGAGTGAGACAGAAAGTGGAGTCCCCTGGAGGATGGTCGCTAAGAGACCATGGCCTAAGAGGACTCTGGAAACTGAGCTGGAGAAAGAGAGAAAACACAAATCGCAAACACCAAAAACGAAAGGAGACACTCAGAGGAGAGGTCGGCTCCTCTGAGTGGAGAAAAACCTCCTAAGAGAAGGGCAGCACCTTCTCTTACTATTCTGACTCCACTCCTATTTCCTCTAGAATCAAAGTTTGATCAGAAACAATCTTATTTTGAATAAAGACACTCAGAGACACAAGAATAATAGCAAGAGAATATTTTTACAGAAAGAGAAGGGATGGTGTATCCCATTTCAAAAGTGTACTTCAGAAAACCTTGGATGATGCTATCTTTGGCCAGAAGTACCTCGTCCGGTCGGGATTCCCGTTTAAGGTAAGTCGCGAAGCTTTCCTTAAGTCCGTCACGATAAGAGAGTCCTCCTATAGATAGATGTCCGAAGTAAGAAGTAAACGAGGTATTCACCGAGTTCTGTCTCCCCTTAACCAGAATTCTGTGGGATATTTATACTCGCGGCCGGTTCTAGCGCTAGCGCATGTGTGCTGGCCGCGAGTTCGGCGTCACGACAGGGGTCGACTAGCGACCCGACTGCCAGTCGTGCGTATCGCCTAAGAGATCGTTTTTCGTAGGGAGTTGTATCCGTTTCGCTGGAATCCATAGTGTTTTCGCTGGCTCCTTGTGTTCCCAGCCGCACGTTTCGTAGAAGTCATACCTCGGATGTCATAAAACGACAGTGCCGGCAGTAAGACTCCTAGTACTCTGCGCTAGCCATGGGTTGGCGTGCCAGCTATTCGATATCTTCCAGCGTATCAATATACAACTTTTCCTACGTCATCGACCTCGTCAGGAATTGAACCCGACGTACGAACCACCAGGTCTCACATAGAGCAGCGTAAAATACGACTGTTTATCAGTGTGAGTTGGCAATTCCATTCTTCCGAATTATCATCGGAATAATCATTACATCTGGTGGCAGTACATCTGCCATGTTCTTTCTAGCTCCGTCACACACTTCGCTCCTGCCACACTGCACTTTCACTCTTTTTTCCGCACTGACCTCCAAGGCGCTCCCAACACCCACAGCTCGTCAGTGTCCACCATGGGTCGTACCAACCCACAGCACCGATCCAAACTCACTACTTCGTCAACACTCCTCTCGTCACACTTTTCAACAAACAGCGAACACTACCGCAAAACACGCTGCATACGCAGTTCGTAGAGCCACAGCGACCAAACTCGACTCAATATCACTCTTCCATCAACAAACTCGAAAATAAACTTCTTTTCGTGGGCCCAAACGACGGCAACGTCAGCAATAAAAACGATTGCACAGCACTGCAAACAACTCACACTCCACCCCAATACGCTGCGTTCCGACGTCCCCAAATAAAACGAATCAAACTTTCACTCTTTCGTGAACCAAAACCATCGAACGTTTCAAAGCCTTTCACGACTATCGACTCGTCCATCACCTCATGGCGAACTCCTATCTTCACGACCTCTGTCCAAACACAGTTGGCGCTTTAACCGCAATCACACTGCGGACCATCCCTGTGTCGCACAGATACGTCACACCTTCCTTTAGGCAACCCAAAAGTCTCTTCCTTTGACTTCTCCTGGCACCTCATAGCGAACCACTTTTGGACCCAACTGTACTCTTCCAGCACCAAGGCCAAACGTGTCCACCATATCAGAACACACTCCATTCCGCAACTCTGGTCCTCCTTACACCTTCCTCTCCTCATATATTTTGAAACAAGGATAACCCTTCAACACTCTTGGGCTCCCCGAGCACATGCTCTACCCGCATTTCTTTTAAGTCGCTCTAGGTCCACGACTACACCCGCATTTCTTTTAAGTCGCTCTAGGTCCACGACTACACGGCCCGGTCCGGAGGACCGCCCGCTCCGAAACCAATTGTCACAGGAAGAAAAGGTCGGACCAGAAGTTACAAGTAGTTCAGAATACAACGCCTTTTTATCCACAGAAAGACTGCGAATTGGATTGTGCCTGGAAGCTAGAACCTTGTAAATTCACCATGAACTTGGGTTCTAAGTTCCAGGAGCTTCTCAGAACTTACTCCCATCAAGAAGCTACCCATTACACGTGGTCACAAACCCCCACGTGGCACTCTAACTCCCTTGAACCTTTTCCAAACGTGATCTAAACTTCCCACACGTAACAGAAATAGTGTGACCACTCGAAACGAAACGGAACGAAATTCCTCTTAAATGATAATTGCTGGAGCACATGGTCTCCCCGTGTTGTCGATCATATATGTTGTTGGGAGTGTTGTGTTGTGTTGTGTTGGTGATCCACACTTGCGTCCTATTGCAAGTTTGTGGGGAAATAACTCATAACTTTTGGTTTGTGGGGAAGGGCGGGAACATTTTCGTGGTGTCCCCCAGGAAAATGGCCTACGCGACTTTGTCGAAGTATCAGACTAACACCCGGCCGCTTTTCCTCGTTGTTCTTGTGCGTTTGTACTTCCATACTTGCTTGCTTGATTGATTGACTTCTATACTTGCTTGTGCGAAAAAACAACGCATGTCTACGTCCTGATAGTATCGATGAAAGGAGGTTTTGTGATATAGAGTTTGTGAGAGTGTTGGGGTCAAGGCTTAACCAACTGCAAAACCAAAAATTGAAACACGAGATGTCACTTGGCTAGCTGGAAACCAAATTGTAATAAATAGTTGGGTTTCCGACAGAGTTGTGCGCAACTCGGATTTTTGACAACGACAACGGTACGGCAACGGCAACGGCAATTAACGGCGCCGTTGTTGCCGTGAAAACCGTTACCGTACCGTTGTCGCACAACGGTTTAACGGCCGTTAACGGCGTTTTAACGGCCGTTGTTAACCGTTATTAACGGTCACCAACGGCCACCGTTAACGGCGATTCGATTAGTAAATTAGAATGGGTGGACCACTTTCCCATTCTCTCCTAGTTCGTTTCGCGTGTGTGGAAGACGATAAAACTCTTCCAACAATTAAATAAGCCAAAGAGGAAGCTCTCGCGAGCACGACGCACTTTGTCGCGCTCAAAACGAGTGAGAAACGAGGGAGAAAAGCCAGTTTTTGTTCTTTCACAGAAACTGCCTTTTCTCCCTCGTTTCTCACTCGTTTTGAGCGCGACAAAGTACGCCGTGCTCGGAAAACGCTTAACTTTGCTTTGAGAACCTGTTTTCAACATTTTACCACCCTCTTCACTTGCGAAAACGAAGTAGGTAAGCTCGACAGGGATTAAAATTGTTTACTAATGGTAATTGCGACCGTTGTAATCGGTGGCAACGGCGAGCGCCGTTGCAACGGCTTTTTGACCGTTAACGGCGTTTCAACGGCCATTAACGGCGACAAAACAATCGTTACGATAACGGTACGGCAACGGCCCGTTATCGTTAACGACGCCGTTATTAACGGAGCCGTTGCAACGGCGCACAACTCTGGTTTCCGACTAGCCAAGCGACATCTCCTTTTAGGAGGAGAACGAGTCATGATCATGATTGTGAGTAGGCCATCGCCAGCGGGGTGTGTTGGGCCCTAGTGACATCGACAACTGGAAGCGTTTGCAGCATTACTAGTCATAAGAGAGAATGCTTGGGGGTCTTCAGATGCAACTGGATGAGGCCAACTATCGGTGGGCGGATGCATTGCAGGCAGAGTTGTGCCGAAGTCGTTTTTGCGACAACGACAACGGCCGTTAACGGCGTTAACGGTTAACGGCCGTTGTCGTTGTCGCAAAAACGACGTCGGCACGACTCAGATACGTTTTCTGATGATGGGATGTGAGTGCTACTTGTTTTTCGCACCAAAGTGTGAGCGAAATCTACTATTCAGTGAGTGTGACTTGATGCAGAGTTGTGCGCCGTTGCAACGGCGCACAACTCTGATTGCAGGATGGCAGCCAGCTGCAGCATAGTTGAAACAAAACATAAGGGAGCTATGGTAACACAAGGAGAGGAAAAAGACGGGGAACCAATTCGATGAATCAATTTGCATTCCGAAATATGTTGATTAAAAATGTTGAAAATGGTGGAAACTCGATGGTTTAAACCATGCTAACTCAGGGAAAGCACTGGTTGGTTGGGTGCCTGCAAAGTTTTGGCAAGGGTTAATGGTGGGGATGAGAAACTCAACGAAGCACAGACGACCAGACCCAGAATTTGGTCAGGAATAGAATGTGGCTGAGCAATCAACATTGTTTGACAAAAAACGCTTATAACTCGTATTCCAACCAACGACAGTTTCCATTCTAGCTATACTAAAATCGATCAGCGGCGACAGGAAGACGCCAAATTGATGGCCGTGGTTTGAAAAGCCAGAAGAAGGGATGATGCATATTTTTCCCCCCATTGTTTTGCAGTGTAGGATCCAATCTGGGGGTATGATTGAAGACAATTATCACGTGGTCGGGAGTGGTGGTGAGAGGAAAGAACAGGGGGCATTGTTTGAATATATTCATATTGTATGTATATACATATTATTATTAAAGGATGTGAAACGACTCGACGAAAAACGCATTAATGCAATATATTGTGATAATTGCGATATTGTGATATTGTGTATAATACAATATATATTGTGATGTGTAGGGATTCTGGATGGAAGGAAACAGCCTCAGGGCTGTGGCACGCTTGTGGGAGCAGCAACAATTGTGTTTGTTGAGGGTCAGGATTGGTTCTGATGAGGGTGGAAGTACTTGATCGGGAACACAGCTCATTGATGCAACAGTTTTTGGGACTCCATCCCTTGACTGAGTTTGTTAGTGAAAGTTCCTCCCATCCGAGGGTGGGAAAAAGCATTTTTCACCATGCAACCAATATTTAAACAGTTTTTAACAGTTGGATAAGAAAACTGAAATAAAGATTCAGGTTGGAATATGAAACGACCAAAGAAGTCGAGGTCACAATGTTTGTGGAGCAAAATCAGGATGTGCTATCTCCAGATCCTCTGAAAATGTTCAAACAATCAACGTTGAGGGTACGCGTTGTTGTACCCTTCGCGTCAATGACACATCTGCAACAAGAAATTTATGCCTTGAACGTACTGGAATACCAAAATCAAAATCACTACAAAATAAACCACATTCTCCGGGGAGTTTTGATGTGTCCATCAAGAGATGGAGGCTTGTTTTCGTTTTCAGGATGGGCACCAATTTTTTTCTGGAAGTGTTTCAGCGAGCAAGCAAGCGAGGATCATCACCACAAACCATTCCTCTAAGGTGGAGGAAACTCTTTCTTTTTGGGTAGACAATTCCCAATGAAACGGATGCATTTATATTGGTTCAAAAGTGCTTGGACGATCGATTTCAAACTGGTGGTTCCTTCAGACAAAACGGTGGTTTGTTGTGGTCTAGATTCTCTGCTTGACTGAACAAAGTCAATCATCTGAAGTCGTGGGGTGAAAAGGATTCCCCTCCACAAGTAACGCTTCCGCAGCATCACCATGCTCCCCACCCTTGTGACGCTCTCACCAGTTTTTTCCAGTAAAAACTGCAATGATGCTTCTCGCGTTTGTTCAGCGAGTGGTAAAGCGAGCCCCACCCCAACAGTGAACGCCGTCCAGGTCTACAAAAACGATTGTTTGTTCAAAGGGGAGGGAAACAGACGGATGCAAACAATGCTGATATCACGGAGTCAATCCTCCAAACCCACAGGTGGTGGTTCTTCTCCTCTTGCGAATTTTATGAACTTTGCGTCGGAGCGAAAACATATGTTTGAAAGGAAGCGGACTTCCAAGATGCGGCCAACTTTCCACTAACCGTCAGTCAACGCATATTTCACCAACGAACAGCCCTCAGAAGAAGGAAAAGACAAAGAAGGAAGAGAATGGTTAGAAAAAATACAGGAGAGCGCGCGACCAGATAGAAAGAACGAAATTAGGTAAAATTCAATTCGGCTCATCTTTTGCCGGTTGAGTTCGTTGCCTTGTTCCAGTTTTGGGTTGGTGCTCATCCCCCCCTTCTTGGATCGGAGTGGACGAAATTCCGAATAAGCACATTCATTTTTGCATAGTTCGCTGAGGGGGTGGTCAATTCTTGATAGAGTCTGGTTTCATTGTCTTTCTCTTCTTTGTTGAGTTCTCAAAAAACAACACAAGGTATGTACATGATTTTCTGGATAACCTGCCATTTCAGAAAGGGACTGTCAGATATGCTGTGGTTTGGATTGGTTGATTAGCGGCTGGATAAACCGTTGGGAGTTGTTTCCGCTTTTGTTGCCGTCAAAATGGTCCCCCTCATATTCTCAGATGAGCAATCCTCTAAAAGCACACTTTTTTAAACCCTTGTCAGACATGCATGCCTGCTAATTGACTGTGAACCACCTGCAATCTAACCACACCCGAACTACCAATGTAACACCACATTCCACTGAATTTGTCTGCAACAAAAACACCCGCCTGAGGCCTGATTTGTCTGGTCTGCTGTTTGATCTCAGGGCTTGGTGGTCTTTGTGGTGTCCTTATGGCGACTTTTCCTCTCGATTTTTTATCTTCTGTGGAGTGCGCCGAAGCGTTTTTGGCGTGGACGCGTCGCCAAAAATCTCGAATCCGCCCACGGGTTTGTTACCATTGCCGTGCCGTGGGCCATAAAATAGCTTCCTGCCCTTTCCGCCAGCCTCCTCCTCCACCTTCTTTGCTCGAGCATCGTTCTCCCCAGGAACAAGATTTTCTCCCTGGTGGTTTTCCTTCCCCTTGTGAGGTTTCCACCTTTTCTCGCGACCCTGAAGAACTTCCATGTGTTGCTTCTTCTGCTCTGGGTCCAGAGGTTCAACCTGGTTCAGAGGTGGTTTCTTCTATTGCTTCTTCTCATGATGAAGGAACTCCAATGGAACATATGGCTTCTTTTTCTCCTGGTGATTTTTCCTTGGATTCGACTTTGTTGTCTTCTATGACAGATTGGGATTTTTCTCGTTTACAGACAGTGATTTCTCAGTTAAGGGTTCAGTATGAGGAGGTTCAAACTGGTTTACAACAAATTCAAGATTTAATGGATCGGTTGGATAGGCTACCTACTTCCAGTACCGATGCTACTTTGCGAGAGGAACTTTCTGAACGTTTTTCTTTTCAATCTTCTTTATTTGAAGATATTTCACGTTCGTTGAATTTAGCTGAATCGACCTATGCATCTTTGCATTCTTGATGGTCTTAGTGTCTTTGTGGGTACACACAAAAGCTAATGGAATTTCAACATTAAAATACACATTGGTCACATTTGATTTTTACTGATCATTGTAATAGGAGAATGTCTCTCCTACACAATGTAATTTGATGTTTGTTTGTTGTTTGTAACACCCAGTCACTCCGTTATGTTTGAACCTGTTTGCAGAGTAGCTCCTCAGGCAACATGTAATCATTGATTGATTGATGTTTTGTTTGTTCTTAAAATAGATACTCGCAAACATTTCGATCAGACCCTTCTGTAGTGGATCAAAGGGTTGTGTGGGGTGGGTGGCTTCCACCCCCTCCTGCAAATAAGTGGAGGAGGTTTGTTGGAGTGTTTGGTTGTCCATAAAAAGGCAATATCTGGTGGCGTTTCCTTGTTATGCATTAGTGGGATTGGAGACCTCAACCAGACAACCAATCAATCATGCAGTGAGAGTGTGGTTTTTGAAAATGAATGAGCAGGCCAAACTCGCAAGCAATCGATGAACGAAAACTGGCGGCTGCTGTGGTGGATCGGGAGCACGTACAATGTTGGAAAGCAACAGTAGAAGCCATGTGTTTCAGCTGGAACCAGGAGTGAATTTCTCGGAGACAAAACCCCATCTGGATTCTTTTCCACCTCAAGGCAACACATGCCTTGGGGTGGAAAACATGCCCCCACCCCCCCCCAAAAAAAAGAGGAAAACAGGTTGAAAAAGAAATCATCATTATGTAACAATCACCCCTACACAAGTCACCCTTTTCGATTTATTCAAGGAACCTGGGGAAAAAAAGATGATGAGCAAAAGAAAAATGAAGCCCGGAGAAGAAGGGGGGGAAAAAGAAGAAGAAAACACAGCAAACCAACAAAAAAAAACCCACCCTTTCTGAGCTCTTGAAACTTTGCTTAAACTCTCACCTAACAGATTCCCCATCCTCCCAGTCGTCGCTGTCAAAAAAAAGAAGAAAAAAAAGAAAAAAGAGAAAAACGAGGAAAGGACGAACCGTAAAAACAAATTACTTCAGAAAAGTTGGTTCTATTTCTCCACCCCAGAAATCTTTGCCAAAAAAAAAATCCTCCTCCTACCCACCCACCCACCCCCTCGTCAAACCCACAAGAAAACTCACCTCCAAACCACATTCTCGCCCCATCGATTGACTTATTACTGTCATCATTTTAACATATTAAAAACAAACAAAACAAAAACAAAAACTTGTGCATCTACACGTTCACCTTTTTTTTTTTCTTCATTTTTTCTTTTTTTGGTTGCATATCTCCAAACTCCTACTTTTTTTTTTTCCTCCACCACTTTCACTCTCCTGCCCTCCACCCAACCTCCCTCCCTTGTTTTTTCCTCAGTTTTGGACGGGTGGGTGGTGGTGTTCGAAACTTTTTTTTTTTTTTAAAGGGGGGGGGGGGGGGGGTAAAAAAAAAACACAATTCAATCTTTGGTACCTGCATCCTCTTGTGCTGGTGAAGCATCATCAGAAGGCTTTTCCCCTTCATCCCCCTTCCCCTCCTCACTGGCAGCTTGTGCCGGCCCTTCGACTTCCTCTTTTTTCTCCTCTTCTGCTTTTGCGTCGCTGGCTTTTGCTTCTTCCACAGGTTCGCTTTCATCCATACCCTGAAGTTCCACATTAGTCATCAGAAAAATGATGGCAAAAATAACCCAAGTGCTCCACCAAGGGGCAAAAAAATGTAGGTCGGATCGCGGTGGTTCACAGCAGTGGATTTATTATTAATATTAATTAACATATATTTTTATTTCTTCTTTTTTTTTTAAAAAAATAATGCTGGGAGATGAAAAAGCTAAGCAACCATCGACCCAATGCTGGGTGGGGTTTCTCGTAAACGTGAATGTAAAAATCTGGATGGGGATTACTAATCGATTACCTCATAGTTTCCTGGCTCTTGAGCTGGAGCTGGATCATCGCTGGTGCTATCTTTCTCCATGTCAACGTCGCCTTTTTTTTCCTCCTCTAAAAAGGACAGGTGAAAAAAAAAAGCATATCCTTACCGACAGGGACCTCCACTGGATCGAAAACGACAGCTGCTGAACAATTATGTACATAGATTTTCCAAAAAAAAGTCACAGGGCAAACATTCACAGGAAACCACCTTTCGGCTCATCTGCATCCTCTTCTTTCCTATCGTCATTCTTGGCCTCAGCTTCCTCCTTTTCTGGCTCCCTAAAAAACAAACGTAAATAAAAAACCCGTTACAGGCACCATGCATTCAACAAATCAGTCAACTGATTAAAAAAAAACAACATCATCCTTCCGGGGCGTACCTCTTGAAATTAGAAAATAGAAAACCCCACAGTTTCGAACGGTAGAAAAACACATATTCAAATTCATTTCCTTTTTTATTGAAAGCTGCGTTGACCCATATCGACTTACGGAGCGGAGCTCTGGACTGGCGTCTTATCCTTCACGGTTTTGGAAGCTTCCGCGATGCTGGATTTTGGGCCGACCCCGATTTTGATGTCTTTGATGAGGCCTCCCTTTTCGATCACTATGTGTGACCTCGTGATTTTCTTGCCAGTCTTAGTCATGCCCAGCATCTCCAAAACCTGGAACATGGTTTGAGACGAAAAATTCAAGAAAAAAAATGGGTTGCAAAAAAAAAAATCGTAGAAAGTAAAATAAAATTAATGGTGAGAAAAGCACATAATGTGGGTTTGCCCAGTTTGGTGTGAGGGGGTTGTTTCTTTCCTTTTTTTTTGGGGGGGGGGGGGGGAGCGGCTTTTTTTTCCAGCTTTTTTCTTTTTCCAATGTAAAAGGCAAAACACACCCAACCGGTGAACCTCAATAACATGCAAATCAAACCAAAAAAAAAAAAGCTCAGGTTCTTCATTCTTTCAAAAAACAATCGTTTTGAGGTTGGGTCGAATTTTGTGTTTCATTTTCTGCCGCTTATTACATGACGGAAATTTTTTTTCTTCTTACCTCGTACTTGGTGTCGCAAAGAAGGTTGAATTGCAGACAGTGTTTTTTGCGCCAGTTGGCCTGTTGCCTGGGCTTGTCGGCGCTCAGGCCGTACACTTTGTAGCCAGCTTTTTCGAAAACGTCGAACTTATCCTTGAATCCACATGCTTGCGTCGTGCAGCCCGGGGTGTTGGCGCGAGGATACGCAAAAATAACGACCCCGTTGTCTTTCACCATTTCCTGGAGGAGAAAAAAAGTTTGATTTCAGGAGAGAGAGAAGAGGGGCAGGGATTTATCGAATCTCGGGGCGACAAGGCGCGCGTCGAATCTTTGCGAAGGAACATTCCTGCTCGACGTGGTGGTGTGTTTCGAACGTTTCATTCCTGGAGAATCTGGTTGTCACCGCGAAGGGTTTGCCTGTGCCAAAAAAATTATAGGACGAAAACACACGCGACGCGAGGAGAATCGATCTGAACGACGACCGAAGACCGCAGTTCGAGTTCCACGACGCGTGCACTCATTTGGATGCTCCGTTCAAAAACAACCAACACAAAGTGTGGTGGATTGACGCGACACCGGATACGACGGCGAGATGCCGAACGTACGGGAGGAGCATTCCGTTCGACCTCGCGAAGCATATCATTTCCTGCGTGGCGAAGCACTTTTCGATCGAAACCCACGTTCCTCGGTTTAATGCGCTCCTCCAACCCGTCCCCGAAAGACACTTCACAAAAAAAATTGGAGTTCGCATGGCTGGGACGCGTCGACTCAGAAACAACACGCTCCACTCGACATCGAAAAGGGGTCTACATCAATCCATTCCCCTCCGGAGCCAACCCGTTGACGGCAGTCGAACGGACGCTGCTTCGCACTACCTTGAGAGAAATCTTGCGTTCGGCCCCCGGACTGGATTCGTCCGTCTCGAGCTCGAAATCCGGGCAAGCATCTCCGACCGCCAAGCCCGACTTCAGCTTTTTCACGTCGGATTCTTCCGCTTTCGCGAGAGCGCGTTTACCTCGTGGCGGCATCTCGTCAGACCGTTTTCCAACCCAAAAAAAAAAAACTTTTTCTGGACGAAAACGAAAAGGAAGAGTTGCTCGGTCGAAAAAACAGGGGTCACAACATTCGACTCGACGCCCAACGAACTAAAGGCTGGCCGAATGTGCTGGGGTTGTTCCAGAGTCGTGTCTGACAAAACAGAAAAGCCCTCACACTTTTAAAATTCACGGCGATTTCGTCCCATTAAGAAGCATTTCTGGTTGCAGCCCTCATTTGCGCGAAGCCCACCTCGCTCAGCAGCCAGCCAAACCTTACACACACCTCCCAGTCACACTTTTCTTTTCAGCAGCGCTGTTTAGTGGTCGCTTGAAGTTGGCGTCGCTCCTGAAAATATCGATGGCTGGACGCAGGTTCGCGTGTTTTGAAATCGATGACGGCGAGATCTTTAGTGCAATAGAAGTGAGTGACTTTCACTCAAGTGTTTTGCAGCGAAGCTCTGAAACGCACCCTCGCAGGCGTTTCGCCACAGCATAGATTGCTGTTTTGCTTATATTTTCACGTGTTACAAAAAGTCGTCAAAAAGCCGTGGAGCGGTTGCGGATGGCCAAGAAACGTCAGACTGAAGTTTTGCTGGATGGGAAAAAGTGGTTCATGTTTGAAGCTGATTGAAATTTGATAAGCAGTAGGCCGAAATTTCTGTTCAGAAATTTTATGTAATTGGGTGTGTGGGCGTTTTTCTTTGAGAGGAGAAAAATAACTAACTAAGGCTGTGTGGGGGGGGTTGGGCCAGATACTTCCAAATGTTGTCAGGGGCGAAGCATCAGTGTTCTGCAAGGTGGGGTTCATCCACAGATGTCGATTTTAAGGGGAAAAAAATACTGCCAAAATACTGTGAAAAAATACTGCCAAATCACAACAGCACCCGGATGTTTTGTTTTATCCTTCGAAAAGGGCCCTGATGTGCCAATCTGTGGTGTGTTTATTTCCCTCCCTTTCTGTAGCGAGGGTAAATTCATTCTGTTCATCCTTTTGTTTTGTTTTATTTTATTTTCTGTTGGGGCGGTGGTGGTCATCGTTGTTTGTTTTTTTTCCCTCTGGCCCCTTGCCCCCCTTTTTCTCGATTCTTTTTTTACATTTTTTTTAAATTCGATTTAAAAATTTTCATTTGTGCTGCTGTCAGCTTTGGATGGACGTTTGCGGAACTGACGACGATATTTGGGAAATATTCAAAGTGAGCCCCTTTTTTCTTTGAAGGATAAAAAAGAAAAAAATTAAATTAAAAAAACAACAACAGCAAATGCTGTTCCAAGTCCCATCGATTCACAGATATTCAGATTCAAAAATAATTTTTTTTAAAAATGCATCCTTGTTCCTTTAAAAAAAAATTCTGGAGTTTGACGATTGATCTTGTTTCTCCACAGAAAGTGGAACATTTTTAGTGTAGTTTTTCCAACTCATGACATTTTTTTTTCTTGCTTTTCTAGCCCATGACATTTTTTTTAATGCTTTTTTCGGGTGGTGGTGTTGAATCAGGTTCACCAGGGGGATTGGCCTTCATTGGAGGATGCCAAAAATTTCGATGCCATCATCGTCCCTGGAGCCCGGCACTCTGCCTATGACGTCTCGATCCCTTGGATTCCCAAATTCACCCAAATTCTCAAAAAATATGCTGAAAATGGGGTCAAATTGGTCGGAGGATGCTTTGGATGTCAGGTAGAGCAGTTCAGATTTAATAAAAAGAAAGAAAAAGGAATCTAGAAAAATTCAGGTTTATTTGAAAAAAGAAAAAAGGAATCTGGAGAGATTCAAGGATATTTAGAAGAAAAAAAAAGGAATCTAGAAAAATTCAAGTTTATTTAAAAAAAGAAAAAAGGACTCTGGAGAGATTCAGGTTCATTTAATTAAAAAAAAGGAATATAGAAAATTCAGGGTTTTATTGAAAAAAAATGCAAAAAGGATTCTAGAAAAATGAGAACATTGTTGATCTTTGTATCCTGAATGGTTGTGTTCAGATCCTGGCCATTGCTTTAGGAGGTCGAGTTGGGAAAAATCCTTCTGAAAGCTTCGCACTGAAAGGTGCCCACAATCACGATGCTGATTCCACGTAGTAGGGCTGCCTGGTATGATTCCTAAATCCTTATTTTTTTATATATTTGAAATTCAACCCATTTCCCCCTCCCCAATTTCATAAAAATAAAAAATAAAAAAAAATAGATTTTGTGAAGTCAAACTAAACATGATTCCAATTTTTTTGTGGTGCCGCTAGCAAGTATTATTTCTCTTTTTGGGGGGCTGAGCTGAAAAATGTTCCAACGACTAAAATATGAAACCTGATGAACCATTATATATATATATATATATAATTCCTGCTGTTGCTTTTTTTTCTCTTTTTGTTTTTACTAGCGTTGGAGTTTCTATATATATATATACCATCGTTTTGCTTGATACTGTTTTTTTTTTTTTCCCATTTGGCATTTACATTTCAAGAAAGAAAAAAAAGGAAAAACACAATGATATGGCAAGAAATGCGATGTTTTTTTTTTTGTTTCTCTCCAGTTGAAACAATTGAACTCCTCCCTCCCCTTCTGGACAAATTGCATGCCGATGGAATCGAAACACCGACCTCCAATTCGTTCAATGCTCTCGAAAGCCACGGGGACCAGGTGCGGAATTTTTTAAATCGCACAAGTTCACACATTTTGTCAATTTTTTTGACAATAAGAAATATTCTTTAGGGCAACGAGAACTGTGCCAGAAAAAAAAAATGTGACAAAAAAAAAAATTGCGTTGCATGCAAGGTCGATCGGGTTGGTTCTTTTGTTGTTGAGAAAAATGGATGAAAAAAAAGGGTTGTGTGCAAGGTCGATCGATTTCATTTTTATTTTTTTTTTGTGAAGGTGTTGGAGTTGCCTCCGGAGGCGGTGCTGCTTGCAAGATCAGCGACGGCTCCAAATGAAATCTGGACGCACGGAGGCAATGTGTTGGGGCTCCAGTCCCATCCAGAAATCGTGGCGAATTCCACTGTAAAGCAACTGGTGTCAGCTGTCATCGCTGCTGGGTAGGAAGGTTGGCTGGGTGTTTTTTTCTTTTTTTTCTTTTTTTCCCCTTCCCTACTGAGACATCCCCCCCAGTTCATTTCAGCAGGGTTTTTTTTTTTTTTGTCCTTGGGGCAACACATCAATAATCAGAATTTTTTTTCTTGTCGATATTTTTCAAACAACAAATATTCAAAAGAAAAGAAAAAATATTATTATTAATAATATTTAAAAAAAATAATTAATTAAGATTTTTGCATCTGCCCACCCAGAGTCCACAAGGAGGAGGAATCCGACAGACTCTACCAAGAATTGACCACCCCCTCAAATAACCACGCCGAGCTGGGGGCATTCATTCGAAACTTCGTTCACTCCGGTCCAAGAAGGGGGGAAGCTACCTCCGACCCAAAAGCAGAACAGGGCAATGAACTCCCAGAAACCGCCCCCCCTTCCCGAACTCAAAAGGTAAAAGATGAGTTCAATCGCTTGTATGCCAGCACCGTCGACATGATCGATGCAATTCCTCTCAGCACCGGGATGTCGTTGTCGGCTTTCAAAAAAGGGATGGGGTTTGGCCAAGGCCAGCAGTCGGGGGGAACCCCCTCGGTGAGCGAAGAGGAGTATGTTTCGCCCGGAGTTCAGCAAGTCCGGGGTGCGCTGGACAAGAGTGCGAAATCGTTCTCCGAGAAAGTGGCTGATTTGATGCGATTGGAGCTGGAGAGGGGCTTCCTGCAGTACGATCGATTGGAGGTAGCCAACCGATTGGCTGGTGCTGAATTTCAGAAACTGGCCGAAGCTGTCAAGGAAGTCGGTCAGGGAAGAGAGGTAACCCCCCCCCAGAAAATAACACAGCTTTTAGAAAAAGTGAAATGAGCCGAGGTGTTTGACAGGGTGATGCAAACACGAATGCAACGAATCGTGGATAGCTTTCATTCATTTCTGCTCGACGCCTACTGAGGTTCTATTGGAAAAAAAGAAAGAAAAAGACGCAAGAACACATATGATGGATCGATTGGTGAAGTTGAATTAGCTGTGCTGCAAAGTCGCTCACTCAGCTTTCACCTCAGCTTTTAAAACTTAATGAGGCAGTTTTTGGTGGAGGTTCGTTGGAAATGGATGACAACAGCTACAGGAGTAAAAATAATAAAAAAAAACATTTTCTCGAATTTCCATTGTCGAGTTTACTTCCTTGGAACCCCACGTTTTTCTATTTAGCTACGAAGTTGAACAATGTTTTGGGGTGGTTTGCAGGGGGTGGAGGCCGAACACGAACGAATCGGAAATGAAGTGCATCAGGTGCTGGACGAGCTGAGCGATATCGTGTCGCAAATTGAAACTGCCGTTGCGAAGCTTGTCGAGGATACCAATAATCTAGAGAAAAAAAAATGAAGCCATCCCTGAATCCAAAGTAAACAATTTAACAAAAAAGATTCAGTGAGCAAATGTTGTAAATCGTGAGCTTCACGGTTATCTTTTCTCTTTCTGTTTTTTTTTTTGTGTGGTCAATCCTCGATCGGGGGTGTGGTTTTTTTCCAACCGCTTTGGGCAAGAATTTCTCCTTTACTTATTGTTTTGGTGAATGAGCTCGTTGAAGATAGAAGCATCAATTGATTAGTCAGTGGTGGTTGCTCACACCCGGAAGTTCAACACACGTTTAGGACCTTTCACTTAGTAGGGGTTGTAAATTTTTCCTGCAGGATATCTACCCTTCGTAACATGTACTTCCTTTTTTTTTCTTGTGTTTTCCCTTTTGTTTGTGCTTGAGCCCCTAGCTTTTTCACCACCTCAGCCCTGTAGCACATGGCTGTGAAAGCTTTTCACCACCCACTGAACAGAACAGAAAATTTAAACAAAAAGTAGCATGACATTCAGAATCAGGACTATCGAAGCTTGGGGTTTTGGTGACACTCTGCCTGCGAAACCACCATCTTGTAAGATATCCCCCCCCAAAAAATTTATTTAAAAAAAATGAGGGAATAGCGCATCTGGCTATCCAAAGTCTACAAGGCGGAGGAATCCCCGACAGACTCTATCAAGAATTGACCACCCCCTCAGCGAACTATGCCGAAATGAATGTGTTTATTCGGAATTTCGTTCACTCCGATCCAAGAAGGGGGGGATGAGCCACCAACCCAAAACTGGAACAAGGCAACGAACTCAACCGGCAAAAGATGAGCCGAATTGAATTTTACCTAATTTCGTTCTTTCTTTCTGGTCGCGCGCTCTCCTATATTTTTTTTAACCATTCTCTTCCTTCTTTGTCTTTTTATTGTTCTAAGGGTTGTCCGTTGGTGATGAATGCGTTGACTGACGGTTAGTCTAAAGTTGGCCGTAACTTGGAAGTCCGCTTCCTTTCAAACATATGTTTTCGCTCCGACGCCAATGTTCATAAAATTCGCAAGAGGAGAAGAACCACCACCTGTGGGTTTGGAGGATTGACTCCGTGATATCAGCATTGTTTGCATCCGTCTGTTTCCCTTCCCTTTGAACAAGTTTTCATCCAATCGTTTTTGTAGACCTGGACGGCGTTCACTGTTGGGGTGGGGCTCGCTTTACCACTCGCTGAACAAACGCGAGAAGCACCATTGCCTCGCTGACCGCGACGACTGGCAGAAACTGGTAAGAGCGTTACAAGGGTAGGGAGCATGGTGACGCAGCGGACGAATGGAGGGGAATCCTTTCCACCCCACGACGACTTCAGATGATTGATTTTGTTCAGTCAAGCAGAGAATTTTCACCACAAGGAACCACTGTTCTGTTTTCAAACTGTTTTGTTTTCAAGGAACCACCAGTTTCTGATGAAAATCGATCGTCCAAGCAGTTTCGAACCAATCTAAATACATCCGTTTCATTGGGAATTGTACAATGACATGTCTGCCCAAAAGAAAAAGTTTCCTCCTATAGTTTGTGGTGATGATCCTCGCTTGCTTGCTTGCTGAAACACTTCCAGAAAAAAATGGTGTCCATCGTGAAAACGAAAACAAGCCTCCGGAGGAAAAATAGAGCTCCATTTTTTGGCGGACACATCAAAACTCCCCGGAGAATGTGGTTTATTTTGTGGTGATCTTGATTTTGGTATTCCAGTACGTTCAAGACATAAATTTCTTGTTGTAGATGTGTAATTGACGCGAAGGGTACAACAACACGTACCCTCAACGTTGATTGTTTGGACATTTTCTGAGGATCTGGAGATATCACATCCTGTTTTTGCTCCACGAACATTGTCACCTCGACTTCTTTGGTCGTTTCATATTCCAACCTGAATCTTTATTTCAGTTTTCTTATCCAACTGTTAAAAACTGTTTGAATATTGGTTGCATGGTGAAAAATGCTTTTTCCCACCCTCGGATGGGAGGAACTTTCACTAACAAACTCAGTCAAGGGATGGAGTCCCAAAAACTGTTGCATCAATGAGCTGTGTTCCCGATCAAGTACTTCCACCCTCATCATAACCAATCCTGACCCTCAACAAACACAATTGTTGCTGCTCCCACAAGCGTGCCACAGCCCTGAGGCTGTTTCCTTCCATCCAGAATCCCTACACATCACAATATTGCATTAATGCGTTTTTCGTCGAGTCGTTTCACATCCTTTAATAATAATATGTATATACAATGTATATTATACATACAATATGAATATATTCAAACAATGCCCCCTGTTCTTTCCTCTCACCACCACTCCCGACCACGTGATAATTGTCTTCAATCATACCACCAGATTGGATCCTACACTGCAAAACAATGGGGAAAAAAGTATGCATCATCCCTTCTTGTGGCTTTTCAAACCACAACCATCACTTTGGCGTGTTCCCCTTGTCGCTGATCGATTTCGGTATAGCCAGGATGGAAACTGTCGTTGGTTGGAATAGGAGTTATAAGCCTTTTTGGTCAAGGCCGGGGATTGCTCAGTCACATTCTTTTCCTGACCAAATTCTGGGTCTATTCGTCTATGCTTCGTTGAGGTTCTCATCCCCACCATTAACCCGTGCCAAAACTTCGCAGGCACCCAACCAATCGGTGCTTTCACTGAGTTAACATGGTTTAAACCATCGAGCTTCCACCATTTTCAACAATTTTTTTTTAATCAACATATCTCTAAATGCAAATTGTTTCATCGAATTAGTTCCCCGTCCTTCTCCTCTCCTCCTTGTGCAACCATAGCTCCGTCATGTCTTGTTTCAACTATGCTGCAGCTGGCTGCCATCCTGCAATGCATCCGCCCACCGATAGTTGGCCTCATCCAGTCGAATCTGCAGATCCCAAGCATTCTCTCTTATGACTAGTAAGCTTCCAGTTGTCGATGTCATTATCGGCCTACTCACAATCATGAGTCGTTTTCCTTTTAAAAGGAGATGTCGCTTGGCTAGTTGGAAACCCAACAACTATTTATTACAATTTGGTTTTCTGCCAGCCAAGTGACATCTTCTGTTCCAATTTTTGGTTTTGCAGTTGGTTAAGCCTTGATTCTAACACTCTCACAAACTCTATATCACAAAACCTCCTTTCATCGATACTATCAGGGCGTAGACATGCGTTGTTTTTTCGCACAAGCAAGTATGGAAGTACGGAAGTACAAACGCACAAGAACAACCAGAAAAAGCGGCCGGGTGTTAGTCTAATACTTCGACTGTCGCGCAATTTGTGTTATCACGAGGCAACAGTTGAAGAAAATATACATGAATATCCAACAAACACCTTTGTCCATAATATATCCCGTTCATCCCAACTGTCTCAACTGAATTGTACTAGAAATCTCAACTAGTTCCTAGTCATCAACCATATCAACTCGACACGCTTCCACTGCGATTCAACTAGATACTTGTTCGTGCTCTCGAAAATATTTACACTCCATCATGACCCACTGCCAAAAAAATGATAACAAAGAAACATCAAAATAAAAAAACCCAAAGAAAAAAGTCGCACCACCTCCCCGTTTAAACGGTGGTCAGATTCAGATATCTTTTCAAATTGTCACTGTGAACACAATCCAAAATACGCCCATCGGTTTCGAGTCTTGCAATCCACATGGTTTGGGATCTTTGACTCTGTAGCACTCCTGATCCATACCAATATGGATCCATCTTGCGATCCAAAGCGGCCGCGCGTACAGAATCGTAAATCCACACCCGGTCACCAGGCTTGAGATTACCACCCCTCACTTTTCGCAACCAACGCATATCATCAGTGATTGCACGTTGGTTCGTCTTTGTGACTGCCAATTGTCGATTTTCATCCCATGCTTCTTGATCCAGTTGAGATCCATCTCGACGAAATTCCGTCATGAGTTGTAAGGACACGAGGTGTATATGAGACAAGGATCTTTACAAAGAACACAGAGTCCATCACCACACTACTCTTGTAGTGCGGATGTAATTAATATCCAGTTACGGTTGTGGCGGAGGTTCGAATCCTCCTTGGAACCACTTCTCACTCTTTCACACATTCACACAATGTCCCTCTACTTCGTCACCAATTGCTACTCAGCTGAGCGGTTCGCACAGGGTTCGCCAGAAAAAGTAAAAGAAAAAGTATGACTCGTGATCCGGAGATCACGAGTTTGAATCCCACTATACCCACACTTTCACTTCCACTAAGAAAACTGTCACATGAGTTCCTCTGGTGTGGAACGTGTAACATCATGCATCGTATGGCGTATAGCTTCCACGGCTGCGTCCCACATGATCTCGCCACTGTCCTCCCCTTTCATGCTTGAGTTTTCTGATTCGTTGAATGAGGTTGCCATTGAACTTTTCCATCAGTCCATTGCTCTTGTGCGAATAAGGAGCACTCAACTGTAAATCAATGTCCTTGTCCTGGCAAAACTGTTTGAACTGATAACTCGTGAAACACGAATCAGCATCTCCCATTAACACTCCAATATGGCCGACACACAGTTCCCATTCCTTCACACAACGAACTGCTGCGACAGCAGACCGACGACCCACTATCCATACCTTTGGCCACCTGGTCATTGCATCGATCATGGTGAAGAGATATCGCACATTTCCAGCATTTCGCTCCAAAGGTCCCAGAAGATCCATGCCCACATACTCCTGAGCTTGAGTAGCCGAACGAAAACCCAACCCATCATTGTATGGACGTGGTGCAACTCGACGAATATGTTCCCTGGACTCCTCCAAATACTTTCCATTAGATTCCACAACCTTCCTCCATACCGCCATCATGGACGCGGGCCCGGATATGTTGGACCATAATATCCGATGTCCATCAAAAACTGGCTTGTACGATATCTTCCTCTCAACATCCCCAGCAATGCAACACTGTTGGACGCCATGCTGACCACATGTGTTTTCAAATGAGGGGCCAACTGCTCCACCAAATATCGACAATACTCTTTTTGTTGGCCTGGTGCAACATAGGCAACCGTCTGGCGATACCTATCCAGAAAGTCCAACCAACTCTCATTTCGCCGCTTCCGCACACGTTTGAGACGATCGAGCTCGGTTTCTTGCGTGTTTCGCAAACACTTCTCCCTCAAAAGCCTGACCACCTCTTGCCATTGCTCATCCTCCGTCATATTTGGTGTAGGAGTTCCCGTGTGCTCACTGACAATTTGCAGTCGCGACCGCGCCATGTTGTACTGTAATTCCCGGTCACTCCTCAGTATGTTCACCTTGTCTAAAGCTGCCTGTAATTCCACTTTTTCGTTTCCCTCAGCCGTCATCATTTTCGTGCGCAACTCAATTGACTGTGTGACAATAGCCTGCAACTCTGTGTGCGAAGCCTCTATTTCACGAAGTGCGTTACCGGTGACTGCTTCCTTTTGTACATTTTCGCTGTCCTTTGTCACTTTTACCCTGCCCGCCACTTCGTGATATTGTTCACACAACTGGTTGACGGCAATTAACTGTGGTTTGCACATTTTTAACAGTCTGGCCACTCGTGGAGCACAGCTCGTATCACTTCCCACCGACGCATACTGGACAAACGGACTGATGTTCCATGTGGTCCAAGCTTGTATTTGCCATTTATAATACACATTCTGACCCTTGGGTAGCTCCGAAACCATGTCGCGCAATTTGTGTTATCACGAGGCAACAGTTGAAGAAAATATACATGAATATCCAACAAACACCTTTGTCCATAATATATCCCGTTCATCCCAACTGTCTCAACTAAATTGTACTGGAAATCTCAACTAGTTCCTAGTCATGAACCATATCAACTCGACACGACAAAGTCGCGTAGGTCAATTTCCTGGGGGACACCACGACGATGTTCCCGGCCTTCCCCACAAACTAAAAGTTAAAAGTTAGAACCTTTTTCCCCACGAGCTTGCAACAGGACGCAAGTGTGGATCACGAACGCAACACAACACGACACGACACAACACACGCTTGTTGTAATACAAATTCGGACAACACTCCCAACAACATCTATGATCGACAACACGGGGAGACCATGTGCTCCAGCAATTATCATTTTAGAGGAATTTCTTTCCGTTTCGTTTCGAGTGGTCACTGATACGGACCACCAACGGTCGTACCAACGTTGGACGGTCCAGGCGCCACCCCTGCCACGAACTCGCACTCACGACCCTCCAATCCAACGTAGGGTCACGCGCGAGTCACTCACAGTCCAGTCAGTCGGTCACGCGACGACGAGAGGACCTGGTGAGGTGACGCAGCGTTGTACTACGTGGTCGTGAGTGGCTGTCGTGAATTCGTGGCTGGTTAGGGCGTTGGCTGTAGAGTGAGTCACTCGGGAATGGACGGTGGAGGTTCGATTCACGCTGGGAGCGTAGATACTTAACTGGAGGGAGTTGGTTGATTTGTATCCTTGGTTTCGTTGTAAACTTCAAGTGAAAAGCGTCCATATCAGTCACACTATTTCGCACTATATCATCGTTTCCCTAAATTCGATCCCTCCTTTTGTCGTTTATTCTTCATGGTTGGTTCATGGTAACTTACCATTGGTAAGACGGCCAAACTTTTTGAACTCGATTTTGGCGGCATTAATTCATCAAATCCAAATTCATAATTGTTTTTTCTGTCTTTCGAATAATCCACAACTTGAAAATGTCAGGGATTGTCAATTGCGTTTTCTTCTCTCCAAAAACACACCCACAAATATGCCCATTGCTTTCCCAGCATGCTCGTGGTGTGTCATTCAATGTGTTGGTCATGAGCACACATGACAGATCGACTCATGTTGAGACAATTTGTGGAAAGGAGCTCCCTCGAGGGGATGTTTGCATGCTCATGTCGTGCAGCTCTTGCCTGCTGCGAAGATCAATGTTCGACAATTACCCCAGCATTCAGAGTGACAAAACGATTCCCAGTCAACCACAATCTAGTGACCGCATAGCAATCCAAGTCACACCATTTGTGGGGTTCGGCCGCCATGATATGACCACCTGGGCACCGAGAAGAAGAAGTGGTGAGCAGGTTGGGTATAAAGCGCTGGTGGATAGTCGTTTCTGCAGAAAAGAAACACTGTTCGCAAAGCACTGGATATTTCAGCTCACGATGCGCACCTTTGTCGCGATTCTCCTGGTTGGCCTCGTGGCCAGCGCAGCTGTGACTGTGGCGGTGGCCGAAACGGGTCGGTTCCATGTTTCCGCTCCTCGTTCCTCGTTAAAAAAGTGGCAGCGATAGAATTGTTCCTTAGTGGAAAACCTAATGCTCTCCTTTCTCCTGCAGGCATCAAGGCTCCACAAGGATCTTTGGCTCCCGGGCGCCGATTGACTGGTTGCGGTTGGACAAGTGAGTGAAAGTGTACGTGACCGCGTCGGGTGCGATTTTATGGTTTTCGCGACAAGCATTTGAGTTGCTTTTTTTTGTTGAGTGGTTGGTTCACTTCGCAGACTGTTATTGGTTCGGCAAAAACAAATGCTGCCATGGCGCGTACTGGGATGATTGGCGTTGCCAATGTAAGTGCAACGGAGGCTGTTATGGAGGTGGCGGTGGTGGCGGCGGCGGCGGAGGTGGTGGTGGTGGCGGCGGCGGCGGGGGGGGTGGCGGAGGAGGAGGAGGAGGTGGAGGAGGAGGTGGAGGAGGAGGAGGAGGCGGGGGTGGTCGCTAATTTAACTTTTTCTAGGTTGATTGCAATGCCTTCTTTCCCAAAACGCCTTGTCTTCTGCCTTGACGATGAAGCGGACGGAATTGTTCCAGGTGCAGCTTTGGTTAGTCTCCATGGTTCTCGATGATTCGCCATGGAATTGGTATCAGAGGGGTGTTTTCGTCGGTGTGCTGTGTGCGACTGGTTTTAGGTGGTGTTTCTTTTCTTTCTAGGCAAGATTTCAACTTTGATCAATTTTGGACCCTTTCCTATAATTTTGGGCGTCAAGCTGCGACCCACATGGCACCAGGCCTACAATACAATTAATTATATAAACCATCGTTTAAATTTGCAAATGTGAGAGTGCTGTAAGTAAACTTGGATTTATGTTGATTTTGGAGAATATCCTGTGGATTGTGTCTTTTGCGATTTGCTGGTTGATTAGAAAGACACCCACCCACCCATAGAAATTGGCATCCATCTTATCGACACACACAATCAGAAGTGTGGTGGTATTACACTATGGGATTTGACCCCTAATACGTTGTGAAATTGTTTCAGTGAATTCTTTTTTTTGGAAAAAGAGGGAGCATATTAAACGGAGTTTCCACTCGCGAAAAGAACAAACAAACAAACATCAATTACGAAAAGACATGATGTTCCGATTCTTATCATTCATATCGATTCACGTCTTGCTTATCGCTCGCTACAACACGCTGTAGCGAGCAGTGCACGTGAGCACGATATTGCAAGCAATCAGTACGTTGTGTAAATTCACTGATACGCATATCAGGGGTCAAATCCTATAGTGATTACCCATCAAGGAGAGCATCTTCAAAAACACAAACAAAATCCAATTCTTTCCGTATCCATCAATAAAAAACTCAGATGCCACCAAAATTTCAAACTTTTTTTTTTACTTTAAAATGTACTCAACATCAGTCCCAATTACGTCCCAATTCCGTCCAGCCCAGACTGCAACTTCGTCGGGGCATTTTATCACAAGCGCCGCGTGACAGTCTTGGTGGGTTTGAATCCCACGCGGAGACCTTCTCATCTTTTCCTGGGGACTCTACTGTCCGCATACGGCCATGGTTCTTTCCACAGTCGACAGAAAAATATTCAATCCAATCTGCTTGGGGAATGTATTGCAAGTGGTTTGCTGGGTAGAATGGGATTTGTTTAATCCCATGGAATGCCAATCGGATATGTCAAGGAAGATTTTTAAAATTTTCAATCCTCAAAAGTTTCGTTGTTGTTGGTTGCTAAGTGTTGGTAACCAACACTGTGTTGTACCATATGATGTTTGTTTGTTTGTTGTACCATATGCTGCAAATCTTGTTGTTCTATTTCTGTTTTCTTCAAACCGCTTGTAAACTCGTCCCAATTTTTGAATCATGCGTTCCAGATAATGCCATCCAAACAGCAAAAATGCAGCAGAGCCTCCATGATGTTCCCATCCAACAAACATGTTCGTCGAGTATCTGATCGATCGATAAAATCTCCAAAGCTTGACTGACGCACGATACAGCTCCAGTATGCCCGACTTTTCAGGATATGACTTCAGTTCACCAAAGGCATCAAGTTCCTCATTCACGGTACTTTCACTCGTCTACAGCTGGTTGGGTTTTCAACACAGCATTGTCCAATTTTTCGAGTATCTTCGCAACCCTTTCTGGGTTGAGCTCTCTCCCCGTTTTTAAGCTTCCCGAGTCCGCCACCGCGTTTGATATCTTCTTTGCGACATTTTGTAACTCCAATTGGCGTTTTTCGTTTGGTGGCGGTGATTTCCTTGCAAACCAACGATGGCTCGACGGTTATAAATTTCGTGACAATCATCAACATAGCAGACCCTTCGTCATAGGACCCAGTCCCCCCATATTCCTTTTCAACTCCAAAACCATGAAGAATACACCTTCTCGAGGTTTGTCTGACTTCAAAAATAGTCAACCACAAGTGACAGAAAGTTCCACACCCTCCGATTTGACAGAAATTCCTCTGTCCACTCACATGTCTGACTTCCAGCCATCTGAACTCAACTCAAAAAATGATGTCGACAACACAAGGGTTTTGCGGAATTCTTCTTATCTACCCAACAACATTTGTTTTGCAATGAATCCCAGTTCATATTTCTATTAAAGGAAAACTTATGCTTTCTTTTTTTTTATGCTTTTATCAACATCCTCCTTGTGCATCCTCGCAAGCTCTTTCAGTGCACATAATGAGACAAAGCCGTTGTTTGTTTGGAGTTCTTAATATTTTTGTTTTGCTTTCTGAACCACCACAAAAAGATGAAAGAAATAGAATCATTCTTACAATTAAAAAAAAACAGAGATCATTAGCAAAACACAAAAAAGTATGATTCTATCACTGCATTCTCCAGACATCAAAGGAAAAAAAAAGTATGTGAGCGGCATGTCATGGTTTCTCCATGATCGCTCTTTCAAACAGCGGGCAGCTACCATCACCAAGACTCGATCTATCCCCAAATTATTTTCTTGGTGGAAGGAAAAACAAACCCCGACCTGGCTATTCTGTGGAATTAGTCAACTGATTCATCAACCGATGGAAACAATAGCCCTGACGATATCATCATCGATGATGAGATGCCTTCTGACTGCACCAGTCTACTTATCACCATCCCTCGCAAGCTCTTCAACAGCTAAAACCACAGCATGAACACAACTGTCACATTTCAAATCGAAAACAAAATCTCCCAAATAACAATAACACTATGAAAATCTGGGTTTGGCCAACATGAACGGTAAAGTATTACGGTGCCCACCTTCAAATCCGGCAATCACATCAGCCCCCATTGCCTCCTGGATCGAAACCGTGACCGCATCCAGTCCGATCGTTCCAGATTTGAAAATAAAGTTTTTCTGATCAGCCAGTTCAACGGTTGCTTCCAGGAAAGCATCGTCCTTGCTTGCACCAATCAAAGCCTCCTGGATCTGTTTGGCGAGATCGGCTTGGTCACCACCTGGACCGAAAGACTCAGGGCCAACCACGCTGTGCGCTGGAACCTGAGGATTACATCTTCAGATTCAGCAGTCTGGTGCTGAAAGTTCATACCAACCAACATTTCAGCGTCGATATTTTTATGATATATATTATCCCCCCACCGACAATCTGAACCCATGGTGTTTACCTTGGCAATATGGCAGGTCCTGTACTCATCAGCAGTTTTGCAACCCCCATCAGAACACAACAGCATGAACTCGTCAGCTTCCTGCTTTGCCCAGTTCTCAGCCTGTTCCCCCCCCTTGGCGAAATCAGGAATGGTGGAGTGTTTGATGAAGGCAACATCACCGGCATCTTCCATCAAGCACCGGAATGCTCCCTGGTAATCGTAGTACCTGGCAGATTAAAGAAGCAATCCTCGGATGGATGTGATTTCGAGAACACTCCCAAGTCTGTCAAAACCTCTGAAAAAGGACCACATACAGCTGTTCAATAACAAATCTGGCTCCTTCCCGAACCTACTTGTCATGAACGCTACAATCTCCTCCACATCCGGTGCAAAGGGTGTCCCATTTTTGGCCGACACCATTGGCACCCCTGGCAGGTCCATTTCCGGACGTTCTTGGGGCGCACATGTCTGAGAAAAATGCTGCAAATGTCTCGGCATCATCTTCAATAGTGCCGTCCTCGCTCGTTGCATCCAAAACCCCTCTATTCAAGAGTGCACCCAGAGGCATGTACCATCCAGCCTGAACATCGCATCACCATTCAACGCATCAATTCTGTTCAGCTCCTCAATAATAATAATAAGGATAATCAACGATCGAATGTGGAACATCACTCACCGTCTTACGGTAGCCAGTGTGGCAAGAGCGGGCTCCTCTCAGATCCTCCAGGCTGACATCCCCATCGCAGAAATCCTGTTTTTGACCAAATACCAACAAGCATCAGCCCTTGTCCAATGACGAGATGAGGCAAGAGGGAGTCTTTTTCAAGAGCACCTCACCTTGCGAACCGCAGCGACGGCGTAGTAGCTGGTGCCAACCCCCTCCCCATAATTCTCGAACAGCACGGGGACCAAACCCACTTGTCTGTTGGCAGTGAGCACATCACCCGTGTCCAAAGTACTCAGATGGGCATCGCCTTTTGCGATCATTTTCACGCACTGCAATTGCAAGCAAGCACCATCTCTCATAAAATTCTACAACAGTGATCCAGCAGTTTCCACATCAGACCGTCACAAAGCTAGCACAAATCAGTGTTTCTGCTCCCAAGCAAGGCAACCACAAGTTTCCAACCTCTTTTGTGCTGCCCCCAACAACGCAGGAGAACTGGATTTCATCGGTGTTGGCGGCGGCGAGGGATTTCGTGCACAGGCCGGCGTAAGCGGGCGGCTGATCGTAAGGCACACACCAAACGATCTCTGTCGGCGCTGTATTCTGGGCTGCCGCCAAAGCGAACAAGGCAGTCAACGGAATGAGAAGTGCGTTCATGTTGGCAGGTTGGGCGTGTAGTGATCGATGGCAAAGAGTTGGAGACTGGAGACTGGCGATCAGTGGGGAAGGCGCTCCTGTTCTTGAGCGAGCTACAGTGCGTTCAACGTGTGGCCTGCACATCCACTGAGAATGATCTCTCGAGGCGTCACATCCAACGCCACCCCTCTTGCTTGTAACAGTTGGGAAAAGGTCGCGGGTTGAAGTCACAGCAATGAACGGGGGGGAATCAGAACTACGAGAAGCTGTGGGTCTGGGGACTCGTGTTAAAATAAAGCTCATCATTCCACCCAATCGACTACAGTCTCCCCAGCACGACCGAATAAACTGATCTCTTGCCTGGTGCACAGGGGCAACATACATAGAAAAAATACAAGATGAAAAAAAATGGTGGAGTTTGTTGACATGTTTCCTTGTGCATCAACCTTATGCGAACAATTCATTTCCATAGCTGATGAGCTGTATTGTAGCATTTTGTGGACTTGATTTTAGTTAATTTTCGGAGTTGGTCGAAATTTTCAAAGCTGACTTTGATCCTCCTGGTTCAAGGACAATCTTATTGCTGGTGCTGATGAATAAGAAGATCGATTTAAGACTATAAAACACTCGAAACAGCCCGCCCGCCCCTCCAAAAAAGGATCCTTTAGAACAAATATTTCCTTGTGTCGAACTGAAATACACTATATGTTGTTTTTACAAGGATGATCATTTCGGATGTGTAACGAAGCTCCAATAACTTTCTCAAAATTCTGAAGGCTTTTGGGCATTGGAATGCCCTTATATTTCAATGCAAATTTCGTTCACAGACGGTTCATTGAGGCTGCACTTGATCGCATTTTTTTTAATGATCAATGATTCTCAATCTGAACATCAAAGTCTTGACTCCTTTTTCACATGACCAAAACCACTGGTGCGAGCAGAAATTCCTTAAAAAAAAGCTATAGAGTGACACTCCTCATCATTCCCTGATATCCACCTCCGACTCACAAAATAGATTTGCGCCAACCACGTGTCTGTGCATGAATTCTCTTACTCATTTTTAACCCCCCCTCCCATTTTTTTTTTTGCTTTCTTTTTTCACCCCTTAATTTTCTAGTCAGATTTCCCCCCAGAATATTCACATTTGTTTTTAATAAACTTTTCCGAAGAATGCCCCCCCCTCCCCCTTTTTGGAATAAGGATTCTTTCAAATTTCAGGTTGGAGGTCGGAGACTAGTTAAGTCGGCTGGAGAACGGTGCGGCATCGACAGGGTCCCACAAAAACGAGATCCAACCGCCTGCCTGCACAGAGAAGCAAGGTTGGATGGCATTACTATTCAAAAACAAGGTTGCAGCTTTTACTTTTTGAACTTGAGTATTGGGAGGGATTATTTCTTCTTTTTTTTTCTTTTTTTTCCCTGGTTTACAGGCACTTGGATTGAAAAAGTCAAGAGAAGTCGATTTCCTGGAGAATGCGGTCGGCTGTTGGTCGAATTGATCCAGAATTTAAAAGAAGGGATGCAAGTGTGGATTGGGCCAGTACTGAGGTGAGGATTGGTGTCTTTTTTTGTCTTCTCATTTTCTGTTGTTGTTTTCTTCTTGTGTGGATTTCGTGGATTTCGTGGAGGTGTTGCCCACATGCTGGCATGCTGTAATTATTGTTTGATAAGAAAATAATAGCTTCCTCTTGACATGAACAAGGTTGGATGGGACATGCTTTACCAAAAGCAATTACCCATATGCTAATATTGCTCCAGCGCTATTAGTATGATTGGGAAAATTTCCGATCACAGTAACAGATTCAAATCACAAGGTTTTTTTACATGCCAAAATGATACACCAGATGATGCTTGGTGCAGGCATCCAAAAAAAACTGACCATGAAACAGCAAAAGTATCTTCCTAATAAATTAATAATGCCAACCATGAAACTGAGGTGATCAGCAACAATACTCATAAATTTGACAGACAAAAAAAAACCAATTCACGATAACGATGTTGTCGGACTCGGATGCGCCCACTGCCAACAACGGACAGATTGTCTCCAGCAAGAGTAGCAAGAGGACCTCAATGGCAAATGCAGACCTTCTTGCAAACTTTGCATGACTTGCACTCCTTCCAGCAATTTCGTCCTGCAAGACCATTACAAACACGTCTGGCACTTGCACTTGCAAATGTTATTAAGACATAAATAACATATTATTTAGTTTATTTTGAACGTCCAAATCTGCAAAAGAAAAGAGAGAAATCACCCTCCATGATGCTGGAATATATCCGAAAAAAGCCCTGAGGAATATGTACCTGCCACACCTCCACTCTTTCGTTTCCTTTGGTTTGATGGAGCGCACACTTCTATGGCGGGGACAGCACCAACCTCGAATTCGTTCCTTGTACGTCCAACCCAACCCAAACTCCTTGATGGAATTCCGCCACGCCGAATCCTCGAACTGCTGGGGCATGCGTCGGCTCCCCGAAGCATGCCGACGTCCCCAGATTGTGCAGCCTCCATGACCGCGCGAACCTGCACCCAAAGGCAGGTCGACCACGAAAACGAGGCGCCTCCATGACCGCGCGAACCTGATAAAATGATCGGTCGGTCGCTTGCGTGTTTTTTTGAAGGATTTTTTCCTCTTACGGAGGGCTGTCTTGTGTATTCGGGAGAACAATGCTGCGGGTTCTTCTTAAACATGATGCTGCTCGAGTTCCGACTCGGGCTTCCTTGGGTTCGGCGGGCTATGACCTTTACTCGCCCCAGGATTATGTTATTCCAGCTTGGAATAACGGTCTGGTTGATATGGGTGTGGCGGTTGAAATCCCTCAAGGTTATTATGGTCGGTTGGAAATTCGTTCGGGTCTCTGTGCCAGGTTCAAGTTATTTCTGGGTGCTGGGGTTATTGACAGTGACTATAGGGGTTCTTTGATTGCGGTTCTTTTTAACTTCTCCTCTGAAGATTTTTACATTAAAGCGGGTGATAGGGTGGTTCAATTACTTTTGGAAAAAATTGTTACTCCTCAAGTAATTATTGCAGATTCTTTGTCCCTTACGGATCGTGGTTTGGGTAGTTTTGGGTCTACCGGCAGTTAGTGCCTGATGCTCTGTGTTTTTTGTTTTTTTTGTTTTTGTTTGTTTTTTGGTTCCAAACATTCGTCTGTTCACATTGGTGTACATTTTTCCGCAATAGAAGCTGATTACACATGTCCGTTTTTATTCACAAATATAAATCCCAGGTACATACAACTGTCTAGCCCCTATCAAAAGAAAATGAATCAACAATTTTTCCGCAATAGAAGCTGATTACACATGTCCGTTTTTATTCACAAATATAAATCCCAGGTACATACAACTGTCTAGCCCCTATCAAAAGAAAATGAATCAACATGAATGGGGCAGCGCTCCAAAAAAGCAAACCCTTGCGATCGATGCAAAGAAAGAGAAAGCTGCTGCCATGCCCGTTCTACCACCACTGAAAACGGGAGATGTTGAATAATTGCTAACGACCGAGAGAAAGAACGAACCAAAAGCTGACAATCAGAAGAAAACCCCCCAAAGGTCTCGGCCGCAAAGCAAACAAAGTCCAAACCCAACTCATGACAACGTGACGACACCTCTGCCTTCCGCTGCAAACAACGACGCAAACCAGCACCTGCTTCGCGAATAGCACCAGCCAACGTTGATTGTTGTAAAGGGTGAGCAACCGTAACATCCACAACGCATGCTTTTCCATGGTGCCATAATGGAATGAAAACATCCGCCGGGCGCGCAAACGAAGAATCCACATGCATCTCCAAGCGTGGATGCGCCCCAGCCGATCGAGCAATTTGAAACAAAGTGTCACGAACAGCGTCGTGACGAATCAATCGTGCACCGCCCACACTACAAGAAATCGCATGGTCTCCAAAAATATCCATTTCCACATGGCACAAAGGACAATGATCCCCCTCACCATAGATAGGGACACCCAACCTCCACCGAAGTAACACATTGAAGACAGCAGATGACAACTCCGTGCCCAAAGCTTGGTTAGGCAAAGCCGACAAAAATGCTCCTGCATATGGTAACGTCAAACTGCGCAACCGAGCTTCATCCCTTGGGCGGCCTGAAGGCAACAGATGCTGCAATAGAAGCCGCAATAGAAGCTAATTACACAAGTCCGTATTTATGTCCACAATCCATCAACCTCAAACCCAATACTGTGCAATAGAAGCTGGGTGGCTTCTTCGCGTGTAATTATGTTATGTTATGTTATGTTTTTCCATCAAGAGATGATGTGTGACCTTGAGTATATCGTTTTGTCGGCGGATTCGTGTCGTTGTTTCGAACGGCTTGTGTTTTCTGTGGATGAGCGGATCACGGTTCTGCGGACTGATGCGGCTCATCCACAGAAAGTGGAGTCAAAATACAGTCACTTGTTTCTGGAAAAAAAACGTCTCAAACGACGAAACGCAAAAGGGATTAATACGGACACAGTCAACAACCGTTGTCAGGTTAGCTCAGTGAAGCACCCTTGTTCCGTGTCCCCGATTGGCCGGGCCATCATCGACGACGGTAACAGGGGGGCGGAGAGCGGGACCCTCGAAAGAGAAACAGTGGCGAGGGGGGAAGCCAGCGGGTGGGACGGCTGCCAAAGTTTTTGTTCGTTCGTTCTTTTGTGTGTTTGTTTGTTTGTTCGTTCGGGAAAGACCGGTGTTGTTTGTTACGTTTACTGCTTGGTAGGACCTATCCACTTGCGCTCCGAACGCAAAGCGAACGTAGTGCAGCAAACAGGGAGTGAGTTGAGACTTGCAGAAGCCTCGGCTTATGAAAGAAGCAGTCGCTGAGACCCGACGGAGCTCTTTGGGCAGAATGTCGGCGTTTTCCGACGAACGAAACGTATAGATGTGGGAAAAACCTCCCTTGTCTTCTTTTTCCCCCTCCACAGAAACCTAAAACACTTTTTTAAGAATCAGAAAAAGATGAGCCCCTCATCGTTCAGCAACAACGAATTTTTATCCAGCATCCCACAATCTCCAAGCACCTGGAAGGAATCTACAAAAAATATATACAAAACCTAATGTACAAATTCTACCAAACAGTGCCACCATCCATTCAAGCCTCCCAACAAAAAATAAACCCCCTTTTTCAATGAATAAGTGCCTTTCTTCCTACCTACCTACCCACAGAGCATTTTTTTTTCCCCCGAATGAATCATCCAATGCTTTTTTTTCGACGCCATCGGCATTGGTTTCCATTATGATCCCCGTCATCTTTCTGGCAAGCAGTAAATCCGGCTGCTGGCTTGACCACCACCTTGACAAAAATTAAATTTGGTTCTGCAGCCAGTTGGGCTCCAGCCTGGACGTCTTGAAACACACACACACACACACACATCCAAAACTGCAGCTTTGCTCGAATTCATTCACCATCACCTGTTGGTTGAACAGGGAATCATGTTACATTCTATGTTTCTTGCGTTTGATCCATGAAAATCTATCTCACTTTGAATATCAGTCATTTGGTTTTTGTTTGTACACAGCTGTGCAATTAAGATATTATCCTTCAGTCATTGATTTCAATGGCTCCATAACATCAGCCACTTGGACTGGCTGGAAAATTTCCACCAGTCCAAACTCAAGTGAATAATAGTGGATTTAATCAAAAAAGAAGGTGAATAGTTTTTTGACACACCAAAAAAAGGTACCTTTTGCAGAGCTGATCTTTCCGAAGCTTGTTCTCGAACAAGCTTCTGTAGGTCTTTCACATACACGCCCCAATCCCTGGATGCGTCTCCACTTGTTGTTTCCTCAGCTCTGAAAATCTAACCATGAGCTTCGTTGATCAACAACGAATCCAGCACACCAATGAGCCACAGATTTTGACGCTGCAATAAATTTTCTGTAACCACCTCTCTTCTTGTTGCCTCTCCTTTTCCTCCCCTTGTCTTTTTTTCTGCCTTTCTTTTTTCCCCAATGACGCCTCATTCCGGAATCGCACATCGCTTTTCCAGTACAGCAAGAGTCTTGCTTGGTGTCATGCCTGCAGAGCAAAAGACACAGATGAGTTGGAATTAAACAACAAGATCGACAGAACAGCACAGCAGAAACAGGAATTCCAACTTCCTGGCAAGACCCATACACCAAACATACGACTGAACTTACAAGGGAGACCCGGGTCACGCAACGATCTCTGGGGACCAAGTTGCAGCACCGTCGAGGTGTCTGCAGAAGAAAGCGTAAAACGTTAAGCCGCCAACCCGATCCGCAGTGCCGAACAGCCAGAGCAATGTTCCTCAGCGCACCAGCGGGGTGAGCAGAGTGGCACGCGGCCAAGGCTCCGACGACAATGAACATGGTGTTCATTGTGTTGCGTTGGGATTCGCGGTTTGGAAAGCCCCCGGAGCTTAGAGTATTTGAGCGCACTCTGTGCTTTCACCCTGGCCGGTCCCCTCCTCTCTTTTGATTGTTGTTTGTTTGGTCTGACTCAGGGTTGTTTTGGTCCTGGGAGAAACCTTTTCTTATTCTTAAAATTGAATGTCGAAATTCCTGAATTTGTTCACTGGGTAAAGCAACAGTTCAGAGTTGAGGCAGGGAGTGAATTAAGACTCCCGATGTGGGAAAAACAAACTTGTTACACTTCCCTCCCTGTCTTCTTTTTCCCCCTCTACAAAAATCTAAAACACTTTTTAATAGCCCTCGTTTCAGCCAGAATCAGGGAGAATATAGATGAGCCCCTCATCGTCCAGCAACAACGAATTTTTATCCAGCATCCCACAATCTTCAAGCACCTGCAAGGATTATCAAAAACAAACAAAATGTAACGGATGCCAGCTTGAGAACCTGAATGTTGCATTGTGATCGGATTAAAACGTGCCACATTTGAAGAAGCCAAACTATTGATTCAACTGACTGGAGGTGCTTTTAGGCGGCTCTGTGTTGATCTTTCGGCTTGCGTCCCCGCCCGCACCCAATGCGTTCTTGTGCTTGATGGGATGAAATGTCTTTTTGACCGAGTGGGATCGATTTTTTTTTCATCGTCGGACCCGAGCCGAAAGATTTAAAAGAAAGCCGCCTTCTTTTGTTCTTTCCCAGCTGTGGCAAAACTATTACTTAAATTACTCTCCAAGTTCTTAGGATCTGTAGCCCAAATTTTTCTTGTTAGCCCTGGATCATATGGAGGATCCAGGGCTCCAGTTTCAATTTTTGCGTTCGTCTCTTGGGGCTTGTCGGATGGTACACCTTTTTCGCACCACCCCTGTTTCTCTATATGCGAGTGTGGGTGATTTTTTGGACCGTTTTGATTCTCTGTTACGAGCTTCAGTGGAAAAGTTTTTTGGATTTTCCGTTTCGTCTTCGGCTTGGGTTCAGGCTAGCCTTCCAGTTCGGTGTGGGGGTTTGGGAGTATCTTCGGGTACCTGGTTTCATTCGGCGGCTTATTTTTCGTCTCTTCATTTTGGTCGTCAGCAGTTGGACCGTTTTTCGGGGGTGGGGTTTTCAGCGGAACATTCTATGTGGGGCAACGCAGTTGTGCAACTTGAATCCTCTTTGCCGCCGACTGCGTGTTGTTCTCCACACGAATGGTTCGCTAAGGATTCCGTTTCGCAGAAATCATTGACCCTTTTGGTGGGACAAAAACGGTGGGAGGAGCTCCTTCTGTTAGGTGCCACTCGGGATGAGGCACGGTTGCGAAGTTTGTCCCTGCCTCATAGTGGGGCGTTTCTGGCTGCGCTTCCCAACCAAGCTTTGGGTACGGAACTTTCGTCGAATGCTTTCAACTTTTTGCTTCGGTGGCGTCTGGGAATTCCAATTTACGACGAGGGGGTTTCTTGTCCTTTGTGTCACGCGTCGATGGATATTTTCGGGGATCACGCTGTTATGTGTCATGTGGGGGGAAGCATTTTGGCTCGCCACGATGCTATTCGTGATGCTTTATTTCGTTTGGCAAAAACCGCTGGGGTTCGCCCTCGTGTGGAGGTTCACGTTGATTCCACTTTTGAGCGCCCAGCGGATGTTTTTATTCCCTCTTGGCGGTTTGGCAAATCATGTGCGATTGATGTCACGGTTTCTCATCCTTTACAATCTCGCTCTTTGTTGAGGGCTTCCAGGGAAGCAGGGGTTGGTTTGCTGCGCGGTCTGGATCGAAAACGCCGGGCTGCGTCAAAATGTGACGAGTTGGGCTTGGATTTTATTTGTTTTGCAGTAGAGACTTTTGGGGGGTTTTCGTCTGACAGTCAAACATTGGTTCGTTCTTTATCGCGTATGGTTGCCACTCTTCAAAACCTTCCTACGTCGATAGTTGTGGAAAGGGCCTGGCAACAGCTTTCTCTTTCCTTGCACCGTTCGCTAGCTTCTGCGTTGCTTGAACGGTCGTCGATTTTTAGTGATTCGATTTCTTATGAGAGGGGGTGATTTTGTTTTTTCCTTTTGAATGACAATCAGTGTTTGTAGCTACGGACCGGTGTAATAAAGATCATATGGAGGCGTTTTTCCGAGACCATTTTGTTTGCGCTCTGTCTTCTCCTCTCCCTCCTGATGAGCCTCACGCCAATATTAAAAAAAAAATGAGCATCTTCACAATCCAAAAAAAAACGAGATTGGCACTCTTTTTGGGGGTTATTTTGCTTATACCTTCTGATAATTTGAAACATAAGAATACGTGGATGTCCAAAAAATCTTCCCCCTTTGTGTTGTTGTGTGGTTGCCTTTTTTATTTGGGGGATACGTCATTTTGAGGGTATGTTAATGTGTAAAATATCATAAGCCGTGAGGAGACAAAGTGTGCTTGTCTTTAAGGACTGTGTGCCTCAAATATTTATTTCCAAAACAACAAGAAAAAAGAGGCTGAGGCGCCTCCACATTTTCTTTCGAGCAACCGCCACCAGAATAGTGATCCTCGGCCACCAAACAGACAATTATTAATGGGCACGTGTGTTACCATCAATTCAGAAATACCTTGGTCTTTTTTTAGGTTGTCAAAAGGGAAAGGAAGATAGAAGCGCTGATCCAACCATGGATGATCGTGCTGTTGAATTTTGATGGTTTGCTACAGTGGGTTTCCACTGGATTCCAGTGACTGGAAGTGCAGGTCAGAAAGAATTGTGCCGAATAATGTGTGTAATGTCCACGGACACCACTCTTTGATGCCAGTTTCAATCTCTGGCTATAACTTCGGATAAAACAACCCACTCGCAGCCACAAAGCAATGGGTGGAAGTTGCATCAAGGGGTGTCCCCAGCCCCTTCTTGATATCCACCTGAATTCTGACGATTCGACTAGCACACCGCCCCCAGATTTTCGTAGTTTTTCATGAGACACAGTTTCCAAAGGGCTCCCAGCTCAAGTTTAGAGTTGATGCCAGTATCCAATGCAGTAATTGTTGGAGTGGATTAGGAATCCATGCCCAGAAGTGAACACCTAATATCGGGGATATGGATAAGAAGATGATCGATGGGGGTGTATGAACTGGTACATAGACATGAATGGATGCGGCAAAAAAAAAACAAGATTAAAAAGCTTCTGAAAAAATAACTGCTTCAGCAGGTTTTTTAACTTTCTTTTTGGATTAGAAGAATTGGCTGCATGCAAGCTGATTTCGACTTCTATTTGCCATGTTTTTTGCTTAATCCACACCTGATGACCACCTCTGAGATTGTTTTCAAAACAAGCAGCGAGCTTGTCCGAATTGTGTCAGCGAAATCGTCCCATTCGGAAACAAAAAGCTCGGCATTCCTGCACAATAATGGAGCCTGTGCATTATCATTCTGTCATTTTGTATTGATTGATTTGTCATCACACATCCCTGGAGGTATATCTTTGAAAAAAGAAAAATCAGACAACAACAGACAGAAATAACAAACAGACAGAGACAGACAGAAACATCCACTTGCAGTACAGTGGTAATTTCCGACACACCTTTCACAACAAATTTGTTGTGAAAGGTGTGTAATTTAAATTACATTTAATCTTTGCCGAAAAACCCATTGTCCCAATGGTTTCTTTCAATAGCAATATCTTGTCAAAATGCTTGGATAGCAAATCACGAATTTCTTTGTTGTAGATTTCCAGACACGAGGCCACACCAAAAACTCTTTTTTACTGCCTGCACACAGAAATTAATGAAATGTGAATACACCCTGTCTTTCAAAAGCAATTTTGCCACTGACCACAATCAATTTCTTTCGCTTTTTTAATGTAGGCTCTCGCTCAATTATTTTCGAAAATCAGATTTTAACAGACAAAAACATTGATGCCAGGGCTGCGACAATCGATATAATTTTAAGAGAAAAAAAGATTGAACAAATGGACAAAAGTCGTATGCACAGAATGAACAGAAGGTGTATGCACAGAACCCCCCCCCCTTTGCTTTCAAAAAAAAAAGCAAACTGATTAGCTTCTTGTGTCACTTTTTTTTGGTGGTGGTGGGGAGGGGGCACAAGATTTGCTTAACAGCTGCTCACTTTCTTTCGATATTCTGTCGAAATTACAGTCCAAGGTGTTTAGAATTGTTTCCTTTGCTCGAGTGCTTGTTTCTGCCTTCTGATGTGTGCGATTTCCTCGTCCAAGTTTGACCATGTGCAAACATCGTCCCTGAATTGAAAAACCCAAGCAAGCACAGTGTCAGTGGTCTAAATCAACATTCTGAAGAAGTACAAACATTTAAATTGGTCTGTATTTTTTCATGCATTCCATCGATTTTTCGTGTTTTGATTTCCCCTTAGTAACCATCCAACACTGCAACGTCAGGTTCTGTGTGCGGGGTTCCAGTCTGTGCGGGGTTAAATTGGGACCTCACACCATATTGGGCCAAACCGGGGCACAGAGCCGTGCGGCGTTTTTTTGGCTCTGTGCGTGCCCAAACCCGGGTTTCAGGCTTCTGTGCGGGGTTTGCAAAACACCCCGCAATAAACTGGGCCAAACCGGGGCACAGAGCCGTGCGGGGTTATTTTGGCTCTGTGCGAGGTAAAACGGCTTGTACACCTTGTTTTAAAAACAGCCGCAGGGAGGCTGATTTCAGCCGCACAACCTGTGCGGGGTGGAAATGACAACACCCGCACAGTGTGCGGGGTTTTTTTGAATCTGTGCGTGGGTGGCTGTTTTGTGTGCCTGGTTTTCAAAATATCCCGCACAAGCCTTTCTTCTTGTTTGTTTCAACCATGTCTTTTCATGTTACAAAATCCCCAGCACCTTTAGATCCCCCCAAGATTATTATCAACACCACAACATAGTCCTCTTTATCCCTTTTCTTTTCCCTTCTTGTTCCCTGCCTATTTCGTATCGACACTCCCCCCCCCCTCCTTTTCGATAAAATGAAAACAGCCACCTCTACCTTGAAATAATAAAAAGAAAAATCAAAAGAAAATATCTGGGCATATTCCCTTGGTTTCTTTTTTTGTTTTTCGGTTCAAAGCAACTGGGTATACCCAGCGTCCTATTTTCAAACCATCCCTTTTTTTTTCATCCCCCCTTTTTTGAACATTGAATGCAAACAAACAGGAGGGAAAAAGGAAAATGAAGTGAAACGATCGCATCTTATTTGTTTAGCATTAATCTCTTTTCTTTTTTCTTTTTTTTTGCTTTCCCTTTCCTTTCGTCAGCGGCTGATCCCCAGGGGATTACGCGTAATACACAGGTGCAAGCACACCTAGTCGACAAACAAAACCTTTGTATTAACATTGGACAATCTCAACAGATTTTCTATTTTTAAAGCAAAACAGAATGGATTCGGCAACTTATTCAAATCTAAATCAATCAAATTCAGTCTTGTAATTGATTCACGGCCAAAAACCAGTTGGAAAAACATCATACAAACATCAAGTAAAGGTGAAAATCAAACTACTACACAAACATATAGAGAACAAAAAAAACCCATTTTTCTGGCCCACAAAAACGATCAAAAAAATTTGCAGGCCGAGACGTCTCTTGCAATCTAGCCTGGGAACACATATAGAAGTTGAATCCTGTAGGGCTGTTGATTTTCGTGTCCACAATGGTCCCTGGCATCACGTTTCCTGATCGGTGGGCTTCGCCTTCGGGGAACATCCGAGTGTGGTGTCGCTTTTGAACAGTGACGAATGTGATGGGTGGACAGTAATCAGCTCGGGCGTCGCCCATTTCCTTGCACCCCTGCAGATGTAACAGTCAACTGCATTGAAACTACATTCGGTTGCTTGTTTTTTTATTGGAGCATTCTGGAATAGGATTGTGAAAGGTCAAGGGACCAAAGATCAAGGGTCAGACCGTGGGTTCACTGAGAATTGAATAGCTGTTGGGACATCGATCCTGAAAAAGAACAGAGTGGGTGCATCCGCTTTTGTGGAAAATAGAATGGACACAGTGTATTGATTGGTTCACTGACCTCTCGCATTTGGCCGTACTCATACTGCAGCACTTTTTCAAATTGCCCGGCAGAAACATCCAGTAGTAGATGATGGCCTCGGGCTTCTTTTGGTTTGTTCGCTTGTAGAACTCCTTCAGCAGCTCCTTGAAGTGCACCTTGAAATCTGAGATTTCTTCTTGATGGCCTTGCTGCACTGCGATTCTACAGGCATACTGGAAGGCATACCTGGGGGCAATAGGGAAAAAAACAGCAATTAAAACAAAAGAACACCCCCACCTGCAATGGGGCAAACTGTTTAGGAAAATAAGGGAGTGGTGGTTAATAATCAATAAAAAGATATATGACATAATGTTGAAGAATATCAATGGGCCGAAGGAACCTAACATGTATCTTTTTTTTTTTTTCCCTTTTTTTCTCGAAAACCATCTCTTGTCTGAACTTTTTGTTTTCTTTCAAAAAAAGGGGGGGGGGGGGAATTACAGAAGGTAAATATCAAGTCTGTCGAGACCCACCCCCCCAAAAAAAAAGAAGAGGGTCGGGGTTGCAGTGTATTGTTTTCCTTCAGATTAATCGAGCCAACAACAACAATGGCTGCGACAGAACTAGTTCCCATTCCCTGGGGATGCGACACGTCCGCTCCGAAATTTGCACTCACAAGACATGGGCGCTCCTGGCGCTCAGGCAAATACGGGGGGCTGTTGGGTGCAGGTACTGCTGGGAAAAAGCGAGGGGAGCTGCTTTTGACCAGCCGACCATACTCACTTCGTCAAAGGAATGCCTGGGAGTCGAACCCAGGTTGTTCCGACCATTCCTTCCCTCTGTCGAGTGGCACGGAGAAAAAAGAAGTAGAAATTATTTGGGCAATGAATCAAACCACCGGCATTAGCGATGTCAATGAGGTAGTTAGCTACCCCATCGACGATCGAAATGCCGAAATTTCCATGGTGGGCGAATCCTGATACAATCTTTTTAAGGTGTATGTTTTGGGCAGTATAGGATATGGGTTTCCTATTTGGGGTCCATTCCTAACAGTTTCTCAGTGGCGTTTGTTGGAAGCAATTCATCTCCAGTTTATGAGAAGTATCCTCCGTTTGCCTCGATATACGCCAAAGGAGGTTCTGTACGGGGAATTAGGGTGTTATCCATTAGAATTAGCACTTTGGTCGCAATTGTGCCGATATTGGAACAAGTTGGTTGGGTTATCAGTTGATCGATTGCATGGAAGATTGTTTTGTTGGGGTTTTGATCAATATCACGCATCTCGATCTTCTTGGTTTGGGCGTATTTTGGGTTTTTTCAGACGGTTTTGGCCGGAGAAGATATTTTCTTCTACGACTTTGGTGGACATTTCGGAATTTCAGCGTCGTTATAAAGCTATGCATGCTGAACATGTTTTCGGTTCATCTGCATCTCGAGTTATATCTTGGTATCGGCATATTAAGTTTTCCCTCAGATTTGAACGGTATTTGACAACTTTAAAACCAACTTCTCTTCGGGTTTTCTTTACTCGTTTTCGTTGTGGTATTCATTTCTTGGAAGTGGAAGTGGGACGATATAATGGTGTACCAAGGGAAAACAGGATTTGTCGGTTGTGTCGATCCGCGGTGGAAGATGAACGGCATTTTCTTTTTGAATGTCCTTTTTATTCTTCCTTTCGTTCTTTGCATTCAGATGTTTTTCGATGGGCTAATCCCAAGGATCTTTTTAGTAGGGTGCCATCGGGCAAATTAGCTTTAGTTATCAGCAAAATGGCTTCAATACGTTCAGCAGGTTTACAATCCTAAGGTTTTTGTTTTGTTTTTGTTTTTTTTGTTTTTCTTTTTCTTTTCTTTCCTTTTTGTCTTTGTTCCAGCATCATAGAGGGTGATGGCTCTCTTTTGCTGTGGGTTGTAATTATGATTATGATTATGCTGAATCCTGATCGGTTGACGAGACCCCCCCGGGATCAACCGGGGGACGACCTTGGTTGCACCATCGTTGCCATCATGGGTGCCAAGTGTCGTGCCAGAGTGGGGGCCACCCACTCTGGCGGATCAACGTCATGATCGAAAATATGTTTTGACCCGATTAGTGCCCGGTTAGTTGATTTTTAATTTCTCTCTCCTTCACATTTCAGTTTTCGTCGAGCGCGTTTTTTTCCCTCATGATGTGACTTAGAAACTCATCCTTTTTTTTTGGTATGTACATACAGCGGTGCGCACGCCCTGGACGCACGGGAGTCGGCCTTGGCCAAGACGCGGAAACTGCCAAAGGTGTGGCCCAAATTCGCCTGAGTTCGAAACATTCCGAAGCCGCCCCCCAAACAATCCCCCCAACAGAGGCAAAAAGAAAAAAAAAATGAAGGGCAGCAGACTTCATTCTTTCATACATGCTTTTTTCCCTTTCACATTTTGAGCATCCAAGAATAATTTGATTGACTGAGGAAGGGGTTGGGGGTTCATTAAATGTCGTCATGCAGAGAGCGTTAGTATTATTGGGTGGGTGGGCAGCATTTCTTTCCTTCTTCTTGGTTCTAAAACATAGGAAATCATTTTCACGCTGCAGGAAATGTGACAATCAGTTCAACAACTACTGCGGAAGGAAAAAAAAGAAAAGAAAGAAAAAATAGAGCTTTGTTGATGTGTTTAAATTCTGTGTTTTTTGGATGTTCGTCCTTCTGATTTTCCTAGATTGCATTCTTTCGAAGGAAACCGGGGTTTTTGAAAGTGGTTCCAGTGCCTCCGGAAGGGGTTCCAGTGGATGCAACAGAAAAAACAACAACAACAAATATACATGTAGCCTTGGTTCAATCAGCTGACAGCTGGTCGTCTTGTTTCTTTGGGTAATATGCAGGTTACTTATCGAGATCGCGTGTGGGCACTAGATTCTTGCTGAATTGGCAATGCTTCTTACCGAAATTCATATGTTGAATGAAAAAGGGGGGGGGGGTATCGTTCGGGACATGTTGGCATCAATCGATGGTTCCATTTGTATTATGTTCACCCCTGGTTTTCCACTTGTCCTATTTTTTTGAACGGAGAAGAAACACACTTCTTTATGTGGGGTAACCGAAGTGGTTGGTTCGGCGGAGGGAAAAAAAGAAGAAGCATGCAATTGTCGACATTGTAGTGCCAGTGAGAGGAGGGGTCCTTTTTTTTTTTTGGAAGACAACAAATGCAAAAAAAACGATGAATGTACGGGAGGAACAGTTTGCTTTTTTTCCCAACTCTGATCAGTACTCGCTGCTACGCCCCCAACCTTCCAATGAGTTTGGAAGGAAATTTCAAAAGGGGGGGGGGCTGACAATATTGAGAAGGGAGAAGAATCCGGTGAAGTGGGGCGCATCATTGAGGTCGCTGAGTTTCCGATAAGGGAACCTGCGTTCACCATGTTGATTCTGATGTGTGGTCGGACGGCATCGTGGAAAAAGCCATCGAGCCATTTTCCATGCCATGTCTCTGCGTTCCCTTCGACCAAACGTTTTCCTCTACGGGGCCATTATATCTGTTTGCTGCGGCGCGTCGCAATGCGACTCGGCAATCGGGTATTACCAGGAAATGAAGTCAGCGGCGGCAGAGGACGCCACTTGCAAGCCCCACGCTTCTGTGTACAAAACTTTCGTGCCTGTGTGCGTCCAAAACGCCAAATTTGACATTGCGTTGTCCCTTTTTGAAGATAGCATCAGCGCTGGAATCCAAGCGGTAAATTTTCCGACAGCCAATTCAAGAAATAAAACATGTTCAAAACAATATATGTGTTTTATTGCACATCTACATGCATGATTCTACAAAACAAATGAAAATTGAAGAAATAAACTCAGGCTCTTTTTCGTAAGGGTTTCCTAGCTGTGATTGTTGCTTGTCTTGCGTACAAGGTTCATTAATATTCCAAAATGAAGCAGCATTCAGCACATTGAAAAAATATCATCTTGGTCAACATCTGCATCATATTTTTGTTTCAAGAACTTGAGCTTGAATAAGCTGAAGGCTAGTACCACCTTTGTGGAATTCTCGATGTCTTGAGAGAATCTGTACCAAACGCGGGATACCACAAGGATCGAAAAGATCTGGGCTGCCAAATTTGATTCCAGCACGCCACTCAGCTGGAAGTTCACTATGTGAGGTGGGGATGGACCCAATTTTGAACATTGTTCTGATAATGTATGCTGGACATCCCCCCCTCCCCTCTTGTTTGATGTTGTCGCAAAAAGTCGAGCTGAAGTTGAATCCCTTGGTATCAGATGGTCAATGCCATGCTATGAACATAAAAGCATCACGAATGGATGGAACTTTGCCTTCTGGCGTGGAACGTGGTGGTTTCATTTCGCAGGGGATTGATTTGATTTGTGGATTTCACCCATTTTCTCCATGCATAGTAGAATTGGCAGCTGCCAACAGAATCATACCTTTTTGGTCCAGCAATGGGCTGTCACAACCCTCAGGAGAACAGCTCCAAAGATATGTTGTTGTTTGTCTGCTTTTTTTTTTTTTCTTTCCCTCAAGCCAAGGATTTATTGTGTTTGCTTCAGGTGGTGGTGGTGGTGTGCTGCCGTCCAATGAATTTACGAGAAACTCAAGATGGAAGGCAAAGGATTGTCGAAATGGATTCCTCCAGCCGACAAGTCTAGGTCTGTTTTGTTCTTCCTGTTTAGTTTCCGCTATTGTAGTTTTCAAAGATCATTTTATTTTTCATTTTTCAAAAAGAAACACGATCTTAACACATCCATGCCGGGTTGATTTTTCATTTTAGGATTAAGAAATCGATTTTCCTTCGGTCTTATTCTTTTCTATATTGTCTCTCTTCCTTTTTCCCTGGACTTTTGATTATAAAGCAACAGGGACTGGTGTGTTATTTTCCTGAAAAAAGACACATCCCTCTTTCAGCCACATTCGGTTATTTACAGTTTTTCTGTACCAAAATGAAAGTCTGGTCTTTTGATTATAGGTTAAAGAACTTCAAAGGGGATCCAGATGAAGTAGCCAGAAGCTTCACTTTCGACCAGGTCTGGAGTCGGAAACAAAAGAAAGTTCGATATTACTGTTCAGGCGGGATGCAGTGGTGGATGGTTACTAAGGGGAAATCAAAACACGAAAAATCGATGGAATGCATGAAAAAATACAGACCAATTTAAATGTTTGTACTTCTTCAGAATGTTGATTTAGACCACTGACACTGTGCTTGCTTGGGTTTTTTCAATTCAGGGACGATGTTTGCACATGGTCAAACTTGGACGGGGAAATCGCACACATCAGAAGGCAGAAACAAGCACTCGAGCAAAGGAAACAATTCGAAACACCTTGGACTGTAATTTCAACAGAATATCGAAAGAAAGTGAGCAGTTGTTAAGCAAATCTTGTGCCCCCTCCCCACCACCACCAAAAAAAAAGTGACACAAGAAGCTAATCAGTTTGCTTTTTTTTTTGAAAGCAAAGGGGGGGGGGTTCTGTGCATACACCTTCTGTCCATTCTGTGCATACGACTTTTGTCCATTTGTTCAATCTTTTTTTCTCTTAAAATTATATCGATTGATCGCAGCCCAGGCATCAATGTTTTTGTCTGTTAAAATCTGATTTTCGAAAATAATTTAGCTACATTCAAAAAGCGAAAGAAATTGATTGTGGTCAGTGGCAAAATTGCTTTTGAAAGACAGGGTGTATTCACATTTCATTAATTTCTGTGTGCAGGCAGTAAAAAAGAGTTTTTGGTGTGGCCTCGTGTCTGGAAATCTACAACAAAGAAATTCGTGATTTGCTATCCAAGCATTTTGACAAGATATTGCTATTGAAAGAAACCATTGGGACAATGGGTTTTTCGGCAAAGATTGAATGTAATTTAAATTACACACCTTTCACAACAAATTTGTTGTGAAAGGTGTGTCGGAAATTACCACTGTACTGCAAGTGGATGTTTCTGTCTGTCTCTGTCTGTTGTCTGATTTGTCTTTTTTTCAAAGATATATATTGATTGATTGATAAATCAATCAATACAGAATGACAGAATGATAATGCACTGGCTCCATTATTGTGCAGGAATGCCGAGCTTTTTTTTTCGAATGGGACGATTTCGCTGGCACAATTCGGACAAGCTCGCTGCTTGTTTTGAAAACAATCCTGCTCTCAGAGGTGGTCATCAGGTGTGGATTAAGCAAAAAGCATGACAATAACAAGTCGAAATCTGCTTGCATGCAGCCAATTCTTCGAATCCAAAAAGGAAGTTAAAAACTGCTACCATCATCCATGGTTGCATCAGCGCTCTATCTTCCTTTCCCTTTTGACAACCTATAGCCACATTCGTAGTCACATTTTTCCACGGGGTCCTCCCTTGACTGGCGTCTGAACGTCCCAAGTCGAGCTTCTGCCGTGGACCCGTGCCCATTAATAATTGTCTGTTTGGTGGCCGAGCATCACTATTCTGGTGGCGGTTGCTCGAAAGAAAATGTGGAGGCGCCTCAGCCTCTTTTTTCTTGTTGTTTTGGAAATAAATATTTGAGGCACACAGTCCTTAAAGACAAGCACACTTTGTCTCCTCACGGCTTATGATATTTTACACATTAACATACCCTCAAAATGACGTATCCCCCAAATAAAAAAGGCAACCACACAACAACACAAAGGGGGAAGATTTTTTGGACATCCACGTATTCTTATGTTTCAAATTATCAGAAGGTATAAGCAAAATAACCCCCAAAAAGAGTGCCAATCTCGTTTTTTTTTGGATTGTGAAGATGCTCATTTTTTTTATAATATTGGCGTGAGGCTCATCAGGAGGGAGAGGAGAAGACAGAGCGCAAACAAAGTGGTCTCGGAAAAACGCCTCCATATGATCCAGGGCTAACAAGAAAAATTTGGGCTACAGATCCTAAGAACTTGGAGAGTAATTTAAGTAATAGTTTTGCCACAGCTGGGAAAGAACAAAAGAAGGCGGCTTTCTTTTAAATCTTTCGGCTCGGGTCCGACGATGAAAAAAAAATCGATCCCACTCGGTCAAAAAGACATTTCATCCCATCAAGCACAAGAACGCATTGGGTGCGGGCGGGGACGCAAGCCGAAAGATCAACACAGAGCCACCTAAAAGCACCCACATCGGGAGTCTTAATTCACTCCCTGCCTCAACTCTGAACTGTTGCTTTACCCAGTGAACAAATTCATGAATTTCGACATTCAATTTTGCCTCTTCACAGTCTCATCAGGATTAAGATAAGAAAAGGTTTCTCCCAGGACCAAAACAACCCTGAGTCAGACCAAACAAACAACAATCAAAAGAGAGGAGGGGACTGGCCAGGGTGAAAGCACAGAGTGCGCTCAAATCGTGCTTTCTCAAACTGCGTCTCAGACTTATCGACGAGACGTGGGCGTTGATGCATTCTGTCTGTTTCATTTGCGTCTGGCTGTCACTTGTTTTTGGTAGTTTATTGATGAGTTCATCGCTCCGTCTACGTGTTGGACACGGTTCGCCTTTGGCACGGTAGAAACTAAATTTTCCAGACGAACGTCGAAAAAATCCATACGTCGGTCATAAGCGCCATGTCTGTCATGTCTGGCACCCACCAGGGACGGACTCGTCAATTGAATCTGAGTCGTTTTTCGGACAAACGCCAGCGAAGCGTCAGCCTCATCTCAGGTGAGTAACCTGAGCATCCATCCAAACAGAAAACAAGAAACAGAACTTTTGAATTAAAACTCTTATGGAAAACGAATGGAGGTGTCTGTGTCTGATCGGCGCCGGTCTACACCTGCAAGAAGTGGCCGTGGTCAGCACGCACACAGGAATGATTAACCCCCAAAACGACTCAGAACGAAGTGACGGCCAGTCGCAAATCACAGAGAGAACACATCAACGCTTAGAGGGTGTCATTAGAGGGGCTTCGACCCGGCCACGAGAATTCGCATTCTTCTTTCACCCCTTGAAACCAACGCCGCTCAAACCCCAGAAACGAATTCTGCTGTCTTGCGAATATAGGTGCTTTGGCCACATTTGTTCACGCCGGCACTAATCGTCGTACGCAACAGGTACCTCGCCTTGCTTGCTTCCCGCGAAAATCGTTGTGGGTCTTTGCATTGCCCTAAGCATCGAGAGTGCTCCTGGATCGCCTCACACCTATTCGGGCGCTAGACAGGCCCTGTCTCGCCAGGCGAGCATTTCCCTTTCTTCGTGAGGTACGCGGTTGTTTGTTCATCCCGCACTAACCACGCCTTATAGGATAATTATCAAGAAAACTGCGATGGAAGTTGAGCCTGTGGCGATATCCCAGGATGAGCAACGACGAAACGCACCCAGAAGGCGGCGGCCCCAGCAGCGAACGTGAGACCCCTGTACGAGGTAAGTGGGATGCAATGAAGGCATATCGAGAGGAGCCAGGGCTCCCTTGATTCTTTCTGGGTTGATAGTAGCATCTCCAACCTACAGGGACCCGATCTTCTGAAACCATGACAAGCTCCCAGCGGACAAAGGTTGGTTTGCTCAGCGTCGCCGTTGTCTATCCATGATCGTTTCCTCTTTGAACACTCTGTACGGCACCTTGGTAAAGTGTAAAGTCCAAGTTCTCTGGTCAAATGTCTGTGGATGGTTGTGCTCACGGTTGGCGTTGACCTGTGTGCTGGCAGAATGAGAGAACGATCCTGATCGACCCGGGGTGGGGCGGCTCCCGTCCAGGAGCCGTGGCGAACGGTCTGACAACGAAAGGCCTCAACCTTTCCACAGGCTTTATGGTCGCTGACTATCTGCATGAGAAAGGATACAACGTTGCTATGACGCGCACCACGGACGTCTTCATTCCTCTGATCCAGAGGGTTGGATTGGCCAACGAGCTGGGCGTCGATCTCTACGTCAGCATTCACTACAACTCTGCGTTTCCTACTGGCCACGGCGCAGAAGCCTTCGTGCATGCAACGGAAGGAGAGGCGGCTGGGCTGTGCGCTGAGGCGGTGTTGGCGGCGGTCGTCGGCACGACTGGTTTCAGGAATAGGGGGGTGAAGAGTGGTGACTACTACGTTCTGGAACACACCCACATGCCTGCGGTATTGATTTGTCCAGGCTTCGTCAGCAGCCTTCGCGACAGCGAACAGCTGGGGAAGATTAGCACGATCAGAGATATCGCTCGAGCCATAGGTGTGGGGGTCGATGAGTACTTCTCGCACATTAGCCCCAGCTGAAACGTTTTCTCACCAAGAGCTGGTGGATGTCCGACAGATAGATAGATAGATAGCTACTGGTAAGTTATTCTGAAGCCGATGGATGGACCTTCGGGTATCTTTCATTTCGGTTTTCTTCAACAAGGGGATGAGTGGGGGTTGTTAACACCACCACCAACAAAAAACATTGCGAGACATTCCAAGCCAGAGCCCGTGGCATCGGGGGAATCCAAAAACAAAAAAAACTTAGTCATGAAAAAGGGAACAAGCTGTGGGTTGTTTGCTGGCACAACCTCCAGGGGAGTGAAAGACTGGAGAGGGTTATCGAATTTTGAGGGAAAGATTGCATGTTTGTTGCTTAGACTTGGACATCGCTTAGCTCTGGACAAGAGTGTTTGGCTTCGAATGTTGAGTAGTAAAACAAAGGGATTGACACCAGGGGCTGACTAAAAGCTGCGAAAGTCGGGGTCATTTTCGATTGACCAAGAGAAATATTACCTGGGTGTTGGTTGAAATCAATTTTAACGCGACTTTTCATGAACGGCAAGAAACAAACAAACAAACAAAAGATGAATAACCGTGGAAAACCAAGTTTAGTCAAAATTTGAAGGTCGCCAACCGGAAATCAGTCAGGAATCGAAAAAATCATATAATTGTGGTAAACAAAGAACGTATAATAGCTTTTGTTTGAAACCCACATTTTCTTGTTTGTTGGAGTAATGGTACAATGGAGAGGTGCACACGAATACACAATCAAAAATTTTGTTCAAATTTTAAATTGTGAGTTTTATACTACTTTCAGCACTTGGCCAGAAGCGCAAAACTGAGGGAGCGAAACAAGAAGTTTTTTTCAACGCTCGCCAGACATCGTCGCTTTCCAAACAAAAAAAATAAAATAAAAAAATGTCTTGAAACATACGTACAAGACGCGCGTGCAGATGGGGGGGTGCGCTCCTGCTATCCTCATTCACGCACCCTATGGAGTCGAACTTGTGAAAGAGTCCAAAAAAAAACAAAAACGCTCTTACAACAACTAATACAGATCATCACCCGCCCGATTGTTTTTTCCACCGCCGCCTCTTTCTGATCGATTACAAAAAAGCCAAGGGTGTTTTCTTTGTATTCCCCCGGTGCTATCTACGTGTAGATTTGGCCGAAAATCTTCCCCGCCAGAAATTTTGAATCCATGCTGCTTGGTTTTTCTCCCAAGTCCACCTCAGCATCACTGGAGTCGAGGCTTCGTTCCAAAAAGAGGTTAGCACCTCCTGTCTGAAAAATTCCTCCACCCTCTAAAACTCCAACCCTGTTTGTAAAATTCCTTCACTCTCCTCAACTCCATCCTTTTCTTTGACGCACACATTGTTCTGTTCAATGGGCTGCATCATGTCTTCCACCATTGTATCAAGCCAAGCCAGTTGCTAACCAACAGCCTCCATTGATTGAGATACCACTGTCCATTCCTAACCGGCATGTTTTGGGGTTTCTTTTGTGGAGGTCGCACAAAATTCTGTACCTGAATTCTCGATTGATCCCTGCAAAAGAAAAAAAAATCTGAAGGAGAACACAATCATATCTTTTACCATTTTATTTTTCAACCCTGGATCAACACACCCATAAGAGCAAGCCCAACTCTGCTACAAAGTAACAATCCTCAAAACAGGTTTTTAAATACTTGGGTTAAAACGTACATGCAGAAGATTCTCAGCTCCAGACTCAAAACCATGGTTGATGTGTAGTGGACTTGCTTTGTGAGATGAAATTAAGCAGATTTTGAAATAGAAAGGGTGACTGCAAAGCATTCAACAATTTCATTTTTTTTTCTGTATACGGTATGTATGTCATACTGTGGAAGGGGCTAATTCAGTTGGTTAGTTGCGATGCAGTTTGTACAGTTAGAACTCCGGGTTGTGGCATATGAAGGGACTTTGGTTGGAATAGGGGTCATACTTTTTTCTCTAAAAATGTGAATTCAACAATACTAAAATTAAAATGGATGTCCATCAACATCAGACAACATTTTCCATTTTGGTTCGCTTTTTCCCCCAACCCTGTCTCATTGTTGGTTCTGCCCACTTCGGGGAACTCGGAACCACCTGCTGTGGGCTTTCGAGGCACCCAAAAATATGCCCATTGGTTTCCCAGCATGCTCGTGAGTCACGAGTCGTGACGTCTCGTTCAATGTGTCGGTAATGAATCATGATTACACACGAAGAAGCTAATTACACAAGTCCGTATTTATGTCCACAATCCATCAACCTCAAACCCAATACTGTGTCTACCCTCGATCAAAAGCAAAAGAATCAAACGACAAAGAAGATCGCTCCAAAAAAGCGTTACCCTGAGGCCGATGTAAAGAAAGAGAGAGCTGCTGCCACGCTCTTTCAACAACAACTGAAACCGGGAGATCTTGACAAGTCGCAACTGCGCGGGATAAAGAACGAATCAAATGACCACTGTCCGAAGAAAACCCGCCAAAAGACTCGGCCGCAAAACAGATAAAATCAAACCCCAAACGATGACATTTCTCAGCCACTTGAGCCTTGCGATCCACACAACGTAAAATGCCCGCCCCCGCTTCGCGAGTAGCCCGAGCCAAAGTGGCTTGCTGTAAAGGATGCGAAACAGTGACATCAATAACACACGCCTTACCATGCCGCCAAGACGGAAAAAATACGTCGGCCGGACGCTCAAAAGAAGAATCTACGTGCAACTCCATGCGAGGACGCACACCCGCCGACCGAGAAAAATGGAACAAAAAGTTCCGGATACTATTATGACGAGCCAAAACACTGCCCCCCACTTGGCACATGATAGCATGATCACCAAAAACATCCATGGACGAATGACACATGGGACAAACAGCGCCATCCTCATACATGGGGAGACCCAACCGCCATCGTAATAAAATATTGAACGCCGCCGAAGAAAGCTCCGTCCCCAACGCCTGATTAGGCAAAGCAGAAAGGTAAGCCCCAGAATAAGGAAGAGAGAGACTTCGCAAACGCGCCTCATCCCGCCGGAACCCTTGACGCAAAAGAGCATCAAACCGCCGCTCCCCAACCAGCAACGTCAACGCTTTCTGGGTAACCTGCTCCTTCGCGAACCACTCCTCGGGGGAACTGAGTGCTGCTGGCGGCAAAATATCATCAAGTTGCACAGCGGCAAAGCTCCACGAAGGATGGTTTGAAGAAAAAGAAACCCCCGAAAGAATCGACAAATCATGACGAACAAAATGTAGAGAAGAAAAATAGGCTACTGCATGAAACCAACTTCCACGAAGAAGCCAGTAGGATTTTTTCTATTGCGGAAAAATCTAGAAACCCGTCCAAAAAACAAATTAGAATCTCCAAAAAACAAACAAACCAACCAACCAACCAAACCAAACCTTCAAATGTTATCAGAAGAACCAAAACCCTTGTCACCCCTATTACTCTGAGAGAGCGAATCAACCACCACAAACAAACAAACAAACAAACATCGATGATATCAATTACATCAACCACCACAACCCGGTGTAGAAAAAGCTGATCAGCCTCGTGAATCCAACGAATCTAGTGACCACATAGCGATCCAGGTCACACCATTTGTGGGGTTCGGCCGCCATGATATGACCACCTGGGCACCGAGAAGAAGAGGTGGTGAGCAGGTTGGGTATAAAACGCTGGTGGATAGTCGTTTCTGCAGAAAAGAAACACTGTTCGCAAAGCACTTTAGATTGCAGCTGACGATGCGCACCTTTGTCGCGATTCTCTTGGTTGGCCTCGTGGCCAGCGCAGCTGTGACTGTGGCGGTGGCCGAAACGGGTCGGTTTCATGTTTCCAGCTCTTGCTCCTCGTTCAACAAGTTGCAGCGATAAAATTGTGCCTTATTGGAAAACCGAATTCGATGGTGTCTACTTTCTCATGCAGGGATCAAGGCTCCACAAGGATCTTTGGCTCCCGGGCGCCGATTGACTGGTTGCGGTTGGACAAGTGAGTGAAAACGTACTCAACCGTGTCGGGTGCGATTTTATGGTTTTCGCGACAAGCATTTGAGTTGCTTTCTTTGGTTGATACTTCGCAGACTGTTATTGGTTCGGCAAAAACAAGTGCTGCCATGGCGCGTACTGGGATGAATGGCGTTGCCAATGTAAGTGCAACGGAGGCTGTTATGGAGGAGGCGGCGGCGGTGGTGGTGGCGGTGGTGGCGGCGGCGGCGGGGGTGGAGGAGGAGGCGGTGGTGGCGGTGGCGGCGGTGGCGGCGGTGGTGGCCGCTGAGTTCACTTTTTTTCTAATGTCGCCGTTCACAGAATGGATGTTTTTTTTGTCTCAAAAGCACGTGTTTTTGGCCTCAACGAAGAAGCCGCCCGAATCGTTTGAAGTGCAGCTGAGTGATTGGTGATTGGTGTGACTGGTTTTGGGTGGTGTTTTCTTTTCTTTCTAGGCAAGATTTCAACTTTGATCAATTTTGGACCCTTTCCTATAATTTTGGGCGCCAAGCTGCGACCCACAAGGCAACAGGCCTACAATACAATTAATTATATAAACCATTGTTTGAATTTGCAAATGTGAGAGTGCTGTAAAACTTGGATTTGTGTTGATTTTGGAAAATATCCTGTGGACTGCCAGTTGACACAGTGTGTCTTTTGCGATTTGCTAGTTGAAAAGAAAAGAAACCACCCACCCATAGAAATTGGCATGCATCTTTTTGACACACACAATCAGAAGGTTGGTATCACCCATCAAGGGAAGCATCTTCTCCAGGAAACCACAATCCAAATATTTCAAGATACAGTAAACTTTCGATCAATCCAACTTTGTGAAGGAATTGTGCTAGCCAGTGTTGAGGAGCACTAGGAAAGTAGCAGCAATGTACCCACGAGTTTGGAGGAATCCAGCCAACTTAGAAGACCACAGGAAATAACACATCTCATAAAATAAAAAAATAAATAAAATAAAAAACAAATCCCATGTCCGACGAATGTGCCCTATGCCGGTCGCTCGCACAACCCTAAACCCTAAACCAACCCTCCCCATGTCGCACATAGGAACCGTCCCTGGCGACTTTTAACGGCTTCTGGAAATAACCCACAGCACCACAGCATCTTTCGAAGGGTGGATACAAAAATAGAAAGAACGGAACGGGTAAATAAATATTTTTTAGGTCGCTTTTGCGAATGACCTGAAGTGGGTCAGGTTACCTGACTCAAGTACGGCTTAAAAAAAAATGCTCGAAGGTATTTTTGCAAGGATCCGTTTTGTAAGCTGTAATTGCTGTATTGGTGGGATTGATTGAGAGTACTCATCAGATTCTTGCAAGAGCCGGCTGGTTCATTTCATTTCGTTTCGTTTAATTTTTTCTTTATCTATTTATGTTCGCTTGCACTCTGCAAGGTTTCCTTTTTCCGTTTGGCGCCAGTCGAAGTCTTTGGGGAAACTGGTAAAGAGGGGAGTGGAGTAGCACAGCAGTGGATAGAGACATTGCCCAGAGGTGCTCGATGAAGAATGTCTACAAGACCGAAGTTTTAACGTCGACTTTCAAAAAGGCGGCTGCTACCCCTTTTTTTCGGAAAAAGAGGTCATGTAGAAAGCTGGCTGCCCAGCAAACGCCCCACCACCTACGAATCGTACCGTGTCCCTGTAAAAAGGGCTCACTCCCATTTTACAGTCCCCCTCGCGTCGCTTCCTGATAGCTTCTTTTGCCTGCATCACTACCTCGGCCGCGACGCACGTGGCGCGTAAAATCACTCGCGGTCATTTCGATGGGCATCATACGTCCTGTCCCCGTTCCTACCGAAAAGCCGCTACGAAGCAGCCCGCACGTCGATCATATTTCTTCTTAACAGCCCGATAGATCTCTCAACTTCTTCGACCCAGGCACAGGAGAGCTGCACTAACTGGAGCATGGCGGTGAGTATCCTTGCGCGACGTCCTGGTTTATGTATTGTGACAGTCCCAAGCAAACCCACTGCTCGTTCCCCGCGGATGTCTCTTGTCGTATACACATTCATACATATGCCCTGGCGTGGATCGCAACTCCTTGTTGAACGCTAGTACCTTCCGGGACTATCACGATGAATGCGTGCGGCTGGACAACCATGGGTCCTTGAATTTTTCGAGAATTGCGCGATTCCAACTCCGAGATCGCGGAAATCGCTGTGGACATACTTGCAGTCGAATTTGGAATCTCCCCCCCCCCCCCCCCCTCTCAAGTGTATGGAATTCGCCTGTCGGACGGACGAAATGGACGAGTTACCCAGTGCCAATTGATTGAGTTGGCCGCACCAAGGGAGGGTCCTGATCATATTAGTAATGACCAACCCACTCTTTGGTGGTTTAAGAAATGTCTTGTAACTCAATGAAAGGGGTAATATATCTGTATATTTTCTTTTTGAAGAAGAAATGTTTCCTTGGTAGGGGCCTTTTCCAATTATCTTTGTAAATTTAAAAATTTGTTCTAATTATATGGGGGAATTGGTTTTTCCAGGTGGACAGACGTTTTTCTAATGATTTTGTGGTGAGTCTTATTCTAACAGGAAAGAAAAAAGTTCAATTCATTGATGAAGATTTGTTGATATGGGAATGCTGAATTGGTTTCAAGTCGGAAATTAAAAATACAAATTGGAATTAATCGAAACTTTTTAAATATTAAAAATAAATGAAAAAGTCATTCTCTCTTTTTTTTTCTTTTTCGTGTTTCGATGATTTTCCTTATGATTTCACACAGGAATTTTTGGATCGATTCTTCGAGCAACATTTTCTTCCCGGAGTTGCAGAAAAATATCCAAACAGTAAGCGAATTTTTCCTTGGTGGTTATTTTCTGCTCATATTTGCTATCTTTGATATTTCTTTACTTTTTTTTGACATAATAAAAAAAAAACAAAAAAATGACCTTTCATTCTGGATAATACTTTGATTTTTGCTATTTTTTTCCCCTATTAAAATTGGATTTCACTTTTTCTTTGAATTTTACGTTTTCATTTTTATTTCATTTTGTTTTTTTTGGGGGGGGGGGACAGGCTGTCCGTTGCTACTGGATGGTTTGAGGGAGGTCAAGCGAAAAGGGGTCCAATCGTATTTTTCTGGAGGTTTAAATCCAGCAAACGGCGCCCCATCTTTGGCTTTGACGGAACAACTCAATGGTGCCGATGGCAGTCCTTCGATTTTGTTCGATCTGGAGCTAACACACGATTGCGCGTAAGTGTGTTGCTCAATTTGAATGGAACTTGATTCTATACATTCGCAAAAAAAACAGGAAAAAAAAATTGAACAGATAGATATAGGCAGTTTTCGTTTCCAGGGTGTTGTTAGGCACTCTCACTCTCACTTTCACTTTTTTTTTGTAAAAGGGATTTTCTATTAGGTTTACTGTATCTTAGATGCAACTGTGGAGGTTTTCCTAGAACTGAGTATATTGAGCCGGATTTTTACTAAGGGCAGGGCTGGATCACCTCGTTGTGGACGGCCTTCGTTGGGCAAGTTCACCTAATGTAAATTAAACAATCATTCATTCGTTTAATCTCTCTATATATATATATGTATGTACATATACATCTTACATATTCCATGATTCAGGGCAACCGGCTGTGGGGAGACCTCCTGCCTATTGTGCGAACGAAATCCGAGTCGAAAATGCGGCAACGAATTCATGTCAGACAAATACATCGAGCACGGAGGACTGCTTTCGACTTGCGGCCAGCCCATGAAAATCGTTTTGAAAGAAAAAAGGACCGGCGAAATCGTCCCCCAAGATATGGAGCTGATAGTGTCGCTGTTGAAGGGCCATGAGTTCGATCCAAATTCAAACAACGAGGTTTCGCACTGTGGGAAAGATTTCCGTCCGTACATCGATATGTTCAAGCTGGTGAGTAGCTCCATCTGTAGATATGTTTTTCACACCAGGGTTTTGGCTGGTGGCTAAATCACCTCGTTGTGGATGGCATTCGTTGGGCAAGTTTGCCTAATGTGAATTGCAAATCTGTTCATTCATGGTTTGGTCATGTGTGTGACTTTTTTCTCCGCAAAAAAATAAATAAAAATACCACGACCTCACTCTTTTTCTTTGCAGGATTTCCTCTTTTTTTCCGAGTATTTTTTTTTTTTTTGGCATGTGTTGCAAAATGATATTTGACAGCCGATGCTGTTGAGAAGAGGGTTGATTTTGCTAAAGTTGTTAATTTCCCTCCCCCCCCCCCTTTTTTTTTGTTTATTGCTTGATTTAGGATGGCCTCCCATTGCTGGACAGTAAATCGACCACATCTCAGCACAAACAGGACGATGGCATTCGGTTCAGAATGCAGGTGAGAAAAAAAATAAAAATCACTTTCTCCTTTTGAAACAAGTTTGTGTTTTCTTTGTCAAGAAATATATATTGAAAAAAATTCACAATTTATGGATACAGCGGTGCCCAGCTTTTTCCCCAGCTTTCTTTTTCCCCTCACTCTTTTCTGCATCGTTTACAAAAGAGTGACCTGCTTTATATGTACACAATGTTCTTTTTTCTTTTTCTTTTTTTTGATAGCATATTACCAAGAACATTTACTAAAACAATTACTAATCGGGTTAATTGATTTACCTCATGTCGCTCTTGCATCAGGCCCCCCCCCCCTGTAAGGATTCTGAGCCATGTGGTGGTTCTGGTTATCAATCAATCAATACATCTTGGTTCTGGTTATATCATGCTTAACCAGTTGCTTTCTTTCTGTGGTTTCCAATGGACCAAACGGGCTTAATTTTGTTTTGTTTCGTTTTGTTTCTTTTTTTTGAACTAAGGGTGGGGTTGCTACATTTCCTGTCGACTTGACCACCACCACGAGCAGCAGCTCTCATCATGGCTGTAAAAACGGGTCGTTTCGATTGCTGGTTAGAGTGTGTCCAGAAACCAGAGGATTTCCGTTCCCTCACCAGATCAAGGCTTTCGTTTCAAAAAGCTTCGCAACGGTAAAAAAAATATTTGCATAAATTTTTTGTCTGTTTTGTACTGCGATTTTTTTTTTAAATTTTTCCCCTCCATATGTTTGAATAAAAAACAATTTTTTGATGTTGTGTTTTTCACAAGGCAAGGTTTTAAAGAGAGCAGCCCCTTTCTCATGGAAATGTGTTTTGCCGGAAAATTTTATATCCAAATTATCAATGTAATAAAATGTATTCGTGCAAAAAAAAGCATCAATTAACGGGCATAACCAGCACAAGAATCCTATAAGCACATGTTTTTAAAAATCGACACTCGAAAAAAAACGAAATATCCATTTTTATTTTTATTTTGAAGAGAGCACGACTTGCATTATCTTTCAAAACTATTTGCATTTTCTCTTTCTTCTTCTTTTTTTTAATTGTTATTTTTTTTTTTTTTGGTTCAAAAACACAGGTCACTTCAAGAGCCAGGCCCCTACTGAAGGCGAAAATTCCTTTCCTGACGGATGATGTGGAAAAACTCGATAGAATGGGGAAGGAAAGGGCAAAAAAATTCGAAAGCCTGTGCCAACATGTCAGAGCCGACGGCCTAATCAAGAGCGTTTCCACAGGTGCAACCCCTCCCCCCCCCCCAAAAAAAAAAAAAAAAGAAAAAAAAAAAGCTAGCTAAACCAAGCTAGCAAGCAATATAAGAGCAGGCAGCCCACCAATCGGCGTGTGTCAGTGGATCCACATTGATCGTTGCGTATCCTATTGCGCCGCTTGCCCATCTGTTTGCTTTTTGTTTGTTTGTGTGTTTGTTTGTTTTTTCTTCATTTTTTTCCTACTTTTTTTAATTTCCTTCGCCGAAAAGGAGGTTTCATGTAATGATTTTCAGCTGCTTTCGACATTGCAGTGGACCTTGAAAAAAAAAATGTAAAAAAAGCTAATCATATGAACGAACGATTGAAATGCTTTACCTCGTCTTCAGCGCGTGGGTTTCACTTTGCCGACCGCAAAATGAGAAAAAATAAAAATAAAAATAAATCAGTGAAGAGGCTCGGTATATTTTATTATATTTAAAATAAAAAAATTAATTATAATTTTAATTTTTAATTTTAATTTTAATTTTTTTGCATCGCAGTCGCCCAGTTTCAAGAGTGTGCTAGATTTGTTAATCAGCATGGTCCCGTTCGGAAAGAGGTAGGATTTGATTTTGGTTTTTTTATGGAAAAAACCCTCGCAACGTCGTTTGCATCGAAGAAAAAACATAAAGAAAAAAAATCTGTAATGGCATAACTGGAATGTTTATGAAAAGCAAAAAATCGGCTCAGTGCGCCCACTTTTTTAAAAATGAAGGAGTGTTGAGGGGATGAACCACGAATTCGATGCTTATATTTTTTTTTTCTCTCTGCTTCAAAAGAATAAAATCCTGTAAAATCAAGTGTCCGCAACTTATTTGAGAGAGATTGATTTCCAAGTCAAGTCCCAAAACAACGAATCAATAAAAGACTTTTCCAACTAAGCAGAAATATATACCGGGAATCTGGACCAATATAATACATATTCGCATAATCATGTTGTTTTTTACTTCTCTGCAGATCATACATGCCATGAAATTATCGGACGTGGATTGGAATCGAATGGTCGGTCATGCTGCAAAGGCAGTGGAATACGATAACAGGATGCGATATTTTCGACCTCGAGAAAGGGCTGGCACCATTCAACTCATCATTTACAAGTCCAATTGTGCCGTTATCGACTTCGCCACAGGGCCTGTCGGTAAGTAACATTCCTATTTCCCCCCCCCATTTTTTCGCTCGAAAAAAAAAAAAAAAGAGCTCGGTTTCTTGTTTTGACCTTGCCCCTGATTTGTATAGCTTCCGGTTTTATTCAAAAAGTTCAGCATTCAGAAGATGGACAGTTATATCGATATTATCGTGTGGTGGTTTCTTTTGTTAATTTTTATTTAAAGTCAATTGAAATTGGTGATCTTTTTGCCCGTTTCGATTTTTTTTGCAGCCCTGGTACAAGACAAAAAGTTTGTTTTGAAAAAAGATTGGGCATGGCAGTACGATGCGATGGGGGAGCTCCATCGCATGGCCATGGAGGCTTGGGCGCAACCTGGTCATCCCGATTGGGGAATTTTACATTTCGACTCGGAAGCGTTCGAGAAGGTGCATATTCTTACGGGGTTTTTTTGTACTATTTTTATTTTCACGGTGGATGAATATTTTGAAAAACTGTGAAAAACGAGGTTGAAAAACCATTTGCCAAGTCTTCAAAGATTTTTGTCTTTTAGGGGGAATATATTTCAACACCGTGTTTTTTACTAAATATTAATTACGGGAAAACGTGTTACGCCCGAAAATTATTACACCTTGTCAGAAAAAAACGTAATTAGCGTGACGATTTTTTCCATAATTAATTTTGTAAAAAACATGGCATGTGGAAAATCGATCCAGTCAATTTCAGAAGGATGAAGAACATCCCAGATATCTTTTACCCTAAAATACAATAATATATATATATATTTTTTAATTTTTTAATTTTTTATTTTTTTGCTCATTCACAGGACCCTTCCAACTTGCCGACTTTCGACGAGGCGGACAGCTTGTCGGCAGATTTCATGCAAGTGAGCCTGGAAAGCACCGATCCCATCGATTTGACCGAAGCAGCCGATTCTCCACCAGGCCCCTCCCCGATCTCCCCTTACCAACATCCTGCCCTGCATCAACAAATCACCGCCAGCCTCCGCCCAGACCAAAATCCCCAAGGCTCTTCTTCGGACCAGAAAAAGCCCTCCATGATCCAACTGCTACGTGGAATTCCTGTTCGCCCAATCAAAAGCGATTTCAACATCCTGCCCTCCCCTCGAACCCCGCCTGCACCCACCCTGGCCGTCCATCCAGCATCCACCCCACCAGCCAATCGATTCTCCGACGGCCCCATGTCGCACATCGGAACCCCGATCGATATGCCCAGTCTGCCTCAGCCTCCTGATCCTCCGCTAGCGATGAAACCACCCCCTTCGCCTTTCACGTATCAGGAAGCAATCAAAAGAAACATCACTTCGAGGCCTGGCTCGCCAAAATCCGGACCGTCGGTGGGCTCTGTTCAGTGCAGCACTCCGTCTGGATCGCCCCCACCTGGAATGGAAGCTTCCTTGCAAAACGGGGAGCACCCCCAAATACATATCAGAAACACGCCGGTCCACATGCATGTCCGAGATCATCTAGGTTTCATGCATGCAAATCCGCAGCCGAATGGGGATGGGCATCGGGAATCAGATTTCAGGCATGCATCACATGCACATGCACATGCAAATGTACATGCACATCTCAACTCGGAGCTTGATCCTGGGAGCGATGGGCTGAGGCCTGGGTTTCGGGGAGGAAGCGGAGGGCTATGTGGAGTTCGCCCAGCTGGCTTTGAAGTGGACACTGGAGCGATGTCCATGTCAGACCCTCTTATCAAACACCTGATGGCCTGGGATGATGAAAAGTTGAATGACACCATGATGGGGACCGATGGTATGGACGGCTGGGGGCAAGATGCGGAATTCAGTTTTCCGGAGCAGTATGAAAACGAAGCTCTTGCCATTTTGGAGGGAATTGGTGACATTCCACTTCGCTGAATGTCAAGGAATGATTGGGTGTGTGTTTTGGTGCGGAAGGGGGGGGGTTGGGGCGATCATTCCTGTTTTAGAATAGAAAATTGCATGTTTTTAGATGAATGAGGGAACCAGGGGGTGGAAATTCTTGGCCGAAAAAAAACGCAAGAAAGGATTGAATGTAGGGCTGTGTGTTGGGGGTGGTAAATTGAATTGAAAAATATTTTGTTAAAAAAAAAAGAAAAAGGAAATGGGAAGGGAGCGAATTGATTATCTCTCTGATGTTTTGTGAAATTTTTTCATTGGGGGGGTATATATATATAATTTTCTTTTTTTTTGAATTTTTCAAGGCCTCTGGAAAATGGGGTTGGCACAATGCTTTTTTGTACTGAAAATACTAGGATTTGATATTGGAACAGGGGTAAAAAAAATAGCTATAATAGTATGTTTTTTCTTTTACTGGATGGAAAGAAAAAAAAAGGGTAGAAAAAGAAGGAAACATACTGAAATAACAATGCAAATTGTTGTAACTTATAACGATTTTACAGCACTCGTTGCTGGTGTAAATATTTCGTTCTGAAAATCATATCCCCTTCAACAATTAAAAAAAGAAAGAGAAAAACGAGGGGAGGATTGAGAATTTTTTGGACGAATTCTACAGCGCTCCTTGCTGTGAGAACAAGAAAGGAAAGACAACATAGTGAGCGGTCTGACATAGTGAGCAGTCTGACATAGTGAGCGGTCTGACACAGTGTTTGGGTAGAATCGTAAATCAATTTTTGATCCTTTTGCTTGCTTGCGTTTCAGTGTTGAAAAGAGCCAAAGAACATCCCCAGAAACCCCAAGGGGGAAAATTGAACACCCCTCAATAAATCATTTTTGGGTTGCAAGTGGGTTGCAAGACAAATTCATGGGCGAAAACAGACGAAGGCGGAGCTTTTTTTTACATGTCCAGTTTTATTTTTTTTCTCTCAACAAAATAAGAAAATCTCAACTGCGTTGATGTATTGTGCAAAGTAATCTATGGAAGAGGGGTAAGCATTGGCCATCCTCCATGGTTGGATATCTTGATTCAAACGAATAAAATGAAGGCTTTTTTTTTGGATAAGAAAAAACTGACCAAATGAGGCTGATTCGATAGGCCTCGGAACAGAATTTGCCAAATATTGACCTTATGAAATTTGGAAAGTGATTCTATTGAACCAACTCGTGATATTCAATTGACATTTTTTTGGGGAGCCTTAGGAATTTAAAGACCGCTTTGACTTGTTGGGTGGGCGCCGTTGCTCCAGGAGACCATACGAATGTTGAAAACTGATGTTTAAGATTGATGTTTGAGTACATTGATATATCCTTTCCCAACCATTTTGTGAAAAATGAAGCCTTTAAACCGACCTACTCAGACTTTTGTTCATTACTTGTTAGGATTCAGGACTCCTGAATCAGGAGGTGGAAATGCAGTACACATCAACAACGAATGTTTCAACGGTGTATTTGTAGTGAGTCAGACCGGCAGTTGGGTATTATTGGTTGGCGGTACGGTTCTCACGTGAATGGTTATTTAAGGGAGGACTGAGGTGAATGTAATATCTCTTGGTATTGGTGTCCTATACACGACTTGGTGAATACCCCTTCACAGTTTGGTGGCCAAGAAGGGGAGTCGTGGTCCGAAAGGAGCCAACCAGAGTCAGGGGGAAGGAACGGTTGTGATATAAGCGGCGTGAAGACAGAGTGGGTGAGGGAGGTTACCTCAGGACCACAGAGAGAGCTGCGAATGGACGCTGGCGTGTGTTGGCGCGGCTTCAGTGACCCCGTCTACAGGCGTCGAGTTCGAAGCAGAAAGGTCAACGGAGATGATGGATTCCGCAATTATTATTAATGATGTCTACAGAGAGTTCCGAGGAGCGAGGGATGGTGGCGAGTACGGTGGCGCTGGCACGACGAGCGCGGTGGGCCCAGGGAGGGGTTTTCGACACGACGGTGGCGGTGCAGCGTGAACCACGGCAGTACGACCATGAAGCGAAGGAAGAGCTGGAGACCATTTTGTGCAGAGATTTGTGGAATGTGAGAGTGATTTTCGACAGTGTTGCCAAGGTTTTGGGTCGAACGAGGGATTGATCGTGGCTTCGTTGGTGTTTCTTTGTTGATACAGAATTGGGTGTGGATAAGTTTGTAGGACGCGAGGACGCGATCCAACCTTGGGGGGAAATACTGTAGTGAGTCAGACCGGCAGTTGGGTATTATTGGTTGGCGGTACGGTTCTCACGTGAATGGTTATTTAAGGGAGGACTGAGGTGAATGTAATATCTCTTGGTATTGGTGTCCTATACACGACTTGGTGAATACCCCTTCACAGTATTCCCAATTCGCCGCGTACCATTTCGCCGCATCCCGCTACGCCGCCGTCAGACATGCGCATTTCAACACGTGACTGCACTTTTCGAACTTTTTCTGTTCGCCACAATCGGTTTAGCGACGACTTCTGGAAAAACGCGCGCGTTCAAGCGTGCTAACGAGCGTACTGACCAGCGTGCATCGACACGCTGGGTTGCATGATGGCCGTTGCAAGGAGGTTCAAGAAGAAGCGACAGAAAATCTAAAAGGGGGCAACAGAAACTAACGAAAGAAAACAAAAATGGCTCGAACAGGACCGACCTCTCTCTACTGACAATGTGACATTCGCTGTGGTGTCGGTGGGAGGAGGACTCGAACCTCCTTTCGAAGGCCACCATCCCTTCCCGCCGTCTATCGGTGTACTCCCACTACTCCGACTCCCGTTACTCGGACTCGCATTAGTCCGACATCTGCAACTCTGACAAAAAGCGTAAAAAGGGGGGGTTGTTTAGGGGTTAGGGTTAGCGCGACCGGCAGAGTAGTGGGAGTAGTGGGAGTAGTGGGAGTAAACCCCGTCATTGGTGCACACTCATCCGTTCGTGCGCGCGTCAGGGCAGCAGACGTTCTTTCCCAAGCACCGCAGTCGTCGCGAAAGTGACTTGAAAAGTTCGAAAAGTTTTTTCACGTGTTGAAATGCGCTTGTCTGACGACGGCGTAGCGGGATGCGGCGAAATGGTACGCGGCGAATTGGGACTAAATCGTTTCAACCGGCTTGTTTGTTTGAAACGAAAGTAAGCTCTGGGAGGCACCCGACCATGTTGAATCCATAAGCGACTTCTTGCAAAGATTTTGGTCAAGGCTGACTCCTTGGCTCGTTTGTCGACACTCCTTCGTTTCTGCTTTCTTTCTTCTCTCTACCCCAAAGAAAACCAAATTGCTCCATACTTGATTTTCCAATTCTATAAATATATATTCTGCTTTCTTTCGTTTTCGTTTTCGTTTTCGTTTTTGCTTCTTTTTTTTTTTTGGACTGAAGGGTAGTTCACGCTTTTTTTATGCCACTTGTTTCGGGTGCCCCAAACGTCAGGATGACGTATGCTGACTGATGGCTTGAAATGCTTACCAAATTCACAAGAAGGGGTGTGTTGGTAGGTGGCGTGGTCCAAGCTCCAGACCATAAAGGCACGCGCGCACCGACCGTTTCCTCGTTTCTCGCTCAGTGAAAAAAGATGGCACCCAAGGTATACTAGCCCTGGCTGTAGAACACGTCCGCTACGTTGCGATCCCCGCGATCTGGGAGGTGTAGATCAACGCAGTCGCTCAGAATGAACTTTTTGATCTGCAGGAAGGAGATGCTCTGCCCGACGTCACTCTTTACAAGGATTCACCTCAAGGCAGCTTCAAGATCCGCGAAGTGTGCGCCGGAAAGAAAGTCGTCATCGTCGCGGTTCCAGGCGCGTTCACGCCCACCTGCTCCAAGGTAGTCTTGTTAGATCTCGCACGAAAACGTCGAAAAAGAAAATTGATATCCTGATTTTATGGTCGGCTTTTATTTTATTGTTTATTCATCTTTATCAATCTTTTTAAGGCAGAAAGTAGAGTTGGCAATGCAAGTGGCATGAAATGAACTGTAACCACTTTTTTCAAGTTTGAAAAAAAACCCTTCAAACTTCAAACTTGTGTGTTCAAGTTTGTGTGTTTGTGCTTGTATGTCAGACCCACCTTCCTTCCTATGTCACCAATTATGACAAGTTGAAGGAACTTGGAGTGGATATCGTCGCTTTTGTTTCTGTGAATGATCCGTTTGTTATGTCAGCCTGGGGGGAGGCTCAAGGAGCCTCAAATAAGGTATACACCACCCATTGATTTAATCTTTTCTTTTCTTTTATTTTTATTTTTTAAACTCCTGTGCAGTATCTCATGGGTGTAAGCTCCATGTTGGATAGATCTGACGATAATTAACCAAGATTCCCATCCATTCGCTTTTGATTTTTCATTAAAAAAAAGTTATATGTGGACATTCGCTTTTGATTTTTCATTGAAAAAAAGTTATATGTGGAACGTAATGTGATCTTGGAGGTGAATCCCTTCGTTAAAAAAAATATGTCTTAACATAAAAATATGTAAATTAAAAAAATTTAAAAAAGAACTTTATAATATAACATACATGTATATGTGTTATCTTACCATTATTATTCTTATTTGTATTATTATTATTATTATTGGTATCATTTGTTGTGTTTGGTCAAGAAGAAGAAAATCAGCACAAGGCATTGTATTTTGTTTCAATGTCCCCCCCCCCCCCAAAAAAAAAAAAAAAAAAAAAAAAAAGAATCAAGAAGAAAATATTGAAACATAATCTTTTTCTCTTTTTTTTTTTTTCACCTTAAGAGGGGATGGATTGTTTTCTTGGTCAATCCAAAGCGAAAAAGAAAAAACAAATCTGATAAGAAAAAAATAAACATCAATTTGATATGTGGAGCTGTGGGTTTGTCAGATCGAGATGTGGGCCGACACCCATTCCGCGCTCACTGAAGCTCTTGATTTGGTCCTGGATGCCACTGCATTTCTTGGAAACAAAAGATCAAAGAGGTGCGAAAAAGACCTTTTCCTTCATTTTCAGCTTCATTTTCAGTTCCAGTTGTGATGTATTCCAGAAAATTTGCCCTATTCTTTTTTTTGTTTTCAGTAGATACTTCAAACTCTTGAAATTATGAGCTTTTTAAGAGAGTCTTAATTTGAAAAATTATTTTGATTTTCCGCTCAGGAATTTGCTCTCTTTCTTTGGGGGCAAAATTCCTATTAAAAAAAGAAAAATCCTCATGTGGCTTTTGTCCACTGCACAAAGCAGGACCCCCCCCCCCCTAAAAAAAAAAAAACAAATTAAATATAAATTATTTTCTTCTTTTTTTCTATTTGCCCTAAAATGTAGTTAAGGCGACGCCAACTTTTTTTTCGGCATGTCTTTCTTGTCAAGGCCGAATATCATTTTTCGATATGTTTGAAAAGTCTTGACCATTTGGACCCAGTCATTCTGCATGCTTGTTGTTTTGGTTATCCAGATACTCCATGCTGGTCGTGGACAATGTGATCAAAGATTTTAATTTGGAGGCCGATCCTGGGTCGGCTACCTGCAGCATGGCTGACCCCTTGATGGCCAAACTCAAAGATCAATGAGGCCAAATTAAAACAGTTTTCCCCTTGAATTTTCATAGATTTTTTGTTTTTCTCCCCAACTCCTGTTCGAACTGTTGAAACAGCCTGTTTAGCAGATATGTAATTGGTTGCGTCTTTCAATCCGTGCCTGTGTTATGCATGCAAAGGGTAAATGCGAGGTTGTACATTTTACTCAATTCATTGCGTTTTGAAGTGGAATGGCACCAGAGAGAGGCCGTTTTAAACAATGGTATACCGTAGATAGGGTAATGTTTGCGCGCATGAACTTTCGCGTGTTTTATGTTTGCGACACTAATTTTTGCGATTCAATCTGGTCGCAAAAATTAGTGCAACGCAAATATCAGGCTGCGCAAAAAAAAATGCTGCGCAAAAAAAATGCTGCCCAAAAGAAAAGCTGCGCAAAAGAAAAGCTGCGCACACAAAACACCGCACGATCTCTTTCGAAAGAAGATCAGAACTGTTGCTTAAAAAAACGTTCACAAGCGAGCATTCCCGAATACAACCAATTCAGTGTTCCCTGAAAATCAGTCGCGACCTCTGCGACTCCATTTCTCGAGTATGTGACGACAGCACTCCCAAGAAATCGATCCCATTCAAACAATAAACACAAAAAAACACAACAGCGAAAAAAAATATATTAATGGGGCACAATTCTGTGCAACACACGAACACTCTGTTTGCGCTCGTCTTTGTTTGCGTTGGCGGAATGTTTGCGCTGGTCTTTGTTTGCGTTGGTGGGATGTTTGCGCTGGTCTTTGTTTGCGTTGGTGGGATGTCTGCGCGCGCTTGTTAATTGCGGTGCTTCAATTTTTGCGACACTAATTTTTGCGATTTTTCGTGCTCGCAAAAATTAATCCAACGCAAAAATTACCCTATCTACGGTACTCGCCGAACTCTCCTTTCATTCCTGCAGTCCAGAGAGACTTTTGAAAGGAAACCTTGCTTCGATAACTGGGTTCAATTCCCAGGAAGGCCGTTTGAAAGAAGATGAAACAACAGGAGGCACAGTCGACCGCTGAGAAACGATTCCAAAACGCAATTCCTGAACCCGAACTTAACCCAGAGATAAGGGATCCACAAAACGATTGGTTTTAGGACGAGGGCTGGCGACTTGGTTTGACCGTGGATCAACCTCGCCCGCCCTTGTATTTCTGACAAATTAAACACGGTACTCAAAACACAATTGCAACAGGAACATCCATCGGCAACAACCTCCGAAAGACAGCTTCACCTGAGGACTCCCAGTGGGGAGGGAACTTGCAAACTGGAGGGAACTTGCAAACGCACAAACCCCTCTTCCTTATCCAACAAACGCGTACGCACTCTCATGTTTTTAAAGGTTTGGGTGTGTTTGCGTCCAGGTTTGTCAGCGTCTCGAGTACAGCTCTCACTGGGCAAACAAACAAACAAACAAACAAACATAAATTGCATTGGGCACGCGTGGTTCCCTGTTGTGGCTCGCCAAAATGTAATTGATGTTTGTTTGTTTGTTTGTGGCTCGCCAAATTTTAAGTTTTCATGAGAAAGACGAGTTTTGGAATTCATCAGCCTTTGTGCTTTGCAAAGTAGACAATGGTCTGTCGCTGTGCAAACCCAGAGAGTGATCCTTGCCCCTGACATTCAACCGCCACTCAGGAGTGATCCTGTTGTCGTTCACTCTTCATGATTAATCACTAGGACGGCCGAACTTTTTGACCTCGTTTTTGGGTTCAAAACGAAGTAACAAGGAGCACACACCCCACCAACAAGGAGAGAACGATTCCCAGCCAACCACAGAAAAAGTGACCGGCCTCGTGAACGCAATGAATCTAGTGACCACATAGCAATCCAGGTCACACCATTTGTCGGGTTCGACCGCCATGATATGACCACCTAGGCACCGAGAAGAAGAACTGGTGAGCAGGTTGGGTATAAAACGCTGATGGACAGTCGTTTCTGCAGAAAAGAAACACTGTTCGCAAAGCACTTTAGATTGCAGCTGACGATGCGCACCTTTGTCGCGATTCTCTTGGTTGGCCTCGTGGCCAGCGCAGCTGTGACTGTGGCGGTGGCCGAAACGGGTCGGTTTCATGTTTCCAGCTCTTGCTCCTCGCTTCTCGCTCCTCGTTCAACAAGTTGCAGCGATAAAATCGTGCCTTACTGGATAACCTAATGCTCTCCTTTCTCATGCAGGCATCAAGGCTCCACAAGGATCTTTGGCTCCCGGGCGCCGATTGACTGGTTGCGGTTGGACAAGTGAGTGAAAATGTACACAACCGTGTCGGGTGCGATTTTATGGTTCTCGCGACAAGCATTTGAGTTGCTTTCTTTGGTTGATACTTCGCAGACTGTTATTGGTTCGGCAAAAACAAGTGCTGCCATGGCGCGTACTGGGATGAATGGCGTTGCCAATGTAAGTGCAACGGAGGCTGTTATATAACCATATATGGTGGCGGCGGTGGAGGAGGTGGCGGCGGCGGCGGAGGTGGTGGTGGTGGCGGCGGCGGCGGCGGCGGGGGTGGAGGAGGAGGAGGAGGGGGAGGCGGTGGTGGCGGTGGCGGGGGAGGTGGCCGTTGAGTTCATTTTTTTCAGATGTCGCCGTTCCCAGAACAGACTTTTTTTGTCTTCAAAGGACGTGTTTTTGGCCGAATCGTTTGAAGTGCAGCTGGGGTCTTGAAGTGCAGCTGGCCTCGTCTTGATTGGTGATTTGTCACGTTTTTGGAAGATGCGGATCGTTGTGCTCTGTGTGACTGGTTTTGGGCGGTGTTTTCTTTTCTTTCCAGGCAAGATTTCAACTTTGATCAATTTTGGACCCTTTTCTATAATTTTGGGCGTCAAGCTACGACCCACAAGGCACCAGGCCTGCTTGACGAATGTTCTACGTATCCGGTATTGAATTAAACAATAAACAATAGCTTATATTTGAAAATGTGAATGAAGGTCTTGTAAAAATTTGATTTGTGTTGGAAGTGATTTTTTTTTCAACTTCTCCACTGCGTAGTTGGCTCCTTTGTTCGGACTCCTGCAATTTTTTTATTTGTTTCTATTTTGTTGGTGGCATCTTTTTATTTTGTTGGTGGCATCTATTCATGGAACAGGTACTTCATTAACTCAAACAAGAAACGAGCCCCCACTAAGACCACCATTTTGACAGAAGGGTTGAAGGTTTTTCTTTAAGTCTTGACTTGCCTGTAACAGGCACTTAGACCTCTTCTTGCATCTTGTTTTGTTGATTGCAATTCACATTTGGACCACGTGATCCAACTGCTTTATTTCTGTTGCACACAACGCCTTTGGAAGGTTTCCGTCTTTTCCCAATCCTCTAAATTGGCTTGACCCTCTTTGTTGTTTTCCTCAAGGCACTTTTCCACACTTTTCCCCTTTTGCAGTTGGTGTCAGCAAAAGCGATTGGTGGATCTGTCTGATCTAGAATTTGAATAGAAAAATTTAAATAATTTTTTTAATAGCTTAAGAAGGTGGCAAATGGTGCGATTGCATGATCAGATGTCGGAACCAGGACAACAGCAAATGTAATAAAATATTCACAAGCTAGTGAACCCACGAATATAAAACAGTGCTACCTGGAGCACAAAAAAAATAGCCCCAGTTCTTTTCAATTCCATCTCACAGAACTTCATTCCAACAGTGCCAGGTAAGCAACTGACTTGTCAGATGGTGTCAATATTCTATCAGAATTTCAGTTTCAGAGCCACCTTGCTTGAATTGACAACGTGCTCTTGCTTTATTGAAGAATCCTCCCTCAGAGTGCATAAAATACCGAGCTGATAAGGAAAAGGTCGAACGACTTTCACACTCGCTCTGGAAAAAGGAACTAGGAGATGCTCTACTACCCAATCAATTGCTGCACTTCAAACCATACCCAATAACAAGTTTCCCCTGTAATATCGAATCCCAAAGAGCCCTTCCGGTGGTGGGATAGGCTCCGTGTGTTCCAAAAACTCTGTTGCTGTTGTTGTTGTGGAATTTTCTGTGGACGCGCGTTGATCGATCTATTGGAAACTTTCTGAGGAAAAGGCAAAGTCTGTCCAAAAAACCACCTCCGTCAAGAACTCTTTCATCCCTGGTTTGGAGCTGAATTAATTCTGTTATTTCTGTTGAGTAGGTTGTTTCATCTTGGAGCTCACAATCGAAAGCTGTCCCTGCAAGGATGGAGCAAGAGGAGTACTACCTCTACTATCTAGTAGATGAGGCGGCATCCAAAAAAGAAGATCAACACCTTCTCTCTTTTTCCTTCGGCTTCATTTATCATGTCACGGGAAAGAGTTTTTGTTGATACTCAATGCATTGCACTTGGCTGGCCTTGTAAAATTGTGTGAGATAGGTCCAAGGTAATCCATCAGAAAGTTCCGAACGAATGAATGCTATCACCAGCTCATGTTGTGCTTTTTTTTTAAAGGAGTATAAACGTAAATCCAAGTAGAATACCTGTCCAAAAAGACCATCCATCGATCGATGTTTTTCCATCTATGCAGCAGAATAATGACCACCAAAGTGTGTGCCCTGGGGGAGCGAAGCTCAAAAGAACCATCTATAAGATAGGAAGGAAGGGACAGTGAAGAGAAAATGTGTTTCTGGTTTGGATGGGTTAAATCTGTCGGGAGGTGGGGAACTCGTCGTGGAAAAATATACAAGTTGCGGCGATTTTTGAAGGCACCCGGAAACGGAGACTACGTTGGTGTGATTGACCGAGAAGCGAATGAGAGCAAGTGTGATTTGCACTTGCGACCCCAGAAGGAAAAACGAACTGAACAAACATCGTGCACAAGCTTGTGTGTTTGCTGGAAATTGATACTGGCTCTGATGTCGTAAGTTTTCGTCCGGCCCGCTGTGCATATGTGCAAACAAAAAAAATTTGGGCCTCCCTCTCCGACGGTTACACTGCACAGCCACATGGCTTCACCCTCAAAACGCCAGTTCCGCTGAACTTCGTGATAAAAAAATTTGATCTTCCTCCATACCTCCAAGAAATTTCTTTTGTTAAAACAAAAGAAGGGGATAGTACAGAAGTAAATACTATATTTATATAGTGTTATATGTAAATAATGGGATAGCATAGTGTCTCAAGGGCAAAAATAAACATTTGTGCAATTGCAATCAGGAATCCAGTTCAAGTCCCGGGACCATTGCCAAAAAAACCCAACTCACATGATGCAACAGAACAAAATATCACAGAACACCATAACCAAGCACCCTATCCTCTTCACCCCCAGTCCCCCTATACTAAGAGCAGCAATGGGTTGTCGACATTAAGCCAAATGCTAACACTTGGACCTTTATTATTCCCAACCATTCTGATGGTCTCCAGCCCAGAGGGCTGCCAAAAGGATGAACCCCCAAATCCACCTTCTGTGCTCCCCAACCCACCGAAAAGACCTCCACCCCCAGCACCGTCCCCCTGACCACCATCATGCAATGTCTGATCTTCGAGGGAAGTGAGGTGGGTCATCACCTCGTAGCATCCCCTCCCCTCCCTCCAATCACTCGTAAGCCTGAATTCCCTCATGCAATCTCCAGTTTTATCCACACAGGCATCCTTCCCTGGACATGTAAGAAAACCAGAGCCTCCGCTGCCCCCCCCTCCGGCCACGATCACAGCTTCAAGTCCAGGACCAATTAAATTTGTAGTCCAGATGCCAGCCGCACCACCACCTGCCACATATAAGGTTCCCCCTTTCCCCAAAAGGATGTGAATTTCCCTGCGTCGAAAGTTTGCACCCATGATGGCCCCCTTCCCTCCGGGGCTACTTGAAGAGGTGGAGAGTCCTTTTCCACCTTGCACCAGCAGAAAAACAGATTCTGGACCGGGGCACGGGGTCTTGAACGCCTGCCAAACACCTTGCTTTGCCGTGTGGTAGATGCACACTGGACCTGACAATGCAAGTGTTTTCGTGATTTGCATGGAAAAATGTGGAGAATTTTGGACAACATCGATGGCACATAGTCGATGCACATCCCTACGGCACATCTTGCCTAGATCTATCAGATTCAGGAGCCCCTCTTCCAGCTTTGACCCTTCCTCCTGGTCTTTCAGCCAATGAACCGCTTTCCAAACGATATCATAGTACTGGATCTCTGAAATATTGGCCTTTGAAACATCTCCCTTTGCACTGTCCAATAAATCATACATGGCTGTGCAATCCAACCTGTTGAACTGCTGTAGTGGAATTTCGTTTGCCCGCTGAATCATGTACTTTTTGCACCGCGTCTTGAAATCCCCGGCCACCAAAATCGATTGCAAGTACAGCCCCACCACATTGTCGTGACAGAGTGTCACGTGATTTTCCATGTAATCCTTGCACAGCTCCTCCAGCGCCTCCACCTGGTATCGGTTGGCGACGTCGAGCACCAAAATCACGTTCCCTGCGTCCACTATGCATTCCCCCGAATGCAAGAATTTCAGCAACAACTCAAGGACGTGAGTTTCAACCCCTTGCACGTGGATTTGCTTGGTGGTTCCCTCTATCATTTCGGAACTCAGCATCTTTTCGAAAACCACGCTCTGGGCACACAGGACCGCGCCGACGCAGTGAAATGGTTCACCGTCGGAGCCAAAGACGGTGACGTCGCAGAAGTCGGCATCGTTGAACCGCCGAGCCAGAGCGGAAATCAGGGCTGCGGAACGAGAATAGTTCATGGATATCCATGCGTATTGCAGCAAAGCCAAGCAACACAAATCTTTTCGATTTCGGGACGTTTGGTGCGACAACCTTCAGAGCGTGACTGGTTCACTTTTTGCATTTGCATGTCAAAAAGCGAGATGTGGTGCACATCCTGTGGGATTTTTCTTTTTTTTTTGTTTTTTTTGGGGGGGTTTTTTTGTTGTTCTTACCTTGTATTGCTCTGGCATTATGGGGGGTGATGGCCTCTTTTTGCTATAATGTAATTGATTGATTGATTGATTGATTGCACATCCTGTGCATATCCGTGGAGATACTATATACTGTGTGTTTTGTCACAAAAACATAATCCATTGTATTGACAAATATGTCACGACACAATGGATACAGTTGAAAAAAATTGTAATTTATGTTTGTTTATGGAAAAAACTGGCTCGAATTACCCACCCCAACACAACCACACAGACACTCCAAGAAATCATTCATTCAACCTTTAAAAAACTGTCCCATATGTTCGAAAAATCAAATATGCCTTTGTCCGAAAGAGATTACCCCCTATACAAAATCCTCATTCATTTCCCTGTAACTCTCTTTTCCCCGTGCAGGACTTAAACAAAAAACTGCACAAAATACCAAAGAAAAACGGGCCGGGTGGGCGGGAAAAGCAAAAAGGTGGCGAGAACATAAGGACAACGCCTTTTAAAGCCACAAACTAGAACAAGGCGCACGCTGCCCCAAACACAAAACGCAAGCGCTGCCACAAATGCGTCAGCCGCGGCTGACTGTGCCAGCAAAACCCGCCCAGTACCGATCCAGCCCATAAACTCATGAACTGGAAGTTAATAACATTTGTTTGTTTGATAAAATTGCGTCTCGTGAGCCGATCGACTATGGACCATTTCTCTTTTGATAACACTGTGAAACTGGCCAGTTTCACACTGCATGGAGAGGCTCGATATTTTACAAAACCAATCCGACAGAACAACACATCCTCCATTTTCTCTTTTGTCTTCCCTGTAACAATAAGCTTGACGACCAGTTGTACAACTCTCGTGACCAAAATCGCTTGATTTCGGACACGCAAAATCATTGTTCCAGTCAATTCGTCGAAACAGGGGTTGAATCGATGTCTTTCGGTTTGAAAATTTAGCAGAAATTGATTCAAGTGTTTTCCTACACGTCTACAAATGTTTTTGATTTTTGGGTTATTTGGTGTGTGTTTGTTAGGGGCCTAGATTTGTCCCCTCTTTGCTGTGGGGGGGACAAATCTAGCCTCATCTTTCATCCACTTCCTCAATTAAATTGCACTCAAAAACATGCCCACGGGGTCGTGGTTCTCTCAAATCAGTTAGCGCACTTGAAAAATAACAAAAAAAATACCCAGCACGGCGACAACAGACACGAATTTTTGGCGAAAAATCGACGATTCAGACGATTTTTCGCCTGAATTAAGTCACGATTCGTCAATTACTCACAATTTACGGAGGCAATCGAAACGAAACTTTGATGGTGGCTGTGCAATGTTTTTACCATACTACAATTAAAATTTTGAGGCGTTTCAGAAAGTGGTTGCCTAAAAATTTGGGATAAAAAAATAAACAAACAAGAAAAAAAGTTGTTGGTGGTATTATAATAAAAATTTCTAATTGCTGTTCATTCTCTCATTTTAGCGATTTATCTCTTCAATTCGATTTTATCGATCAACAATCATTTGTCTATTAGCGGATTACGACAAGTCCTATTCCTCTAGGCTCAAGAGAGCGCACCATACCATACGAACCACTGTTTAAAACCCTCAATTTTGCACAAGCCACTACGTTAGCAAACCGATCCCGAAAGACCAGGGGTCTTGTGATTTCAAAGGGCAATAGTAGCTCTCCGTACAGCTAGGATAGGAGTGTCGAGCAGAGCTGGGCTGTACCGTAACGACCCCCTACGGTACGGTACGACACGTTACATACCGTACCGTACCGTAAGGGGTCGTTACGGTACGGTACGGTACCGGATATTTTCACGTTACGGTACAACATCGGTACCGGGTCGGTACAATACGTTGTCGCCAACGGGCGCCACCCGTGTAACGGTCGTTGTTGCAACGTGTCACTTGCGTTGTTGTACCGCCCTACACGGTTCGAGTAACGATGTTCGTTACAACAACGTAATGACGTTGCAGTAACGTCATGTGGATGACGTACAAAGTGACCCCCGCAGGGTCCCCAGAACCCAAGGGAACCAAGTGGGATTCGAACACCGTACCGCACGGTGTCGAGTCATCTACACTAAGCGCTAAGCCAAGTGGACCACAATGACTTTGTGGTTGTTGCAATAATATACCCCAATTTCACAGAATTACAAACAGATTAAGGTATATTTTCGCAACAGCCACGAAATCATCGTGGTCCACCTGGCTTAGCGCTCAGTGTAGATGACTCGGCATCGTGCGGTACAGTGTTCGAATCCCACTCGGTTCCCTTGGGTTTTGGGGACCCTGCGGGGGTCACTTTGTACGTCATCCACATGACGTTATTGCAACGTCATTACGTTGTTGTACCGACCTGGCCGTTGTTGTAACGTGTTATCGTTACATGTAACGCAACCGATCGTTGTTGTAACGTCTTGCCTCGGTGCGGACGTTATAGCAGCCGGCGTAGACGTTACTGATAACGTATTGCGTTACAACAACGCTTTGGCGTTACAGTAACGTCGGATCGTTGTTGTACCGGACTTAGACGTTGTTGTACCGACTGGGTCGTTGTTGTAACGTGTGCAACGTGTTGTAACGTCCGGTCGGTGCGTGCACCGACCGGACACGTTACTGTACCGACCCTGTGCGTTACGGTACGGTGCGTTACAAACGGGTTACTGCCCAGCTCTGGTGTCGAGTAACGCTATTTGGACTTGAAAATTGTCAAATCGATTTATTCGAATATCCAAGATCCTTATAACTTTTGAGAGATGAATTTCGTCGATCTTTTCTTATTGTTATTTTTTTATTTTTATTTTTTTAATCGTTTATTAAAAAACACGAACTGCTTCAAAAATCTGTAATATTTACTTTTAAAAGCAGTATCTCAAATATACAAGTTTTTCCCCGTCGCCTCGAACCTTTTTCTACATCGTACTAACTAATGCTCCTCTTCCTTTGGAGGATTCAATAATCTTTCTTTTTCTTCCTTTTCTTTTCTTTTCTCTTTTTCGATCAAATCCACTACATCCGAATCGTCTAAGAGGTGATGAACTCGTACTTCTGCTTCCGATCTTACCCCTTGTCCGTTTGTCTTATTAAATACAATCGTCAAGATCGTCCCTTCGAATATTCTAAAGCTTCTCAACAATCTTTTAACATTTTCTTTTCCAATAATGACTTGCCGAACCACCAAATCTAACGGAATTTTGAAAAAGTATTCCGTCTCCCAAATTTTTACCAGCAAAAACGATTTCTTGCCATTCTCATCTGTATGAATCGTTTCTACTTTCAAGTAATAATCTTTTCCTAAAGTCAAATATTCAAATATCCTTTTAGTGACTCTAAATTTGTAATCCTCCGATCGAAATCTTACATGAGCTTTTGTATCCACACTCGCTTGTAAGTTTTGGTAGAAAATATCCTTCGAATCAGGATGTTTCGTACGAAAGCGGTGGCGAGGCATTTTCCTTTGAAAACAAAAAATCATTAATCATTAATATTCCTTTTTTCTCCCCTTTCCTTTTTAAATCTTTATTTTTTAAATAAAAATAAAATCAATTTAATCCGGTTTCTTTGGAGGTTAACGATTTCAAGGTACTCTTACTAAAATAAGAGCCCAATCGCGCCCCTGCAGTCGCCAAGAAGGCACACCGCAAAAAAACGAGAGAAATTTATTCATTTTTTTAAATCAAAACGATTTCAAATATTTCAAAAATAAAGAAAAATGAAAATAATTAAAAAATTTAATTTAATCAGGAAAAAAATAATTTAATCGAAAAATCTAATTTAATCAAAAAAAATTAATTTAATCAAAAAAATTAATTTAATTAAAAAAAAAACCCGTAAAACCCGTAAAACTCGGGGAACCCGTAAAACCCGTAAAACACCTAATTTTACACCTTTCAAATCAACGGTCTTTTCGTTTTCATCCCAATTCGATCCATCCCATCAAAAGTCTTTTCGTTTTCATCCCAACGCGATCCATCCCATCAAACTCACTTTTTAGCCTCCAAGCTCGCTCTTTCGACCTCCAAGCGTTAAACCTTAGTTAAAAATGAAGGGGTTTGCTCCTTATATACCCCAAGTTGTACTACAATTGTACTACTATTAGTCAGTATACAATCATATTACAATAATCCTATTACTAATAATTAATAATGAGATTACTAATGATTACTAACGATTACTAACGGTCACTACAATGATTACTGATAATTACATATGATTACTAATGGTTACTAATGGTTGCTACAATAATTACTAATGGTGACATGATGACTAGTAGTGGTTATCGTGGTTATGCCCATACTATGAATACTCCGAACAGGGTAGAGTAATAATAATAATAATAACAATATATATCCGTATTGAAAACCCCATCGATGAGATAATTGTACACTCGGAATCGGTTAGTTTTTAACCGCTTATTCTAAGGTCATGCAAACGAATGCAAGTATAGGAGTTCCCTTGCAAACGGCCGTATCTTCTATGTATGAACGTCCCATCCCGTATCATTTTTTCCCGGCATTCTTTAATGATGTATCTCAATGCATGCAAAACTTTGCATGAAAAATCGATGTTCCACATCCGATGCAAGGGTGTGGAACGTGCGTAGAACCACGTAGAACGTGATCAATGCGCGTACGCACGTTCTCTTAGCAGTTTCTTTGTATCTGCATCGTTTGTATGCCTGATGTGACCTGTTTTGATGATACTATCCGGATTGGAGGTCCCACCGTCAAGATAATCTTGCACTTTCCAAAAGGTTCGTAATCGATTATCTTTCCAACAGTTGCAAATTCGCAAAATCTGAGGGCATTTATATCTCTTGAAATTTTGTGTAGGTGATAAATATATACATTTTCTGTATTGTCACCTTAAGTACTGGTAAGTCACTTCGTGCATGCAACCAATCCATTCTGTCTTTTTTCCATTTTTCCAATTTTTTTTGAGCCTAACTACTGGCGAGCGGCCGGGTTTTTTTTTTTCGCGGCTTAACTACTGGCGAACGGCCGGGTTTTTTTTTTTCGCGGCTTAACTACTGGCGCGCCGTGCCTGTCATGTGTCCCTTTCGTGAGTTATACTCTAGAGCGCAGGCCGCAGCCCGACAAACCGGAGCATTTGTCGGCATATTTCTACGTCCAGGACGCGAAAGGAAAGTCTAAATTGGCAGTCATCGGAACCAACACTGGTTCCTACCACTTCGTTTACGTTTCCCAAGACTTGGGCAAAGGGATCCCCAGCTTGAGGTGCACGAACAGAAGCAAAGTGGTGGAATGGCTGAACAGCATCGGAGCCACGGAACAGATTGACGAAAGTGGGGAGACGGTGCCAGATGGATGTCGTCCGCTGGAGAAAAAGGCCAAGATCGAAAAAACGTCCAAAATCGATGCCCGGAAAGGCACTGGAGAGCGGGCAGGCAAAGCCGAGGAGGTTGCGAAAAGAGGGGGGGGGCAAACATGCCACCAAAAGCGTCGGGGTGAAGAGAAAGGCGTCGGGTGGGGGTGGAGCACAGACATCGAAAGCGTCGAGGAGGACCAGAACGGGTGGTGCTCACGACACGCAGGAAGCTGCTGGGGACTCCACCGAAACGAAACTTTGGCAGATTTTATCGACAGGCAAAATATATGTCCGTTTTTATTCACAAATATATATCCCAGGTACATACAACTATCTGTTGGGAGGTGGGAAACTCGTCGTGGAAAAATATACAAGTTGCGGCGATTTTTGAAGGCACCCAGTAACGGAGACTACGTTGGTGTGATTGACCGAGAAGCGAATGAGAGACAGGTTAATTTGCACTTGCGACCCCAGAAGGAAAAACGAACTGAAAAAACATCGTGCACAAGCTTGTGTGTTTGCTGGAAATTGATACTGGCTTTGATGTCATACAAGTTTTTGTCCAGCCCGCTGTGCATATGTGTGAAGAAAAAAAAAATTCTGCCTCTCTCTCCGACGGTTACACTGCACAGCCACATGGCCTCACCCTCAAAACGCCAGTTCCGCTGAACTTCGCGATAAATAAAATTTGATCTTCCGGAGGATCCTCCATACCTCCAAGAAATTTCTTTTGTTAAAACAAAAGAAGGGGATAGTACACAAGTAAATACTATATTTATATAGTGTTATATAAGGATAGGATAGTGTCTCAATTATTGTCTCAAGGGCTAAATTATACATTTGTGCAATTGCAATCAGGAATCCAGTTCAGGTCGCGGGACCATTGCCAAAAAAACCCCACTCACATGATGCAACAGAACAAAATATCACAGAACAACATAACCGAGCACCCTGTCCTCTTCACCCCCAGTCCCCCTATTATAAGAGCAGCAATGGGTTGTCGACATTAAGCCAAATGCTAACACTTGGACCTTTGTTATTCCCAGCAATTCTGATCGGCTTCAGCCCCCTCCAGCACGGTTCCCCACACCACCATCATGCAATGTCTGATTTCTGAGGGAATTGAGGTGGGTCATCACCTCGTAGCATCCCCTCCCATCACTCCTATCACTCTCGACACGGAATTCCCTCACCCAATCTCCAGTTTTATCCACACAGGCATCCTTCCTTGGACGTGCAAGAGGAACACAGCATCCGCTGCCCCCCCCTCCAGCCACGATCACAGCTTCAAGTACTTTATGTTTATATTCTTTTTGTACTTGTACTTCTTTTCTAGTCCAGATGCCAGCCGCACCACCACCTTCCACAGATGATGTTCCCCCTTTTCCCAAAAGGATGTGAAGTTCCCTGCGTCGAAATCTTGCACCCATGATGGCCCCCTTCCCTCGGGGGCTACTTGAAGAGGTGGAGAATCCTTTTCCACCTTGCACTAGCAGATAAACAGATCTTGGACCGGGGCACGGGGTCTTGAACACCTGCCAAACACCTTGCTTTGCCGTGTGGTAGATGCACACTGGACCTGACAATGCAAGTGTTTTCGTGATTTGCATGAAGAAATGTGGAGAATTTTGGACAATATCGATGGCGCATAGTCGATGCACATCCCTACGGCACATCTTGCCCAGATCTATCAGATTCAGGAGCCCCTCCCCCAGCTTTGACCCCTCCTCCTGGTCTTTCAGCCAATGAACTGCTTTCCAAACGATATCATAGTACTGCACATCTGAAATATTGGTCTGTGAAACATCTTCCTTTGCACTCTCCAATAGATCATACACGGTTGTGGAATCCAACATGTTGAAATTCTTTTGTGGAATTTCGTTTGTGCTGGGTCATGTGCTCTTTGCACCGCGTGTTGAAGTCCGCGGCCACTGCTGAGGATTGCAAATATAGCCTCACTACATTGTTGTGACAGAGAGTCACGTGATTTTTCATGTAGTCTTGGCACAGCTCTACCAGCGCCTCCACCTGGTAGCGGTTGGCGATGTCGAGCACCAAAATCACGTTCCCTGCGTCCACTATGCATTCCCCCGAATGCAAGAATTTCAGCAACAACTCAAGGACGTGAGTTTCAACCCCTTGCACGTGGATTTGCTTGGTGGTTCCCTCTATCATTTCGGAACTGAGCATCTTCTCAAAAACCACGCTCTGGGCACACAGGACCGCGCCGACACAGTGGAATGGTTCACCATCGGAGCCAAAGACGGTGACGTCGCAGAAGTTGGCATCGTTGAAGCGCTGCTCCAGAGCGGAAGCCAGGGCTGCGAACCGAGAATAATTCATTGATGTCCAAGCGTATTGCAGCAACACAACACAACACAACACAACACAACACAACACAACACAACACAACACAACACAACACAACACAACACAACACAACACAACACAGCGCAACACACGTCTGTAAGTCTTTTCGACGGGACGTTTGGTGTGACAACCTTTCCCCAGAACTTGGGCTTCCTGCACAAGTTTTTACACGTCAAAAAGCGAGACGAGGTGCACAACTCACCTCCGTGTGAGAACCACGAACATAGAGATAACATACATGAAATATTTTTTCACAAAAACACAATCACACTGTATTGAGAAATGTGTTACAATACAATGGGTACAGTTGGAAAGATTGCTTCTCGACTGTGGACAGTTTCTCTTCTGACAATGGTGTGAAACTGGATAGGCTTGATATCTTACAAGAACAGTCCAATATATTGGACTATTAATAGTTAACAATTGTTCTATTAATAGAAGAACACACCCTCTGTTTTCTTTCTCATCACTCTTCCCCAAGACGTCACAATACGCAATACGTTTTGATACGGCTGGGGCAAAAATATTAAAATACGTAAGTATATAAAAAAGGTACTTTTATGTCTGTGTTTTTTTTCCTTTTCGGAGAAATACAAATATTCTAAATAAATCACAATTCCTTTCCCTTAAAATCATCAAAAAAACTTCTTATGATATCTAGGGTCTATCTACTTACACCAGCCTCACAACTAATCTCCCAGTCCGACTGCAGACCCCATGATGCCCAGCCCGACATACGCTCCGACAGTGACAGGTTTTCGCTCCATTTGGTCGCGATTGATCTTCCTCTTCGATTACAAATTTTTCCACCAGTGATTTGGAAGGTCGATTTGCCATTTCTCAGATCGAACAAGGTGTCGATGGTATCCCAGGAAAAACTGCTTGAGGTCGAACAGAATCTTTCCGATTGCGTGCTAGGAAAGACGTACTTCGCTACAGTAGGTACGCTCGAGCAGCGTCGTGTTTGGAAAGAACGCCAAATATCCTTTTTTTCGTGCTATTTTTTTTTTCGATACTTTAAAAAAATATTCAAAGTATGTATCTGGCTTAATAAGGATATGTTGCTTTGTTTGTTCTTCATTTTTGAATGGCTGCTCAATGAATTCTTGCTTTTGACGGTTTTCTCCAGTTGGATGTTCACTGGCAATACCTCTGGGAGTGAGATATAAGGTTCGGCAATCGCTAAAATTTAAAATATGGTAAAGATTTGTTAAAAAAATTGAGAATGGAAAGTTCTCTCTGAAAGGACTTGCAAAAATTTGGAATGCACAAAAAAAAAAAATACAGGAAGATGCCAGGGTCATTTTCATTTTGTTTTACATCTTGAAACAGAAATTAACCCTGTTGCAACCTCATGCAAACACTCTACATGTCGATTTGTCGAAAAAAACAATCAGGATATATAGACATATATTATCCTTGTTGGATTATTCCCCATGGGAGAGGTATTATCGATTCAATTTGATCTGTTTTTTTGGGGGTTTTTTTTCCCTCAGAGTTATCTGCCTCTTCTGTACATGGGAGTGGGGGGCACCATTGTTGATTTAGTAAACGGTGAGGTTGGTTGGGAAAGACAAAAGTACAGAGTAAAGAATAAATAAAACTAAATCTAAGAATAAAAATAAAAATAATAAAAATATATATAAAAATCACAAACATAAATCTGAAATTAATTCATTCTATTCTTGTGTTTTCCTTTGCCAATTCTTTGATTTCCGCTGTTGCTCCCACTTGCTGATATATTTTTTTTCAGCGATGTGTTTATGGAATTTTTTTCCTCATGGCTGTTGGGTGAATTATTCGAATTCTGCTTGGATGGCTTGTTTCTTTTTCTCTTTTTCCCTTCTGGGAACCTTTCTTCTTTTTTACCAAAAAAATTTCAGGACTGCTTAAAATTTTATCCTTTTTTTTAAATTAATGATAAAATTCAAAATATTTTTTATTGTGGCAGTAACAAAAGAACCGGATTCATCTTTTCCCCCGTTGCCTTCTCATTCTTTTTTCTGAACATCCTTCCTTACCGCTTAATTGAAATCTGAGAAACAGTTCTTTTGTTTCTTTTTCTTTTTTTCGAAACGCGCAAGTCAAAACTTACATCAAAATATTCATCTTCAAATGTGAGGTTTTTCCGTAAGTTTTTTTTTCCCTGTTCATTTTTAGGGTATTTCCAATGTCAAGAAGAGAGGAGGTTGCATGCACAGATGGTCAAGTCAAAATGAAACGTTGAGCCGACACCACCAACTCATTAGCATCCAACCGTTTTTCTGCTTTGCAATAATAAGGAACCTCGACTGTGTAGTTCTTTTGTCTTTTTTTATTCCAGTTTTGCTTTTGCTTTTTTGCTGGGCTGTTTGTGCAGAATATGATCAACAAATACTGCTCGACACAACCAAAAACATTCCCTCTAAAATGAAACATATTTTCAACATTTCGAAACCCCTCTTCCTGGGAAATCCAAAATCAAAGGATGAACAAAAAACCAAAATTAAAGGATGGAAACGAAAAACCAAAAATCAAGGATGGGACGGAAGAGGGAAAGTAAAATCATGGAAAAAAAACACACATGATCAGCTGGACTCCCTCCGGATATATATATATACACATTCTGGGTAATCAGTCAGCATCACAGCTCCATGTGAGTCAAGAAATCCTCCGTTTCTACATGTTCTTGAACGTAATCGACATCCACCCCCCTCTCGACTGCCAACCCATCCCCGCCCCCCTCATCCAACTCCTCCCTAGCCCCTTTTTTCATCACATACACGAAATACTCAAAGCTGCTCCCCCCCTCCCCACCCCCATACGTTTCCACCGAACACCCCCACGAATACCTCCCATCCCTCAAAAACCGCTTTCTGAAATGAGGTTGAGCGAACGTTACGGAGATGAAAACCCCATCGGGTTTCAGCACTCGGTGGATCCCATGCAAGGTTGTATGCATGTCAGACTGGACTCGAGGGAGGGGCTCCCATGGGCTGTCGTTTTCGACGAACAGCACATCCAAGGTGGCTTTTTCGATCACGCAATCGAATTCTCCGTCTTTGTGTGGCAGGTCCAGCATGTCGCCCTGTTGGTAGCGGATCGAATCGATTTTGGCTTCGGAGAGTCGCTTGGTCATTTTTGAAACCAGGACGGAGGAAATGTCTAAAGCGACGATGTGGTTTATGCCATCCTTGTACAGATCCAGAGGGAGGGAGGAATTCCCGGCGCCTATGACCTTTTGATTGATCGGGAGAAAAAAACACACACAGATCTAAAAATAGAATGAAATATGGGGTCGATGTTTGCACACAGCGATCGGGGCAGTGAAGCTTTTTTTTGTATCCGAATTGCATTTCAAAAAGGGGAAAAAAAACCGATTGTAATATGACAGTTGGTTGTGTTGACGTCGCAACACCAAAGATGTGGAGGAGAAATCTTTTCTTTTCTTTTTCAACCCCCGCATGGAAAATCAATTCACAGAAAAAAATAAACAAATAAACAGTCTCAAAGTCAAGTTTCAAATAATCTGCCCGCACCAAAAATAGGACAATGGTTTGCAAACTTTTTCTTCTTTTTTTAATCTTTTTGATAATCAACTTCACATCGCCAGCAATCCTGACACAGAGCTTCACAATAAAAAAAAAAAAAAACAAACCACAAGAATCTGTCCATTATATCATACCCATCAAAAAATCAGTTCACTGAGATTTTCCCCACCCCCAGAGAAAACCCTGGCAGTGAAATATTTTCCAGTCAATTTACCTTACCAGAATTTTGTCGGTCGATTTTAGGTGGGGTTTTATGAGATGCTTGAACCGCTCATACCCTCCCAGCCATTCATAGGCCTCTTCCTTATCGAACCGGTTATCCCAATATTCAGTTTTTCCATACTCCGAGTTTGTCGATGGGGTACAATCCTCCGGCATCGAACTCTGGACAATACAATTTCATGAAGTTGAAAAGAAATTTCCTGTCCTCTCACTCTTTTTTTTTCAAAAAAAAAAGTAAAAATGGACGACTGGCAAATGTGAAAAGAAGATATGTTTCATATTTCTGAACGGATTTTTTTAAAGCTTAATTCAACTGTATTGTTTGCAATGCAATCTGTCATATTGTAATTTAAAAATCATAATATGTATGGACGTGTGTGTAAATATTGAAGTTATTTTCACAGAGGGGGGGGGGGGGGGGGGGTCACCAGCTGGGGGGGCAATAATACAGGATTTTTCGACGAAAAAAAAAGGTTCTTCTCTATTTAATATCTTTCCTTCTTTTTCTTCCCCCTTCCACTTAAAACATCACTTGAAAAAAAAAAACTAAATAGTGTTTGAACTGTCAAAACAGGAAAAACAAAAACCTTACCAACCTTATAATTCTGATTTTTTTGAGTTTCTCAGTCTCCCTCAATCAATGCAGAAAAAAAAATTATCCACATCGAACCATACAAACGGTCGCCAAAAATACGAAGTCACCCAACGCAAATTTCTCGATTCCGCTTCCAACTCGCATTTCTTCAGGGTTTTCTCCCTGGCGGAATTCCGCCAATCGTTTCTGGATTCGTTGCAAAATGTGAATTCGCTCATTTCTCCCCCCCACACAACCAATCAATCAATCAGGAAGACAGCGGGTTTTGGTGTGGTGTCGGAACTTTTTGGAGGGGAGATGTACACGAGTTATTACGCGAACAAGCAGCAGTTGGTGGTGGGGAAAGAGGCGAGGGTGTCTTCTCACAACGATGGTGGAGAAGGCGATAAGCAACTCAGATCCGCCGTGCCTCGGTGAGCGTTTGTTATTTTTTTCTTTCTTTCCATCTTCTCGGTTCGTTCCCAGCAGTTGAATAAGTTTTTGATCGGGAAAAAAAAAGAAAAGAAAAAAATCTTCGTTCATAATGCCACAAAACTCGCTGACATCACATTTTTCTTCTTTCTTTTTTTCAAGGCAGAATTAATTCTAGAGAAATACAGTGACCTTTTCTAGTGTGATGTAGAGATTCCTCAAGGAAATATTTTTACAAAGTGTATACAGTTTTCACACATGCATGCATCCAGCAAATATAGAAAGTTTACCAAAACCAAAAAAACCTATTACACCAAGTCAGGTGCTTTCTTTTTGGAAAAAAATTCGCCTTGAGGGACGTTGCTAATTCTATATAGTTCTAATTCTAGATCCGTGTATCGATCAAAACCATTGCTGATTGAACTGATTTAAAACAAAAAAAGTAGATGGGCTTGTTCGTCCATTGAATTTCTGAGTCAGCCAGGAGTACGTCTTTTTGACACGATGGTTGCGCTCAGATTTTTGTTTTTTCCTCGTGCAAAACGTTTTCAATGTTTTAGAAGCTGTGCATAGATTTTTTTTTGCATAAGGGAACTATTAATAGAATTTTTATTTGTTCATTTTTCACAGGCGCACTGTGGATTATATGACACCCGTGGTTAAGATGATTCAGGTACTTGTCCGTTTGGAAAAAAAAAATAAAAAATTCCAACAAATCCATGATTACGGGGAGGGGTCATGGAGTGAAATGTAGTGCATGAATATAGAATGATTTATTTGTTTATTCTTGCTCCCCCTGAAAAATGTTGAGCTGACAAAACAAAGATGCATGGCTTTGATCTTCCCAAAAATTGTTTATTGGTGAATTGTTACTATTTTGAAAAAAATCGACTTTGTTATAATTGATTATATTACTTTTATTTAATTATTAATTATTATTAGTATCTATTTTTTTATGTTGTATTTTTTTGGGGGGGGGTGAGGGGAGACGATTATAATCCCTTGGAGGTGTGTATTTGACTTATTTATTTATTTATTTATTTATTAATTAATTAATTTATTAATTTATTAATTTATTTATTTTTGTTGGTATTTAGGATCGCAGCTCAATTCGCAGTTTCAAGGAGAACAGGGGCCTTCAACCGACAGCAGCGGGCGCTCTCGATGTAAGCCTCTTTGTCTTTCCACCATAGGTGAGGGGACGGTATGAAAAAAACATGAGATTTTTTTTTTTATTTTAAAACACAAAAACATATAGGCTCAATGATAAATTGAAATGTCCTGTGTCATGTATGGATCAAGAAGAAAAAAAGGGGCGGGGGAGGGGGGGGAGCTCAAATTTACCTCACTTCAATTACATAGGGGGAAAACAAAAAAGTGTGGAAAAAGGGATGTAGCAGTGGTGTTTTCTGTATTTTTGCATACACATTTTTTTTGATTTTTTTCTGTCTGTCAGTGTATTGTATCGAGGCTGAGGGCTACCATGATATGAACTATCAAATCAAGATTGTTGAATGATAGTAAACAAATAAACAAATAAATATATATAAATAAATAAATAAATAGCTTTGTCACTATTGGTCAGACTGGCTCCACCAGGTTAAAATAAAAATCAAAACAAAAAGGAATATTCAGTTTTTGCTTCATTATGGCTTCACAGTTTTATTTATTTATTTATTTATTAAGAATATTGGCTGATGTACGATTCTTAAAAACAATGCATGATGGATAATCTTTTGTTTTCTTTTGCTGCTTTTTATTCTTTTTCAATTTCCAAGCTTTTCGTAGGTCCTCCCGCCATGTTGTTATCCACACATCCCTGCATCCAGCTTCAACACTAAATTCGTGCATGTCAGTCAAAACAAGGTAATCACAGTGGGTTTTTTTTGTTTTTTTTCGGGGGGTGCTTTGGCCATGCTCTTTTTTTATTTAGTTGTTTTTTTTCAACTCAAATTAGCCCTTATGACCAACCTGGGGACCGTTTTTTCTTTTTTTTTTGTCTTTTCTTTTTTTTTGGGGGGGGGTGGGGGTGGTTGTCGGATGTATTTATTCACTGAAATAATCACATTTGGGCTGATTTGCTGTTTTCTTTCCCAATTTCTTATTTTTCTTTCGAAACCAGGTTCGATGTGCGATAAATGTGGTGCTCTGGACACCCGAGGGGAGGAGGTGCATGACTGGCACGGCCAGCGGGGAATTCACTCTTTGGAGCGGAACCACCTTCAATTTCGAAAGCATTTTGCAGGTAGAATATCACCTGAATCCATGCCATTTGATGCACAGTGAATCCTCCAACACCATATTCAACGAGGCCATTACGCTGTAAAAAAATAAAAATAAATATATATATATATATATATAAAATGCTACCAAACTGTCAAACCCCCCAGTTCGTCTGGTCCAGCGATGCCATGTTCCAGCTGTTGAAATTTTAATTTCTAATTTTAACTTCCCAAAATTCACAGGCCCATGAATTCGGAGTTAGAGCAATGAGGTTCAGTCACAACGAGCATTACCTGGTTTCTGGGGACGACAACGGGAGGATAAAGTACTGGAAACCCAATCTGGAGCTTTTGAACGATGCGGTCGCTCACAGGGAGGCCGTCAGAGGGATATGCTTTTCCCCCACCGACTTGAAATTTTGCACTTGCTCCGACGATGCCACGCTTCGGATTTGGGACTTCGGAACTTGCAAAGTCGATAAGGTCATGACCGGTGGGTGGAACCCTCACAGGATTCAGAATAAAATATAAATATTATGTTTATACATATAATTTGGTGGAAAAATGAAAGCGTCCCTCTTGTAGTAGTGTGCCCGTTTTTTTTGGTTTTTTTTGTCTTTTATTTTTTTTGGGGGGGGGTTGTGGGTGAAGTATTTGTGTGTGTGCGTTCAGTGCTTTTTCAAAAGAAAAGATATTGCAGGGTTGCGAGGAGTGTCGCTTTTTCCCCTTTCATTGTGTAACTCATTCACTTCTTTTGTTTTTGTTGGATTGAAAAAGAAAAATAGGAAATCTCCACTGCTGCGCAGTCGATTGCCAACCTCCAGACTTAATATATAACCATATAAAAAGAAAAAGAAAAAAAAAAGCCATTCTTGGCATGCGTACATTTCATTACCACACCCACCTGCTCCAGAATTGTGCTGGACACAGTGTCATGGCGTGTCCCCCCCCCAAAAAAACAACAACAACAGAATAAAAGTAGATAAAAAAACGATTAAAAATAAAGCCACTGTTTAACAGAAAACAGTTCTCTGGAACAACAGGCCACGGTGCTGATGCGAAGTTCGTGGATTGGCACCCAAGCAAGGCCTTGATCGCATCCTGCAGCAAAGACACTCAAGTCAAGCTTTGGGATGCGAAACAGGGAGAGTGCGTTTCGACCCTGTACGGACACAAAGCGGGGATCAGTCAAATCTGGTGGAATAGAAACGGCAATTGGCTGCTGACAGCTGGAAGGGACCAAGTCTGCAAGGTAGCACCCCCTCCGTTTTATGAATTAATTTATGAAAAAAAAGTTAATTCAATTATTTTTATTTTATTTATTTTTTATTTCGAGAATTACCCGATTCACCGCGCAGAAGTCAATGGAAAAAATCTATGGCGTTAAAAATTTTCAAATCAGAGATCAAGGCACTTATTTAATTCAAAAATGAACGCCTGCAATTCTCTCCGGATCAACCCCACCCTAGATATCAGCAAAACAATGAAAGGGTGTTTGTTTGTTTTTTCACCCCCCCCCCCCCCCCAAACAGCTTTTCGATGTGCGAATGATGAAAGAGTTCGGCCACTTTAGAGGTCACAGTCGGGAGGTGACTTGCTGTGAATGGCACCCCTTCCACGAAGAGCTGTTCGTGAGTGGGGCTTCAGACGGTTCCCTCATTTATTGGATGGCCAGTCGACCCGAGGCTCAAGCAAAATTGATGAACGCCCACGACACCGCGATGTGGTCTCTGTCTTGGCATCCCCTCGGCCATCTCCTCGCCACAGGTGAAAATTCCAAGTGTTTTCTAGTTGTTCGTTGGGGTTTTGTTTAGGTTTATACCTATCGAGTGCGTTCCATCGAGCCAACTGGAAAAGTGTAGTTCAGGACATCTCTCTTGGCTATTTTTTGGCCAAAAATATAATGGATTGAATCGTATTTTTTGCATTGCTGGTTGCAGGGAGCTCGGACTACGTGACCAAATTCTGGTGCCGACAGAGGTCCGGCGACATTTGGAGAGATCGACATTTGCAAGACATGGAGGAGGGCGGGGCCCGGGAGAGTGAAACTACAGGGAAAATCCCGGGGGTGGGTATGGGGGCGGAGGCTCCAGCCATGATTCCAGGCATTGAAGACTCAGCTAAAAAAGGGGGTGCCAGAACACCCCCCACATTGCCTTTCGCTGGCCTCCGGAACGTCCCCCCACCTCGACCCCCACCCGGACCTCCTCCCACATCAATGAACCGGCCGATGGGCCATTCCCACTACCAATCCGGCAACCAGCACCACCCAATGGGGAGGCCGAACACATGGCATGCCCTGGATTTGAACTCTCATCGAGATTTCTCCAAAAGAAACAGAGGGGATGGGCCCGGTCCCATGGATCGCGATTTCAAGCGGCAGAGAATGGATGCTATGGGGAGGGGTGGGGGTGCTGCGGGTCGAGGAGGTGGGAGGTCGATGTCCAGGTATGATTGGGGAATGGATTATGGACCTGGGCCAGGTCCGTTTCAAGATTTCCCTGAGGAAGACTGGGGTTTCACAGAAGATTTCGACGATGTGGTTATGGTGGGCAGCATGACGAGGAGGTTTAGTACGCACGGAGGGCCCAGTGGGGGGGTGAGTGGAAGCGGGGTGGGGTCTGAGGGTAGGAGCTTTGTGAGCAGGGAGCGTGAGGGTGGGTGGATTAGGAGGGGGGACCGTGGTGGTTTTGGAGGGGGTTCTTGGGGGGGGGGGGGAGGTCGTTGGGGCAGGGGGGGTAGATCGAGTTCTTCGGGGAGGGGTGTGGGTTTAGTTGGGTTGCATGGTCGGGGGGCTTGGAACAGCTGAGGAGTGGCTTGTGTTTTTGTGCAGTATGGCCGATGGTTACCATGTAAGGCAAAATAGAACTGCTCTTTGCAGTGTGGGCGCGCATTTGTGGACCTGTGGAGCTTTTCTTGACTAGGATGATTTCACCTTCGGAAACCACTCCCAGTAAAGACCCGATCGTGCGGTTCTGGCTCTGTCATGGCTGAGTGAATTCGTCGCAGATTAGGAAAGGCATGACGGCGTGCACTCCAACAAAGAAAAAGGCGTTATTCCGTTCACAGTCGAAATAGTTTTAACGGGAAAAGAGACGAGCTTTTCACGTTTTCTTTTTCGTTTTGTCTGGCGGCAGCCTCTCCGCTTTCACTCTTTCTCTTAATCAAGCTAAAAACATTGTCACGGAACATCCAAGGAAACAATACTTGACTCCATTCATTTTAATCATGATCACAAACGATCATCTTTGGATTGAACTCGATTATCGACCCCACCCCTTTAGTAGACCGGTGTGGTGCCATGCGGTGACCCCGGGCGTTACTTTTTCGGGTTTTCGATATCCCATCGACCTGTGGATACCGATCGGGGTATTCGAGAGCCAGGGCTTTCGATTCGAGGCCCTCGAGCACCCTCAAATATTTCTCCAACCAACACAAAGTTACGAAAAGGTTTTCAAATGGTTGAAGATACTCGAAACCTTCATGAAGGTTTCATACCTGATCAGGTATGAAAGCTGTAAGACGACCTCTCATGTTGCCTGCGTGAAAAGGAGTTAGAAGTGCACTTACTTTGTTCGCAGCTGAAAGCAGCTGGAGACTGACTTCTTTCATCAACAGGTTCTTGTTTGGACTTTCGATAGCGACATTCTTGGATGCAGTAGGCCTTGTTTGCACACCTGTTCTTACACACTTTCTTTTTTTTCCAAAAAGGAGGTGGGGTGGGGTGGAGGGACTGTAAACAAAAAAGAGAAAGGGAGGCACCCTCCTGTGTGGTCCGTTTCCCGAATCAGACATTTCCTCACAATACTGCCAACTCAATCCTGTATTCTTGCTTCCAAATGCTGTACATTAAGACAAAAATATTTTTCCCTTTGCAATTCAGAGCTGGGTAGGCTCGGTGTGGAGGGCCAGTGGACTCTAATGCAAAAAGAGGAAGACAATTTTTTTTGCTGGCTGGGAGGAAACGTTTCTGACGAAAAATTAACTTCAATGTTTTCAACCCTTGTGAATTTCGTATCATGACATCTGCACACCACCGTCACGAAACATTTTAGCATCGAGCGGAAAAAGACAGTTCAATCCCCCCGCCCCCTTCCACGATTCGACCAACGCAGTTTCCGACAGGCTCGCACTTCCCAGCAAACAGCGAGCTGTTGGGAGAAGCAAATCGTACATCGTCATCCATCAATCGATCCACATTCATTTGTGTCATTTTCGTGTTTCTGGCAAATCGGGGGGGGAAGACACTGTGATGGGACGGGTAAAACATTCTGCAACAGGAGTTCGAGGAGCCCTGGCGGCTTCCAAAAAGCGCAGCGGTGCAGTTCTGCCGTGACGACGACTTTCCTTTTCCAACCGGAAACCAGGAAAGGGTCACGTGATCCACTCTTCCTTGCAACAAGCGGCCCCTGCGCTTCCGACTGCGTCGTGATCTACATCCAGTCCCAAACGACAAACTTTTGCATCCCCTGTCAAGACGGCACAAAACACTCCGCGGTGGGAAAAGATGATCGCGTCAGAATCCCGCTTCAAGGCCCTCGGGGAGTACGTGGTCCAGGCCAGCGTTACAACGCGTTAGGAGCGTTAAGACAAGGCAGCTTGGGGGTCGAAAGTTTGGAGAGTCGTCAAAAACGACTATATAACATTTTCGCTGCCCTCCTAATCGTTCATTCGTGAACGTCTGATAAAATTGGAACGATACAGAGAAGATTAGCATGGCCCCTGCGCAAGGATGACACGCTCGGTTCGAGAAAAGGTCCAATAGTTTTTTGCAGATTTTTTCTAGACACCCTTAGAATCTGATTCTGTGCAATTTCCTATCCTCTGCTGCTGTTCTGTACTCAGTTCCAACTTTTCTTGGCTGCTGGAGTCACAGCCCCAAGTTTCCTCAACTTAATGATGGCAGTGAATCGGATGCGCTGACCCCTGTTTGATTTCCAGTACAGGGCTGTTTATTTCTCCATTTCACGCAGCCCCAGCACTGGACTTCATCCACAACAATACCTTCACATATTTTCTCAAACACGTATATGTATCTTCCTTTTGCCTGGCTGTCTGGCCCAGGGATTTATTTATGGAAAATGTGTGTTTTGGAATCCCCTGCAGTTCGCATTTCCTGTTAGCGGTTGAGAATGGGCAGCATATATACATATATATATATCAGGATGGGTGGTGCTGGGCAGTGACATACTCTGTTGTGGTCAGATCAACATCCCCATGCAAGTGTTCTTTTCTCCAGCACCTTTTCTGCTGTTTTTTTCAGATGGGGTGAACTGTTGGCGTGTGAATGATTGGCTGGTTGGGATTGTGCAGGGTGGGGGGGAGGGGGGGTTGCTTGGGTTTCCTTTTTCAAGGGAATGCAGGAATGGGCAGGAAAAGGCCAGCGTCATATCGAAAGAAATGGTTTTCGCTGATTTAGATGTTGTTATTGTGCACACTGTGAAGTCATCATTGTGATTATATTTACATGTCCATTTGTGTCATATTGTTTTGATTTCGGACAAAAGCCTGCGCGATACAATCAATCAATCAATATTACATGCGTAGAAGCCCAGGCCTCTATTTCGATTTCTTATGAGAGGGGGTGATTTTGTTTTTTCTTTTTGAATGACAATCAGTGTTTGTAGATACGGACCGGTGTAATAACGCCTCTATTGCAACAACAAAAATTGTCCTAGATAAAGATCATACCAAACCAAAGAATACAATCCTTCAGAAACTCTTCCACACCCACATCAACGCCTTATCGACAGGAATAATAATCATCATCATAATAATAATAATAATCATCAATTCTCCTCCACAATGTAATATGATGTTTGCTTTTTTTGTTTGTTTTTTTTTTGCCTTATCGACAGGAACATTCTCGACCTGATTAATCGATTCATGACAGACGTCGATCATCACTAAACCCACTCCTTCACTAATCCTTGGCTCTGGGCAGCCAACATATAGTCGTGCACAACAAGAAAAAGTGAGAATTAGGATATTAGTTTTTGGAAGGCAGTGTATGTTGCACACGATTCACCTATATTCATATTTTCTAAAGTCGATCCATCAACGAACGTAGACGCCAGTCATACTGGACCAGTGAAAAAAAAAATAGCTGCAGCATGCACAGTTCTTTTCGCAATTACAACAATCAGACCAATATGCATGCATGCTGGTAGCTTTGCATACATATATTTCATGCCCATTTTGTCGAAATTAACAGGAAACTGTTTTTTCCCATCATCCTTCCCAGGAATCATGCATGAATATAGGTGGGCAGGTCTGTGTATCAATTTGCCACGATGTCAGTCAGTCATTCAGTCTCCACAGTCTTTCTAAGATGTATTGTTGTTTCCAATCCTCGCTGTCCCAAAATCCCTAAGTATAATTGGCGGCCAAAAAAAAAACACAAATCTGTAATTGAATATCAATTTACATGGCCCTGATGGGAGAGAAGGAAAAAAAGTCTGAAGAATTGTGCAAGGATTAAAACACATACGCCTATTCTTAAAATAAAGGTCAATTCCATCGAAGTCCGTGGAAGATCTGACCCTTGCTTTTCGGCCAGTCCCCATCAGACCTAATCAAATTTCGAAATGCAGGAAACAGAACTAGAAATGCAGAACAGAACAGAACTTTTTTTGAACAAAAAGTATTTATCAATGGATGCAGCAGTGTTGCTCACCCTCAGCTTCAGCAGCAAGAAAGTAAAATTTTCTTTTCTTTAAAAACATGTGACCACCACCCGATCAGATGGTGCCATATTATGAAAACTGTCAAGTGTTTTTTCATGCACTTTGAATTCCACCCTGCAACGGATTGAATGGATCCAAATTGTGGTACTGCAATGATCTGGGAGGAAAATTCTGATTGGACTTGGATGCATATTCTGTGGTTAGACTATTTTGTCCTACGGCGAGCAGTGCCCCTCATCCTACATTACTGTCAATCCAAAGTGTCTTTTGTCTTTTTTTTTTCCATTTTTCCCCTTTCATCCTCTTCTTGATACTGTTTAATCAGGCTTTTTTTCCTTTAAAATTCCTCCTTTTCCTTTCGCTTCAAACCCATACTCATCAATGAGAATCAATTCCTTTGCCCGATTATGTAAACCGTGTCACCATAATAAGCTCAAAACAGCTTCATTCCATAATTCAAGATCACAGCTCGCTGCACATGCCATGCTTGAAAATAGAAAACTCAAAGAGTCTGCTTCTGACCCCCTCCAGAACATGAAAAAAGCGACTTCTTTGGACGGCTTTTTTGGTGTCCAGCCAGACAGCAGGTCACATAAAGCCACCTGCAGAAATTTTATTTTCGGGGCTGGCAGGGATCCTGGTGCACTAATAAAGCAGGCCTGTTAAGAGGATTGATTGATTGATTTTATGTTGTCGTAATCATAGTTGGTACCAACTTTTTGAAGTTTGCTGAATTTAGTTGATGTTTGCACTTAAAGCCGACTGATGTTCTGGTGCTGCGGAGTTAAGTGTTGTTCATGTAGTGCCTGATCGATTGCTTCAAGGGAACGGGAGTTCCCATGGGTTAACCCTTCTGCAAAAGGATCTTTTCCCAGCCTGGGAAAAGATCAACTCAAAACATCCCTTCCAAAACATGTCAAAGAGAGATTATTGATAAAAAGCAAGCGAAAGGCACTGAAAAAAAATATTATTGGGAAGGGGTGGGGGGGATTTTCTTGTCCAAACACATACGTTGTTAAATCCTTAAAATTGGCAACCACAAGGTATTGAAAGATCTGGGTAGGGCAGGATTTTTTCCTAATCTCTATTGATTGGTAAAACATATCGAGCAACTGTGAAAATCCTCCCCCTCTCCCCCAAAAAGGACAATTTCTTCCATGGCGGGAAAAAAACCCACACCAACACAGAGGGCATTTTCTTATTTCATCAACAAACCAGGCCAGTTCCAACACGCAACCCCTCAAATTTGCATCAATTCACCGACCCTCTATCCCTCCCCCCAAAAAACCCAACATTTGTACAATTCTCCCCCTTTTCCTTGCAAAACCCCCCATTCCCCATAAAACCAACCCATTTAAAAAAACAACGTAAAAATTGGACCGACTCAACCTCTAGTTCTGTTCCGGATCACTACAGGCACACAATCGTCGAACGTGGCTCTCTTTCCATCCACAGGCCTTTGTGGAATCACCCCCGCTTCCGTTTTTTCCCACGAAGCAGGCTGCTGGTCTCTTAGGTTTGGGGGCTTTGCTGGTGACGTAATGGGGCTCCGAGTAGTCCCCATCCTCGTCGATTTCGCACGTGGCTTCGCAGCCGAAATGATCCCTGAGCGTGTTGCAGGAATTGATGGCGGGGAAGTGATCCGGACGGCAGGATTTCTGTTTCGACATGCAAGCGGTGTCGCAGTTTTCCCCGGCTTCTCCAGCGACGACCTGGATGTCTGACGGAAGAGGGGGGAGCTTGGGTCCGTTGCTCTGCCGAACAGAAAAGAGATTTAAAAATAAAAAAGAACAAAAATGGTGGGGAAAGAGACATAAAAGAAAGTTGTGAATAGAGTTGGAATTGAAACCACTTGAAATTTGTTTCTGGAAGGGGAAAAAAAACACAAAAAAGATGCAAGAAAATGGTTGAAGCGAGCGTTATGTTTTGATGAAGAGGGTGAACCTGTATACTTTCAAATTAAAACAAGTAATAAAAAATAATAATCATAATTTAGTCTTGCTTTTGATACTTTCAAAATGATTTTTTTTTAATTTATACTTTTTTGATTCATTTAATCTTATTTTCGATTATTTTTTTTAATTCATAATTTTTCCCTCCCCCCCAAAACTTTGAAACATCATCCTCTCCAAGACAAGCAAATTTGCACCTCGATCATTTTCCCAAGAAAAATCATCCGTAAAAAAAAAAGGGCAAAGAGAAATTGAAATTCAATTCAACAAAATGAAAAAACAAAAAAGGGAAAAATGCCGACACAGAATGCCTGGATTCCATCGCTTGTTACTAAAACGATCGATTACATCAAAAAAGCAACGAAAAAAAAAAGGAAAAAAAAAGGGGGGAAAAAACACTCACCAGAGGTCTGGCAGAGAAGGAAAAGCAGTGATGCCTTGGACCCAAATAGGCATTCTCGTGGACGGTGCTTCTTTTATGAGTTCGGCATTTCCCTCGGCAATACTCGTATTCGTCGGGCCAATGACCGGTTTCCTCATGTCCAAACGCTCTGAAGCAATATCATAATAATAAGAATAAAATGCGCAGTACAATTTGCATGCATGGGGCAAAATCAGGATGGTTCAGCCAAAAAAAAATGAGAAATGAGAAACTATTTTCAGGCGATGGAAAGAAAATTAACTGGAAAGCACACCCAGCTGTTTTTTATTGTTTTTTAGAATTCCGCAGCGAGCGATGGCCCCACATCACTCACACGAAATCAAACCACACTTTTTCCCTTTCTTGCTCTCTTTTATTTTTTCTTTAAAACCGATAAAAAAATGCTCTTTTGTTGGATTTGTAGTGGTTTTTTGGGGTTTTTTTCCAACACGTTCACACATTTAAAAAAAACCCAGCTGTTCGATGATTAAAATCGCCACAGCATATGTTGAAGAAACAAAAACGGTAATTTCCGAAATCCACCTGTAAACGTCGGAGGCGAGGCCTTGGGCGGGGTCGTTATCCGGGGAAAGGCAGCAGGAGACGCAGAATTCATAGGTCGAGCAACATTTGTCATGCAGTTCGCAAGTTTCACAAGAATGCTTCAGCCCTTCGCTGCAGCAGCCCGTTAGAGGATCCACTTGATTCAGTCCGCACACAGTGCCTCTGTCGTCGGTTACATACCACCTGTGCATGTTTTTTTGTTTTTTTCCAAAAAAAAAAAGGTAAGAAAGCTATAAACTGAAAAAAGGGAAAAAAAATTACCATCTGTGCACGGTTGAAAAAAAAATCCACGAAAGGTAAGAAAAGCTGATGAAAGGAGAAAAAAAAAATCGAAATATCGAAAGGGGAAGAAAAAAATGCTGAAGAAAATCGACGAGAATACTTTTTCTCATTGATGGCAAAAAGATTAACTCCAAATTGAATTGAACGAAAATAAAATAAAATATATATATATATATCCTGCAGCAAATGGCCTCTTTACTCCAACAAAAAATTGATGCCATTATGAAGAATCGAAATACTATAAAAATTGCATTCATCCATTAAAAAATAAAAATAAAAATTCTTTGCTTCAGCTCTTAGGGAAACATTTTTCATCTCGAAAAAGTAAGGGAAAAAATAAGTAATTATGTTGATATAAAAAAAATGGATTCGACCCCCCCCCCCAAAAAAAAGAAAAAAAAGAACTCGGTTTTTCTTTATGGTCACAGAACTTACATTCCTTGTTTGGTGTTTCGACATGATGCCACTCCAAACCCCCTGACCAAAAAAAACAAAAACAATTCTTAACAATGTTTTCAAGTTTAAAAAAAAAGTGGAAGGAAAAAATCTCGAGAAGAAACTTTCCACCCTTAGATACTAATATCGACATTTTTTTCTGTTCTTTGTTTTGCTATGTGATGAAAAAAAAAAATCACGCACTTACCCAAAAAAAAGCAAATTTTAGAATCTTTACATGGTATCTTTAATTTTAAAAACAAAGGGTTGAAAAAATAAACAGGTGCCTTGCAGAATTTGCATTTTTTTCGAGAACAGCCTTGACCAATGTGCTGTAGGACACAGTCTGACATCCAAACAACTCATCATTTTGGGAACAGCAGTTTATATCTTGTGGATATGTCAAAATAAACGTCAACTCACCTCTTCTTGACATCCCTGATGACGTCTTTGTCACGGATCCCCTCGACGAAAAAGTTCGCCACCAAAACGAAAGATATGAAAGTCCATAAGACTTTCGACATCTCGAGAAACACCCTCCGTGTCACTGTTTTTCTTGTTTCGTTTAACTTCTTTCGTTCCCGGAAAGATTTCCGACCACCTCAGGATCTCAGAAGACGTCGACGCGCGAAGTTTTGAAACGAAAAATCGAACCAAAAGGCGTCAACGTCTTTTTCTTTTTACTCTATTGTTGGAAACTTTTTTTCTCGATATTGCACGCAATACGCAATAACGATACGCCCCCACCGAATAATTCTCTTTTCGTTTTGGCGCTGGAAGAAAGCCTGTCACGTCTGCTCAAAACGAGATAATCCACATCGATCGTTCTGTCACTGTCGAGAAACGCAAATTCACAGAAATTTCAGCAACTCAGTGGGAAAATTTGGGCTTGTTTTATACTGAGTCCATGAAATTGCTGTGGAGAAACTGTACATTCCCCTGATCGAACGGATGTTGTTGTTTTTTTGACGACCTGGTGGAAATCCGTGCAAGAGAACGCGAGCTCTTCAGATTAACGAGTTAAGGGGCGATACCAATGGCGGCGATAACTGTTGGGGAAGGGGGCCTGGAGAAAGTCACCATCAAGACCGAAGAGGTATGCGTTTCAGTTCTATGGGCGACTGGCAAAATGGGCTGTCTATTCATCTTTTCTTTTTATTTTACCAGTGTTATTACCGCCTCGAAACGCACGATTGCGATTGGCTGTGGCAAAGCTTTGGATTTCTTGTTTTGTTGAGCTCTTGTTTCGCTTTTTGGGGTGGGTGGGTTAGTCATGTTATGAATGTTCTTAGTTGCTATTTTTGTATGCAGGGTGATTCTGCCGAAGTCTATTTGCACGGTGGTCATTTGACGTCATGGAAAACAGCTGCTGGCGATGTGGGGACCTCTATTTTGTTAAAGCAATATTCTTTTTTGTCATATTTTTCAAAATATTATTGTTTAGGGGATAATTTCCGAGGTGAGGGTTAAATACACGGAGGTAGTCCCAAGCGATTGTTTTGTTTTATTTTCCTGAAAGGGGGGGGGGGTCTGAACAAGAGTTGGATGCAACATGGATGAAGGTGCATAATTTTTTGGACATGGAAAAACGACCCTATTAGTTGACATTATTTCGATGTTTTTTTTGTTTTTTTTTTCTCGGCCAGATTGTGTAGGGTATTTTTTATTTTTGGGTTTTTTTCAATTTCAGGAATTGCTTTTCGTCAGCAAAGAGGCAATCTACAAGCCCCCAAAAGCGATCAGGTTGGGTTTTTTTTGTCAGCAAGTTCGACTTCCTGATTTTCATATGAGCCAAATTAAACAAAGAAACGAGAGAAAGAAAAAGGAAAAAAGAGTGTAAAAAAGTAAATAATTTGATATCAACTGTAGGGGTGCTTTTCGTTTGATTTCTTTGGTGGATTTAGGGTTTCATTAGTCATCTTTCCCACTGTTTCTTTTTCCTTTTTTTTTTTGCTATTGATTTGTGTAACAGAACATGCGGCTGCTGAATTTCCATTTGTTGCAAACGATTGAAAAAAAAATTGAAAAGAAAAGGAAATATTTTCGTTTTTTGTTTTTTTTCCTCCTTCAATGCATTTTGTGTGCAACTTCGGCAGGGGTGGGGTTCCGGTTTGCTTTCCACAGTTTGCCGACATGGGCCCCATCAACCAGCACGGATTTGCCAGAAATTCCACATTCGCTGTTGAAGCTTCGACGCCCGACTCCGTCACATTGGTGTGGCAAGGATTTCCCTAAATCCGAAAGACTCGTCTTTTGTTTTCGTACGTTTCCCCCCCCCCCCCCAAAAAAAAAACCTCAAAACATCCGGGGGAATTCTTTATTGCTTCTCATGCTCGTTCGTTTCCCTGCTGTTTTATCGTTTCATTCAACTCATTTTTTGAGAGAGAATTATTTTAAAACTAATAAAATAATACTCCTTTTTTTTTCGAATTTCGATTTTCAGGTATTCAAGCCGTCGGAAGCCCATCTCGAAATTTACCCCCACCCTTTCGAGCTGAGAATCGAAGTTTCCATCGCTCCGAGAACCCTTTCACAGAAAATGACCGTCAAGAACTTGGGAAGCTCCGACATGGCTTTCACCTGTGCCTTGCACACTTACTACAGAGTTGGAAATATCAACCAAGCCAAGGTGTATATCCCCACCGGCCAGGGAAATTTGGAGCACTTAGACAGCACGGATGGAAGGGCCAGAAAACAGTCAGACAGCAACTGCGTGGATTTCACGGAGGAGGTCGACAGAATTTACCTCAAAACCAGTGATGCTATCAAGGTAACTCCATCGGCTTTTTTTTCTTTTTTCTTCTTCTTCTTTTTTTTAATAGTAAATCGACCGATACCAGTCAAATGGCAGCTTTTTCTCTCTCGAAAATTAAAAATGCTTTTTTTTTCTTGAAACAATAAACATGCTCCAAAAATGTTGCAGCTTAGCACTACAATGTGTATCGTTGCTTTACAAATGGCTTCACATATATTATGTCACGTAATATTAATATTATTAATTGAAAACAAAAACTCGGATTCCTTTTCTTTTCATCGAGAAAAGTGATCATCAAGGGTGAAAAAGGTGACCTGCCCTGTGTTTTGGTAACAAGATTGTGGATGGAGCGAATGGTCGGGGAATCGGCTTGGAAAAATCCGGGTTTCCAGACGCCGTCGTTTGGAATCCGTGGATAGAGAAGGCCAAAGCCACTGGGGACCTCGGCGACGAAGAATACAAAGAAATGCTGTGCGTGGAGCCGGCAGTGGCGGCCTCCGGACCGATAGTTTTGCCTGCTGGTGAAACTTGGTGTGGAACCCAAGAGCTGACGTTGGCAGGGGGGAAAAACCCACATGTGAAACAGTGATTGTCATTTTTTTTTGGCATATCAGCTGCGATCCACCATGATTTTCCACCTGCCAAGGCGTGAGGATTGGTTTTTTTAATGGCCTGGTGTTTTTGATCTTTGCTGCTTTGGTACTGCCCTGAGAATTGCGCCAACTTTTTGCATCAGTGGGGTTGAATGCTCTGGGTTGAGGTTTTTTTCTCCCTGTTTTGGGTTGGGAAATATCTGTTGTGGAAACAATGGAAATCATGCTGTGTTGTGTTGAGTTGTCTTGACACCAATTCACTTTTATGGGAGGTGTTTTGTTGTTTGTTTTTGGAGGACGTTCCAAAACGAATTCACCCAGTGTGCATGAAGTTCTGTGGAGTGATCTGACACTGGCTGTGGCCGATACCAACGAGCAGAAATTGTAAAGTCGAAATGAAAACAAAGAAAGTTCCCCGGCGACTCCTTTCGTTTCATTGGATCATCCCTTTGATTTGCGAAACCAAGAAATCTTCATATTTCTGACGGTCCGACCTGCACCACCACCCAAGAAATCACAGACAATTCTGAGGGAAGGAGAAAAGGAGGGAAAAAGCCACCTAAAAATCGAAACTTGCGTCGGTGGCCGACCCAAGAAAGCATAATTTGTGTTCAATCAACCAATCAATCAATAATCACAACCCACAGCAAAAGAGAGCCATCACCATGGTAGATGGTTACCTTTTGCTGTGGATCGTAATTATTGATTCATTCGTTCATTGAAACAGCGACTGGTGTAGGCGATCAGATGAGCAGAGAAATCGTTGAAAAAAGAAGAAAACCATGATATGATATATGTTTGAACCTGGGAACGGAGGTGTGCTCCGAAAAACAAAAGCAGTCCTTACCTTGTCCTTGCGTCAATTCCCTCCATTATTTGTGTCTGTCTTTTTCCTTCCACCAGTTGCTCCGAGACGAGACGGCTGACACCCTTGGCCCAGTCTCCAAACACCATCATGGTTTTCCCCCCTGGCTTGGTCACTTCTCCGACAAATCGAACTGGCTTCTTGGAAAACCCAGCCCGTCTACCAAACCTGTTCTCACCTAAACACCAACACGCTCGCGTTCGAATCACCATCGTGGCTAGCTGTGATTGATGGAAAAAGAAGGACGGCGGTGGTTTGGAGTTGAAAATAGGGCGTTCATCTCGGTTTTCTGGTGTTGCTGAAAAAAGTAAAAACGAGTGTCGTTCCTACCTACTTTTTCTCAAATGTTGATGGCTGCTCTGACACTTGCGGACAAACTCGCCGTTGCAACAAGACGAGTCGATCGAGGGGGCAGATGGCGGCTGCCATCGTGGGCATCGAGGCCCCTGAGCGCTGTTGAGTATGTAGAAAGGAGACAGTTTCGGAGAAGTTGGGTTGGGCACATACGCTTCAGCATTTTCGCTCACGTCGGTGAGGCTTTCTGGGTTTAATTCGACCGGGTCCTCGTTGCTTGGATTTATGCAGGTCGTCAATGGGAAAGGGCTTCCGGTGATATCAACGCCATTCAGCGTCAGGCGAAGCTTGTGGTTTCCAATCGATCGTGTTCTGTTGGAAACACAGTATTTCATGGGGTTAATTTGGTGCCGACTTGTGGACAAAGCCGCAAGCATACTTTGGCAGCGGGTGAGTGTGGAGGAATATTCCTCAGGCTCTCTTCGTTGTTATTTTCAAGCATTTGAAGTACGGACCTGTAAGAAATCGTGTAGAGTTTGATATTGGGCTGATGCCTGTTGGCGGGCATCCGTTTTTTCCTCTCCGATCCCGTGGACTCAAACCAGCTTTGGAACGACTCGATCCTTTCACCGATCGTGGCCACGCCGCCGGGCAGGTCCCTTCCATCGATCACTTGGGTCAACGACACTTGGAGCTCCTGCGCCCCATTGGAATACTTGCTCGTGTGCATCTTAAACTGTTGCCCCTTATTCTTGTCGAAAAAGCTGTCACCAGTGTCGAAAGGATCTACAAAAGGCTTGTACGAGCCAGGCTGCCATTCGCCGTCAACGCTTGCTTTGCTTGATCGAGGCCCCGCCGACGCAGGGCGTGTGATTCTTTTCCTTCCGGCCACGTTGCTGCTCACCATTTCATCAGGAAAGGGATCCAGTGAACGATAATTCCCCCACTGGTCGGCGATCATTACCGTGACGACCCCTACCATTCGTGGCGGGGACCCCAACAGGCCCGCACCACCAACGATGCAACTCGTCGGGAAGGGATCTCCAGGAATTACGTTCACGTTGCTCTTGAAAAACAATTTTGCCTGGCGCATGTCCGGGTTCTTGTAGGTGCATTTCAAGGTGTAGGAGCCGGCCACTGTCACTCTGTACTCAGCCTTGTAGCACCCGTTCCCCAACGAGGTCGCCGTTCCGTGCGTATCGGTTCTCTGCTGCCCCATATTTTGCTCATCCTCCCTCCCTGTGTTTCCATCCAATTCCTCCATATAACTCTTAGGACTCAACGTGACAAAGAATCTATCGCCCCCAAAATGGCGTTCGTTTCCGAATGCGTCGCACGCTTGAATGTAGAACGCCATAGCCCTCCCAGCAGTTCCCTTCGTTGTGGCGTCGCCGGTCACTTTACACATGGTTGGATCCACCAGAGTAGGATATACATGAGTCTTGAAAGCTAAGCTGGGGGCTTCTTTGCCGTTTATTTTTACTTCCCCAATATAGGTCCCAGCGCATGTCGCCAAGAATGTGACCAGGTATCTACCATCCTCCAGGTCTGCAACATTGACCGGCAAGAGGATGTCAGAATCCTGGGTAGGGTGCACGAACTCCTTGTAAATTTCCACCTCCACAGAGTCTTTTCCCTCCTTCAAAGCATTTCCTGATCGGTCCGCACCCTGACCAACAAACCACGGTAAACAAACAAACAAACAAACAAACAGCCAATCAAACAAGCGCACTCTTGACTATGGGAATTTCCCATTGGGAAATGCATCATTGTCGATATTGGGGATAAAATCTTCACCTGGAGAACAGCGTGGGCAAGCTCCCCAGCCACAGCATATCGCATCCCGTACCCATACATGACCGACTCGTCTTTGTCGATCGTGCTAGGCGAAACGTGCACCGTCTCGTCAGCAGGAGAGATGTCTTGGCCATTGTGCATGATAGTCCAGGCGTATTCTCCCGCTACCGTGGGTGAGTATGTGACCTGGTATGTACCATCCCTGTTATCGACCACCGTCGCAGGGAACATATTGTGCTCCACGAGATCAAGCCCTTTGCACGCCGTCTCATACGATTCCGTATCGTATCTGTTTGCAAGGCTTTGCGAATAATAGTCACTCAACAGATCATCTTCCTCTTCGTAGCTAAAATTGCTGAGTTGGTCTCGCATCTCTTGGAGCTTAGCTCGAAAAAGTGAGTGCGCGACGTCTGCATTCCCAGGGCAAGGTTCCTGGCCGCTGGCGACAGTGTTCTCAGAGTTCCAGTCGTTTGGCAAGTGATCCCTGAACATCTCGAGTACACGCAACGACACTCGTCCCATAGTGCGGCTTCTACCCACGCCGGCTCTCATTCGTGCCCTTCGCTCCTCAACTGCTTTTTGTTGAATCGCTTCCACTTCGGCTTCAGAGAGCAACTCTGTGCATTCCCGCAGTGTCCTCACCCTAAATCACCATCGCTGTTTCACGCTTGGCACCATACAGGTGCTTATTGGACAAAATGAGAAACCCGTGAAGACCCTCACCTGCACGATGTTCCCAACTTCAGCGTCAACGTGACCTCAAACGTATCCCCTCCTCCCGTCATGGGGTCATTAGACTTGTCCAGAGCCAAGAGCTTCAGCGTCGTTACTTGATTGGCCACCGCTTGCCGGAATCCCAAGCCGAGCATAGCCACGTGGCTTTGAATAGTCCTTGCATTCTTGATGAAAACACTGTATGGGCTCCCAGCAATCAGACGCCGATTGAGAAGCACATGTATGTGGTACCTACGTAGAAAAAATCCCAACATTGGTTGAGGACTGGGAGACAGTTGTTGAGGCTTTAAATGGTGTGAGAGGTTGAGTGCCATTCTGCCCCCGCACTGGTATCTTCCTAAGGGAATTTTTATCTACCTGCCTGATTTGATCGCCCTGTAGCTGACAGCATAGGTACCATCTTCGTTGTCGTGAACTGTCCCTGGCACAAAGCCAGGTCCAACGAGCTCCACTTGGAAATGTTCACCTCCCTTCCGAAGGCGATTTCCAAATATGTCGGCAGAGAAAATTTCGAAGTGGGCCGTGACACCTGCTTCGCTCCCATCAAGACCATCGCCTGGGGAGCAAGCGAGCCGTGAAAATGCAACGAGACTTTCAGGGGCAAAAACATTTCGGCTGTAAAACATCAAGCTAATCATCCTATTTCCCCAAAAGTCTGAAGAACTAGAAAGACTCTGACAAACTGTGCCACACATGTTTCTCCCCGTACCTTCAACCCAGCACAGCCGAGGGTCGCAGCCTGCTGGCATAACGCTGGTGGAAAGAGGTGTGGTTGCGATTGGACTCCCATCCAGTGTCACATGAGCATCAAATAAAGAAACTCGTTTCGACTGCCAGGACACGATGTAGGTGCCATCACCTGTAGACCACAATCGTCGTGATGATAGAATTCCAATACCATTCATTCGTGCTCACAATTGATTAATTTGCCCATTGCAGGCTTGCCTTTGTCAGAAATCTTCGCTTGGATGGATCTCTCGACTTTCTCCATGATCGAAGCTGTGGGTTCAGTTGACTTCACTAGCTTAGCTGAATTGCTAGTGTTGTCCCGGACGACCATGCTGGACAAGCTTTTGTCCATTTCCTTCACTCGAACCGTACACCGCACGTCATGGCCGCCACAAACCCGCCTGTGGAATATTCAAAACCCCATCAAGAACGCATGCAGCTATTCCCTTTGGGGAAACAAAATTCAACAGTATCCCTGAAACAGGTTGCTCTGAGCAGAAATATGTTCTTGTGTTATGGTATACGAAATAAACGCACCTGTTCCCACAGCGATCGAACGACAGCACCACAAATGTTACCCAGTGGCCTGCTATTGCTTCTAGGGGAGCCCCATTTCTGTATCCCTCTAGTCCTAGATCTTCAGTTACACAGTTGGAAGCGTACGCCGGGCCTGGTTTTATTCTTGCCATCAGGGAAGAGCAAAGAGGGCAAGGGATAAAGTTCTCTGAATTGATGGGAGATTCGGCCTTGACGAAGGCGCGATAGAGCCCAGCCGACTCCGCTGTGAATGTGCCTGTTAAATAATCCCGAATTGAGACCTGCCACACAAGAATGAAACCCATTCTTTACGCGTTGGGGTTTATGTTTCATTGCATGGGTTTCTGTTTCACAACGTAATTTGATGTTTGTTTGTTTGTTCTCATTGTATGGACTTTTTATTGATCTTTTGTGTGTAATTTATGTTTGTTTGTTGTTTTGTGTGTGCGTGTGGATGCGCTTCTCATTGATCGCCTTAAAAGGATGGAGGTGGTTTCCACGAACGTAATAGTTGGCTTCGGGGAATACCTGTGTAGATTCCGTCGCCATTGTCTCTAAAATTCAAAGGGACCAACGACTTGTCCTTCGCCCGCCTCATGGCCCCCGTAAATGAACGCCCACCCGTCCCAATGTTATTGCAATATGCATCCCTAGCCTGCAAGTCGAAGGAGGTCGGCTCTCCAGCTGCGGACTCCAAAGTTCCATTGAATAGAATGATCGATTGCTTGGCGCTCAGGTCTCCTGGGTCGATAAAAAGGTGGTAGGGGCATTCTGCAAGGATTTCGTCGTTGAGGATAATAAATATGTCATACCTGCAAACAGTCGTTGCTCAGTGTTAGTTGATGGTATCTTGTGTGAACATATTATTTTCTGCATATTATTATTGTGATTGCTTCAACAACAAAAAACACAAAATGAAAGAAACGCTACCTACCATCCTGCGCATGTTGGAAAGTAGGTTACAGTGTAGGAACCGTCCTCCAAATCTTCCACGTGGGCCCATTTCATCTCCGAGGGTCCGTTGAACTCCACCGTAAAAGTGTCCCCACCCTTCTTGCGTTTGTTCCCTCCTTGATCTCTCGCTACAATCGTGAACACTCCTTGCTTGCCAGCGATTCCTTTGCTCAGTCCATGGTCCCTTGCGATCGTGAACTTGGGGTGAGTTTTACAAGGAGAAACATCGACCTATTGAATACAACAGCCCTGGAGTTCAAAGAGTCACGACCACGGACACATTTTGAAAACACCAAAAGAGCGCGGAGTTTAGCCTCGAAACCTGAGCCGTACCGTGAAAGGTGTGTTGGGGATGCGTTTTTTCCTGCAGGAAAGCGCTATGTGGTATCTTCCACTTATATACATCCTGAACTCCAGTTTGAACACCCTCCCATGTTCTACCATCGAAACGTTCACTTCCGAGTTGGCAGGACCTGATCGGATGGTGAAGTCAATCTCTTGCTCCCCAACGGGCTTCATCAAGTCGTCGGCATTAACGATTCTCACATACACCGCCCCTTTTATCCCTGTTATCATCTTCTTTACTACTCGGCCGTCGATTTCACACTTCGGAGCCATCAACGACCTGGCCATCAGCATGTCCCACTGAAAGCAAGGAACACAGAACATTTTTTTCACATCTCAAAAAACACATGCATGCTTTTGTGAACGTTTCCTCATCAAGTTTTTAAATTCCTCCCTGAATTGAGTTTTGCTCTCTCCCTCGTTGAGGAATTTGAGTAGCACCTGTCGACTCAAGTAGTGATCAGCTCCCCCTGGGGTTGGTGGCGCTGAAACTGAATGTCGTCGGAAAGTGTTCACAGCATTTACTTTCAGCCTTGATGCGCCGCCCCACAAGCCTCTGTACTGATGACCGGAATGAGCACCATTGGGGGTGGAAGGGGCACTGATAAACGAAAAACGAAACACCACACCCACCGTTCTTTAATCAACCAATCAACAGTACATACCGTTTTTTGTGTTGGAGAAAGTTGACAGCGCTGTCGAGCCAATATTATAGCTGAGCCAAATTCGAGCGATAAAGCTGTGAGCCAACTGAATAGCACCGCTGCCTAAAGTCTGGAGTACTTCTCGACGAGCGCCGCCGCCTTTGCGAAGTCGATTCACACCTGTCCATCACGCTCCCACGCCTGGTGGCCCCATAAGTTCGACCGTGCCCGAGCTTCTCGATGAGGCTTCGAAGGAGTGCATCTTGCCCTGGCCTTTTTGGTTGCGCTCGATGAGAAGATGTCGCAGATTGGAAGGATCTGGGAGACGTCGCCGCCGAATCGTCCCCCGAACATTCGCCATTTGAATGTCTTCCTCCTTCGATATCTGCCACGGAAGCTAACTGGGACAAAGGCTTGATCACTTTTTGTTTCTCTGAGCCATCCACACAAAGCATCGACATGGCCCTCCGCCGCGCAGGCGTCGGTTGCGACACATTTTTCTTCTCGCGTTCTTGGGCTTCATGAAAAGAGACCTGCAGCCGCCTTTTTCCCCTTTCTGTGTTTTTACACGAAGTGATATCGCTTGAATGAAGGCGATGTTTTCCTGATAAATGGCTCATGTTGATCGCACGCGATCTACTGACGTCTGCAGTGAAGGCGGGACGTCGCCCTCTGACCCACCACCTGGGAACGGTGTTCTCAGTTGTCTATCACGTTGGCCGCGCTTGCAAGCTTCGGATCGACGGACGGTTGACTGGATAGACTGACTTTGACTGTTGCTCGCTCCTTTCTGGCGCTCAGGTGCTGCCTCTTCCAGAAGTAAAAGACAGGGCCGCCAGGAGCTCGACAAATCGCTCCCACAGTGTTCGATGACTGATCTGTCTCCATGTCGGGCAAGAAAATATGTTTTTGTGCAGGACAGTTGCTGCCCGAATCCTTGGGATCCATGGAACTGAGCTTGCGTGTGGTTCGCGCTGTCTGTCGTTTTGTTTGTGTTTTGTCTTTCGTGAAAGATAGCATGTGGCTGAGTTACTGTTTAGTTCACCACGTGCTCCCTCAGGCTGTTTGGATTTTGGTTAAAGTTTGCACGTTTGCAGCCCTCGTTTCCTAGTCCGCAATGATGAAACTCTGCGCCTCCAGTTCACAAATTTGCCTCTCAGCAATACCTATCTTAAGATAGGTATTAGATAGGAAAGATAGGAAAGCTTTCCTATCTTTGTGGGAAGGGGTTCCAGAAGGAAAGTATTGGAAGAATCAAGTTGGCTAGAGAGGAACATTTCTTTTCGTGCGTTTCATCTGTTGGTCGAATATTGGTGAATTCCTTCCCTGTCTTGGTTTCGCCCTCCCTCCGAGCTCAACATTCAGTGTTGCTCTAGCTTGATAAGAAAAAACGGAGAAGGAAGTGGTAATAACACAAAAAAATACCCACAATAATTCAAAAAATGTAACATTGAAATTCACAGAAGTTTTTATATTTGGATCAGTGTGATAGTTTGAAACCTTTTCAAAAGAATGGCAAACATGAAGCCAAAACAGTCAGGCCGCACAGGACTGAGAGGTCAGCACCCCGAAGGAACTGGTTCTCAATGGACCATTCTGGTGTTGGTGAAAAAAATTTTGTTTCCCTGCACAAAAAAAGCGCGAAAACATTCTCCTTTCAACGGCTCAAGTGTTATTAGAATCATTAGAAGTGCGACATTCCCCATTAAAAATATCAACAAAGAATGAACAAAACAAAACGTGTTTGTTGCAGCAAAAAACACCCACTCGAGGGGGTCACCCCCTTCAACGGTTGAAGGCCGCAATGGGCGGCAACTTCTTTTTCCTTCAACTTGTTTCTGGCTAAAGAATCGTATGTTTTTCTTTCAACACCGAGGGAATCCGGTACTACCGTACTACCCTATCCGGTACTACCCTAGTAGGGGGCTTTCAAAACCACCCTGGCGCCTTGCTTTTTGGCACGGATAACCCGACAGGAAAAAGAAATCATGCCAGGTCTAAAAAAGTTATATGCAAATTAAATCCTTAGTTTGCTTCTTTTCCTTCCCGAAACCCAATAATATGTTGAATGCATTACGCTTGCTTTGATCGTTCGTTCAAACAAATAATAAATTCTGTCCCAATAATACTCACGTTTCGTCAGCCTTGCGATATGTAAGCCTGTTAGGCATGTCAGACCTGTGGTTGATCTTAGCTTAGTTGGCAATAGTGGAGCTGTGAATTCGGCTAGATTGACGATACTGGGGGGACACTCTACAAGAATAGTTAGTCCCATGCACTTGGTTACTTGCATGTTGTTTTTCCCTCCCGCCCACCTCTCTTTTTGACAATATTATTGCGTTTTATATTGTTGTATTGAAGGGTATAGAGAAATTCATCTGGTTTATGTGAATGGGTGATAAGATTTTAAAAGAACCTTAGGTTATTTTTTGAAGTGCTCTGGACAGTTCTTCCTTGGTTATCCCTGTTGTGTTGGTGTTCCGTACAAAGGCTCGATTGATTACATCAGTCGTGCCAGAAACTGGAATAGGACTTAAGGGGCTATTGCTGTATGAACAATATCCGTTTCAAGGCTTTTAACTCACAAGGTGTAAGACACATACGGTCTCACATAGGCGGGTGCGAAGTCGGGGGCGTAAGCGCACCCGAGCGTGCCGGCCCCCGCGGATCTCTGTGACCACCGACCTGATCCGAACGCGATCAGCAGATGTGGACGAACTCACAGAATATTGGTAAATTCTACGCTCTGTTGTGAAGAGCTTAGTATGCTGTTTTTAGGGTTGGAAAACATTCCACCCTGGCTGACCCTGATGACCTGACAATGTCAGACTGACATGCATAACGCATCGCGATCCACCTACTACGTGTGCTTTGATTAGCAAATTACCATCTTTGATCTCCCAGTGAAGCACCATTGTCATCCAGCCAAGGCAGGAACAAATTCCCACAAGAGCATGGGTGGTTGAATTTTTGAGAGTGTTAAGGGAAATCCTGGGGAACGCGTGCGACATTCCACAACAACCCCCGTTGTGTCATTATTTCAAGGATACAGTGATAAAATTTTGGTGGTTCATGTGGAATGATGAATTGGATCCCCACCAACCCAATCTTTCAAGAATGGATAAAGCCACCAGTGTTCCTCAAATTCAATACCACTGAAACACGGCAGGACCTGATTCTGCATTTTTTTTTTTTCCCATTCAGCTCCAATCCAACATCGAACACAACAGTCTCTTATCCAGTCTTTTTTGTTCTATTTCCGAACCCAGCAACATATGAACCACCTCTTGTTCGCTCGTCCCTGTGGGTGTCAAGTTTTGCCCAGGACTCAAAAGATCCACATAAACACATTTCCTTGACAGAATTTTGCAAGGCGATCCGTTACATGTGCTATACCCCTACCAACTGAGGTTCAACAACAATCGAACGCAGAACTCTTTTTCCTCCCCCCCCCAAAAAAAACATCCATGCAGATCTGAATCATCATCTAATCCTATTTTGCCAAATACAGCAGCAAATCAAATTTCCCCCCCCCCATGTCTACAATGCCATTCTTTTCGACCGATGACCTGTACAGGCGATCCCAGCTCAGCTTCCAGCAGTATTCGATGCATAAAATTGGTTGGGGTAGGAACTTTCTCCAAGCTTGTCCAGTTTCTTTTCGTTTGGCAGCTCATCCCACCACGCACCGAAATCTTTCAAATCAGCCTTGCTTCCCCCAGCTCGCTCCCTGGCAAAAACATCATCCGGCGGCCCCAACAGATCCAACAGCGACAACGCCTGATAATCTCTCCCCTTGCAATCCAAATAAGCAACCCTCCTGGTCATTTTGCCATGGAACGCAACCCCCAAGCATTCGGGATACTCCGCAATATCCTTGTTGGTTTTCTTCAAAACGTCCCGAATGAAATCTATTTTTTCCACCGTTTGGTTGATGTCCCTGTTCAACAGCCGCCCCCCATCTCTCATCAATGCCAGAAACTGGAGGGCCGAAAACCCTTTCTGCATGATTCTATTGTATTTGTCTCGATAACTACCCAATGCGTTCCGAATGCATCCGGGGTGGTTGACCAGCCAATCGTGAAAGATGGTTTCCCTAGCCACCCCCACCTCCACCAGAAATTTGATTTTGGGCAAAACGGAGTTGGCGAAAGATTTCCCAAACATGGACGGGTCTTTGTCGAACATTTGGACCACCTCTTCTTTAGTCATCCCTTCCTCCAGGTAGCGGTTGAACCGAGGTCCCACCATTTTCCCAAAGTTGTAAGCCAGCAAATGAGGGTGCCTGGTTATCATGGAGATGAACTGTTTTCTTTTGAACCCCAGGTTCACGAAGTACTCCAGCCGGACCTGGAAAGCTGCCTGGTTCAATCTGATCAATCCCCAGGAGTCCCTCATCAGGAAACTCCGGAGCTGCTCGCTGGTCATGTCCAACTCCGTTTTCAGAAGGTTCCAGCCCCTCTCAATCCGTTCCTTGTCTTGCAGCATGATGGGGGAGTTCTTGAACAGAACCCTCCTCAGCTCACGCGGGTTGAATCCGAGCCCTTGGAGCGTTTCTATGGATTTCACCGCGATTTCCGACTTCAAGGCTTCGCCGCGCAAGAGCGGTTCGGCGTTCGGCGTGAATTGCCCCAGTTTTTTGGAAAATTGTTGGATCTCTCCATCAGATAAGTCTAGCTTGGATGCCACGCTTACCTTCATTGACTGCGCAGTATCGAACGCGAAACTCCGAGCGACCCCTTGTCGAACGGACCTAAACACATACTTCGAGAGGGAGGGAACGAACAACCCCATTGGCTGGCCCGGAACAAGGGGAATCTCGAAAACGAATAGTGAGGGCTGAACAGGGGTTGCTCGGGCTGTTCGCTCATCCAACAGAGAGAGCTTGGCGAACGAAAACGAGGAAACACTTTTCCTGAAATCGTGCCCTCACGATTCCATTGCGCCAGTAATGTCAAAAAACCTCACACTTTAATTTCTCGCGACACGTATTTCTGGCAATCCAGCGCTCCCCCGTCGAGTTGTGCTCGTTTTCTAAATGCTTGGTCGGGAGGGTGCTCTGGAAGCGGTTCGATGGCGTTTGCTGTCAGTGGCGGCGCCGCCACCGCCTGGCAACGATATCTCGGAGTCTCTCTTCGACTGTTGTCCACTGGAAGCGTGAAACCGCCGTCACCCCACGCTCACGTCGCCGGGAAAGTCGCGGTGAGGAAGGTGTTGGATCACCTCGGGATCGGTGATGACCAGATGGAAGCGTTCTTCAGAAGGATCGCCGTGCTTCACCGAGATCCGGCGCGTTTTTTGGATCCATCGTACAACGCCAAAATTTGGCCCGCATTGGACCACCTAGAGAGTCTCGGGCTGGACGCGAAGGAAAGGAAAAGGGTCGTGCTGGATTACCCCAAGATCTTCTATTTATCGACGGATATGTTCCTCTGGAAAACGCAGTGGTTCAGCGAGAAGCTGGGGATGAGCAAGGAGGAGGTGAAAGCGTTCGTGGTGGGCTTCCCCAAGGTTTTCGACTGTTCGATCAAAAACAAGCTGCGTGCTTTGATGGATATGTTCGAGAAAAGGGGGTTCTCCGGCGAGGATCTCAGGGAGGTGCTGAAAAGATCGCCGTGGTCGGTTTCTTTGTCCTTGGAGGAGGCTTGGGATCCTATCCTGGAGGCCCATGACAGACTGGGGCTGCCAAAAGAGGACCAAGTGGTTTCCATAGGGAAATCTCCGCTGCTCTTCACCCCGGACTACATCAAGCAGTCCACTGCCAAACTGAAATGGCTCCGGGACGAGGTTGGGGTGGATAAAGACATTCTCTACAAGAAAATCGTGGGCAGACAGAGCAACCACCTCCACACATCCAGCTTGAAGGGCATGCAAGAGGTGTTTGACTACTTCCGGAAGCAAGGGTACGATCGGAAGGAAATTCTGCACATGGTGACTAAGGACATCCGCTTGTTCGGCACGAAGCTGGCTGTGGTAAAGGAGAAGGAGGGGTTCCTCAACCGCGTTCTGGGTAAAAAATTGAACGATCCTAGGCATTTACGGTGCAACATGGAGAACAAGATGCTGACCAGGGTGGCGTTTCTGAGACATAGGAAAGTGGATGCGAGGGCATGCACGTTGAGAATGATATTGAGCAGAAACAACGAAGAGTTTTCCATGATTACGGCCCATGCCAGTTTGAAGGATTTCCAGGCATACGCGGAGTGGTTTGGCAAGATGTCCAAGGACGAAAAAATGGAGAGGATTCTGAGCAACGAATGCACCCCGGAGAAGGAGAGTGGTTGAAATGGATGGAAAAAATGGGTTCGCTGATGTTGTGGCGTGGAAAAAAATTGAAATGATACTCGAATCTGTGGAGCAGACGACAGAAAGACTAATGTTGGTTTCTGCCACAGCCTGGGAGCAGCACCAGCACGATGTGTGTTTCATTAGGGCCATTTTCTGGGAGAGGTTGGATGCATGTATGTTTCAATGATAATCGCCACTTCCCCATTTGGTCCAGGCTACCGCTGCACTGGACTCGACTCAGAATCGTTTGGTTGAATGCCACCACCATTCTTTCTGTGCTATGAAATGTGTATTGCTTCGTGGCTTCACTAGGTAGATTGTCTGACAATGGTACTTAGGGCAAGTGGTTTTTTCATTCCGCCGAAGCTTGGTGATTCATTCGGATCGCTGAGGTGGCTGGGTGGTCCAGCGAAGATAAACAAGAATTGTTTATTGTTTTTAATTCTAGAGACGATCATTTTCGAAATGCCTTTGTTTTTGTGAAGTCAATAAGCAGCATTCCTAAGCTTCTGCCCTCCTGTTTCTAGTCACCTGAATTATATCGGTTCATGTTTCTTCGGAGTGAAACGAAAAATATTGCATTCCACATGGTTCTACGCCCCAAGTAAGCGTAATTGCAACATATATAACACCACAAAAATCTGTGGATTTCATTATGCATGCATGCGAACTTGGAAGGGCTGCAAAAACGTCTCATCGAGATGCTCCATTCAAAAAGCTGTAATCAACTAAACACCAGACGACAACTGAAACCCCATGCATGGCTGAACCAACCCTAACGAATCTCGATCCGTACCTGGAGAAAAGACGACCCCACCTAGAGCAACCACTAAGTCTAAGCCACCCAGCCATCAAAACAAGCAAATCACCTGTTCCTATCCAGAATCCCCCACCAAGATAACGTCAACCAGAACCAAACAATTGCCAGACCCGCCCATCAAGAAGCCCCCCTCCCGAGAGAATGAATGCTGGGGCGAGGTAGCACCTCCCCCCCCCCCAGAAAAGAGAGTGATCTCCACATATCGATTTCTGGCTTGTGTGTCTTTTTTAATCCCAGGAAAAACATCCTGCTGGACATTTTGCACTTCTTGAAAGCTCACTGCAACCCCCCCCCCCCCCCCCCCCAAACAAGAAAAAAATCAATTTCCCCCTCCAATTTTGGGGACACACACTTTCGACACGCTCATTGTCTGAACAACTGTTCTCTTTCAATTCATCTTTCCCAGCTATATGCTGCTCAGTTCGCACCTGCAGCTAGATTTCAAAAGATGAGTAGAATCTCCTTTTTTTTCTTCCCCCTTTCTGTTTTTGTTTTCTTTTTCTCCCCCCCCCCTCCCTTCTACATATCTCTCTTCCCTCCCTTGACAATCCCCTGGCTGTTGTGTTTCTTTTCCCTTTTACTTTTTTATGTTTTCCTTTTCTTTCTTCTCATGGGGTTCACTGTTGTGTTTTTTTTGTTTTTTGTTTTTTTTTCCTTGGTTGGCGCTGGATTTAGACCGCTGGGTAACAAAGAGACGAAAAAAAACACATCTAGATGTCATCCACATCATCGAAATCGAAAACGTCTTCGTTGTCGTCCGCATCTTCTCCCTCGATTTGGACATCCGTGTCATTAACACGCACTGAAATACAAAAAAAAAAAAAGTGAGAAAAACAAACAAACAAACAACGATTGTCCGAAAGTCAAATAGTTAAGCCTGTAGCTATTTTATCAACATTAATCAATGGATCCCTTGCTCCACTGCTTTTCAGATTTTTCTAGATGTCTGACAGATCATAGCAAGAACGTTATATGTTTGTTTCCATCCGAAACGGTGGGACCGGATAGAAAAAAAAAGGACACATAATTCTCTTCACTCCCCTAAAAAAAATAAAAATACATAGATTTATTTCGTTGAAAAGCGGCAGTTTTTTCTCTCAATTTGGAAGAAACAAGAAACAAAAACAAGGAAACAAGGAATTTGGAAGAGATTGATGGGATCCATCTATTTTGGGGTTTCAGAGGTGGAGTGCTCACCGTGCTCTGGCAGCTCTCCGTATTGTTTCAAACTTCTGGCTTCGTCTGCCATGTACCTTGAATTACAAAAATCAAATGTTTAACAACTCAGCTAATATACGATATACGTATATATGGTTTTTGTTTTTTCAAATAGATTTTTTTTTAACACAAGGCCAAAAGGCTGAGTGCGGCCCGTTCAAGGAAATGTGCTATGGGCACCTAAAGTTACCAAAAAAAATTGAAAAATTTGAAGTTGACAAACCGACATGACAGCACGAGATTCGATCTTTTCGTTTTGCAATTGCATGTCTGACATGGACGGCAGTGCTTTTCCCTTACTTTAAAATAACGTCAGCTTTTTCATCCTGGAATTCTCGAAGGCCGATCAAAATAATGTCACCCTGCGAAAAAAGTCAGACTCATCAGAGATTGAAATTCACAATACACTCCTCTGATCAAGCAAAAGACTACGTAAAAATCATCAAAAAAAACCCAATCAAACCCCATGGAACTTCCCCACTGGAGCAGAGGCGATGGCCCATCCATTGCTCAAAGACATGCTAAACATTTGAATCTGGAATAATTTCATAATAAATCTCATTTTTCTCAAACTTGCTCAAATGCACGCACCGTATTGACCCACACTTTCTTTCTCATTTTTCCACGAATATGGCAAAGTCTTTTTTTGCCATCCATGCAACTTGCTTCCAATCGGCCATTCCCCAGCATGCGCAAAACTTGAGCATATTCTACAAAAATTCAATCAGGCCCGGCTATTTTCAGTTTTAACGGTCCCTGTCTTTTAAAGTGAAAAAGCCATCCAAAATTTCTGAAATAAAGGAGTCAAAGTTCGATTGTGTTAAGAATTACCAAATATTGAAAATATAGAATGGGCAAGAAAACATCCATGCTGTTCTTTTTTCAGTCAAAAAAAGATTTTTTTGTTGTTTTTTACTTTCAATTTTCTTGGAAAGGGGGGGGAGGGGGAGGAAGGGAGGAATAAGAAAATTTTGAAAATGCCCTATTCAAGATCACCCAAATTTAATACTCAAGATGACCTCCCCCCAAAGAAAATATATATATATATATACAAATGAATAAATAAATAAAAAAAAAGTGTAATGTTATACTCAAAACTTACAAAAACCTTTTACAGTGAAATCAAGAAGGGGAAAAAAAACTGCGACTCATTCGCAACAGGAGGAGAAAAACCAGAGAAGCATGGCAGAAACATGGAGGGTATTTTTTGTTCTGGTTAGAAAAAGAAAATCAATAACAACATATGCTAAATTTTTTTATTATTATTTTTTTCCCCTTCATACCTTGTCCATCCTCTTTGAAAACCAACTCCCGCTTTTCCTCATTCTCATTCTTTCCTGATGTTAGTCAGCGTTTTTTAATTGTCAGACTTTAGGGCATATTGGGTAGTTTTGCAAACTTAAAATACCGTGGCTGGAAAAAATAAAAGAAACGGAATATGGTTGCGTTATCTTGATGGTGATATGGAAATTTTGCCACGGGAATTCTGCGCAGCCCCCCCCCCTTCCCTTCCCAATTCAATTCAACCACTGAAGGGAAAAAAAAAATCTAAAAAAGTCGGTAAAGCATACAAATTACCCCCCAAAAAAAAATGATAAAATAATAAATTGCAAACAAAAAACAGAAACACAAAAGAAAAGCAAAGACCAGAGGTACAGCAACGACTTCATAATTTCCAGTTATGTGGGTGGTCAGCAAAGCAAGGCAAATTCTCGCCGTCCCAACCCTTCCCAGTCGAGAAGCGAATCAAAACGTTATGCAGCAAACCAGGTCGGTGAAGGAGGGGCAACAGCGCTTACCCCTTCTGCGGTTCTTTCCTCCCTTTCCTGCAACGTACGAAAACACGAGCATGCGATCGAGAATCCCAAAACGCATAACCAGTAAGAATCATTCAAAGAAAGGCGCGAAAGTTTCGTTCTTTTGTTTCATTTTTTTATTTGCTTTTCACTCAAAATACGAGTCCAGGGACATCTCGCAGCGCGCGCGACGGCCAACGCTACCTTTGTTCTTCGGCATCTTTGTCGACTTTCAAGTTCGTTAACTTGGAGCAAGCAACTCTGGGTGCGAAGGAAAAGAGAAAAACGGGCGAACGGAGGCTCCCACAATAATTCGGCACAGAAAAAAGGAATGAGAATGTCGCGTTTGGCGAAGAAATCCGAATTGCGCTGGTGACTGATTGGTTTTCGACTCGATTTTCCGATGCAGCAAAGCAAAAAAGAGGATCGATGGGGAAGCTGAAAGGAGCGCTGTCAACATAACATAACATAACATATGGAATTTCAACATTAAAATACACATGTTCACATTTGATTTTTACTGATCCTTGTAATAGGAGAATATTTCTCCTACACAATGTAATTGATGTTTGTTTGTTTGACAGGAGCGCTCAATAAATTTCAACAAATTTGAAAAAAAATTATGCTTATGTTGGTTGCACCAGCTGGGGAGGAAACCCTCTTTCGAGTTTTCCCTGTGCAGACTCGGAAAAGAGGTCCTCTTTTCAGCCATTTCTGTACATTTCTGGATGATGGAGATTTCCCTTCTTTAAAGAAATTTCTTCAGGGACAAGGAAACCCACTGACTGTGGATGGGTGGTTTCCATGTGTGTGTTTTAAGAGGGTGAACCCACCTTACTCATTCTTTGTACATTTGGGTATGCGCCATTTGGGTCTGCACTTCAGACAAAAAATAAATTAAGTAGACAAGAACAAAAAAATCGATCTGTGGCAAGAAGAACCCCCGATCAGAAACATTGCTTCAGTTCTGGAGGAGGTCAGAGAAGATGCTTTGAAAACTCATCGTACAGCCACCCCCACTTCAAATCAAAATACCGTATTGGAAGCCAATGATGAGGATATGCAATCTTAATTTCCCTGAACTCTGAACTGAGTGTTTATTCCATGATTCTGGATGACGCTAGTTAATTAATGAGAAATCTGACAAACTTGATAAGTATTTTCACGTGTTACATGATAATCTCGAATTATAGTCTCTACTGTAGGGAGGATTCCAAAACTCCGGCACTGTGAATAAAGTTTTCTCAGTTTGGCTCCCTGTAACTCTTTTCGGGGGGGGGGGGGAAGGGGAGATTACACAAGGGACTTTTTTTTTAAAGGAAAATAAACCAAATCCGTCAAATTCTGCACCCCATTCTACAAAATTCTACGATTTTCCCCCTCCAGTTTCAAAAAAAGGACAGGGGGGGGGGAGGGGTCGGCGTAACGCGAAACAACTGACTAAGCTCATAAACCCTAACAGTGTGCTGACACATCATGGGCTGTGTTTCGACCGCTGAATCCTTCTTCTCGTCGTGTTGGCACCATTTTCCTTCTTTTTTTTTCAGAAAGACTGAATAATATTACAGGCAGCCCATATCATCAAAATCAACCCACAGATTCGATGACACATATGTTACACGTAAGTGTAAGTGCTTGGATAAGCATCGTCATTTAAACACCAAAAAAGCCCCATTATATCTCAGCATAAATTCGATTTCTCTTCTTTTTTCTTTTTTGTCCTTTCTTTCCTTCCCTTTTTGAATGTTCCTTTCATGAAGTTCCTTTTTTTTCTTTCCTTTTGTTTCTTTTTTTCGTGTTTCCCTCCCCCCCCCCCCCAAACCCTCCCTTTCCTTCTGAACATGATTTAGCTAGAAACCAACCAACCATTCTGGGCCGATGGATATATAACACCCTAAAAACCATGCAACCTCGTTTTCAGTGGATTTTCAAAAAAGGATCCAGAAAAAAAATTCACCATCGCCGTGCACATAATTCTCCCTCCCCATTTTTTTTTTTGGGTAAAAAAACCCAAAAAGGCAGGAACCATCCCAGGCCAAAGAAGCAAATAACTAATTACATAAAAATTAGAATTACCCCGTGGAGTCCACTGTTATCCATGTCCCTCAATTCATCCTCACGATTTTTTCAAAACACAGGTCCCCCACCCCCCCCTTCCCTCCATCCAGCACGCAATTTTCTCAAGTGCCAGCAAAAATCTTTTCGAAAAAGTTTCTTCTTTCTTTTTTTTTCCAACACCACACACACACTTACACACATATATTTTATATTTATATGTATATATTCATTCCGTAAGCACAAAAAAAAAAATTTAAGAAAAATGATGGGGGTGTAAGAAACCATACACTCATTCTGTTTTTCTTCTTTTCCTTTCTTTCCCTTGTTTTTGCGGTTTTTTTTCTTTTTTTTTTTCCTTTCCTTTTTTTGAAACAAGAACCCCATCATTTTTCAAATAACAACCCACAAAAAAAAAGCATTCGACGAAACTTCACTCATCCCTATCCCCATACACATATATATATAGTTTAACTTTTGTTTTCCGAGCCAGTTTTTTTTCTCTCTCTCCCCCCCCCCTTTTAAACGAAAAACAAGGTATAAAAAAAAAAAAAAAAGATATTTAAAAACAAATAAACCGACCGATTCCGCTTTTGAACAAAGGTATTTTCCCCATTTTCTTTTTACCCCTTTTTTTTTCACATCATAACTTATACTCCTTGTTATATCCCTTTTATTTTTTTCGTAATTCCCCCCCCCCCCCCCCCCTTGTTTTTGCTCTTTTCCCTCCAAAACCCAACTTTTTTTTTCCTTCACCATCCTGTCTGGGTTTCACTTTATGAACGCAAAATATAAAGATCTTTTTTTTTTAACTTCAAAAATCCAAAAAAGAAAAGAAAATACAAAAAAACCCCACCCCTTGCAGTCTTTTTCCCCTTTTCTCTCTCTCTCTTTTTTTTCCCTTTCCTCCCCCCTTTTTCCAAACTTTTCCAAACTCTTCAAGGTGTTATTGCAGTGGGGGCAGCTTGACCTGTCACCACCTGACTGGTACTAAGCATTTTCAAATCGACATCTTGCGGCTGGGAGCCCCCCTCTGCAGGTTTATCCTCGTTTGCAGTAACCACTCCGAAAGCTGGAAACCAGCTCACTGGACTGGTCGAAGTCCCAGGCGCCACCACATTCTCCTGCATGCACTGAATCAACGCAGATTGCTGCCCCGCAGTCAGACTCTCGCCCCCCGAAGTCGAAACTCCGGCGCCCAGCTGAGAAATGGGATACCCAAACTGGCTGAACTGCACCGGCAAATGCTCCCTCCACTCTTGCCCGTTGGCTGGGATTTGAGAAAAGGTGACGCTGGTGTGAGGTAGGAGCTTGGCCGTTCCGGTTTGCCCCGAGGGCAAAACGCAAATCAAGGATTGCGTCGGGGAAGGCACCGAGACTTTCTCTTCGGTTTCGGTTTTGAGCCGTTTCCTTCGTCGAGCGTTGTGTCGCATTAACCTGGAATCCACAGACCAAAAAAAAAAAAAAGTTGAAAAGATGCGATTAAGAATTAGTAATCGATAAACTGCCAAAGAAAAGTAAAAAACACATAGGCAGCATCGACCATTGATGCTTGCAGAAAGAGGGACCACCAGTGGTTGCTTTTTGTCTCTCCTTGACTTTTCTGAAATGAAAATCACCCAATGGAATCAGAAGCTTTATAAGAAAAGAAAAATAACCACCCAAAGTGGGCAAAAGAACATATCAAAGTCCGTCCATTTGTTGGGGTTGTTTTTACGAATCACAGTCCGTTCGTTATTTTTTTGTTCCCCCCCCCTCTCACCTTGATCTACAGCTTCGCTTATTCCCGTCGAATTCAGACAGGTCATGGAATCGACCACACTGCTGGCAAAACCGCTGCTGTCTTCCGGCCTTGATTATCGAACTTATCTTCAGGTGATGATCGCAAATTTTATACCTTGCAAAAAAGCACCCTCAACACATCAACTGCTGAACAGAAACTCCCAAGGTTTCCAGTCAGTCTGGAACAGTGTGTGTTCTTGCTGCAAAAAGAAAAAAAAACTCTTGTGTTTATGGGCGCCAACAGTTTTTTTTCTTTCTTTTCTATTCTTATTCCTATTTCTTTCCTTTTTTTTGGGGGGGGGGAGGGAGAGTGAATATCAATATCGTGAGAAGCGGACAAAATAGGGTGGTTTAGCTATGTGGCTTTTCGACCTTCCTAGGTTGATTGAGAAGGCCAGTTCTCCTTCATTTAGCTTACTAGTCTCCCTAGAACACACCTGACATGGTAATCCCTCAGCCCCTCCAACGTATTTCCACATCCTTCAACTTGACACACGCTCCGTGAAGCTCGGGACGAGGTCAAAGACAATGACCTTGCCTGCAGTCCATCCCAATCAAAATAAAAACTTCAAACACCCACAGCCAGTCACCTTAAATACACCAATAAATCCCCAATTGGAAAAAAACCTCAATTTCTCAAGCAAATTCTCGTTGGAAGAGTCCAGCCCCTGTGCTGGGGATCGGCATTAGTCAAAGTCGAAAATGTGTACGTTTCTCTTACCTGTTTCGGTGCTGGAGGGGTTGCACCATTGGTTTCCTGCTTCCGACGCTCCCTCTGATTTTGATCTGTTTCGTCCGTCCCTGAAGCAACGTCCGAACAATCCATCCTTTTGTTCTCAGATTTCGGACTGCCCACTGGGCCGCCTTCTTGCGCATCCCGCTTGGCAGAGCTCCCTGCCGCTTGACTGTTGGTCATCGCAACCGGAGCCGTCCCTGTGTTGCCCTGAACCAACTGAGCAACGAACAGCTCTTGCAGCTGAGCGTTGATGCCCTGATTTCCTGCTCCAACGCATCCACCTGCGGTCCCATTTCCTGAAACGCTGGTGGAAACAGCCACGGACGGCTTCACATCCCCATTAGTAATCGACATCCCCCCCGGCACGCATGCCGTGACAGACCCTTGCGGAACCGACTGCATCAACGGAATCGGGTAAGCCTCCACTTGTATCATTTGCTCCTCCCCGGATGCTCCAGGCATACTCAACGCGGTGGTTTCGATTTCCATCCCTTGAGGTTCGGCCTTTTGATTTCCCTCGTCTGGTTGGTGCCGGGGCGACGGGGAGGCCTGCAGGGCGTCCTCATGTCGAGCCTTCAGCAGCTCTCGAACCCGTTCACTTTGCTCCTCCGACATTTCTGGGAAATTCATGGTGGCTTGAATTTGCTCCATGTGTTTGATGCGACGGATGTCTCGGAGGACCCAGCTGCACATGGCTTTGAAGAGAGTCACCTCGGAGCAGCTCAGCAGTTCCGGGTTTTTCAGCAGCCTTTTGAGTTCGTCGATGGACAGCGACAGGAATCCCTCCGTTTGCGAAACCTCGTCCAACCTGGATTGATTTCAGATGCATGTGACCAAAAAAAATCAACGTAGAGGAGGCTTTTGCTGAAAGGAAATGGAGGGGTTGACACTTGATTTAAAAAAAAAACTACGTTCTGATTTGCATGTGACCTTGTGTCAGACATAAGAGGATATCGTTTGCTTTCAGCCAGGATTGTTGTGTTTTCATTTTGCTGTTCGATCACTTTGAAGGTATTCTGGGTGGTATATTCCCCCCATTTCGAGAAAGAAGATATGTTTTTTTCTACAAAGCTCAAGAATGCAGCTCCTTTTTATTCCATATCCTGTTTTTTTCTGGTTTTTTTTTTTTTTTTTTGGGGGGGGGGTTGCAGTTCATGGAGGGATTACCAAGCTAGATTTGCCATTCAGTGAAGATTTCTGGAGCTAAACATGTATTATATATTATCGGCTTTTTCCAGTTGGGGACCGTATCCTTACCTTTCGGCTGCCAAAGCTAAACACTGAATTTTCAACCGTTCGCAGCCATGATTGCTCGCTTGTATCGATAAGGCACAGCACGTCTGCACCGTCAAATGTGCCAGCGCGTAAGCACTGGCCAAGGTCTCCAGCGGACAGACACCGTATTTCTGGGCAGCACAAAGCGTTGGGATGGCATTCTCCAGCGTGAAATTGCAGGTGGAAGAGTAACAAAACTGGACGAGATTATCCAACGCCTCAGGTTCGACATCCATGCAAGGAATTTCCACCGTGGTGCTGGAAGGATCTGAGCAAAAACGAAACAGAAAAAGTGTGTAAGGAAGGCACCAAGAAACAGGACATGACCAGTGGCCAACTTGAGGAGCACCTCCCCCCCCCCCCTTTTTTTTTAATAAAGCAATAAGTTTATGAAGAATAAATAATAATCAACCATGGAACAGGCTTGCGGGGAAAGGTTTGTGGAAATTCTTTCAACTTGGTTGAAGTGTGGAATTACTAATTGCTGTAGATAGCTGCTGTAGATAATGTACTGGCACTGGGTTGACATACAGCTAAGGTCTTTTTGTGTGTGTGTTTTTTCTCCTTCTCGATCCAGTCGCTATGGACGACTCACCTTGCCCCAGCAACCTGTCGAGACGGTCGCTGCATGCCGCTAGGACCAACCGGTGGCAGTGCAACTTGTTTCCATCCAGCGTCACAAGGGTGACGTCAGAAAACGTCTTGCTGTTAAAAAACTTTGCTAATCCCTGCGTGATCGGCGACTGTATCGGCTGCAAATGGGAAACAAATAACGTTAGATTCCTGTTGCTCTTTTTCCTTCCACGGCCACTTCGGTTTCACAGAAAGTTCTTGGAAAGTTCCTGACGACAAGCGAAAGCAGCCCCATCCTTTCGGAATTGGAGCGAAACCCTCGGGGCGGAGGTAGACGTCACTGATCGTTACTATAAACAGCTGACGGGCTGCTTCAGTGTCGACGTCGGCGTCGGACAACGCTATTTCCAACGTTAGGATCTCACTGCGTCGGATCGACCGGGGGTGAGACTCCGACGTTATCGGCGCGGTATCAGTGACTGTCTGTTGCCTGTTTCTTACGGAACCCAGCTTCGCTGGGCACGGCTGGGAAAACGCCCCGGAGGACGCGCGAATGGACGACGACAATCCGAGCGAAAAGTTACTGCTGTCGTACTGTGTACTGGAGGAAGCCAACCGTAACCAGACTGGCAAGGGGGAAAAGCAAAGCCCGTGTCCCCGAAAAACGCCACCACAAGACTCGAACGCAAGCGCTCACCCTGGGGTTTTCCACGCGCAACACCCCCCCCCCCCAGAATTCTCAAAAATTAACACGCGACGGGGGCGAGGCAACGACAGCAACTTTACAGATATTATTCAGTGAGGAGAAGAGTTCCGACCACGCTCACCGCATGTTGAAGGTCGCCCCGCGCGGGGACGATCTGACGTATTTCCCCCCCAAGCATACCGCTTCAAAAAAGGAGCGTAGAGCCGGCAACGCTGCGAAATGCGCTGCTTGCCGTGCCAAGCGGAAGAGGAGCGGAAGGAAGGCAAGCACGTGCTTTTAGGCACCATACAGATGGCGTGTTGATGGCCCTTGGATGGAGGAACGCTGTCACGACCGGCCCCCTCAATTCACACACAATTCACAAAGCAGCACTTTTTTGCTGACAACCGTACATGTACTGTTGGCACGTGCTCGTGTTCAGACGCTCCAGGTACCACTTGCGATTTCTCGCCCCCACGCGAGAGGCCCCCGTTTAGTGTGATGGAGATGGTACTTCCTCTAGACGGGGGTTTCTGAATTCGAGCAACGTGGGGCGATGTTGTGGTTTTGTCACTCCGTGATCTGGCAACGTCAAAGCTGGGTCGTTCATGCACCGTCCCCCTTCCCCCAAAGTGTATTGCGCTTGCAGGCGCGAGTTGTGGTGTAGTTTCGAGCGATGAGCAGAGTCCGGACTGGAAAGAATTTAATTTTGAAACCTTTTCTTGACACATGGGAGTGGTAGAACGAACGGTTGTGATGGAAAGCAACATGACGAAAGGAAGAGGTTACGCGTCTTTCTGGTGGCCAGAATCGAACCGTCGAAAACGAAGGGGCAACGCGTCGTGGGGAAAGTGTGCGGCGCAGGGACGTGTGCACGCCACGTTCGTTTTCCGCCAGAATTTTGTCTTTAGAGCATCTCCACCGCTGCACTGCAAACGGTACTGTAAACGCTATTTTGCCGTAATTTCCAAAAATGAACCCCCACCGGCATACTGTAAACTGTAAACGCTATCGCAAATTAGTAAGCGCTACTGCAAAATACGCAAGGAAAACTGCAAATCCGGCCGTTTTACCGTATACGCTAAAAAGTGCGGGAAGGCGGGAAAGGCGGAAACAGGACTTCGCTAGGGTAAAAGGACGCCGCCCTTTCCGTTGTCGGTTGTCAAGATCTGAAGACCTGTGTTTTCGGGACTTTTAACGAGTTGCAATCGTTTTGGTCCTGGCCCTTGGCGGTTTCCACACCCACCCACGCCCGAATTTCGACAGATCCTTGCGCCTATCGAGACTACCGAACCCAACTGACTTCCTAGTGTGTTTTTAAACGACTCCCAAGCTCCCCTTGAACACGAATGTCCTTTCGAAACTTTGAGAATATTTTGCATACGGTCGCAACGGCCAGCCGATACTCGGAGATGCCTTTTCACGACAGCGTTGCTTCACAAAACACTATTATAAAGTGTCGCCCTCCGACGCGCCGGCCTGCGCAGCTCGCGTGCGCGCGAGAACACCCGTAACCTATTTTACAGTACGTGTTTACAGTATCGCCGGTGGGGGTTGGTCGACTTTTACAGTGCCACGTCGTTTTTGCGTGCTCGGGGTGCCACTGTATATTAGTAATTTACAGTGTCGTTTGCAGTGCAGCGGTGGAGATGCTCTTAGTGACGAATGATGTACAGTGTCTGCGCCGATGGCGCTGGCCCCCGACACGCATGCTGCCGGACGATCGATTCCGTTGTCAAAAAGCGGGCGGACGATGATGGGTCGCACTCACACTTCCAGCTCGAAAACCAAAACGTTGGACCTGTCGGAAATCGCCTCCAGCGAACACTTCTTGATCTGTTTCAAGACAATGCACACGAGCTACAGAGATCATTTTTTACGCTGATTGCAACCTGCAACACTGCCATTCCCCGTTTGTACATTTTTCTAACTCGGAAATTTTCGAACGCGCGCGTCACACAATGTCCCCTGCTTTCATTGCCCTTGTGATTCTGCTGTCGAGCTCCGCCGTACAAGCAAAGGTTGGGTTTCGGAAGAGGAATCAAATTGTATACTCAGAAACTGATTCACAGTTCCACAGAAGAGCATACAACGTGGTTGTGTTCTACTCTTTTTCTCCATTCAGAAGTAAAAGATGGAAAAACAAAAAAAATAAAAAAAATAAGGGTGTGCATCCCAACAACACAGGTAACCAAAGTGACCCCAACCCCCTCTCTGTTCTCATGGGATGGGTTTCTTCCGATAGTTTCAGGTGGCGGTGATCAGAGGGTTGTAACAAAAGTTAAAAAATAATTGTAGAGACCACCCCCTTCAGCATCTGTGTGGTGATCTGCTTGTGGGGACTTGTTCAAATTCTTGGTGTCCAGGAATGATGCTTCTAGTTCTCCATGAGACCAAGACCAAAACAGATACTTGCCGCAGACCTTGTAAGAACCTCCCCACCTCTGCGCAAAAAAACCATGATACAAAAAAAAACACCCCTTCCGCTGAAGAAAGATGTCATGAGAACTGGTATGATCTGCACCCATCAACAAACCAGCAATCCCACAAATTCCGAATCATTACCCCCCCACGCCCGATTTTCCTCCCCCTGCTTCCTCTCCATTTCACCACCCCGCTCCAAAACTGACAATTTTCTTTTCCCTTTTTTAAAGTACGTTTTTCTTTTTTGCTGAAAGAACATTGAGCAAAATTGTCTCCCGATTTGATGTGCAATTCAAAACGAACAAACAGCTCGAGAAAGGCATTTTGAGGAAGAGAAACAAAACTAACCCACGAAACAGCAGCTTGCTGTGGGACACCGTAAATAAATCCCCAAAAACGAGAAAGATATATATATATATTTTTTCGGTTCAAATTAATATTGCCCCAAGACTTTGGTGGCAACCACTTCCAGCACGTTGCCTGACTTGCCGGGGACGGCTCCCTTGACAGCAATATAATCAGGTTCCACCTGGAGGATCTATACGATAAAACAAAAGCCAAAAAATTTCAGCTGGGATACAGAATTTCTGGGATTTTTTTCCACTAGCTCAGGCATCCAATCAAAAAATGCACAGGAAGCATGGATACATATGTACCAGTACATATATCTGGAAAATAGTTGTTTCCATCTTTTTTCTGATTGTTTTATTTTCAGTGCTGACTGACAGATGAAAACACTTCCGAGCCTGTGGGTTGCCTTTTCAGAGGAAGAATTTTATCTCAAAATTTCAAAATCGAATTAAAAAAATGCATCGATGAAAAAACGACCCCACAGAACCTGGATGTAACTATTCACCCCGATGCCCACAGGATCAAACACAGACAAAAAAAAAGGTTGAAAAAATGGCTCAGAAAAACAACAACAACAAGGGTTGTGAAAATATGCCAGGAACTTGGATGGGATATTCTGTTATGCATTCACCTCCAGCCTCTTGATCTTGGTCCTCTTGTTTCCCATTTGCCCAGCCATTTTCATTCCAGGCAAAACGCGACTGGGGGTGGCACTTCCACTACCGATGGATCCGTGCTGTCTGTAGGATTTGGAACCGTGAGTTCGGAGACCACGCTTGTGTCCCCACCTCTTGATTGCACCTGGTATCCAATAAAAAAAACAAAATAATTATATATAGATATGTACTATGTCTCGGGGCTAAATCACCTCGTTGTCGACAGCCGTCTTTGTTGGGCAAGTTTGACTTATGTACATTCAACATTCATTCATTAAAATTCATTCATTCATAATATTTCTCGACGACATGTCCAAGGATGGAAAGGCGTTTGCACAGATGACTAATCAAGTTGGTTGATGGTCCAGGGCACTCACTGCAACTTCAAGGAGAGACGTGTTCTGCTCCCGGTGAGAAATATGGCGAGTGTGATTTTTTACGTATATAAAATAAAAAACAATACATATTTCAATTTTTTTTTTGGACCACCAGCACGCTTTTTTGCTCCTGGTGAGGTTGGATTTGAAAAAACGAAGGTCGAATGATGCAAAAACAGGGAGCATCCGCTTCGCAGATGTATGTATATATATATGTATATATCACCTTGGAATCCTTTTCCAATGGTGGTTCCTGCCACATCGACGTAGTCTCCAACTTTGAAGATCTCTTCTGCATTGAGTTGCTGCCCAGACTCGAATTCCTTCGCCTGCTCGGGGGTTCGCAACTGAAACAGAAAAAAAAAAGAGCATTCTTTTTTATAAGAATTTTCTCCTCACCGAACAAAGATCTGATATTCCGGTTTTCTTCCCAGAAGATCAAGAAAAATAAATAAATATTAATTTGTTTCCCTTTGATCCATCGTTTTTTTTTTGGAGAATCCAGCAGGGCGAAATGCAGTTTTTTCAAAACTTATCTGGGGAAAGCAGTGTTCAGAAATTTTGATTAATTATTTTTGCCTTTGGTTGAGCATGGCGGGTCCAGCAAGTGAATAACCTCAAAGGCCAGGAAAAAAAATGGAAAGAAAAAACAACCAACGGTGGAAAGCATCCAAATTCGGGATGGAAGAAACACCTGGTGCTTAGTAATCAGAAAAGGTCTTTAACCCTTGCCATGAACAAAAAAAAGATGCTGGTGGCAAAAGGAAAAGATCTTACCACAATAGGTATTAGGTTTTGAAAAGAAGGGGGGGATGGGGGAGGAGGCCCTGTTCCAATCAAAACTTTCTGTGCTCGTACCTTGTATTCTCTGATCTTTCGCATGGGTGGGCACCCGAATTTCTTCAAGTGTCCCTCCACAGGTTTGCTGACTTTCTTTCTGTAGTTGTTTTCGACGATGCGGTACCCCACTTGCACGGAGTTATATCCGTCGACGTCTTCTGTTTTCACTTGCGCGACCATGTTCCCCTTTTCGAACCCGATAATGGAGCAAGCATGGGCCAAGCCCTCCTCCGTGAAAAACGTTCTCATGCCGCACTTCGTCCCCATCATGCCCACGCTGGGCTCCATGGTTCGAGCCTCGACGATCACGGCCCGCCGTCGCGACGCAGGGGAAGCCCTTGCGGAGACGGACGAGCCGATTTTCAGCGAATGGAAAGAGCTGACGAGCGCAGAGTGGGACGAGCCCACGTTGGTCGCCATCAGCTTCATTTTCTGGAGGGATGCGTGGCAAGACAACCCGGAAAAGGCACGAGGAAAGCCGAACGACAGCGAAGGAGACGGTCGCAACGCGAGTTTGCGTGTGGGCGGAGAGAGTTCCGAACGGCGACTTCCTCGAACGGAAAACAAATTCGGTACGGCGAGCTACGTAATCATCTGTACGAGCGAGTCGTCCCCAGAAATCAGGGAAACGTACGGCTTCAACACTGAGCAGTCCGACTGGCGACCCTCCGCGACAGATAGGGATCTGTTTCCTGTATTTCTCGTTCGTGTCTCGTCTTGGCGTTGGTGACGCTACGTAGGTTGGGTACTCGTTCTTTCCGTCTTTTCCACTTGAACTATATGCGGACCTACCGCGTGAAAACGACCCGATTGTCCGACGGGGGTGAACGGTTGTTCCGTTTCGTGCGAAGGGCCCCCCGTATGAGGGTGAGTCCAGTCGATGGTGTCCCTCGACTCTCGTCCGCTTTCGCTTCCGACGATCTCCTTCCCCCCGTTTTGTCGCTGTGTGAGGTGGTCTGGCGTCGTTTACTGATCTTGGTCGAATCTTGCGTAGGCGAGCGTCCCGAGTTTCTTCAGACTGCCTGGAGTGAGGTATGGCATGGAGGGGAGAGTAGAGTAGGGTCTGCTTCTTGTTGGTTGTTGTTTCCCATGCTTAGCAAAAATTGAATTGCTTCTTCTGGTCGTTTCAGACTCGGCGTCGCCAAACGAAACGTCGATGCTCGCGCTCTCACCGTGACTGAAGACCTTGAGGTGAAACAACTCAACGAACGAAGCTTCTTTCGCTTTTTTCCGCCAACTCGCCTTCGTTTTCTCTTAATTCCGAGTGGCGTGACTGGCCTACCTCTTTACAGTATCTGTGGGATTGACCGCTGAATGGGGGACGTTTTGGGCGTCGACAGGTAGTGGCGTTCCAACGACGAAGTCTCGAGTTGAACGTGGCAAGTGAGTGGATAATATTCGTTGTTCGTTTTGCCTTCTTCCAGCAAGCTCTCTATTTCCCCCCTCCCCCCCAGAATAGTCTTCCTTGTTTATTATTCAACCTCCACCAGTTTACGTAAGCGCACACTTGGCTCCTTTGTTGGTAGAGTACTTGTCCAAGGTTTGGCTTCGACAGGTTTGGCTCTTTTGTACTGGGGGGGTCAAAACGCCCTGTTCTTCATATCTATTTTACAGCAATATGCGTTTTGCTTTTGCCTCGCTTGTCTTTTGGAACTGCGTCAGGTTCGCTGCCGCAACGTCTTGATTCAACTTTATCGGAAACTTGTTCATTCTTCCTTTTTTTTTTTTTCTTCTCGCTTCGAATTTCAGGCACATCACAATCCGACGACGATGAGCTGATTATTAACGGAGACCCGAACGAGGTGGTGAAAACGCTTTCGGCTCGACGGAGTTTGGAAGTCGTTTATGGAAGCGATAGCGAATCGCGTGGACATGAGCGAGCGTCGTCCAGCCATCCCGTGGAGGAGAGAAAACTCATGGAACAACAGTGGGGCTCCGCATCAGCGAGCTCCACTGTTGTTCCTCCTGTTGTATCCTCCAAGCGATCTAAAAGAAAGGAAAACCTTGTTGTAGGTGAGCTAAAGTGGCCCCCTCACGCCCCCCCCCCCTAAAAAAAAAATAAAAAAATATAAATATAAAATTAAAATGACTGAGAATAAGGATAAGAAAGTTATTCAACTAAAAAGAAACTAATTAATCAAATAGCACTGAGGATGTGACTTTTAGCCAAAAGAAGTTGCAGCACAAGGGTGGGGGAGACTGTGAATGAAAGAGTGCTGGAGAAAATACTCTCCTTTTTTCTTTGGATGGTTTATGTTTGGTTGGGGCTGGGTGCATGCGATTCAGTTTTTGTATTGAAAGAAAAAAGGATTTAAAGAATTTACATATTTTAAGAAAACAAAAAGGATATTGAAAAAGCAAACAGTAGATATCCCAATCAAGGTTATAAACTTCTTCATGGATCAGTTCTTCGTTTTCGAATGGCATATACAAGTTGTTTTTTTGTTATAAAAAACAAGGAAAAGGGAAAACCAGAAGGAGCCGCAGAGCTGCGCGACAGATCGATCCGGAGCCAATCGGCGAAAATTTGGATGAGGAAACGTCTCTGATGTCTCGATTGGAAGCAGACTTGATGAAAGGCAGCAGGTATTTGTCTTTTTTTTAATAGATATTTTTTTTCACTTTGTGTTCCTTTGTCACAATGAATTGTCCTTTTACCGGCAGAGACAGAAAATAGAAAAATGGCTTTTTATGCAGTATTTTTTTTTTATAAAACAAGTCAGAAACTCTCCACGTCAGACATGTGGTTTGGTTTCAGTAAGAGGGAATAATGCAGTGACGAGCCCCTGTCATGTTCAATTTAATTCTTTTCTTTTTCTTATTCAAAAATGAACAGATTCAGAGTGTGTGTGTGTGTGTGTGGTTTCGCTTTTCTTTCTGGGGCAGGATCGACCAAGGAGATTCTGCAATGGGGTTATGGTTTCGCAGAATCACCAACTGTTTGCTGACCATCAAGGAAGAATCCACCTTGGGGGGCATCATCCAAAAAGGTCAAGAGATCTCCAAAACCCGGACCGCCATGAAAAAAGCCAGCGGCGCCACCCCAAAGGAAGAATTGCTGGCCAAAGAACTCAACCTCACCATTCCCGAAATGAGGAAGAGGTGGAAAAGGATGGAGCGGGCAAGGTGGCTGCTGGTGGCGTACAATCTTAGGGCTGTCGTGCCGATTGCGAAGTCGATGGTGTCTCCAAGTACTGCGATTGAGTTCACCGACTTGCTGGGAGCAGGAAGGGATGGGTTAGTGAGGGCTGCCGAGCGATTCGATCCGGGCAAAGGAAAATTCGTAACCTACGCTCATCTCTGGATCAAGCAGTCCATTCAAAGGTGCATAAAAGAAAAGAAAAAACATTGCTCCGCCTTTAGGATTTTTTTTTCGTTGGAAGAATCTTTCACATCTCCAGTTCGGTGGTTTTTTCGAAACTAACGCACGCACAGTATGTTGTTGAGGCTGGGGGTGTTCGGGTGAGGGTGAGTATTAGAAACGTTTATAAATTCAGTCGAAAAAAATAGAAATAAGAATTAGGTAGTTGCCAAGAAAAAGAGCTTTTCTTCAAATTCAGATTGGAATTATTTTTTTAGGGGGGGGGGAAAAAACACAGTGTTTGAACTGTGAAGGGATTGTGAAAGGCATTTGAGTGTTGTCTGACACCTGACCGCTTCCTTGGGATGATTTTTTTTTTCGTGTGTGTCAGGTGCCTAAGAGAAGATCGACTGATCCATCTGCCGGCACACGTGTGTGAAAATCTGAGTAAGATTTATGTATATTGCCAAGGCGTGTCTGACACTGGCAAGACCGACACTTCCAAAGTCTCACCGAAGGAAATTTCAAAGGTAGGGGTTTCATCTTCGAATTTCCCAATGGATAATTTATGTTTTTTTTCAATTCTGGGGTTTCTGTCTTGGTGTTGGGGTTTGGAAATTTGGGGTGGGTGATTCAGAAGCCCTGAATTTTTAAACACCGATGCAATAAATCTGTTTTGTTTATCGCCACTCTGCAAGTCGCAATCCAGGAAAAAAAAAATTGAAAGATAAACACGTGCGCATATGTCCATCCATCATCGCTTGCGAAAAGATTCGGAAAAAAAGATTCTGTTATATGCATATAACAGACACATCAAAAAAAAACTTTTCAAAATGGGTTGGAGCGTCCCTTTTATCATGAGAAATAGCTTTTAGATCTCTTTTGAACACCCCCCCCCCCCCTCTCTCCCCACCCCCTTTCTCCTCCCCTTTTTTTTCTTTCTTATTTTTTGGTGATATTTCACCATTTTTCCCTTCTTATTTTTTGGTTAATATTTCACACACCAGGCACTCAGCATTCCTGAGCCGAAAGTGAAAACGTACATGCGAGCGAGCAGACCTCCGGTTTCCTTCGATGCCACTCTGAACGGCCAAAAGGCTGGAGGAGGCGACGACACCCGGGAGTTGCACGAATTGATTGCAGACAATCAATCGTCCGATGTGGTGATGGACACCACAATCAAGGAGAATTTGAACATGGCGTTGAGCACGCTGCCTCCCCGAGAAAGGAATATCATTCGAATGCGATATGGGCTGTGCGGGGATGGGGAGGATTCCATGACCTTCAAGGATATCGGCACCACGTACGGTTTGAGCAACGAATGGATAAGGAAAATCGAAGACAGCGGCATGCAAAAATTGAGGAAACCGTGGAGGAGAGCCCTTCTCCAAATCCCAGAAATCGAAGGTAAACTTTCTTGAAGGGAGGTTGTGTGTTTCGAAAAGGAGCAAATGAGAGGGATAATCTCTTTAAAAAAAAAAAGAAAGAAAAAAGCGTGCGGAAAAAAAAGAACACCACCAAAGCTGCATTATTTGGGGGATCCCTCTCAAACTTTTCCCCTGTACAACACCCCCTTGAGAAAGAAAGGAAAGGAAATCTGCAAGGTGTTTTTTTCTGTTTGGAAGAAAAACGAGGTTGAAATCAAGAAATCTAACACAAGAAAAAAAAAGAGTTGGTGAGATGGGCTTGTTTAAAAGTCGAGAGGAAAAAAAAAGAAGGCTGTGGAAGAATTTCTACACGCAGGTTTGTGTGGGTTTTTCTTTCTTCCCCTTCTGTTATAACTGAGAACTGATTACAAAAGGTTGAAGAAAATCTATTCTTGGAAGATTTTATTGGGTGAGGGGGTTGGAGGATGGGGATTTGCTGGGATGGTTGCTTTGCTTTGGTCTGGTTTGGTTTGGTTTGGTTTGGCTTTTTTTTTTTTTTAATTTGGGGCGAAAATTTCGTCCTTTGTATGTTTTACACGAGAAGAGAAAATTTTGTCTTTTAAGGGATGTTTAGGTGATGGGGGGTCGTATGTGTCTGTTGTGGTTTTTTTTTTTTTGCTATTCTCGAAAGAATGTTGAAGCTTGTATTTAAGCTAAAAAAGGGTGTGCTTTTATTTGGGAAAGAAAGACGGGAGAAAAAATTCAGGGGGGAAGAAAAAGCCCTTCAGGAATAAGTTAAGTTTCGACATTATTCCTGGGTTGCTTCCGTATCCTTTTTTTTTTTTTTTTGCAATAGTGATGAGGGATTTTCATGTTTTTTTTTAAACGAGAAAAAAAAGGGATGAGAAAAGGGGTGGGGGGAAGAACGAACCACAGTAGGTCTTTTTTTTTTCTTTATTCATCGTATCTTTGTTTTGTTTTGATTTTTTTTTTCCTCGAGGAGGTGAAAAAAGGTCAATTAGATGCGAGCAACAAGAAGAAAAAAAGAAAGAACGTTGAAAAAAAAAAAAAAGACTGACAGAAGGGTTGAACCAAAACGAAAAAAAAAAAGGAATGGAGATGCTAGGTGTATTGTGTCGTTTTTTGGATTATTTGCTTGCAAAAAAAGTAACAAAAACGTAAAAAAAAACTCTTTCCCCTTCCCTTTTTTTTTCACCTCTAATCTTTTCCTCTCCTATGTTTTTATTTCAACCCCTCCCCTCGCCAAAGAAAAAGATATTTTTGCGAAATATCCCGGGGGAGGGGGGAAAAAGCCACCCCCACCAAAAAACATACAAAGAAATTACAACAGATATGTATACATTCTTGTTCGACCTGTTGTTTTTTTTTGTCGATTTATTTAAAAAAAGGAAAAAAAAAAAAGTTCTGGGCGAAAGAAGTAATATTTGGAGAGTAGACTTCTGTATTGTTATTGATATCTTCTTCTTGCCATTGCGATTGGAGAGTTTTCGGGATTTAGGGAATTGTTCAGTTGATATTTTACATCTCATCGAGCGATTTCGATTTCTTGGTACACGAAATGGATGTGGCTGCCTTTGTATTTTCCATGTTGTGTTTTCTACTTTTCTTTTTTTCTTGTTTTTGTGTTTTATATAGATATACACATATATACATATGTATTCCTCTTGTTTGGTTTTCCTGGTGGGGTCGATTTTTCAAACCTTTTCCATCTTTATATGTATTTGGGGGCGGGGGGTTCGGCCGGATGCTTCTTTTCTGGCTGATCTATTGTTGCTGTCGATTTTTTTTTCTTTTTCGGAAAGCTGGAATATTTGGCAGGAAAAGAGTGTGGTGTGAATTTTTACTCATTGATGATTTATGGCTTTTTCTGAGGGGTTGGATGGGGTTCGAACAAAAAAAAAAAAAAAAGAAAGCCAGGGTGTTTTTATATTGCACCCCTGAAAAAAAGTTGCAAGGGAAGAAAGGATTTCAAATTGCCATGTTTAAATTTCTACCCTGAATCGATCATGTCTTGTTGGAGTTCTGTCGAAAAGATTGTCGATAGGTTATTGACCCTGGGGAAAAAAATTGATTGAAGGTGGCGGTAGTCCAGATTCGTTGCTCGATGAGAAACAAATTTTGACATGGAAAGATCATAGGAAAAGGGTGCTATTTGTTGTCGAACGCAATGTGAAAAGAAGACTGTATATTCTTAGGGAAGGCTAGGCCAGCCTGGCTGGCTCCTGTGAGAAAAAAAACACACCAGTAGGTTGGAAAAGAAAATACCCTGGCTTGGATGTGTTCCTCTCTGTTTGGAAAGATGCATCCAGCAGCTTGAGACAGGGAGAAATTGTTCTTTACCACTCACTGCACTTTGTGAAACATTCTCAACACAGGAACCAAGCTTTCTGTTCACCAGCCATCCACCCCTCAAACCCACTTGCGTGAGGCTTTTCACATGAACTTCACAACACCCCTCAGTCGGTCAAGCAGACACAACGCCTATATAGCGACCCCTTCTCACGTTCTCCCACTCGCCGCCAAGATGTTCGTGTTCATGCTCCTCGGTTTTCTGTGCGCTGTGCTGTTCGCTTGCGTTGCCCAGGGATTCGAACTGGTCCTTCGGCTCTCGCGCAATGGTGAGCATCGTCCGCCGTCAATCGTCAAATCAAGTCGTCGTTCGCTGACGTCTACAGAAAACAACGCCGGGAGAAAAGCGTCGCCAAACGCTCACGACACTCTTGTAGCCTTCGCTCAAGGATTTAGGGAAAGGAATCCCTGTGATTCGGGGGTTGCACTGGCGCCGCTCGAGTGTTGACGTCCGCGGAATCCATCGACGACGATTTCGAAAATCGTGATGTTGAATGTTGGATGTTGATTTGCAGTCGCGGAGCGGCGGAAGGAGGTGCAGGAGCAAAAGGCTGCCGTCGCTCGAAAAGCGAGCGAAGTGGCCCAGCGCCACGCCGACGTAAGGGGATGCAAATATGAAATTCATGCAGTGAATCTAAATTGAAGTGAAACCTGGGAAAAAAATCATGTGATTTTGGATTTTGCAGGTTGAAATGGACAAAGAGTGGCTGAGACAAGAGTCAGCGCTCTTACAAGAGGAAAAAGAGGCTCTAAAGGAGCAACAGGCGAAAGTCCGGGAAAAAAAGCCAGCCATTGAGATGGTGGGTGTTCCCTTTGCATTTGCTTACTCTAGTTGAATTTCTATTTCTGAGTTTCTTTGGCCTTTCTGTTTTTCTGCTGCCTTTTCTTGAGTAATGGTCAAATGGAGAACATACTGACAGCGATGTGTGTATTGCTTTGTTGTTGTTTTCTATAGGACGCTTACGACCTGGCGGAAAAGGAGGACTTCCTCAACCAGTCGATCCGCCTGCTGGAAGAGGACCAGGAGGAGCTGGAAAAGGAAAAGGAGGAGTTCCAAAAGGAAAAGGAGGAGCTGGAAAAGGAAAAGGAGGAGTTCCAAAAGGAGAAGGAGGAGTTCCAAAAGGCGAAGCAGGTGTGTTCTTGAGTAAATTTGCAACAAACGTACATTATTGCTCCTGTTGATTGACTGTCACTATGATGCTTCGGTTGATGGCTGCCAATGTGATTCGTATTGAAGCATCAATCCTGGCTGTGGGTGCTGCAGGCCAAGGTTCGTCGCCCCAGTGCTCTGTACAGTGTCAGGTTCGGCCTGGGAATGGATTGGGACGGGGATCTGTGTGGATACGGCCACTTGGGAATGGTCCAGTGGGAGACAAGCGTTCTCCGGAGGTGGAACGCAGGCGTTGATCGCGCCTGAATGTGTTTTCCGCACATGGTAAGTACATGGTCCTTTGAAAAATCACCTGGAAGCTCCAGGCTGGAACTGAGTTCTTATTACATAATGCAACAGAACCTGATTGCCCCTTTTTGCTGTGGTGGTGTGATTTCATGATGTCAATGTGGAAACCTCAATGGGTGAGTGTTGATCGAATCGATTATCTTGGATGGCCAGGGCCTACTGAGGCATCATTTAGGATTAGTCATCAGGTGGCTGCAAAGCAGGATGCAATTCTGTGTCTGATTCTGGTCGGTTGGTATGGTGGGTTGTTGGGTGATCAGGAGGAGTTCGAGCTCCGGAAAGCGGAGACACAGTGACAACAGTGGTGGAAGAGTGGAAGGGAGCCCCTGAAAGAGGGGAATTATCGGTAAGTGGAGGTCAGCCCCTGAAAGAGGGGAAATCTCGGTGAGAGGACTAGAGGTGTCCCCAAAATGGGGGATCTAGGAATTTCTGGAAAGTGGACTGCAGGATCCCAAAAGGGGAGCGAGGAAAGTGGCATGCAGTGGGGTTAGCCGGCTGAGCAAGGTGGCAAAGAATCCAACTGTAAAGAGTTGAAACGGAAAACACTGCCCAACCAAACCAAATCACCAGGCCACCACTGCCAATAATGACAAAAACAGCGAAAGCCAATTGTACAACTCACATGGCACAAAAACCGAATAATATTTGACATCTGGTCATCAACCCAAAGTCGGCACAGGTGAAAAGCATCAGCAATATGTTTCACAATTGGGAAAAAAACGAGCAATGTTTCGACTGCCAGAATGAAAACTTGAAACACAGACCCTCTAAAATGTGTGGGTTCCTACAAGCACATCTGTGCCATTGCTAAAAACGTGCAATGGATTTTTTTTTTTTTTTTTGGGGGGGGGGGGGGGGAACAACAACAAAAAGATCCCCTCTTGGAGGTGGTGAAGAGCCATCATTTGCTAAGTCCAGACAAGAATACAATCATTAATTAATAAAACCTAAGTATTTGCATGGGTCCATTCAACTGAGATTTACCACTTGAAAAAATGGGCAGAATCCTGCATGGCATCCTTGCAGAACTATTTCATTTTACTCAATCACAAACCCTTTCTGGAAGAGCTGCCGGAATTAATCGAGCATGAGCTGGCGCATGAGCAACTTTGCTGCTGAGCACCCAACACAGGACAGTCTGGTTGTATCTGATTGCGAAGCGAAACAAGAACAAACAAGAGCACATCGAGTTCAACTTCATTTCATGAAGCAGAACTATCTGCACAGACACCAATTTCAGACACCAAAATCAGGTGGCGACCCCCATATACCCGGGACCCCCCCACACACACACACCCCTTTTCACAATCCTCCATAACTTGTTGGCAAATTTGACCATCCTGGCCATCAATTACACAAGACCACCGTAACAAGGAAACCACCCCACCCCTGCCAATAATCTTCAAAAAACACCACCAGCTGGTTGCAAAGAGTGGCATTCCCGAAACAATGAGGCTAAAAGTATCCATCCTCAACGGTGTCTTAAAAAAAATACCAAAAATCATACCACCACATTTTTCTTTTCTTTCCTTTTTCTTACACATCTTTCATTGACACTGCCCCCCCATACATAAATCACTGCATCGAGGAAAACAGAACACAGCCGTCGACCAAAACTCAGAAAACAGCAGTCTGACAGTCCCTGATTCTCTTCTTTCAGCGACCATGGAGCCGAAAAGGGGGAAGGCGAAACAATACTTAATAATAATGCATGGTCGAGAAACCGCCAACAATACCCTGAATGTCACTCTATTTCTAAAATTCTTTTATCCCCCCGCTCCACACCGCCACACTTTTGACCATGCAACCTCCCGACCCAAAAATCAATTTGCTTAGCCAAGTTCATTTTTTGCTTTCCGATTCTAACTCTTCGGCAGCCCCCTCCTTCAAATCCAAGTCACCCCATTCACCAGTGCCGACAGCCCCCCTGGAGTCATCCCCTTTCGCCCAGTTTTCGTAGTCTGCTTCTAGCTGTTTCAGGAAACGGGGCACCGAGATGTTCAGAATCTGTTGCATGAGGGCGTTTCCGACGCCTTCTATTACTCTGATCGGAACGAATCGCATGTATTTGGGGGTCAGGCCAGCCACTTCGATGGTGCAGTCGCTGGACATCATTTTCTTCCCCTCCATCTGCTCCCAGCTCACGATGTTCGACATTCGGGCGGCGAAAATTCCGTTTACGGCTTTCACGGGGTCGCTTCCACTCAACTGCAAAGAAAGGATTGAATGGTTTTAATACGCCGATGAGGAAAGGGTGCGGATGATTCACATTCATTTTCTAGCATTGCATGAAAGAGGGGGGCACAGATTTTCCACTCTTGGTAAAAAAAATTGCCTTGCAAAGAGCGAGTGGAAGGTCAAATTGAAAAAAGGAACATAAAAAACACGCAGGAAAAGAAAAAACCAAAAAAACCCTGAAACAGTACTTCATCTTTTCGGAGGAGAAATCCATTAAGATGCCAATGGAGATCGACTGGAAATTCGGGGGCTGGAAAATTACAGCACCCCACATCCAATCCTACCCATTGCTCAATTGCACATCCATAAACCTGGTTCTTCTTTTAAAAACTTCCTCTTTGTGTTTCCACAAAACAAACTTACAGCATTTCAGTTTTTTTTGGGTGTTATTCAAAAAACAACACTCTTCCTCTGGGAACGAGCACAATCGAGTCAAAAAAGCTATACGAAAAAAAAGAAAAAAAAGTATATTTTCATGATCACCTCGCAATCCAGCAGTTTGATTGAGCATCCCTTCTCATTGGCAATGACGTTCACTGTCAAAATGGGCTCCACCGTCATTCTAAACATTTTGAAGGAACCGATGTAACACTTGAACGTGTTTTCGTCCAATCGATCGATTTTGGCGGCGTCCAGGACGGAATATTGACTCACAGGCAGCGCCATGTACTCCGCTGTGGGTCGTCGTTTCACCAAACAGGATCGAAAAAGGAAAAATGGAAAAGGTAAGACTCCGAAAAAATTGATGTGCTGTGATGTGAGGATGGCTGGATGTCTTTCTGTGTTTTTTCCCAGAAGAAATGCATGAAATTGAGGGTAAGATGGTCGAGTTAAATTTTCAGATGGCTCCACCTTGTACAATTACATTTTTTTTCATTTTACTTTTTGGCTTATTTTTCGTTCTTCTTTAAGATGTGATAAAAATCCCCCCTCCCCCCCCTTCCAAATAAAAAAAATAAAAAAATAAAAAATAATAATTGATATTAGTACCGAAAAAACCAAACAACTCAGGTGATTGATGAGGACCCAAGTGATCCACCAACGAAAACCAAAAAAAGGAAAAAAGGCATGACAATGTATTTCCTCCTGGCTGTTTTTTTCTGGTTTTTTTTTTTTCGTGGAAACCTTACAGAGCGGTCTTTGGCCTTCCTGCTCCGTGACCGGTCTCTTCGAAGCTTTGGTGCCTTTGTATCGAGCAACCCTGTTTTTGTTTTCCTCGTTCACACCGGGTGGCATGAAATCGCTGTTCATGATGGAGCCTCCATCCTCCTCCACCTTTTCTACATCTGGCTTTGTCTCGGCGGCGACCTCGGTGGAACTCTGTTTTGAGAAAATTGAATGAACACGTTCATGCAAAGTGAATCGAGGAAGGCAGCGTGGAATTCTGGGAGCATTGGGTTATTTTTCGGAGCATTGGGTCAATACTGCTCCTTGGAAAAAAAGAAAGGATGGAAAATTTTCCCATCATTGTTGAATGGATGGACACTTTTTCATGCCTTCATCAATATATCCACAAACTCAACCACAACTTTTTTTCTTTTCTTAGGTTTTGTTTTGTTTTTGTTTTTGTTTTTTGGGGGGGGAGGGTCTTTCCTTCTTTACTTTCAACAAAAGGAAGGAAAACAAAGAAGAAAACAAAGTTCCTGGAATCTATAAAAAAAAATTCACCATGACAAGAAGCAAATACAATACAGCATAGGTGACAACAGCAGAACCTGCAAAACAAAAACGAACAAATGTCTTACCTCAGGGGTGGAGTGGGTCGTGAATCTTCGGAATTTTCCTTGTCTCGGAGGAGCGCGGAAACGCGTGATGGAGTTCGAGTGCAAGCCTCTTGTAGGGCCTAACCCGCAAACGCGACAAGGCGGCAAACGCGTCAACCCGAACATCGCCACTGCTTTCTTGGGGGGAAGGAGAAGCCAACTCCGATCGTGATTTGCTGTGTCTTTGCGAGCGCCAGCAATCCAGTTCGCAGTCCGATCAGTTTCTTGCCACGCTTCGCGCATGCATGGATCGTATGTCTGACACACAGCGAATCTCTGGTCATGAAGAAACCGACCTTGAAAAGAAAGAGGGGGCCTTGTGACGGGGCTAGAAAGAACTTGGCAGATGTACTGCCAAGAAATGTAACGATTATTCCGATAATAATTCGGATGAACAGACTCACCAACTCACACTGATAAACAGTCGTGTTACGCGCTGCTCTATGTGAGACCTGGTGGTTCGCACGTCGGGTTCAACTCCCGACGAGGTCGATGACGTAGGAATAGTTGTATATTGATGCGTTGGTTGATATCGAATAGCTGGCAAGCCAACCCATGGCTAGCGCAGAGTACTAGGAGTCTTACTATCGGCCCTGTCACTCTGTGACATCCGAGGTATGACTTCTACGAAAAGTGCGGCTGGGAACACAAGGAGCCAACGAAAACACGATAGAAAACAACACATCGAAAGCAACCCCCTACGAAACACGACCCATAAGGCGATCGATGCAGCTGTAAGTCGGATCGCTTATGCGATCCTCGCTGCGACGCCGAACTCGCCGCCAACACACGTGCGCTAGCACTCGAACTGGCGGCGAGTATAAAAATAGCGCCGAGGTCTGTTAGAATAACTCAGACCTCAGCACTTACCTCGTGAACTACTTACCTCGGATATCTATCTAAAGAAAGGACTTCTTACTCGGGACGAATTTAAGGAAGCTTCGCGACTTACCTTAAAACGGGAATTCTGACCGAACGAGGTACTTCTGGCTAAGGATCAGATTACTCAAGGATAATGCAGTTCACTTTCAAAGTGGGATACCTCATCCCTTCTCTTTTCTGTAAACATTTCTCTGCAAAATTATATGTGTGTGATAGTGTGTGATAGTGTGTGAATAAGAACTCAGAGGAAATCCCTGAAGATTTCCTCTATTTTTCTGATCTTTGGATGAGAATGTTGATAATAGGAAGTGATTAGAAGTTAGGGATGTCAGCTGAGTAGCTAAGGATAAAATAGGTTGCTTCTGAGTAGCTTTAGTTTCAGTAGTCAGAAAGGGAAGGTGCTGCCCTTCCCTTAGGAGTTTTTCCACTCAGAGGAGCTGCCCTCTCCTCTGAGTATCTCCTGGTGTTTTAGTTATTCCACTCAGAGGAGCTGCCCTCTCCTCTGAGTGTTTTCTTGTTTGTTGTTATGTTTCTCCCTTCTCCAGCTCAGTTTCCAGAGTCCCCTTAGGCCATGGTCTCTTAGCGACCACCCTCCAGGGGACTCCACTTTCTGTCTCAGTCTCGGGAGCAAGGCCCTCTTAGCGGGTGTCTCCGTCGACTTTGACTTGTATTGCGTTCAGGTGCCTGGTCTTAGGCCTTTCGTGAGTGGCAGGGTTCGAACTTATGACTGTTGGATTGCGATGTTTTGATTGTGCGACTGGTCTTAGCCGACTTCTTGGGTGACGATAGTCTCAGTGCGTCGCAGTTTAGATACCGAGTTTTTGATATGACATTCAAAGTCGGTGTAGTCCGACTCAGTTGCTGTAGACGGACTCTGCAGCAGTTCGGTGCGACTCTATCTTTAGTTGCGGCGCGAATGAAAAGTTAGTAGTTGCGCCGAGTGCGCTTTTTGGTTTCGGAGCGGCGACGAGCTTCGGATTTGTTAGGAAATGGGCCCACTAACATCACCACAAAAGTTCTGTGTAAAACTGTTCACTGATCACTCTGGTGACCACCTCTCTTTAAGAGAAAGCTCTCCAGAAAATAACACAAGTGTAACACACTGTAGGAACCATGGTTGGAGTAACGTCTACCGACAAGTATCGTGCTCCCAAGCTCGAAAAGTTTGATGGAAAGAAACCTCCGGCAGCGGAGTGGTTCAAAGCTGTAGAAGCAACGGCAGAAGCCCAGGGCTGGCCTGCTCGTTTTAAAGTTATCAGAGCTAAAGCGAACCTCACGGATGGGGCGGCTCGCTGGGCCGCCGCTCTTGCAGAAGATATGAGCTGGGAGAACTTCCGAAAGAAGTTCATGAAAAGATGGCTGGGGGCCACCGATGAGTTAATGAGCGAGCTGAACAAACGCCGCCAGAAAACTAACGAAACAGTCGAAGACTACGCCGACGCCCTTAGGGGCTTAGCCGAAGATATCACGAACATTCAGGCCGCAACTCGTGAAGATACGTCCTCGGCTATTCAGTTAAACGACGAGTATCTTCGTCATATCTTCCAGGCGGGGATATCTCCAAAAATAAGGGATGCTATAGCACCCTTCCAGCACCAGGACTTTGATGCAGTGGTGACTGCTGCAAAGTCAGTGGAGGGCTTAGGAGTGAATAAGAAAAGGGGAGCTCCAGACAGTTCAGATTCTGACACAGACTCAGGAAAAACTACTGAACAGACTACCGACTCAAAAGAAGAAAAGCTTATGAATAAGGTCATGAGCAAAGTTCAAAAAGTTCTGGAGAATCATATGGGCAAACTTTATGCAGCCCTGCCAGCCCCAGAGGAAAGATTGCAAGAGTGGCAGCAGAAAGTTAAAGGAAGAGCTTCAGGGAACAAGGGAGGAAGGAGTCAGGACATGGGAAGAGCTAGGACAATGGGATACTACAGTCCTCTATTGAAGAAAGACCTGAACTTAGGGGAATGTTGGAACTGTGGGGCACCAGGCCACAGGTGGGGGAACTGCCCCCAGAAAAAGTCAGGAGTCACCTACAGTCTACAGTACAGAGCAGGCACCACCCCCATCATCTTACAGAGGACTACAGATAGAGGGAACTCCAGACCTCAGGAGTTTCAGATGAACATGGTGGAAGGAAAGACTTCAGGGGTGGAGAATAAGTACAGAATGGGGAAGAAGCATGCCTTACAGGATGCCCAAACCTTCCTAGACAAAGCAGAATTTCCAGTACCCTTAAAGACATTCATGTATTATGCCCCTGAAATCAGGGAAGCCCTCCTGAGGGAGGCTGAACTCATGAGTTCTATAGATGCAGGGGTAACCCAACCCCTCCACTTCGACCCTGAGACTTCTAGTCAGGAGGGAGGGGAAAAGGAAATAAAGATGCTTGAAGTGGACACTTTGCAAGGGAAAGCAGCCCCCAGGAATATCCCTGCTAGGTGTGCTATAAAGATAAATGGGGAGACAATGGAGGCAGTGGTGGACACAGGGGCTAGTCATGGGTGTATGTCGAAGGCAATGGTGGAGAAGCTCGGCCTGGTGGATCAGGTCAAACCTTCAGAGTTAGTGTTCAGAACTGCTAGTGGAGAGTTGGCCACCGCCCTTGGGTACCTCCCCAAAGTGTTTATCAACATAGGAGGGACAGGCTCCCATGGGTCTTTTATCATCATGGATACAGACACTTATGATGTTCTGCTGGGGGTAGATTTCCTGAAGGCCATCAGAGCCATGATAATGATGGGCCCCCAGCAGATTTTCTATAACAAAGGGAATGGGAGGATGGGGGCCATTCCTCTCAGGACAGAGGAGGCACAAGACTCCTCCTCAGGAGGAACAGTCAATACTGCAGCTGGGAGGAAAAGGAAGGGAGGGAAACTGATCCAGGAGAAGAAAGTTAGGTTCAACCCCACTCCAGAGACTATTCCAGACAGAGTCCCACACAGTCCCTTACCTCCAGGGTTCAGACAGAACAACACTCAAGTTACAGGAGGGCAGAGAACCAAGGGAAGAGAGGGACCTTCAAAGGATTTTCAATAGGGTCAGAGGTCAGGCCAGGTGACCTCGAGGGTGTGGCCTCTGGGTTGCACAGATTTACCACCAGAGGGGTAAATTCCCCTGAATCGGTGTTGGTGGCTCAGGAGGAGAAGGTTTCTACTTTTGCAGACCTAAATATAGGAGGTAGCCTTTCCAGGAATGAAAGGAGGGCAGTGGAGAAGCTATGCAAGTCTAGGAGGGGTGCCTGGTCTCTAAGTGAATATGAGATAGGCACCCTCAAAAACCATAGTTACAGGATAGAGACTGGCACAGCAAAACCTGTGGCCAGGAGGCAGTATAGAGTTAGTGAATTCCAGAGGGGGGAGATAGAGAGGCAGCTGGAAGGACTGATCAAAGCAGGGGTAGTTAGGCCTAGCTCAGGGTCACCCTGGTCTTCACCCACCCTCCTGGTCCCTAAAAAGACTCCAGGGAAGTGGAGGTGGTGTGTGGACTTCAGGGATTTGAATGATTTAGTGGAGGCAGATCAATATCCCCTGCCTCTAATAGATGAGCTGTTGGATGACATGGGAGGCAGAAAATACTATTCTAGTTTAGACCTGAAGTCAGGTTACTGGCAGTTGCCCCTGGCAGAGGAGCATGCAGGAAAGACTGCTTTTAGGACTTCATCAGGATTATATGAATGGGTTAGGTGCCCTCAGGGGCTTAAGACTATGCCAGAGGCCTTCCAGAGAGTAATGGATTCTCTATTTGGCCATCTGGAGGGGGTCCAGGTCTACCTGGATGACATAGTCATCTTTAGTTACACCTTCCAGGAGCATATGGAAACCCTGGAAAAGGTGTTAGATATTTTGGAGAGAGAGGGAGCTAAATTATCCATAGAAAAGTGCTTTCTGTTCCAGGAGGAGGTGGAATACCTAGGGCACCACATTACCAAGACTGGGTTTAGCCCCCAGGAGGATAAGTTGGATTCTATTAGGAAGTTAAAGACCCCCACCACTGTCACACAGGTTAGAGCCTTTTTAGGGTTAACAGGATATTACAGGAGGCATGCCCCAAATTATGCTAAGGTGGCAGGGTCCCTTACAGAGCTGACCAAACAGGGGGTGCCTTTTCTGTGGACCTGGAGGTGTGAAATGGCATGGAGGCTCCTGAAAAAGATGTTGATGACAGCCCCAGTGGTGACCTCCTTAAAAAGGGAAGGGGAGGTGTTCTTGTGTACTGACTGGAGTCAGTATGCAATAGCTGGGGTATTAGGTCAGATTCAGGAGGGTCAGGAGAAGGTCATAGCCTATTATTCTAAGAAAAACAGTGAAACAGAGGCTAAGTATGCTCCTTCCCAGGGGGAGGCTATGGCAGTTATCAAAGCCATCAGAAGATTTAGGTATTATTTGACTGGGAGGGAATTTACTGTTTTCACTGATTGCAAAGCTTTGATCTGGTTGATGGGGTCTAAAAACCTGACCTCCATGATGGCTAGGTGGGTGTTAGAGTTACAAGGATATCAGATTAGGGTAGTCTACAAGCCTGGGAGTCACAATGTGAATGCTGATGCATTGTCCAGGCTTGTAATGAATAGGGAGAAAAAGGAGAAAACACAGGACCTGCCCACTGTGTCAGACCATCTGCCTCTAGGGAGGAGGCTTAGTTATTAAGGTCTAGGACAAGGGGAGTGGTTGGTCCAAGGGAGGACTAATAAGAGGCTATACTGGAAGAGCTTTGTTATGCTGCTTGACTTTCAGTGGCAGTGAAAGTCTTTCTCAAACCAAAACCTGGAAAGAGAGTGTACCAACGCCTTTTATGAGCGTTGCTAGTACACATGGTAGCAATCACCATACTTGGTGATTGGACCCTGCTACCACCGTGTGGGGACAGATGCAAATGTGTCACGACAGGTGACACACGTGGCGACACACATGTACACGTGGCGACACACCGTGACACACGCGTGTGACGTCATAACATTCCTCCCCCCCAAAGTGTCAGACCTCCTGGTCCTGACTCCACTTGGATAAACACTTATATGCTACAGGGTGCAGAAACCTTAGCAATGGTTTACACACGGTACTTTGACCAAATGTTGAAATCTCTAGGTGCCTTTCAGCGAGCCACTACACCAAAGTTTCATATCCGGTCAAGATTGAGATTGGAGAAACATCTCAAAGTTTGTGATCCCTTTCACAAAACCAAACCATCTTAAGGGTCAAGACACCTTCTCAAACCCGAGATAAAACCCTTTTCATGGTGAACGCTTTTCCACATTGGCTACCTTGCCTTAGGAAAATAATATCTCACCCGTCGGCATTCACACATATGTGCGGAGATATTTAAATCAAATTTTGCCCATTCAATTTATTTCCCCTCTCTTGAGATCTCCTACTCTGTCAATTGCGCTCTTTCGACCGAAGGCGTTCACTTCGACGGATAACAATTGGCGGAGACAAGTCCGTCGACTTGATTTTGTTTTGGTATTCTTCTACCAATTCCCTAGCATTCTCCATATGCTCTTCGGGTTCCCAAGTATTATGCTCATGTCCATAACCCATCCATTTGCATAAATACTCAGTTTTACGCTTTCGACCTATTCGCCGTACACGATGATCTAAAAGCATCTCAACCTCATATTCCAACTCATCATCGAGTTCCACCGGCGGAGGAGGCTGAACTTTTCCATGCGCCCAATAAGGCTTCAACAAGCTCGCATGAAAAACCGGATGAATTTTAAGATAGTTCGGTAAATCCAACCGAAAAGCTACCTTACCGATTTGATCCGAAATAGTAAAGGGTCCGATCCACTTCGGCATCAATTTTCGGGATCCTGGATGTTTTAGGCGGATATGCCGTGCATCCAACAACACCTTATCGCCTACTTTCACATCCACAGGACGTCTATGTCGATCAGCATACGCCTTCATCCTTTGACGTGCTGCCTCTAAACACCTTTTCGCCTTCACAATGCTATCTCTTATCGTTGTCGTCATTCTTTGTACAGCTGGCACCGCCATCTGCAGTGACGAGCTCTTTCTACTAGATGCACCTGGCCCGAATCCAGGCATCTGTGCCGTCGTAGCTGTCCAAGGATCACGACCGTAATTAAGGAAAAATGGTGTCTCACCAGTCGCTTCCGACTTGGAGTTATTCATAGCAAACTCGACAACTGGCAACAGTTCAGACCAATCACTGTGGCGTATCCCAACAAAATGTCTTAGGGTGTCTTCTAAGACTTTGTTCATTGCCTCAGTCTGCCCATCAGTGGTGGGATGAAAAGCAGTTGACATAGCCTGACTGATCTTCCAAGTATTACACAATTCCGCAAAGAATCGTGATCTCCACCTGGGATCTCTGTCACTCACCAATGTCCTAGGAAGACCGTGTGAACGGAAGACATGTGATACAAAGAGTCTCGCTGTTTCTGCAGCATCACACTTCGTGTATGTTGCAGCGCATCTCACCATTTTCGTGAGTCGGTCCACGAAAACTAGGATCGCATCATAATGCTCAGCACCTGACTTGGGAAGCTCGACTATCAAATCCATCGAAACACTCTCCCAACGAGCATCTGGTATCGGTAGAGGTTGCAACGAACCAGGAGGTTTGCCACGTCTCCACTTGTTCCGTTGACAACTATCACAACCTTTGATAAAGGACAATATATCCTTCTCTACCCCTGGCCACCAAAACCACTTCAACAAATTGTGTTTCGTCTTTTTGACACCAAAGTGTCCCGAATACACCGTTGAATGAAAATCTTTTATAATATCCAACCTGAGGCCATCAAAGTTTGGGACAACCACCCGCGTTCCATTCCACCAAAAACCCGAGTCGAAACGACACATTGAAGCAGCGGATTCCAATGTATTGAACCACTCGTCTTTAGCGTACCCCTCAGATAATCGTCGCTGAAGATCGATATTAGGCAAAGGAGAGAGAGCTGGGCTCTCCTCACCAAGGTGACTGAGTCGGCCACACTTGCTCACCGACTCCAACAAGACACTGATCTGCTGAGAATACCGTACAGGATAGCGCGACAAGGGGTCTGCTACATTCGTCCTGCCTGGCTGGTATTCCCACTTGAATCGGTATCCCTGAAGACACTCAAGCCACCGCACCGCTCTTCGAGACAACGTTACCTGGGAATGGAAAAATGTGTTGGGTTTGTGATCCACGATCACCTTAAACTCCATCACATCCAGGTAGCACCTCCACAACTTCAAAGCATGGACAACAGCAAACATTTCTTTGTCTGATATTGACCATCTCAATTGTGCACCATGTAGCATTTTACTTTCAAATGCTATTGGTCGACCTTCTTGAAGTAATATTGCACCAATAGCCCAATCCGAGGCATCGGCAATAACTTCAAAAGGTTTACTGAAATCTGGCATTGCCAAGCAAGGTGCATGGGTCAGGGCTTCCTTAACTGCCACCATTGCTTTCCGACAATCCTCATTCCAGTCCCACTCCTTACTCTTCCTAAGTAAGTTCGTAAGTGGTCCGACCAATTTACTGTATCCTTGAATGAACCGACGGAAGTAATTTGAAAGACCTAAGAAGGATCTCAACTCAGATATATTTTGTGGCTCTGGCCAATCAATGACCTTCTGAGTCTTGCGAGTATCTACCGCAATCCCTTCTTTGCTTATCACGAAACCAAGATAATGCAATGCATCCTTAAAGAAATCACACTTTGATCTCTTCAAGAAGAGCTTGTGCTCTCTCAAACGATCCATGACCTTTTTGAGATGCATGGTGTGGTCTTTCTCATTCCTCGAATACACAAGTATATCATCAAGATAGATAAGGACGTACTTCCCTATCATCCCATGAAATACACGGTTCATCCATGTTTGGAATATCGCTGGTGCATTCGTCAAACCCATCGGTAAGACACGATATTCAAACAATCCAAAGGGCGTTTTGAAAGCCGTTTTAGCCTGGTCCTCAGCTTTGACACGAAGCTGCCAGTAACCAGCTTTCAAATCAAGGGCGGAAAAGTACCTCGCACCTTGTAACTGATCCAAGAAGTCATCAATACGTGGGATAGGGTATTGATTTTTGACTGTTAACTTATTCAAACCCCTGTAGTCCACACACATTCTTTTTGTCCCATCTGGTTTGGGTACAAACAAGACTGGTGCGCCCCATGGACTACATGACGGTTGAATAAGCCCCTTAGCCAACATATCCGATATTTGATCCTCAATTTCCTTACGCTCTCCAGGCGTATAGCGAAATATAGGACGACTCACAGGATTTGCTCCTGGTATCAGATCTATAGAAGCATCGAACTCTCTAGAGGGTGGACACGAGGCCAATTCATTCGCAAACCGATCCTCGTATTCGTCCAATATAGGAGCCAACATGTTCTCCAACGTTTCTTTCTCAACATGATCACCGTGTGCGGATTTTACCACATCCTCTAGTGATCCACGTTCACGAAACAACGCATTAGGAGACCCATGTTCCTCCCCCTCAAGAGGTGGCGTGACCTCACGCACCAAGACAAGGAATGGAGTGATCCGATCATCACGAAGACATCGTTTCACTTGTTTAATGGAAAGAAATGGAGTAACCGTATGAACACAACGATCACTACGATTTCGAGCCGAAATAGTATGATGGATCGTAACTCGACGTCCACGAGTTGACAACAACGAACAACTGTTATGAAGGAAATCCATATGAGCACAATGGTCCTTCAACCAAAAATCTCCAAGATAAAGGTCAAAGTGAGGAGCACTGATCACCAAGCACTCTAACTTTTCACGAAGACCTTGTATCCGAAGAGGAACTGTGGTTTTACCAGAACAAGTCAATGGTGTACTATCAGCCATTTGAACAGTTGTATCACTTTGAGCTTGGTATGAGATACCATAAGCCTCACAAAATTGTTGGGAAATATAGGCTGAACCAGCCGCACCCGAATCCAACAATATATGTGCAGGAGTATCAAAGATACGTCCCTCGAAAACCATAGACATAGTCATGATCTCCTTGTCAATTGTGGGTTCCACAATTCGAGGCACAGGAGCATCATAATACACATCAAATGGTTGGGAAAATGGTATCTTACGAGCTCTCTCAAATAAGAATGCCCCTTTCCGATATTGTGCTATCAAGCGCATGCTATCAAACACACGAAAAGCTTTGCGCATCTTATGAGGTACCAAGACACAAGCACTTGTTGTCATTGGTGCTCTTTTCTTACACTCGAAATAGTGCTTCAGGAAAGCATCCATTTGTGCCTTTCCTGGGTTGAGCCACACATGCTCGCCCGACACATCACACGTAAGAAAATCTTCACAAGATCTTTGACAAGCATCAACCGGAAAACAACCTCCAGAAGAATCGAACGTAAACTTCCGTCCCGTTCTCTCTTCGAGTCTTTCAAGTTCTCGCTTGATCATCTTGCGATGAACACCATGATCCATCTGAGCATTCACCTTCTTTTCATTTCTGGACGAAAATTTCTTTTCGTCAGTAGAAGCATGAATTTTCATTTCCTCATCGATCATTGCATTTGAGGGTTCCACTACCTCATCAATATGCACATGACTCTCGATAGGAGATAAGACATTGATCGCCAAATCGCTCACCTTGCCTTTCCCACCACACTTGTGTGACACATCCCATGGAGCACCACAAGTGAAGCAAAGCTTTTGTGCTATCCTTCTAGCACGCTCCTCCGGGGAAAGCTTTGTGCCGCGAACCGTACCCTTCGCTTTCTTACTAGCGTTCGGGTTCGCTTGCCCACTGGTAAATGATGGTCTAGTCTTTGCTTTCTTTGAAGTCTTGTATCCATACAAGTCTTCCCCACGACCATGAACATTCCCGGATTTATTCTTAATCACAGGGATCCGCTCATCATGGGTTACTCCTTTTGCAAGGACATGATTTCGAAGATCGTTGTAGATCGTCCAAGGTTTCCCATGAACATCTGTCTCGACCGACGACTTCAATGCCGGATGCAAATTATGGAGTAAGAAGAAGCATTTACTCGCTTCATCCATCGGAATACGACGAAGTTTAAACAAATCATCTACGAATCTGACGAATTCATTCGTATTCACTTTGCGCTCAAGGTGATCACGACATGAAATGAGTTTCTTTGTAATGGCATAATCCGATGCCATTTCCCCGAAACTACCGTCACTCATCGTCTCACAGATTTGTTTCCAAGAAACTTCACCTTTTTCCAAGGACTCTGATGACACTCTAGCCGCCAAATGTTTTTGTGCAGCTCTACCGAAAAACGTGGGAGCAACCTTTCCCCATCGTTCTTGGTTGATACCAGCTGCCACAAAGTAGACAGTAAGACTACTCTGGAATTCTTTCCAGGGTATCTTTCCATCATATTTTTCTGGCTTAGCTACTTGAGATGTCATACCACGCGGCCCACCATCATTTCCAGATTTCCCAATGTCTATCGACTCATCCTCGTCCATTTTATCCTTATCTTTGGAACTTTCAGGGTCAGGTAATTTCATTACCAAATCTGCCAACAGCCCTTCCATTTCTGTAAGCCTTTCTTCTAAATCCTTGGTCTTAGGAGGGGGTTCCACCTCTGCCTCCTTTTCACTGGTATGACTACTCTTGTCATTACCATCCATGGCCAAAGACTCCTACCAGAAAAATTCGAATTACACTGTAAGTGCGTTCAGTGTCACACTGTTCGACGTTTGCCACGACTGACGTCGCGCACAAACCACAGTCGAACTGGAAACGACCTATTCTGTCACACACTCTGTCGACTTTTGCCACGACTGGCGTCGCGCGAAAGCCACAGGCGAACTTAAAACGACGTGGAGGTTAACGATTTCAAGGTACTCTCACCAAAATAAGAGCCCAATCGCGCCCCTGCAGTTGCCAAGAAGGCACACTGCCGACAAAAGAAAACCGATAGTCGCACCAAAACGAAGTCGCGTTTGGCGCCAGTACCACAGTCGACGAAAAACGACTGTCACCTCGCCAAAACGACGACCACTTTAGGTAAGTACCAAAATCGATTTCAACGCCAACAGCGTAACAAATCGACCTGCGTTACTCTTGTCGTTTCTCACACTTCAGAATTCGAATTCGAATTTGTCATTCCTGGCAAAAACTGACGACCCCTGTAGCCTTTTTCGACCCAACTACCGAGCCACCCAACCACCCTCTGGAAAAACGTCGAGCTAAGTCGACTAGCTTTAACAAAGCACGTCCAGAGTGCTGGCGACCTCGCAAGAAGTGGTCGAAACCCCAAAGAAAGTCGAGATCTCCACTCTCACACTTTCTGAAAATGGGATCTAAAGCTACAAACGTCAAGCGACCCTACAGAAACCTGTTCCGACACGGGCTAGCTTCTAAACGACTCTATACCACTACCCTGAGGTTCCCTACGACCTCTTTTCACGTCAACCGAACCGGACGACCTCCCACAAACAAATCAAGAAATTCCAAAGGCCCTGTAAGACCCTTCCTCAACTTGGCCGACACGGGCGACCACTCACAACCAACTCGAAACACTTTTTTAAGGTCCTCTATGACCTTCTTTCAAGCATACCGTGGCGGACGACTGCTCACCACCAACGATCCCAAAGAAAAACAAAAATCTCAAAGGTAAGAGTAAGTCACCTTTACCCCAAAGCGCACACCTTCGCCAAGGGCGTTTCCTTACTCGACAAGAAGCGCTCTCTCCTTGTTATTCTCCTTATCGTTTCCTTTTCCTTTCCCTTCGCTCCGAAACCAAATGTTATGCTGCTTGACTTTCAGTGGCAGTGAAAGTCTTTCTCAAACCAAAACCTGGAAAGAGAGTGTACCAACGCCTTTTATGAGCGTTGCTAGTACACATGGTAGCAATCACCATACTTGGTGATTGGACCCTGCTACCACCGTGTGGGGACAGATGCAAATGTGTCACGACAGGTGACACACGTGGCGACACACATGTACACGTGGCGACACACCGTGACACACGCGTGTGACGTCATAACATGCTTTATGGGACAAAGGAATGAAGGAGGCAAAGGACTGAGGTTGAGCAAGCAAAGGGTTATCCCAGAAAACTCAGGGAGAGTAAGGAGTCCCTGGGGAGAACCGAGGAGTGTTTAGAGTTCTTAAGGGGAGAGCAGGCTGTGGAAGGTAAACAAAGCCATCGGAGACTATAGACACTGAGTTTGGATAAGGAAGAACAAAGCAAACACTTAGTATTCGGCAGGAAGTTTATTCGCATCGGAAATAATGAACGCCGCTCAAGCCGCAGCCTTCGCACATATCGTCGCTGTGTTGTTAGAACTCCTAGTTGATATGGAAGACTTTGAAGAGGAACTACGGACACGACTGATCCAGGGGGAGTTCAGAATGAATACAAGGGCAGGTCGGGAAGCCAGGATGAACGTTGCAAAGTTCGCCCAATACACGGGGGCCCTTGCGAACTTACGGGTCCTGCTAGAAGATTACAGGGCAGGTGTTCCTGCTGGCCCAGGCCCTCTAAGAGCAGCAAGGCAACAGATCACAGCGAGTCTAGCGGAGCCTATAGGAGCTGCAGCAGAAGAGGGTCCATCTTCCGACCCATCCAACATGCCTACGTTTTTCCCGGTGGCACACGTCGAAGCAAGGTTCGAGGAGGATAGCAACGGCGATATGCAGGAGGTGCCTCCGGACGAGACAATAGCAGTTTACTCCTCTGGGGAGGAGGAGAACGAAAGGGGTGTGGGGGCACCAGGTCCCAGTGGTTAGGTTGTGTTCTTAGTACTGGTGGATAAGGGAGGTGAAGTGAGGGATGCCCTGAGAGGCAGGAGGCAGAGTTGAAGCTATTGTTGGGGTTGGAGGGTTGGTGTTGTAAGCAGAATTTTGCATTCTTATTGTGATACAGTTTCTTCAGATTTAGTCAAGGCTCCTGGGACAAATGAGTTCCACCCCCTTGGTCAAACATTCATCTGGGTTTCTTAAAGTCACTTCTGGAAAGCAGGAAACCACTCTGCTTATAACTAAACAATCCCAAAGAGATATGTGTAAAGGTCTGAGGATTAAGGATAATCCCAGACAAATGTTTAGATTCTGTAGAGATAAGGTATCCTGAAATAGGGAAACTCTCAGAATAGAGGACTACAGACTTGGATAAGTCTGTACACACTTTGATTTTCAAAAATCAATCCCTGTGAGGACCTCAGTCCCTAAGCTTAAAAAGGAGTGGTGTTTGATCCAGCCTAGAAGTTAAGGTCACTTTAGGTCACTAGGGTGAAAAGTGCTCTTTCCCAGAAATAGGACTGAGAGTTCAAACTCTGGGATGAAACAACAGCAGGTCTAATAACTAAGAGATGACTTCCAAAAGCTTACAGCTCTCAGCCAGCTTACCAGCCAGCTGTGACAGTTGTACACCCTGGAGGATTTGTATTTAAGTGGAAACCCTTAAGACTAGAGGAGAGGGCAAACTCTGTTCTATCTACCCAGGATAGACAACTTAAAAACAAGTGGAAACAGAGGCCAGGAGGTTCTGGATTAGAAGTTTAAAGCACTTTCTAGGAAAAGAAGTGAGCAGATGAGGAAGTATGATATTTGGAAGGACCCTTGCACCCTAAGTCTTTTGCAGAAGGACTTTGATCAGTATGCTAAGTACTCTAGCCAGGAGAAAGCTGCAGCCAGGAAAAAGGAGTTCAGATACATCTGGGATGCAGAAACAGAGCAGATGTTTCTGAGGGATCCAGGAGGGGATAAAAAGAGAGAGGTTCCAGTTGAGACTAAGAGGGAGGAGCTAATTTTGGAAGCACACATAGCTGTGGGGCATGTGTCAGTAAAAGGGACTTTGGAAAAACTCAGGGAGCACTATTTCTGGTATGAAATGGAAAAACAGACAAAGGAAATCTTAGAAAAATGTGAGGCTTGTCAGGAAATCAGGCCAAAGTTTTTGATACAGCCTAGACTGTTACAGACCCCAGCTGGACTTCCGTTTTATCAGTGGGGAATGGATACCTTTTCAATTAGGATGCCTGAAACAAAGTCTTTAGTTCATATTTTAGTTGTAGTGGATTATTTTACAAAGTGGGCAGAGGCTGGGATCATGGATGCTAAGAGTCCAATCTTTATTTCCCAGTTTCTGTTTCAGAATATTATTTGCAGGTTTGGGGTCCCCAGGTTTTTCTTATGTGATAATGGGACAGAGTTCAAGGGTATGGTATTAGATTTGTGTAGGCAAGAAGGAATAGAAATAAAAATATCCAGTCCTTATCATCCCAGGACTAATGGATTAGCCGAAAGATTAAATCAAACCCTGAAGCAAGGGATATTAGGTAGATTAAAAGAAAAGCAGGTGGGGGAGACACCTAGCACAGGAGCTTTATTATTTTCAGTTCAGGATTTACAAGGAGTTTTGTTAGATAGTCTGAGGGATTATAATAGCCGAATAAAAGAAGTTACAGGCTATAGCCCATTTGAATTAGTTTATATTAGGAGACAGGTGAATAAAAGGGATTGGGCTACCTATCAGATAGGTCAGCATTCAGAGGAATCTCAGGGGAATTTAGAAGGAGGATCCCAACCTCAGGGAGGAGGTTCTGGATCTCAGACTTTAGTTCAGAAGAGAGAGGAGGCAGTTTTATTAGATCCTGCCGTTCAGGAGCTGCCGATTTTGATATCAGATATAGAGTTAAAAGAGTTGAGTGAGTTAAGAAAAAGGATGGAAAGAAGAGCTAAAGAGTCTATAAGTACAGCTCAGTATAGACAGCAGAGGAACTATAGTGATAAACTTCGGAAGGAAAAGAGAATAGAGGCTCTAAAAGTAGGAGATTTAGTTTTAGTGAGAATTAAGACTTCGAAGAAATTAGTGGTGAAGGCTCAGGCTGGCTTTCGAATAGAAGAGATAGATAGAACAGGGGTTCGAATTAGAGTGTCTAAGGGTACTCGACAGAGTAGGTGGGTGGCACTCGAGGATGTCGCTATCCCCGAGTAGATTCAGTAGTTAAGTCAGTACTTTAGACGGGTTCTACTTCGAACCTCGGACTTAGCTATTAGAGATATATCCAAGGATAGAGAATAGTGGCGAGTGAGACTGACTTAAAGGAGGGCTCGTGGGAAGTCACAGGGCGGCTCAAAGAATATCTCACTAACGAGAAAGCCAGTGGAAGAATATATATCGAACGAAAAGACTTCGAAGGAAAGGATGGCTGGAACGATGTCCGAGCAGCGGCTGAACGAGTGCATGGCGGCCGAAGTGCTGCGCCTTCGGACGGAGTTAGAAAAACAAAAGGGGGAGGTCACTAGGCGGCTCAAACGGGCCTTTACGAACGAAACTGCAGCTGGGAGGACTGCGAGAGATTTACTCAGGCGACAGAAAATCGCTCTGTTAAGTAACTTAGAAAGTTTGGATAGAATAGATGATTTTCGTCAGCGACTGCAAAAAACAAAAGGAGAAGAAGAAATTCCAGAGGGGCGACTACAGGAGGTGGTTCGCGAGAGGTTTAGGACTTCTGGGTGGCGACGACAGGACTTAAATCAAAAACGACGGCTGGAGGTTGTGGGTGACATGCGCGAGCAGGAAATTAAGCGAGCGAGAGGAGAGGAAAGCGAGAGCGATGGATTCGAAGTTACGGATAGCGAGAGCGAGGGGGAGAAAGGAGGTTGAGACGTCAGCGGTAGAGGTAGAGAAGGTCGAAGTCGAATCTCAATGGGCTTCGACTTCAGCTGGTTTTCTGTTTTTCGTTTTCGGCTGATTTTCTAATTTCCGACTTCGGGAAGTTTTCTGCTCTTCGATTTCGGCTGGTTTTTCGACTTAAATTAGGCTTTCACTCGAACTTAGTTTTTGTTCGAGTTTGACTTTCGTTCGGTAGTGAGGTTTTTGATTTAGTGTGGATTGAATTCGGTTTCTCGAATTGTTTTTCGTTGATGATACTGGGGATAGGAAAGTCTTAGAAAGTAGTTGGGTAGAACCTGGCTGCATCGTAAAAAAAAAAAAAAAAAAAAAAAAAATCATTGAGTGCATAAAGGGGAATTTTATTGCTGGTGTAAGGGTGCTGTTCTGAGCACCTTTTTGCCATTAGAAACAAGGGGTTTTTGGGCAGCAGATGTTGGAATTAGGAAATTGAATAAGCAAAAGGTGCAAGGGGTTAATGCGAAGCATGAATGAAGGGAAGTGGAACTGCATGGGATGCAGTGGGTTTCTAGCCCGAATGAAATGTACGCATAGGGTGGTTTCTATGCGGGTGTAAGGGGGATCGTCACAGTTGTGACGGGGCTAGAAAGAACTTGGCAGATGTACTGCCAAGAAATGTAACGATTATTCCGATAATAATTCGGATGAACAGACTCACCAACTCACACTGATAAACAGTCGTGTTACGCGCTGCTCTATGTGAGACCTGGTGGTTCGCACGTCGGGTTCAACTCCCGACGAGGTCGATGACGTAGGAATAGTTGTATATTGATGCGTTGGTTGATATCGAATAGCTGGCAAGCCAACCCATGGCTAGCGCAGAGTACTAGGAGTCTTACTATCGGCCCTGTCACTCTGTGACATCCGAGGTATGACTTCTACGAAAAGTGCGGCTGGGAACACAAGGAGCCAACGAAAACACGATAGAAAACAACACATCGAAAGCAACCCCCTACGAAACACGACCCATAAGGCGATCGATGCAGCTGTAAGTCGGATCGCTTATGCGATCCTCGCTGCGACGCCGAACTCGCCGCCAACACACGTGCGCTAGCACTCGAACTGGCGGCGAGTATAAAAATAGCGCCGAGGTCTGTTAGAATAACTCAGACCTCAGCACTTACCTCGTGAACTACTTACCTCGGATATCTATCTAAAGAAAGGACTTCTTACTCGGGACGAATTTAAGGAAGCTTCGCGACTTACCTTAAAACGGGAATTCTGACCGAACGAGGTACTTCTGGCTAAGGATCAGATTACTCAAGGATAATGCAGTTCACTTTCAAAGTGGGATACCTCATCCCTTCTCTTTTCTGTAAACATTTCTCTGCAAAATTATATGTGTGTGATAGTGTGTGATAGTGTGTGAATAAGAACTCAGAGGAAATCCCTGAAGATTTCCTCTATTTTTCTGATCTTTGGATGAGAATGTTGATAATAGGAAGTGATTAGAAGTTAGGGATGTCAGCTGAGTAGCTAAGGATAAAATAGGTTGCTTCTGAGTAGCTTTAGTTTCAGTAGTCAGAAAGGGAAGGTGCTGCCCTTCCCTTAGGAGTTTTTCCACTCAGAGGAGCTGCCCTCTCCTCTGAGTATCTCCTGGTGTTTTAGTTATTCCACTCAGAGGAGCTGCCCTCTCCTCTGAGTGTTTTCTTGTTTGTTGTTATGTTTCTCCCTTCTCCAGCTCAGTTTCCAGAGTCCCCTTAGGCCATGGTCTCTTAGCGACCACCCTCCAGGGGACTCCACTTTCTGTCTCAATCTCGGGAGCAAGGCCCTCTTAGCGGGTGTCTCCGTCGACTTTGACTTGTATTGCGTTCAGGTGCCTGGTCTTAGGCCTTTCGTGAGTGGCAGGGTTCGAACTTATGACTGTTGGATTGCGATGTTTTGATTGTGCGACTGGTCTTAGCCGACTTCTTGGGTGACGATAGTCTCAGTGCGTCGCAGTTTAGATACCGAGTTTTTGATATGACATTCAAAGTCGGTGTAGTCCGACTCAGTTGCTGTAGACGGACTCTGCAGCAGTTCGGTGCGACTCTATCTTTAGTTGCGGCGCGAATGAAAAGTTAGTAGTTGCGCCGAGTGCGCTTTTGGATCGTCACAGGCCTCCCAAAATCGGAGCTATAAAATGGAGGACACCGAGGTAACCTGCGCCTGGTATCATGATACCCCCGTGATACCCATGATACCCCCGTGATACCCATGATACCCATGATACCCAATCATACCCACTGATACCCACGATACGCGCCGATATGCGCGATATCAGCGACATACGCAGGAAGGCCTTGAAAGACCGTGCTCTTCGCCCCTCGAGAAGACGTCGTCGAAGAGAGAGCACGCACGCAGACACGATCGTGGATCGTGCCCAATACCATTTTCACTTCGGAAAACCAGTGGTGTGCCCGTGGTGAATATTGTGGATACTCTCCAGACAAGGTTCTGACGAGATCGAGGGCCCAGGTGAGGCTGTGAACAGAGGAAAAAGTTCTTTGGAAGAGAATCTTTCTTCTCTGGTTTATTTTACACTGGGAAGGGGGAGGTTCTGTTCTTTTCTTGCAGCAGAAAAAAGGATTATATAACCTCAGCTCATGGCCCCTTCCTTTTGTTGGGTAAAGTAGTCTCTCAAAGCAGCTTGTTGAGTAGTGAAAGATATTCAGTCTTGGAACATTAAGTTGTATGACAGGAAGAAATTATAGATTTCCCTTACGATTTCCTGGTCTTTTATCTTGGATATTTGTAGGCTTTGGATAAGTGAAACCCGTCTGTGGAGGGTATCAATCAAGCTCAATCAGCGAGACATACACTTCCTAGCTGGTTTTCACCAGCTTTTTTTCTGGTTTTGAGGGCATTTTTACTGAGGCTTGGCAACAGTGGAGGGAAACCAAACCTGCAGTTACTAGACTGGGACTTGGAAGTCGATCTACTCTGGCTGAATCGGACTGGCAAAGGGAATCATTTCCAGACAGAGCCACCCCACCTCCAACGTTGAATCATTAAAAGCACCTTGCACTCGATTTTCAACAATGGCAAAGCCCTGATCCTCAATGGGTGTGGGCAAATTGCACCATCTGATGTGAAAGGAAAACAGATATTAAAAGGATATTGACAATAACTGCTTTCTCTTTCCCGTCCATTGTAACAGTTTAGAAGGCAAGTCACAGCAAATGGAGAGCCCACCCCCATACAGTGCCAGGTTTCTGGTGAAGTTGGATTCCACAATCGAAATGTCCGGCACACTCCCTCCTCCTTCTGTTCGATGTGAGCTCTCCCCAACTTCCATGACATTCCCTTAGAACCCTTGGATTTCTGCCAAGGGTTGTGGCTTTGGTCAGCTACATTTCACAATGACATTGGTTGCTTGCTCAATTTTCTTTCTTTGTATAAAATAAGAAAACATGCTTCTCTTCTTTTCTCCTTGTCTCTTGTATGCGTATGTCCTCTCAGGTGTTTCTGGGTGACAATGCGTGCTGGATTCCTGCTCATGTCATGATGGAATAATTGCTTTTCACTCCTTTCCTTCAGCTACTTTTTTTTTCTGCCACATGCTCCTTGTCAACAACCCCTCTCTATTTGATCAGAACATTCCACAGGTGAACCAGCATTCACCTGGCTAACCCCCACTGCCTGTGCCTCTCCCTTTGGATCAACAGAGATCAACATATCGAGAGCCCATTGAATCTTCTGAGGTTTGACTTACGAGGGGAACCCAGGGGTGATGCTAATTCACTGGGAATAGACCAGCATGAAGTTTCCTGACAAGGGTCCCTGTGTACTCTCTGCAAAAGGGTGAACTCCAACTTCCATTCCTGCCCCTAACTCTGGTACAAACTCATTCGACATGCTCGAGAGGATTAGTGCCACAAGTTCTGCCCAATCCGTTTTCCCGTCTGGCATAAGAAGTCCCTTGAGAAAACACTGGAGCCGTCTGTGGTTTTTCATGTCTGTTTATCATTCCACTGAAAGGAACGATCCCAATAGTTCTAGGCGGTACTACCGCCGCGGTAGAAGACCCATTGAGGTCTCCAAAACACTCACACTCCCAGGAATCTCTCTATCCAATTTGCCACCAGCATTTCGCATGGAACCCTCCACGAAATATGAAAGGGAAAATTTTTGGAACACTTCTGTCAGCACGCATTGTCTGTGGAATCAATCAATGCAGGGGACCCCTGGCATTTCAACTAAAACGAGGTCATATTTACCTGGTAAGGATTTATACCTTTCCTCATGAGGGAAACTGAGAAACAAAAACAAGGTGGTGAAGTCCTGCAACTATTCTCTCAAAAAGCGAACCAGTGTTTTAAAATGCATTTATGCAAACCTCACGCTCACGCAACGACAAGACCAACGAAATGCACTGAAGTCCCCTCCTCGAATTGGTAACACGATCCTACGAACAGAATTTATGTGTCTTCAAAACGAAGGACAAACCACTTTCGAAAAAGGAGTGGTACTGACGTCTCCAAGGGAAGCGTTGCGGGCGAACGACATCTTCCGAAACCGCGACGATAGATATCACGAGGGAGCTAAACGTTCCAGTGCATGCCGTTCAGACAGCCCTCGTCGAGTGCTACACCGCCAACAGGAAAATAATACCAAACCAGGCAAGGAAATAATTGAGACGATATGGACGATATGGACGATATGGAGTCAGTATCGGCTGGGTATCACGGGGGTATCATGGGTATCATGGGTATCACGGGGTAACGATACCCAGGCGCAGGTTACCTCGGAGCCCTGCCAAAATCCAACTCTCTTTTGAAACTTTGATAATCCTCTTGGTGGTGTAACCACTCATTGACATATGGTGGAATAATATCTTTTTTTAGTTTGGTTTAAAAATCCTCTTTGGAAAAAGGAAACTGACAAACTGGACGCAAGGTTCAGATTCGGCTATCCAAAAAGATAGCCGAATCTGCATTGCACACTTTTTACACAGTTTCCTTTCTTTTCACAGACACTCGCCCCACTCAATCTCATTTTGCAGAAAATTGCAATCTCCCTGCTGTGGAAAGGGCCAATTTAGTTGGGTAGTTGCTGTGCAGTTTGTACAGTTAAGACTCTTGGTTATGGTATTTGAAGGGGCTTTGGTTGGAACAGGGGTCGTTCTTTTTAGAGTGTAAAAATGTGAATTCAACACTCCAAAAACCTGGTTGAGATTTTTTCAGGATATTTGCATCGAAACAGATTCTTGCATTTTTTTTGGAAGTTTGCCAGGGACATTCATTCATTCGGTTGCTTTTTTGGAATAATTTTTCACTTCATCAACCTTAATCTGCCAAATGTAAATTATCGATTTGTTATTTCGGCCATACAACAAACAGCATATCGAAGCTTACAGAAAGATCCAGATACAACCAAGAAGAAGACTATATCCTTGCTGCCAAGATCCGATCTGTACTATAAATAATCTCATTCAATTGGGTCTGACAAAACAGATTATTATTTAATATCGATAAATTCTAAGAGTTCGTTGAAAATCCTAATGGGCTTCTTCTTCTTCCAGTAATGAAATTATATTTTGAAATTGTATTTTAAATTTTCATTTTTTTTGATCCGAATAAGCGGGTGTTTGCTCACATGTTACGTGACGCAATGTAACGCGATCACGAAAATGTTCAATTGTTGCAAAACAAGTAGTTTATGCATAGGTGGGACGGAAGGGAGGAGGTGGGAAATTCAGTGAGATCTGTTCTTTAGTTGAAAGTCGAGAAAGGGGGTCAGAAAACGATTAGTGATTGCAGTGAAGCCGCTTGGGGCACTACAGTAACACACCATAAATGTGAACATGAATACTCTTCGGGCACCTCTTGTTTTTTTGAACAAGTTCCGCTTTCGAAGCGGCGAGAAGGCACGCATCGTCGACACTCTGGATGGACGACACCACAGCTGCTGCGTTAGCACAGTTACTTCCAGCGCTGCAACAGCTTGTCGCCAACCAAGCCCAACCAGGGGCTTCCAGTGCAGCCGTCGACGAAGGGCCGTCGGCAGACGCCGCCGACCCGGCCGAACGCGAGTTCGACCAAATTTTAAACCGAGTGTGGGGAAACCGTGTGGCGACGCTTTCAGAAGCCGTCATCAGTAACGCGGAGGAGGTTCCTAAGTCTCCCAAGAACCCGTGTCCTCGCCCATCCGAGCAGACCAGGTTCGGCACGTGGTTTGATACGGCAGACTCAAAGCTTGGCCAGCTTATCAACGCCAAGCTAGGTGCCAAGGCAGGTGCTATCGAGTTTGGTTCCTGGGCTCCTGTTTTTTCTTATCTCATTGATATCACGGCGGGACTGAGCGCTATCGCCCACCGCCAAGGAGGTGTGACGAAAGATTTGTTGGTTCCGTATATTGGAGCTTTGGGACGCGTTCTGGAGCTCGCGTCGAGTTTATTGGAAGTGCATAAGTTGCAGGCACAGTACGCCTCTTCTGAATTTGCTGTTATTCATAAGCTTGCCAGAGAAAAGATTCGTGGTCAAGGAGCCGAGGACAGTTTTTCGTCTACACTTATCGCGGAGGTGGTCCAAAACGTCACGGACAAATCAGTGATCGCTTTGACAAAGACTGCAGCTCAGCAGTTTGCGACGAGTGCCAAGGCCGACTCGACAGGCCCACACCACGGCGCAAAGACGAAACCGAAGTTTAAGAAAGGATCCAAGCCCAGTACTGCACCCACGCAGCCTGTTCCACGGCCTCCCTCTCAGGACGCTTAACCCCATTTCGGTTTATGTTTCTGTGGGAACGACTGCGCGCCAGTGCAGCGTTTTGGAAACAAATTGGCACCAGTAGCCAGGTGCAAAAGTGGATAGAAGAAGGATATCGATTTGAGTGGCGCAAGAAAGCACCACCCCCATTTCACACTCGTGTATATTCGGTAAAGGAAGCGGATTTGTCAGCGTGGGAAGACTTACGCGAGGAGTACTTACGGATAGGAGCGTTTGAACGCATTCGACCAGAGGATAGCGTCCATTTTTCGTCGGCTTTTTTGATTCCAAAAAAGACAGGAGGGTGTCGCTTGGTGCTCGACTTGAGAAAGTTTAACACCTTTGTGACCGTGCCCAAAGTACGCCTCGAGAGTCTTCAGCAATGCCGCCGGAGTCTCGTAAAGCACGGGTTCTTCGTCAGCTGCGACTTGAGCCATGCGTACTACCACCTGGGGATTCATCCGCGCCATCGCCGATTCGTGTGCTTCAAGATCCAGCTCCCCGACGGAACCATCGAATGCTTCAGGTTCCTGGCTCTCCCAATGGGTTACAAAGGCGCTCCGCGGGCCTTCACGAAGTTGACTCAGCAGTTGTTCCGTTTTCTACGCCAGCCCGACAGGACAGCACGTCAGAAGTTGCACCCCCTCCTTCACAAGTGGCGCCAGAAGACTCTCTGGATGATCGCCCTAATTTATCTGGACGATTTTCTATTCCAGTTTCACTCCCTTCAGGACGCCAGACTGGGATCCAGATTACTGCGCAACATTTTTCGACTGATGGGACTGCTGGAGCACCCCACCAAGTCCGACTGGAAACCCAGTCAGCTGAGGGACCACCTGGGGCTGACCATCGACTCGGACACGAACACTCTTTCCTTACCGCCGTCCAAGATCTCCAAATTGCGAGCAGTAGCCTCCGAGATTCTGCAGCGATGCTCCAGGTCCAGCAGGTGGATCTCAAAGCGGCGTATGGCGAGCTTTTGCGGACTGGTCGAGAGCACGAGCATCGTCGTCCCCGAAGCCCGCATGCACATCGCGAAGTGTTACGATTGCATGACTCAGACACCAGGCTGGAATGGCAGGATCAAAATCAGTCATGGCGCACTCAAGGACGTGCGTTACTTCATTGCGCTGTGCAAACGAATGACGTCAGTTCCTATCAATTTACCGACACAGCAGTTACTGCTGCAGACAGATGCCTCGCCGACGGGATGGGGAGCGGTTTTGCGCAGGGATATGAACCCTTCAACCAAGGTGATTCCAGTGCAGGGTTTTTGGACTCAGAAGGAACGCGCTTTCCATATCAACAGGAAGGAGATGCGCGCAGTCCGTTTTGCTTTACAGGCGTTCCAACCGCTCCTGACCCCCGACGCTCAACTGCGCATCCACATCGACAACAGGGTTCTGATCGACATCATTCGCAAGGCCTCCTCCAGATCAGTGGATCTCAGGGAGGAGTTTGCCCAGTTGTTGGCACAGACCCTCAGGATGCACATATGGCTGAAGCCGATCTACATCCCATCGAGGATCAATCTACTGGCGGACGCGTTGTCTCGCCAATGCGACAAGGGCGATTGGCGACTATGCCCAACGATTTTTCGACAGCTTCAGGAAAAATGGGGACCACTGCAGGTGGATCGATTTGCCGACAAGGACAACACCTTTCTCCCACTGTACAACACTCGGGATCACGACCCCCACTCGATGGGGACGGATGCGTTGCAGCAAGATTGGCGGCTTTGGAGAAATTATGCGCATCCGCCCTGGGGGCTGATCCTCCCCGTGCTGGACCTCTTGTTACACCAACGCCCCTTTTGTGTGATCATTCTCCCAGTGTGGACAGCAGCGCCTTGGTATGCGCACATGATTCGAATCTCAGCCAGGAGATGGCTGTTACCCAACCTCCCGAACCTCTTCAGCAAGGGCCCTCGAGTTCCCAGCGAGGTGATGCAGATGATCAAGTGGCGCTCCATGGCGCTACTCCTCACACCCAGCAGCATTCTTCGTCGCGGATAAATGTGGAATTGCAGTTCGATGCATTTTGGTCCGCGCTTTTCGAGGGCACCGACACGCCCCCTTGGTTGGCTTTTGTGACAGGCCCGTTATTGCACGGTGTGGACAACCTTTTGGAGCATCTACGGAGTACATGGTTGGCCTGGGTTCAAAGTTCAAGGGATGCAATGCGGATTCGGATTCGGAAGTATTTTGTTTTTTGTGCCAGCTACAAGGAGCTGCCTTTTCCTTCGCGGCCAGCAAAGCTCTATGCCTATATCAAATGGCTGCAGAAGGAAGGCGACATTTCGTACAAAACTGCCCCCCAGTATGTTGCTGCCCTTTCCTCTGTTCAACGGTGGTTAGGGCACGAAAAGTATTCGGTTTTTGATGGGCAGAGCAAGTTATTGCTGGCGGCGTGGAGGAACCTTCAGGTGGACACCGATTCGGTGGACGAGGTCACTATTTTCACGACCTCGCTCCTTTTTCAGGTGGTTGACCTGGGTATTCGTACAGCCGACACGGCTTTGCTTCGCTCGGCCACAGCGGTGGTGGTGGCGTACATATTTTTTGGTCGCAGCTCCTCTCACACATGGGTGAGGGGCAATGATCTTTTGGTGGATTTACAAGGGACATCTATCAGTTTTCGGGAACGGGAATTCAAGGCAAAGCGCAGACGCTCCGGGGTGTATCGTCTGCGCACTTTCAAAATATCTACTTGCCCCAGTGTGGGCAACCTTGTGCGAAGGTTTTTGGCTACCAAACGTCAATGTTACGAGACAGCATCTGAGTTCGAGACCCAGCTGCTTTTTCGACTACCAGGCGAGGCTGCTACACTCACTCGAGCCACCTTCGCCGCGTGGTTTCACAGTGTTTTGGCCGAGTTATCTCTTCCTCCGACACTTTCCCAGCTGACGCCACACTCTTTACGCCGCGGGTCGGTGACCGAGGCGTTCGCAATTGGTGTGGTGACCGAAAAACTCTGTCATTGGGGCGGCTGGTCCGGTTCCTCAAACACAATCTGGAAGTATATTGATCGTTCCTTTTTACCCTCAGCTGAAGGCCTGTTATTGTTTCAGTGGATGTTGGGCACCCAGACCCAGGGTCTGGTGTCCATTTCAGACCTCGTTCTTGGGCTTCCTCCTGCCACCAGGCAGAAGTTGGAATAGCCAGTTTGGGTTTTTTCTTGTGTGTTGCCTTTTCGGTGAAACAACCGGGTTTTTTTACTGGAACAGCATTGGGATTGGTTTTTTGATCGTTTTTCCCAACCGTTTGCACATTCTTTCTTTTTGCAGTTTGGGATTTTTTCCAGCGACAGTGGTTTATTTTTTCGGCCCCCAAAAAAGGGTAAAATTAGCAGGGTTATACAGTAGGGCAATTTCTTGATTATTCTGGTTCTCGTTTCTGTTGAGTTGTGCAGTACCACCGACCTCTGCATAAATGTTCAATTGTTGCAAAACAAGTAGTTTATGCATAGGTGGGACGGAAGGGAGGAGGTGGGAAATTCAGTGAGATCTGTTCTTTAGTTGAAAGTCGAGAAAGGGGGTCAGAAAACGATTAGTGATTGCAGTGAAGCCGCTTGGGGCACTACAGTAACACACCATAAATGTGAACATGAATACTCTTCGGGCACCTCTTGTTTTTCCCAGAGCCCACCCGCCCTTAGATTTATTTTTGGACCATGGGGTCATGGTTGTGGATATACTGTTTTGAGTGCTTTATGTCCATTGATGAAACAAAAGCGTGTAAGAGCAATTTCTTGATTATTCTGGTTCTCGTTTCTGTTGAGTTGTGCAGTACCACCGACCTCTGCATAAAAGTGTGACATTGGAGCCGAAACCAAAAACAAAAAAAAACACCACCGTTTTCCTGCAGGAGATATTTTGCGTTCGCCGGCAGCGTCTGAGTTCTCCGTTTTTTTATTCGTGACTGGTGGGTGGAATGGCGGGTCCTCTGCATCTTCAGAAAGGTCCGGCGGGGGTGGTCCTGAAAGTGCATCCCGTCGTGCCTTTGATGGTCTGTGACGCATTCACTCGTCGAGGACAGAGCCAGAACCGCGTGATTGGCTCCTTGCTGGGAGTGGTTTCCGAAGGGGAAATCATAGTCACCAACTGCTTCACGGTTCCACATACGGAGAGCATGGAACAGGTTTGTGTTTCTTTTTTGTATTGAGATTGTTGAAATCGGTTTGTGGAAGGGGGGGGCTGTTGCATCCAAAAAACAGTGATATCCAAAGCCCAAAAAAATTCCTTGTCGGTAAGGAAAGCCTTCAAGAGGAGAAATGCACCGGGGGGAGGATATTATTATGTTCTCTGTAATACATTTCAACTGCTTTGAAGGTGATTCTGAAAAAAATCATGTTGGACTTTTTTAGACTGTATAATTCAAAGATGTGGGGTGTTTCTTCTTTTCATTGAGTTTTTTTTTTTTTCATGGTTGGGAGAAATTGAGGAGTTCATTTTTTATTTTTATTTTTTTGGGGGGGGGACTTCCTTTTCTGTCTGGGTGTGGTGAAGGCTTTATTGTTTTTGTGTTTTTTTTTTTTTGAAAGGTTTCAATTGATATCAACCATCACAAAACCATGCTCGAACTGCATCAAAAAGTTGCCCCAACAGAAACTGTGATCGGATGGTGAGTGGGTTTAGAAAATCATTTGAAAAGAAAAAAGAAATGAATGCATGAATGATGACTCCAGTACAACGCAGTAAAAAAAAAATGTTTTAGTTTTGTGCTCCGATTCTGTTTGACGGGTTGCTTGTGGTGGTGTTTTTTGTTTTTTTTTCCCAAAACAGACTATTCCCTCGTTTTTTTTCAGGGAATTTGTTTGTTATGCAGAGTTGAATGTAATCCTAATGTTGCAACAAATGTTGCGTGATTTGTGAATGGATGCAGGAGGAGATCGATCATATTGTAAACGCTTCTTATTTGCGATTTTTTTTCTTGTTTTTTTTCCTGGCAGGTTCTCTTCTGGACATGAAGTTTACAGTGTGGACACATTGATTCAAGATTTCTATGCAAATGTCACGGCGAATCCGGTGTGCTTCCGTTCAATTGATTTTTCGATCGCTAAAAGATATATATATATATATATATACAGCAGGAATATGCAAACCATATTTCGATGTTGCTGAAACCTGTTATTTTCTTTCAGGAAAATTAAACTTGAAACTTCGTTGTTTTTTTTGCTTCTTCTGTTTTTTTTGGGGGGGGTCGTTTTCTGGATCTGTTTTTTCTTTGTTTTATTTTTTTTCTTCCACAGGAAATAAGAAGTAGATTTGTCTTTTTTTTTTTTATTCATTGTTATTTTTTCCCCTTCTTTCAGGTTTATATTGTGGTGGACACCAGTCTTGAAAAAGACAGCCTGGCAATCACTGCGCATGTGTCTCGACCTGTGCTTTTGAAAGGAAATCATGTGGCCACCGAATTTGTTGAAGTGGATTGCCAAGTGCAAATGCAAGAGGCAGAAAAAATTGGACGTGAGTCGATTCCATTAATTCATTAAATTTGCATGTTCATATTTTTACAATTTTGTTCAACCTCAAGAAAAAAAGGGAAAAAAAAAAGTCAGAGGGGTATTTGTTTTTGTGCGGCGTTTGCTTGAAACAACTTGCAACTATGCGGCTTCAATGCAAGCCAGTTATTTATGGGAGAATTTTTGCCTAAGTGAAATCTAAAAATATGTTTAAATAAGAATTATAAATCCATAGAAAACAGGACAGGGTTAGTCATGATGTCTGACGTGTGTATTTCTTCTTGTTGTGGTCAGTGCACTTGTTGCAGAATGGATCGGTGGAGAGCATTCCAACGGATGCGGAGGGTTTGCTGGGTTCTTTCAAAAAGTTGCAAAGCATGGTGTCGGAAGTCCATGAATACGTACATGATGTCGTGGTAAGTCATCATATATATTTTTTTTGGAAGAAAAAAAAATTACTTTATTTGTATTATTTTTTGAATTTTATATATGTGTATATGCATAATATATTGTTTATTTGCTTTAATTTTCCATAATTAAATTACAATTTTTATTTTATTTTTTTCTTGGTGGGGTAGCCAAGATCACCAGAGCCAATGTCATTGTTTTTTCCCCCTGTTTTTTTTTCCACATTAGGTTCCTGCAAATTTGGTTTTTGCTTTTGAAGAAGTTTAATTTTTTTATTTTCTATTTAATTATTTTCCCTTTTTCATTTTTCGAAGCCCCATGTGGACCCTCCACTCCAACACCCACAGTTTTTTTGTTTTATTTTTTAACCAACTGGTTTTACGGCACATCACCATGTTGCTTTTTGATTATTTCAAGGAAAGACAAATTTAGCAACAAGCCAATCAGGAAATACTCATAATAAATATATACATTTTCCCTTTCCGAAAACGTTTTCTCTAAAATGTTATATATTTTGTGGCTAGGCTGGGAAGGCCACAGGGGACCCCAACATTGGAAGATATTTGGCAGACACGCTGTCCATGGTGCCCTTCATGGACTGCGATCATTTCGAAAGGCTCTTCAATGAACGATTACAGGAACTCTTGTTGGTCCTTTACCTGTCCAATCTGGTCAAAGCGCAAATCGCAATCGGAGACAAAGTCGGCACCGTGGGCTCCGTCCCATAGACACCGTTTTTTTTGTTGCTTCTTTCTTTGTTTTCGTTTTGGGTTTCTTCTTGTTTTTGGCCTTTTAATTATGATGGGGTTGGAGGGTTGGATCTCTGTTAGGATTGTGATTTTCAAGGGAATATATTCGCCAGGTCGAAAATCTATTGCGGGGCTTGATGATTCTTTTGGGCGTTGAGAAAGAGGAGGTGGTGGGGGTGGGAAAATTTGAAAGGTGCAGGTGTCGTTTCAAACATTGCCACCGAAAGAAACAAATTGTGTGGGTTGGCTGCACAGGCTTCGCACTCCCATGCTAAACAGGGGAGGGAGGTCTTGCTGGTTTTCGAATCTGGAGTAGGTCGCAAGATGGCTGTGCACCTGAAACCTCGCAGGTCCTCTGTGTTTTCACTTTGTTATTCAAACACCCCTCTCCACAATTCTGAATCTCGAAGTTTTATTCTTTCAGTAAAAAAAACCTCATCACCGGTCTGGTAAAAAGAAAACAAGTGTAATAAAAAGCGACAGACCCACAGGCATTCAAATGGAGGAAAGGGATAGACTAAATCTCCCCTGCAGTGCTGGCAGCCAGTTGCCCAGAAACGGCACTGATCGATCCAGCAATCGCTTGATTTCACACTTTGATTTCATGTGAGTCTGACAGAGAAGACTTGGTTACCTCAACGAAGGAGCAACATATCCAGACAGGGCCGAGCAGAGGCCACGAAACGCGACAGCTACCTTACAAAAACTTGACGAAGCCAACAACGAACAAGAAAGGAAAAAAAAATCCAACGAGGCCATTCCCATGTTTTCGAGCTTCATATCAGCCCTCCAAGGGGGGGCTCCAGTTGACGACGTAGGTCGTCCGGGAAAAGAAATCTTGAGAGTGCCTGTCTCGTTTGGAAAGCTGTATGTTTTTGTTTTTTTTTCAGCTGAAAAATAAATCTGGGTTTGTTGGGGTTTCCATAGGACGACGAAAATAGCCCCAGGCCTGCACAGCAACAAGCCAGGTAGAGTGTTTCTTTTTAGGGTTGTTATGGACTGCAGGTTTTTTTTCTTTCTTTTTTCTGTTCAGTGTGAAGATAATATTCTGGGAGCAAGAAGAATTTTTTTTCTTCTCGAAACTGGAAACCCAAAATTGAAATCGATAGGCCTAATCCTAGATCCATGCATGCGTGGATTCACTTTTTTTTTCTCTTTTTTTGGGAGAGGGGGTTGCTGCTATTTGGTATTCGAAATCTATAGAATATATTTTTGGATATACATTTCGGAGGGTTTATGGAAAAATTGCCTCAGCAGAATGTAACATCTCAGTTTTTCTTCTTGCCGTCCTCTTTTTAATTTTCCGGAAAAATGCCAAGACGATTGGTTTCGAATTTTTTTTTTATGATTGTTGCTTTAGCAACAACCCCCCCCCCCCCCCCCCCAAAAAAAAAAAGCCAACAGAAACAGTAATAAGGTTTTTTTTGGGTTGTTTTTTTTTTTCTCCAAGGGCTGGCGAGGGCTCTGTGGGCTTTTCGTTGTGGGGAGTTGCAGAAGCAGTGGCCAGCAGTGTGAAAGAAAGCGCCAATGAGTTCGTTTCGAGTGTTCAAGAGACTGACTGGAAGTCAGAGCTAGCGACGTTCGGAAAGACTGTACAAAACGAAACTGCAGAAATTGGGGCCATGACTGTGAAAGCCGTCGAAACTTTGCCAGAGGTTTGCATTGCCTTGTTTTGGTGCTTTTACAATGGTTTCAAAAACAAAAAAACCCTCTTCGAAACATTGTGGGATTTATTTTATTTTTTTTTTTTTGGAGGGGGAAATTTCGAACTTGCTGAGTTTGCGTTCAGAACACTGCAGCACTTTTTTTGAGAATGCCCTTCAATTGTTTTTTTGCTTGGAGAAGAATATCATAAATCGGGGTGTTTAAACGTTCACAGAGGGGAACGTTTAGTTTTGTCATCTTGAGTGAGGAAAAAAAGAAAGAAAACAAGTAAATATATATTTGTCGTTCCTTGACAAATTAAGATTAAAAAAAAAAGAATCCCTCCATAATTGCTGTTTGTTTTCCCTTATCTTGCTTTTAGTCGGGGATCCCTCTGCCAGACTTTGGCCCGAGAGGAAAAGAAGTGCAGCAGCAATTGCATGGAATGGGGAGCTCGATTTCGAGATTCGGGAAGGGCCTGGTGTCGAGCACCAGAGGAATACTACAACAGGTGCCACATCGCTTCTCCGTTTCAATCACCCCTGGTTTCTTTCTCTTTTTTTTTAATTTAGGGGGGTTAATTTCTCAATTTTTTTTTCCAGCCCAGACTGATCAAGTATATGGAAATGCACACAAACAAACAAAAAAAATGGAAAAAGTAGTTTTTTTGTGGAATGAAGCGGGTTTGGATTGTGACACAGGCAATCGACACCATTGACCACGAGATGGAGTCTGTTCAGTCCAGCCCAAAGGGAAGCAGACGTGGGGGCCGATCCTCCACATCGCTGTCCACAATGAAGTACAGCAGATTCGAATCCGAGGTGAGAAATCCCCCTACAGCTCTTTTTTTTTGGCAGGAAAAGGGACATCGAATTTTCCTTAAGAAACAGTGTGAACTCGAAAAAAATGGAGGTCGAAGCCTTATCCTCCCTTTTTTTTCCAATCATCCATCCACCTTCTCTGAATCAGGTCTTACTCTTGAGTGAATGCTACGCTTCATTATTCTGGATGGTGGGTTTTATGCCGATGGTTTGCTTTTTTTTATAATTTATTAATTTTTTTTTGGGGGGGTGTTGGGTTAGGTGAGTGCGATGCAAAGAGATAGTGGCACTTATTGCGACGAGCCGGAGAACGAGGAAGAATTCGCTGAATGGAAGGATGAGTTTGACCTCGTTGGCCAGAAGTCTGACATCGAAGAGTTGATCAAAGGCAATGCGTTCATGGCGGAACTGCAGTCGAGGATAGTCCCCCTCATCGTCGAATACGACGTCTTCTGGACGCGATATTTCTTCAGGTGGGTTTGCCCTCAGAATGCAATTATTTTCCACTGCTTCTGGAATATCCAAAAAAAAGGGAAAACGGAGCAATTTTCGTGCTATAATCTTTATCTTTATTTGGTTATTCATTGCCTAAAGGATGGGTTTGCTGGGTTGCTGATCGACAGGTTGCATAAGCTTCAAGAGAAACACAAACTGAGACAAGAGCTCGCTGAAAGAGCAACTCGACTCCACGAAGAGGAAGAGCAGGCCGCTTGGGACGATGATTTTGACATGGAAGATGAAGACGATGAAGCACCGCCACCGCCACCACAACAGCAAGATCCAAAAATAGAAGCAGCAAAGGAAGCCTCCCAGCACCAACCGATCGGTGCTGAAACAAGCCAAGAACGTCAATCTGCGAGCGTATCCTTGTCAAAAGATGAAGAAGGTGGAGAAAAAAGCAGGGATGCGGATGTGGATGTGGCTGCCAGCGATTTTCGGAACGTTTCGCTTGACGATGCCAAGGAGCAAAAGCTTCTGCCCGTGTCGACATCTGCAGGTTAGCAACTGGTGAAGTCCTGTATATTTGGTTGGGTTGACTTCATCAGGGCTTCATCATGTTTGATTGCATCTTCAGGTGGCCAACCTCAACCTTTGGCATCAGCACTAGCCACGATCCCTGTTGAATCTGAAGAGTCGTCAGGTAGGAATGTGCACCAGTATAAAACTTTGAAACGAAAGAATAGCAAGCCATGTGCAGCCCTTCCCCTGAAAAAATATGTGGTATTCTGCTGATTGTGCATTTGTCGTCACTTTCGTTCCAGGTCGAACAGCCAGCGATGAGTCCCCCTCTGCACGAGTAAAAACTGCCACGGAGTCAGACACTGTCGAAATGGAGTCGACCAGTGATGGCAGTGGGAATCGTGGATGGTAGGGTTTTTTTATTAGATTTTTCTAAACCAGCGTGGATGTATTTAAACAGGTCACCACAGCGTAAGAAATCAGACTAAATTTGTTTTGAAAAACCCAAACCCAGGAGGATTTGACTCAGGTCACCCGATTCCTCACCAATTCTAACCAATATTCCCCCCCCCCTCCCAGTGTCCATAAAAGAATGGAGGAAGGAGAGTGTGCACAGGAACCAAAGAGAACATGTTTTTAATCCTGTGTTTTGCAGGTGTGTCGTTACTTCCCCCCGCGACAAATCCGGTTTGAGATCGGCTGCCGTTCACAAAGACGATGCTGGCCCCAGCACCGACATCCCGGAAGCCATTTCGGAGAACACTGACGATGAGGATGAGGATGAGGATGGGGAGGATGATGGCGAGGCTGTCGATGAAGACTGGGGGAACTGGGATTGATTAGTTGGTCAGGGTGTAGCTGATAGTGGGTCTGTTCCATGCTGACCATGTTTGTTGCATAGGCTGGTATTCTCGTTGTGCTGCCTTCTCTCCTTTTATTTTCTTGCCTGTGCCATTCCTCATCAAGATCTTCTCACCTGGAGGGGGGTTAATGACGATTAAGGATTGAAATGAAATGAAAAGGAGGGGAGGGGGAGGGGGATCATTTTTAATGCGTTGTCTGTGTTGGTGCACTCGTTACATTCCGACAGCCCCCGTTGGGTGTTTTGTTTTTTCTTTGGATGGGGCTTGTCTGTATCAATGCCTGTGCATGGATTATTGTAAAATAACTGCTGATTGTGAAATAGAGGGGGGGTGTTCAGTCTCTTTCACTGGGTGGATAGAATATGGGGGGTTAGTGAACAGGAAGGGGTTTCAATCCTCATTATTCTCGACTGATTTCTGTAGCACTCCATGGAAGGCTGGACTTGAGATTGGGTTGTATTTTTCTTGCCCCTTTTGTGAGAGATTGTTGGACCATGTGATATTTCCGCAACCTAATCACTGAGTTCTCTGCATTTCGCAATTTCTGCTGATAGTTACCGAAAAAAGCTTATGACGTTTCTCCGGGTGGAGAGGATTGCGTGTTTCGCGTGCAGAAAACTTGAGGAAAAAAGAATTGCACAGTCCCAATAGAGGAATGAGTGAGCACAGAATCGACCCGACTGCTGCATGGAATCTATCCAAGATATATTGTGATATCTTTGCACCTGTGAGGGCAGATCCACACATTATTGGGAAAGGATCACCAAGCCAAGGAGGATGACTGTAAAAAGAATCAAGCACCACAGTATCCAGACGAAGTACTGCGTATCAACGGAAAGCGAAGGACAAGGGAACCTCGAGGTTTGCTCTTCGCCGAGCTCGGCGAAGTCTGCAGACTTTGGTGGTGCTGACCTAAAACGGCCCCATCACGAGCAACGACTTCTGTTTTTCATTCAGGATGACAGAAGGGAGCGTTCCCTGCTTGTCACGAGCGTTGAACCAACAATAATATCTGAGGAACAAAATATCCACAGAACAAAAGCGCGTTGCGCTTCCACGAACAACCAGGCGTTGACCTTCAACGCTCTTTGAGTTCAACTTCGAAACGCCATCTTTCCACGCACGAAAAGAACAGGAAAACGCCGAACTGTGTCCAGAACGTCCCAAGTTGCGATGAATGACAGAGACGACCGGGACGGTTTTCTGTCTTTGTTGTGAAACGGTGGTGTTGGGCAAGAGTTCCGGCAGTATTGCATGAGACTGTGCCTCCGAACACTCTGGTGAACAACAAAACCGCGTTCCCGCCGCACATGGAGACAGACGGAGATGTGAACTTTGCGTTGATTTTCTGGTGATATTTGACACGAAGAACATTGCACAATTCCATGGTATTAATGGGTGGATTGTCCTTCTCTGGACCGGCGGTCGGTGGAGCATAGTCTTTGGTGAAAGTGGGGCTGCGACCGGTGCTTGAGGTGCCATAGCTGGGAGAGGACAGGAATTGGTGAGAAGGAGAAGGAATGGTTTCCAGAATGGTGACTTCTTTGGTGCTCATGCTGCCGCTGCTGGCTGGAGTAGCCGTGGCCAAAGAATACTACGACTACAACTACCGTGGGGAGAACCCGTTTTACAAATACGATGGGAAACACGGAGCGGACTACTACAGCTATCAGAACTCTGGCAGATGGCGCCAAGGCCGGAGCACCTACTTTGATACCATCGACAAGTAAGTCTCGTCGCTGGGGTAATCTGCTTGCACTGTGCAAACCCAACCCCTTTTCCAATACCACCCCCCTCTCATGGGGTTACGAGAACAAGGGCAGGCAGTTTGGGTTGTGTCCTGCCAATATCCATGCTTGTACTTCCACAAGTAACCTTGCGGAAGGATGCACCGTGTTGACCTGCCTGTGGGGGTTTCGTTGCAGTGGAAGCTGTGGATACGGTCACCAGTACCCAGGACGAGGTACGGGCCTCGACATTGCCGCGATTTCCGACAAACATTACGACTACTGGCAGAGTTGCGGGTGAGGAGACTCTCTTTCATTCTGAACGCGCAAGCTTATCCAAGCACCGTTGAACTGTTAAGACAAGTTCTGTTCGTCGCTTGTTCTAATCCCTTGACCCTGGTAGTCACGGCTTTCGTCGGAAGTTTCGAACCTAGACCTGAATTGGACTCCTTTCTCGTGGGTGTTGCAGGAGATGTTACGAAATCAAATGCCGCCCAATGGAGTTTTATGACAACTATGGGAATCATTTGGATCGCAACACTGCCTGCCATGATCCCAACAAGATCATCACTGTGACCATCACTGATGTGTGCCCTTGTTTTGACCCTCTGCCCTGGAATTATGCCAACAATAAGCGCTGGTGAGAATTGTGTGTCGTCACTTGCCATGAACCCTTCGCAACCATAAGCTCACAAATGCAAAATTTCCCTAAAACTCTCAAGCAAGGCTGGATTTGTGGAAGTTTGCTTCATCTGGTCGATATGTCTCAAATTTGGAATCTAGGGGGTGACTCATTCACACTGTCATATCTGAGTCTGGTTGGTTTTCTGTTGCGTTTACCCAGGTGTTGCGGCGATATGGAACACTTTGACCTCTCGTGGCATGCCTTCCTTAAGTTGGCAGACCAGAAATGGGGTGTCATCGGCACATACTATAGACCTGTGACTTGCCCTTACGAAGCATTCGAAAAGCGTCACCATCACGAGGACCACACCAGGCCAGGATACACCGGCAGAAGGAAAACTCTCGGAAATTCCAACATTGAGATCATCGCTGAGCGCTATGAATCTGAGGTGTCGCCATAAGCTGGATTGCTTCCAAAGGGATTAATTAATAAAGTGGAGAGTGTGGGTAGGGTTTCAGGGGCTGTGTGGACACAAGAACGCGAACCTTTCTCACACACGCCACACAAGAAACACTTTTTAAGTGTGCCTGCTCGTCCGCAGATTTGGGCAATTTACCAGGCCATGGCATTATATACTCAAGTATTTAGACAGGAAAACCCTCTTTGTTCTCTTCCTTCAGCATCATTGCGTAAGGAGTGTGTGGGGAGGACTTGAAAAAGAATAACAGGCCCAAACCAACTGTGTTCGACTCGCATCCCTTTGTTCCCCACCTTTAGCAAGAAAGAAAAAAAGACAAAAAAAAAGAAGTTTCCAAGGTTGGGGTCTTTGAGCGAGTGAGTGCTATATGGTTAGGATGTTTTCTTTTCTTTCATCTTGTTCCAAGACTGGCCAGTGGTATTCCATTAGGCTGCGTATCTGAGTGGAGCAAATAATGGACACAATTGTTCGGTAAGGCTCTCGATTGTGAAGATTGTTTTGATCAGTGTACTGCAGTTTGCAATCAGTTAGTTTTACCAATGAGCTGTTCTTACGAGCAGACATGATCTGTTAAATCATCGAAAGCTATCTGCATATTAACATCACAGCCCACTAAGTCTGGCAACTTGACATCTCAGCTGAGCGCGACTCCCTTATATCCAAAAGTGGTGGTTTCTGCTATGAAACATTCTCTTGCCCAAGAAGCTAGTTTTTGTTCTCATGCCTTCAGAATCCTGGGAGTAGTCCGTGCCATTCCCACTCTAACCCATCATAGCCCCTAGGGGACAGACAGGATTCGTTATTCAACTTTTCCTTCTCTTGAACTGGCAGCCAGCCATAATATATCTTCATCCAACCATGGGAAGAGTTTCCTTTCGCCCTTATCTCCTCGATTGCTTGAGGACACACAAAGCTTCCACCTCCACCCCCACCCATCCCTCCCCCGCCGCCGCTGTACCCAGCCCCACCTCCCCCAAACCCTCTCCTACCAGCCCGCCCACCTCTGAGTGATCGAAAGGAGGTCGCCAGGGTGGAGTCTTTTCCATTCGTATGGTGATCAGGGCACCCATGAACGGCTTCAAAAAAGCCATCACCACCTTCGCTGCAACCATCACTGCTCCCACCGTTCATCCCGCTGGTGCCTCCTGGAGCTTGGTTAGATCCTGCACCTCTCGACCCAGAAACAAAGAGCTCGGCGTCTTTTCCATCAACGGAGTACACATTGTCGCCGCCTTGACCACCCCCTCCTCCTCCTGCCACGACCAAAGGACTTCCCTCTACACGCGCGCAACACAAGCACTTCAATCCTGAAGGAAAGCTTTCGATTCCAGATATCCTGCCCGAGAGCACATTTTTGGTCTTTCTGAACTTCACCTCCATCAATGATGTATGTAGCGTCGCCACCAGCAGAACCCCCACCATAATTATCTTTAGACCTATGTCCGATGCTTGCTCGAATGGCTTCGCCGCCATTCAGCCAGAGCAGCCCCCCAATAAACGCGCCTGAGCCTCCAATTGTATTCGTGCAGTCCCCAGCTTTTCCACCAGCTGCAAGAATGTAATAGAACCCATCCCTCGGAACAAGGAAGCTCGATACGTCTGGAGACATCTCATCGAAGTGGCAAACGAGATCCCCACATCTGACACTGCCAGTGGGCATAGTGCTTCAGGTTGCTTGGTTACACAATGTTCAATGTTTGCCTGCAGCAACATTTTAGGCAGCGTAGCGACGATACGTACCTGGGATGAGTTGAGATGGAGCCCTCCTTCAGCACACTGTAAGATTTCACATCTTTAGGAATGTCTTTCCTCTCGCTGACTGCAAGTCTGTTGAGTTCCGCAAGATGCACAACTCTCGTTTCTTTGTCATGGCTCGCCCACCTAACCAAAATTATTCATAGGTTTTGTAACTTGGCACAAGAGGACAGGTTTCCTAAAACATTTTTTTGCTTCCTGTAGTGTCACCTGCTGATTGCTTGGTTCATGTCCTCTATATCACAAACGACGCTTTTCCCAAAGGTCTCCAGGAGGTTCGTGAAGCTATGGTACTCAAGAGCGAGAAAACTGTCCAGCTTCCAGATGCGATGGAAAAATGCTGCCAAATGCTCCAGGCATCGAGTCCATATATTTCTACATGTTTCGAACTGTTTGGACCATCTGCTACAGCTATTGATCAGCTCACAACACGTATCGTCGCTGATACTATTCTCCAAAACCCGCTCAACTGCGCTATGTAGAGAATCAACCTGAACCAACGTGGATCGATTGAAGATTATCGAAACAACAGCCAGCGAAAACTAGCACCGCCATACAACCTTTGTGAATGAACCGTGCGCGAAGCCAGGTTTCAAGGGAAAAAAATCGAGTCAGCTACAGAGCCCCCCAGCCGGTGGCACGGAGTAGAACCCATTCGAAAACCACAAGGACGCACATACAAGGTTGTATGTTAACAGTTGATTGCATCAGAGAGGAAGGTTGCTTTGAATCGTATTCATAATCCATCCTGGAAGTATTCCCCACCTGGAATCTGTGAGAGAGCTCCAACACGTCCACCACACTCTCAATACCACAAGCCAATCTTCCCGTATAAACGTAGCCCAGCAGACAATCAATGGCGGCCGATGTGGTATCAGAAATCAAAACTACGCTGCTCTTACTCTCCTTGAGGCCTGCAGACGACCCGTCACTCGATAATGTGAGCCGCTTTCGCTGAAAAATGGGGGGAGAAAATGAACTGACTTGTAGGGAATCGACTTCACCAGAGTTGTAGAGCGTCAGGAAGACGCTGCTGCTGGCTGCCAAGATATTCTTATGACAGCGCCACTCTTTCCCATCTTCTGCAGAGATGGTGGTGTCGCTGAACAGTGGGTCCACGAACAAGGAAGCCACCGCGGCGACCACCGACTCGGGATTTTGGGATGTGGCAACCTTTGGACATCGAAGAGAAATATCAGATCTCCATAAGACTACCTGTTTCTAACTTTACAATTGCCAACGAGTGTCGTTTCTAACAATTTTTTGCCGCGGAAGAGCGGAGTTGTATCCGCCGCTGGCGTTGGCGACGAATAAAAAGAGCGACTTCTTCATGGAAAAGATAGTTGTCTGTCGGCAACACCCGTACGAATATATTTTTTTTTCGCAAGAGCTCGCAGGAACGCAACAACTTTGAAAGCCAGGCGGCTCAGAGTCAGGCACTAGCAACGACGTTTCGACTCACGATCGCAGGCGCTTGGCATGATATATTCTGCACCTCGCTTCTAGCCTTTTTCATCTTTGTGCAGCTGCGTTGCGGCCCTGGAAACACAGAAAGTATCTGCACTTGTTCCTTTCGAGGACTCTGTGTGTATTGCCTCCTCCAACAACACAAAGTCTGTATTCGTCATACGGTGTGACACCGTCTGTTCTCTGCTGTGCTCTGGAACTACTCTGTTGATCAAACACCAAGCATCTTTTTGTGTTAATCCCACCACATTGCTTGTTCGCTCTTTTGTTGTCTGTCAGTTTCTCAGCGGTGCCGCCACTGGTCAGAAGGCACAATATTCTCGTTCATTTTTTATTCGTGCCTTTGGGCCACGGCGCCTTTTCTTTCGTACTTTTCATCAAACACCTCACTATCTTCGCCCAAATCAACAGTTTGCAACTGCATCGCAGAGTCTGAAATTTTCTGGATAGGCTTCCAAGATATCAGGCGTTTGGTAAGCTGCTCGGCAGCGTTGATTAAATGGGCATCTCCGTCTCCAGGTGCATATATTTGGATGAGAGTGGTACAGCTTTCATGTTAGACGCTTCTGAGCTCAGGGTGGAATGCAGTGCTCCGACAGTTGGCCAGACACTCAGGGGCGTTTGAATCCAAATCTGGTGCGAGGAGAAAGTTCAGTTACATAAGATGCTTTGATCGATGAATGGGAAACAGAGGGAGAATGCATGCATGAGATGAATAGGGCCATGTGCGGATGCACATGTGGGAGAGCTGTAGTGAAAAATGAAAGATGGTATAATGAATCGACCTGGATTCTGGAAAAAGCACACACAGCACAAAATATTACGGAGTGTAAATAAAAGCTTGTGTCCCTTTGATTCTCAAGACGAGCAAATTTGCTTCAGTTTGACAAGTGTCACAGAACAGATCTCAGAATACGTTGTGATTCCTTGGTCAATGGAATGGAGGCTTGAGAATGGTGGACATCCACACTGAATATGCATGGCGCACACACACAGATGCCATACCAAGTAAAGACTGGAAATTCAGGGGTTGGAAACTTAAAACACCCCACATCTCATCCTACCCACCCATTCCACAAGTGCAACATGATAAAACCTGGTTCTCTTCTCAAGCTTCCTCTTTGTGTTCCACTTGGAATGAACAGTGCCATCAAGCGGTTCAGTCTGGAAAACTGTGAAATCAATCAAACACACGACAGGGATGGCATTCATAATGAGTGGCACACGACGATTTGGACCACTGACTGGCTCAAGAAAATCCTTTTTCCTTCTTTCTTGCATGTGGTGTCTGCGAGCGCGAGGTGTTGTTGCATTGGGGAACCCCTTCCCCATTCGAGCGACGGGTGTTTTCGGAACGCTTCCAGGATCTTGAAACTTGAAGCAGCGGAAATTTCTGTGGAAACAATACCTGGTGCTTGAAGCAGGAAGAAAAAAAAAAGGACCAAGTTAGAAGCGTGGGGAAACCACTATGGAGGTGGGTTGATGGAGGAAAAGTTTTTCCTATTTTTATCCGTTCCGTTTACTCAAAAGCATGCGTCGATTGTGTGTGAGGTGAGTTTTATTTTGAGGGGGGGGAGGGGGGGACGGGCTGCGTTATTTAATTTCTCGACCTGATTGTGTTTAGCAGGGTCTAGCTGGCGTCGATAGGACGTCAGAAAGACACCATATGCTTCCAAAGGTAAGCAAATATAAATAAATAAACCCCAAAATACACTCTATCTAGGTCCAACAAAACACGAGGAAAAAAAATTTGGGGAAATCACGCTATCCTCCTCATTAAAACATCCATCAAGGCAAGGATTGGAATCTTTCTAGTCGAACACGAACTGAAAAATGAATTTGCTAGCGCAAGTTCAGTCCTGCTATGGATGATTTTGGCGCCACCACAGACACCCACAGATTTGAAATGATTTTTTTTAAATCTTAAAAAAATGATAAATAAATTTATTTCTCTATGATCATATTTAAATACCAGGATCTAGGAAACTTTGATCGACAGGAATGGAGGCATACCTTCATAAAAAATCAAACACACATAAATATAGATTTATTTTATTTTTATTTATTTTTTCGATGAAGTATAAATGGATTTTTTTTTTCAGACTGGATTAGGATAGTTCATGTTCGATATCTGGCAATGCCACCCGCAGATCGCTTTCTGCATGCGACTTCGTCACGATTTTATGAGTTTGGGTTTAGGATGTCGATGTGGATATCTGTTTTTTATGAATGGAGTTTTGATTTGATTTGATTTTTGGTCAGTAAAATCTCTTTTGTTTTGCAGTCCACGTTTTCGGCATATTCTGAATCTCAGAAACAGCATGGCATGACTGCGAAGCAACTGCACACAGTGAAGGTGGCTCTGGTATGCACCGATTCTCTGCTGATAGGTCAGTCATGTATCTATGCATCATCTATTTTTTTTCCGTTACAAAAGAAAAAAAAACTTCTGACAGAATTGTTTTATTTTCTGTATGTTGATGTCAAAACACTGGTGGAGTTTTGGTAAATGAAACCGCTTCAAAAGAGAGCGTTTTTTGTTTTTCTATTTTAATTGTGAACAGATATTGATATCAATAAAATGAATAAATGTTAAATGTGGTTCATTGGTTGTCCATCCTGCAGATTCATTTACATTAAAAAAAAAACAAAAAAACGATTGTTAATAATAATTTATGCTACGTAATAGAATATCCCTTGCATCAACAATGTTCTGACAAATGGACTACGCCCTGGTTCTTTTCAAATTTTTTCTAAATCTTTTTTTCTTTTCTTTTTCTGTGTTGAGAAATTGAGCATTTTTTTTTATTTTTTTTTGAACCGATGCGATCAGGTTTGCAACCAATTCTGGTGTTCATGTCGAAAAATTCGGAAGGAAAGTTTTCATACAATCCGGTCAGCATCAACCTTCTGACGGAAATCTGCAAAGTGGTTTTTGCGGTCTGCGTTCTGTTGTTCACTGTGAGTATCCACCAGAGTTTTTTTTTCTATTTTTAGAAACTTTCTTATCAGTTAAATTATCTATTTTTAGAAAATTTTCTTATTGACAAAATTTTCGCAATGACAAGACAGATTGACTATTTGTGTGAACAGCACGCATCAGATATTTCTGCTTTTGGAAGAAATTGGATTGAATTTTGAGAACAGACCGTAACATTTTTTTAAAAAGCATTTTTATTTATTTTTAGAATCATCGATGCTTTCCCCCCCCCTCTGAACAATTACTCAAGTCCAAATTTGTAATTTTAAATTGCATCCCTGGTTTGTTTGTTTTTGACCATCGTTTTATTGCACAGTCTGTTTTTTTTTGTTTTTTTCAACATTTGGTTTTCACTGTAGGGAACTGGTCGACCTGGACCTCCCATGTATCGTTCCGTTCGATCATTTATTCGAGATGCTCAGCACAATCGACTGCTGATGATCCCGGCATCGCTCTATGCGATCAACAATTATCTGAAATTTGTCATGCAACTTTATTTCAAACCGACGACGGCAAAAATGCTAGGGAATCTAAAGGTGACTTTTTTTTGTTCAGTGTTTTTTCTTTCTTTTTCTTAAAGACAATGCACACATGATGCATGTATGTTTCAGGGGAACATGTCGGATCACTGCACTTTTTTTCTATTATATTAGGTTCTTTTTTTACAAATACTATGATGTTGCTCATTCAAAGAATTTTTCAGATCAAACAGATGATCGAAACTCTTGCTGTCTCATCTCAACATAATTATTTATTTATTTATTCACATTTTTTATTTTCGATTAACTTATTATTTCCTCGAGCGAAGCATCGAACGTCCTGTTGTGTTTTTTCTTTCTTTTTCCTTTCCTCACAGATTTTCACGATCGCCATCCTGTTGCGAATCGTCATGAATCGTTCGTTTTCCACGATCCAATGGGAGGCCCTGTTCTTGCTGGTGTTCGGAATCACAATCAACCAGCTATCAAATTGCAGTTCCGGAAAAGATTCCGACCCGGTGTCCCTCGCAGGGTTGCTATACACGGGGGGTGCCGTGACAATTCCAGCCGCAGCTTCGGTGTACAATGAATTAGCACTCAAGCGGCACATGGACACCAGCGTCCATCTCCAAGTGAGTTGGGGGGCACCATCAAGGATTCATGTTTTTTTGTGGCAGGTTTTCTTCGATATCTGTAATTCCCGGAATTCCCCGTGTTCGAAAAAGTAAATGTAAACTTGAACAAAAAATGAATTGGATATCATGTAGTACCCATAATTAGGAAAGTAAATTAAAAAAAAATTATTTGTGTTCTTTTTTTTTGTTTTTGTTTGAACATGGTGTTCTGATGAGTAAAAAGATTTATTTCGCTTTTTTTTTCTGTGTGATGTAGAATTTCTTTCTGTACTTTTATGGAATGGTGTTCAATCTTCTGGGGCTGTGGGTGTTCATGCTCGTGGGACATGGTGAGAGTTGGACGTTGGTAAAAAAGAATTACCTTGTTTTTTTTCCATAAACAGTACAGCGTTTTCTGAAATCCGTGATTTGTACGCACCGCATCGTTTTTGTCTGGACATGTATTTTACAGTTACAGTTTTTCAGTTTTTGCTTTCACAGCAGCGGGGGGATGATAACCTCCCCCAAAAACAAAACATATATTAGCTTTCTTGATCATTTTACATATATATAATACCACCTTTCTGAATATTTTTTCCACTGCTAGAGATGCAGTTTTTTTTTGTGTACATGCAACCAAATATATAAAACACAGGTGAAAGAATCATTTTTAGGCTTCGTATTTTATTTTATTTTTTAAATTCTTCTCTATCATGTGCGATTCCAGAATTTCTTTCTTTGTTTATTTTTTTATTTATTCTCCAACTTAAGGTTCAATTTTTTTTTCTCTTTTCTTTTTTTGTTTTTCAATTTGATTCACCTTTTTTCTTTCTGTTTTTATATTTTTAATTTGAGACAGAGTCATTGTCTTCGGTTTTTTCGGGGATATCCGGCGTGGCCGTTTTGCTCGTAATTAACAATGCTGCCCAGGGCATTTTATCGTCGTTTTTCTACAAGGTAACGAAAGTGGAAAAAAAAACCCACCACAGAATAGGTATATTGGCATCTTTCTTTCTTTCTTTCTTTTCTTTTTTTTTTTTTCCAATGCACAAATTCCTCTGTTTTCAAAGCTTTTCTTGAAAAAGAAAAAGAATTGGGGTTGGTACACAAAGGTCATTTTTTTTTTCTCCAGATTATGCCGATTTGTATTTTTGACACGGGACACAATTAAACATTTAACCATGATGAATCAATCTCTGATATTTTTTTATTTTTTTTTTACAGCTTGCAGCTTTTTTTCTGCAGTTTTTACGTTTGAAGATGTGGGGGGGAAACGTGGTGTTGACTATGTATCTGATATTTTTATTTTTATGTTTTTTTCTGTTGCTGATGCTAGTTTGCAGATACGATTCTCAAGAAGTATTCTTCGACCTTAGCGACGATTTTGACAGGGATCATGTCGGTGAGTACCGGGGTTGCTGCTTGTGTATGTTTTTCTGCATTGAAATTCGAAATTTGCATTGTTTAATTCCCGGCCATTTACATTTCGAAGCTCGTCCGCTCAAATCGACAAGAAATACAGTGGCACATGCAAAAGTACTTTGCCCATGTTGGTTTTTAAACTCGAATTCCTCCAACGAACGATTCTTCTTATCGTTTTCAAAAATCACGATAAAGTCTCTTTTGCAAAATTCTTATTCGATTTGAATAAACTTTCTTGCATTTATTTGCTTTGTTTTTTGGTTTTTTTTTTTCAACCAGGCCTTCCTCTTCGGACACCAGCTCACCATCAATTTCTTGATTGGAATATCGATCGTGTTCATTTCCATGCATCAGTTTTTCACCTACGGCGAGAAACGCCAAGGGAAAACTGAAAAGGGATCCGATCAATTGACCCGAAGCAAAACAAACGGCGGAATTGAATTCATACACTCGCCTTCAGCAGACCATCTACAAATGAACGCACCGACCCATGGCAGTGCGACAATCTCAGACAGAATGCTGGATGGCCCAAGATCAAAAAATGGAAGTCTTTTGCCCAAATGATGAAATTTTTTCGATCGAAAATGATGGCTGATGGCAGAATAGGTTTTCACTGGGGTGTGTGTGGGGGGGTCCATGCTGTTAGGGAAGAAATCAATGTTTAGTCAGACATAGAGACATTTTAAGAAAAAGTGGTGCTTTGAAAAAGTGACCAGATTTCTCAGCGGGTTTGTTTTTTGTGGGAAGGTTTTGAAAGCACCGAAAAGAGAGAAAAAAAGGGGGGGGGGGGGTTGATGTGAAAAAAAAAGTGGGAAAAGGGTTTCAAAACAAGTTCAAAGAGGTGGGGGTTGATCGAATGACTACGGGTGTGCTTCCTTGCATGCACATTTTTAACTTTTTTTTTTCTTCTGTTGTTCGATAAGTCTTTTTAGCGGATCGGGTCGTTTCATTCCATGATGTTTTTTATTTTCTCTTTTTATTTTCATAGTGTTTTTTGGGGAATTGCCTGGTGCTGGGCGGGGTGTGGAGAAAAAGAACACCCCAACAAACAGAATTTGGATGCTGGTGGTAGAAGAATTCATGCCGGCGGCTTCTTCCTTGTTTCGATTGGTTTTCCATATTTCTTTTTTTCTTTTTTTATTTATTGTGGGCGATCAAATCTCTGTGGCTGCTGGGGGTAGTTTTTTTCTTCTCAGAAATCAACGGAACAAGAAAAAAGAGAAAAAGGAGAGTCGGTCGAAAAACATATGCTCCTTGAGGTGTTTGGCACGAAAGATGCCTTCAAAATTGAATTGAACTTTTTGCTGCAATGGTTGGAGATGCCTCTTCTTGGATGTACTGCTTTTATATGGGGTTGCGGGGTCTAGCAAAGTTTGAATGGATTGGGGGAGAAAAGAAAGATGCCAAAGGGTTCTTTACAAAGATACAAAGAAGATATTGAATTCAGAGTGCCATTAGGTCAGCTATTCTGCTAGAACCAAGTTCTCCATACAGGAGCAAATGTCGATTTGGATTATAGATCTGGGAATCTGTGTTACGTAGAATGTCAAGAAGCTGATGAGAAGCTGACAGCATGGTGTTCTGTAATAAGATTTTGAGCATGTCAAATTGGGGGAAAAAGATGAATGGTTTGAAAAGGGATTGAGGAAAGCGGGCATGATTGTGTAGGATTTATGCATCGACTCTCAGTCAAGTGACCTCTCCACAGGAAGCTAAACAAGCAACCCCAATGATTTGTTCACTACTCTCCGTTCACAGTTCAAGGGATGAACAAGGGTCCTTGGCCTTTCTAGTAATAGATCAATTGATACTGTTGTTTCGAAAGTCTTGGAAAGGAATTCTCCATTTCTGACTCCAAATTTCCTTCGGGGAATAGAAGTTTCCCTTGAATTGGAGCAAATAGAAAACGAAAAAAGACTCCCCCCCCAGAAAAGACGTCAAGAGATCAGACAGAGGTCGTCGAGCTTGAATCTGACGCGCGCGTCGCTTCGCAGCCGACCCTCCCACATCTCGACTTCGTTGGTCGTTCAATGTGCAAGTGATTCCCTCCATCGCCCAACCAACAGCAACGCCAGCGGCTGATAGTCAATTCGAAACGATGCGCGATACACGCGCGGACTCGCAGGACCACGGAATAATTTGTCAATTACTCGGTAACACATTCACATGCGTATCTTAGTACTTTGGCGGACGATGGAGCGGTTCGCGCACGTGGCGTCGAAGGTTGCTGTGGCAAAGCCTGAGAGTCCCCTTCACCGCAAACAGCAGACGTGGCCTCTTCGATAACGAAAGACGACAGAAGAATCGATTGCTCGATGTTCCATGAACGGAGAGTGGGGCGAAATGGATCTGTGTATGAAAATGTTGTATATCTCGACAGACGTTCGATCGAATGGCGTACGACACAACGATCTGCGTTTTCGCGATCTTGCTTTTTTTATAAAAATTTGGCATTGCTGCGCATTCACGCAAGTCGGTTCTAGCGCATTCTCTGTGGTTTCTGTTCAACTTTTCCTTCTCGACGCACACTCGCAGCAACTATGGCTTCCACCATGATGGCCAAGGCTTTCGTCGGCGCCCAGGTCGCTGCCAAGGTGATCACCGAGCAACCCATTCCACGCTGGATTTTCTTGTCTTTGGGCGCTTAGTTGGCAGAAGCATCCGCTTCGATACAGTCGACAACATGGCTATGATGCTGAAAGGTTTCCTTGTCTGCAACAGACCACCAAGCAGACCACTCGTGCTGCCGTTGAGTTCTACGGCCCAGACCGCGCTCTCTGGTTGGGACCTTACTCCGAGGGTGCCGTCCCCAGCTACCTCACCGGAGAATTTCCCGGTGACTACGGCTGGGATTCCGCCGGTCTCTCCGCTGACCCAGAGACCTTCGCTGCCAACCGCGAGTTGGAGCTCATCCACGCCCGCTGGGCTATGTTGGGAGTTGTCGGGTGCTTGACCCCTGAGGCCCTCGAGAAGTACGGAGGTGTCGAGTTCGGTGAGGCCGTCTGGTTCAAGGCTGGCTCCCAGATCTTCGCTGAGGGTGGTCTTGACTACCTCGGAAACCCCTCTTTGGTCCACGCCCAGTCCATCCTTGCCATCGTCTGGACTCAGGTGACGACACTGTCTTATCTTGATAAACTCCCTTGTCTGCAACTGTTCATACACGGAACACCGATACGGATACATAACCCTGGGTACCCGAGCGTTTCCTCCAGACTCCCAGCTATTTACGTACTTGTGGGTGTAGTAGATAAGAAGCGAGGGAGTTTGTTCAGGCGGGGGTGCACGTGCGTTTTGCTGAATATGAACTTGTGTTGGTTTTTTTAGGTCGTCCTTATGGGATTGGCTGAGGGATACAGGTGCTCTGGCGGTCCTTTGGGCGAGGCCACCGACCCACTCTACCCCGGTGAGGCTTTCGACCCAATGGGCATGGCTGACGACCCCGAGACTTTCGCTGAGTTGAAGACCAAGGAAATCAAGAACGGACGATTGGCTATGTTCGCCATGTTCGGATTCTTCGTCCAGTCTCTCCAGACCGGAAAGGGACCCGTCGAGTGCTGGGCCGAGCACATTGCCGACCCAGTCGCCAACAACGGTTTCGTGTACGCCACCAAGTTCTTCGGAGCCCAGATCTTCTAGACCGACCATTTTTAAGATGATAGATTTTGATTTAGCTTGGAAGCATTAAACGACTGATGCCAAAGATGCTAGCACGGTGGGGAGTTTCTGCAACGCTGAGAATCCTCAGGAACGTGCACGAGAAGATTTTCCATTCTTGTTGTTGAGAGGAGGATTTGTAAATTAGACGTTTCGAGACGATAATCTCACTGCATCTGCATTCAAGAATCTCCTGCTTTGAACCTGCAACTTTGAACAGAGATTGGGCTGTAGTTGGACAAGCCATCTGACTTGTTGCATGAGCAAGCTGCTTGCTGCATTCCCTATGGTGGGCTAGGATATGAAACGGAGAAGGAGAAGCAGCAAACAGTCAATTCTATGTCTGCAACATTTCTCCACCAGAATATACAATACATACAATTCTATTGTTTTTCTGTCTGGACGGCTCCTAGGGGAAAAGTGGAAAAAGCCTCCATTACATTTTGAAAAATCATCACCAGTATCATAATCATCCCCTCCTGCAAAGAAAACTTAATCTCGCCATCATTTGAAACAGACCGATTCCCTTCGAACAAATGTGAAAGGAAAAAAGCCTCCACCAAAACGATGCTGCTTTCTTGAAAGTAAAGGAGCCAATCACAAACCTGGAAAAAGAGATCCTCCTAGAGTAAAGCAGACACCAAGGGCCTCCCATCATGGAACTGTAGGAATGGATCCCTCCCCAAGAAAGAAAACAAAACAGAACATATGCGGCAGAGACAAGGTATATCAATTTCGGTTCCCAAGAAACCATTGCTTGATCAGCCGTTGGAAGATTATTTGCTTTTTCTGAAATAACGGACAGATGACGTCTCTCTTGAGACTTAATTAAGAAAAAAAAACATTTTCCCAAACTGAGGAAAGTAACCCAAACTCCAAAGAAACAAATCATCAAAACAACAAACTGTGGAAAGGAGTAGTTTAGTTGCTGGAAGTTTTTACAGTTAGGACTCTAGGTTGTGGTGTTTGAAGAGACTTTGGTTAGAGCAGTGGTCGCACTTCTTACAGTGAAATATTGTGAATTCAACCCCACTCAAATGCTTCAGGGGAAAGGGAGCAGAACAGAAAGCAGGGCCAAGACACGTGCTTCCAGTTACATTGCAAGGAAGACCTCGTCTCATTACAACCTTTTCCAATCAATACTATTCGTTTTACACCGACAACCCCCCCCCCCCTTCTTTTTCTAAATCCCCATGAATAAGTACATCCACTTGATCGACCATACTTGAAAACCAACATGATCCCTCGAATCTACCCCTCCACCATGCTCTCCTGTCGACCCGTCGCATTCTCTTCCCCACCACAAGCCACCAGCACTCTTTCACAATATTCCTTGCACCGAAATCGATCCATCACTTTTCCCACCTCTTTTCTAACCACCCCAGGTCTGATCTTTGCCAATTCCAGCACCACATCGCACACCGCCTGTTGGATTTCGCTTTCTGAGTCATCCATGTGAATGAGCATCGGAGCTAGAAAGTAGCCGGTGTTCGTTTCACAGTAATCCTGGGGCAGCGTGTGGACGAAAGCCTGCAGAGTTTGACAAACAGCGATTCTGACACGGTTGCTGCTGTCGTCCAGCCTCTTCAGAAGCTCCGGGTAGATTGCCCTTCGCAAATCGTTCGTCAAGTGTCGATCTGAACAACGAGCGGGAAAAAGGAAACACAAAGAAAGTCAGCCATCCAATCAGTCGAGTTTACAGTCAGAGGTTGTAATCTACACCCAACCATTAGCGCCCTGAAAATGTCTACTCAAAAAACCAATCCAGCCAACTTTTCGTGGGAAAAAAAAAGAAGCAAAACAACTATGTCCCCCCCCCCCTGGCCTTCCGATCAATAGAACTCACCGGCCAGTTGCAGAATTCTGGTGGCGACGAAACATGCCGACACCCTTGTATCAGCATAGTAATCTTCCTCCAGCATTTGGAACACCAGAGGCAGGACTTCCCCGGTTTCCAAAAGCTCCGTCAGACTTGGGCCGTCGATCGAATTCCCATCCAGAAAGGTGGCCAATGCCGTTATGCCTGCAAATCGAATGGCGGCTGCAGTTTTGCCTGCCCTCCAAACCAGGGAGGGTAATAAGAGCTTCTGCAGCGTTTCTTTAGCATGGGATGAGCCGAAGGCTGTTGACGAAATGGGGTCTTCCAGGATTCCATCCAACAAGTGCAGGGAAATGAGCCTATTCCAGTCATTTAGGCATATATGTCAGCAATTTAATCAGGGCAAAAAGAGTGAGGGCCTGTATAACTCTTTTACTCCCTGCAATTCGATCAGAATAAAAAAAGTGAGGGGCTGTACTCCCTGCATGATGCTGTACAAATCGTGCCAGCATACCAATCCTATGGTGCACTTCCATTTGTTTTACTTGACCTGGCTTGGCTTCGTACAAGAAGCGTTCCAATGCAAGTGTGACTTTTGGGGGTAGAGAACTATTGGGATGATACGGTGGTTTATTTCTGACTCAGCCTATTAACATTTTTCCGTGGACGGGCTACCCTCGTGTGTAAAATGATTTCACTTCAATTCAAAGTGTGACTTTTGCCCACCGTAAGGCCGCATCCCTTTCGTGGTCTGTGATTATTTCATGCAGCGTCTGAGTAATTTCTGGCATCATAGCTTCCAGACACTGGGGCCCGCTCCACCTCAACAACGATGAAAAAACTTGGAAACCAGGCGATCCATCCACCCATGCATTTCGATCCTACTCAGCCAATTTCACAAAAAAAAAATAAAAAAATAAAAAGTTTATTCAATCAAGTTTGTTTGAAAATTAATAACAAAAATGCGATTATTTTTAATCCGTGAGGAGTGGATGTTGATGATGCCATGTCCCACTAAAAAAAAGTCTGACAGGGGAGAGTTGGCATGTTAATTGGCTGGAGAATTGGGGGAAAAAAATATGACACCTGGGTGCATTGAGTGAGAATCGCTCTTCCATGCAATTCTGCTAGAGCATGGGGGTTCTCCAAGCCACATGCTTCCGCCAATTTTGACAATGCCCCAGACGCAGTTTGATCGATTCCAGAGCCGATCAACTGGAGCAGCAAGTGATACAAAGCCTGGCTCACAGACTGACACAGGGGTCCTATTGCAAAAAAAAAAAGAAAATAGGAAGCAAATTATATTGCACGTAATGCCAGGGGTTTGGTGTGTCTGGAAAGGATGGGAAAACGCCATTGTGGTTTTGTCCAAGTGGCGACTTGTTTAGTAATATAGCAAAAAACGAAAATATAGGGTCCAGGGTTCCGATTTTAAGACCAACAGGAACAGCAAGATCTTCAGCTATGTGAAAATATCACTCTTTTGACATTAAAAAAAAATGTACTGGCAGAAGAAAAGGTGGAAGAAAATCTGTTGTGCTCGGTGCCAATGACGACACGATCACAATGGTTGATCAGAAAAGAGCATAAATTGCTTGTTCAGTTCTGAACCCACCTGCCAGTCGAATCAAGTTGGTCACCACAGCCGCCAGCTGCGTTTTCAGCCCCATGTGATCGCAGCATCGAATTTCTTCTTTTCGAAGTCCATCGGTGAGCATTTGAACTTCCGAAAGTTTGGGTGCCCCATGGACTAGAGCGCCAGCATACAGCAAACCCGACACCACCACCAAGCCTGACGCTTTCTGTGGGGGTCCGTTTCTAGGCGACAGCAGGAAATCGAGGGCGAGGTGCAGCCATCCGGAAACTGGGATGCATGCTCCCAGCACATGCACGGTTCGGATCACTCGATCTGTTGCAAAATAAAACGATGTAAATTTCGCCTATCCTCCATAAATATGCCACGGAAATTAGATTAGATTTCTGGGGTAAGCCCTAAACAGAGATATTCTCTGTGGTAGGTTTGGCTTCGATAGTTTTCCGAAAACAAGAACAAGGTGCTCAGGGTTAGAAGGTGTGGAAAACACGATCGATCCGATTACTTGGGGGGGGGGGGGGAGAACGCAGATTCACGTTCACATTCTTTTTGGAGAAAAAAAAGGCCAGAACCCCTACTTATAATCAACACTGATCCAACCCGCTATCTGGGCATCTTCCTCGGACACAGCTCCGCAAATGGCCGGCATGATCTTCTCGAAATGCGTCTCGCAGCCCGATTGGCCCAAGCACGCCACAGAATGCACCACTCTCGATGCCCTCCTTTGCCCCTCGTTGCTCCACGATTTCAGAGACTCCAAAATTCCTGGCAAGACGCCAGGGATTATGGAAACGATCATGCGACGAGTGGTCGCCGATGGATTGCGTCGAAATGGAACCCCCAGGAAATCGACCAGCGTGGCTTCGCTGGGTGTGGTGCTGGTGACTTCAGCCTCCGTGGTTTCCTGTTCGATGTCCATCGCAGAAGAATCGCCCTGACAAAAAAAAATGGAACAGCAAAACCATCCAGAGTTCACACAGATATATCACAGCCGAGGGGATTTCTTGTTGCTTTTTTTTCCCCTGATTTTTTGCCGAATTCGCTATAAAAAAAAACAAAAAAACCCTGCTACCTACAGGGTAAAGGGAACTGGACATGACAACTCACCTGTGTCTGTGATTGTGGCCGGTCTGACATTTCGCAAAAGGCTCTGCCGGTTTCTTCAATCATTTCCAGGCAGAGCTCCGCTATGTCCACTTCATCATCCGTCAATCCGAGAAGCAACACCGGCATCAAATGTGGAGCATACCCAACCGGGTCCACCCCTCCAGAAAGGATCTCTGGACCGACCGCTGGCCTGTCAAATTCCAAAAGAAACTGTGTCAATATTGCCATACATCCACAGTGCAGCCCTCCACAGCCGACACAAACGATCAAAAGTGACCACTTTTATTCGGGAAAAAAAACAAACAGAAACTCTGCAGCAAAAGCATCAGCTCCATTTCTCACCCTCTTCCCCCCATCCATCCGGCCAGGAATTCGAAACAAGCTTTTCGGACTTGTTTCGACTGATCCACCGCCAAATTCTCCACACCAGGTCCGATTATGTCCGCCACCACCCCTGCCGAAACCCCCTTCAAAACCAAAGCATCCAGGGCTTGCAAGCACGCCACCCTGACCCGAGAGTGTTGATGCCCCGATGCCCCCATGACTGACTTCACCAGCTCTTTGGATTTCGGTTCCACGGTTTCGCTGGGCAACAGCTCGCACATTTTTACGATCGCTGAGGACCCTGCTTTTTTCACTTCATGAAAGGGGTCCTCCATCGCTCGACACAGATGCAATGCCAACTCATCTACGTAACCTGGATATGAAAGGAAAAACAACACTCAACATCCCTACTGTTGCCCAAAAAAATCCCCTGCAATATTGGACCAGCGACTCCTGAAATTCATTTAACAGCCAAAACAAAAAGAATAAAAAATGATTGAAAATCGCTGCTTTTGCACTTGGCTTGACCGATTAGGATTTCGGTCCCTTGCGAAATCTCAGCGAAGCAAAGGTGGCACCCACCTTTCAACGAACTCCCCACTTTTTCCATCAACGGGCCCCCGACCAGCTTCACCAGCATTAACCGCAATTCCTCGGTGCCTTCTTGAACTGGGATTTTGCCCATCCGATTCGCAATCGCAGGAAAGATGGCCGCTGCCAGGGGCCCCACCTCGGAGATCCTGGGCAGAACTGTGGTCAAAAGTTGGAGCGACGCTTCCCGGCATTTTTCAGCAGGATCGCTCAACAGATTCACCGTTGAATGGAGCATTGGCCCCAGAAAAAGAGCCTGTACAAGACATAAAAAAACAAGGGTTTTTTAAAATTAATGAACCGGAACACTCGGTCAGCTTTCCTCGCAGAAATTATGCAGTTGTAAAAAAATTCGGAATGGAAAAAAAAAAAAAAGTTCATTATTTTCAATTTCTTTTCTTGTGTGTATATGTGAAAAAAAAGCCTGGATGTGAACATCGGAAAAGAGGTGCAGGTTCTGAACAATAGTGGATGCTCACTTGTAGGATTTCTTCGTTTGCAGGGGGTGTCCCTCCATCGCCCTCCAGCAGTTTCTTTGACAATTTTGTTATCTGCACAAAAACCATGCAGATTCAGCCAACAGCAAAAAGTATTAAATTATTTCGGTAGGATGCCTAATTATGTATACATATTCTTCTGGCTAAAATATTCAGAAAAAAAAAATATTTGGACCACTTTTGCGACTTTTTGCAAACATAGTCAGGACAGTGTGAACTTTTTTCGGCAAAGAAGATCTTATTGTTTTCTGTTCGACACTATTTGTTTTCCAGCTGAAATTGAAGCTGTCCTTGTCCTTCAGGAAAAAAACACTTGCAAATATGGAAGTGATGTGACCCCCCCAAAACAGGTAATGAAATTTGAAGAAACTGTGTTTTTTTTCCAACTCACCGCTCGACTTCTTATGCTCCTATCAGGGTCGGAGAGGCAATTAATGTCCCTTTGGATCACCGCCTGGAGAAGTTCCCATACAGAATTTCGAATTTAAAAAAAAATCACGCAGTCATGTAAACGAATCAGATGCCACCATCAAAATCACACTACCATATCATAATCCAAAAATTTAACTAAAAAGAATCCCCCATTGAAAGAATCCAAAACATCCTTTTTTTTTTTTTTGCCTTTTTCTAGTTGCATCATTGGCATCAAACACATCAGCAAAATTAAAAAAAAACCTGAGGAAAAACTACATCCCCCCAAAAAAAACGTCCCCTGCGCGCTTCAACGCCACTTACAATATACTCTTGAACTCCTCCTTCCGGTGGTATCGGCGCCTGCGTTTTCCCACTTTTCGATTCGATGGGGACGACTTCAGCTGGATTCGCTAGGGTGTCTTTCCGTCTGTCACTCGAACCAGACAGGGGAGTGACGTTTTTCTTTCTGGCGGGCCTCTTGGGAACCGAACTCGACTTCAGCTGTGCCCATATATCGTCGACTGAAGAATTACCTGACATGATTTTCGCTTCTCAACTCTTTCCCTCGCTTTCCCGACGATTTCGCGCGCCAACGCAACCTTCACAATGTAACTTTGGCCAGAAACGCTTTATCGTCGAATCGTACGACATTTTCATTTTTTGGTGGGGTTCCGTTGGTCCCCATTTTGCGCGGAAAAAACGAAGTTAGGGTGAGCAGTTGGGCTTGTGGATACGGCTTGCTGCCCAATATCCAACTCGAATTTGAACCTAGCTATCGAAACATCGTTCCACGCGCGTTAACAGGATGGTGATGCGTGCCCCCTCCAGTGCCCACGCGGGTGCTGGTGTTTCGAGACCTGCTTGTCGAATGTGTGGTGCCAGTCGGACGTCTTTAGGGGTATCCCGCCCATCAATAAAAGACGTCAGCATGAACAGACGCTCTTGGAGGGTGGGCGCCGCCAGGCCTGACGACTTGGAGCCGAGCTTCAATCCCTTCGAAAAGAAAGACAAGAAAAAAGAGGTGATTGCCAAGAAAAAGTTTTTATGAGTTTTTTCTTCTGTGGGAAAAAAAAAGAAACCTCAGTGCAGAAGAAGGGCAAACCAGCGAAGCATCTGGAGTGGATGTCATCTGGTGATCTGGAGTGAATTGCCAATAATTAACTGTTCCTATTCTGGACATTTTTCATCGTGAATTTTTGTTTTTTCTTGTTGAAAAGGAGGGAGGGTGTTTTGTTTTGACGTATCAACCAGGATGCTGCGAAGAAGGCCCTCGAAGAAATGTTTTCGGGGAAAAAAGATGTGCTGGCTGATTTCGATGGTGGGGGTGATGATGGTGGGGATGGTGGCCCAGGAGGCGAAGGCGGTGGCGGTGGTGGCGGTTGGAGTTGGGATGAATTCAAAGGAAATTTTGGCAATCTCGGACCAAACCTCATGAAATGGTTCAAATCCTTGGGGAAAACCATAGGAGCGGTTCTGCTCTTCTTCGGCATTGTGAGTTTTAGTGAGGGGGGGCTGCCACCACGTGATTTCAAAGTTTCGGAAAATATTCTGGTAGCAAAACGAACAGACGTCAAAAAATGCTCACAACGAGGCCGGCTGGGGATGCTGCGAAATATCCTCCTCGATTGAATTAACCCCCCCCCCCGAATACAGTCCCCCCCCGAATAGTATCCTCCCCCCCGAATACAATCCCCCCCTGTCGAACGTGGTTTTCCTCCTGAATATAGTCCCCCCCTTCAAAAAAAAAGTTCAACTGGTGGGTGAGAACCACGTTCGACAGACAACGCGAGTCGCGTCCGAAAGACTTCCGGTTGTGGTGGAAATCCAAGACATGAAAACAAACAAACAGATAGAAAAACGGTTGTGACGATTCTTTTCGCACATCAGCTACATTGACGTCCGACTCGACGTTTCTGAGCGACGCTTCTATCCAAACGTGAGCGACAGGGACATCGAACTCGAAAAAATTCAGACAATTATCTATTAGAGATATGTTCAAGTGATTATTTTTTGGGGCATTGGCTACGATTCTGGATGTAAACAAGTCAGGACATATTAATCAGAATTTTTGTATAATCCCCCCCGAATACAATCCCCCCCCAAATAGAGTCCCCCCTTAAAACCCTCACACAACTGCAAATCTATAGTCCCCCGGGGGACTGTATTCGGGGGGGGGGTTAGTCAAAACTAACTTTTTTTCCTCGAGAACTGACTGAAGCGTTTATCTGTGTTGCTTTTAGACTGACTGACGTTTTTTTTTCCTTTTTCACCTACCGAACAGTTTGTTGGCATGACTTGCATTGGACCGATTTCCAGAGGGGCGGTCACCTTTGTCAGACTTCTGTTAAGGTGAGAAATGGTCATTTTGATCTCTTAGAGAGCATATGAGTCTTAGTTTGTTTTTCAAATAGATAGTTGGGGGCAGAGAGAGGGGACATGCTGGCAAACGCTTTTTTTGTTTTCAACCCAAGAAATATGCAGCATGTAGTTTATCAGGCAGCCAGTCTGACTTTGGTCCGAATCCAAATGTGGAGTTTTGTGAAGCCTCCTTCTTGAAACACGACACTCTTTGTCGATTTCTCTTCTTTTTCCCCCCCTTTTTTTTTGGGGGGGGGGCGGGGGGAATCTTGTAGTTGCTTATTTTTTCTTCTTTTTACTTTGAATTTTGTTTGGTTGTCTCTTGGAATGCAGGCTGGACAAACCTAGCGAAGTTTTTGCAGACACCTCGGCTCCAGCCGGGACTCAAAGAAGTGCCTTGTTTGATGATGACGATGATGATGACAGCGAAAGCAAAGAAAATCCAACAGGGGGAATCGCACCATCCTAGAGTCTTCTTTTTCGGTGCTCAACTCTTTGCTCCACCTTTCTTGGCGTTTTATCCCACCCCAGCACGCAACACCTCCATCAACTGCTGCAGCCTGATCTCTCGAAAATCGGAACAAGATTCGAAAAAAATTTGACGATTTTGGGGGGTGTTGTGAAAGTTTTTGTTTCTGACAGCTCCGCTTCCATGTTTTAGAGGCAGTGTTTTTGGGGGGGAATAGATATTTCTGGGGGCTTAGTGGTGGTTTTCTGATGCCGTGGGGTGAAGCTTCAGTTTTGGGGGGCAGGTGGGAGGGGGTTCTTCCTGCAGTTACGATTCCTTCAGAAAAAAAAAAGAATGTTCGTTTTTATTTTTGGGCGACGTAGATTTTGTTAGATGCTTTTGGATTTCGGATGGAAATTTAATCTTTATTTGCAGAGACACACACACACAAACGGATCTGTGCTTCTGTCTTGATGATTCTTTTTCTCTTTTCCTTTTCCTTTTTTTTTTTTTGCGTTGTCCAAAAAGAATGACTTCCACTCCATAAAGTGTTTTAACTCCTCATGGCCATCTTCCAGTGGGGTCAAAAAAAAGTTTGAAGGGCCATGCAAGTTCTTTCTCATAAGTAAAGAAAGGAAATCCTTGGGAAGTCAAAGTGCCTCGATCGCTCCAGTTCATTTTGAGAAAATCTGTTGGTAAGGAAGGCATTCACAAAAAAATCCCCATGGATATGAAAAGCCGACCTTCTTTCCGGAGATGAAATTGTTGCCACACAAGGCCTCCACCAAAATGTTGTTGGGCTTTCCGTTTATTGTGTCCTGGTGCCTCTCCAGATATTCCCCATTGTTGATTTGAAAAAAAAATTCTTTGTTTCATGCATGAGGAGTGACTTTTTCGAGTTTCTGCAATGCGACTGCCTTTGCAAGCTATTTTGATACTGCTGGGACGGTTTTTCAGGTCGAAAGATGTCTTTAGGCTGCAAAGAATAGAGTGGTGCTTCTGTGTTGGGTGCTTAGCAGCCAGCTCATGGTCGATTAACTCCGGTAGCTTTTCTAGAAAGGGTTTGTGATTGAGTCTTCGGTCCAAAATGAAACAGTTCTGCAAGAATGCCATGCAGGATTCTGCCACTTTTTCAAGTGGTAGAAAGAACCCGTGCAATCACTCAGGTTTCATTATTATTGATTGTATTATTTTCTGGACATGAGATATGATGGCTCCAATTCTCTTTTGAAAGTTAAATAATGTCGATGGAAAGCCAACATTATGCTGACAAAGAACTGTTTGTTTATGACAATAGGTGAACCCTCTTTATCCTTTAAAAAAACACTCCAATGCACGTTTTTAGCAATGGCACAGATGTGCTTGTAGGAACCCACACATTTTAGAGGGTCTGTGTTTCAAGTTTCCATTCTGGCAGTCGAAACATTGCTCGTTTTTTTCCCAATTGTGAAACATATTGCTGATGTTTTCACCTGTGGGCGGACTTTGGGTTGACGACCAGATGTCAAATATTATTCGGTTTTTGTGCCATGGATGTGAGTTATACAATTGGCTTTCGCTGTTTTTGTAATTATTGGCAGTGGTGGCTTGGTGATTTGGTTTGGTTTCACAACAGTGTTTTCCGTTTCAACTCTTTACAGTTGGATTCTTTGCCACCTTGCTCAGCCAGCTAACCCCACTGCATGCCACTTTCCTCGCTCCCCTTTTGGGATCCTGCAGTCCACTCTCCAGAAATTCCTGGAAATTCCCCCATTTTGGGGACACCTCTAGTCTTCTCACTGAAATTTCCCCTGACCTCCACTGACTGATAATTCCCCTCTTCAGGGGCTTCCTTTCACTCTTCCATCACTGTTTTCACTGTGTCTCCGCTTTCCGGAGCTCGAAATCCTCCTGATCACCCAACCACCTACCATACCAACCAACCAGAATCAAACGCAGAATTGCCAGGCATCCTGATTTGCAGCCACCTGATGATCAATTCTAAATGCCTCAGTAGGCCCTGGCCATCCGAGATAATTGATTCGATCAACACCCATGTATTAATGATTCCACATTGACATCATAAAATCACACCACCACAGAAAATAGGGGCAATCAGGTTCTGTTGCATAATGTAATAAGAACTCAGTTCCAGCCTGAACTTCCAGGTGATTTTTCACAGGACCATGTACTCACCATGTGCAGAAAACACATTCAGGCGCGACCAACGCCTGCGTTCCACCTCCGGAGAACGCTTGTCTCTCACTGGACCATTCCCAAGTGGCCGTATCCGCACAGATCCCCGTCCCAATCCATTCCCAGGCCGAACCTGACACTGTAGAGAGCACTGGGTCGACGAACCTTGGCCTACAGCACCCACAGCCAGGATTGATGCTTCAATATGAATCACATTGGCAGCCCATCAACCGAAGCATCATAGTGTCAGCCAATCAACAGATTTGTTGCAAATTTACTCAAGAACACACCAGCTTCGCCTTTTGGAACTCCTCTTTCGCCTTTTCCCGCTCCTCTTTTTCCTTTTCCAGCTCCTCCTGGTCCTCTTCCAGCAGTCGGATGGACTGGTTGAGGAAATCCTCCTTCCCGGCCAGGTCATAAGCATCCTACAGAAAAAAACAACAACAAAGCGATACACACATCGCCGTTAGCATGTTCTCCATTTGACCATTACTCAGGAAAAGGTAGCAAAAAAACGCAAGGTTCTAAAGAAACTCAAAAATAGAAATTCAACTGGAGTAAGCAAATGCAAAGGGAACACCCACCATTTCAATGGTTGTTTCCTTTTCCCGAACTTTCGCCTGTTGCTCCTCTAGAGCCTCTTGTTCCTCTTTTAAGAGCGCTGACTCTTCTTTCAGCCACTCTTTGTCCATTTCAACCTGCAAAACTCAAAATCACATGCTTTGTTTTCGAGATTCCACTTCAATTTGGATTCATTCATGAATTTCATATCTGCACCCCGGGGTGAACAATGTGAATTAGTATTCAGACATTTGAACGCTCTCTCTGCAAGTTTGGACAGTCACTCATATAACTTAACGGTTCTCCTTCTTTTCCTCTTATTCTTCTGGCATGTTGATGAGTTTGCAGCCCATGATACGAACACTTGTAGTACGATAGGTAGTACGGGTTCTAGGGGTTAAATTCAGAGAGAACTGTGTAAAACTAATTCTCTGGAAAGTGTGTCTCAGTCACTGAGACACAGTGTTCACCCTTGTGTCTCCACAACATCACTCCCACTCAAAGCCTAGTGCAGAACGGCCATTTGACCATAGCCATCTCTGCCCATCTCAAAAAGAGAGTGTGTATTGAAGATTCGTATCAATACACACTCTCTGATACGGGCGAGAAACTCAAGACAATAAAGACACTTGATTACATTGGGTAGCCTCTTAAATAGGCTCTAAATTCACAACAGAGTTCCACCTAGTCACCGGAATTCCAAGGGAATTCCGTCCGACACTATCCCACACCGTTCCACCTCAACCTAGTCAGCTCCACCCCAATCCCACTCACCCAAACTGCGCTCTCGCCCAAAGCAAGGCTCGAACCTGTGACCTTCCCGATTTGATACACTATCCAATGCACTAAGCCAGCTCACTGACCTGGGTGTTCACAATATAATATGAGTTCTTTCGTATTACTCTCACCCAGAATGGCACCATCTCTTTCACTGCCTGTAGATTTATAACAGCCATTTAAGGAAGATAATCAATACATTACTGAGTGGAGAAAAATTATCCAGTTTCTGTGAATATTGCCATCTCCCCAGAACTTTTTGATTACCTTTTCACACTTTTCCTTGAACTGCCTCCAAGAGGATGGTTTCTCGGAATCTGAAAACCCGGCAAGCGCTTTGCGCATAATATCTCGGCATGCCGAATGTGCCTGACTTTTGCTGTTACGCCTTGGGGCGTAAATAGAGTCGAGACGGGAAGAATAGGAGTCAAAAAATGTTACAACGAATACAAAAAACAATGCCCTTATATACTTGGGCGAACCCCTTCCTGGACTTCTCTGGAACCTTCTTTCCCTGGGAACTTCACAGTGAGGTGAAGCTCCCAGGAACCTGACTACCCCTTACATAACCGTACCTAATCTCTTCTAACCCAGACTAACTACACAACACCTACCACGTCAAACCCTTATCACAGCTTACCTAATCCAATCAAAGAAAACGCTCGTAACAATTCCCCTCTCTTAATAAAAATTGTCCCCAATTTTTCCTTTACTTCTTTTTCTTCCTATTCCATTTTCTCAGCAAATCAGGACTCCCTTCCATGTCCTTTTCTCCTACCCAAGAGTTTTCACTGTCAGGATAACCTAACCATTTAATAAGGTATTCCTTTCTCCTTTTCCTTGAATTCCATCTTTCCTGTAAAATTCTTTCAACTTCAAAAATTTCCTCTTCCAAATCCACTGGGGCTGGCCTGAAAGAAACTTGTTTGTTCCCACCAAACCAAGGTTTTAAAACTGATACATGGAACACAGGGTGAATTCTTCTGTAATCTCTTGGTAATTTCAACCTGTAACTGACTGTCGAATATTTCACTTCCACAGGAAAAGGACCTACAAACTTCTGTCTCAATTTACTGTTTCCACCTATTCTCAAATTCTCACTCTTCACCATCACTTTGTCCCCAGGGAAAAACTCCACCATTCTTCTTCCTTTGTCAGCTCTGTTTTTCATACTCTCCCTGGATTTAACCAATCTTGCTCTTGTATCTTGTAGGGTCTTCTTCAGCTTTGCATGCCATTCCTCTACACTCTGGACTGGTCCTGTAGGAGCTTCGATAAGACTATCCACCATGCTCCTTGGATGATACCCAAAGTTGACCTCGAAAGGAGTTTTCCTGGTTGACTCCTGGACTGTGTCATTGATCATAAACTCGATCATTGGTATCTTCTCGATCCAGCTCTCCGGCTCATTTCCACACTCAAAACGAAGTAGTTGCTCTACCACCTGGATCATTCTTTCTGACTGACCGTCAGTCTGGGGATGCTGGGAGCTTGACATCGCCAGAGTCACACCTAGCTTTCCCCAGTACTGTTTCCAGTATCTTGATGTGAACCTTGGATCCCGATCGCTCACAATGCTCAACGGAAGTCCATGCTGGCTCACCACTCTCTCCCACACTTTCCTTGCTGTTTGTTCACTTGTAATCACCTCACTCACAGGGATTAGTTTCACCATCTTACTGACCTTTTCAACCACCACTAACAGCCCATTCAACTCTTCCACCAAAGGTAAACCAAAAACAAAATCCATTGTAATCACATCCCACAGCCTTCCTGGGATTTCCAATGGTTGTAATTTTCCCCCTGATCTTTTCCTTTCCACTTTCTGAGCTGCACAGTCAGGGCAGTCATGAACAAACTTTCTCACATCTGAAATCATTCTTGGCCAATAAAAACGTCTTTCCACCTGATTCAATGTTTTCCACACACCCCAATGTCCATCATTGTGAAGCTTTTCAATCATTTGCATCTTCACCTCATTACCAACACCTTCTGGCACATACACTCTCCACACCTTTGGCCCTGCTTCCTGTTTCCCCTTTTTCTGAAAGAGCAGTCCCTGCTCGTCCTTCCATTCCTCGAACATATGACCTTGTGCCAGGTTGTGTCTCACTGACTTGGCTCTCTCATCAGTTTCCAATGCACTGATAATGATCTCTTTCCATTGTTCCCACTCTTGCGTCTCCAATAGGAACAGCTGTGCACTCATTTGGTCATCAAAAGAGGCACCACTTCTTTCCTCTGGTGGAGTGCCCGTCGGTGAAACTGATTTTCGAGAGATCGCATCAGCTGCATTGTTTGCTTTTCCGGGCCGGTAAGTAATCTTCAATCGATAATCAGTCAAGGTTTCCATCCACCTTGCTTGTCTGCCCGTCAGATCTTTCTTCTTGAGGAAGTGCTCGAGGCCCTTGTGGTTGGTGATGACCTCATGTTCATGACCATTCAACAGGTATGGCCGCCACATCTTGATCGCTTTAATGATGGCCAATAATTCCTGCTCCCACACCGGATAATTGCGTTCGTGTCGATTGAATTTGTAGGAGCCGTAGGCCACAGGGTGCCATCGACCCTCATGCTCCTGGGATAAAATCATGCCACATGCTACTCCACTGGCATCAGTTTCAACTCGAAATGCTCTCGTCGTATCCGGGATCTTCAGGATCGGTGCTTCACACAGTAGGCGTTTCAACTGTTGGAAAGCTTTCTCGGCATCACTGGACCACTTCCAAGGGTTTCCTTTTTTCGTCAACTCCGTCAACGGTAACGCGACCTTGCTGTAATTTTGGATAAATCGTCTGTAATATCCCGTTAGACCCAAAAACGACTGGATGTCTTTAACACAGCCAGGACGTTCCCATTCGCTGACCGTTTTCACCTTATCATCCATCACTTCCAAATTTCCTTGACCCACAAAATGGCCTAAAAACTCGATTCTCTTTTGGAAAAACTCGCACTTTTCTGGTCGTGCTTTCAATTGATTTTCCCTCAAATTTTCCAAAACTCGGCGAACATCTGCAATATGTTGTTCAAAGCTATCACTGTATATCAAAATATCATCAATAAACACCTGGACGCATTTGTCGATTTCTTCTTTCAAAATATCATTCATTAACTCCATAAAACTCGCAGGAGCGTTAATGAGGCCAAAAGGCATGACCTGATATTGATAATGGCCATACCGACATCGAAATGCGGTTTTGTGTTCGTCACCTTCTTTCATTCTCAGCTGGTGATAACCTGATCGAAGATCGATTTTTGACATCCATTTCGCTGATTTTACTTGGTCAAAGAGGTCATCCTGATGGGGCAGAGGGTATTTGTTGGGAACCGTCTGAGCATTCAATTGGCGATAATCCACCGCCATTCGCCGTTTGCCATTCTTCTTACTCACGAATACCAGCGGAGCCGCATATGCACTGGTGGATCTCTCAATGAACTGTTTAGATAAGAGCTCCTTGATTTGCTTTCGCATCTCCTCGTAGTCTTCCGGGGAGTAACGATACGATGCCTTGCTTGCCGGCGTCGCGCCAGGTTCTTCCAGAATTGCATGGTCGTACTTCCCACGATGAGGGGGCAACTCGTTCGGCTCCTCGAACACATCGCTGTAGTCCGCCAAGATTGTCCAGAGTTGGTCTTTGACTGCGGGATCCTCATGTCCTCGACATACGTCTTCCAACTCCGGTGTGATTGGGGACTCACGCTTTTGAACCACAACTGGTGGTGACGTCCGCTTTGGGCTCTGTGTTCGAAACCCCGTCGACCCAAAACCACCACCACTCCGCTTGGTATCCCTCAACTCAGGTACCTCCTTAATTGTTACTGGGCACACCTGCTCCATAATCAGTTGTGCTACTCGATCTCCTTTCTTCACGTCGAAATCCTGTTCTCCCATATTGATTAACAACACCTTTACTGGTCCTCTGTAGTCCGCATCCACCACACCAGCTCCCACATCAATACAATGCTTAGCAGCCAATCCCGATCGTGGTGCGATTCTTCCATATGCACTCCTTGGGATTTCCATTGCAATATCTGTACTGACCAACATTCTCCCTTTAGCTGGCACTTGGCACGATTCCGAACTGTAGAGATCATATCCTGCAGCATCTGTACTCCCTTTCGTAGGCATTCTTGCCTTCTCCGACAACTTTTTCACCTTCAACGTCTCACTCAGCACTGTCAAAACATCCACATCTCGATCTGTTCTTGGCATCTGCCCAGCTTGGACACAAACATTGTCCACCCATATTCTTTTTTCTTTCCACCCAATATCTGGTTGAAACTTTTCCAACCATGGCTGTCCCAATATCAAATCATATGTACTCAAATCAGTAACTTGTGGCTTGATCCTACATTCAAACTTGCCCAATTGCAACACCAATGCATTTTGCAAACAAGAAACCTCTTGGGTCTTTCCATTTGCCAATTCCACTCTTGAAGGACCACACTTCCCAGTGTCCTTCAACTCAAACCCTCTTTTTTCGACATACTTTTTTGCGAGAAAGTTCCCAGTCGAACCAGAATCCACAAGTACAAAAACAGTCTTATCATTCAGCTTCCCATTCACCGTCAGCAGCTTGTTTTTTCCTTTCACAGAATGCACTGGGGAGCAATACTCTGAGGCTACTTCTCCTCCATAATTCTCCTTTTGCACATCCCAAAGGTTCTGCTTCCGCTCCTCCTCCAAACTGGAACCTTCACAGTCTAGAGAGCTTGGCAGTTTTCCGACTGTGGGGGGGCGGAAGGCTCAGGTGTTGTCAAAGCATTGAGAGTAGGTGCCTTGTCCATTCTCACAGGGCTCCTTGACCTTCCCCTTGGGCTTTCCTCACGTTGACGAAAAGCGAATCCACTATCCGGTGAGGCTGACCTTTCCCTTCTTTGGCCACCTTGGTTTCCTCGACGTCGACAGTCTCTCGTCAAATGGCCTTTAATTCCACAGTGTCCACATGGTTTGGCTTGTTTACACTCATGTGATCGATGTCCGGTTCTGCCACAAAACATACATGTCTTCCTGGGGCATGCGAAAGCGTAATGACCCTTTTCTCCACAGTGGTGACACTCCACTTGCGCCCTTTGGTACACTGGCTTGGGCTCTTGTTTCACATTCTTGAGCTCTTGCAGTTCCTGGCCCATTTGAGTCAACATCTCCATAACCAGCTTCATGTTCTCTTCGTCCTTTTTATTTTTCTCCTCTTTGGTTTCCTTCTCCTTAATTGCCGCCAAAGCAGGACTCAAAACCTTCTTTGTGATGCTCCACATATATTTTATCATCTCCACCAAAGGCAATTTCCCCAACAATTTGAATCCACGGCCCAGTGCATTCATCACCTTTTTTACTTCCATTACGCAAAAAGCCAATCCATTCAGAATGAGTAAAATAAGGACTCCACCCAAAAACTCTGATATTTCAGCTCTCTCAGCAATTTTCCACAACTTATACACTCCACTGATAGGGTCCTTCACGAATCTCCATCCAAAAGCAAACAATTTTTTCCCCAGCTCCATGCTCACATCCTTCATCAGAGTGAAACAACACCACACCGAGGAACATCCTTCAATCGTAACTTCCGGTTGCGATGCGGAAAAGAAACTCGCGAACCAATCTCCTGCTGAAGCACCCTTGTTCTCTCCATTCTCTTGCTTCATTTCCCGAACTTGCCGTTTCAATAGGTTCAACGACTCCATCAACTGCAAACGCTCTTTTTTCATCTCCGCGTTCTCATCTCTCAATCGCTTCAAATCGTGCAATAACTCCACATCGTTGGGTTTGGAGAGCGGTGTTTGCGCGGCCGCTCCGTAGTGTGCCCGTCCTCCGACACACAGCAAACTCCAAACCACCACCAGCATCAGTGGGCCCATTCTCATCATTTTTCCCTCACGGCACGGTCCGTAACGGTATAGCTTCCCCGTGGCTCCTTTTTGGAAACCGAATCACTTTTGGTCCAAAGGATCGTCGGCTCCGAAACCAATTGTTACGCCTTGGGGCGTAAATAGAGTCGAGACGGGAAGAATAGGAGTCAAAAAATGTTACAACGAATACAAAAAACAATGCCCTTATATACTTGGGCGAACCCCTTCCTGGACTTCTCTGGAACCTTCTTTCCCTGGGAACTTCACAGTGAGGTGAAGCTCCCAGGAACCTGACTACCCCTTACATAACCGTACCTAATCTCTTCTAACCCAGACTAACTACACAACACCTACCACGTCAAACCCTTATCACAGCTTACCTAATCCAATCAAAGAAAACGCTCGTAACATTTGCTTTTAACCATATTCCAAAGATCATCAAATTTGCATCTCTCACCTTCCATCACCGCGACGTCTTTTTTGCCCTCCTTTTCCTCCTCGTTCCCCAAGTCTTGCAACATCACCCTCCAAAGCTTCACCTCCGAAGGTTAGAGGTCACTTTCGACTTTCCACGTTGGTGGTGGGTTCTTCAAACAAGAATGAGCCCAAATTCGTAACTCAATCTTTGGAAGGGACCTGGCGAGACGTTTTATGGCCTGTCCAGTATGTCTTGCCGACTAATGTTGCTGTCGCACCATGTGACAATTATCATGGAGTCGGAGCTAAAGGGTTGTTGTTCGCATTTCAAGCAAACTGGAACGTTGCACCAAAATTGAGCACACCACTGCAATAGTGAAAAGATTTATGGGCTTCTCCGCATATAATATTGTATTGGGTTTGGACGTGTGTATTCGAAGTTGTTGGTTAAAGGTTTTTTTTTTAATAAAAACTCTGCGTTGAGAGTTTGGGACAGTCGTGTGTGTTTTTTCATTTATTTCAAACCGTGTTTCTATTATATGTTCCAGGAATTGTGGTCGACATGTTTTTTACAACTGCTCTACAACAATAATACATGTGCACATGAAGGTGCTTCACAGGACATGATTTTTACATAATTTCACACTCGAAGTACATACTATTTACAAAACAGCAAAAACACATATGCGTAAAATGCAGGGCATTTTCACTAGTGCCCCTTACGTCGGCGTGGCGCTGGGCCACCTCATGCAATGGGTTCGAGGAGTGGATGTTTGGTGAACAGAAAGCATGGTTCCTGTGTTGAGAATGTTTCACAAAGTGCAGTGAGTGGGGATGACCAATATTCCCATGCATCTTTTCAAAAGGAGGTCTTTTCTTTTTCAAGCTGCTGTTGATTTTTTTTTCTCACAGGAGCCAGCCAGAGATGGAACAAACGAAAAAAGACATACAAATATATGGAGATGGAAGTTTACAGTGTAGACAAATCTCGTGCGCTTCTGTTCATTTAATTCTATGCAATATGCAAACCATGTTTTGATGTTGCTGGAACCTGTTCTTTACTTTCAGAAAGTAAGCTTCATTTCCTTTTCATCTCTTCCACCGTTTTCTCGGGGATCGTTTTCGTTTTTCCTCATTTTTTTTTTTCTTCCACAGGAAATTTGAGGTCAATTTGTCTTATTTTTTTGTTTCATTGTTTTATTTTTCCTTCTTTCAGGTTTATATTGCGGTGGACACCGGTCTCGAAAAAGACAGCCTGGCAATCACTGCGCACGTGTGTCGACCTGTGCTTTTGAAAGGAAATCACGTAGCCACCGAATTTGTCGAAGTGGATTGCCAAGTGCAAATGCAAAAGGCAGAAAAAAAACTCGATGTGTCCCCACTGTAAATGACATCAGGTTGCACTTTCCAACTTATTTCCCTTCCATATTGATACTCAATCTTCTTCTATTCCATAATTCTCTTTCCTTTCAGGAGCCGCCTTCCCAGCCCCGTTGTCATTCATTCTTTCCAGAATTGAGGAAAAAAAAAACGCAGAAAAACTCAACCGACCTCAAAGAATGAAATTTGCACCAGGAAAAGACGCCAACCAGAGGAGGAAAGGAAAAAAAGAAGCTTAACAGTACACACAAACACACACACACACATAAACCTTCTTTCTTTTTGTCTTCTGGAACCCCTCCCCCCCCCCTTCTGTGTGTGTGTGTTTCTTCAATGAACGTGAACCAAAAAGCAAATCAAACCTATCAACTAAATTGATTAGACACACTTCTCGCAAAGGATCACTGCAAACCATCAGTTTCAGAAATCTCTTCGTCGGTCGACGTTCCATTTCCTTGCCGGTACTGCTCATCCTCATCCGAACCTGACACACGATAAAACCTGACACTTGAATCCACCACAGCAAAAAAAAACCCAACCCCCCCATGTCACAGCGAAGCAGATTTTCCATTGGTTTATCAAGTGTTTTTTTTTTTTTTTTGAAGCACTCATTTTCACAGGCAGAGTTACACAACCTACACAAGGCTTTTTTTCATTAATTTTTTCATTTCGGAAAAACAAACACAGCAATTTTCTTAAATAGAATTATTTCGCCTTCTCGGAGAAGATCATCTCGGTTTGGCTTTTCGGAGCCAATGAGCGACAAAAACCTCCCGATGCATCTCATAAAACCCACGATAAACTGGGCAGAGAGAAATTTAAGATCAGAAAAGCGGAGAGAAATTTAAGATAGGCATTAAAAAGACGCATTCTCGGTGCGATTCAGTTTCGCCACCCCACCTGTTTCGAGCTCTCCAGTTTCATCGCTGTCGTAATCGTAATCTTCTTCATCATCGTCATCTTCCGCTTCCTCCTCTTCTTCTTCCACCTCGGCTGCGTACTTTGTGCCATCATCAGGCACTTTCTCTTTGGGTTCTTGCTTCTTGACCACTCTTTTTTGTGTGACATCATCTTCGTCATCATCATCTGTGAAAGGAAAAATGAAAAGCACAGTGAGGGGAGGGTTGGTGCCGAAAACAAAATAATTTGGGGAAAACACGACAGAAAGCACGACCCTCTCCTCCTCCAAAAATAAAAATAAAACTGAAATATGCATATTTTTTCGAGTGTGTAAGTATGCATGATTTTTTATTGATTTTACGGTTGAGGGTTGATTTAGGTTAAGGGTATAATCTCTGTATGTAAATTAATTTTCGTTAAAAAAAAGGATGCTCTACTGTGGGGGACGATTTCCAACTTCCTCGTCTGCTGATTTTTGCCTAGTCTCATCACCTCCTCACCTCAAAAAGCAAAAACGATGAACGACGGACACAATGGATTGATGTTCCAAGAATGAATAAGGAGAGCAAAAAAAAAACAGGATGTTCAAAAAATGAACATGCAGCTACCTGAATCCGCCCCCATCGGGGACGGCCTTGTCGACCCTAGTCTGGTTCTCGCTTGCTTCCTGACGGTCACTTTCACAGGAATGGTTTGATCGCATCCGATCCAGCAGTCAGACATGCAGATCACTTGGAAGTCGAAGGTCCCTTCGTGACGTGCAGGGAATTGCATTTCGATCGTTTGGCCTCCCGTCAAATCGGCTTCCACTGGGGTCTGACACCGCAGAAAATGAATTTGATTTTTTTTTCTCCAAAAAAACAAATTATATCATTGTTCTCGGGGCCTGTTGTTTTTGAAACTTCCCCAGTGCAGTGCATCGAACACACAAGGTATTTGCAATGAAACGAAAAGACAACCGTTTTTACGGTCGGCGGATATAATATTGAATCCTGCATTCCGTAATTGCGCAGAGAAAACGACTTTTCTGTGGATCAACCCCCCCCCCCAACAAAAAAAAATTGAAAAAAAAGATAGAACAAAAAACCAAAAACAAAACCCTCGCAGGTTCCTGATGGCTGATGGCCACACCATCACAACAATCTTCTCGATCGTTAATTGGTTTCCAGAAAATTTCGAATAAATTAAATCAACACCTGGCCATTGTTCTTCTTCTCGATTGGATCGCCATATTGCAGCCCGTACAGCTCAGCATCTTTCAATGTGGTGTGCGTCCAAGTGAGAACGGCGTTCCAGGGCTGATATGCCAAAATCACATACCACTTCTCCGTCCTCTTGAAAGGAAAGTATGGAGAAAACACTTGGGCCCCCTGACCTCGAAGGTCAGACTCCGTGAAATCCCCACTTTCGTGGCTGCGACGAGTAATGACCAAATGCACCTGCGAAACCATCCCCAAGCGTTTTCCTTTCACAAAACTTCTGTAATGGAGAATCAGAAAAACACACCCATCCATCGCTGAAATGAAATGGAAAAAAATTAGGGCTCCTTTTTATTTTTATTTTATTTTCGGATTAGTGAAAGAATAGCCTGGGTCAAACCCATGCGTGATTTCTGCCACTGCAAAATAGCATCTCATTCCGTGCATTTCACGGCAAAAAAAAATAAGGGCTCATTTCCACTCGATTGGATGGACTTCCTTTCCGTTTTAATTCTTTTTTTTTTTTGCCTCGACATGATGGATTCAGCAAAAAAAACCAAAAAACACCACAACACCAGAGAAATTCAAACCTCCCGGATGGTGGTAACTTTTTCTCTGTTTCGAACATACGATTCTTTTCCATTTTGATTTTTATTTAAAAAGTAAAAAAAAATGATGACCCCACCCTGCAAGTGACGACATCCCCTTCAATGATTTCCTCCTCGCCATCCACTACGCATTCCGCTGTGACTGTCAGCTGGGGGATCGCTCCGATGGACGTGTCGATGTCTTGAATGGTGGTGTTCTCCAATCGAAGCCCGTTCAGAAGTTCGACTCGATCTTTATCATCCATTTTTATCAGATCTGCAAAATTAGAAGGTGCATAAATAAGGCAGTGCGATCCTTTTCCAACATTTTTTACACCGAAGGTTTCCTTTCAAAAATACGTTTCACATGTCCATCAGAGAAAGAACAGCAAAAAAACCGAAACAAAGCCATGATAGATCGTATATCGAACGACGAACAGAAACAATTGACTCATCCTATTATTGCTGATGCCCACGTCGGTGCTGCACTGTTTTCCACATAAATACATGCATACAGAATGAATATATTTTCTGACAGCAAGCAAGTACCGTTGAGACTTTGAATCCTCTTTTTCTGCATCTGCCTCAAAAGGTCCGTATTCATCCCTGGCAATTGCAGGAGAGCAGCATACCCATCAGCATGGTCCCTTCGAGTGGTTTGCTTCCTGGAGGCGATAGGCACCGCTTGCACCACGCATTGGGACATCTGGATCGCTCCGATGGTGGGAGTCTACAGACAGACATCAAGAAATCAACAGTCCAATATATATATATATGTGTGTATATTCTTCCAATTTTTTTTTATATTTTTATAAGCACATTTTCGTGAACAGGCTGCATCCGGCCTTTTGGCCTTGTGAAAACAAATCTCAATAAAATGTACAATATGTATATGCAACATCCCTCGAGGAGCGAGATTTTACGTAACAAACAGCGGACAGGCAACAGTGGCTTTCTTCCTTGACAAAAGATAGAAAAAGAAACACATAGAAAAACATGCTTTCGGATTCTTTTATTATTCTGCTGATTTAAAGTAGAGAGGAAGAAAAAGAGCAAGAAAAGAGATTTCTTGTTTACATAAATATAAATCAAATTATCAAATTTCAAGCGTGCGACAGCAGAATTACGTGATATCAGTGCAGATCTTGGTTAGCAAAATCACAGGTCGACAACCTCACTGCGATATAAACAGTTTTCGTCACTGATCACGTAATGCACGGTTTTCCTCAAACAAATTTATTGATTTTCGTCCCTGTGTCTTTTCACCCTTTTTCCCGATTTTGTGAGTCTTGTGAGGATTAATTGTTTAAGAAAACAAAAAAGCGAATTCACCAAAACATATGACCAAAAAAACAAAAACATAAAATATACACATCGTATCACGTAGTTTTTTTTTTTTCTCACCAGCCATCCATATCCATAAGGTCGCCTCGGTATACAAGCAATCTTGACGATTTCCTCGAGCAGGGCGGGCGTTCTTTCTTGGACGTATTTCAAATCGTTTTGAAGCAGCGCCGGCACGCTGTCTTGCTCCCTTTCCAGATGAGTGAGGAGGAGCAAATGAGCCTACAGCAACAATATATATTTTTTTTGGAAAAAATAATCCAGGAAAAAAAAAACGAATCGAAAACAAAATTGTGTGCATTACTAATCACCAGAGGCACTGCGTAGCTCTGAAACCCCAGGAAATACAAAAAATTCAAATTCCAACCACCGAAATAAGTGGGGTGAAATACATCATGCTGTACTTCAGAGGAAGATTTGTTTTAGTTTTTTGTTTTTGCAAACATAAAAATGGGAAAAAAAAAGAATGGACTCACCTTGACGACCGATGCCCTGCGTTTCCAGAAAGCAGCTTTTTCCTTCAGCTCGGGGTGATACCTGAGCATCAGTTTTCTGATATCCTCGCAGGCGGGCTGATGCTCAGCGGGAGTGTGCAAAGTGATGAACTCTTTTGCCACGACCAAAGTTTCAGGGATTCGCACGATGCTCTGTTTTTTTTTGTTTTTTTTTTTGATTCAAAAAAGGAAGAAGAAAAAAAAGCACAAAAGAATGCATTTCAATCAACCATCATGTACAGACTCATTGCACCACATGGCGAAGGAAAATGCCAGAACAAATATTTATCTTTTATCTTTTTTTTTAATCTTTCTTATCAACTCCAATAACGAAAAAATAGTGGAGTAGAATTGAACAGCAACACTCCACCTATTAAATTAAAAAAAAAATGAAACCATCCACAACAAAGGGGGTGGTGAAAAAAACACCTGACGAGCACTAGACTCAATGAAACAAGCAGTGAGGTTATTACAAATCATACTTAACGAATGACTAATTTAGATTGGCATCGGAGTTCTAACCTGAGATTCCTTGACGTTGTACTTTGAATAGGCATAATACTCCAGCGTTTCGTGCATTATGTTGTTTGGGCCCGTGAATTTGTTCGAGCGGAAAAGGAAGCACCCCATTATTGCCAAAGGCAGGAGGATGAAGCTGGCAACCATCAACAGCAATGCCATCGGCGCGCGTTTTTTGTCTTTGAGTTCTTCCAGCAGCCATTTTGGAATGGCGATGCCCACAGCGCTACCCTGTGGATGGGATGTGGCGACAGTTGAACAGATTTAAAAAAAAAGTGGAAATGATAAAGTGGGGCGCATCAAAACGAAGCCAAAAAAAAAGATTAAAAAAAACGGAATGGTGGATGAGTAAGCCAACATCAAAAAGTGAATAAGCAGAGATATTCGACACGAAGCTCTGAAAAATTTTCAGCCAGACTCCGTCAATAGTGCATCATCTACTGGAAGGGCTGTGCTTGATCGGTTTGGAATCGCCTTGCCAATGAAAAAAAAAAGGGCAAAAAAATGTCGATTACCTGGGGTCCGTCTGGATGTCCATGCTTGATCCAGTTTTCTTTGCTGATTGGATCGGTGAGCGCCGCATGGGCTTTGGTGATTTTTTCTGCAAAGTACTCCGCTGCTTTGGGGTCAGGGTTCTACAAACAGAGAGCCAAAAAGGAAGATATTTCTTTTAACTTTTAATTCATTAATTAGTTACTAAAAATAGCCTCAAAACGGCAATAAAGTTTGTGCGTACGTGCATTTGAATTTCTTTCCCTCACCAGAAAAGAGCAGGGTTTTTTTGTCAGTGTTCCAACACTAATTCATGAAAGCTTTAAAAAAAAAAGGAAAAGGCATAAAAATCCAAATATGGAATCCAGGAAATTAGTGGGGTTTTTTTCCTTTTCTCCAAGGCAAAAGGTACTTTCATCAACACCTCAACCCTTCATTCCTTTTATTTGAAAATTTATATAAATATAAATAAATTATATATATGAAGAAAACAAAGACAAACCTTGTCAGGATGATATTGCAGAGCGAGTTTCTTGTATGCTCTTTTGATATCGGGATCTTCGGCATTTTGTTCGATTCCAAGAATCTCAAAGGGGTCAAAAATTTCGGCCTCCTTTTGGGTTTGCTGGACGTATGCTAGCAGCAAAATTGCAACCACCCACAGCAACAGCAGAGTAATATTGCCTGTCAAAACAGAAAAAAAAGCCAGAAAAAAGTGAATTAAAAAAAACGTGAATATAAAGTGTATTGCGAGTATTTCAGCATGGTGTGTTGTACTTTTGCCTGCATGTTTTTTGGTTTTTTTTTATCGGAAAGAATTTTCTTTCATTGGCAAGAGCAAACCGTTTGATTTTCCTATTTTTTTAATCCTTGGCATATATTGATTTAAGAAAAAAAAACATGGAGTGATTTTTTTACAAATCTTACCACAAGTCCAAAACTCGCGAAATTTTCGCATCCATCGAGTCTTCTTCCGCTCGGCCTGATGCAACGATTGAAATGCTTTTCAAAAAACAATTCTTCAAAAAAAGGTCATATATTTGGAAACTATCGAAAATATATTCAAGAGTATCAATGGGACATTTTTGTTTCGAATGCCCGTTTCTTTGACAATAAATTTCAAAAATCACAATGCTACAGTGGGTTGTGTTTTTGTTTTTAAAAACTGCCTGATCAATAAACAGGCTTCCTTTTATCATATTTAACACTTATTTAATATTTAAGAAAAAAGGAATTTTGTTTAGTAGCGAAACGCCAACAAACCGAACGTAGGCAGAAAAGAAAAGTTTTATTTTGTTTCAGAAGGTTATGCGAGAAGAATATCGATCACGTGGGTCTGAATCATCTCACCAGCTCGAAAGGTTTCGAGGATGTCTCGGAGTTGCAACATTTGTAAATCGTCCAAGGTATCAGGACCAACGACAGGATGCTCAGCAAAAAGACGCCGAACAGCGACGAGCCATCGACCTCGTCGGACATCGCAGCTCACAGAAAAATCCACAGGCAATGGGTGCAGAATGCCTTCTCCGAAAGCGTTAAGAGGAGGGCAGCCAGAGGAAGGGCTGGGGACGTTCGCTGGTAAATAGGTTTGACCTGTTTCGTTGCTGAAGCTTCTCTCGAGCTCCGTGATCCCGGCCCCGAGGATGCCGTTCAATATACAGTCCAGAGGAAGGACGGCGTTTTCGTTTCGGCTTGTTGCACAAAGGGCTGTACAGAAGGTGGTACGTGTTATTTGTGAAGTAAAAAAAAAATGCTGTACTGAATACATCTATTTTTGGGTGTGTTTTTTTAGTCTTCCTTTTTCTCAACAAAAAAAAACAACTTGCTTTTGCTGAAAGAGCTCCCCAACCAAAAATCAAGCATCAGAGTTTTTGGAAAACAGAAAACAGGTGAATTATAATTGTCAGACCTCTTCAACTTTTTCAAATTCAAGTTTGGGTAAATTTGTTTGTTTTGTCGTACTTTTATGGATCTGCCTCTCTCTCTCTTTTTTTTTTATTTGTCAATTTTTCATCATTTTTTTTTCGCGCGAGCGTGTGATACGTAACGATCCTACTCGGACGACTCCATCCCTTTTTGTTGCGAGAAACTGGCGGCGGATTTTGTCAGCGCTAGGGCCTCGGGGAGTTGAAGGAGCAGAGCTTTCGGTCACTACGAAAAGCGGGCGGCGGAAAAAATGGCGTGTGTGAAGGATGTCCCCATCGATATGTTCATCGCGGCGTACGCCGAGCACCTCAAGGAATCCGATAAGGTTACATTTTCTTCTTGCGTCTTTTGTTTTATCGTTTTGTAGTGGGTTTGTGTGGAATTTTCTGGGTTTGTGTGGGGATGTCGGCTTCTTTGATGATATGTATTTTTTGTTTCTATAATACTTGATAATCTTTTCCTGGAGGGTGTTTCAGAGGATCGAGTGCTTTGTCGATACATCCCTGCTTTACTTGTCTTCGCTGTCGCTCTCTGTTTTTGCCCTTGCGATATGAACCGGGCTTCGTTTCGAATCGTTCCATTCGCGGGGTTTTCTGCATTCTTTGTTGAACATCCAAAGGATGCTCAAGGGGTTTTCCTTTAAAGACTTCATCCCCTATTCCAACATACTCGAACATATTTCTCACAGCTAATGTCCTTTTCTTGCTTATCATCCCAATCAACAGAGTGTTTTGTTATTACTTGTCTTCCTTTTTCTTTTTTCTTTTTATGTGTTTTTTTTTTTTTTTTCCCTGAAACACCATGGTGCCAATTTAGACTTTTTCTGTGGTAGGCCTCCACTCTTTTCAAAGAAACATGGCCCTTATACACTTTTTTGCATCCCACACCAGCGTTGCTGCCCGAAATAGTTCTAGTATGCATGCTCACGAAACATGTCTCAGAGCAGATACCCCCCACACACACAAAAGAAAAAAGAAAATCAATATTCACATTTTCGTGTGCTTTGTTTGTTTTCAGGTTGACCTGCCTGAGTGGGTGGATGTGGTGAAAACCGGATATTTTAAACAGTTGGCACCAGAGAGTGAGGATTGGTACTTCATCCGAGCAGGTACGCAGCCTCTCATTATTTAGTTTTATTTTTTTGTTTATTTTTTGGGTATATTTTTCCACAGGAAACGAAAATGAATATGCTCTACTGTTGGTAACAGCGGCAGGCGAATTCTCTCTGTGGCAAAGATAGGTTTTATTTTGTCAGAAGTATTGGAAGGATAACGAGATGTTCGCTTTCCCCCGTCCCCCCCCCCCAAAAAAAAAATAAAAAATGAAAATGAAAACGAAAGGAAAGAAAAGAAAAGAATATTTGAAAGATAATGTGCCAGATCTTCGTGGAAGTTTTCGTTTTATGTTTTTTTTCCCCTTCCATTTTGCACCAACCCACACTGCGCATTGGTTTATCATTGATGCTTGGGCGGCTGCCGGGCTGGCAGCAAGTAGTAAATAGCTATCGAAATCAATTGTTGGAATCCATTGATTGCGCCAGCATAAGAATGTTGATAAATTTCCAGTTTTTTTTTTTTTGCTTCTGCCACTGTATACTTCCAACAAAATAATTAGATCCAAGAGAAAGTTTCTTTTAACTTTAACATTGTGACATCTTTTCCATGCACTAGAAAAATCTTTAACTGTACGAAAAAAAACAGTCATGTTTCCTGGAGATATTTAGATAAGAGGTGTAGCAAATGGGACATAAATTTAGGGAAAAAAAAAGGAAAAAAGCACATGGACTGGGAGAATTTTTACCACTGAAGCAAATTGAAAGGATGTGTCTCATCTCAGTTCAGATTGAATTTTTTCAAATGAGCTTTTTTTTTTTTTTCCCTTTTAATTTCCTGAGGCGACCCCACTGGTTGCTGCTTCTTTTTCTTTAATTGAAAAAGGGTCAATCATCCTTTGAAGGTGAATTTCATCTCATTACACTCTGGTGCTCTTAAAAAAAAAAGTTTCTCCTGAACTAATTAATTACCTTACATTTTTGCATTTTTTGTTTTTTCAACTTTTTTTTCCCGTCCCCCACAGCCTCCATCTGCCGAAAGCTTTACGTGAAGCAGAACATCGGTGTCGGAATGTTCAGAAAATTGTACGGAGGAAAGGATAGGAGGTCGGTGAGGCCTGGACATGCCGCCATCGCTTCTTCCGGTTTGATCAGAAACATTCTCCAACAGTTGGAAAAGCTGGGCTACGTGGAAAAGAGTGAAGCTGTCAAGGGGGGACGAAGGTTGACCAACAAGGGCCGCAGAGATATGGATTTGGTGGCTGGCGGCATCGATGTCCCAAAATCCGAGCTTTAAGAAATTGAATTAGATAGAGAGAAAAAAAAGCCGGGTTTTTTTCTTCTTCTTTATCGTTTTCGATGGAAAAAAAAGGAAACGGAGACTTTGGGGGGTGTTTGCGTTGCTTTTGCATTGGTTTTGTAATGGTGGAGGATTGATGTGGACAGGTGGTGTGTAACAAGGAATATGTTGGGCCAAGCGTCAGCAACTGGGCATCGAATTGTGGAGTGGTGATACCAAGCATTTGCGTAGAGGCAAATAGAAGTTCCCCTGATTTATACAAAGAGTGGGGTGGAGATTCATCCTTTGTTGTTTTCTGAGAGAGCAAGCGGAGGGTTTCCGTTGTGGATAAGGGAACTCAAAATCCAGTAGTCAGCTTGCTGGACCATGGAGCAATATTGTCAGAATAGAGATAGAGGGGAGGAAGCTTCCTGGGAATAGAGATTTCCCTCAATCTCCACCCCAGGTAGCTCATTAACAAACCCCCATGGAGAAAAATCCCCACACAAAGAGAGTTTTCCAAACAAGATTCCGAAAGAGAAAAAAATATGGCAGCACACCACAGCATCGATTTTTTCCCTCCCTCCAACAACTATCACAAACGAATTTCGAAACCCCACCACCACCAAGAAAACAGTCGGTTCTCACTTTTTTCGAAAAATATTACTGAGGTTATGAACATGGGGGGCCAGATGGCGTGGAACGAATCGTCAGCTGCTTCTTTCGATGACGAAGCACACCCACACAATCCACTTTCTCTTCAAGACGTGCCATCCCCAGTTCTCTCAATAACGACGGTTGCTCCGGCACTCTACTTCACCCTGTGTCCCTCCCCACTGTTTTTCTTTCCTACCGCCTGACCAGGACACCGACGCGCGCGCGCAACATTTTTTTTTTTTTGCTTTTGTTTGACAATCAAGGGAGATATATAGACAGAGACAGCGAGTAAGAAAAGAAAAGAAGAAAAAAAAGGAAGAAAGGAAAAAGGAGCAGAGATTTGGGGGAAAAAAGGAAACAAGATTGGAAAAGAAACAGAAACACGAAGAAGAGAACGGTACGAAAAGAGAAAGAGAGAGAGAGAAGGCACAAAGCAGTAGGAAAAAAAAAAACATTGAACGAAACACACGGACAGAAAAGGTCGATAAGAGAGAGAGGAGAAGATGGCTTCCAAACGCGTTCAGAATCCCGTGGTTTGCCCCGGACATTCCAGGCCGATCGTGGAGGTCAACTTCAGGTGTGGACGTGCGAGTGGTTTTTTGAGATGAAACGCGAAGCGTGATGGAGATTACATACAGCTAGATACATGGGCTGCTTTTTTGGAAAAAAAAACCTCCTGAGGTGGAGTTCCATTGAAAAAAAAGAGCGGGACCACCTTCGCTCAAACGCACCCCCGGGAAACTGTTCCACTAAGAGGGGCAAACTCTTTCTTTCGCGACATTTCTTTTTGAGAAAAAGGAGGGGGAGGGGATGCCAATTTTTTTATTCTTTTTTTTATTCTTCCGATTTTTTGGTTTCTGTTCGTTTTGCGTGAACGGATAAAATCAGCGGTTCGTTCTGACACAGTTTTTGTGGGCGACCTTGTGCAGTACAGAAACACCGGACGGTTTGTTTCTCGTGAGCGCGAGCAAGGATGGCTGTCCGATGTTGCGCAACGGTGATTCTGGGGATTGGATTGGAACTTTCGAGGGGCACAAGGTCGGCAAAACCTTTTTTTTTTTTTTTTTTTTCGCAGCTGTTCTTTTAGAGAGAAATAAAACACAAACAAAAAACAAAAGAATTTACTGAACAAAGTAGAAGAAAAACTAAAGGGGCCAGGGGAGAATGACGATTGTAGTAGGTTGCTCGAGGCTGTTCATTTGGCGCCAGAATCAGCACCCCCGTCACACCTTTTATTTTTTTAACACCCTTTTGGAAATACCCAACAATGTTTTTCACAATCCACGAAATTTGCTATGGAGATTTCACGGCGCAAATTCCTTTCAATTGTGCGTAGCAACGTCGTATATATTTTTTCTTTTTTTGGCCCAGACTCGGATCCAGTTTCTTGCTTTTGTTTTTTTTCATGCAGGGGGCTGTCTGGTCTGCTGTCTTGAACACCCCAGCATTGCTTGCTGCAACCGGTTCGGCCGATTTCACCGCTCGAGTGTGGGATGCTGTGTCTGGGGACGAAAAGGCTCAGTTTCAACACAAGCACATCGTCCGAAGCGTGCAATTTGCTAGGAAACGCGATCTCCTTGCCACCGGCGGTAAGAAACGATATGAGGAAATCGAAAAGACGGGGATGCATGTCAGGGGTGCTAATTCAAACATGCAAAAACCTAGAAATCTAGAATTTTTTTTGGTAGCAGAAATCTTCTCGCAAGGATGTGCCAGAAACCTCTTGATCGTTTCCCCCCCCTTTTTTTTCATTAATTAGTGCAATTGTCGCAGTTTTGTGGGGGACGATCCATTGGAAAGCAAACAAATTTCAGTGCAAAAAATGGTGTTCTCAATAAGAAGCTTGTGCCAAATTGATCGGATTGGTTTGATCAGGTGCTGAAAAAATTATCCGCCTGTTTGATTTGGGGAGGCCCGAGGAGAGCGAAGAATTCGACCCAACCATCGATAACGTCCAACACTTGGCGTTCTGTCAGGATGACAAATCTATTCTTGCTTCTTATGCCACGGAAAAGGGCATCAGGTATTCCAAAAAAAAAAGAAAAAGAAAAGCTCTCACACACGACAAATAAACATCTCGTTGGGTCAAAGAAAGGTGCAAAAGGAGGAAAGAAATCGGCCTACCTGACGTTTTTCCAAAAGTAGAATCGCAATGACGGTCCGTAATCAATGGTTTCACTTCACTCGTTTCGTTAGGACTGGCTGCATCTGTCTTTTTTAAATCCTTCTGGATGGTTGCCCAAATTTTTTTTGATCAATTTGCCTACCTCATCTTTTTTTTCCATATTTTGCAGCGTTTTTGATGCAAGAACAAAAAAAGTGGTCAAGACGTTGGAGACTCCCAACCAAGTCACTTCGATCGAGGTACAGTCTGACAAAAAATCCGCACCTCAAGAATTTATATCATTGAATATTTAAATATATATTGAAATTGCGTGCAGTTTCAATGAAACGGCATTGCTCTCCGCCCAAACCCAACTTGGCGGGCAACCGGACATTTCCATCTTAGTGAGGGTTCCTAAACTGCGCATTCTTGAACGTCTACTTTTGACACACACACACATACACACACAGGTGGCAGCCGATGGGTCGCTGTTTACCACCACGGACGGCAACTTCGTCCGATTCTGGAACTCTGCGACCCTCGAGCAGATCAAGGAATTCGAGATGGAGGTGAACATCGGGGCCGCCAGTTTGAACCTCCACTTTGGCAAATTCGTGGTGGGGGGAGAGGACATGAGCGTGAGGCTCTACGATTTCAACTCGGGCGAAGAATTGGAGAACAACAGGAAGCACCACGGCCCAGTCCACACCGTCCAGTTTGCCCCCAGCGGGAGGACTTACGCTTCCGGGTCGGAGGATGGGACGATCAGGCTGTGGGATACCTGGCTGGGGGAAATGGTGAGCGATGGGAACGGAAATGTCAGCAAGGAGGACCCCAAAGAGGGTATCACGGCGCAATCTGTGGAAGCTATTGCTGCCTGAAGATCTTTTTTTTTGTGGTTTTGGATTCTGATGTGCTGCCTATTTCTCTCTCTCTCTCTTTCTCTCTCTTTTTTTTTTGGATTTTTTCTTCCCCCTCCCCCGTTCCTTCCCCGGAAATTCGTGTCTCTCCTCCCTCTCTCTCTCTCTCTCTGTCTCGTTCTTGGTTTGAAAAAAAAAAAAAACATTTTTGGTTTTCCCGGAAATGAAAAAAAAAAAAATGGAGAAAAAAAAAATGCCTCTGAGCGTCTGCGTGTTGATTTGTCTTGTTATGTCCCTGGTTCCCTTTTTTTTTCTTTTTTTTTTTTTGAGGGCAGGGGGGAAGGGAAGGGAGAGGAGAGGAGAAAAGAGAGCAAAAGCAATGCTGTAATGAAAGCGGTTTTGGTTTATGTGTGTTTGTGTGTGTCTCTGGTTTGTTCTGATATGTGTTTCGGTTGAGCGTTGAAAAATCAAGAAAATGGGGATTCAGGGGGGAAAAAAAGGGGAAAAAAAAAAGGAGGGAAAAAGGGGAGAGGGATTCAGGGTTTCAAAAAAAAAATGTTATATATGTTGTTTTTTTTTTCATTTTGACACTTGGGGATTGTGTGGGGTACCGTCGTAAGGGGGGAAAAGGGGTGGGAGAATTGGGGGATGAAAAAAGAAGAAGACAAAGAAAAAAGGAATGAATGTTGTCTTTGAGTGTGTCTTGTTTGTGTTTGTGTGTGTGTGTGGATTTTTGTACGTTTTCTTCTCCTTTATTATGCCCAGTTTGTTTTTGCAGCTGTGCTTTCTGTTCGAAATATTGGAGGTGGAAAAAGAAAAAGAAAAAAAAAGGGGGGGGGGGGGTTCAGGGATTTCAGGGGGGGAGAAAAGGTTGTGGCAATGTATTCGTTTTGGTAGGGGGGTGGAAATGAAAAAACCAACTGGGTAAGGCCAAAAAAAAACAAGGAAAGAAAGAAAGAAAAAAATGCTGTGGATGTTGAGTCGTCTTGTGGCGTTGTTTTGTTGGGTTTGTTGCTCTTTAATTCAAAGAGGGTTTTTTTTCCCAATTCTTGGGGGAAAAGCGAATCCAGAAAATCGTCTGTGGCCTTTCTTTTTCAGCTTGATGTTGCGAAGACGACAAAGCAAAGCAAAGAAAAAAAATGCATTTTTTTTTTTTTTTGGGGGGGGGGATTGGGGGGGTGTTCAAAGAAACAAAAAAAAGAACTTGACACATCAGAGACAAGAGGCAACTAAGGACCATCCTTAGGTAATGTCTGTATATGCGAATTTCCAAAAGAAAGAAAAAGGCGGGAGGAAAAGTCGATCAAATGGGGAGGGGGGGGGGGGAAGAAAAGAGAAAGGAGGGAAAAGGGGGGGGGGGAGTTCCTTTTTTCATGGTTTCTTTTAATCTGTTAATTTCTTCTTTGCTCCTCCTGGGATTAGGTGAAATGCTGCAGACAGGGCCGATTTTTTTCCCCTCCAGTAAAGTCAAAACCTTTTAACCGAACGATAAAGGGGAGTTCCCAGCTCTGTTTTTTCTTTCTTTCAATTATTCTTTTTACTGGCTTCTGCAAATTCTCTACAGAAACGGAGAAAAAATGGTTGAAAAAAATTTGTCTTTTTTTTCTTGGGTGCTCTTTTGTGGGGATGGATTTGTGAAGCTAAGGGAGGGTAGGGGGGGAATGAGAGAAGAAAAAAAGAAAAAAAACAAAAATTCTGTGTTTTTTTTGGGAATATTTTTACGATACCAGGGTGGGAGGTCAAGAAACAAATTTGGAGGAAATTTGAAATCCAACCAAAAAGAAAAAAGAAATACTTATATATACATATATGTCAAATCAGAAAGAAAAGGAAAAATAGGAAGACATTGTTTGCAATTGGTAAGATTCAGTTTTTCTTTGCTCTATGGGGGTGAGGCATTGCAGTACTAGATAGAATTTTTTCTAGATGTCGAGGGTTCAAACAGTTGTGTTCCCAGAAGAAGAAAAAAAAAGCGAAGCCCCCCGTGTTTTTCAATTGTACCCATGCCTTGAAATGAAAACAGAGGAAAAGAGAGCTTTGGAAAAAGGGAAATTGGATCCGAGGGATATGCAAATTATGATAAAAGATCTTTCGGAGATTTCTTTTTTTTTCTCTTGGGAAAACAAATAGAAAGAAATCTTTTACAAGGCAACTTTGCAATGTATTCATGGGGCGAGATTTTAAGTGAATTTCTCGTTGGAGGAAATTGCTCGCTCCCACGGTGGCAGTTAAAGCCAAAAGAAAATGAACTCTCCTTCCAAAAAGGGCCACACCCACACCGACATATTTTATCCAGAAGCTCGAAAAACAAAATTCTCGACGATTTTCTGACGGGCGTTAAGCAGCTTCCCCTCATTTTGCGAGAATGAGCGCTATGTCCGTCCCTGTCAATTCCTTGAGTTTCTGGCGATTCGATTCAGCCGTCCATTCGTTGACGACCCGAGCTTGTTCGCAATTCAGGACGAGCGACCCAGTTTTCCGTCTGTGGAGGACGAGTTCATACAAGGATCTTGAATCAACAGAAGGTGGAACCTGAGGAAATCTTTTTCTAACTCTCTGTCTTGCGATGGCGACGGGGGATATCTGTGGAAATGTCGAGCGGCTTCACCGCGAACTGCGGCAAGTCCGATTCCAAGGAGAAGTGAACGAAGTTGGGTAAGTTATTCATCCTCGATGAAGCTTCGAAGGAGTTGGTCGCGCTCATGGCTGGCGTCGCCCTGTTTCTAGAGGTGCTTTGTTTCTTTGGTTTCGCTGCGGGCGACGTCCCTGGTCGTCGGAGTTTCTGGGTTGTCTGGTGGTGCTGTGTTCGATCAAAACCAACGCAGAGACGTCGAGATCAACCAGCGTTTTGGGGTGCTCCCTTCAAAGGCCTAGGATCAAGCAGCAACAGTCGTTCGTCGTTTGTCTTTGCTGTGTTTTCCATAAGTGTTGCACAGGTGTTATCGAGATCAAGGTGCTGTCTTGCGATCCGGCCCGGTCCGTCTGATCTCTTGACGACGAAAACTCGGAGTTTGCTTTGTTTTGTCCTCCTTTGACGTCTGTTTCTCGATTGCATAGGTTGCGAATGGGCGACCCGGTTCATTTCCTTCCGATACTCCACCACGTCCTTCTCAAATTTTCCCGCTATGTTGCGATGGATATCTCGTCAAAGGGATACGTGGTAAGCATTCCGTTTCATCACCTTGCTCCTTTTTTTATTTCAGAAGCTTCCCGTTTTTCTTTCGTTTTTCTTCCTGGGTGGTGTTGAAAAAAACTTCCCCTTGCTTTTGAGTTCAATTATTGTTCGCTGATTTAACAAATGAAATAATTGCAGTGGATGATTGTCGACTGAGGAGTTAGTTGTATGTTTGTTTGTTTTTCCATTTTTTTGTGCCTGGTGTGTTCAGCTGCAAGGAAAAACTGATCAGCGATTCGTGGAGTGCTCCTTCAAAGTCTTCCGGGATGTTCTGAAATTGAAGCCAGTCCTGACACCATCCCAGTTCCTTGACCAGGTAAGCACCACACACATCATTTCCATGCCAAAATGCAATTTCACCAATTTCAATTTCAGCGATTTTGCCTTGTTCTTTTTTCTTAGAGGTTATCTCTATGGGGTGCTGCCAGCCACTTCAGTTTTTTTTTTTAACTGTGTTGCGGATTGGCTTTGGAAAAATGTGTAAACCTCAGATGGATCTGAAGGAATGTGTGTTGTGATATTGAAAAAAAAGGGTTATGCTGAGCGAAAGGTCCTGTTGCTCCATGATGTGGTGCAAGCTTGCAAAGCCAAACACGACCAGCTGTGTCGATCCCACAAGGCAAATTCCACAAAGCCAAAGAAGAGGGTGAGCTCAAGTTTACATATAAATAAATAGATAGATATAGATTGATTGATTGATTTATATATATATTTATTTATTGAGCAAGGCCCGGTTTGGGGTGATATTCACGCTGCGCATGTGCCGGTTGACTAGCTGCTGGTGACTAGCACCCAGAAGCGGTGGTTGGATGTGGGATGGTGCTTATCTGAGGTGTTGACTGACTGCCTTTTTGCCTTCCGGTTTCTTGTTGCAGAATGTCACCAGGGGGTCCCAAAACACCCATCCCCAAGGAAAACAGGATTCCTGCGATTTCAGTTCGCCGTCGAAAGTCCTTCAAATCATTCAGCAAAAGCAAGCCAAGAAACGGGCAGACCTCCATGCACAGCACAAGGCGACACAGCAGCAGCAGCAGGCATTCGACATCCACATGTCGAACAGCCAGATTCCTAACTCCGATTCCAGAGTGTCTTCCAACCAGGACCCGGTGATCAGTTCGACCGACAGCTGTGGAAACGAATCCCCGTGGCGGTCCAACCCTGAAATGGAAGAATCGATGCTGCTGGCTCCGGAGCATCCACGCGAAGAGGAGTCCAGAGCAATCCATGCAGCCAATGTAGGAAATAAGGCCGGCCCCATGATGTTTGACGCCCCGATGCCAGCTGCTTTGCAAACAAACACCCACATGAATCACATGGATCACCTCATGGAGCATGTGGTTGCGACTGACATCCCATCGATGCCAAATGCACGGTGGAGCAACGAGGTTGCATTCTCTGGGGTGGCTTTCAACCCTGCCGATTCCTTGCTGTATAACTCCAGCTGGGTCAGGGAAGGACAAAGGCATCTGGGTGTTGATGCTCCTACTCAGCGACCTGCTCTTGTTGAGCAAATGGAGGGGTTCGAGAGGTTTGAAAATGAAGCGGGAATTCATGGTCAGTCAGTCATGGAAGCGAATTGCAATGTCAATCAAACAATGGATCAAGAGGACGACGAGGAGGAGGTGCCTGTGGCAAGGGATTGGTCGCAAATCAGAGCTGTGTGCGAATCGCAGAGGTTTCCACTCAGGAATCCTGTGGGGGTCCCAACTCAAGTGAACGTATCTGCTGAGAATTTCCCCCCTCCTGTTGCATCGATGGAGGCTCCATTCCCCAGTGCTTGTGGCGAAAATCACTTCAACAAGAATTGGTCGGGCTCAGAGGAAAACAACAAGGTTATGGAGATCGTGAAGGAGATGGCGGCTAGGTTGTCTAAAGTGGAGTCTGAGCTGTCGGATACCAAAAAGGAACTGGTGGAGTCGAGGTGGGTGGGTGTTTTGTGGATGATGGACTCATAACATCTATTTTTCGTTCCAAAAATCAACAGATATTGCTTCTAATGCCAAGACTTTGGATGGTTCTGGAGTTTGTGTCTCGTTTTTCTTATGATCGAGGTTAAATGATTGATTTTTGCTTGCAGAGCTGAAGCGTCCCACATGCGAGACACCTTCAACGCATCTGTAACCATAATGGAGGGTCGAATCAAGTTTCTGGAAGCAAGAGTGAAATCACAAGGAAACCAGAACGCCAAGCAAGAGCATCCACAGGGCAATCCATCAACGAAACAAAAATCTAACACCCCAGCGACTACGAAAAACTCGAAGCCAGGCCAAACTGCACCATCAAAAGTCACCAACCCAGAGACGTCTGGAGGTGACGTCCTTCGGGAATTGGATGGCGAAAGTCGTCAACGCGATGGCGGCGTTGCGCAGTCCATGAATTCTGCAACCTGCGCTGGAATCTCGAATGTGAAGGAAGAATCAAGGGAGGTCGGAATTGACGACCAGGCTTCTCCGGTGGAGTCGAGGAAAACGGTATCCGTTTTGGACAAGTTGCAGAGCTCATTCGCGCGCGATAAATTGTCGAAGTCCGTGGGCATAGGTAGGCCAAGAATCAGTGAATGGAGTGTCGGAACGGCGTCGAAGAGCAATCATGAGTGGGGTAACTGTGAAGCGAGTGGGGACGCCGGCGAAGGAGAACCTGTTTCAGCCATACCAGATACTGCGGAGCTGATCGCGCTTTTGTCCAAGAGAAATCAGGAGGCCCAACAATTCTTGCGGAAACACCGATTGGGTGCCGAATGAGATGGAGTATCGTAATTGCTGTTAGGCAAGTGTTTTATTTCAGAGAGGTGGTGGAATCAGTTGGATGTTGCGTGGGCAAGGGAAGGGAAAAAGAGGCAAGGGGAGGGAAAAAGAGGGCGGGGGGTAAAAATGAACAAAAATGTCAAGTGTGGTGGAATCAGTTGGATGTCGCGTGGGCGAGGGGAGGGAAAAAGAGGGTGGGGGGTAAAAATCAACAAAAATCAAGTGTGGTGGTGTGGTATTTGACTATAGAAACATGATTCACTTATACAACATAAAGAAGTGTGTTAGGGAGACTGAGGGTTAATCATTTACAATTTCTGTGTGGTGTGGAGATATGTGGGAATTAGGGGGGAAATCTGGGGTGCTTTTGTTTTCCTTTGAGATCAATCGAAATTGGATGGGTGTGTTTTCAATGGAGGTGGACTTGAGTGCGTTTTGTGGTGGCAAGCACTGTGAATCAGGAAGTGAGTAGTAGTGGTGGTGGGACTGGCTAGCTATTTATAAATGGCAGCATAAATATGCTGCCATTTGTTTGGCTTTTTGTGTGTGGCTTTTTGTGCGCCTGTTTGTGTGGCTTTTTGTGTGGCCTTTTTTTCTTTGAATATTTTTGTAAAGACTTGGAAAATCTCTAAATCTGTGTTAATGAACTTTCTGCCTTGTTTTTTCCACATGGATGTTTTAAAAAGTAGACGAGGAAAAAGTAACAGATCCTGTTGTTCTTGGACTTCAATGTGTGTTTTCTTTTAATGTCTCTTGTAAATATCCAAAGCTGTGCGGCTATCTCATGACATTAATCTATAGTTTTTACAAAGCTTTCTCTAATCAGACACCTCTTCAAGAGGGGGTTAAGTTAACCCCCTCCACAATTCTACAACACACACACAAAAGTACAAAAACAGACAGCCTCGAGCTTTTTTTCAATCTAGTAGCATTTGGCAAAAGGGGGGATTTTGTACAGTGCAGTTTTGAGACTGCCTACCGAACTTCATTTAAAGAGGAAACACGATATGTCTAAGTTGATCTATATCGGGGTTGTAATAAAACAATTAAAAAAAAACATTTAAAACATTAAACATTAACATTAAACATTGCAGGTTGGACTATTTGGGATGTAGAGGACCGCGCTATTTCTGGCGTTCTCTCTTGTTGACACCAGAGAGGACACAGAAGCGGTTCTCGTTGATCTTCCCCCATTTGTAATAAAACGGACATCACTGGGAGACGGTATGTAGTCTCCCAGCGAGACCTTTGGGGGGTCATAAAGAAAAGTGGCGGCGCGGTTCAATGGAAAGGTGCTTCTCTTTGGTGTATTTCTCGCTTGGGGCCCACTGCGGCGCGCCGTATCGTGTTGTGAATTCGGAAAGCTCCGCCAATTCACTTCTTACTCCCCTGTTGCGAACAGAAAGCATGTTGGCTCGATACTGATCATGCATCGCCTCCTGGAGTTTCGTCAACAGACTGTCTTCGAAGAATTACTTACATCCAGCGGCATTCCTTAAATCGCGAATCCCAGGGTTTTGTTGACACCCTTGTGCCCCAGGCGGCTCTCCGCTTGGCAGCCGAGTAACGACTGCTCGCGCCCTAGCTTGCGCACGTGCGCAGACCCAAAGGCCGCACTTGGTTCATCTGCAACAGAAAAAGCGTGCAAAAGTTCACGGGTTAGTGATGAGAGCTGGGCAAAATAGAAGGCGACAACCTTCGTAAGTATCGTGCAAGGAACAAGTAGCAGTCGGAACACTTCTAACCCACCGCGTCATCAGTGCGCGAGCGTCTTTCCAGACTCTGGTCCGAGCGGACCAGGTCTCAGAGGCCTCGTGCCCTAGTCCGAGCAAAACGAGCCCGACAGCCCATCCCGAAGTCGTTGGTTTCCGCTTGGCACTACGGGTGCAAGGGAATAGCACCCTTGCCTCGCACCGAACGTGCACCGCAACTCGAGGCCAGCGCCTGGCCCTCCCAGTTGGGAGGGCCACTAGTGCGGAGAAGGTCGACGCTTTGAAATACTTGATGTGCTGCGGGGGAAGCCGGTATTTATGCTCCAAAGCCGAGTCGGCTGTACCGTTTCGTGCCGACGTCACGGCCAACTGTCCTAGCGACCACCTCGCGTTTGAGCGATCCAGTGAACTTCCGCACCGAATCTTGTGTTGGTGTCCTTGCTGTTCTTACCGCAGGTACACATACCTCCGAAACGGTTGGAGGCTCCAGCAGTCGGTCGTCAGCCATCTTACGTAATGATTGACGTTTCGAAAATCGGGAAAAGCTTCAGAAGACGTTCGACCAACACTCTTCCTCTTTCTTTTGCCAAGCAAAGGACTGCGTAAATCCCTGACCATCATGACGTCGCAAAGCGACAGCGGTGCGTCCCAGTTGCTTTTCGAGGCCAGGGAGGCCGGCATAGAGGAGGTGTGCCGGCTCTTGCAAGCGCCAGAAGATCTGGCCAGGCTCCCTGGATTGCGAGCTGAAAACGACGCGAAGCGGGCCGCCAACAAGACGCAACTGACAGCCCTCGTGCAGTCTCACGTGGAGGCCACGCGGTCGGGAATGGAATTGTTGGACCGCTCGCAGAAAACGGTGCTGAAATTGCGCGCGGGGTTTGAGCAGATCGACAGGTAGGTGTGATCACGAGCGGAAAGGCGTTGTATGAAAGAGACGTTTTTTGTAAGTCGACGCGGGGGGGGGGGAGGGAAGGGTTCGTGACGACACTGTCCAATTTCCTGTTTTTCCTTCTAAATCGAATTTAGAAAAAAATAATAATGCATTTAAAAAATTAAACAAGGCAAAATTTGATATTTCCATTATCAAAGACCAAGCTATGCATCTTTGCTGATTTCTATCATCATCATCATCGATTTTGCAGTGTGCGGATCATTGGATCAATGATCATGGATCAAGAGAATCTACCTATGATGCTCATGTGGATCGATTGATTGCATGCATTTGTGCAGGCTGTGCAACGAATGCACTTCGCTGATCGAAAACCACGAAAAGATTCAAATGCTGAGCGTCACTCACCACAACGTCACCAAGACTCTGGAAGAAATCGATAACATCATAAAACTGCCCGACGATGCGGAGCTGGCCGAGGAGATGCTGGAGGACGATGCCAAGTTGGTGGATGCCTACAGTGCATTGACGGCGCTGGAAGGCACCAGCAAACTGGTGCAAGATGCGATGACTGACAATCATCGAAGGAGGGATGAAATGCAGAATCTTAACGAATATTTCGACAAGGTGGGGGGAGGGCTCTGATCTGTCCGTAGCTGTTTTTTCTTTCTGTTTTTTGTTTTTTTCTTCTCAAGTGATTTTTTGGATGGAGGCGATGTCCTCCAATGTTGACCCCCCCCCCCCTGGAATAAGCGAATTAAAAAAAAAAAACAAAAAACCCCTGAAAGAATGAGCAATGCGCACAGGTGAAGGACACATACAAGAAACTGGAGGAGAGATTATGGTCGAATTTCCACAACTATGATGTCCTAGGTTTGTCGAATCCTGGATTGCTGGTGGGGTGCGTGCGGGTGGTGGAAACCCAAGAAATGGTGGATAAAGAGCTGAAGGAGCCGAAAGCCTGGAAACGCCAAGCATTAAAATGCATGGAGGATTCCATCCGATCCAAATTCAGCACCATCGTCGTCAAATGCAAGGAGCTGGACCCTCCGGCATCAGCCAGCGACGGTGAAGAAGCTGATGTTCAAAATCCTCCAGTTCTGGAGTCCATCGTCCCGGAAATCCTCGATCAAGCGACAAAACTGTCGGAAGAATTGGCGGGGACGTACGATTACGTGGCACCTTGCTTTCCGCCGGACTACGATGTGTTTCGGACGTTGTGGTCGAGATATCACCTCAATTTCGCCAGCGTGGTGGATTCGTTGGGGCTGCGGGCGAGCAGAATTGCCAACCGGGACATCCTGGGGGTGATTCGCTGGGTGGAGGCTTACCAAGAAACCTTGAGGGGACTGGGGTTGGAGGAGGAAGAGTTACGGATGCCGAAATATCCGGTTTTGACGTCTTCTTCCAGCGGGGCCGTTCACATGGAGAGGTCCGGCATGGGGTTGCTGATCGAGAAGTACGTGGATCGAATTCGGGAAAGCTCCACGACGATGTATTTGAACATCATCGAATCGGACATCGCAGGGGAGCCTGAAGTGAATGAGGATGGGATGCTGTGGTCCCCGGGGGTGGTCGATTTTTTTCGAATGCTGAACGATTCGCTGGCCACCGTGGAGGATGTGACTCAGGGGGAGATGATGTACGAATCTGCCAAGCTGGCGCTGGCCATGATGAAGGAGTTCATCAATGCCCAGGTATATGTCCGAATTCGAGAATTGGAGGGAGAAAGGATAGGAAAAATGAGGGTGGCGTGTGTTTGGCTTTTTTTTTTGGCATGGATCGATGGGACTGCGAATGAAAGTGTTTTGAAGTGGAATTTTTTCACGGGTGTCTTATTCTTAATATTTTTTCATTTTTTAAACTCAGCAAAATCTCATGGGGATGTATATTTTTTACTATTTATGTATTCATATTATCAGAAACCTTTCAAGGAAGATGACTAACCAATGATCTTGTGAATGGTGGCTAAATGTCATATTTTTATTATTATTATTATTTTTTTTTCTGCGATTTTACAAGGTGGCCGTCCTTCAACGAGAAATATCGTTCGGTATGCTCTGTGCTTTTGCAAACAACAACGTGAAATGCTACGACATGTCGATTGATTTTGTGGAGCATGTTGAAGAGGCCATCGACGAAGAATACAAAAACACGCTGGAAGTGGAGGAGGTATGGTAAGGTGCTTTCCATAACTGTGCTTTTCTTTTCTTTTTCTTTTTTTTTTAGTTTTCTTTGTTTATTCTTCGATTTTCGTTTCGTTTCGTTTTATTTATTTTTATTTTTTGAAGTTTTTTATTTTTTATTTTTTTTTGGGGGAATAGTATGGTTCATGTGTGTGTTTCTTCCCAAAGGTAGAAAAAGAAACAAAAAACAGGGCAGGAAGAATTGAGGCCGACAGTTAAAAGCCATATTCCTTATTCAATGGATGAAATGAAAAGCCAAACATCTGTTTCTTCTTCATTTCGCTGTAAAAATATATATAAATAAAGTCAATAGTTTTTTCCCCTTCCTTTTATATGGTATACCCCGAGCCCATATCCGAGTGATATAGGCCTTGAATTCCATCGTTCTTTTTCCAACAAATTTAGATGTTTTTTACCTCCCCTCTAATAAGTACTGACACCAACGAATCGCCAGGTTTGTCGGGGCTTTCTGGATGTGGGGAAACTTGCGATGAAGAAAGTCACGGAAGGCATGTTTTCAGACCCGGGGATGGTGGACCTTTTGAAAAAACTGTATCAAGGGGTGGAATGGGTGGAAGGCCGAGTGACGGCAACCTTCATCGCCACCATCCTGGACTATTTCGCAGATCTGAAAGAGTTTCTGGAACCGAGCATTTTTCGGAGGGTGGTGGAATCCACGCTGGACATGTCGATGTCTGCCTTCACGTCTGCCTTGATGTCGAAAATTCCGCCCATTACGGAGGTGGTTTTGGAGCGAATGAAAGCCGACGAAGAGGAGGTGATTGCGTTGAATTAATCAGTGTGGAATTACACACCTTTTTTGGTGTTTGCGTGAGGTGAATCCTCGATTAATCGGACACTCATTGCCAGAATTTTTTACAAGTTTTTGTTTTGTTTTTACAGCATCAATTTGAATAATGCTTTCGGTTTTGGCTTCTTTTTTTTTTTTTGGCATCTGAGGAATTGCGTCGTAACCTGCTGTTTAAGGATGAAAAAGTTGCAAGAGCTATTTTTCCTCCTCCTTTTTCAGGTTGGCTTCGTAACATCAGATTGTTTTCGTGTGCATGATTTTTTTTTTGTATTTTTGTGCAGTTGACTGAATTTTACAAAAAGTACATGAAAGCAGACAAGGTGGAGGCCATCATCCAGAAGCTGACGAATCTTCGAACGCTGGCATGTTCCAGCGACACCGAAGCTTTCTTGTTATCTTACCTTGCGATTCTCGATTCCGATGTCAACACCCAACCCATAATCGTGGAAAGGATATGCAACGCTCGACAAGACATGACTAAGCAGGTAAGAAGGAAAATCTTCTTTTTTAAATCATGTTTAAAAATTTTTTCTCTCTTTTTTTCTTTTCTTGTTTGCGTTTTTTCCCCCTTTGTTGTTTTTCTGTCTGTCGTTGCCTTGATTTTATCGAAAGAAAAAAATCAGCACATATTTGGAACGACCTTGTAGTGTTTTTTGTTTTTTGCTTTCTTGGCACATCTTTTTGTGTTAATATTTTATTGGTCTTTCTTTTTTTCCGGCACACCTTTTCTGATTTGTCAAATTGAAGTTGTATGTCAAAAACAAAAATTGATTGGCTTCGTTTTTGGTATTTTGGAAAATTAAAAGCATCATTAGTTTGCAGGATTTTTTTTTTTTTTTTAAGGATTTTTTTAATACAAATGCCAGGATTGTTTTGGTTTTTTTTCATATTGCCTTTTTTTTTACAAATCAATATATATATTGCTCAGGATGCCGCCGAAGTTGTGGAACAGTGTAAGGATATGTACGTCCAGCGGCAAAAAACGGTGGCTGCCGAAAACCACGCCCAAGCCAAACACCCGCAAACCCCAACATCCTCCATATGGCAAAGATGGCGAGAAATGTGGGAAAGCTAGACAGGATTTTATGTTTGTGTTCGATCAAGAAAATATGTGGGAACAAATGTATTTTAATTCTAGTTTCAAAAAAGAATTCAAGCCATCCGTTCACCGGTAACCAAATTTACCAAGTGGTGGCTCTGCAAGGATGGATTCTTCCAGTAAAAAAAAACAAACAAAAAATGCTGACTAAACACTCTGTTCGAAGGAGTGTGATCTGAAAAAGACTTATATATTAAAGTGTTAGTTTAATGTTGGTCGAAAGGGACCAAGCCAAATTTTGGGGGTGTTCAATATGCTGTTCCACCTGAGTTTGGGGGAAATTTAGGACATGCCAAGCCGACATCATATTCGACAGAAACCAGAATACGACTGTTATAGCACAAGCAGTATACGTTTCGACGGATCGAATATCCATCTGAAACACTGGCACGATAACTTTTAAAGATAAAAAAAATGAAAAAAAGTTAACTGAGCTGAGTGTGTTTAGCTGGTCAAGCTCTCACAGATTCGTCTATTTGTCTGATCAACCACCTTGACAGGATAATGGCAGGATTATACGGAACTGTACCAGTTTCTTATTATCAGCCTCGCAAAAAATTCAGAGGAAAATGGAATAAAAATCAGCTCACTCCAGATTGCCCCCCTCCCCCAAGCCTAACGTAAATTAATACTTTTGCTGTGGCACATCGTTGGGTTTTCTGTGTTGGTTACTCGGTATCCTCAGTTCAATGGGGAAAATGGATTTTGAGTGTCCAGATGTGAAGAGCATGCGATTTTGCAGTGTGCTTGCCACCTTCTGTAAAGCCTACCTCACAACGTTTTATTTTATCTACATCCCCATGTACCACAATCCATCCATCCTTTCCAAGATATTTCGGGGGAACATTCCACAACTAAATATATAAATAAATAAAATATATCCATGTATCGGCATGCCCAGTTCCCCCACCCACCCACCCCTGCAATAATGAAATATGCCTCAACAACAGAGAAATAATATGCAACTCGATCAGAACTGCCCCGTTTTCTTTCTCCTCTTTCCCTTTCTGTTTTTTTTTCCCTACAATTTAGGTATCAACTTGAATTTCTTCTCTCTGAAATAAATATTGCTGCCGTCAGTACTTGCCCCGAAAATTTACTGTGTGTATCTAGATTCTTGAACGTTTATGCTTCAACACATCCAAGTATTTCGGGGATAAGGTCCAGGTCAACTTCCAGCACCACCCCCTGTCTCATTTTCCACTTTTTTGTTTTTGAACCCCCCCCCCTCATGGTTGACCATAACGTAGAAAATCACCTCAGCTTTTCAGCAGCTTTCCACCCTGATTTTCTACTCTGATAAACTGTATATCAATAGCTTTTAGTGGATACCCATCAACACACACACAACCTGCAATCCTCCTCCTGAAGCAAACCCATGCAAAAATTTCCCAACGACACAACAAATTCAATATCTCCTCCCCCCCCAGCCCTGAACCATTTCCCTTTTGCCCCCTCCCCCCTTTGTTTCTCTCTCTTTCTTTCTTTTTTTTTTTTTTTTTTCTGGAAGAAAAAGAAAAAAAAAATAACTCATTTTTGGGAGTCGATGCCTAGCAACAGTGGATCATAGGTTTCGATGGCAGAATCCGGAGAAACACTTTTGCTTATGGAGTTTTCTTCGGACTGCTTGCTGTCGGTTTTCATCATGAGGCGGATGATGCTTTCGTGGGAGCGCAGTATCTGCTGTGGCTCCCTGACTCTACGAATGAGTCCAGTTTTCAGCAACAGCGCTTTGAAATACTCCACGTTCTTCACCAGACACCAACCCTGATACAAAAAAAAAGAAGCATGAAATGCATTCTTTTCAGGAGTGAAACAACCGCCCCTCTGAAAAGCAAGCATGAAATGCATTTTCTTTAGGAGTGAAACAACCCCCTTCTGAAAAGCAACCATGCAACAACACATTTCCTTCAAGAGTGAAACAACCCCCCCCCCCCCCCGGTCTGAGAAAAGATCAAAAAATTTCACTCCTTTCCCCACCCCCCTTTCGAAAACGAAAGAAAAAAAACATACCTTGGTTCTTGCATTTCTGCATTTGATTCTGGCCCCCTCGCTCAACACCATTCTCGAAAAGAAGAAATCCTCGTGCTCGCCCACGGAGGCTGCCAGGAATGCATCCCTGTCGAAATCGATCACGAAACAAGACTGCACTTTTGCCTTGTTTCCCTTGATGGCGGCTTCCACGTATTCGGGGGGGCAGGACCGATGTGCCTTTTGCTCCACATCCGATAATTGAGAATAAGCGTAATGCAACAGATACGAGGTGTTGGAAACCTTGTCCCTCCATTCGCCCATGGGGTTTTCTGGAGTTTTCCACCTGGTGGTTTTTGGAGGGGATGAGGAAGAAAAAAAAGTTGTAGTCAGTGTTTTTTTCTGATTTTCTTTTAAAAACACAATAATACAAAAGTTTGGGTTTTTCCTTCCAATTTTTTCAACAATTGTTTTCTCAAAATTTTCTCCCCATTCCGAAACTTCTTTCGATTTTTCAATTCTTTTCAAGCTTTGCATCAAAAAACTACATCCAATCTTCCTGTTTGGTATTTCCTCTTCTGTAATTTTTAATATGATGTTTCAAATTCCCATGGTGGGCGAGATCGACAGTTTGCCCCTTCAATTTTTAACAGGTAAAAAAGAGAAGCAGCCATCAATTTTTATGGGTTTCTTTTATTATTTGTAAAATAAAGAGTTTCTTTTTTTTCTTTCTTGGAGCAAGGCCATGAAAGTTCTCCCTTGAAAATTGGAATCCACCTTTTTTTTTTCTGACACAACAATAGTACGCGCAGTTGGAAATCCATTCAAAACAAAAAAGAATAATTTTCTCTCGGATTAGACATGCAGGTTTTTTTCCTCCTGGAAAAGGCCTACCTTTCTGAATCATTGCCTTTGAAATAGTGTGGGCCCAATTGTCTGGCTCCTTCGGCATCCACTCTCACCGCGCTCTTTCCATTGGCATACAGCACCAGAAAAGATTTGTTATCGCCCAGCTTGCACTTGTTTCTCAAAGCATAAGCTTCTGGAGTTATGAAATGTTTGTGGGCCCTGGCGGAAAAAAAACAACAGGAGAATTAGTAACAAAAAAATTGTTTATTTCTGGATTTGAAGAAAAGATAAACAAAATCACACCTGAAGAGCGTCACTTGTTCGAATCGATTTTTGATGTCCCCCACTTCAGGTTGCCCCTCGAAATTCATGAATCGCACGCTGCTCACATACGAGGGCTGCTTTGCGAATTCGGTGATCAAACTGAAAGAGGGGTTGTCCGGGTAGAAAAATTCGTCGGGGTCCATGTGCATCAACCACTCCATTCCATCCACAGAAGATATGTTCAAAGCCTCTCGGGTTCCGTATCCTGGAATTGATTTCATTGATTTTTAAATTAAAAAAAATGAAATGTCAGTTGGTGTTATTTTGTATGCAAAGGGCCCGATTGCCTTCCCCCCCCCCCAAAAAAAAAAAATCGCCATATGAGGGCCAGATGATCTTTAAAAGTGGAAGGAAAAAAAAAAACAGAAAAAGAAGGGGAAAAAATGGGGGTATTTTTGAAAGAGAGGATGGACTGGGGGTTGCAACAGAGTTTCAAACTTGTGCGATTAGGTAATTTTTTGGGAAAAAGAAAATGCTTCATACATTTTTTTTTTCTTTCGTGCATTTGATTTCAGTGGTGAAGTTTTTGACTTTTCTTTTTTCACTCATGTGTCATGTCTCATGTGGAGGGGACAATAAATTGCAAAGAATTCAACTTAAAAAGAAACGTTGTAAAAAATTAATTGAAAAAAAAAACAAAAAAAACCCACAAGAGCACACAAAGCTGTTCACGTGTTAATAATATATTTTGAGGGACCTCATACCCTGTTTGACCATCAATTCAAAATTTCCAGGTTTTCCTCCCCACTGCTTATGTAATTTGGTCCAAACTCTGAATTTGGCATTATCCGTGGGGGTTGCAAAAGGGGAGTGTATGTGAATCAAAGTCAAATGGTCGATTCCGTTCAAAACTTCGACTGCCTTTGCATCGCTCCCATCGTACAAAACCTGGTAGGTCACAGCACCCCTTTTTTTTCACTCTTTTTTTTTTTAATTCAATTTCATGAATTGGGAAGCGGGTTTTTTGATCTCATCTTGTCTTGTTTATTTATTATTTATTTATTTTGTTTTTTTGGGGGGGCTCTCAAATGCCTTCGAAAAAAGCCAAAATCATATTCATATTGTTATCATCCTAAACTAAACTTCAATTAAAAATCTTCAATTATGTGCTGTCAATATTTATGTGTTTTTCTTTCTTTAAAAAAAAAGAAAAACAGGTGATGGATGGGCTTGCAACTATTCACATGCCAGCAATGAACATTGATAATATTTTATTTTATTTTTATTCATTCATTTTTAACTTACATAGAAATGCGAAATGCCCATTTCTGTGTGATACTGAATCCAAGGCAGAAGTTCTTTTCTTACGCCCATGAAACCTGCTGCCGAGGTGGTGTAAATGCACACCTTCGATTCGACATTTTTTCTGTTCTGAAAGGAACCACAGCAGCAAATAAATAAAACATGACAAGAAACAAATGAACACCCCACTGCAGCAAAAAAAGAAATCAGCGAAAAACGATTTTTTCCCCTTGATTTTTCCTCAAGAAAATAGTAATAATAATAATAATAAATAAAACAAACATTTGTACATTTTTCGTTTTGCTTTGTGAGAGATTCACACTGAATTAGAAAAAAAAAATACTGAAAAAAAACTTATCGATGCATGGGGGATTGGATCGCTCACAGCAATCATCAGAAATAACACACATACATGCAATCGTTTGAAAATGAATGCGTATTCCCCTGTATTCAATTATGTGATTTAAAAAAAAAACAATTTCCATAGCTTCAAGGGATGTCTTGATTTTTTTTCCCCTTTTCCAGTCCAACTGCAATAGGGCAACTCGATCGTCAATCGATAATCAATCGACAAATCCATCGGTCGATTCATCGATTTTTCTTTTATTTTTATTTTTTAATCGAAAAAAATCATCGAGAAAATCTTCCACGTACCCTGCTTGCCAACTCGTTGATGAGCTTTATTCTGAACGGAATGGATTTCATATCCTCCATATCGTCCCAAGGTTCGATGCCCAATTCTTTTGACGTTGGCTTGTGTTGGGCCTGCTTCACGTAAGTCATGTTGGTTGTCATATCCCTTACGATTTCGATGAGGTAATATTTCAATTGGGCATACACATCCTCCACCCCAGGAATAGAAGAATCCCGCTTTACGTCTTCATCGACCAGCCTGGATCCATAACAATGATTGGGAATTAAAAAAAGAATAAGTAAATAATTGAATATGTACGTATGTGTATGGTGGCATGTTTTCATGCAAGAATTCCTGAGCAAAATCTAAAAACGAATGAAGAGGAAAACTCACCCAAAAGAAACCCAACGAAAAACAAAATTGAAGGAGGATCTATTCCTTTCAAAACTACCCTTTTTTTTCTCTTCCATTGAATTAATAAAAAAATAAAAAAAATCATGAATCTTTCAAATGATTTTGGAAACGAATGGAGGAAAATGCACAGATGCATGCTCAAAAAAACACAAATCGGGCAAACGTCCAGTTAGCATAAGCACCACCTTGCGTTTCTGAGCCGGATCCCTGCCGTTTCCTCGGATAGCACCCCAGTGTCTTCCGTGGACTCGTACCATTCGACACCCTGAGGCAAGCTTTCAGAAAATTGACCAGATTTCAGGATGCTGTCGACCTCGCCATCGATCCATTCATTCATACATTCGCAATCGCAGTTTCGATTGCCCTCCCTCTTCTGATAAGGATTCGGAACCCTCGAGAATTTTTTTGGGGGTGGTGGCGGTGGTGGTGGGTCGCCAAGGTCGCTAGTCTGACATCCATACATCCAGGCTTTTTTTAGCGACAGAAAACAAATCCACTGAAAAAACTTTTTTAACATGTGGAATAATGGGCCAGCTTTTAATTTAATGTGATGAATTCTTATTTTATTCTTATTTTATTTATTATTTCTTTTTTGGGGAGGGAGGGGATTGATTTGAAACTGAAAACTGAAACCAAAGTATGTACCTCCATCCTAAAAAAAAAAAAAGTTGAAAAAATGTCCCCTTTTGAACTCTTTTTCGCAGAAAAAACTTTAAACCTCGTAATATTGATTCACAATAGAATCTTTTTTTTTTTTCCAGCTCAAACAAATTCTGCCAACATATTTCAGAATCATTTTCGCATTTTTTTAAATGCAACTCTCAATGCTATTCAGCAATACCTGAAAGTTACTGTTCGGACTGTAGTCTTCTTGGGGTGCCCTTTCGTCTCGTCGATGTGCCCTCAGGATCCTGACCACCAGTAAAATCTGACCCCGAAAAAATAAATACAAAACATCAGGCGATTTGCCAACTTAATTTTTGGCTGGTTTCCCAATCCTGGATCACAACTGTTTAATTTTGTATTTTTAACGGTTTGAATGTTGATCTATTTTTCAAGAGGTTGTTGATTTTTGATGAGGCTGAAAGGGTCATCAACCCTCCTCCCTCCCCCCCCCCCAAAAAAAAAGTAAGCATCCATGCTTTTCATTTTGGAAGGTCAAAGTTTGTTCAAATTTTAAGGTCGAAAATTCGCTTCCGAGTGCAAACTCGAAGTGGAATTCAGAAGCTGGAAAAATTCATGGAAGAGTGGCAAGGTTCTTTCCCAGAATTTGGATTTTATTAAAGAAGAAAAAAAAAATCAAAAATCAAATTATGACCTAGAAATGGACGGAATCAAGTCCATCGAATGAATTTAAACGATTGGGGATCTGAAAAAAGCATTCCGAGTTCGAGAGGAGTCAAACGCGCGATCGAATGTCACTCGATCGATGAGAAACCCTCAAAAACTCGAAAACAATAATCCATCTTGGCTGAGAATGGCGGCTTGAAAACGAAGGCAAAAAAGGATGAACAGATATCCAACAGAATGCAGAAGAAGACATCGTGGTAATAACAGCCTGTTTCCTTAACACCTCTTTCGAAACTGGAAACGACAAAGCGAGTGCGCGATGTCTGACGAAATAAAATGAACTTCACCTGAAGAAACAGGCCCACGAAAACAATCGTCCGTGTGTGGCGGCGGAAGATCGACGAAAGCGTGAAATTATGTCTAGCAATCCGCATTCCTCAGAGCGTCCCCTGGTGCGCGATCGAAATATCTGTTGGAGAGAAACTTGGCTGGGAATGGATGCTCGCCATCCTCGTGTCGAAGGAAGAGGAAGATGGGAAGTGATGGGGCCCCTGATGGGATTTCCATCGTTTGGCGACGCCAAGAAAGCTGCTCGAAAACGCCTCGTTCGATTTGACATCTTGTGCGTTTTTTTGCCTGCCGCGGTCATCGTGAGACTTCAAACTCCGACCTCCTTTCAAGAACTTCTCGGAAGATGCATCAAGGTCCTGTATGGCGGCCTCAGCGAAAAGCCTGTACTGGCGCTGTCTCGTGACAGCTGGGAGCCTGCGGCTAAACGCATTTCAATCGTGTTTTTTCGACCTGGTGCGTTTGGTTTAACCATCGTCCACTATCATAGCGATCGTGCGTCTATCTTTTTTTTGTAACTTTGTTTCCTACTCCTATTTTAACCCACACGAAATTTCCTCTAGGGTCGCTTCTTTCGAACCAATCCTGTTTCACTCTGTACCACTCTGCTGGCGGCTTCGACTCGACTAGGCACCATATGGTCGTTTGTGATTCGAGTGTATTCGATGTACTGAATTTACACAGCAGACTTGTTTTGGGGACTGCAAACAAAACAAACAAACAAACATCAAATTACATTTTGGGGACTGCCACCAATCTATTGGTACACGCCAATATTGGCATTAATGCCATTCTCGCCGAGAATTTCTCGCACACCCACCACGATCAAAGGAATGTAAGACATTTTGCGTTTTCAAAAACGCAAAACATGCGTTGAGGCGATGCTCAAAGTTCCATAATAAGTTCCATGCTTCTGCCGGTGCAGTATTGATGGTTTTATTTTTTTTTAGTGCTTTTTCTTCACAGAAGATGTATCTATTTTTAAAATAGCATTAATACGAAAAGCTTGAAGCTTCCAACAAAAATCAGAAATGCTTTCAACATCAAGAAGTGGAACAACAGTATTTCTGAAAGTTTGAATTGTTTAGAAAAACGATTTTCAAAGTTGCAAAACTTTAATTTTGCAAAGTTGCTTCAAATATTTCTCGACGATGCTCAACGTTCACCCCCCCAAAAAAAGTCCTCCACTTTCTTGCTATATTTTCTCACCATCACTAGTAAAAAAACGGCCGATTTATCAGTTGTTGCACGAAGTTCCAACATTCGTTTCGTTTGTTTTTTGAGTTGACCAATTTGTCAATTTACAAGATTACAACCACTTGGCGCTGCTCGTTTTTACTATAAACAAACAAACAAACAAACAAACAAACAAACATCATTTACATTGTGTAGGAGAGTTTTTACTATAAAAACTCTCCAAAATCTCTCTCTCTCTCTCTCTCTATACATATATATGTATCAAAAGTATTAGTCAACTAATACTAATACAACGTTGTATGCTTCCCCAGTTTCTGTCAAGCATGCAAAACGCCACACTAAGCCAACCAATATGATCATCAACACCAAATTTTTATTTGCTTGTTTGCTGAGTCAGTTGAAAAATGATCATTCTCAGTCCCACCAATATTTAAGAAAATCAACAGAATCACCGATTGAAGGCGAAGGAATGCATGCTCCAAAAAATGTTTTCGAACTGGAAAAGACTGAAAGTTTTTTTTTATTATTATTTGTCCAGAACCAAATCTTGTTTTTGGAAGCAGCCAGGCCCTTGCCACTTCTGCCTTAACGCGCAGAATTCTGCGTTCAGGTTAGAACCTATAAGCTAATAGACTTTGAACACGTTCAAAGTATATGACCGTATGCTTGAAGCTTGCAGCTTGAGGCAAAAGTTCCAGCTTAAGCTGGGTTTGTGAACGGCTGAAGGATCGATCAATCAATTAGAATTGCTTCCAAATGGATGATAACTGTTGCTACCTGGATTCTGTGAGTTCAGTCCAATAAGTATTTTTGATTGCTTTTTTCTTTTAATATGAAAAAAAAGTAAAAATGTGATGATCCTTTTTTTTCCAGCCTTTCGACACCCGTTTTTCTGTTTGGCCAGGGATCAATCAATCAATCAATGATTACATGTTGCCTGGCCAACATCGATGTTTTTGAAACGCCAGAAAAAATATTTTGGTACTGGTGCCACGAATTCAAAGACAACAGAAATTTGGATTTTTTCAATTAAGTTGAAAGGATGGGGAAAAAGATGGTGAGGTGAAAAACTAGCTCAAGAAAAAGGTGATCCCTGCTATAAAGTAAATTTCTATGGTAAATTTACCATTCGAATGATTATTTCCCGCTTCAATTAAAATACAGACTTTTTCAATCTAACTTCAAAGCAAAACAGGGGCATTCTGGAATGCTTGCTTACTGTTTAAAAAAAATAAAGAAATGAAAAAAATGAAAACCAAATCAATGAAAGATTTTTTATTTTTTATTTTTTATTTTTTTTGGGGGGGGGTACAAATACAGCTGGACACTCACTTAGTAAGTGCCCTGTTGTCATGATCACCAAAGCTTTATTTATTGTCGATTTGTATATTACTGCTTTAGTTTCTTGCCCCTGGAATGTATTTTTGCGTTTGAAAAACATTGCATGGGAGGGGTTCTGACTTTGTGTCTTCGAAAGTTCATCATTTCTGTTGTTTGAAGTCCAGTCGTTTTCAAGAATCTATATTCTCCAGATTTCGATTCAAGAATCAGTCGGACGACAAAGCAAAAAGACGGCCTCCAGTAAATAAAATTCAATGGATGGCTATTGGTTGCATTTCAGGAGCAGAGTGTTTGTTTGTTTGGATTGAAATCGACGTTAGTTAGATTTTCGTTTGGGCAAAACAAACAAACATAAATTACATTGTGGGGGAGAATTGCCGTTCTTCTATTACAAATATTATTTTCATTTGGACAAATAGGGCCAAGAAGCTGTGGAGCTGATAATATGTAATTAGTTAGTTTGTTTGTTTGTGAAGCAGTTACATGCATACAGACATTTACATACATACATTTATGTATTTAAATATTTTATTTCTCTTTGTGCCGTTTTGGCATCCGGGGGGGGGGTAGCCTCCTTTTGCTGTCTTGTATTTATTGGTTGCGAAGTAGAATTTAAAAAAAGAACTGGCAGCCTGTGCATGCGGGCATTTTGGACAAGAGTGCAAACGACCCCCTTTTGAAAGTGCGTCATAATTCGATCGCAATTTGCGCTCAAATCCAAAAGCAGGGTTTACGAAAAAAAAAATTCATTCTTTACTTTGCCCGCATTAGAACGTTGATTTCCTCGAAGGCTTTGTTCGCAATCGTCTCGATTGTGGTTTCCGAGCCCTTCCCCACTACAAAAAGTTACGTAACCTGGGTCGTGGACGGTCGCTTTGAGCTCAAATTGCTTCAAATCATCCATTGGCATTCGATTTTCGTACGATTCGATCGGTCCACTTCGTTTTATGACCCCACCCTTCTCACCACCAATTTTCATTCCTTTTGTTTTCGTCAATCGAACCCAGTTCCAACGACGCGCCGGTGTGGAGTTTCCGTTTCAAAAGGTAAACCAGCCCCCGACCTCACTGGCTTATTCGAGTTCCTCCAACCTTCGGCTGGATCTTTCTTTCCCCGGAGCGACTTTTTGTTCGAAGTCCCCCTTTCTTTTCTGTTTAAACGAAAAAAAACAGAGGGGTCGAAACCCTCGGTCGTTTCGTTTCAAACGTCTCAACCGCTCGTTTGTTAAAAAGTTTCTTTTTTTTTTTCGTGGCGTGGGTTGGGGAAATAAGGATTTGAAAGGGAAAAGGCAAAAAAGAAGAAACCGTCCAGAAAAAACTAATACAAATACCGAGCGAAATGTCGACGGCACCCGTCAGTCCATCGGCGGCTGGGGTCGTCCCCTCGCCCCCACCCGTCGCCAGCCCAGCAGGAGTGATCGAGTCCAAAGGCGTGGAAAAAGTTCCAAAGTCCCCGGTGAGTTTGGATTTTCTTTCGGTGGGTCTAATTCTGAATCGCCGAGATTGTATATTCCTTCGGTTGCGTTTCCCCCGTTCTATCGTGCGTTTCGTATTCGATCGGAGGGACGTTGGGTTTTTTGGATTCCGAGGGCGCTGGGACCTCGTAGGCCTGGCGAAAAGTCAAAGGGCATGTTGGCTTTTCGACGATTTCAGCGCAGCAGCCCTCCCCATTCTTTTTAGTCTCGCCCCCGTTTTCGTTGACGAACGTAGGTTTGCATACTGTCCTAAAACGGTTTTCTCGCCGATCGAGCGGATTTCGACCTTTAGTTCGAACGTTTTGGAGCGAGTGTCGTGGGTATGTATTAAACCGACACTTTTTTTTGTCTCGTCGTTTTGGTGGGAAATAGAAAAACCATCCGAAATCTTTTCCGTTCTTATTCGCGACGCCTTTCGGCGTGTCATTGGCGTCTGTTTTTTTTGGCTTTTTCTTTTTGGTTTTTGCTGAAGCCGTTGCGTCCCCTAGAAACGTGAAGAAAGGAAAAGAAAAATAATGAAAGAAAAAAATATTATATATATATATATATTACAAAGTCGACACCAAATCGTCTCGCTGTTTCGAAAACACGTTGTGGAAAGGGAGAAGAAAGAAAGAAACTGAGTAATTGTTCCAGGCGAAATGCGTCATATGATTTTATTTTTTATTCGGGTGGGTGGGTGGGACGGAGGCGAAACAGTATGATGCTTTTCTTTTCCATTCTGTAAAACGAATTGTGGCGTCGTTTTTATTTTCTTATTTTGAATTTCGCGCGCGCGACCAACAACTTTTCGCGCAGCGCGAAAATAACGACTTTGGCTGCTGAATGGCGAATTCAGAATTCGATGTCCAGCGGAAGGTTTCGTTTTGCCGTACGGTTGAGTTTGAAAGTCGGACTTACTAACGATTAATCATTTCAAGGTCACTTCACAGATCTCCATATGCATTAGTAATATTTTTTGTTTGAAAGATGTCGATTGTTCAATTATTATTCAAAATGTTCTAATTACACTGGAAATTTCCCTTTTCCAAACTAATTATGGTGTCCAGCCTGTCAAAGAATTTCTCAAAATCTTGATGAAATCTTTCCTTTCTTTTGATTCTTTCAATTCTGTTTATTTTCTTCAAAGTTTTTCTTATTTCTGCTGAACATCATGGATCTCTGCTAATTTCTCCCCCCCAAACTGTTCAGATTGATCAGAACCCCGCTTCAGTCAATTAGTTATTCCCGTCAATATTTCCACTACAGGAGAGAAGAAAAACGGAGCTGACAAAATGTTATCTGAACATTGAAAAAAACAAAAACAGCATATCTCAATTTTTTGTTTTTACTTCCGACAGTTCTATATATTAATAATAATAATAATGAAACTTGTATTGATAATGTGTTGGGGGTATGCTTTTTTTCCCCTTTTTTCTTTCTTCTTTTTCTTGCCTTTTTTAACTCATTGTTAATTAGTTTTCCCTTGGTTTCAATTTTAGAGCGGTCCCAAGATGCCTCCACCCATAACCCCTCAGCCCCCACCCCCTACTCCAGTTCAACACACTGTTGCACCCCCCCAGGTATGTGTTGACAGCAGCCAGACATATTAAAAAAGAAATAAAAAAGTTCAAAGAATATTCAATGTTGAATATACATTATACTTTCCCTTTTGTTCTTTTTTCTTTTTTTTAAATCAAATCCGATATGTTTTGATGTGTCAAAAGATCACTTTTGCCTCAAGATTTTCTTATTAGAAATTTTCCTTTTTTATTGAGCAGCTAAATTAAATAACTGTATCGAATATTGATATCACAATAGCTTTAAAAATAAAAATAAAAGGAAAGTACAAGTAAGAAACAAACATTTTTCTTTTAATTTTTGATATAGTTCATGTTTTTTGTGTATGTGTTTTCAAGCGAAACGGCATTGACAGACTTTTTTTTTATAAAGGGGATCTTTGAGAGTGTAGTTTCGTTCAAAAAAAGAAAAAAAAGTGGAGGAGATCGAAGCATTTTTTGATAATACTTATTTATTGTTTTCTTTTTTCAAATATTTTGAAGGCAGCTTTACCCACGGTGGCAACACCCGCTTTGGCAAAAGGAGGGTGTCCTAAAGGATCTGATATGCTTTCGTGAGTCATTCTCACTGACAACTGATTTTGTTTTTCGAATTTATTTTCTTATTTATTTATGTCGTTTATATATATATTCTCTCCTCTTTTGCTTTCATTCTTTTAAAAATGACAAAATTTGTACAGGTGCTATTTTGGCTTTAAAGTATATAAATATTTTTATTTTTTGTAATTATTATTTTTCAGAATGAACCATGAGTCAGTTTTATTTCTTTTCTTAATTCCATGGCCTACGTTTTTCTCCATGAAAAATCTTCATGTTTTTTTTTTTTTATTTTATTTTATTCATTTTTTTCGCATTACATTTTACCACACTTTGTCTCACGCTTACGCTCCAGTGCACTTCGGAACATTTTTTTTTCTTTTTCTTTTCTTTTTGTTTTTCTTGTTTCTTGACGAGCAGCTCACTCAATGAATTCGATCTGCTTTTCCTTTTTTTTTTTTTTTTAATAGTTAATTTCACTCTTTTGGAAAAATTTTACAGAAAAATGCCGGAAAAACTGACTGGTGAAAAGCTGTCGCTGCAAACTGGCACCGGGATCAGAATGGTGATGGTGACATCTTACGATGGCGTAAAGGTGGGAATTTTTTTTTTGGTTGTGAAATTCAAATAGGAAAATGAATTTGATCAAAAAAATTTGCCCCTGGTGAAAAAAAAAAAAAAAAACAACGAAAAACAATGAAACGAAGGCCTATCACCACAGCGAGGTGACTAATTATGATAATAGTTAATCAGATTATAATACATTACAAAAGTGGTATTTCTTAAATAATCTTCAACGCATTTAAACACAAAAGAAAAAGTTGCATATTATAGAAAGTATTAAGATGCTTGATAATATATATATATCTGGATCCATAATATATGTAGGATATACATGAAAAAAAATATATAGATAAATTTGTCACGATGATCGAACCACTCGAAAAAAACCATCTGAATTTCAAAATCAAATGTTGGATCAAATCTGATGTTGAAGAAGATATCCCCAGAGCAACAAAGAAAAGGGTCTTGGCCGTTTTTTTTCTTACCTTCCTCTAACACCTCAAATTTCAATTTTCAGTATTTTCCTGTATGAATTCTCATCATAATTTTTCTGAATTTCGATAATAAGCAGCCGTTTTTATTTATTTTAAATTAATGTGATAGGAATTTTTGTTTGTTCCTTTAAAAGAAGTTATCTAATGTTGGTTTATGAAACAAATATGCATTGTACAGATTTTCGACAAGTGGATGTTTTTTTCCCCTTTGCGCCGACTGTTTCAAAGAAAGTATCAGTCCATAGGAAAAGAACCAAAACGAAACAAAATCAAGGATGGAATTATTAAAACCTGAGATCGTGATTCTTTGGAAGTAAATACAAACAAAATATCCCATTATATTATGTTGGACCCGTAGTTTTTTTTTGTATGACATCCAAACATTCATATAAAATCGGCAACAGGGTCTTCACACCATAACTGCGAATGGAAAAACCGAGCAGTTGAAATTGTCTGAGTGCAATTGGAGTTTGACGTCTTCCACGCCCACCCCGATGAACGCTCAGCAAGAAAATAACAGTAATAATGCTGTGAAGGATCAGGTAACTTCGAAACTTAACTTAAGATCTTTTTTTTCTTCTTTTTTTCTTTTTCTTCTGTTTGCAACTCCATCTTAAAATGTTAAGACAGATATAGAAGATACTTTCTTTGTTTTTTTTGGGGGGAGGAAATCAGTTTTTTGGATCGAATCTTTTTTTCTTTTTTCTCTTTTTTTTTTGGAAGGGGGAGTACAAATGCAATACTTCTTTTCGTAGGTGGAGATATTGAGGAGAAAATTGCAGGGTTGAGAAAATGGGCTTTTCTGTATATCATTGTCGTCTTAGCACAATATGCAAGCGTATGCCCTTCGCTGAACAGATAGGCCATATTATTTTGCTCTACGTACGAGCATGTATTTTTCCACTGCACATGGGGAAAACTGCAAATGAATATTTGAAAATCGAATGACTTGAAAAAAAAATATAAAAAAAAAATTGAATTAAAAATAAACGAATAAATAAATTTTGCCGTGTGTGTGATATTCAGATGGACTTTGAGGAGGAAGCCAGGGCGAAGCGAAAGCGACCATTGCGTGCAACATCGAAATTAGAGGTGTGAACAGCGGGAGAAAAAAAAAAGTTCTGCATTGCATTATTTGTTTTTTTACCATTTAATATTTATTTATTTGATGTGGAGATTGCAGATCCATGCTTTATGAGAACATCTAAATTGATGCACAAATGTTTTTTGATTTTTTCTAAGGGGGAGAGGGGGGGAAAATTGGAATGTGTTCCGGGGGGGAAGTAGATTTGGAAAGGCAAAAAGAAAAAAGGGGGGGGAGGGGTGACAGGATTTTATTACTGAACTTTACATATTCAGTTCATTTCAGTTCTGTTCTGTTTTTGTTTTTTTTCCCTGCAATTTAAATATGCACCCTCCGCTCTCCCTCCCTCCCCCCCAACCAAAAAAAAGCAACAAAAAAAAACCTTGATTGTTCTGTTATTTTCTTAAAAATTGTTTTTTTGAGGGTGGTCATAAACTGAACAGGCAGCAGGGGACAAAATGAAAGGAAGCATTCCTGCCAAGGGTCGCCGGCCATACCGGCCGGGGGGCTGTAAAGTGGGCAGATTGATGGATGCCACCAAACTGATTGGAACCAGGGTGCACATGTGGTCGTCGAAAGACAGCGTGTATTATCCGGCAGGAGTCACAAGTGTCGATGAGAAGGTAGGCAGAGTGAGGAAAAAGTTGGGAGGATTTTTTTTTTTTCTGGCGGTTTAGCTGGGCTGGGAATGAATAAGAAAAATGTTAGCTGAAAAAGTGAAATATGTGTTTGTTTATGTCTTGGAATGCAGGTTTTTTTTTTCTGATTCGGGAAAAAAAAATAAATGGAATATTCCCTCCCTCTGATGGATTTTTTTTTCTTTTCTTTTTATTATTTTTTTGTGATTTTTATTGCTGGTGGATTATATGTGGTTTTTTGTTCTTATTTTCTTTTTTTCCGACATTTAGGGACTGCATACTGTGTTGTATTTGGATGGAACATCTGAACAATTGAACATGGCAGAGGCGATATGGAGAATGGCGACGAGCGAGTTTGTGAGTGGCCATTTTCTTCAGTTTTTTCTTTGCTCTTGTTGATGATGATCGTTGATGATTTTTTCTTTTCTTTTCTTTTCTTTTCAATTTATTTTTTTTTGCAAAAGTTGCCCAATTGCACCTTTAAATATTATGGGTTATTTTTGCCCTGACCACTTTTTTTCGTCCGTCCTTTTACATCCTTCTTTAGAAAAACGAGGCAAATTTCGTATCTGTTTCAGCCCCTTTTTTTTTCCATCGACTTTGCATGCGTGTTTTTTTCCTGTTTTTGTTGTTTTTCAATTGCACCCCTCTTCGTTCTTTTTTTAAGTTTTTGTTAAAACGTTTCATGGGCTGTTTCTAGGACTACTTATACCCGGACGACTTCCACATAAAATCCAACGCAATCACCCCAAACGTGGACAACCGGGAGACGAGGAGGCGGCGAGGAAACTCGGGTCAAGCGTTGATGGCCACCCCAAAAAACGCCGCCGAAGGCCTTTTGGCACTTGCCACGGGCGGAGGCGGAATGGGCGGCGCTGGGAGAGGCGGCACCCCCACCGCTGGAATGAACGTTGGAACCCCAAAGGCGGGTGCAGGGCAACCCTCCAAAGATGTAAGTAGAAAAAAAAACGAACTGCAAAAGAGGGGGGGGGGGCGGGAAGAAGGGGGAGAAAAAACACAACTTTTTCGTAGTTCGTAAGTGCGTCCCACTCGTCGAGGCTCTGTGCAGAAAAACGATTATTCAAAGATGCCAAATGTAGATACCGTAATGGCACATTGACACATGTCCTTCAATGCGTTGTGTGAGGAAAAGGAGAAATTAGGCATTCTCGTCAGTCCTACAAACGACGGAGACGGGCGGTATTCGTCACCGAATCCAAAATCTTAGCCCATGACTGTCCACCGTAAAAAGTATGACTGCGTAAGCACTCGCAGCAGCGCGCGCATCTCTATTTTCCTTACAATTCGACAGTTGAAAGAATAAAAACGCTCGCGAACGGGGCCAACACGAACAAACAGGCCACGGCGTAAACTAGGGCTCGACCTATGCTAGCTGCGCGGAGACAAAGGAAATCCTTGTGTCTGCGGGAGAAGTCGCCTACTGCGACGAGGAGAATGTGACCGCGGCGCAAGCCGCGTGTTTGTTCGGAATCGGAAAGAGCCAAGCCTACGTTATTTTGTCCAACAAGGATGACCTGCTTGGTCTGAACAAGGCAGATCGTACTACGAAAAGGCGACGCGCAACTGGAATTCGTTTAGAAAGGCAGAGCGAACATGAACCCAAGGAGTTGCAACAACTGGCGAACAGCACACAGACACCCCTCGCCCCCCTTCTGTTCTGTCATCCCCAGGTACGGGAAAGAGGATGTGTTTCCCAGGATCTGTTTTGGGGAGGGGGGGGGTGGAGTGATGTATGGATAACCAGACACGCGCGCATGCAAGCTGAAGTGTGTGGGTTCAGTATCGGTCCATCCAATAGCGCGCGTGTAGGTTTGTCTCGTTTGCGAAGCCAGCGCTGCGTGTGCACCACGATCGCGTGATTGACGCCACTGTGTTGCGCGAATCGTTTCCTTGAAGCTAAGGAATACGGTGAGAGGCAAAGACTGGGGTCGGGGAAACTTATCGTGTTGGCGCGCGACCTGGGGCGCAACCGCATCTAACCTGCAACCCATAACAAAAGTTTTTCCGTGCTGAAAGTGTGGAATAGTTATAACAGCTCGGTACTGGAGGCTACACCTTCACGTCTGACATGCAAACAGCGACCCCCCTTACTGAAAAGGCCAATCTCACCTTCTCTGTCTTACACTTCTTCCCCCATCTTTCCTCCACGGGGAAAGGTTATGGGGGGTGGGGGGAAGAGAAAAGACAGTTTTGTGTTTAAAACTTGTTTTCTTTTTTTTCTGATGTTGTTTTGGGTGTCTGTTTGCGAAGAATGCAGGTCAGGATAGATCAGGCGGTTCGGGGACGGCCCCCAGGCAGTCTGGAACAGGTTAGTCAATTTGTAATACCCACTCTCAGCACACATTTCTGTGCATGAGCTGCTCAGTTCCAATCAAAAGTCAAGGACAGAAAGTCGAGGAAACCCAACCTCCAAATGGAGTTTCAACATTCAACATTGACCCCCTCTCTCTCCCCAACCCTCCCCCCCTTTCTTAAATTTCTAAATAGAGAAACAGAAGGCCAATCTCCTCCTCCTCGTATGTTAGAAAAAACAATACTGGTACCCAACTACCCAGGAAACGCAAAATCTGCACTCGAAAATGCCTGACTTTTTTCTTCTTCCAGTATTTTTTAATTCTTTTGGGATGTTTTTGCCACACTCGGAAAAAACTGCTTACCTGAGGTACTGTTCGTGACCCCTCCCTAGAAATTTGGATTAGTCATAGTCTTGTCATTGAAGAGTCCACTGCAACAGTCCAATATCGTTTTTTTTTTTTTTTCTTGTCCCTTTTTTTCCTTTTAGGAAACAATGCCATCCCTGGAAAATCAATGGCCTCTGGGGGTGGTGCTGGTGCTGGGGAAGAAAGCAAAGCTGGGGAAGATGGGCAAAAACAACCCAGCACATCAGGTGCTCCCTCTTGCTTTTTATTTTTAATTTTTTTGGGTTTTTTTAGTTATGTTTCTGCTGCAGTGGTGGTGTTTTATAAAGTTGGTTTCGAAAAATGGAAATGAAAAAAGAAACATATCAAAAAAGGGGGGGGGGGGGGGGCGGGAGATATCTGGGGATAGGTAAGTGCACCACATGTCTGACTGGATTTTTTATTTTTTTTTAAAGCAGGGGAGGGTACAAGGAAGTTGGTGGCATCTTCTTTAGAATTTCAAGTTCATAAGGTAAGGGAGGTGCAGTCCCCTCCACTAACAACGAAAAAACAAATCATTTATTTTTGAACATCCCTTCCTCTGACAACAATATCCTCCCCCCCAAAAAAAGAAAAAAAAATGAATAATGAATAAATTGTTCCATAATCGACTGACAGTCCTTTAATTTATTATCAGGATTTTATTTGATTTTTATGGGATGAGGGGGGCACATTATAGTTTCTCCCTCCAGATGACATTTTATCGAATTTTTTTCTTTTTCTTCTTCTAATATTTTTTGTTTGATCTTCGGCGAAACATTGTGTAGGTGGAAAATCCGGACAAGGGTTATCATGTATTGTGCAGTGTTCCGGCTGGGACCAGAATATCAGATGTGCATGTCACGTGTGGGAATGCATGCATAATCATCGAACATGGGAAAAACGAAGCTCAGCAGGTATTCGCTGGGACGAGTATATTAAAAAAAAAAACATTACTGAAGGAGAACGGAGAAAAAAATACACAAATCCATAAATCCCACAAGATGTGGATCACAGCTCACACTTTTCTTCTTAGTCTTTTTTTTTTCCTTTTCGGTTTGGATTCTGCGTCTGCAGCTTTCGCTGCAGTCCTGCATTTATGCTGTGTAGGAAAAGAATATCTGAGGAAATGGAAAGGACCCCATTTTTTTTTTTTCGTCTGTGCTTTTAACGTCTCCCAGAGGAAATCAATCGTTTCTTTTTGTGGAATTTGGGAAATCCCAACCCAGCACATAACAGTCGAGAAATGGACTAATATTTGATTTCTGCTTTCAGTTTTTTTTTGGGGGGGGGGAAGAGTCTCCTCACCACACCTGTCCCCCTTCCGATTTCGAAAAACAATTAGGAATCGGTTTCTCTGATATTTGATCTGCTGTTCGACACATTTTCCAGTTACAAATTCAAATTCTGGTGTGTGTGTTTCCCCTGGATATCAGGGGACAAGCCAAGGTGTAGGTGCAAATCCTTCAGGATGTTCACGGCTTGTCATTCTATTGCCAGAACCCATACGACCATCGAGCGCTTCCGCAAAATTAACTCAAGGGGGCAAGCTGGCTGTTTTCACCGCCCTGGCTTCTGCATAGCAAATTTCTGTCTCTTGGTGGTGGATTTTTTTTTCTATATATAATTTTTTTTCTTTTTCTCTCTCTCTCTCTCTCTCTCTTTTTTTTTTTTTTTGGTTCCGTCTTCCCTTCTTGGTCCAGTTCAAAATCGTGTTTCTGTTTTTCGATATCTTTTCTTTTTGGCCATCGACCCGCACAGGGTTAATTCCTCCTTCCCGAAAATATTCTTTCCCCACAATTCAAGAAAGCAAAAAAAGAAAATAAGAGAAAGAAAAGGAAAGGAAAGGAAAATGAAAAACATTTCCAACTGCCATTGGCTTCTTTACAATCTCTCTCCATATTTTACCACAGTTGAGTTTTTGTAGCGCTGTCCCAATAGAAAATGAGGAGGGGCAAGAGGGAGAGAGGAATTTTTTTGTCTGTAATTTTTTTTTGTGCTTTTCTTGTCGAAAAAAATTCCCCATTTTTTAAAGAGTTGGAAAAAAAAACACCCTGCAAAAGAGACACAGTTCTTTAGAAAAAAAAAGCTCCGAAAAATTTTTTTGGGGGGGGGTGGGGCAGAAGATGAAAAAAAAAAGAAAAAGAAAGGGAGACAAGAAACCAAGTGGAGGAAGAGATCTATTTATAGATTTATATATACAGATATATATATATCTATAAATTAATATTTTTAGAATATTGACACAAGGACAGTTACATACATAGAGGGACAGACAGGGGAAGAAAAAAAACTTTGGGGATACGTCTTTTCCAATTTTATTTTTTTTATAATATAGAAAAAAAGGGAGGGGCTAACGACAATAGAACCAGGCAGAAATTAGTCATAGTAGGAAATATGCACTCTCTTTTTTTTTCTTTTCCTGTGTGTTGAGGACCAAGGGGAAAAAAAATCAAGATAACACTGGCTTGAGCAGGTATTCATGTTACGTATATATGAAATATATATGTTCATGTAATTCTTTTTTTTTTCACCTGGTTTCGAAAAGAAGATTTTTAAAGGGAGAGGGGGAGGAAGAGTCCTTTTTTTTTTTTGCTCTGTGGTGGTCCCCCCTGTATGCAGAGGTGAAACGGGGAAAAAAAATAATATAATATATTAATTAATTAATTAATATGTTGTTGCTTTGAAGTATGTAGTGACAGACAGGGGTCTGGAGAGGGAAACAAAAAAAAAGAAGAAAAAAGAGGGAGAATAAGAATTGTTTGGTTTTAGGAGAAATATTTAGCTCTGGTGATTCTGAAAAAGAAAAAGTTGCTGTTGGTTAGTTTGAGTTCTTTAGTTTGAGAAAGAAAAACGAAAAACGAAAAGAAAAAAAAAAGAACATTCGCTCGTTTTTCTTTCTTTTTGCTGTTTTCAATGGTTTTATTTTTCTGTTTTTTACTTTGTGAGGGGGAGGTGGGGGGGGGAGAGATACTCATGTATGCTGCCCTTGTAGGGATGTTACAAAAGACATATTCAGTTTCTCCAGCTGTTGAATTCACATTCTTACACTGATTCTTATTCTTATCCTTTAATGACCCCTGTTCCAACCAAAGTCCCTTTAAACACCACAACCTAGAGTCCTAACTGTACAAACTCCACAGCAACTACCCAGCTGAATCACTCCTTCCACAGAGTGTTGGTTTTTTTTTTTAGTGCTGTCAAAAGGAATTGAGCCCAAGCTTCCTCCCACTTAATCATAAAAAACATCATGTGACTGATGGAGCAGACAAATTCATTGGCCTTGGCAGACGAGTACACCCAATTGTATGTCCTTGCATTGATATCAATCAACAACAACAACAATAATTACATATTGCCTTAGGGGCCACTCGCCCCTATCTGTGACGGTTTCCTTGGGGATGGGAGCGGACCTTGTCTCGCACAATTTTACAACCTTCGACAAGATAGTCACAAGACCCTTTCATCGGAATAAATAACCCAAAGAGTCTTGCTGAGTCAACCTACCCTAACCTTCGCCCATACAAACATCAAGATCAGTTAACTTCATCTAACCACCCCTAGATCAGATTGTCCCAATTGTAAATCTAGCCACTCCTAGACTAAACCACCCCATGGTAGGCCCAAAGCCGATCGAAACGAATCAATCAACCCCCACAATCTTTCCTCTAATCCCACTAATCCTCTACCACCACTGAACTACTGTTACACTATCGCAACCAATGTTCCAGACAATTACTCCAATCAGAAATTAGTCCTTCAATGTCAATACCCAAATGAACCAAACCCACTCAAATCTCTCACATAAAATCAATCGAGTCCCAGGCTGGGACTCCCAACAAAGGCCACCTCGTTTGAGAACAAAACCTTCCACTGACATTGGACAGCAAATGATATTTAAATCAAATCATGAAAATAGACAATGTGTGTCATTTTATTTGCACATGAAATTGTGTTTGTTTGCACATGCCCAAAAGTACCCCAACTCCCCAATGAGTAACAATCCGAAACAAACGATTGTGGAAAGGAGTAATTTCGTTGGGTAGTTGTTGGCAGTTGTAACGAATCTGCCCTGCAGATCGCTTTTTCCGCTTCAGTCTACCCAAGACTGCGACCCTGTCGGTCTGCCAGTCTGAACCGCCTGTTCTATTGAACGGCCATGAGAGAGACACTTGAACCTAGCAAGGTTCAAGGGCGAGATAAGTTCCAAACCAAGGTTAGGTTAAGTTACAAGAACGTTCAAACCCCAAGAACTTATAGAATACCCTAGCAGCCTTGATCCCAACTGATCATAGGCTGTAACATCAGTCTGCATCAGTACTGCAAGCTATCAGATCTTGCAGTCCTGTCAATCAGAGCCTAGCTCAGCCCCACGGCCATTCCTGTGGTGCTGAGCGACCTTCTAGAACATTCTAGCTGACAGCTCAGTAGTCCACGTACTACTTCACTGACAGCACACCCTGACTGACTGTACGCTGCCTCAGGGCAACCAGACTCCTACTTAAAGTACTGCAGCACTGTCAGCAAGCCTGCTGACGTACTGCAGGGCTGGCAGAAACCCTGATTCGCTACATTCCTCCCCATCTGAACTGCAGTAGCCCCTTACTGCACTTTGACTGAAATAAACCAATCTTTTAGGGAAACTCCATAGCTCAATAAAGATCTGAAACCCATCTCTCATCATCAAATAAAACCCTACTCCCTTGTAGGTCTAATAGAACACTAACAACCAAAGAACCCTGCTGCACACTTGAACTTATGTTTCTGCAGCTTCTCACTTCCTTGGCATATAAAACACAACTAAGAAATAGTGTTTCGCCCAAGGTCACAACCCTTGCAAATATAAAGCCTCAAAGTTTAATTTGAAAAGTTGCTATCCCATCTTGTCAACTACCAAACACCTTCTGGAAGGACTGACCAACTGAAAATATCCTTTTGAAAAATTGCAAAATAAAGTATATGCTTCTTTCCCATCATCCTGATGCATACCTTTGAATTGCCTAGAAAACTGCTTAGATAAATTCCAATAGCACAAATAGGAGAACCAAACGAACTTCTCTTTCGGAATTGTAAGGTGTTACTTAACAAAATTCAATTCCTTTTTGCAACCTGTGAACTCAAAATATATATTTTTTATCTTGACTATTAGAGAATCCAACAGAAAAATAGCAAAAATCTGCTGCAGCTTTTAGGATCTCAGCAATTCACCTTTCTGCCTTCTTTAAGACCTGAATGTTGCTATTCAGAAATCATTTGCCAATGATGAAAGAAAGCCACCAAATATTTTGCAACTACCAAAACTTCTGAAACTTCATGTTGTCCGATAATTTCCAACCCAACATTTGCATATTGAAAACCTGCAAACTGCCACTACCACAGTCTGCAAATTCTCTCCGCAACTACTGCCACAGTCTGCAACCCTGCAAACTGGTGCTGCCAAAATTTGCAACTTAGCAAAATATCACTCTCTCGATATGCAAGCTGTCTTGGAAATTTCTTTATGGTAGAAAGAACTTCCGTCAATCAACCTTTTCCTTTTAAACAAAGGGATAAGATTCCAACCTTTCGAAAACCAAGAGGTCAGCAATCACTCCAGCAGCTCCTCAGAGTTGAAGCTCCTTGCTGCTTTCTCTCTCCTGAGTCATGAATGTTCAGAGTACCTACAGATTGATTGCATTAATTGTTCCCGAGTTCTTCTATGTCTTCTCCGGTTTTCCCATATATGAATCTATACAGATCAGAATATATGAAAACCCAGAAATTCCACTTGGCCTATCTCGCCTTAATGAAATCAACCCTTTCTTTCAACCAACAAGACTTCACTCAGTGCTATTCCCTTTTTCTTTTTATCCAACAACTGAGTGCTGAAAGAATTCATATCAATGTACTCTCTGAAATTCAATAACCTCAAGTAAGCACCAATCTAACTGATTCAATCAATGGTCATGCAAACTTCTGTAAATTCCAAACCAACTAAATCCACAGCAAAATATGTGCCATGTACCAGAATATTCCAGTCCACCAGAAACACCCTTGCTAGACTGCAAATGTTTTAATTCTGCATCGTCCCAAAGTAGTGAACTATACTGAGTTCCTTAATCCACTCTGCAAGAATAGTAGAACTGAAAACACATATTTACTGACCTCCAAGATATTGCAAACACTATCCATGAATTCCCATCAGCTCTGAAAGAGTACAACTAAGAACCTCTTTCTTTCCTTAGAAACCTTGACAAAGATGTGTGTATCTTTGCAACACCTACTGAAACAAATGCAATGTTGGAAAAACAAAAATAAAACGCATCGGTTGAACCGAGGCCCCCTCCCCATCTGAAATGGAGCTTGTCCTCAAGCAACCATGCAATCATGCAAAACCATATCACTGTACCAGCTACAGAAAGTTGAGCTGTTCGGAGCAGCCAAAATAACCCCAAACAACTGAACAAACTACTTCAAGAAACAAGCCTGAAAAACTGAAGGCCTGAATTTGCTCTACCAAAGTCAGAATAATCTGCTGCCCCAGATTGTAATCAAATGTTCAGTTTTCAACCTTTCTGATATATGTTGTTCACACAAATATACACCAACTATGCCACTAAAGATCAAGGCTATTTCTGCTTCAATTACCAGAAAAGAAATAGAGAATAAAGAAAACACAGAAACTTTTGCAGCCCTGCAAAGTGCCTCTGCAACTAACAGGTTCTGCACCTGCAATGTGCCAACTGCTCATAACACATTTCCAGATCTGCCTGCAAAATGTTCACAATCCCTTGTGTTTCTCTGTATGTAAAGCTGAACCCGACCATGCAATGTCGTAACCTTCAGCTCCTGATCTTTGACATCATGCTATCCATGCATCAAGGTCAAATAATAGTGCCACAAAAAATCAACTATAGAAGAAAGTCGTCTGAAAATCTGCGAAACCTTTTCTTCTCTTCATCTGACGGAGTCCTCTGATCTCCACAGAAAATCCAAACCATAATCTCCGTAAAATCTTTGTCTCCTTGAAAATCTGATAACTGAATCTAATATTCTGAATCAGAAATAGAATCAGCATTCCATACTTCAGTCACTACCCTTGCAGCTGCAACAATAGTGAACTCTGCCACTGAAAAATGCTATCTCTGATCCTCTTTGACAAAAGATTCTGAAGCCTTATGAGTTTGTCAAACTCTCCTTCATAATTCTTTCGACATATGTTTTTTTTTTTTTTTCTTTTTTTAAATATACCAACTAAATCTGAGTATCGTCATGTTGGTACACTGACTTGCAATAAACTAGTCAGACTTTCTGCAAAACTGCAACTAACTGTTTGCAGTTCGAGAATAAAATCCAACTTTCTGACTTCTAATTCTGCAAAAACAAACAATCTGCCACAAAACATGTGGTCTGCATCAACTTAGAGTCCCTCCCTAGACTCTTCTCAACTCCCAAAACTCCCAAAACTGGGGTACACTTGAACAAACATTCTTAAGGGAATCTGCACTTAGTTTCCCCTGTTCAAGCTCCTTTCTTACCGAAAAACCTGATGTGTCTGCCCTTAGATCAACATCAGTACCTTTACTCTCAGAAATACTGTGCAGCTCAGGTTCAGGTGGGGCCCCACCTAATCCTGCACTGCCTAACATCACCTGCAGGCTGGGTGTGGCTTCACTTGGCTCATCACCTCCTGCCTCAGAGACCAGAGTGGTTGTGGCTTCACACAGCCCACAGCCCTCCTTCGTTGTCTCTATATCCTTCACCAAACATTCTGCAAATGTGGCTACACACGGCTCTCCACCTGCAAAATTCAACACTGAAACTGCAGGATCCCCTTCAGATATGGCTACACATGGCTCTGTATCTGCAAGGTTCTCCATCATCTTCTTCTTTTTCGCCTCCCCATCAGGTGTGAACCCCTGGCTCATCACCCTCAGGGTTTCCTTACTCTCCTACGTCCTCCCTGGACTTCCGTTCCCGCGAAAACTTGGGGCTGAGCAACTTTCTTGAGGGATGCTGATCTTAGCTTCCCCGCTCAGTTGTCCTACATGGGTATATGCTTCACATGGCACTCCACTCATGCACCATCTCCTCAGATGTGGCTACACATGGCTCTGCATCTGCAGAAAATATCTACTGCAAGTTTTGTTTACCCTTGTGAGGTGTGGCTACTCCACCCTCAGGCCTTCCTCTTCTCCACTTCACAACCCTTGGACCAATTCCTTCCACAAAACATCAATTGCACGCCTCACACAATCTGCCTGGCATGTATTCTCATTTCAGCCGCACGCCGCACACGGCCTGCCTGGCATGTACACTTCACTCCCAATAAACAACTAACTACCATGTGGCTGCAAAGATATAAATCTGCCACATACTTCCAATATCCTTTTTTTTTTTTTTTTTTTAAATCCACTGCAATGCAATCAGCCAAAAAATATGTTGAGTCCACCTCTGTCTCAAAACCTATATCCTCAGCACTCTCACAATGCTACTGAGTAAGAAATCAGCCCGTACAAAAGTCTGCCACTTCTCCTTTTTAGACTATTAATGTATAGACATCTCAAACACACTGTAGCATTCTACTGACCACAGGTTAGAAACCTCTACTGATATTGCTTCACCAGAAATCAGCAACTTCTCAGCCAAACAAAAACGAAAGGACAAAATCAAACCAAACTACCATAGAAATTCCTCTTTTGTTCAGTCATTTGTCCCATGAACCGATGTACTTTTTCTATGCCTCAAGAGCACCACTAGTGATCAATTACTCTCCAGAAATTTCTGATAAACTGAACAAACTTCCAGAATGGGGTATAACCTGAAAAACTCATCTCTCAGTCACCATAAAAAATAAGAAACCAAGAGTGTTTTAGAGAAATCACCATTTCTGTAAAAACCAAGATTCCCGAACTCAAACTGTTCCACTGAAATCTTGCTGAAACAAACTCTAGTATCAAAGAAACCCTGCCATCAACCAAGAATCACTCTGTCCAACAATGGGCAGGATATGGTTATCTCATAACTGCATCCTCCCCATCAGATTTCTTCTTCTCTTCAAAAGATAATCTGTGTTTTCAATTCTGCGCAAAATCCTGAATACTCTAGAGACAGTCCAGAACTCAGCCTCCTGTTCCATTCAACTAAGGAAACTTTTCCTTTTCAGAAGTCCTCTAATCACTGGCTACTACTTAGCTCACAATGAGGGTCATCCTTAGACAAAACAATTGCCCTCATTTGGAATATTTCTGACTGCATTTTTCCTGATAGCCAAGAAGGATGAGATGTTCTATTTCTGCAACACCTAAGAGTCAGCTACTGCTGTTCATATCCTTCTTCAAATACTAGCTACCACTCAGTCTAATAAAGAAGAGTTCCATGGACCTATTGGTCCCTTCAAAAATCTACATCTTTTCCTGACCTGCCAAGCAAGGCTGCCACAGAAAAATACCTTGCCAACACACCTAATATCTGCCCTGCCAACAACAGAAAATGATCTGCCACTGATCTATAAAAAGACTAATACTCTGTCATTTGTCCCACCAAACAACAGAAAATAATCTGCCACTAGTCTATTATAGAACGAAAACTTCATGTCATTGACATTCTTCTGAGAATGACCTGCCACTGGTCTATTCAGAAATCAGAGCAATATACCATAGGGTCCATCAAGAAAAAGACAAGACAACCCTTCCACAGAAACACAAACACTATACCTCAACTGACCAATAAATTAGAACTAACACGTGCCTTAGCTTTCTGCAAGCAACTCTAAAATAAGTTCTGACCTTCAGTTCTCCTCATTTCAAATTCAGAAACGACTCTGAAAAATTCCCTCAAGCTATTGTGCATTCACTGAAACACCTGAAAATGTTCCCACAATCAACACAAATGTAGCAAGTGTTCCTGATGTACAAACATCCAAAATATGTATGCACAATCACATCAAAGCTGATGTGACACATGTTCTGACCTGCCACTAAAGCCAAGAATTTTTCCACTGCAACCTTCCACACTCTGAAATTATAAGTCACCACTACTGCTCAATCCCACTGAGCCAAGGATAAATCTCCACTAACGAATGCACCAATCCAAGCAAACAAGGAGGAACTCCTGATCAGAAAAATCCTAACTTCTGACCAATAAAGCTGTCAAATATCAACACCAGACTTTTGAAAGAATATCAAATCTTCCCTGAAAAATCTGCCTGGTCTCCAAGACTCTTTCCAGAATTTCCACCGCTGACTTGCGATCAATCAAAGCCTTTCAGAACATCTCCCTCACTTCAGCCTGAAAATTTGACTGCATCTCTTTAAATCCTTTCTAAAGTGATCATACATCTATTCCAGAATGTGTGCTGCAATCAGAAGATCATAGATCACCTGATCCTGAAATCAATCTGCAGCTCACTACTTCTAAAGTCACTTCAATCAACTCACGAAATGATCAGATCACTTCTTATCAAATGTAACACTGCAAGCGTGTAACACTCTTGCATCTCACATCTGCGCTCAACCTGCGCTCAACCTGCGCTCAACCTGAGCCAGTTATGCGATGTCTGCATCAGTCTTGCGATGCATGCCGTGCATTGCTTCTGACATGCACATCACCACGTGCACTGCAACTCTTCCTGGTCGCAGCAACTTAATTTGCGCTGCGCAATTCTCACTCTCGCATACATCTTGCCACGTTCTGAGCAAGTCACCAGAACCTGCACCTTGTGTCGACCTTGCACAGAGCTGCGCGATCCCTACATCAGATGTTCCTTCCATCGACACGCAGTCCCAACATCGTCTGCGAACTTCCATCAAGAGCTGCACAATCCCTGAAACACTGCGCAATGCTTGCACCATCTGCGCCATTCCTGCATCTGCGTGCATATGTCCCATCGACATTACAATCCATCGCATGCAACGTAAATCTGTCGTCTGCAGTGCAATCTCGTATGTGCTGCGCTTTCCTGTGGCTGCTGCGCGTCACATCATCGACTTACGCCGTGCCAACATTCGCTGCGCAATTTCGCATGTGCAGCGCTTTCCTGCGGCTGCTGCGCGTCCCATCATCAACTTACGCAGTGCCAACATTCGCTCCAGCAAAACCTGCGCACTTTCTGCCTGCGACGCAATCCTGCACCCGCGGTACAATTCCATATTCGCTGCGCAATTCTACATCCGCGGTACAGCTCTGCATCTGCGGCGCAATCCTGGAGTTGCTGCGCCACCCAACGTTTCCTGCGACGCTGCACATAGTCGTGCTGCGCTTGACAATGCTGCGCGCCTGTGTGCGTGCTGCGCTCTTCCATACAAGGTACTGTCCTGCGCTCAGCACATAACAATGCTGCGCATGCTATGTCTGCTGCGCAGTTCTCACACACACATATACTGCAAGCAACTGTACTCCTGACGCCGATTCTGCGCCTTTTCTCCATAGAGCACATTGAAAAATTCAATAGACCACTCCAATCCTTCACAGCACTTGTGTCTGCCTTGCAAACCTCTGCTGTGCGTCTGTCAGCTGTCCTGCGCCTCTGCGCCTTCTACCTGCGCGTCTACCACGCATAGTGCTGCCTCTGCAGCTTGCCAGGCTCGTTTGTGATCTTGTCACAAGCCTGCTCCGAAACCACTGTAACGAATCTGCCCTGCAGATCGCTTTTTCCGCTTCAGTCTACCCAAGACTGCGACCCTGTCGGTCTGCCAGTCTGAACCGCCTGTTCTATTGAACGGCCATGAGAGAGACACTTGAACCTAGCAAGGTTCAAGGGCGAGATAAGTTCCAAACCAAGGTTAGGTTAAGTTACAAGAACGTTCAAACCCCAAGAACTTATAGAATACCCTAGCAGCCTTGATCCCAACTGATCATAGGCTGTAACATCAGTCTGCATCAGTACTGCAAGCTATCAGATCTTGCAGTCCTGTCAATCAGAGCCTAGCTCAGCCCCACGGCCATTCCTGTGGTGCTGAGCGACCTTCTAGAACATTCTAGCTGACAGCTCAGTAGTCCACGTACTACTTCACTGACAGCACACCCTGACTGACTGTACGCTGCCTCAGGGCAACCAGACTCCTACTTAAAGTACTGCAGCACTGTCAGCAAGCCTGCTGACGTACTGCAGGGCTGGCAGAAACCCTGATTCGCTACAGCAGTTTGTGAAGTTAGGAGTCCTAACTTAGCACTCTAGGTTGCGGTATTTGAAGGGACTCTGGTTGGAACAGGGGTCGTTCATTTTACAGTTGTTGTGAACCCGAGAATGAAGTGAGGTGGTTGCAGTACAGATTGTACCTCCCGTGTTGGTAAATATATCCGGGACTCAAGAATTAGTAAGGGCTTCTCTGTAATACTACGTTCACGCTGTGTTGTCCCTGTTGCATTGTGTTGTCTACAACACAGTGTAAGAATGTGAATTCAACATAAAAACATAAATCAGCCCCCCCCCCGAAAACTACGTTCTTTTGAATCATGTTGAGTTCACCAACAGTGAAACGCACTCCAACACAGCACAAGGTTTCGGATGTGCAGGAAGGGGCAGCTGTTGCTTTGCCCCACTATAAACTAAAAGATTAAGATTGTGTAGGAGAATCAATCTAGTTCACAAACAAACTAAAAGATGTGAAAGAATTGCTGATGATGGAGAACAATCATCCAATTTTTTACCATCAAAAGATAGAACCCCGATCGTGTCCACAATCAGAACAATGAAATCCATTTTCCAAAATTACAAATTTCGGAGCCACTCTAGCATTTGCACAACAGAAATTCATTGAAGTTGACGTAATCCTCACTATTCATAGAACACAAAACGAAATTGTAACGAAATTGTGGGGGTGGATTTGGGTTTTCTTCATTAGTTTCTGGTGCTTGTGGAAATCGCTCTTCACGTAATCATACATAGGAGCAATACATATTGAGCTGTAATTATGATATGATATTATGAATAGATATTTCCACGTTGCAGCGGCTGACTCAGGACACAGGGTTCTTGGAGGAAATTTGAACTCTCTTTCGGGCTAGACGATTTGTCATCATTTACTGACCTCCACCTGAAAAGAAAAACAAAACCGGAGCGCTCCTTCGACGGAAAGATCGCACGCACAGGCAAAGTTTTCTTTTCATAGAAATCGTTCCTGGATGTTCGGGCAAGGTCATCAGTTCATTCGTCAGGTGCGACAAGGAAAAGGAAAACAAAAAACCAGTAAAACAAAGTTTATTTAAAATAAAAAACTCCGACCTGAAGCGGATTTGCTTTTTCCAGAAACTGAGCATCTCACAAACTTATTTGTTTTCTGACTCCGCTCGGGGTTCAGAAACGAGAAAAAAAAAGATTGCTTTACCGTTATCATTATTTCTTGTTATTTTTTTCCTCTTTGCGATTTCTGGCAATGATAGGTTTGTGCGCAAGTTACGCGCGAGTGGTTGTACAACACAGCCGGGACTTCGGGCAGGGAAGCGTCGAGATGGTGGCAATCGACCGTGAAGTATAGGAAATACTCTGGGTCTCCCCCAAGCAATCCCCACCAACAGGTGCTCCTCAAGAAACATTGCCATTCTTTTTCTTTTTGTACTACACGTGTTTATTTGTCAGCTCCTAAAAACTCCCAGAAAAAAATAAAAAGGAAAAGGAGTATTTTTTTTTGGAGGGGGAGATATCTTCCATGCTTTCAAAGTGTTGCCTTGAATCATGAGTTATTCTTTGGGTTGAAATTTGCTTTTATTTATTTTTTTACTTACAAAATAAAAATTAAAGAAAAAACCCAGTGGAGGCACTGTCGATTAGAAAAAGAAGCCAAATAATTATTATAATTATTATAATATTATCATAATATTATTTTTAATGTATTTATTTGTTGATGTACAGTTGGTGCAATTTGATGGATTTTTTCCTATTTCTATTTTATCCAGTGTTCTATGTGGTTTTTTTTTCTTTTCTTAAACTGAAAACGAAGATATGCATATATCTATATGTGCAAACAGACATTATATGTTTTCAAACAAAATAATATGGAAGGCTGAAAGGGCAAAAGAAACTCACGAAAAATTCGAAAAATCGCAGGTGGAGTTTCTGAAAGATTTGAACTTGAGGGGTCGAGTCGAAGATGTGGTCCATCATTTTGAAGGAGGCAAAATTGCAACCTCGGAAGGCTCCGTCGCAGAATACGTCAAAGCTTTAGTAAAAATGGATAGACTCGACAAGTCCCAGCTCCTTGCCACAATCACGGTGAGGGAATTGCTCACAGAAACCACCGATCGCATGACTGTCTGGGTACATTTTTGAAAGAATTAGGCATTTTGAAGGTACCCTTTAACCTTCAAAAAGCCAGCAACAAAGGTGGTTATTTTTATGAAAACTCGAATCGTTTTCCATAGGAACTTTCCTTAAATCTCGTCTTTTTTCTTCTATTTTTATTTCCTTTTTTATTTTATTTTGGGGGTGGGTGGGTGGGTAGGGAGTTTTAATCCTCTTATATAAGTAATTGGGGCACTCTGTTGACATGAGGGAAGTTTGGGTTTCATACAAAAAAAAATAGAAAAAACTCATCCGAGCTGTATATTATTCTTTGAAGGAATAGAATCCCTCCACTCCCTTCCAATTAAGCAATTTCTTGAATTTCTTGATTCTTTTTTTTTTCAATTTTAGAGGGGTGCCGAAGCTGCGAAAGGAGCCAGAAACGTGAGCGGAGCAGGTGCTGCTGCGGCTGCTAGAGCCAGGGGATCACAATTTGGATCTTTTGGATCCAGAGGTGTCGTTTCAGAGACGGTCAACGGGGAGGCAGGGGTGGCCAGCAGTCTGCTGGGGGCAGGAGGCTTGATGGGATCCCATAAAAACCCCATCCACATACTCCAGGTACTTCCACCACCCCTGGATTTGAAAACAGCCCTGACATTTGCAAAAATCCTTTTTTTTCAAAATAAACCATCGACTTGTGCTGGGGGGGGAAAAAAAATTTAGGAGTTGGCTTTTAGGGTCCGAGAATCTTTCGAATAAGAAAGCCTGGCAAAATCAAAACTTCTCGGAAAATTTTGAACAATATTTTGCAAGAAAATATCCCAAGATGATTTGGAGGGGCAGCTTCCCTTACATCCTCTCGGTTTCCTCAGTCAGGATGTGCATTTAGCATGAAACTTGAACTAATTTTGCTTTGCTTGGTGATGGTGGTGGTGCCCAGGCTGAGCCAACATTCAGAACCCAATTGTGGAGAACGATCAGGACTTTGCTTCTTACTTTCCTGGTCATTTCTGGGATCGGAGCCCTCATAGAAGACAAGGCCATGCCCAGGGGAGTGCTGAACAACCCTGACCTAAAACCCACAGTAAACAACAACACTCGATTCGAAGACGTCAAGGGGGTGGATGAAGCAAAGGTATGGAATGTTCTTTTTGGTATATTGTTTTTTTGTTGGGGGGGGGGGGGGCTGTTTTTCTGTCGGTTGTATAGGCTGGTGGTGGTTTTTCCCGCTGGGTTTGCTGTTTTAAGCTGGTTTTCCCATATCCGGGACTACGAATTTGAGGAAAGTCATATACATTTTTTTTTTTGGGGGGGGGGGAGAGGGGCTCCACTCAAGTCTTTGATTGCTAAGAAAGAAGAGCGTTGTGACCATAAATGTGTGTGTGTGTGCTTTCACCCCATCCATTGTTTTTTTTTCAGTAAAAAAAGTTGCACCTTCCTTTTTTGCTGTTGTTGATTTGAACTTAATTGGCCTAGAGTGAATTGGAGGAAATCGTGCACTACCTTAGGGACCCGGATCGCTTCACGAAGCTGGGGGGCAAACTACCCAAGGTGAGGCAATTTTTCAATTTTTCATTTTTGGCGTCAAGATGTGCATCTATTCATACATGTAGAGGAAATGAAACCAAGAAAAGGGAAGCAAAAAGTCATTGGCAGGTTTCGTTTGCCCATGAGGATGGCTGGTGTTCTTTTTTTTTCTTTTCAGAAAGTTTGAGAATGAGTGATAATGAACTGAGCTCATGCGCATCTTTCAGATGCAATGTATTTTCTTAGATGCTTTTTGTGGTCAGGTTTCCCCAATACCATGTTGAAATTTAAAAAAGCCCCCTTTGAGGGATCCGTTTTCGAAAACTGACATTGGATTTTTTTTTGGGGGAGGGCCAGCAAATGTGTGGGCAGAATATTCACACTGGGGTATTTTTTTCTTTTTTTTTCTAAATATATCACATCGAGGTTGAAAGCCCCATGTCCATGTAGCCCACCTACAATTGACAATAATTGTGCAATTGAGCGATATGGATCCAAACCCATGATTTATAATCAGTAAAGATTTCCCCACTTGTGGCTATGTCTGACTCGGAAGTGGGTTTTGTTTCCGTCAATAGACAAATGACCTTCATATTTCCTTCTCAGGGTGTGTTATTGGTGGGGCCCCCCGGAACCGGTAAAACCATGCTGGCCAGAGCCATCGCTGGGGAAGCAGAAGTGCCTTTTTTCTATTGTTCGGGTTCCGAATTCGAGGAAATGTTCGTCGGAGTGGGTGCCCGACGAGTTCGAGATTTATTCACCGCTGCGAAAAAACATGCCCCTTGCATCGTGTTCATCGATGAAATCGACGCCATTGGAGGCAGCCGAAATCCCAAGGATCAGATGTACATGAAAATGACGCTCAATCAGCTCTTGGTGGAACTGGATGGGTTCAAGGTGGGTGGGTGCCTGGGGAGGGGTAAAAATGACAAGGTCAAAATCAAGAAAAGCGAGTTTCCTACCCCACATTTCTGAGAATGAAAAACCAACAAAGAAAGAAACACTTGGCGGGAAAAATCGACACTCCTGCCTCGCCCTCTTTCCTCTTCCCCACCCACCCCCCCAAAAAAAAATAAAAATAAAAATAAAAAAGAATATCTCTCTTTGTCTCTATATGTAAAAAAAATATATATATATTATATATATGTCACCCCGTCCACTGCATTCAAACAAGTCCAAGGGGCCCCTGCCAAATTTACGAATTTGCTCGAAAAAATTGGTTTAAAAGAAATACGATGTTTCTTTGATGATAGCTCTGGATATGGTTCAGTCGAACGAGGGCGTGATCGTTTTGGCCGCCACCAATTTCCCGGAATCGCTGGATAGAGCGCTAGTCAGACCTGGGCGATTCGACAGACATGTGACGGTGCCCAACCCGGATGTGGAAGGGCGGCGACAGATTCTGGAAGCCCATTTCAAAACGGTGCCCCGAGCAAAGGATGTAGACCTCAAGGTGCAGGATATATCCAATTCGCATATATATTAAAACAAAAAATTTGAAAAAATGAAAAAAAATGGAAGGATTTAAAAAAAAAAAATTGAAAGGGTTTTACAAGGCCAAAAAACCAAGTGCAGCCTGTTCACCGAAATGCGTTTTTGGCTGACTTCAGAACGAAACCACTGTATCATCAAAATGTCCATATCTAGCTCTCTACCCCAAATGTAAACTGAGAAGATACTGGTTCTGCATCTATCTGTATTTTTATATATGCATTGATGGTACGTTAGGCTTTGAGTGGTTTCTTGATGCCATTTGGCAGGATAATTTTTGGTTTTTTGAAAACATTTTTTTCTACTCGATGCAAAAATCTGGTTCGTAAAGCACCAGTTTTCTACAGTCTGCCACCTTTGGCGAAAACCAGACCAATCCCAACGTTGTTTTTTTCTTTTTAAAATAAAATTTTGGTGTATCTGACAGATAACTGCAAGGGGCACCCCTGGATTTTCCGGAGCTGACCTTGCTAATTTGGTCAACATAGCCGCTCTGAAAGCGGCGGCCGATGGGAACAACAGCGTCACTATGACTGCCCTGGAGTTCGCCAAAGATAGAATCATGATGGGGGCCGAGAGGAAATCGGCCGTCATCAGCGAAAAGAGCAGAAAGCTGACAGCTTTCCACGAGGGAGGCCATGCCTTGGTGGCAATTCACACCAACGGGGCGGACCCTGTTCACAAAGCCACCATCGTTCCTCGAGGTCGGTGTGGTGTAAACTTGAAAATTTTCAGAAAGGCAATGTTATAGGGTGGTGTGGAGGCCGCCCATGATCCGTCGGTGGTTGATTGGGTGGATGTATACGATTTTGATATTGCTGAATGGAAGAATGAATCAGGGGCTTGCAGCTTTTAGGTTTGGGGGGGGGGGGGGGGGGGGGGTTGCAACTGCTTGTTTTCAACTGCTCCAGAATATGGAGTGGCTAGGAAATGGAAAAAAAGAACGTCATATTGGCTTTGATGCAGGCATGGCATTGGGTATGGTCGCCCAACTTCCCGAGGAGGATCAGACGAGTATTTCCAAAAAGGAGTTGCTTGCCCGGCTGGATGTGTGCATGGGGGGCCGGGTAGCCGAAGAAATGATATTCGGAGAAATGAACGTCACCACAGGGGCCTCCAACGACCTCGAACAAGCCACCCGCCTCGCCAGAGCAATGGTTACCAGGTAAATGCTGTCAGAATTACCCCTCCCCCCGAGCTGTTTCTTGTTCCATTTCTCAAGTTTGCCGTCTTTCGTCCCGCCCTTTCTGTTCATGCTTTCCACTCTCTATTTCATCCAACGAAAACTGGAAGGATGATTTCCCCCCACCCCACCCCACCCCCCCCGCAACCTTTTTTTGAGGAAAGGCTTCTCATCCATTGGCTGCTTTTTGACATTTCAGCGGGTTTGTTTTTTTGCTTGTAGGTATGGTTTCAGCGATAGAGTGGGGCCTCTTTCGGTCAACTACGAGGATCAAGGTGCGAGCATGAGTTCGGAAACCCGAGCTGTGATAGAGGACGAAGTGAAAAGTTTGACCACGGCTGCTTACGGCAGAGTTCGAGCCCTGCTGGAAACCCACAAAGACGAACTCCAAATCATAGCAACCGAGCTCCTCGAAAAAGAAACTCTCACGGGCCGGCAAATCCACGATTTGCTGAAATCTCAAAAAGCAGCCAATGGATGAGAGGCCTTTTCTCAAAAAAAGGTTGCGGGGGGGTGGGGTGGGTTGGGGGAAAATCATCCTTCTAGTTTTCGTTGGATGAAATAGAGAGAGAAAAAAAAAAGAGGTTTGGTCCGGTTCTATTTTTAGAACGCCTGGCTCTCTTTTTTCAATTTTTCGTGGTGTTGGGGTTTTGTTGTAACAACTTTCACTGATTTTTGTTAGATGATTTTCGAGGGAGTGGTTTTTTTGGGGGGTTTTTTAAAACTAAACTTACTTAGCGAGGTCTGGGGAGAGAGCTCTCACGCATCGATTCATAACCAAAAAAAAACAAACAAAGGAAATTTACTTTTGGAGGACCGAAAAAAGAAATTAACAAGCCAGAAGAGTCGAGGTTTAGTAGCGAATGGGGATTTATTGGACGCTCTCTGTTGTAATTTGAAAATGGAGGGGCTGAAAAAACATTGCTTCAGCAGATATGCTATGCTGACATTATTTGCAAAGAAAAAAGGCTGAGCCACGTTGATCATTGTTGTTTTTTTCTAAGAGGGGGGGGAATCTCTCTTTTTTTTTTGGTGAGCGATTGATTCTATTTTTTGTGTCTTATTCTATTTTTGTGTACCTCATTCGTGTAACTTCTCACTGAGATGTGCCACAGTCTGTCTTTTTCTTGGTGCTTTTTTTTTTCCATTAGAAAGGGCTTCTCATATCCATTTCTTATGGGGTGCACCAGTTTCAGAATATCTCCTCAGCAAGAAAAAACCGACAATCACAGCACTTGGAGTTGTATTGCTCCACACCAAATTAGCGACAATGAAATTATTGATCGACCATTTAACCCGGCGTGGGTAATCGCCCAAAAAAAAACAAGACAAAACTACGACCCACACTCTCCCAAGTTTTCAACCAATAGAGATGGACGAAGGCAACGTGCATCAGCTGTGGGGATTTTCCCCAGCTTTGGACCTTCTCGCCGTGCGAGAAGAAATTCCCGAGTCTCTACAAGAAACCACGACCACCAGCAAACCGAGCGAGATTTTCCGATCCCTTCAGGTGTGGAGCAAGGGGGTGCCCTCATTTCTGACGTTTCTTTTCAGAAGACGTCATATTGCTGATGACCTAACACACGCCCTCTGCACCAACTGAGTTTCGATTTTATTTCGTTTTTCCTTTGAAATGGAAATCACGCTGAACGAAACCCGACACAACGCAGGTTTGCCCCAACGACTGCCGCCATACGGTGACGACTCTGTGTCGGACGTCGAGACATCTGAGCGAGGGGACGGATTCTGAGGGTATCGAAATCGTGGTGTATGAGGAATGCATAGAGAATTTGGCCAGGCATATTCTACTGGTTTTGGTGTTGCTGGATGAAAACCTTTCCGTCAGAGATAGAGTGGAAACCTTTCTGGAATTGCATGGAAATGTGTTCATCCAGGAGAAAACGGAAGCATACCTCGGTGAGCCGTATGCAAAAAAAACTTCCAGAGGGAATTTCCAGAGAAACTCGAAAATAATAAAACAAGTCCCAATGCAAAAAAACAGGAAATAAAATGCCTTTTTTTCTGAACTGATAAGAGGAGCTTCACTTATGTTGCTTTTTCACTGAAACATTCTTCGGCATACATGCATCATCATAAGTACGCACACACCACTAAAAATAGAAGGAAAAAAAAACTTCACTTGTGGTTCCATTTCAACAAGTATTGTATAACTGGTGACCAAAAAATTATGGAAGACATCAAGTTATCAAGTATCTTCATGAATAATTCGTAAAAATATTTTTTAGTGATACAGCAAATAGTTTTCCCTGAGAATTAGTTTAAGCACATACCCCCTCCCTTCTTACCTTATTTTCATCCCTTCACAATGACCATACTTTTTTTTGAAACCATGAGAATGCGACTGCAGAGGCCCTGGGGAAAAGACTGGAAAGGTTCGTGTCGAACTATCCTAGAGACTCTGCCATCGAGAAACTTTATGGAGTGTTCGACCTTTCACAATTGAACTACAAAGAGAGGGACGCTCTGGTGGAAGTGTTCAGAGGTTACCGGTCCGATGGCAAGTACAGCTTGGAAAAGGGCTGGGAAAGTCGCCTCAGAAACTTTTACGGGGATAGGTTCGATTTCAAGAAAAACATGGTGAGTTTCTCTTCTTTTTTTCGCTTTTTTTTAATGATTGTTGAATTCACATTCTTACATTTTTTTCACATATTGTGATAGGATTTTTTTTCCCTCTTTTGATGTGTCTTTTTAGGGGTACATTTTTCTTTTTTTGGGGGGGGATTCTTTACAGCTGTAAAAAGTAAGGCCCCTGTTCCAACCAAAGTTCCTTCAAACACCACGACCTAGAGTCTTAACTGTACAAACTCCACCACTTAACCACCCAACTGAATTACTCCTTTCCACATGATTCTATTAAATCGTTATCAAATTATTGTTTCAAGTTTTTATTTCTTTTTGGAATTCCACAAGATTACACAAAAAAATTATTAAAATGCAATTTTTTTTGTAAATAGATCGATTGGGATTATCACATGAGGCTTTGTAGAAGGGGTTGCTGTGGGCAAGCGAACGAAGGGGGAAAAAACGACGGATCCATCGTTCATTTTTACCATTTCAGGGAATGGAGGTCATCTGGAGTTGCCTATGAGTTCAGAGACTGCGTTTACAAAAGGCCAAACAGGTCCCTGCTGACCACCACCATCGGAAAATCCATATTCTGCAAAGACAGGTGGGGGTGTCAAGTGAAAAAAAAAACCCTAGGGGAGGCTAGTGTTGCTTTTGTAGAGTTCTTTTCAATGTGAAATACATCTCCCCCCATCTCCCCCAAAAAAAGATTTTAACAATATAAACAAGAAATAAATAAAATAAATGAATTATATAGAACTAAATAAAAATTTACAAATTAATAATAAAATACTAATCGTTGGAAAGGAAGATTGTGATGCCTTGCATCATTGGGGAAAATCTCTGACCGCTGATCTTTCTGAGGGTATCTATCTTTTCAAATTTCAGAATTCTTCAACTGCATAAAAAATATATGTAATATTAATTTTTCTTTTTTGGGTAGGTCATTGCAAGATGTTGGAAAAACCGTGTCTGCGAAGGGTTATTGGGGGGACGTTGCAAATTCCCCCTACCACTGTTTCGGAGCGGTCTGCGAAGATCAGTCCTTTTTCAAAAAATCAAACAGGCAGTTCATGAAAACGGCCGTGGATGTTGCTGAATTCAATGTGGAGGTGAGTTGCAGAAAATTCAGCTCAGTTGACTTTATCGCCCGGACGATTTTCCGATCAATCGGTTTAATGGTGAATCGAAGCTATCTGTTCTTTTTAAATTCAAATAATGGCCCCTTGAACATCCAAAGACTCTTTTTACATAAAAATAGGTGGGAAAAAAGAAACCCTTAAGTTTTTGAAAGAAGGACGTAAAAGAAATAAATTACTCAAGCAGTGTACAAATGACTGGTAGGCAGATTTGTGTTTCTTGATTGTGTTTCATTTCGGTGGAATTTTGGCCGACTTTTCTTTTTCAACCAAATGAGTGAGATGCAGCTGTGGTCTGGTAAAGGCAATGATAGATGAGCTTCGAACCGGTAGGAGATTCTCCACCCAACAACAGAAAGAAGAAACTCCAGCCGCCAGCGAATCAAAGGTGATCCACAGATGGCCACACTCGCACGAATTCCAATCAATTAGGTTATTATTTCCTCCTCTCTCTCGTCTTCGTTGGATGGGAGGGAAAAGAAAAAAAAAGTCGAGAAAGCCAAAAAAAATTGAGGTGCATCCCAACAATAAAGTAAACCACTCTAACGAAAACTCACCAAAGCAAAAAAAATGAAAAATGAAAAAAAAAAATGGAAGATTATGAAAGATTCACAACATGTGATCTGCCTTAATGGTCCCCCTCTGCGACTTTTCATCAGCCCCCTCCTCTGGATTCCCAACAAAGCACATCTCAAGTTGAGAAGACTGAGGAAATTGCCCCACCGGAGTCCCCAAATCCTGAAGAGCCCTTGCAAGGTCAATCACCACCAGACAGTCATCCAGAATCAGGCCAAAAAGAAGTTGACCCAGCTGCCACCGAGCCACCCTCCACCTCAGCATTAAAGGAAAAAGAAAACCAGTGTGGAAAAGAAAACAAGGACGGTGCGACCACAACTAATCAGGCAAGTGATACCTGAGTACACCCACGAAGATAAAACCCCGGAATAATTACAATAAATTTTTTAAAATCACCTCCATGTGTGGTTCTAATTTACGTAAGCGTTGAAATCAACCACCCAAAAAAAGCCCCACTGCACAATTTCCGTGTTTCGTCAATCGATCGTCGCCGATGTCGTCCCTCGTGCGAATGGACAATCGGGCCCTGGTGCTCAGAGCTTCGGATTTCCTGGAGGCGGTCCATCGCACCGTCACTGGTGCCAGTTTCGTGCACCCCACCGAAAAGTACGAGAAAACCTTCGCGGATACGGTCGGGCACTTCCTGAGATTCGGCCCCTCGACGATATCCGAAGCCGGGGACGGCGCGTTTCTATTCGAAGGAGAAGTACTAAAGGGCGGGATCGTGACGCTGTTCCCCGGGTTGGTTCACTCCAAGTCGAAAGACGTCAGCAGTGACGACTCTTGGCCGCCACAAGTCGGGTCTTCGAACCCGTACGTTCTCAGAGAATCCCAGGAGGGTAATGATTACGTAATCGATGGGAGACCCAACGGGCAGTCGGCGGTCGAATTCGTGCAAGCTTTGCATGTTGCCAAAAAGAAAGGCATCCCTGCAAATCATTCTTGGATAGATGAGCCCAATTTGGACATTCCCGATCCTACCCCCCTCCACCCCCTCCCATCAACACAAAATTCCAAAGGTGGGGCGACGATGGGCACTTTTGCATCCAGAGTTGCATTCCAAGAGGCACTCTTGCAATGTAGTCTTGGCCATAAGCTAAACCGACCCGTGGAAAAAGATCAAGCGAACGTCACCTTTCAGATGGTGTCTTTGCCTGGCGATTTCCCGGATGATTTGCTGCAGTACGTCCCCTGTCTGAATGCATCTCTAGAAACGGGTGTGGATCGATGGGCGGTTGTCGTTCAAGCCACCAAAGACTTGGATGTCAAAAAGGATGGGCCGATGGAGCTGTTTATGGAATTCTGAGAAAAAGGAGAGGGGGGTGGGGGTGGAGAGGAACCTCTATTATATCGATCGGTCATGTTTTGGATGGTAGGCGATGTGCGATTTCAGACTAGGCAGAGAGGGAGAATTATGTTGTTCGTTTTTGGGGGGCGGATTACGAGTTTCGATCTGTTGTAAATCGAAAACATGAAGGTTAAATTTTCTTGATTTTGTTCCTTTTCAATATTGCGGAGTTGCATCGATGTGTGGCGTAATGCTTTTTACCCTTGAATCCCATGTTTTTTCTTTGGGCGTGTTTTGAGAAAGGGGGGGGGGGGGGGGGTTACTCCCAAAGTATGTGCCAATCAACGGTGCTGAATGTATTGCTGGTACTTCCTCCAGGAAAAATTAAATGATGGTTTTGTAGAGATGCTTAAATATTACACTAGAATATAAAGTATACCTGGATGATCCCCTGATGGTTCAGTTCCCTTTAACTCTGTTAATAAGCGAAAAAACACAAAAAACAAAAACATATTCTCAACACGTAAACTAGCACAGCTAGGTGATCTATCGGTCAAATTTGGTCCATTATGTGACACCAGATGTGCTGCTCCGTTGAGGAACATGCATGGATGGATTTGTTTATTTATCTGTTTCCGATTTTTCTAGGGCAGTGCGCTGTCTGACAGGGAAGCAATCCTCAACGAGTCTGCCTGGGACCGATGCAAACGCTCCAAGATTGTTCTGTTGACAGGAGACCTCAAGAAAAAGATCACAGGTAAAATAGCTAAATAAGTACATGCATATTTGAAAAAAAAAATTGAATTGATGGAGGTTTCCAGGGTGGAATGATGCGAATAAATCTTTTCTCTGTCTGAAAACCTACCCCCACCCCCCCAGCAATATTGTCCTCTGCTGAGTGTAGCCCCACGATTGCATGTTGAAAAAACATAATAGAACTTGCATTGAATGAAAGAACTTCCAGGTGGTGTTCTTTTTTTTTTCCAGACGGATTCCGAATATATTTGACCTCACCTGATGTTGTTTTGTTTGTTTGTTTTTTTCGAAAGGGAAAAAGAAGTTTGAGTCAGCGTTTGACGTGATCACGGTTGGCTGCCACAATGTTCATTTCGCTTGGGAAAAATGGGAATTGAAACGTGTGGCGAAGAAGAACTGCGTTTGTCTGATCGAATCGGCGAAATATTTATTGCACCTGAAAGAAGAGCAGGTAGGAAAAATAATGAAAAAATAAGGGAAGAAAATGGAGTAATTTTCCATTGAGAATTCCATAACACAAAGTGAAGCGGGCCCGTATCACTTATTTTGTGCACAGCGGATGGGCTACAAAAAAATATATATATATATATATACATTTTTCAGCAATATGGAAATAATCAATCATATGGCCGTTCATTCCAGAGGCGAAATTGTCGTACCGATACTGTTGCTTTTTCCTGCAAGGTGGAAGCTTTTACCAGCAAAGTGAGCGATTCCACCGACGGTTTCGAGCGGCTACCCGATAAATTCAAAGGAGTTTTGGATGGTGCCCTGGATGCACACTTACCATTCCTGGCGACATCTTGATTTCTCAACAAAAAAAAAGAGCAAAAAAAAATGAAACGAACAGGAAAGATAAGATAGAAAGAAAAAAAGACGGGTCAGAGGGTGGGGTGTAAATTGAGCTTTTCAAGAAGATTGATCTAATTTTGCTGTTTTCTTGGGGGTCTAATTTGCATTGTCCGTGCCAATGCAAACGTTACAGAACTCTGGTGTGAGTTCATCTGTTTGTTTGTTATCCTTCCTTCCTCTAGTACTGTAGCTGCTTCTGGACCCCCCCCCCCCTAAAATTCTACAATTCTTTCCCCAACCACAAATCTTTTTAAATTGGCCTCTGCTCATGATCGAGCGAAATCCGACAACGATTGCCTGTCGTACAGTATGATTGACGACGCACAAACGTCGGGCGCTTTTTGGGGGTGGCTTTCAAGAATGGGGTTAGTTTTGCCATTTTCTTGGCGGAAGCCCCAAACTTGAACGCCGCCGGTTGGGTTATTTTCTCGGCGATGCGAATTCTTGCGGTGCGAGGTGGAGGTGCCCAATCCGTGAATTCCGTCCCAAATCTCGCAGCGAAGCCTAAACGGAGCGATAATCGATCGCATCTGCCCAAGTGGGTTTTGTCTTTTTTCGCTTTTCTTTCCTCCTCCATGGAACAAAAAAAAGAAAAAAAAAAGAGTAAATTCTGTTTTTCAAGTTTTCTGGGTTTTTTTCTGGTGTTAGCAAATCTTGCTGTCGCAGTTTCTGGAATCGAAGTCCACGCGAAAATGTATGCTGAAAAAACCCCTCCCCCTTGCTACACTCACACACACACTCATAAAATTAAGGGGCAGTTCTTGCGTTTCAGTTGAAAACAACCCCTGTGTTTTCTTCGCCTTTTTTTCACTTTTCACTTCGTTTGCTTTCTCTCCCTTTTCCCCCCACCATTTCCTTTTCTCGAGTTAAAAAACGAATATGGACCATACCCCATCGGAGGCTCGAACGTCTGTAGGATCGTTAAGGTAGTCTTTGAATTACTGTCGACTGGGCCGTGGTTTTCTTCCCCACCTCCGCGTCGCGCTCCCACCCGATCCATTGGTTTTCCCCTTTCTGGCATCGAGCGGTTAGCTCGTCACTAAAAATAGAAAAGTGTAACTAGTGTTTTTTTCCCCTTTCCTTCTTTTCTGGACACTTGTCGTCGCCACCCCTCAATCAGAAAGAGAAAGCAAAACTCTTTTAGTTGTTTCCTTCTGTTATGTTTTTTTTTTTGCCATCGACGGCTTTTGGGGACCCTCCGACGACAATTTATATTTCGACCCCATTCTTTGCTTTCAGGGAGAGTCAGGCCAGAGAGTCGCACCCGAAAGAGTCTCAGGCCAGGAATAACGGCGAGAGCGTCGATCTGGAGGAAGAGTCGGAGCGGTTCAAGAGCTTATTCCGAATGAGCTCTTTCGCGCCACTGGAACACAATTCCCGGTCCCGAGCCGACAAACGGGCGTCCGATGGGAATGGACAACCTTCGTGGCAACTGGGGCATAAACGTCAAGCTTTGAGAGATCCTCTTGTCTGGATTGACTTAGAAATGACTGGTGAGGAGCTTTGGTTTTTGTATTTTTTTTAAGCTTTATTATTATTATTCTTTCCTTTCCTTTCTTTCAAAGAAATTATTTCCTCGAAATTAGTTTGGTGTTGCGATTCTCTTCAAAACCGTATTTGATTCGGGAAACCTCGAAAACAATTCTACCTCGTCGCTGTTTTTTATATTTATTTTTTATTTCGAGGGGGTTCAGATTGAATTGTGGAGGTGAGTTTCAATGTTCACTCAAAATTTTCTGAGTTATTGCATTCCTGTTCATTTTTCAAATACATGTGAATCTAGACCCTTGTTTAATTTTATAGCTCTTTACAATTCATTTTGTAGAAAAAACAGAAAAAAAAGAAAAGAAAAATATCTCTGAAAACCATGACGATAAGGCAACAATGTCCAAATATTTTAATCCAGACAAGAAAAATTAGAGACTGCATGGATTGATGAGTGCGGTTTTCTTCGGTGGTCTGCAAAACATTCCCATTATTATTGTTCCATTATTTTTTTTCCCCTCTGACCTAATTTATTTCTATTTTTTTTTGTTTTCTGTACTCATTTTTTGCAGGGCTGAATTTGAGTAAAGACACTATAATAGAAATTGCTTGTATTGTGTCGAATGGGACACTTGATCGGCAAATCGAGGTACAGAACAAAAAAGAATTGCCAATGAAATTAAATAGGAAGAGGTGGAGGTGGCTGAATAGTTGCAAGTCTAGAAATATACAATAGAATATAGGAGTTTTCGTTTCTTTTTGTTTTTAACCACAAGAAAATAATATCGTTCGATCGCAATTCACAGAACCCTGCGGTTAGCCTTCAGGAAAAAAATAAAAAAAATAAAAAAAATAAGAACTGTAGATAACCGTGTGGTTAGACTTCAATAAGAAATTAGAAATTTTAGAAATAAAACACATGTACATACACAGGCATCATATCAAATTAATTTTCAAAATTCAAAATTCACGTCTCCAGAAAATTCCTGACCAAAGCAACAGCAAATTCTTAAAACCAAAAGTTCTTTGTACAATGATTCTCATTATGGTACCTTTGCTTTTTTTTTTCTTGATTTTGTGCCAGTGCTTTTGTGCGAGCGAGTGTGTGTTGAGTGGATTTTGCAGTCCATGCTCTCCCAGACCCTAATTTTTCACATGGTTTTGTTTGGCTCTTTTCCACGTCAGAAGCAATTTCTTTCTTTTTTTTTCCGTAACTTGACCCCAGGCACCCCCCCCCCTCCTAAAAAAGAAAAGAGGAAAAAAAGGAGAGAAAAATTCTTGAAGTTGACTGTGTGGTGATGCAGGGGCCATCCATTGCGATAAAGCACCCCGACGTGGTTTTTGATAATATGTCTGAGTGGTGCGTCAAACACCATGGGAAGAGTGGGCTCACTCAAAGATGTAAGCAGAGCAAAACCAGCATGTCAGGAGCTGAGAAACAGGTAAAAAAAATATATATATATATATAATTCCTCTGGGAGAAAAATATGTACCGGGAAAAAAACAAATCAACTGTTGGAAGTCGAAGAATTTCCCCTCAAGCCAAGAAAGACCCCTCCTCTCTAACAATACTGGATCGACTTCCCTGTGGCCGGCCGCATCTGAATGCTCGATGTTATTTCATTGTTTGGGTTTTTTTTACCCCTGAAAACACGATCTTTTGTTTGGCAAAATGCTTGATTTTTTTTTATTTTTGGCAAAATGCTGATTAACTTGCATGCATTGCAGGTTCTCGACTTCATTCGGCAACACGTGGAACCTAACTCCGCCCAATTAGCTGGAAATTCGGTCCATGTCGATAAAGCTTTTTTGCGAAAGTACATGCCCACCCTCCACGATTATCTCCATTTCCGAATTTTGGACGTTTCCACTCTGCACGAAATCGCCAGGCGCTGGTTTCCCAAAGAATGGCGAAAAGTCCCCAGGAGAAAAAACGCCCACACCGCTATGTCAGACATCCAGGAGAGCGTGGAGGAACTGAAGTATTTTCGGCATGCCCTTTTCAAGAAAGTGTGACGTTTTCCCGGTCGTTTCTTTTCTCTCTCGCTGGTGGGGGGGCCTTGGGGGGGAAAGGAAACAAAAAGAGTGAGGTGATCGCAATGGTGGCAGGAGAATGAGATTGATTTGCTTCGAATTCAATAAGGGTTTGTATGTAAGTATCGAGAGCGTGTGTGTGTGTGTGAAAAGAATTGAGCGATGCTTTTTCTGCAAAAACATGTACAAGGGAAAAAAAATGAGGCTTGGGTGGGAGGGAAAAGAAGATACAAAGAGCCTTCATTGTTTTCGAACACTAGAATAAGGCAGAAAAGAAAAAGAGAGGGGGGGGGGGGGGGGTTGGAGGGGAAAAACATTGGTTATATGTAAAAAGAAAAACAAGTTTTTGTACATACTTTCAGTTCCACAGACCTCATTGTCGATACAGAGGGCTCATAACGTCTAGTTTTCTGGCTTTTTTTATCCACCTCCATTCTCCCAAGTTCTTCTCGGATTTTCTAAATTGTGAAATGAAGTCACTCTTTCAACGTTTTTGTTTTTTTTGTTTTTTTTGTAGGGGCAATGGTGCCTTCTTTCACTGAAGAAACTGCTCTGCAAGCGATTGCATTGCGTTCTCTGTCAGACTCCAGGGGAAACGGGGTTATAATGCAATGCTAGGGCTCACCATTTCCAGCAAGGGTACAATATAGCTTAATATATAAGAGTTTTCTTCTGAAAAAAAAATTAAGGGAAAGAAAGTGCTGAACACTCGCCGTTTCGATCGAATGATAGCCGGGTCAGAAACTACGGGTGAATTTTGAAACAAGAAACACATTTTTAATTCTTGGGGAGTTTCACTGGAGGGGAGGGGTTGTTGGAGGAGGGTTTGGGGGGCAGGGGATTTCTTGTTGGGAGGTTATGTAATGTGCAAAGTGCGTTCGGACTGCTCATCTCATCCTCACTCGTGAAAAGCAAAAAAGACTTCATTGTCATGGACCCTAGCTAGGACCCTGTAGGACCTCATCTGTGCCCTATCTTTCTTGGTGGGAGGGAAAATGCAGAAAACAATAAGGCCATGTGCAGGTAAAATTAAACAAATAAACGGGGACCACCGTTGCTCATGTTCTTTTGAACTGTAGCAGCATTTCTGCTTCTTCTGTGTGTTAAAAGCAAGAATGTGTGGAGTGGGACCAATACATCTAGTCATTTATACCTGTAGCTAAGATTGCAGGTCATCTGCTGTTAAAAACTGCATTATCAGTTGAATTGGAAGGAACTGTGCAGTTGGAAAGGGATGAATCGATCAAACAAGCGGAACAAGGTCAAGGAAGTCACGTATTTGGACAATCCTGTTGTATATGCCATGGCATGTTAACATGGCATGTTTCAAGACGCATACAATATATATTCGTATCTACGAATATGAGTGTGGTGTCAGAGGTGATCACCACCCAACGTGCAAAATCTATGGCTTGGTGCCCAACGGCTGCAAAAACGTGAAAATATGTTTAGGATTTCTAATAAAGAGAAGAGAAATCCTGAAAGTGGGTGCCTCATTGTAACCCTCAGAAAAAACAGAGCCATCGACCTCCGACATACATCCAAATCTCTCAGCAAGGGCGAGAAAAAACGTGCAAATTTACATGTACCACCATCATATCTTGCACAAAGTGGAACAATGTTAATTTGCAACACCAAGTCCTGTTCAATTTGTATTCTGACATGTAAAAAGTACCGACCCCTGTTCCAACCAAGTCCCTTCAACTACAGCAACCGTCAAATACAGCAACCAAGAGTTCTAATTAGGACTCTTGGTTGCAGTTATAAGTGTACAAACTTCACAGGAGCTACCCAACTGAATTACTTCTTTCCACAGCCCAAAGAAGATGACTGCAAGCCAAAAAGAAACTTCTAAGAAAGTAGCTTCCCGTTTCTGACAACATAATCTACATGTGTGTTTATAAATGATGTGAAACCAAATCTAGAAAACAGCCTCTAATCCATAAAAGCAGCCGGACACAAAAAAAAAGAGATGATGGGTTTCATCCTCAATAAAACCCCACGAACAAACAAACAAACAAACAACAAGAACAACAAGAACACGAGCAATCCTCCACATCGCCACAATTAAACCCACCATAAATTTATGATTTAAATCATAAACATAAACATAAATCATGGAGCCGAACTAGAAACCGAGTGTGAAAACTCTCAAGCGATGTTGGAAAACTTTGTGTCAAGCGAACAATTAAACCCAAGATATCCATCGCGATGGCAGCAGTATGGCCAGCCACGGGACTCGTAGAACCATTTTTACTTCCAAGGTTGTGGAGTAAAGCAGGACAAGGTTTCAGTAGAGGCGAGCGAGGAGTCGTAGCCGTCGAGAGACGGACCACTGACTCGAGCGAAAGAGCAACAGAAGGACTCTCTGAGGCTGAGCAGGCTCGTGGCCCACCTCCAATCGCATGGGTTTCTAATGCGGTCAATCGGGTAGTTACCAACAACGTTCGGCGGTTAGCGTTGTGTTGGCATCGATATCGATGGCCTGCCTGTCTCGTCCAAAACACTCCAAACTGCTGTGTCGTTGACTGCTATCCAATCTCCGTCGCGTATGAACGCGCGCGTTTTATTAGGGTGTGGCGGCCAGGTGCAAGGTACGCTTGATTGTTCGATGCTCTTTCCTTCACAATTTGCTGCATCTGGTAGTGGTGGGCTGCCGACGCCCCCCAACGCCGAATTCCTTATTTCAGGTATCGTTTCTACGATTTTTTTGAGAGCAACGTCTTGCGCCACGACTTCGCTACTTTTTGCATGTGTTGTGCGCTCGACCTTCTTATTTGGGTGTGGCCTGACTCAGGAGGGCTTCCCATCCTTCTCAAATGGATATCATTTGGGCGATGGTCACGGCATACGAAGAATTCTGAAAGAATCGAGAAAACTCTCAACGGGTGGGGCTCCATCCCACCAAGACCTGTCTCGCTGCGTGTGCGTTTTTTCAACCAAGCCCTTATAAAGTCGCACTCGCCCTGCTCGCACGGAGTCGAGGCCGATGGTGTTCCGGCACTGCAGACGTCTCGGTGAAGTGGAGTTCAGGGCTGTAGTCTCAGCTCGGCTGAGTTTGGGCAGGGAATTTCAGTATGTCGCGACGAGGCGGTCTTGACCAGGTGTGTGCGTGTTTTTCTCTCTCAGGTCGCGCCGCCGCCATCGACATCATTCAAATCGCTTCGATTGTTTTGGAGTGCTTCGCCATCCAAATCTTCATGGGGGATAACTGTTGATTTCATGATGGTGATGGAGGTGTGGTGACAGTTACAGAGACAGTATAAATGCCGTGCAATTATCCTTGTAACAACCTTCTTCTGTGGAACATCGAGTTGTCATTGTTTAGCGTGGGGAGCAACAGAGGTTCCCACAAACATTTACACATCTGGACAAATGCGATCCCTGATACATGCTAATTTTGTTCGGACAGGGCGAAAGTTCATGGTCGAGGTCTTGCACCTCCCTTCTCCTTTTACATCAATCATGACAGCTACAATTTTCCTTTTTTTTTTCTTTTCCATTTTTCCTTCCTCTTAAGTTCGTTAAGTTTCTCAAAAACACCCAAGCCTTCCCCCAAAGTGTTCTACATCAAGTACACAAAAACACACACACACACGATCGTATCCTCTTGCAAGCTAAAACTGGAACACACCAGAATCAGTTTTTTTTTTTTCTGGTTTATTCTTGCGACTCTCAAGGACAGAAAAGAAAAAAAAAATAAACCTAACAGACAAAGCAATCACCCTGGCACAAATAACGAATAAAACACAAACACATGCAGTGGTAGTCAATATCCTCTCATCCAGCTGCAAAACGCCTTGCTAGATGGCAAATAAAAAACGCCCTCCAAATATCTCCCCTGCCCCTACCCCTCCACCCTCCCCCAGCTATTTCCAAATTAAGAATAGTAAAGCAAAACTGAGGGGGGGGGGAAACCACCCGAGGAACTTTTCCATATCAGGTCGAGAAAGCCGGTAGGTGGAAACAGTACCAGCACCTTCATTGATTTTTTTGATACCAAAACAATTAGCTAACAATTAACAATCCCCTCCCCCCCTTTTGGGGTCCAGAGAAGAAGCACAAGATCACCCTTTTCCCCCAGATCAGCTCCACCTCCCCCCCCCCCGCCTCAGTAAGAAAAGTCAAGTTGTTCCATCGGAGATCTCTACGATTTAGAAATGGTGACAGTCACCTCCTACTCATGGTTTTCTCAGCAACATCTCCAGCAAACTCGGGAAGGAAGAAAAAGCCCAGCAAAAAACAGACACACCGAATTGATACACTTGTCTATCTTCCCATTTGTTCCCCTCCTCAACATTCTTTCCACAAAAAAGCCTCAACAATAATTCTTGTTTTGAAACAAGAAAGGAAACCATCACCATACAAACCAACCGAGGGCCCCCCCTCCAGCAGAACACAAATATTCAATATCTCCCCTAGCACAAAGTACAAAACCGCTAAGAAAAGAAAAAAAAAAGGTCCAGTCATCGACTGCTCAAAAACGCTTGATTCAAAACTCTCTGCCTTAGGTTTTTTTCCTCCCAAACCACAACCCATCGATTCGAGATATCAAATCATCCACTTGCTCAGCACCCTGTTCGTTTTCTTCCTCATCCTCACTCAAAGCCTCCCAACAAACAACCTCCTCTTCGATTTCCACGCAGCAGGCAGTCCCTTGGTCGACCTCCGGCACCGAAACTTCGCTCGGATCTTTCTGAACCAGAGGGATTTCCTCCCCGACCAAGTAAACAAAGTTCACGTCGATGTTCGGGCCTCCCCGCATCCAAGTCTGCTCCATCCAGTTTTCGCAAGAGATCAGGACGGCACACGCCAGATTCCCTACGACTGGTTTCCGCAGGGTCAATTGCATGTGTTCTTTCCCCAGCATGAATCGATGTGTGGCGTTGATCGGGATGACCGCCTCCAGCCAGAGCCGAGTGTCAGTCTCACCGCCCAGGGGAACCCCCCCCTCGGGCCCTTCCCCCTGAGGATCAGCACTCGTGGCTTCGTCGTTCGGCTCGGACGTATCCGGAAACTCACAATCATTGTCAAATTTCCCAAATTCCCCTGTAAATTCAACAAAAAAAAGAGAAGAAAAAACAATCAAAAACGGGCTCAACTGCCAACTCCCCCCCTCTCTCTCTCTCCCCAGATTTGACAACAACAATCCCCAGCCGACCATGCTGGGGGGACTACATTCGTACTGTGCCACTGCAAGCCCTACTTTTGAAATGTTCAAATCTCTCCCTGCGCCCCTCCAAGCTCTCGTCCTTGGTCAAAAAGCGAAACCACACCACGGGATGCAAGCTCCCCTTCCACCCCATTCCCCTGCCCCCGAACTCCACCCATTCCCCCATCCTGTTGCACCCCACCACCCTCGGAGGGGGCACCTCCTTCTTTTGACAGGATTCCAGGATCGCATCCAAGTCTTTGAAACTGCTGAGATGTTCTGCGAGCTCGGACCCGGCGTCCGAATAGAGCTGTTTCGCCACCTCTTCCTCAGAGGCGTTGGTTTGATCGAAATCAATGGTCCCGATGAGGACGGCTCCGCACGAAACGGGGCAAGAAATATCGCCCATCCTGCCGATGATTATTTCTCGGGTCACCACGAGGTGGGGGTCGCTCTTGTCTTCCTCGGAAACCGATCGGAGCTCCTGGGGGAAAAAAAATTACAGACCATTGTTCCACTGTTAACAGGACACCATCCGCTTGTCTTTCTTTTGTATTTTTTTTTGGGGGGGGGGGGGAAAGGGGGGGAAGGGAGCTGGGGAAGATTCAGTTTCTTAAGGAAAAGAGTGGTGTTTTTTTTGGAAACTTTAGCAATTTGTAGTCATTGCCTCTTCCCCACCACCTATCAGCCAACAGAACATTTTCTGTATTGAAACGCCTTCCTTCAACTCCATTGTGTTAAGTATTGCGAAAAAAAACACCACCACCAAAACATGTCACAAAATTCAATCCAAAAACTTAACCAAGAAGAAATTATTTTCCTATCGTCGCACTAGTTCCCTCTTTCCCCCTCTTAAACAAAAAATAAATAAAAAATTGCATCAAAAAAAAAAAAAAAGCTACCCCCCCCCCCTCCTGAATCCCTCACCTTCAACATCGTCTCATCATACATAACTTCCCTTTTGTTTTCCCCAATCATGTGACGGATGGCATATTCCACCGAGGTGTCGCCCGGTTTGTGGGCGCCCAAGCATCGAACATCCCTCTCCTTCAGAATATCGCTGCAATAAGTGAGACTCGGCCTCCGTGCAAACATATTATCCACCCAAAACATCGTTCGACCCTCCTGCACCCCACCGTCTGTCATCAACCCCCGAAACGGCAATAGCTTGTTGTGGGATCGACCCATCAACCTCCTGCCAAAACCCCCCCCCAAAAAAAAAGTGAAACAGCAATAAAAAACAACAGTTGAAAAAAGTATTGTTGTTTTAAAAAAAACTGTAAAAAATCAGAAATGTCAAAGTGAAATGATGATATTTGCAGGAAAAAAGGATGCAGCATTCTGTGGTTTAAATTTTTTCGATCATCCTGTATTCAGAAAAAAAAAAACTGATGGCTTCAGGAAATTAATTTCAAAAACCATTCATTTTTTCATCTATGACCATTGCCAAGAACCCAGACAAAAAAAAAAAAAAACACTGAGAAAAACACCCAATTATTGAGTTATCAAACCATCGAGGCGCACAGTTTCCCAACACGGCCAACCCCACACATACCCGTGCAGATTGCTGAGGAATCTGTAATCGTTCGACAAAGGTTGCGGAAGATTCAGGCCGTACTGCTCCTCGAGCTCTCGCCTCCACAGCGACGGCATTCGCCCCACGGACAACGCCCATCGAGAAACCCCCTGAAAGCTCAAAATATCGGCTCCGTCGCATTTCTGCAGAATTTCCAACACGCAAAAATCCGGGAGGGCTTCGAATCCGGTAAGTTCGCCGTCCGACGCGCCTCCACCCATCGCGAGCCTGTGAGCGAATCAATATTTCAGCGCTTCCCTGCGTCGAACAAAGTCTTTTTTTTTTCTATTTCCCTCACACTTCTTTCAGGGGATGGTATAGGGGCTTCTTTGGTGGTTCCAGTACACCAGCGCTCGCATCCACGACGTCCTCGTCAAATCTGATGCATTTTCGCGAAAGATTCCCTCTACACAAAATATCTCACTCTTTTCTCACACGTCACCAGCGAATGACTCATACTCCTCCACCCCCAGATCCATGCGGCTACAGCACGTGCTGCGGGGAAAAAAAAAACAGAGAGAGGGTTAAAAAAAACAACGGGGGGAAAGGGAAGGAACCGAAGGGGTAAAGCCAACGGTCGATAATTTTCAACGGGGGGGGGGCAGAAAATTGCACCAGCGCCCCCACAGACCTCTTTTTTTTTCCGTGCACTTTTCTCACTGGGGGACCAAAAGCTGGAATGCAATGGCGACCCAATATGGCAAACTAAATTAAACTCATTTCCAAGCTATCGTTTGAGGTGGCACTTTGAGCGTTGACACGCGACAGCACGATCAGCCAGCCAGCGATGAATTCTTGAGACAGCATGGGGGTTGAAGAAATACCCCCGGTACGGAGCAAGGCGAGAAAGACAGTGTTGGTTCACTTGCTCGTGGATTACTTTGCGTTGTCTTTGGCAGTTCCACAACGACTGCTTATCAATGAGCACCCCCAACACCTAATTTTCACTCACACAACACGATCGGCTACGATCGTATCCAACGAACGATTACCAATGCAAAAGACGGTCACTTCGAAAGTCTCGTAAACATTGCAGTTTTGGGAAAGGAATGCCAGCCCCCTCTGTGACGGAGCTAGAAAGAACATGGCAGATGTACTGCCACCAGATGTAATGATTATTCCGATGATAATTCGGAAGAATGGAATTGCCAACTCACACTGATAAACAGTCGTATTTTACGCTGCTCTATGTGAGACCTGGTGGTTCGTACGTCGGGTTCAATTCCTGACGAGGTCGATGACGTAGGAAAAGTTGTATACTGATACGCTGGAAGATATCGAATAGCTGGCACGCCAACCCATGGCTAGCGCAGAGTACTAGGAGTCTTACTGCCGGCACTGTCGTTTTATGACATCCGAGGTATGACTTCTACGAAACGTGCGGCTGGGAACACAAGGAGCCAGCGAAAACACTATGGATTCCAGCGAAACGGATACAACTCCCTACGAAAAACGATCTCTTAGGCGATACGCACGACTGGCAGTCGGGTCGCTAGTCGACCCCTGTCGTGACGCCGAACTCGCGGCCAGCACACATGCGCTAGCGCTAGAACCAGCCGCGAGTATAAATATCCCACAGAATTCTGGTTAAGGACAGACAGAACTCGGTGAATACCTCGTTTACTTCTTACTTCGGACATCTATCTATAGGAGGACTCTCTTATCGAGACGGACTTAAGGAAAGCTTCGCGACTTACCTTAAACGGGAATCCCGATCGGACGAGGTACTTCTGGCCAAAGATAGCATCATCCAAGGTTTTCTGAAGTACGCTTTTGAAATGGGATACACCATCCCTTCTCTTTCTGTAAAAATATTCTCTTGCTATTATTTCTTGTGTCTCTGAGTGTCTTTATTCAAAATAAGGTTGTTGCTGATCAAACTTTGATTCGAGAGGAAATAGGAGTGGAGTCAGAATAGTAAGAGAAGGTGCTGCCCTTCTCTTAGGAGGTTTTTCTCCACTCAGAGGAGCCGACCTCTCCTCTGAGTGTCCCCTTTCGTTTTTGGTGTTTGCGTTTTGTGTTCCTCTCTTCTCCAGTTCAGTTTCCAGAGTCCCCTTAGGCCATGGTCTCTTAGCGACTATCCTCCAGGGGACTCCACTTTCTGTCTCACTCTCGGGAGCAAGGCCCTCTTAGCGGGTGTCTCCGTCGACTTTGACTCGTGTTGCGTTCAGATGCCTGGTCTTAGGCTTTTCGTTGTAATGGGGAATCGAGACTGTGACTCTCGGATGGTGATGATTGTTAGCGCGACTGGTCTTAGCCGACTTCTTAGGTGACGATAGTTTCAGTGCGTCGCAGTTTAGATACCAAGTTTTTGGATAAGACATTCAACGTCGGCGTAGTCCGACTCAGTTGCCGTAGACAGACTCTGCGGTAATTCAGTGCGACTCTATCTTCAGTCGCTGAGCGAATGAAGAATTAGTAGTTGTGCCGAATGCGTTTTCTGGTTTCGGAGCGTGACGAGCTTCGGACCTGTTAGGAATATGGGCCCACTAACGAAAACAACACAAGTCCTGTGCAACACGGTTTATTCTGGGGATCACCTCTCGAAAACGAGAAAGCGCTCCAGAAAATTAACACAAGTGTAACACCCTGTAGGAACTATGGTTGGAATCAACTCTGCCGACAAATACCGTGCCCCCAAGCTCGAAAAGTTTGACGGGAAGAAACCCCCAGCCGCCGAATGGTTTAAAACCGTGGAGGCTACGGCCACGGCGCAAAACTGGCCATCTCGCTCAAAAGTCAGTCGGGCTAAAGCCAATTTCACGCACGGAGCGGCTCGATGGGCGACGGCTCTCCCAGAAGATATGAGCTGGGAGAACTTCAGGAAAAAGTTCATGAAGAGGTGGCTGGGAGCTACGGACGATCTGATGAGTGAGCTAACTCGGCGTCGTCAACGGCCGACGGAAACGGTGGAGGATTTCGCAGACGCCCTTCGAGGCTTAGCAGAAGATATTACAGACATACAGACTGCGACACGCACCGACGGCGCTACTCCGATTACGCTGAACGACGAGTTTCTTCGTCATATCTTCCAGGTTGGAATACCTTCGAAAATTAGGGATGCTATAGCCCCTCTCCAACACCAGAACTTCGATGAGGTGGTGAATGCTGCAAAGGCAGTGGAAGGGTTAGGTATGAATAAGAAAAGAGGAGCCCCAGACAGCACAGATTCTGATTCTGATACAGAAAAGAATACTGGACAGACTTCAGACTCAAAAGAAGACAAACTTTTGAGTAAAGTGATGAACAAAGTCCAGAAAGTATTAGATGGGCAGATCAGCAAAATCTATGCAGCTCTTCCAGCTCCAGAAGAGAGACTGCAGGAATGGAGGAAGAAAGTGAATGGGGGAGCTTCAGGGAACAGAGGTGGAGGGAGACAGACTTTTGGGGGCAGCAGGCCCAGGGGCTACTATAGTCCTTTATTGAATAGGGATTTGATGCTGGGGGATTGCTGGAATTGTGGAGTACCAGGACACAGATGGGGAAGGTGCCCTCAGAAAAAGGCGGGAGTGTCCTACAGCCTCCAGTACAGGGCAGGCAACACTCCTTTAGTTGTTCAGGAAAAAGATTCAAGGAACTTTAGAACTCAGGGCCCTCAAATGAACATGGTAGAAGGAAAGACTTCAGGAGGGGAAAACAAGTATAGGATGGGGAACAAACATGCTCTGACAGATGCTCAGGCCTTCCTGGACAAGACTGAGTTGCCAGTACCTCTAAAAACATTTATGTTTTACTCCCCTGAACTCAGGGAGGCTATTATGAGAGAGGCAGAGTTAATGACATCAGTGGATGCTGGGGTGACCCAACCCCTCCACTTTGAACCGGAAATCAGTGGCCAGGGGACTGAGAACAAAGAGGTGGGCATGTTGGAGGTTGACACCCTGCAAAGAGAGGATGCCTCCAGGAACACCCCTGCCAAGTGTGCCATCAGGATCAAAGGGGAGACATTAGAAGCAGTGGTGGACACTGGGGCTAGCCACAGTTGCATCTCAAAGGCGACTGTAGAAAAGCTTGACCTGGTGGGGCAGGTCTTACCCTCTGAATGGGTTTTTAGGACTGCCTCTGGGGAAATAGCCACCTCCCTTGGGTACCTCCCCAAGCTCTTTGTAAACATAGGAGGGACAGGCTCCTATAACTCTTTTATGGTTACAGACACAGACACCTGCTGTGTGCTGCTGGGGATAGACTTCTTAAAATCTATCAGGGCTATGATAATGCTGGGACCACAGCAAATATTTTATCATAAGGGAAATGGGAAGATGGGGGCTATCCCTCTCAAGACAGAGGAGAAACAAATCCTGGAGACAGAGGAAACAGTCCAGGCTGCAGTAGGGAAAAAGAGAAAAGGAGGGAAGCTGACCCAGGAGAAAAAGGTCAGGTTTGACACCACCCCTGAAACCATCCCAAAGGAAGCTCCACATAGCCCTTTGCCATCAGGATTTGGACAGAGGAGTGCCCCAGCCACAGGAGTATTGAAAAACAAGGGAGGAGAAGGACCTTCAAAGGATTTTCACTAAGGTCAGAGGTCAGGCCTGGTGACCTCAGGGGTGTGGCCACAGGGCTACACAAGTTTACTACTAGGGGAGTGCCTCCTCAGGAATCAGTGTTGGTGGCACAGGAGGAAAAGATATCTACTTTTGCTGACTTGAACATAGGAAAAAGTCTTTCCAGAGATGAAAGAAGGGCGGTGGAGAAGTTATGCAAGAGTAGGAGGGAGGCCTGGTCTCTAAGTGAATACGAGATAGGCTCCTTTAAAAATCATAGCTATGAAATAGAAACTGGCACAGCCAGGCCTGTAGCCAGGAGACAGTATAGAGTCAGTGAATTCCAGAAAGGGGAAATAGAAAGACAGTTAGAAGGGTTGCTGAAAGTAGGGGTAGTTAGACCCAGCCCAGGGTCACCCTGGTCTTCACCCACCCTCCTGGTTCCTAAGAAGGCTCCAGGGAAGTGGAGGTGGTGTGTAGACTTTAGGGATCTAAACAATTTAGTGGAGGCAGATCAGTACCCTCTGCCATTGATTGATGAGCTACTGGATGGGCTGGGAGGAAGAAAATATTATTCTAGTTTAGATTTGAAATCAGGGTACTGGCAGTTACCCCTAGCAGAGGAGGATAGGAAAAAAACAGCCTTCAGAACTTCCTCTGGGTTATATGAATGGGTTAGGTGTCCTCAGGGACTAAAAACAATGCCAGAGGCTTTCCAGAGAGTTATGGATTCTCTATTTGGTCATTTAGAAGGGGTCCAGGTTTATTTAGATGATATAGTGATTTTTAGTTACACCTTCCAGGAACACCTGGAAACTCTGGAAAAGGTGTTAGAAATTCTGGAGAAGGAGGGAGCCAAGCTATCCATAGAAAAGTGTTTTCTATTTCAGGAGGAAATAGAATACTTAGGACACCACATTACTAAAGCTGGCTTCAGCCCCCAAGAGGATAAGATGGCCTCTATAGCCAGACTAAAAACACCTACTACTGTCACTCAAGTTAGGTCTTTCCTAGGACTTACTGGATACTACAGAAGACATGCTCCAGACTATGCTAGGAGGGCAGGAGCTCTGACAGAACTCACTAAGGAAGGAGTACCCTTTCTTTGGACTTGGAGATGTGAATATTCATGGAGGCTGCTGAAAAAGATGCTTACAACAGCTCCAGTAGTGACTACTCTAAGGAGGGAAGGGGAGGTGTTCTTATGCACTGACTGGAGTCAGTATGCTATAGCAGGAGTATTAGGTCAGATTCAGGAGGGGCAGGAAAAGGTAATCGCCTACTTCTCTAAAAAGAATAGTGAAACAGAAGCTAGATATGCTCCTAGTCAAGGGGAGGCTATGGCAGTGATTAAGACTATTAGAAAATTTAGTTACTATTTGACAGGAAGGAAGTTTACTTTATTTACTGACTGTGGGGCTTTGATCTGGCTTATGGGTTCTAGACACTTATCCAACATGATGGCCAGATGGGTTTTAGAATTACAAGGGTTTGATTTCAAGGTAATCCATAAGCCTGGGAAGCACCATGTCAATGCAGATGCATTGTCCAGGCTTGTGATGAATAGAGAAAAGAAAAAGGAGGCTCAGGGTCGGCCTACAGTGTCTGATCGTTTACTTTTAGGAAAAACAGTGAAAATAGGGGAGTCTGGGAAGAAGTGAAAGTTTATTCTAGAGGAGGACTAGTAGGAGGCCATATTTCGTGAATTTTCTGGGATAGAGTTTATTAGGAGGCACAGGACTGGAATAGGAAAGATAGAAGTTAATCCAAGAGAACTCCAGGAGAGGAGGGAGTGCCTGGGATAAAACAAGTCGTGTTTAGACTTCTTAAAGCGAACGCAGTCTAGGAAAAAGTATACTGGAATAAGTTTGTCGAAAAACAACACAGAGTTCAGTAACACAGGAGTTCGAAAGTTAAGGGTTTAGAAAAACACTCGGAGAACAAGGAAGATATGGACGCAACACAGACTGCCGCTTTCGCCCACATTGTCGCTGTTCTGATAGCGTTGATCGTAGAGATGGAGGAGTTTGAAGAGGAACTTCGACAGCGTCTGCTCCAGGGGGAGTTTAGAATGAACCATACTGCTGAAAGAGAGACTAGAGTAAACGTCTCGAAGCTCGCTCAGTATACGGGCACGCTCATGACTTTGCGAGGCTTGCTGGAAGGATTCCGGGCGGGAGTTCTAACTGTGCCAGGCCCCCTTCGACCTACTCAACCGCAGATTACAGCGGCGCTGGCCCAGTCAATAGGAAATGCGCGAGAACAGGGCGGAGGAGGAGGAGTACCCCGCGACCTCCTCAACCTGCCGCGTTTCTACCCGGTGGCGCGAGTGGAGGCGAGGTTCGAGGAGAACGGGGATGGCGAGATGCAGGAGGTGCCTCCAGAGGGGCCGATAATGGTTTACTCCTCCGGGGAGGAGGAGAACGAGGGGGATGCAGGGGCACCAGGCCCCAGTAGTTAAGGTCGTGGGTTAGGAAGTTTGGGTGGTTAGCTTGGGAGTTTGGGTTAAGAAGTTGATGTCAGGGTTGGGGTTGAGAAGTGGGTCTGTAAGCAGGATTCTGCCTTTTCTCTAAAACAGTGATATAAGTCTCTTCAGAAATAGTTAAGACCCCTGGAACAGCTGAGTTCCACCCCTTAACTAACATCACTCTGAGTTTCTTTTCAATCCCTACTGAAAAGCAGGAAACCACTCTGCTCACAGCCAGTTAATCCCAAAGGTTCTAAAGTAAAGGTCTGCAGACTAGGGGTGGTCTCAGACAAAAGCTCAGATTCTCTAGAGATAAGGTATCCTGAAAAGGGAAACTCTAGGATTGAGGACTACAGTTTGGGTAAAACTGTACACACCTTGATTTATTATAAATCAATCCCTGTGAGGACCTCAGAACATATGTATTTAAAACGGTGTGGTGTTTGATCCAGCCTAGAAGTTGAGGTCACTTAAGAGGATAAGTGCTCTCTCCCAGAAACAGGACTAATAGTTCAGAACCCTGGGATTAAACAACTGATGTCTAAAGTGACTAAGATGATGACCTTCAAAGCTTACAGCTTACAGCCAGCTCACAAGCCAGCTGTTCCAGCTGTTTCAACCTGAAGGATTTTGTATTTAAGTAGAAACCCTTAATATCTAGAGGAAAGGGCAAACACTGCCTTATCTACCCAGGATAAGCAACTTAAAAGCAAAAAGATAGAAGCCAGGAGGCTCTAGAAGAAGAAGTTAGTAGTCTGGTAGTAAAGCTACAGATGAGGAAGTTTGATGTGTGGAAGGACTCCTGCACTCTTAGTCTTTTACAGAAAGACTTTGAGAAGTTTGCTGGATATTCCAGCCAGGAGAAAGCAGCTGCCAGGAAGAAAGAGATGAGATATCTCTGGGATCCGGAAACAGAGCAGCTATTCTTAAGAGACCCAGGAGGAGATAAAAAGAGAGAGGTGCCAGTGGAGGCTAAGAGACAGGAGCTAATTATGGAGGCACACATAGCAGTAGGACATGTGTCTGTGAAGGGAACTCTGGAGAAGCTCAGGGAGCACTACTTTTGGTATGGGATGGAAAAACAGACAAAAGAAACATTGGGGAAGTGTGAGACCTGCCAGGAGATCAGGCCAAAGTTTCTGATACAGCCTAGACTGCTCCAGACCCCAGCTGGCCTTCCGTTTTATCAGTGGGGGATGGATACATTTTCCATTAGGATGCCTGACACACAGGCTTTAGTGCATATTTTAGTAGTGGTGGACTATTTTACAAAATGGGCTGAGGCTGGAATAGTGGATGCAAAGAGTCCAATTTTTATAGCTCAGTTTCTATTCCAGAACATCATCTGTAGGTTTGGGGTTCCTAGATTCTTCCTATGTGATAATGGGACAGAGTTTAAGGGTTTAGTGTTAGATTTATGCAAGCAAGAGGGGATAGAGATTAAGAACACTAGTCCGAACCATCCTAGAACAAATGGGCTGGCGGAGAGATTAAATCAGACCCTGAAACAGGGAATAGTGGGTAGGCTAAAAGAAAAGCAGGCAGAAGAGACACCCACCACAGGTGCACTCTTATTTTCAGTAAAGGATTTACAGGGGGCTTTATTAGACAGTCTTAGAGACTATAATAGCAGAGTTAAAGAAACAACAGGGTACAGCCCTTTTGAATTAGTATATATTAGGAGACAGGTGAACAAAAGAGACTGGGCAGCCTATCAGTTAGGACAACGACTAGAGGAGTCTCAGAGAGATTTAGGAGAAGGATCCCAACCTCAGGGAGGAGGCTCTGGATCCCAGACTTTAGCTGAGAAAAGGGAAGAGGCAGTTTTATTAGATCCTGTGGTCCAGGAACTGCCAGTTTTGATCTCTGATAGGGAGTTAAAAGAGCTGAGTGAATTAAGAAAAAGGATGGAAGAAAGAGCTAAGGAATCAGTAGGAACAGCTCAGTATAGGCAGCAGAGGAACTATGGTGAAAAACTTAAAGAAAAGGAAAGGATAGAAACTCTTAAGATAGGGGACTCGGTTTTAGTCAGAATTAAGACTTCTAAGAAGCTAGTGGTTAAAGCTCAGGCAGGATTTCGAATAGAGGAAATAGATAGAACAGGAGTTAGAGTTAAGGTCTCTAGGGGTACTCGACAGAGTCGGTGGGTGGCTCTAGAGGATGTCGCTGTACCCGGAGGAGAGCCTAGTACTTAGGAGAGTACTTTAAGAGAAGTTTACGGAGAACCTTGGACCGAACTACTAGAGATATGCTCAAGGAGAGGGAGTAGCAGCGAATGAGACGGGCTTAAAGGGGAGTCTTCGGGAGGTCATGGTTTAAGTTCTAAAAGATATTTCGTTAACGACGAAAACTTAGAAGGAAAGAATGGCAGGAACTACGTCCACCCAGCAGTTGAACGAGTGCATGGCAGCCGAAGTGCTGCACCTTCGGACGGAGTTAGAAAAACAAAAGGGGGAGGTCACTAGGCGGCTCAAGCGGGCCTTCACGAACGAAACCGCATCTGGGAGGACTGCGAGGGATTTACTCAGGCGACAGAAAATCGTCCTGTTAAGTAATCTAGAAAGTTTGGGAAGGATAGAAGAGTTTCAAAGTCGCCTGCGGAAAGCTCAAGAGGAAGAGGAAATTCCGGAGAAGCGGCTGCAGGAGGTGGTTCGCGAGAGGTCTAGGACTTCTGGGTGGCGACGACAAGATTCCAATCAAAAACGACGACTGGAAGTCGTGGGTGACCTGCACGAGCAGGAGGTTAAGCGAGCGAGAGGGGAGGAGAGCGAGAGCGATGGGTTTGAAGTCACCGATAGTGAGAGCGAAGGAGAGAAGGGAGGTTGAGACATCGGCAGGAGAGCTCTGGAGGATGTAGAACTTTGATTGAGTGAGGGAGAATATTGGGAGACCCAACGCATAGATATGGAGTCAACTTGAGAGGACACAGAGAAGTGTTTTAAACCCCAAGCCTCGAGGCATCGAATTCTTTCGACGGAGAAAAAGAAAACCAACGGAGCGGGAGGTTTTGCTTTTTGTTTAAAAAAAAAAAAAAAAAAAAAAAAAAAAGAAAAGAAAATGGTTGAGTGGCGTCAAAGGGTGGAGGAAGCGATCGAGAGGATCGAGGCAGGGGCGGTGCAGTCAAGAGAGGGGGCAAAAGCGCTGGAGGATTTATTTAGGGGAGAAGAGTCGTTGGCGGAGGAATATACTCGAAACCAGTTGAAATGGCAGGAGGAGCGACAAAAGCTCATCCAGGAAAACTCCGCCCTTCGACAGGCTGCAAGTGAGGGAGATGCGGGCTCTTCGAGTTCTGCTGCTCAGGTGATACTCTTGCAGCATGAACGAGATCAGCTGCTCTTACGAGTGGTTGAACTGGAGGAGTCGCTCCAGGCGGCTCAAGCCAGTATTGCGACGGAGGACTTGGAAACTGTGAGGTTGCGACAGGAAGTCGTGGATCTGAAAGAGCAGCTGAAGCAGACGGATGCAGGAAAACAGAAGTTGGAGGATCGGAGAACCGCGGAGGGATTCAGTATCGATGAAAGCGATGACGATCACAACAGCGACGGGGATGGAGAAGAGCATGGAGGAAATAGAGGAGATGGGGATGACATCGATCATGGTGGAGACAGAGAAGGAGGAGGATCTGGCAGAGTGGGAAACAGTGGAGGTGTTGCTGGAGAGGAAAGGAACGAAGGAGTGGAGGACCAGGACAGGATTGATCCCACGGGAGGACGAGAGGGAGGTAGTCAGGGTGGCGGCGGAATCAGAGAGAGGGTGGATCGCAATGAGGGAGATGGAGGAACAGGTGCAAGGATCGAACAAGCACAGATCAAAGAGGAGGAGGACAATCCCGGCGGGGACTGGGTCGATGGGAACTGCTTTTTCTGCAGATCCCGAAATGCAGTGAAACCCATCGGCGGAGCATGTTCTCGGCACCAAGCCTGTCACAAGGTTGGTTGTCGGGATCGTGCCTGGTTGGCGGGGAGCTTGGAGCTGGACATGGATGAAGGGGGCATGGGGACCTTTCGCAGGATATACGCTCCCGAGGCATCGATCGCACCGCCGGCAAACTTCTCCGATCAGACATGTTCTCTATGTCGATTGATCGGAGGAGCAAACCATTTCCGCTCCATCTACCCGGCGACCTCTCGACCCCGTTTGGAACTCAATCGTGCCATGCATCGAGCTCGGAGTAATGTGCGAGCGGATCAGCTCCCGGGAGCGTGGGTTGATAATGAGCAGCAGAGCCATCCCGTGGAGACCCTACTGGATGAGAGATTGATCGAAATCCATGGGGCTACCAATCCTCCACTCTCCCGAAAGAGGACCGCTCGAAAAGGAGCAACATCAGCAGCTGCAGCATCCAGCAAACGACAAAGGGGACCCAGTGGCAGCTAGAGAGAGGGTAAATCTCTGGGAGAGTAGAAATTAAAAAAACAAAAAAAAAAAAAAAAAAAAAAAAAAATATTAGAAGAGGGGGATTCCCTTTATGAAAGGGTGTTACTACTGGGTTATCAAAGAGGTGTGGATTTTTCTGGTAGACAAAAAGGGGGAGACAAATCTTGTGGATTTTTCTGGTAGACAAAAAGGGGGAGACAAATCTTGTGGATTTTTCTGGTAGACAAAAAGGGAGAGACAAATCCTGTGGATTTTTCTGGTAGACAATAAGGGAGAGACAAATTCTGTGGATTTTCTGATAGAATAAGGGAGGACTTAGCAGTGTTGAATACACTTAATAGGGGGTTTGATGTGGGTGTTGAATACACTCAGTGGAGTTTTGATGTGGGTGCAAGAGGTGAAATGAACAGTATGGTTGAAAGGAAGAAAGACTGCATGAGATGCAGTGGGTTTTTGATTAGGTTTTGGGTACGCATAGAGTGATTTCTATGCGGGTGTAAGGGGGAGCGTCACAGCTGTGACGGAGCTAGAAAGAACATGGCAGATGTACTGCCACCAGATGTAATGATTATTCCGATGATAATTCGGAAGAATGGAATTGCCAACTCACACTGATAAACAGTCGTATTTTACGCTGCTCTATGTGAGACCTGGTGGTTCGTACGTCGGGTTCAATTCCTGACGAGGTCGATGACGTAGGAAAAGTTGTATACTGATACGCTGGAAGATATCGAATAGCTGGCACGCCAACCCATGGCTAGCGCAGAGTACTAGGAGTCTTACTGCCGGCACTGTCGTTTTATGACATCCGAGGTATGACTTCTACGAAACGTGCGGCTGGGAACACAAGGAGCCAGCGAAAACACTATGGATTCCAGCGAAACGGATACAACTCCCTACGAAAAACGATCTCTTAGGCGATACGCACGACTGGCAGTCGGGTCGCTAGTCGACCCCTGTCGTGACGCCGAACTCGCGGCCAGCACACATGCGCTAGCGCTAGAACCAGCCGCGAGTATAAATATCCCACAGAATTCTGGTTAAGGACAGACAGAACTCGGTGAATACCTCGTTTACTTCTTACTTCGGACATCTATCTATAGGAGGACTCTCTTATCGAGACGGACTTAAGGAAAGCTTCGCGACTTACCTTAAACGGGAATCCCGATCGGACGAGGTACTTCTGGCCAAAGATAGCATCATCCAAGGTTTTCTGAAGTACGCTTTTGAAATGGGATACACCATCCCTTCTCTTTCTGTAAAAATATTCTCTTGCTATTATTTCTTGTGTCTCTGAGTGTCTTTATTCAAAATAAGGTTGTTGCTGATCAAACTTTGATTCGAGAGGAAATAGGAGTGGAGTCAGAATAGTAAGAGAAGGTGCTGCCCTTCTCTTAGGAGGTTTTTCTCCACTCAGAGGAGCCGACCTCTCCTCTGAGTGTCCCCTTTCGTTTTTGGTGTTTGCGTTTTGTGTTCCTCTCTTCTCCAGTTCAGTTTCCAGAGTCCCCTTAGGCCATGGTCTCTTAGCGACTATCCTCCAGGGGACTCCACTTTCTGTCTCACTCTCGGGAGCAAGGCCCTCTTAGCGGGTGTCTCCGTCGACTTTGACTCGTGTTGCGTTCAGATGCCTGGTCTTAGGCTTTTCGTTGTAATGGGGAATCGAGACTGTGACTCTCGGATGGTGATGATTGTTAGCGCGACTGGTCTTAGCCGACTTCTTAGGTGACGATAGTTTCAGTGCGTCGCAGTTTAGATACCAAGTTTTTGGATAAGACATTCAACGTCGGCGTAGTCCGACTCAGTTGCCGTAGACAGACTCTGCGGTAATTCAGTGCGACTCTATCTTCAGTCGCTGAGCGAATGAAGAATTAGTAGTTGTGCCGAATGCGTTTTCGGAGCGTCACACCCTCGGCTTAACTGCTGTCTCGCCTACCTCGTCCAATCCATAACCTGAGCGATTCTCCCGAGCTTGCTCGCGGCTGGAAATTCTGTCGGGGGCGATTTGCATTCGATCGCTGTCGGGTGAAGAAGAAGAAGAGGGGGAAAGGCAATTGCCAGACACTCTTTGCTTTCAGGTCAGGAATTCTGTCGAACCTTTGCGTCGTGTTCTCGTCTTGGTTTTTGTGCTTTTTTGGCGATTCAATGGGGTGCCAGATTCACAAGCGGCATTGGTTGCCGCCGGCAGTCCCTTGATGTAAAGGGTTGACACGTTTTTCCTTCAATCCCGTCCTGCGTGTGAACACCACCACCACCACCTTGGAGAATGAATTATACATGCGATGCGGGTCATTTGCATTTGAAAAAACCTTTCCTGTGTTTAGCAACCTGCATCATCTTGATCTGTGGCGGTGGATGTTGTTTGTCCATTGTTTGAATCAGCAACATGTTTTTTTTTTCCACCAGTTATAGAATTACGGTCCAAATGCTTGAAGGGTTTGATCATTGCCTGACATTCGACCATTTGTTGTTTTTCGCATCTTCAGGGGAATCCGCCACTTCGAGCCAGAAGAATAAACCCCCGAAAAAAAAACCTGAAACCCAGCCATCCTATAGTTGCATGTACATTACCAGCGGCTGACTGTGGAGCGACGCTGCCAATCGGGTTTCCTGTTTTCTTTTTCGGGAGGGGGGGAAGTTTTGCTGGAGGCTCCCTTTTCCATCGAAAAAATCTTGCCACACACCGCCTCGTTTTCTCCAAATGCCCCCGATACAAGCGAACGCATTCGGACCTTACCTCCGATTCCTCAACTTCGCCCAGATCCACCCTGCCAGATCAACATGGACGGGGTCAGTTCTCTATGTAACCCACTCTTCTGTGGTTCGATCGGGGCCCCCTATTCTGATGTTCGTCGACAACAACACCAGGCAGTCTCTGACTGCTCGAATGTTGGACACCTACATGGAATGGAGTTTCTGGCGGTTCGATTTCAATTTTGAGCTGGGAATGTCGCCGAGGCCGATCATGTATTGGATCGAAGTGCCGCCCACCGAAAGGGCCCTCGTGGAAATGAAAAGCTGGAATTTTACGCTGCCCGGGGCCGATCAGAAATGGAGATGGGGGGCTTACTCTTGTTCGGGGTATTCGAGCGGCGTGGATAGGTCCAAGTGGGGTGGGGATGATCACCCAATGATTCAGGTGCTGTAAAATTTGGCACCCCCACAAGTGTTTTATTTACTTTTTATATTTTAGGGAACAAGTGTTTAATTTTTTAATTTTAATTTATTTTTGGGTGGGGAATTGGGGTGGAAAGTTGGAAAGTTGGATCTGGAATCAAAGGATTACAAAAAACATGGCACAAAAACGAAAGCAAAAAGGGTCGCTCAGGGAGAGGGGTTGGAATGGAAGCCAAAACAATGAACCATGTGTAAACGCTCCTTTTTTTTTGTTGTGTTAAATTTTTGTGGTGCAACATTGCTTGAAACGTAATGTGAATGTTGCAGGATTTGCTGAAGCAACACACGGAGAATCCGTTCCATGCGATCGTGGGTGGAGGAGATCAGCTCTATAACGACGCAGTTTTCAAAGAATCAGAGGAGCTAGGCAAATGGCTCGAGGTGCTTTCAGTTTTTCTATTTTTTGATTAAACACCACAACGATTTTGCTAATTGTTACTGGTAGCGTTTGTTTGTTGTTGTTGTTCTTTTTTTTTGTAGGAAAAGTTTGTGCTTTTTTTTGTTGGTTGTATTTTGTAGAAAAAAAAAGATTTTTTCTTTCTGTTTTTTGAAGGATGTTGGAATTGTTCAAAGAGGTTAAATTGCTTGATTGGATTTTGAGAACTGTGTTTCTTGTTAAAGGAAATGTCAAAAAGTATGTTTTATGCATCAACAATTCCCCCTTTTTCACTTTTGACCAGCAAGATTTTTTTTGCTGAACTCAACTCGTAGACATGCACTGCGGCTGGATGTACAGTGTGCTTTTTGGATGTTTTCCCTTTTAAAAAAAAAATCATGTTTAATGTATCTATTGTATATGTTATTAAAATATAATGTCGTTTCTTTTGGGGAGGGTGGCCTACACATCCAGAAAAAAAAATGGATGACCTTTTTCAAAAAAAATAAAAATTGTCGTTTAATGCATTCGAAGGTCCCCAAAATCAAAACACTTCAGTGCTTTGAGAAAATCAATTTAATTTACATCGACTGACTGTATTTTTTTTTCCATTTTTTTCCCAATCTAGATCAAGAATCGCCGTGCCCGACTGGCGGAGGTTTTCACCCCAAAGATGCAGCACGAAACAGAGTGGTTCTATTTCAGCAATTACTGCAACCGTTTCGCAGAGAAGGGATTCAGGGAAGCTCTAGCTTGCATTCCGAACGTCATGATTTGGGACGACCACGATATTTTCGATGGATGGGGGTCCTACCCGGACGATTTGCTGAACAGTCACGTCTTTCAGGGGATCTACCAGGTTGCCTGTCGCTTCTATTTGATGTTTCAGCAGCATGCCACTTCAGAAATGGTCATGTCGGGACAGACGGAGCTATTCGGCAGGTAAATAAATAACAACAGAAGGAAAAATTAAAAAAAAGGAAACGAAAAAACACACAGAAGGAATATGCGATTTACCTGTGTGAACGAATGAGTTTTTGATTTACAATAGGCAGGTTTTATATGAATATATTTGGATTTATTTTCTGTATTTAGTATGATTTGCTTTGTAACGAAACTCAGAAGGGGTCTGCTTGCAAATATTTGGGGTTTTTTATTGGTCATTTGTTCAAAATGTATGTTACGCTCTTTTGTTCGTATATTCTGTTGAGCATTTCCAGAACACAAATGCATTACATGGAGGCGGAAAATCCCGTGCGGACCGTCAACTGTGCGAAAAAGTGATTTAAGAGTCATTTAGTATTGATATTTTCATTTTTTCATTTTTTTGTGGGGGGGGGGCGGGGGCAAGGAAAGAATCAAAACAAAGACAAGCGATAGGAGATTCTGATAGTATATTTGATGGTTCGATCAAACATATCAATCTTTATCTTTAAATCTTTAATGGCTTTTTTCTTTTCTTCTTTCTGGGGATTTCAGGATGGTGTCAGGCAACCATGTCTCCTTCAACTTCATCAAGCAGTTCGGGCCGAACGTCAGTCTGATCGGAGTAGACATCAGGGCGGAGCGAACGAAAAAGCAAGTCGTGTCCAGAGAAACCTGGGAAATGATCTTCGCTCGAATACGTGAGTTACCACAGACCACCCAGCATGTGGTCCTGGTGTTGACCGTCCCGATTCTCTACCCCAAGGTCCCCTTGACCGAGGCAACCCTGGAGATGCTGTCGATGTTCAACAGAATAGATGCAGTGAACGAAATCCTGCAAAAAACAGGGCTGCTGTCCAGCATCATGGCGTTCGATGAGCCGGAGCTTCTGGACGATCTGATGGACCACTGGACGGCCGGACCGCACATGCAGGAGCGGACGTACGTGATCAACAGGTTGCAAGGAATCGTGGAGCTGAGGGGCTTTCGGGTGATGTTTCTGTCGGGGGATGTGCATGCGGCAGCCATCGGACAGTTTTATTCTGCACCCAAACGGGAGTTGGCCAGCGATCCGAAGTATATGCCGCAAATCATTTCCTCGGCCATCGTGAACGCTCCGCCCCCCAACATGATCATTAAGATGATGCACATGTTCAACATTGCAAAGGTCTCCGTAAACAGCTGCACGAAGGAAAAAATGGTCCGGACCTTCAAGGCCCGTTACAAAAACACCGACAAGGTGATGGGCAGACGGAACTACCTGATCGTCGAAGAATCTAGGAGGGACCAGGATGGTCTGCTGTGCACCCTGAGGTTGGAGGACCCCAACGTCTTGTGGGGACCGTGCGAGAATTTCGACATTCACATCCCTCCGCTGGTCGGATTCGTGAAGCACTTGGCGTACGACAGAATGAACTCGTTCCCTCCAGAGCGGTTCGGGTTCAATCGACCAAGCAATCATCAGTTCCCTTACGTGGATACATTGGAAACTGCAAACGCTCTGGGCATGATCGGGTTACCATCTCAGAGGAAAATGCAGAGGCCAGCTCCACAGTATCCAGCCCCTCCCTTTCCACAGATGGCCCCAACTGCACAGCACCCGTACCCTGCACAACAACCCCCTCCAGCTTTTCCCCTGCAAGGTGCGCCAGGGAGTGGGGTCCATTCGAGTTTCCAACCTGGACCGCAGTACCCCCCGCCACCCCCCCCTTTCCTTCCGAGTGGTCCTCGCCCCCCACCGGATTCACAGCCCTCTCCCCCGAACACCCCCCCCTCATCCTTCTACCCTGATATTCCGAAAGTGTAAGTGGGCTTCCTCGGAGGAATCCCATATCTTCATAGTGGGGATGCTTTCTTTCGATGTTTCGAAAACAGTCGAGCAGGCGAGGGGGACAAGGGCCTGGCCGAAAAAAGTTTCAATACGCTAGCACACCCTCAATGTGGTTCCAGTTTTGTTTTTTTTTTTTGTTGATTCGGTGGCTGATTGAATTTTTCCTGGGGCTCCTTGGTCACCTTGGCCACAGAGATGCCCCTTTTTTTCTGTTGGTTATTGGTTTTTATTTGTAGTTTTTTGGGCTGACACCCCAAAAAAAAGGGTTGTTTTCTTTTGGGGGGGTTCATCACAAGATAGGGTTAGGGAAAACCAGTCTTGCATATTGCACTACAGATTGTATAAGAGAGAGAGAGAGAGAGAGAGAGAGAGAGGGGGGGGGGAGAAGCTGCCAGTACCACCGATTTACTTTTGATATGGCATAATTACGATTAAATTCTGAGAGGCAAGTGAAAGGAAGAAACAAGGGGACGGGGGTGTCGGATCTTTGTGTAGGAATTGACAAGGAGACAGTGTTGATGAGTTGAGTGCAAACCCCCTTGTTTTTGTTTGGACAAAGAAATCCTTTTTTGATGAGAGGTGCTTTGTGTGAGGAAGTCAATCAGTTTGTGTGGTGATGGATGATGGCTGTTTATCAAACACCGAGATGAAATGCCCTACACAAACCGCGAATATATGTTGCTGGCCTCGTTCAGACGCACAACTCACGGTACCCTCCAGGGAATTAACCGAATCAATGTGATTGATTGTTGTTCAAATTTGTCGGGCACGTTCCGAATTTTCGGGGCTCCGGATTGAATGTCGAAACTGGCTTGAGCCAGTTGTCACTCATTTCATCAAAGAACAGTATGCCAAAGACCACAACTCGCCCATGTTTTTGTCAAGCGTTCCGTGCCAGTCCGAAGTGCACCGAAGCCCACGGGATTTTTGTCTCCTCCCCTTGTCAGGAACGCCCACACCCACACACAAAATCCCACGGAACGCTTGATTGATATATTCGGACTGATATATCAGTATTTGTACTCACTATATAGTGAGTACAAAGTTTGAAAGTTTGGTGGCATCTGAGTATTTTATTGATGGATTCGGAAAGAATTGGATTGTGTTTTGTTTGGAGAAGATGCTCTCCTTGTTGGGTAATATTACTATAATAATAGGATTCGACCCCTGATACGTTGTGAATTTACACAACGTATTTCTTGCTCGTAGCATAGTGCTCACTGCTCGCTACAGCGTGTTTATAACCGTCGAATCGGAACATCATGTTTTTTGTGAGTTTTCCTGTTTAATATACTCCCTTTTTTCCAAAAAATGTATATATTTTTTTCAAAAAAAATCCACAGCGTATTAGGAGTCAAATCCTATAATGTAATATCACCGCACTTCTGATTGTGTGTGTCAAAAAAAAAAGATGCATGCCAATTTGGATGGGTGGGTTGGTGTCTTTTCTTTTCAACTAGCAAATCGCAAGACACGCAGTCCACAGGATACTTTTCAAAATCAACACAAATCCAAGTTTAACAGTGTCAAGAGTATGCAGTAAACGCGCATAAAAACAGTAAACGATGGAACTCAGTGGGACTCGAATGGTTATTACAAACACCCTTTCCTTCCTCTTTATAGAAAACCACAGTGTATTGCCTTTGCCACAAAACGATCAACCTGCAGGAAAAACGTATCTTCATGTCCTGCTCAGTTTGTACTGTTCTTAGTGTGTTTCCATCTTCACCCTTCTACCGGAAATGGCGTTAATGCTAAACTTCCAATTGGGATTTGACAACAGCACTCTCACATTTTCAAATTCAAACAATGGTTTTTATAATTAATTGTATTGTAGGCGTGGGTTTTGGGTGGTGGTGCCGGAAGGTATTTGCATTGGATTAATCCAGTGCGGACAGACATAAGTGTAATCAATGAACCGATCACAAAAAAACACAGCAAGAACAACACTCACTATGTAGTGACAACCACACTTGACTTGAGCGGAGGATCGTAGAGTAACGCTTCTATCCATGGATAGTCCGAATTGGGCCTGGGAGAAAACACATACACCTGGTCAAGACCGCCTCGTCGCGACATACTGAAATTCCCTGCCCAAACTCAGCCGAGCTGAGACTACAGCCCTGAACTCCACTTCACCGAGACGTCTGCAGTGCCGGAACACCATCGGCCTCGGATCCGTGCGAGCCAGAGCGAGTGCGACTTTGTAAGGGCTTGGTTGAGATAACGCACACGCAGCGAGACAGGTCTTGGTGGGATGCCCCACCTGGTAACTTTTCTCGATTCCTTGAAAATTGGTCGTATCCATCGCCCAAAAGATATTCAATCCACCGTGACGGATGAGAACTCCCCCTGTGTAGGCCACAGCCTGAAAAAGAAGGTTGAGTAGAACGTACGAAAAAGAGCGAAGTCGTGGCCCAAGATATTGCTCGGAAAAGAATCCCAGAAAGGCTCGATACCTGACACTAGGATTTCAAAGAATTCAGAGTTGGGAGGCAGTCTACCACCCCCGCAACACGAATGAATCCTGGTTTGCGCGACTCGCAGGTAACGCCACTGTGGCCAGCGAAACACTGGCAAGTTTCTGGTACAAACAGAGGCTTTCCTCGTCCAGAGCAATGCACGGAGCGACCCAAAATCTCCGTGGATAGTGGGTGGATGAGGGGGACCATGCAATCAATCGGACATCCATCCGAGTCCTCGCCGGTCATGACCGGTCGCTCGTCCAGCTCGCATATCCCGTTTCCACACAGGCCGACTTTGTCTTCCGTCAGGATTTTCACGTTCCCTTCGAGCCCCATAACCGAAGTGTGGAGTTGCGACAACGACAAACCCGCTTTTCCATCGACGGTCACCGTCCACGGTGACCGTGGAGCCAACATTTGGAGGCTTTGACTCTGCTGTATTTCTTGCACTCCCTGACGCATCGACCCTATTCACTCCATAGAAGCACAATTGTGCTGCTGCAACAGTCATTGTGACCCCCCACATGCGATAATCCTGAAGCTAGCGATACCATCTTCATAGGGAGAGTGAGGATCATACCGTAAGAGCAGCGTCGTGGACGATTCTGTGGACTCTGTGCTTTCCGCAAAGGAAGTTGCTGCTTTCGTTCGTTCTGCGTACATTTTCCATCTGAACGACACAGGTCCAGGTTATCCTCCCTATTGATGCAAGGACCCCCCCAGCAACATTCCGAGATGCGAACCACAGTCCCGGCCTACCAGTGCTAGCGTTGAATGTCTCGTCCGCAATACCATCCCCCCTCTCCAGCCTTTTATTCCCACCTGCTTGGGCATGTTTCGGGGAGAGACGAAGGCAGCAGGATGGCTAGCCACGGGACTCCTAGAACCATTTTTGCTCTTGTGGAGTAAAGCAGAGCTCAGGACAAGGTTTCAGTAGAGGCGAGCGAGGAGTCGTAACCGTCGAGAGACGGACCACTGACTCGAGCGAAAGAGCAACAGAAGGGCTCTCTGAGGCTGAGAAGACTCGTGGCCTACCTCCAATCGCATGGGTTTTTAATGTTGTCAATCGGGTAGAACAGGGGTATACCGGTAGTTACCAACAACGTTCGGCGGTTAGCGTCGTGTTGGCATTGATGGCCTGCCTGTCTCGTCCAAAAAACTCCAAACTACTGTGTAGCTAATCATTTCGATTGCTCTCCAATCTTAGTCGCGTATGAACACGCATTTTATTAGGGTGTAGCGGCGAGGTGCATGGTACGCTTGATTGTGCGACGCTCTTTTTCTAGAAAAAAAAAGAAAGAAAAAAGATCTTCTTTCTTTTTTTTCGAAAGAAGGACCTGGCGAATTCCAGTGCACACAGAATTTCAGTCCGAGCATTCCGTTATTGAACGGCGAAGTATCCTCTGACCTATCAAACGCGGAAGCGCCCAAGAAAGGATCGTCCAGCGGCGACAGCAAGAATATTGCCGACACAAGCGAAACAAAACGCAAATCTGACAAAGCGGGGCCCACCACTTTGGCCCTGATAGGATTTTTGGTCACTGTGGCGGTGCTTGGGGCACTGGCGGCAGTAGTTCTTTTCTTTCGCCGGAAAGGGTGGGATAAACCGCTTGTGGCAGTTCCTATTTACTAGTTTTGGAGCAAGGGGGGGACCAAGCATTTTTTCAACTGTTTCTTCAGGGAAGAAAAAGTCTCAAGGCAAGACAGAGAAATCCCCGTGACTTTCCAGCCGGGGCCGGATCTGGAGACCGGGCTTCCCCCCAAGGAAGCTGATGAAGGGCGTTACAGACACGGGGGTATTCCCGACCACATCACCTTCATCACCCCCTCCAGGACAAACTCCACACACTATGGGAAAACCCGCTCTGTGCGGGGTAGTAAAATCACCGTCGATTTCCGCCGAAAACTGGAGTCGCGAAAACCGACGCGACAGAGAGAGGGAATGGTAGGAAACACCTGGGTTCGACTCCCAGGCATTCCCGTCACGATCTGGGGCGGAAAAACGTAGTCGCTGGCGAAGTCGTCAGCGACGGATGAAACCGCGGAAATCAACCCCGCACAGTCAACCCCGCATAGGACAGTAACCCCGTACAGGACTCTGTGCGGGGTTACTATCCTGTGCGGGGTTGACGTCACCGAATCGCGAAGGGTCTGGTACCAAATCCACCCAAACGCGTGCAAAAAAGTCAGACTGGCCGACGTCAGCATCCAAGTCACCATTCCCTTGCATGCACGCACAGAAATCACCAAGTGCCCTTCCCTGACTCAAGTGGAAGCGACGCGCGTGGGCGTGTTGCGTGGACGGCCTTGCACCTGGCGTACCTGAGATACCGCAAATGAGGACATTCAACGGCCGCAACCTTTTCGTGGTCGTCGCAACAACGCTAGGTCTGGTGGAAAAAAGGAGGTTCAATTCCTCCTCCTGCCTGGAACGATTCTGCACTGTTCGATTTCTCGAGCAGGGTTATCAGAGGCGGAAGGATCTTTCGGGACAATTTTGGCGGATGGTGAGTTTTACGCTTGAGTTTCGTGATATGCAGGAGCAAAAAGACTAGTGCTGTACTTGTCCCAAAGAGTCCAGGTTTACAATTTACAGGGCTTGATAATATGTGGCCACTGTTCTTATTTTTCTGACATTTTCCTTGTCTTCTAGAGGTCTAGGGTAGTCCTCTTTTCCCTGTTTTCTTTTTTTTTGGTTTCCTGGCCATTTCTTCCCATCTATTGTCGCAGGTTTACTCCCCTCCTTCGGTCTAGTCCCCTCCTTCGGTCTGAGTTTTTTCTGGAACTCTTGGGTCTTGTGTATCAAAGCTATTCTCATTTGTCTAAGGGTTTCATCTCTTTCTGATGCTGGAAGATCATCTAATCTGTCAAGTGCACTGTGCATCATTCCCAAAATTTGAGGATTTGGTGGATTTGTAGGAACCCCCAGGGCGACCCGTTCACGATCCTCAACACGAAGTTCTCCCTGTGAGTCTCCCGCTGAAGCGTCTTCGATGGTGATGGTTCCCGGCCTCATTGAATCAATGTTCAGTCCCCACCCCTCCAACCCTCCCAAAGAACGTGCAACAGCACGTAGGTGTTTGCAGAGAATGCCCGCGGAGTCCTTACATGTGCACGTGGAATGCCCCATATCGACTTGATATGTCTCAATCCCATCGCTGGATAGAACTGTTGCAAGCCCTTCATCAGGTGAAATAATATCAATCATTTTGTCTTGGTTTTCCCATATTGCCTTGGCCTGCGTCAAAGAACACAAAAAAATATAACGGATCTCTGAACATAGTCTGATTTCAGTATGTACAAGCAGAAAATCATCATTATCACCTTCGTTTCTCTCTCAAATATTTGATTCTTCAGTCGTGGGTTGTTCTCCTGATCGTTGTTCCCTGATTTGCTGAGGTATAAGTCTTTCACATTTGTCAACAGTTTGGATATAAGAATATCAAGTCGTTTGTTGAACTTTCCCCCCAGAACTGTGTACTTCAACTGAGCTTTTGATCGAACTCTTTTTTCGATTCCTTTGATGTCTTGTAATGTGACCTCGTAGTTGCTTTCATCCACACACCCAGGGGAGGCTCTTGGTCTTGCATGGGGTCGACATGGACAGTCCCCAGTGTGTTAAAAAACATGGACAGTGTGTTATAAAACATAAAAAAATGCCCTGGTGTGTTACAGGGAATTATGCTGTGGGTGCGTCAGCAAGATGCATTTCATGTAGCAGGAACCTTCTTTTGCAGTAAGGGAAATAGGCAGAAAATAAAACATGTTGAGGTGGCTTTTACTTTTCTTGAAACAACTGATTTATTCCAACCCTTGGACGCAGGAAATGTACAAAATTCGCATGATACGGCACACACCAGATCCTAGTTCTTGTTGATTGGGCAGGCCATTCCATTGGGTTGGGGGGGGGGTTGACACCTGGTTTTGTCTGCCAGGCAGTGAGGGATTCGATGGCCGGGCTAATCAGCTCATGGGTCTATGGGAGGGGGGATGTATTCTTTTGTCCGTAAAGATGAGGTACAGTGAAGATCATTCGAGAATGCCAGCCCGCTCGGTCGGAGGATCAAAAAGACCAATCCCAGCAGAAAAAGGAAGATGGAGGTGTGTTAGAATGGGCAGCCTGCCCACCCCATGAAAAAAAGGTAACAACAATTGCAAAGGGAAGCTGGATAGGGTGATTTCCGCCCCCCCTTTTTTCGATCAAGGTGCAACATGCTTGTTTTGTTTCTGGTATCATACGTGCGCATTGTTTTCTTAAAAAACGTTTTTAGTATTTGGTTTTGATTCAGGAGACGGACTTTATCAAGACTTTTCCAACCTCAGTGAACCTGGATTCATATGCATATGACAACATATGTTGCAGTTATTATGAACATTTGAACAATTGCACCTCATGTGCCTTATTCTGCTTTGCTGATAAAACAATTAAAAAATGGTTAGAAGTGGGTCAGATGGGTATTTATATGTTCAACGAGCTCTGTATTATTGAAAGACAAGCGCAGGGTCGGAATGGCAGGATCAGAGTTCATGGTTTTGGGCTATTTTTTTAGTTTCTATTTCTATTTTGGAATAAGTGGGAATGGGCAAGTCTTCGATCATAAAATGGGGTGTACATTTAAAAAGGGGTTTTGTCATTGTTGTTTTATTGTAACAACCATATTGTCATCATGAAGCTGCACAGATGTGTTTCTACAATCACCCAGCATACACACAGTAGAACCCCGCACAGCGATCCCGCACAGACTAGAACCCCGCACACGATTGTCATGATCACCCTGCACAGGAACGAAATACGCCGGCACACGCCTTTCACAATCACCCCGTACACACACAAAAGGAGCCCGCACAGTCACCCCGCACAGAGACCCCGCACAGTTGTGCGGGGGTCTGGCCCTCCTGTGCGGGGTGTTTCATTAATGGCACAGAACCCTGAACCGTCACGCACAGAGTTAAAAACACCCCGCACGGCTCTGTTCCCCGGTTTGGCCCCGTATTGTGCGGGGTCCCGATTTAACCCCGCACAGACTGGAACCCCGCACACAGAACCCGACGTCTTTCATATCCACCCCGCACGGCACCCCCGTACAGAGAATAGGATACCCCGCACACTGTACGGGGCTATGTTTCATCTGTGCGGGGTCCCACAACGGGAAAGACGTCAGGTTCTGTGTGCGGGGTTCCAGTCTGTGCGGGGTTAAATCGGGACCCCGCACAATACGGGGCCAAACCGGGGAACAGAGCCGTGCGGGGTGTTTTTAACTCTGTGCGTGACTGTTCAGGGTTCTGTGCGGGGTTGCCAAAACACCCCGCACAGAGCGCGATTTCCCATAGTGACAGCCACTTGTCCACTTGTCCCTGAACCCACAAGTTCACCCAGAGTTTACAGTCCCTGCACTCAGCTGAGATAATTCCGGCTGTCAGCATCGCGGCTATGAGTTTAATGTCGACTGCTTTCGAATTGACAATGACTTGTGCCTGGATTGACGACTTTTTGGATTGTGCTTCATAGAGGAAGCGGTCACAGGGGACATCCCTGAGCCGTCTGCCGCCCCTCACCGCTTTTCCCACAATCTCTAAAGCCAAGACAGGTGACGAGCCCCCGATACATCAGGATGGACGGGAAAGCTGATTTGAAAAGCCTGAAGTGATATTCGTTCTCAATTTTTGAATGAATCACCAATGAACACAAAAATGTAAAAGGTCATTATTGACCCCCAAAAGGTTGTGTTTTGGTTATTTCCATTGACTTCAGTGGGAGCTTAAGGTTTGTTGCCTCAAAAAGAGGTGAAACTGAAAAAGGGTTGCTGAGCTTTCCCCCAGGCTTTCTCCACAAGATTCTCAAAAAAAATGAATTGACCTCAACCTCCAGTCCTGAGCAGACATTTCAAACAGGGATCTTGCAAGTGCTGATTCATGAACAACATCACAGATCACTCTGAATTGCATCATCAGTCTCTTAAGGAAAAGTTCAAATTAATTCTCTTAGGGGGAGTAGAGAAGGGGTGTGTTCGGCCAGTTTGATTGTATGTGGTCTTGAAGTTGAAGTTGGGGTGTTCCTCGTTCTCATCACCCTATCCTGACCGATCAGAACAAAATTAGCAAGAACGATTCTTGCTGTTTTTTGTGATTAGTACAGCTCGCTGTAAGCTTCCCACCCTGATTTTGGCTCTCTATTTTTACAATAGCAAAGATCGACAACGTGGGACATATGTGACCCAAAGTCGAATCCGTTTCTCGTACTTGGAGTGAAATGCTTTGTGGTGAACCCTCCAAAAGAACACAACCCCTTTCTCAACCTCCTGCACCCCCCTAGAGCATGGTACGATGCCCGATTCAAGCTCTCTTAATTTTCCTTTCCTTGATCGTCGCCACGGGCGCCGTTGCTCCAAAAACCACCTTCCGGAATGCCACGGTGGGGCGGGATTCCATCCAGGAGGTTCTGGCGAAAATGGAGGAAGGGGGGGTGTTGACGCTGGTGTACGATCAAGCAGTTACCATTCTTGAGACCGTGATCGTCGACAAAGCGGTCACGATTCAAGGTGGAGGCAAACAGGGGCCCCGGCTGACTTGCAGAGGTGGCGGCGCAGCCTTCGATATCAGGTGAACCCGCTTAGTACTGTTCAATCGGAGCTTTTTTCCTGTCGATCGGGCGATTGAGAGCGGCCAACGAATTGGAGTACCCCAATCGGATAAGCGTACGTCATTTTTACACAATGTTTCGATTGTTTATCTGGACAGATCTGGTGGGGTGATTCTGAAGAACATGGCCATTGATGGATGTCTTTCCCATGCAATAGTTTTTGATTCATTGCCAGCAGCTGCTGCAGAAGACCAAGTGCCAACCGTGCAGGTAAATAAAAAAGATGACAAGGCTTGTTAGTCCACGCAGGAATGCACCCCTTGCAGAGCTATAAACCGAAAATTTTGGATGTGTTGAAAGTACAATATAGGGGAGGGTTTTCCTGCCCATCTCCCCCTGAACTCCCAGAATTAGATGCCCACATGTCCAACTGTTACTTGTAATCCCAGCTAAAATAAGAACTGAAACGGTCTCCCTAGGATTTGAACCCTGACCACCTGGATTCCAATCAAAATTTGATTGGTTGTGCCAAGTTCTTTTTCACCCCAGACTAATCCTGGAATCAGTGAAGTCGAGACTAAACAAGTATAAAGTTTCTTGGAATTGGTTTCCAATGACAGATTGACAGCCTGTCGATCACCAATCATAACGGAGGTGTGTACCATGAGAAGAAAAAGGGGGGCCAATTACGGATGCAAATTTCAAATTGCACCTTTGAAAATGGCACCAAGTCAGCCATATCCTTGGAGGGAACAGCATCACTGGTCTTGTCAAACTCCAAATTCTGGAACAGCACTTCAGGGCTGGACAAGGAAATGGGTGGCTGCGTTGCCTTGTCATCAGTCCCCAGCAGCCAATTCATATCAAATAACTTTTCTGAATGCAGTGCAAAAGCTGGTGGGGCGATATCTATCACCGATTGGTCAGGAGATCTTGATGTATGGTCGGTCAATGTTACAGATTGTCGTTTTGAAAACAACAGGGCAAGTCAGAGAGGAGGGGGACTGTATATCATGATGCAATCGCAAGGGTCAGTTGTGATTGAGGGTTCAAGATTTTATTCAAACAGGGTCGGAGAACAACAGATTGATTTGGAAGAATCCATGGCTGGGGGCGGTGGGGCCTTCATATCACTGGTGACAGATGCAAGGGTGGCAGACGGATCGGGAGGGGGTTCGGAGATGGATGTCCAAGTGATCGATTCTTATTTCAGTGACAATCACATATTGGGTTTTGGTACGGGCATGGCTTTGTGGGGTACATTGGGGGGGATTACTGGCGGCGGAGGTGCTGCATTTCAGCAAGTGACATCGTTGCACATTTCCCGGAGTGTTTTTCTGAACAACACATCACCCAGGGCTGGGGGTGGCCTTCACTATCTCATGAGAGAGAGGACTCCCTCCGGTAGAGTTGAGTGTCCTAACACACCTTCGGTAATCTTGATGAATGTCAAATTTAAAGAGAACAAACTGATTGAGCCGTCTCACTTTGGTGAGGGAGGTGGGTTGGCTCTACTCAGCGAGTGTGCCTGCTCGGTTAAAATGCAGGAGATGATGTTCTCTCGGAACCGTGCAGAACGGGGGAGGGGGGGTGCTGTGTTTAGTGGGAGGCAGATAGACATGCACATGCAATCGTCCATTTTTGAGAGCAATTCTGCCGAGAGGGAAGGAGGTGCCATCTACCTCTCTGAAGGAGATCATGATGTTGAAGGATGCAAATTCTTGCATAACGAATCGAAGGATCAAGGAGGTGCCATTCATGCTGAGTCTTCCGGTGAGTTTTCCTTGTTCCCTTGAAAAGTTGTGAGGTTTCCTGTATACCGAATAGCAAAAGTATGAACTAATATTATCATTATTGTTGTTCAGTCGAAGATGGGTAGAGCTCTGTTAATGTAATTATGCTTGTTTGTTGGACAGAAATTACGTATTTTGCATCGTGGATGCAGTGTGACACATTATCAAAAAGTGATTGTTATATTGCTGGCATTATTCCTATTTTTATAGTGGATGCCAGCTAAGATCCTGCTTTTTTTTTTGGCTATTGCAGGGTCTTTGTTGGTTTCCGACTCCCGCTTCTTTCACAACACTGCGAAAGAGGGGGGGGGCGTCGCAGCATTCGATGGGGAGGCTCAACTGCAAAACTCCAGTTTTGAGAAGAACTTGGCTCTTGGTGGGGGGGCCATCTACACATCAGGGCAATCCTTGAGAATCCTTCACAGCACGTTTTTGGAAAACGAATCACATTTGGGTGGTGCCGTGCTGTTCTTTTTCGACGAAATAACCGGGGTCGACTGCTTCATGGACGATTCTGTTTTCATGGGCAACGTAGCAAAGACCCCCACTAGTAGTGAAAGGGAAATCGGCCAGCACCTGAGTCGAGAAAAGAACGGGCGGAGATATTTTGTCGGTAGTGGCGGAGCTGTGGCAATCATCAATCGATTGGGCGACACGATGTCGACTGGGTCATTGGGCGAGCGGCCCAGGTTGATCTTCGACACCAATACTTTCGAAAGGAATTCTGCAGTCAACGGAGGTGAGCGTGTTTGTGTCAGGATGACGTATATTTGTGTGCATATATATTTGTGGCATTCAAATATCGCCATAACGACCTTGCTTGGTTTTTCACCATCATGAGTCTCTTTGCTTTATGGGAAGAATATTTCCCAAAACACATCCCGACTACGGCAACAAATCCTTTGAGCGGGCACACACGCAGCCCCCAAACAGTTTCCTTGTTTTCCTCCACAGGGGCCTTGCTCGCAGCTCTGGCGTCCGACCAATTCATCAGTTTGGACGCATGCCGTTTCGTGCACAACTCCGCCAGGCAAACTGGTGGAGCAGGCGTTGTGAGGTACGACGAAACGGTTTGGTTCACTTGCGGGCCAGAGCAAGAGAGCGGCCCGCTTTCCACCATGGCTGTGCGGCAATGCGAAAATGTGCAGAACAACACCGTGACTTCCTCCGTCCACGACAATTTGGGCGACGATTTTGCGACCTTGGTGTTGGGCGGTGTCCAGATAGACCCCCCTCGGATTTCCAAGAACCAAAGCAGGTCGACGTTGCCCAATATCACAGTGACGGTGCTCGACATGCTGGGCAATAAGTGGACGCTGGGGGGCGTTGGACAGGCAAGCATGTTCCATCCCACACTGTGGCAGCCCTATTTTCCATGGACAGCGTTGCGGTCCAGTTTGCATCCGCATTTTGATACGGAAAACATAACAGAATGGCAGTGCTTTGTTTCGCAATCAGGTGGAGGTCGCAATAACAACACCAGCATCGTCGCCATTGAGGCTGGATGGGGAAACTCTAGCCTCCGCTTCGAACGGACTTGCCGTTTTTAGAGGAGTGAGAATGCTGGGGAAACCAGGGCTCCATCCACTGAACTTCACGGCGACCGGATGGACAGCCTTGTACAATGCCGGCACCGTGACCAAAAACGTGTACGTGGATCTTCGCGAGTGCAAGGTTGGGGAGAGGAGCATCGAACAAAGCCCGAGCACCATGCAATGTGAACATTGCCGACCCGGTTTTTTCTCGTTCGATGGGAGCGCGAGATCATGTTTGGGCTGCGTTGCAAATGCGAATTGCTCTGGAATACCACACCTCCACCCGTTGGTTCCTTCGAAGCATTACTGGCATTCCAGTCCGTTTTCCACTCAAATCCATCCTTGTCTGCACCATTCATCATGCGACTAGCCGGGTCGATTGGAGAAGCTCCAGAGTTTTCACGTGGAGGGAATTCCCCTGAATGGGACGATTTATGGACAGGACGAATACCCTCTTTGCAAACAGGTAAGGACATCGCATTCTCTCTCAAAGACAATGGATATTTGGTTTCTCAAAATGAAAATTAGAAGTTTTGAAACCAAGGGATTTTAACATGCATTGTATTGTTTGCAGGGCAGCAGTGGTCCTTTGTGTGGATCATGTGATTCTGGATACGGACATTCTACGATTGGACAATGCGTCCATTGTGCATCAAATGGGTGGGCCCGGTTCAGCATATTGTTTGGAGCATTGTGGACCCTCATGTTTGGAATCCTGATAACCTGGTGGAATTTACCTCGCAACAATGACCAGGTTGAATATGAGGAAGGAGGGGAGGTTGAAATGGGCAACTTTGTCAATGGGGTTTTGCAACCACCTGCAGTGGATGGTGGCGATGTCGATGAACCCAGACCCATAGATATTCTCAAGGCAAGTTTGGTGGAGAAATCACTGTCTTCTTAATATGCTTATCCCTCCCTCCCCCCCCCCCAAAAAAATATATATATATAAATATAAAAAAATATAAATATAGAAAAATATACATTTATATATATATACATATATGTTTTTGTCGATTGAGTTTGATCGGCGTTTACCTTGGATGCTTTTTTGAACATGTTAATATTAACACCATTAATGCTGATGGTGTTTTCTGAGTGTGTGCAGATCTGCATCAATTTTTTCCAGTTGAATGCATTTGCACTGGTGATCAGTTTCGACTGGATGAGTTTCATCAGCGTAGCCCTCAATCTACAAGGTACCATTTGATCTTTCAATGACTGACTGGTTTTTGTTCACTTCATCTTTTGTGTGTGTGGGGGGGGGTGGGGGGGTGAATGAAAAAAGTAAATGAATTAAAATTAACCCCCTAAAAATTGTTGCTGTCTTTTGTCTCCAGAGTTTGTAACACAAGCCAGTCCTGGGGGAAGTTGGCTGGTTGCAGAATGTGCATTTTCAGCCATTGAACACAAAGCCTTGATCGTCGCCTTTTTGAGTGCCATGGTCCCCTTTATCTCCGCTGGAATCGCAGCCCTGCTGTGGTATTTGATCGCCCGCAGATTTGGGATGCTGGAGTCCATCCATCTCCACCTTCAAATCCTCGGGTGGTCTTTTGCATCCTACGCTTACAACTCCTTGACCAGAGTGTTCATGGGGATGTTCTATTGCCCCGAGGTGGACACCGATCAAGGGGATTTTGTGGGATATGCGGTGTCTCAAGGGCATTACTGGGGATGGGACACTCGATTCAAATGCGGAGAGAATGGCAGAAGTCTGCATTTCGTTGTTGGAGCTGTAGGCTGTGCGATTTTCTCGGTGGGCTTCCCTCTCTGTCTGACGTATTTCATCTTTAAGAATCGTGCACGGCTGGAGGAGCCTGGGTTCGAGGGAGCGTTTGGATTCTTGTACGCAGGGTACAAGCCTAAATCAGCCTTTTGGGAGGCGGTCATCATGTTGAGGAAATTTTTGATGGCCAGCGTGGATGTTTTCGCTCGGTTGTTCGGTGTGGGACTTCAGGGAATCTTTTTGGTAGGTGTTATGATCATTGCCCTTGCGTTCCAGTCGTGGTTCACTCCTTTCAAATCGCCTCTGCTCAACTCCATTGAAACGACGTCCCTCGTCATAACCAGTCTGACTTTCCTGGCGGGGGCCCTGTTCCACTACCCCAATTTTTCGAGCAATTGCCAGTGGATCTTTGGGGTGCTCGTGTTTTCTGCCAACATCAGCTATTCGCTGTACCTCTTCTATCTGATATGGCAAGCCCTGCGAACCTCCCAGGATATTCATACATACAAGGAAACAGTGCATGCCAACACGAGTAAGTATGTGCAAACATTGAGGGCAAAAATGGATCCGCTCTGGAACCTTGTTGTGGATTTGTCGCGAAAATTGGGACTGGCACTGATCAGGTCGGGTTAGGGAAAACGTTTGCTACTTAAGATTTCACGCGCAAGAAACACGAAAAATAAATAAATTAACACATCAATAAATAAAATAAAGATCTTTTTTTTTATGACCAGTTTTGAGAGCCGGGGGGACTTCATGCCTGGAAGTCCATCCTAGGTGCATGTAGTGACAGGGGAGCCGACACTTGTTGTTTTCTTTTTTGGGGGGGAGATTTGCATTGATCCATGACAGTCTTGACTTCTTTTACTTCATGTTTGTCTTGACCCACGCTGAGAAATCTGGATTTCATTTTCAGCATCGTGGAGGAATAATGCTTTCTTTTGCTAAGGGTTGTATTTAGCCGACCCGATATGCCAACTTCTGTGCAACGGTGAACTGCTCGTGACACATTCGTGTATTAGTCAGTCGATTACGTAGTGCTGTTGTTTTTTCTTCTTTCCTTCATTTTTATTAAGCACTTCAAAAAACAAGCAAGCACAACAAGCACTCGTTACTCTTTTCGATTTTCGTTTGGGTTGAAAATGATTTGCGGTGTTCCAAAAGCTGTGACCTCCTGCTGCTGTATTGTAAATTACAATTTGTAATTACTTTGGATGATTTTTCCCCAGAGATAACATGTTTGACACCACAAGGTCATGTTTTTACACTTGGCCTCGATAATCTTTTGTATGTGCACAGTTCAACCACTCGATACATTATTTACTTATTTGACATATTGTTGTTCATTCATTTTTCTCCCCCCACGTTTCCTGCTGAATTCTCTTAAGAGACATAAGCTGAAATGATGTTATGGCACTTTACAACTTAGACACGTTCAAATCTACTCGCAGGAAGTGGTCAATCAATAAGTCAATACAACCCACAGCAGAAGATAGCCGTCACCCAGCATCCAGCATCATGGAACAGATAGAAAGACAAAATAAAAGTCCTTATGCAGGAAGTAATGGTCCTGTTATTCTCCTGTGGCCAGTCATGGGCTGCACAGGACAGGGTTCTGTGCAGGTTCTGTGCACCCTGTGCTGTCCTGTCCTGTGCAGCGGAATTGCACAGGCCAGAACAGCACAGACTGTCTGTTCTGTGCACAGGGTCAGACCTGTGCTGCACAGGTGCACAGACCTGCACAGCACAGCACAGACCTGCACAGAATCTGCACAGAACTGCACAGAATCTGCACAGATTTTGCACAGAATCTGCACAGAAACTGCACAGAAACTGCACAGACCCTGTCTGTGTTGTGCTGTACAGGTCTGTGCACCTGTGCAGCACAGGTCTGACCCTGTGCACAGAACAGACAGTCTATTCTGTCCTGTCCTGTGCACAGAGGTCTCAGCCCATGTCTGCCTGTGGCTTACAAAGAAATTCTCCTTTTGCCTTTCTCAATCAAAGAAACACACCCATATACTTACTGCCTTTTTATGCATGCTTGACGCCCAAAGTTCTCCATGAACGTCAGATTTGAAGAAGTCGAATGCGATCAGGACGGAAGTCGGTGGCGGCGCGACCTGTGGGAGAAAACACACACACCTAGTCAAGACCGTCTCGATGCGACATACTGAAATTCCCTGCCCGAACTCCGCTGAGCTGAGACTGCAGCCCTGAACTTCACTTCACCGAGACGTCTGCAGTGCCGGAACACCATCGGTGTAGCGAATCAGGGTTTCTGACAGCCCTGCAGTACGTCAGCAGGCTTGCTGACAGTCCTGCAGTACTTTAAGTAGGAGGCTGGCTGCCCTGAGGCAGCATACAGTCAGTCAGGGTGTGCTGGCAGTGAAGTAGTACGTGGACTACTGAGCTGGCAGCTAGAATGTTCTAGAAGGTCGCTCAGCACCACAGGAATGGCCGTGGGGCTGAGCTGGGCTCTGATTGAAAGGACTGCAAGGTCTGATGCCTTGCAGCAGTGATGCAGACTGATGTTACAGCCTATGATCAGTTAGGATCAAGGCTGCTAGGGTATTCTATAAGTTCTTGGGGTTTGAACGTTCTTGTAACCTTACTTTGGGATTGAACTCCCTTTGTCTCGCTTCCAAGTCGACTATTCTCTCCCTTTAAGCCGTTCTAGGCTTGCAGTTCACAGCCAGCAGCCCACAATAGCGGTCTGCAGGCGGATTTACTACAATCGGCCTCGAATCCGTGCGAGCCAGGGCGAGTGCGACTTTGTAAGGGCTTGGTTGTTGCAAAACACACGCAGCGAGACACGTCTTGGTGGGATGCCCCACCTGGTAAGAGTTTTTTCGATTGCTTCTGTTCCTTGGTCGTCCCTCCGGATTTCTGAAGATGCAACTCCACCATGTCTCCTGCCGAACGACCACCCTTAAAATTCGTTCCGACGCGTGGTGTTAAACGTGGGGGTGGTTAGAAGTTAGGAGTTCCCTGACGACTAGTTAGTAACGAGAAGAGGCAGTTCAACGATGTTAGCGTTATGAGAACAAAAACGGTTGAGACGGATAGGGGGTCAAAGTTTGGGTGTGTTCTCAGGCAGCGTTGCAATCACTAATGATTAATGGGCGTGTTGGGCTCGTTTGAAATCGTCAAGTTGGTGTGCGTCTCTGTTTTCTGCTTTGGTATTACAGGAAGCGCAGAGGCCGTTTTGCTTTTCGTACTTCTACGCAGTTTTTGAATCAATCGATCGATTGCTTCTCATGAAAACTAGATAACTTTGTTGCAACCCACATTAATTCACCCTTGTGGACTTCTTTGTTTCTCCTTTTGAAAAAATATGTTCAGCAAGGTGGATCATTAAAACTTTTGTGGAAGCACAACATTACCTCTTGTTAATATCTCCAACCTTTGCCTTTCCTTCTGCTTGTGTTCGAACAGATGTTTTCTTACAGAAAATTGTTCTCTGATACAATCCTGCTTCCCAAATTTATACCTAGAGATCTCCCGTCTCATCAACTGATTGTTTCAATTTAAGGAAATTACGGTCACTCCGAAATCCAAATCCCAACACTCTTTCAATGATTCAAAAGAATGAAAAGAATATTCTTGGTGCCCCTTTGTGAACGAAGTGATTCCTCAAAAATGGTGGGGTGGGGATAGACATTCGTTTCGAAACTGGGACAGTGAATTTTTGTAGGAGTAGCATTTGTCGTCAGAAGGGCGGCTGACTCAGGGTTCAGTTGATGTTTCTGTGTCTGATTTGGTCGTGTGGTGAGACTGGGGGGGTTGAGAGTTGCCTGTGGTGTTGTATGGTTGGGGAAAACCACAACCCTTCTTTCAGGGAGTGGCCTCGTGAATGAGCTGCCGACTGTTCACGTGCTGCAAGCTTTCTGGCGATTGGGATCTTGTGCCTTCAAAAAACAAGACAAATAAATAAAGAATAAATCCTGTCCAAGCTACCTCAACAATTTGTTGCAGGAAAACCGAGGATAAGTTGAAACCCCAGCACTGGCCCCGCAGAAAATCAGACTCGTAAAAAATCCTGAGCGCTCTGCAGTCGGAGCCCCCTGTAGAAAAGGTTAGAGGAGGAAGAAGTGAATGGTGAACCACGTGGGCTTTTGTGAGGGTTCACAGGCGGTACAGGAAAATGTGGTGTATTGGTTCAGTACAGTGGTTTTCTGGAGGACAGGCAGTACTTAGAAAGGGGAAGGATAAAATGTTGTGGAAGGAACGATACGATTAGTTCTTGTAAGTCCCTTCAGGGCAAAGCCCAAGTGTGTCTCCTGTGTGTCCCACCCAACTGGATCGAGTCCAGTAAGCCTATTGTTACATGGTTTCGGAGCTATGAACGAGCCTGAGGCAGGAGAAATATTGGCAGAGGGCTCACGACCTGAGCAGACAACCGCCATGGAATCGGAAATCGTAAAAGCTATTCGCACAAGTATGCGAGAAGAGTTCTCTCAGCTCGAAGTACGCATGTCAGCGTTGGAGGCATCGCAAGGCCTGAGGCCGCCGCCAGAAAGGGTAAACTCCCAGCAAGAAAGTGAATACGATGAGGTTTTTACTGTACCCAGCCCAGGAAATCGTGAAGGGCGGCGACATGACACCCCTAACGGAAGTGGAATGCGTTTCCCCATGGTCGCCAAAGTAAAGTTTGGTGTACCAGACTTCTTTACAGGGGAGAAAGCAGACGAGAGTTGGTCGGACTGGTGGTTCAGTATCACCGAATACTTGGACTTGATTGGCGAGAACTCGGAGCACGCTCGGGTGCGGTACGCTGGGACAATGTTGCGAGGCTTTGCGAAAAGTTGGTACAGGGTTCTCTTAGAACGCTCTGATATTCGGGACCTGCACTTTGATATGCTTCGTGAGAAAATGAAAGATCAGTTTGCGAGAAAGGATGATGACACACGAGTTCGAAGGTTGATTCGCAGTTGTTCGCAAGGCACCAGAAGCGTACAGGAGTACAACGCAGTATTTCGAAAGCTGGCTGTGCGAATACCAGAAGCGCATGATGCTGAGTTAGTTGGCCACTACATTGCCGGCTTACAGCCCCAAATTCGCGTTCAAGTCGAATCCAGGAAACCAACCACGCTGGAAAGGGCGACTGCTCTTGCTGGCGATTGGGAAGCTCTGGGCGGCGTGGGTCCCAGGGAGGGTAAAGTGAACGCAGCTGACTACTGTGGGGCGTTGGAGAGCGAGGAAAGCGTGGAGGTACTGCCCATCAATGGAAAGGGCCTGGTTACGTTTCCATTACAGTTATCGCGCATGAATGAATTGTTGAGTACGATCCAAAAGGGGATGCGCAACCCGTGGCTAGCAGATCGGATAAAAGAAATCGTGCACACAGCACAAGCCGAGGGAAATGGGGCCTCCTCGCTTCAGCCTCCAGGGAAACCCCCTTTTGGGAAGGCTGGTTCGTCAGGGAAGCCAGTGAAGCACGTGGACACTACAGAGGCGCAAACCGTGCACACCGTTTGGATGAATTCGGAGTCAGACGAAGAGGAGGTGTATGTGGGGGTTGGCAGTACTTCCGAAACTCGTAGCCCAACAAGGAGGCTCATGCACGTGAATGGAATCGTCAAAGGGCAGCAGGTCAAGTTTTTGATCGATACTGGGGCTGCAGTCAGTATCCTCTACGAAAAAACGCTGCGAAAGTTTGGTCTGCCATTGCAGCCAGGGACGATTTCGATTCAAGGCATTACGCAGGACAGTGTACAGTCCCTGGGGACGACGACTGTGAGCGTCGAAGTAGGGCAGAACCGAGCTGAAATCAAGTTCGTTATTTTGGAAGGGCATGGGCGCAGCATCCTGGGCAAAGAAGCGATTGGGCTCCTGGGCTTTGTTATCGACCCTGGAACTGATCGACTTGTGGACAAAAATACAGATGACGAAATCATTTGTTTTTCAGCTGCACCTAAGGTACCCTCGTCTGGAAAGCCAAAGGAGACCCAAGCGGACTCAGGCGAGTGTGTATTGACCTTAGGAAACGACACCCTTTTGGGGCCTGGACGAACTACACAAGTCGTTTCCTCTGCTCGATGTTTTCTTCACGGGGATGTGGTTATGGCTGTTGAGCCGCGAAACCTTCACGCAGATAAGCATGGGCTTCGGATACATTCGCAATTGGTTGCAGGACCAAAGGAAGGAGAGCCTGTTGTCCTCGATGTGGAAAATGAGCGCAGTTGTTCGATCTTGCTTAAGAAAGGAGCAAAGCTGGCCAAGACGATTTTCCTGGAGAAAGCCAAAGTGCGACCCGCTGTCTGTACTCAAGACGATTCAAAAAAAGGATGCCTGGGTGCGAGTCGTCCATGCATTCAGGAAACGATGGTAGGACGATCGACGATGGTATAAGGATTCAGTTAACTCAGGAGATTGAATATTATCCTGAGCAGTATCAGGATGTTGTGGTGTTCTATCTAAATCGAAGTGTGGTACTGGGACCAGGAGAAGTCGCAGTCATGAGTTTACCTTATGAACTTACAGGGATCCGAGGGCCTGTTATCGATTGTCTTAGTAAGAAGGGCGTTAGATTGGTGATGAAACAACGCACAGGAGGAACGCTGTTTGGGTATCTGGTCAATGATAGCAGTGAAGTACAACATGTGACCCCGAAAACAAAGGCTTGGTTCATTCCTGGTCGTCTTTGTGAATTAATCGATATTGATGGTCGTTGTGCATTATCTAGAGTGCGGAATAGCCCTGTGGCTCAACCGTATGTGCGAAAGTCGGGAAAGGAGGCAAATCGGCAGAATCAGCGGCGACAGGAGGAAAAAGTGGAAGGCAGCTGGAAACGTCACAAGAAAGAGAATGGGAAACAGGGGATTGGTTCGGTGAAAGTGTGGGATATTCGACGTTCGAAATGGGGTCGATATGGGGAATGGGATGACGGGAAAGGTTCTCTTGGTGTAAGCGCCGACGTTATGAACAACGAGTTGTTTGAACCTGAGAATCGAGATGAGTGTCTATCACAGCTTATACAACGATTCCCACGAGTGTTTGATTTGTCACCTGCCGCGAGCGGAATGACACGAGATATGGCGGCTCTTTCGGTCACACTTTCTGACCTCGAACAGATAGGGGAAACACACTTCAGTTCTGAAAGCGCATGGCAGCCGCTGTCAACAGCGCAGATGGGGGCAGCAGAGGACGAGCTCGCCACGCTAGAACGACGGGGAATAATACGCGAAATGTCATGGCAAGAGCGAGGTCTCTTCTCGCAGCCTTTGATATTCCAGAAGCCGGGGGGCAGCTCAGTGAGGATCACGTTAGACTGCCGTCGCGTGAACAAACTTTTCCGAACCTGGAAGGCGCCACTGCCCCCCCCCAAGACGATATTATCAAGGTTAAACCCCGATTATCGGGTATTCTCGGTAATTGACTTGAAAGATGGGTTTTTTAATTTAGGAATTGATGCTGAGCTTAGTAAATACTTTTGCTTTAGTTTGGGGAAGAAACGGTACCAGTTCCGAAGGTTGGTACAGGGTTTTAACGGGAGTGCATTGATGTTTCATGCTCTTGTTAATCGTGTCCTTGAAGAAGCGAGAAAAATAGATCCCGAACTAGACGCCGAAGTATACATGGACGATATCATCATTGGCGCGTTAAATGAGTGGGACCACGATAGGAAATTAAACGCACTATTTCGTGCCTTGGACCGATTCGGGTTTAAGGTAAAGGAGGAGAAGCTACAACTCAAACAGAGCAGCGTTACCTTTCTTGGATTTGAGGTATCACATGGTACAGTGAGTGTGACTCCATATTGCAAGAAGTTACAGGAGGGTTTACCAAAAATCCAGGGGCGAAAGACGCTACAACAGGCCTTGGGAATGTTGAACGTGGTGAAAGGGCATGTTCCTGGCTATGCAGGAAGAGTGCAGGATATGTACGAGGAACTTTCGGCGATAGGGAGAGAAGCAGACTGGGATTTGGTGAATGAGCGCTTTCGAAGCGTCGTAACCGATGTTATGAGCTCTGTGTATGACATCGGGATGCAGGAACCAAGTACCGACTTCCAATTATACACGGACTGGTCGTCAGCTGCTGGCGGGTACGCTTTAACACAAGGGGATCGACTGCTGTTTCTGGGATCACATTTGAACTCGCCGAGCAAGAGGGCGGTATCCAGCTTCTTGGGTGAAGCGCAAACAATTGTGCGCGCGCTGAAGAAGGTATCATGGATTACTGGTGGGGGAAATATTCAAGTCTTTACGGACTCTGCAGGGTCGGCTCAAAAGTTCAACTCAGGGAACCTTACCGACGACACAGATTTGAGGGTGTTACGACTCTTGAGTTATATAACGGGGAACTACACGATTGGGGGAAATTTGTGTTTTAGTCATTTGCCCGGTAAGGCAAACATCCTCGCGGACCTTTTATCGCGCTGGGCGACACATGAACACTTTGAAAAAATTATGCGGAGTATTGTGATGGAGGAGGACTATCAGCAGCAAGTGAATGGATGGCTGAAAGAGGCCCATCAAGGGCATTTCGGGGTGTCGAAGATGTTACAGATACTACGGGCGAAAGGCAGAAAGGTAGCTCGAACTGTCGTTCAATCGTATGTGGATGCTTGCGTCGTTTGTCAGAAGTACGAGAACCCAAAGGAAAAAGCACCTTGGGGAGATACCAAGCGAGGTGTATGGCCTGGGCAGGCCCTCAGTATGGACGTGGTGGGTCCTTTACCTAAGGGAATTCAGGGCGCAGTCTATGTTATCACGATCATAGACCACTGCTCTCGGTTTGCAGATGCTAAACCTGTGGCGAATGCAAATGCTGTTGCTGTAAGTCAGGTGTTGGAAGCGTGGGTACAGGATCATGGCCAACCACAGATCGTGATGACCGACAACGCTGCAGTGTTCACCTCGCGGCGATTTGCGATGACTATGCAGAAGTATGGAATCAAACATGACTACGTTCCTCCATACTCTCACAAGAGTGCAGGGTTGATTGAGAGATACCATCGCAATCTGGAGGATCGACTCAAGCGAATGCTGGATGGAAGGGAAACGTCGGCTTGGGAATCGCTGGTTGCCGACGCTGCGATATTAATTCAAGAAGCGCCGCATGATGCGACTGGCTTCGCTCCAAAGCACCTGCTGAAGCGCATCGACATATGGGGCTGCGCAGTTGGGGAAATGCAATGGCGAGAAGACGTCCAGAACGCATGGAAGAAGGATATGGTGGGACGTTTGAAACGGTTACGCAAACAGAAGTATGTGGAGGAAAGCTACCAGACAGGACAGTGGATTTGGTGCTTCGATCATACTCGGGCCCGATCTGAGGGGGAAAAATTGAAGGCCTTTTGGTATGGACCTTGTCTCTTTGAGGGATACGTTTCTCGCCACAGATGCATGGTGAATGATCCCGATCAGGGAAGGTTTTTGACACACGTTGATTTCGTCAAACCATGTCGGTTGTCGGAGTGGCAATATTGAATCAGAAGCGCAGTAGAAGCGTGTAGAAAAGGTTAGAGGAGGAAGAAGTGAATGGTGAACCACGTGGGCTTTTGTGAGGGTTCACAGGCGGTACAGGAAAATGTGGTGTATTGGTTCAGTACAGTGGTTTTCTGGAGGACAGGCAGTACTTAGAAAGGGGAAGGATAAAATGTTGTGGAAGGAACGATACGATTAGTTCTTGTAAGTCCCTTCAGGGCAAAGCCCAAGTGTGTCTCCTGTGTGTCCCACCCAACTGGATCGAGTCCAGTAAGCCTATTGTTACACCCCCCTCCCCCGCACAACCTACAAAAAAACCAATAATCAATAATTCCGACAAGGCAAAAAGAGGCCATCACCCCCCATAATGCCGGAAAAAATACAAACGTAGCCAGCATGAAAAAGAACCCACCCCAAAAAAGTTCCAGAAACACAAAAAACATGAAACCCAGAGCAGGAAACACACACAAAACACAAACTCAACGACCCCATAGATCGGATATTATCTTTTTGCAAGGATACGATTTGGACATAGCAACTTGCTACTAAACCAACACACGTGCTACTTATAATCACTTTTTGTCCGACTCGGATTGCTTCGCTGGCGACAAAATCCAAGGCACCTGTAGCAGGTTGGATGACCAGTGTGTTGGTTATGGGATCAATTACCGTTAAGGATAATTGGTAGTTGTGTTTAGTTGAGGAAAACAGTTGAGCCGAATGTGGCAAGACTTAAGGGACTGGTCTGAAGCACTTTGTAATTCTCTTGATACCCCTCACTTCGTAAGTGGTGGCCAAGAAGGGGAGGCCGTGTTTTCTGCAACCGGTCGATTGTGTGGCCCTTTTATCTCTTCTGAATTGCAGCCATCTGACTGCTTCCCTACGGTGTTGTGCCGGCGTGCACACGATACACCTAACCGCCACCAAGGACTCCGGCAAACGTGGTCGTGGAAGTGTCTTCAGGCAGCTTTCTGGACTGAGTATCCGTCGTGGTGGCTTTCTGCCAGCGACTTTCTTGCTGTTGTTTCGAGCAGCTTTTTCTGATTTCCTATTGACGGCTGCGACGTGGAACGTTGCACGTGTTTGCAATTGGGCTGTGTGGCGGCGACCATTTTTCTTGCTGAGGGACGAAGTGATCATCAACGTTTTTATTGGCGTGCACTCTGACATTTGGGTAGTGTTGAGGTTTTATCTGCTCGACACTGAAAGCTTCTCTTTTTGATCGTGGTAGACTGTCCTCTGGCACACCGCTCCTTCTCTCTCTTCCCAGTTGCTGGCTTTATGGACGTTCAACTGCTCGCCCAGTGCCCAACTCAGTCGTGAGCAAAAACAGCATGGACGAGGCATCAGACATTGGAGCAATTCTCTTCGAGAAATTGCGCTCAGTCGCTGAACGGTTGGATTGCTCACTAGAAGAGCTAGTGAAGGGTTGGGATAAGCTTTTTCAAAAGCATATCGATGCTTGTGACGATGAGGATGAACAGTTTCGAACGGAAGAAGAAGCCCTTGCTTATTATCAAGAACTTAACGACCTGTTCGCTGAGTTTATCAAGGGCGTGATTGATCGGAAGGCGAGGCAAAATGTAGCAATGGCTCCACGGGCTATTATATGCTCTATTCTGCCAGAGACTGAAACAGGAAGCGAGTTTGTCCACATTCAATTGCGGGGTGCTGAAAAGAAAGCGATAACCGAGATGGAAAGGGGGATCTCAGAGTCGAGTGTTTTTCCTGTGGAGCGTGGAGACCCTGTCGAAACCATACCTGCCGAATCGACAGAGCACCAGCAAATGGCTAAAACTGATGACGATGGCAACAAGCAGAGCAACATGCGCGAAAAGGCCAAAAGTATGGCCGCTCAGTCTTTGGAGGGTACATTCAAGAACAATGGCGCAGTGTCCGAGCTTGTCGAAGATATCGCTGAAGAGAATGAGACAAGAGGCACCGAAGGAGGAGTCTCACCGCCCAGCGTTGTTTCTGTGGATGGTGGTAGTTCTGTATTCGAATCTGGCGATGGCGATGTGCAGAGCAACGACATCAAAGAGAACAAGGTTGGAAGTGTGATTGCTGGACCAACAGAGAAAAAGCAAACAGCGGAAGATGAGATTGCAACGTCGGAGTCGGGTGAAAAAAATATCGCAGTGAACGGGGTGAATGACATCAAAAAAGATATTTCACAGCCGAGTGTCGTTCCTGAGGAAAAAGGCAATAGCGGTGCTTCATCGAAACCCAGCGATGGCAGTCGCCGGAACAGTGGCGTCAACGGAGTCTACAGTGGCACTGCTGTACCAGTGAGGCAAAAGAAAACAGCTGAACCTGATGGAGAGAATGGGTTCCGCGAAATTCCACGGATGTTGCCTAAAGTCCGTTCTGAAAAGAATCGAGGTGCGTTCGAGGAATCGATTCACAGGAGCAAGGAAGGGGAAGGAATGACACTGAAGTCAGTCGATGGTGACGTCCCTGAAGGATGTGGTTCGCGACTTTGGGATCCTGGACTGGGAAATGACGCTTCTGTTTTTCAAATTACAATTGAACCTTTGGACGTCAAATGGGTTGGAAATACGTGCATGCTGCGACCAAGAATGAATGAGGATGCGCACAAAGGGCTTCAGCAAAACGACACAAGCAGGGCGCAATTTCGAATCAGTCTGTGGGACCCTGGAGGTGAAGAGATCGACTGGGTTGGAGAGAGAGGAGCAGTAAGTGTCGGAGGTAAGTTGCTGCCACTATGGCAAGTGAAAAAACTGAGGCATTAATTTTCTTTGCGATTGCTGGGAGGTTATGAAAGTGTGGGTAGTATTGAAGTTGTCTTGATTTTCTTTGAGTTGCTGAACAAATTTTTGAGATTGAGATTCTTATTGGGGTATTGAAGTTGTATTGATTTGATCAGTGATTCTTTGTGGAAGTAAAGAAAAAGAGGAAGGATAAAGTTTTTTGGGACTGAGTGTTTTGTTGCATGCACTGAGAGGCCCAGAAACAGTGGGTTATGAGATTGATTTTTTGCATCAGTATTTGACTGATTGCACATTGAGTGGCAAGGGTACAGTTGAAAAAGGAAATAACAATTTTGGGGAGGATAGAACAGAACAGGGGGGTTGAAACAGTGTTTTTGTGACATGATGAATGTTGAGGCAAGACAGGTCAGGATATTGTTTTCTAGTGAGATTGACCAGAAGAGGGAGAGAAAACAAAAAAAGAGTGTTGAGATTATTCCAGGTCGATGAGCTGACCAATGTTTTTCTTTTGATCCAATCGTGAGGGCACGATTTCGGTTAGGCGGGGAGGCCTGTAGCAGGTTGGATGACCAGTGTGTTGGTTATGGGATCAATTACCGGTTGCGTATCACGGGGTGGAGCGATGGTGTGACCGGTCTTGTCGCGCGACACATCAGCATTGTGGTGAAAAGACGTTCAGATGTCTGACATGATGTGATGGTCGCGCGAAGCGCGCGAACACATCGCTGGCTGTCGCTGGGGGCAAGATCCTTACCAGTATCTCACAGGGATTTCGAGCTTCATCCCCCCTCAAATTCATTTCCCTGAAAGTATCACTATCGCTAGCGACTGTGCGCGCTGCGCGATGTACGGCACCTGCAATTGAAGAAGACGGAAGTTCTTTCCGCTTGTCCTGAAAAAAAGAAGGGGAGAACGCAACCGAAACAGTCCACGATCGTTTTACTTGCACGAAATAAAACGAACGTTTTGCTTGTTTTGAATTGTGAGAGCTTCGCAGGCGTTGTCCTCCATGGGCACCTGCTATGGGTATGTGCACACGGACGTTTCCAGGTGTGGTGGGCAAGACATCGACCTGGCGCGTCGCCAAAACTGCCCAGAAGGAGGAATCCCTGGCCAAGCTTGAGAAGGAGCTGAAGAAAGATACGGTGACTGAAGGTTAATTTGCTCAGAACTCTTCAGAACAGAGAATCCCAGCTAGTTGGAAGCAAGCAATGAAATTGACCTGCATATCTTTCTTTCCATGTTTCTGTGGCAGCCACAGAAATTAAAACCCAGCACCTGAATCCAAAAACTCCATTTGCCTCAGTTTTTATTCCCATCATTCAGGGGTTTCTTTCGATTTCCCTAACGAGCTTCCATTTAGAGTCAACACAGGATATCGATCTTCCAACTTTCCTCCTGTCTTGCAAAAGGTGTTTTTCCTGTGATATATGGTGGCTAAATTTGCGTGGTGTGTGTCTTGCTGCGCTTCGTTTTTCAGGAGCAGTTCGCTTCCCTGCAGGCAACGGAGGAGGAGGGATGCCCAGTAGAAGGACATCCAGGTCCAGCTGGAGCAGATCGCCTAGGCAAAGAACGAGGAGCACTGGAAGGACGTGGAGGGCCAGCAGGAGCGGCTGGTCAGTTGGAGGGAGGAGCAGGAGAGGTACGAAACAATAAGGTCATTGCCTGACTTGTGAAATTACAAAATATACAGTTGATTATCTTTGTGTAGCACCAATAACAAGAAAAAAGGGACACAAGATACCGGACATGGTTAAAAAAACATTATTGTTTTCCGAGAAAGAAGAAAAAAAACCAGATCTGCGAAGGACTTGGGTTTTCTCTCTGCTGTTTTTGTCTCTGCTGCTCAGAGGGGTTTGACGATATCCGCAGCTCGTTTCGGAGCGGTGAAAAGTACACTATCGATGTTGGGCCCCATGATGTGGGCCTGGCTGGGGGTGGACCTCGCACTCAAATCCATTGGCACCGATCATGCTAGAATTGTTAAAACTGTCTTTGCACTAGCCCAGGTCAGACTGATCCATACACAAGGGGTTTCTAATCCCAAGCCATCATCAGCGAGATATCCATAAATGCAAGGAGCCAATGAATGAGGGTTTTTTATTCTAGACATGGTGTGTTCACCAAAAAAAATTCAAGAAATTGTGTGCGTCAGGGTTCCATCTTTGGAAGGCATCAGATTGTTTTTGGTGTGTTTTATTTGGTTCTCTGTTTTCCCAACATACTATGATTGAGAATGGCGAGGGCTCACATCTGAAGGATAAGGGATTTAGATACATCTTTAGAATGAATGAAGTTTTTAAAAGAGAGAAAGAAAGCTAGAGATTGATTAGAGAGAGAGAGAGAGAGGGAGGGGGGGTTGTAGACACCAACTGATTATAGATTGGAGTGTGGATGGGTTTTGTTGGGTAGTGCAGCGGGTCAAGTTTAGATTTTTCTCTTGCTTTTTATCAAGGGGTCTTCTTTTCTTTTTTGTTTCAAAATTTGATGCAGTGAGAAGATTGATGTGTAAATGAAGAACTCAGTGGGCCTCTTTAATTGGGAGGGGAGAGGAGAAGGAAACCATTGGATTCTTTTTGCTGTACCTGGTGAGTGAGTGGGGTGGACAATACTGTTTGATTGGCAGATTCAGAGGAGAGTGTTTTGTATGGTATGGACCTGTGTTGAAAAACTACATTAATGTGGATGCCTTTGAAGAATGCGCAGACTCCTTTTCTGCAAGTTCATGGTTTGAAGACAATGAGATTCTGGAGACGATATATAGATATATAGAGTGCAAAGACAATGAAGTGGAAATTTTCTTTGTTTCATTTTATAGATTGGCAAGAAACGCTTTCAGTATTTCTCCTTGAGTTTGAACTGATATGGCTGCATCTCTTACAAGATCAATCACCTGTGTATCTGGGAAACAGCATATAACTTGTCCCCACCCTTCAGCTGAACCGGCATTCAATACATTCAACTCGCCCCAGATTTCAGATACCCTCTCTTTGAAGAACAAAAAAACGAGTCGGCTTCTATGATTGGTTGAAGGAATTCAGTCGTCCGTGAACCCTGAACCGAAGCTCTGTGAATGTAAAATGCTGAAATGCAAAAATATTTGCAAGCACCACATGCACGAAGTAGGGAACAAAATAAAATGGAATAAAATTGACTGGAAAAGCTCCACTCAGGAACTATACCACCAGATGAATCCAAGCTGTTCAGTTTAACTGGAATAAAATGCTCCTGGAAATGCTCCACTCAGGAAAAAGACATCGAAATACACAGGCAAACCAATGAGACCCACTCCATGTTCCTCGAAGACAGGGGGATCATGTCGAGGTCGAGCTCGTGCTCCCAGGCGTCTTCGAACTCCATATCTCCCTTCCTCTTCTCTCCTTCCTCTTTTCGTCCTCTTCTTCTTCTTGTTCTTTCTTCGTTTCTTTTCCGGTTGCGTATCACACTTGTTCCTTGTTCGTCGAGCGCCGCAGCTGTCCTCCCTTCCGCGTTCGCCCTTATCCTTGCAGACGCGCCGGCGCGCGCGAGGGCACACGCGCCAGGGGGCGTGGGGGGGGCGACTGAGTCATCCTTGGACGGGTGAGTCACCCTCGAACGGCGCGCGCGAGCGCGTCGGACCGGTCGCTCGCGCGACGATCGCGCGATCGCTGGAGTGTGGATTCCGTTAAGGATAATTGGTAGTTGTGTTTAGTTGAGGAAAACAGTTGAGCCGAATGTGGCAAGACTTAAGGGACTGGTCTGAAGCACTTTGTAATTCTCTTGATACCCCTCACTTCGTAAGCACCCGTAGCGACAGCGCCTTTTTTACCGTGTTCCCGAGCTTCCTTCGTTTTCGTGTTGTATTTTCGTCTTCCCCTGCTCACCGCGTAAGCTCCATACACCCCCATTGAACGCGAGTCGTCCATTTGGGGATCGTCTGTTTCGTTTCTTTCGAGCCGTTGTGTTGTTGCTGTTGACTTTCAGCGAGTGTTCTGATGAGGCTTTCTGAGCGTGGTTGGGACGGTGTTCATCCAGGCGCATCCCAATGGCTTCTTCCGTGTGCCAGACCCCCGCGGTCGCTTTCCCAATCGCGTCGTTGGCGAGAGTTTCGAAACCGCGACGAGGTGTCCCCAGCCTCAACGCCGTGCCTAAGAAGGTGAACCATTCAGGGATGAAACAACGAACACGACAATATATACAGATATATGTATATTTGTAAAGCAAAAAAAAAAAAAAAGAACGTCAGAGACAAAAATATGAATTGTTTTTCCTGCCAGTTCAATGTTGTTGACAATTTTTGTTTTGTTTTTCATTAATTGAAACAGCTCAACACTCTTGATGAAGGCTACAAAAAGGTAAGTGCTTTTTTTGCGGATGTTGCGATTCTGTGGGGTTTTGTCAAAGAAAATCTTTCTCTTTGTGGTCGATGCATTTGGAAAGCGTATCAATTGATCATGTCCAACAGAAATTCCTTCTTTGGTTTTGCTTGTTTGAGACTTCTCCAAAATCATTTTTTTTGAGCTTAATTTTTTAAAAGTTTCTTTTTGGTGATGGATGTGTGTGAGTGTGTATTTCGTTGAAGCAGAAACATAATTTTTTAACTGACCCCTGTGTTTTCTTGTTTTTTTTTTGTTTTTTTTTCTGTTGCAAGTTTAGACTTGGTTTGGCCAAGGTTATTTCAAGGAAGACAAGGAACAAGCCAGCGTCAATGTCTATGAGAAGTAAGGGGGCATTTTTTTAAAATGATTGTTATTATTATTATCTTTTTTTTCCCTCAAAAAAATCTTTTTGGTGTGGGTTTGAACATCCAAATATAGAAATGTATCGAATAGTGACATTTTGTTTCAGCTACAATCAGAAAAAGCAACCTTTTGCAAAGAACATGCTGCTCTACCAGTATTTTCAGTTTCACTTAATTTTTTCATTTTTCGGGGGGGGTTGGGGGGGTGTCGGGGGATGCAGCAATTTTTGTTTTAGTGTTGGTGCGTTGCTTGAGTGGGAAAACAACGCAAGTAGCTTTCAGATTCTGTCAATGGCAAAAATTGGACCATTGTGTTATTGCAACAGCATCGAGAAAAAGGGTTTGTTGAGCTCAGTTGAGAAAGCTGGTCTTCTCACCGCCCTTGAGAAGGTACAATCGGCACAGAAAAAATAAAAAATTCAAGGGAAAACCCCCTAAAAAAAACACTTTTTTCTCGCAGCATTAGATAATTTATTTACTGGCGGTCGATCGTTGAGGTTCGATTTGTTTGCATGAACATAGATTTTGAAACTGTGATTACCAACCCCCAAGAACAACCTATGAAAAAATATGTCAAGCTTCGGACAAATGCTCTTTCCTTTTTCTTTTTTTTCTTTTTTGCTGCAAAATCTTCTTGTTCATTTCTTGCTGACGTCTGGAATTTTTTTTCTCACAACACTTTTTTTTAAATGTTGTACTTTTTTTTTTTTTTTTTCGAAAAAAAGGTGGAGGAAGGAGATTGGCTAATAATGCTTTTTTTTTTCTATTTCTTTTTGTCAGAATGGCCTCTCGTTGACCAAGATCGAGGAGATGGGCCTCTTGTCGACCGCGGAGAATTTGGGAGTCTTGTCTTTGGCTGAAAAAGCTCTCCAGTCAGACCCTGGCAGCGTGAGCTCGCTTGCAATTCCATTCATCGTTGCTTCCATCCGTAAGACCTCATTCAGCACAACATCGCCCCAACCACGTTTTTTCGTCAACGCTTCTCTGAACTATTTCCCCGATTCTTTTTCAATTAAAAAAAGAAATAATGGGAAAGGAAAAACCATCAAGTGCTTCGTAACTCTCTGGTCTGCATCTTTCACTGTGAATTTTTTTTCCCTTTTTTTTTGGGAGGAGGGTGAATGGGGAGGGTAATTTTGATGGCTTTTTTTTTCTGGTTTGTTAGTGGCGCTTGTGTACATTCCCGGTGACAATCTTGTCGAATCCATCGTGAGGTATGGAGCTGCCGGAGCTTTCGCAACCGGAGCCACTGCTCTGTTCGCAGGTCAGACAAAAACATGCGTAGTGTAGTGTCGAGGCAATCGTCTATTCTAGGAAAATCCAGCACAAAAAAAAAACGAAACGAAACCACCCCCATCATAAAATCTTTCTCAATTCGGTTTTTGGCACATTGAGTAGAATACCTGCAAATCACGTCATGTTTTTCCAATGTTTGATGAAAGCATGAGAAAATTGACTTGGATATTTTCGTTGGGGATTTCCAGGTGGTTTTGCTCTCGCTTATCTCCAGGAGGAAGAGTCATGATTCTTTTTACATCGTCCCCAACTGAATCCTTCCATGAATCTCATCATTTGTTGCACTTTTTGCGGGGTGGGTGGGACGTGGTTCGATTTGAATCGAGAATCATTGATCCAAAAACGTGGGCTTTCGCTGTGTACCCATGCTGCTTGTTCTAGGCAAATGCATCCCAGCGGTTCGCTCATTGGTGAAAGATGTTGTTGGCAAGGTGGCAGGGGGATTTGAGTTTGAGATCAGGACACTATGATTAATATCCAGTTCTTGGCGGGGCATCTCGTGTGGAAATCCACTGTCGAGAATTCGTTCTGGCCTGCGTGGCTGTGCAGCCACAATATCAACCTTATTGCTCACCTGATGCTTTGCTTTTTTCTGGATTGTTGGGCATTAATGTCACAGTGATATATAAATTTCCATCCACGCACCCATGCAGCCAAGGTTCATCAAAGGAGACTCACTCCTCTGACAAAATGTGGAGGTCAGCTTAATCTCAAGTATCTTGGTGTTCATCTGAGTCAATCACGTACGTTGCACCAATGAAACTGTGAGTGAATCCAAAATAGGTTGTTCCTTTCCAGACTGTGTCATGGCAGGAGCCCCATTGCCCAGCACTCCTGCCATGACAAATCTAATGAACCCCTTGCAGCCACAGTGTAAACGACCGAACCATCTTGTGCTGAAAAGCTCTGCAGAAGTTAATGCAGGCCAAATTAAACAAGCAGGAAAAGGGTGGGTGCAACAGGATTATCAAGTTCTGAGCTTGGGTGAGTTTGTTCATCGAGTGTAGAAATGTATACAGCAGCATTTCTGCTTCTGTCTTTGTTCGTGTTGAAAGCAGAGGGAGTTGTGTGGAGTGAGAAAAATGCAGTCAGTCGTTGAAAGCTGAATTACGACCATTTGCAACCGAAGCGAAAATGGCATAACTAACGTTGCGGGAAAAGCTGCGTTCACTACTGCATCACAAAGTAGCCTTACAACAATAGATGGAAGTTTTGGGGGCTGATACCATCAAGGTTGTTTTGGGGGAGTTGTCACACAAGATAGGGGAACACCAGTCTTGCAAATTGCACTCCAGATTGTATAAGAGAGAGGAAGCCAGCAGTACCACCGATTTACTGTTAATGATAATAATTGTTTTTGTATTCTGAGGGACAAGTGAAAGGAAGAAACAAGGGTGTTTAAGAAATTGTATCATCAACTGTATCATCATCATCAGTGTCCAGTGCAACCCCCTTGTTTTGGTTCAAACAAAGAAATCCCCTAGGAGACAACAGGCCTATTGTCTCCTCAATCAAACACACATAGACACACACAGGGACAACCTACCATACTCAGCATGCTTGACGCCCAAAGTTCTCCATTAACGTCAGATTTGAAGAAGTCGAATGCGATTAGGAGGGAAGTCGATGGCGGCGCGATCTGGGGGGAGAAAACACACACGCCTGGTCAAGACTGCCTCGATGCGACATACTGAAATTCCCTGCCCGAACTCAGCCGAGCTGAGACTGCAGCCCCGAACTCCACTTCACCAAGACGTCTGCAGTGCCGGAACACCATCGGCCTCGGATCCGTGCGAGCCAGAGCGAGTGCGACTTTGTAAGGGCTTGGTTGTTGCAACACACACGCAGCGAGACAGGTCTTGGTGGGATGGAGCCCCACCTGGTAAAAATTTTCTTGGTAATTCTTCGTTTGCGCATGATCATCGTATTCAATCCACGGAGAAGGATGGGAAGTCCTCCTGGGTCAGGCTATATCCTAAAGAAGAAGGTCGAGCACAACACATGCAAAAAGTAGCGAAGTCGTGGTGCGTCTTGCACCACGTCTTGCAACGTACGTTGCTCTCAAAAGGATCACAGAAAGGTTGGATACACGAAACAAGGAATTCAGCGCTGGGAATTCAACTATATTGGTAGTTGGTATGTGCCAATACCAGCTTCAGCACATTGTCTTCGCAACACGGTGGAAAAAAAGAGCGTCGAACAATCAATCAGACCGTGCATCTCGGCAAACCCCGGTAAAAAAATGCGCCTTCAGACACGGTGAAGAGCAGAGCAGTCGAATTGATTCGCTCCGCTCAGCTGGTCGAATTTATTGTCTGCGGATGCTGCAACAGACTATGAAGTTCCATGCAGTTTCGAGTTCTGGCAACATCCACTCACCCAAGTCAGTCCCTAATTGACTAACAAGTGCTGATGGAGGCCTAGCCCCTCTGGCGTTGTCAGCCAGATGATTTCCTGAGGAGAAAAATGTTATGTTGTCCACGTCAACATAACGCTAACCGTCGAGCGGTCTTGGACAGGAATAGTTGAAATTAATTATCTTGGGGGGAGTAGAGAATGTGTGTTCGGCCTGTTTGACTGCAAGTGGCTTTCAAGTTGGGGTGTGCCTAGCTCCCATCACGCGATCCTGGCATCGGTTCAGTTTCAGTTTGCTCCAAGCTTCCCGCAGTAGCCACTCACACAGACTTACCCAGGTAATTGCGAGGCCTCGTACTGCCCCCATCAAACAAAAACATGAAAAAAAGAAAAAAAAAGGTGCCCGAGGTGTCGCCTTTTTTTCATCACAAAAAGATTCACTTCAATATATTATCCGACTCTCGACTGCCACCACCCCCTCCTGGCTGCTACGACAGTGCGTGACCAAGTGCGGTCACGGCATTCTCTATCATTGATACTCCTCACAGATTCAACCCACATCCCACATTTGTGTTTCACGGGTTCCAACACAGTCAAATTTGCACTCTCAAAAGACTATCGACAGAGCGAGTGCGTACATGACCTTGTGGCATCAAACATGTTAATTTCTGGGCCAACTTGTTTTTTCTCTCATAAAACCCACCACCCATAACAATTGTGACACAGCGCTGAAGTTGGAAAGCCAAAAATATATTGTACAAAAGTATCCAACCCAACCCAAACAGTTTCCTGTGGTTCATAATGGAAAATAAAATGCTGAGGCCCAAAAATGACTAATGGACGACAGATATTTGCATATTGGGGGGGGGGGGTGTCTAAATACAGCTTTTAGCAAAAAACGGTAATCACCCTCCATGATGCTGAAACATAAAATCCAAATGGATTTTTTTCCTCAACATGGGCGAGGAAAAAAGTAAAGCAAAAGAGGTCTCAAAAACAGCCCTGAATCAATGCAAATCTTTTTCCCATCCCCCCTCAAAATTTGCCGAAAAAACGACGGTAAGATTGTCGGCTCAACTGGCACTACCTGATGTACATTGAAAAGAAAAACAAAAAACCCAAGTTCTTGATACTAGTGAGATAAAAAAAGATGTCTATCATATATTTCTTTGGCTATCTTTCTTTTCCATACAATCTTAAGTAGCAAACGTTTTCCCTACCCCGACCTGATCAGTGCCATTTTTCGCAACAAATCCACAACAAGGTTCCAGAGAGGATCCATTTTTGCCCTCAATGTTTGCACATACTTACTAGTGTTGGCCCAGACTGTTTCCCTGTATGCATGAATATCCTGGGAGGTTCGCAGGGCTTGCCATATCAGATAGAACAGGTACAGCGAATAGCTGATGTTGGCAGAAAACACGAGCACCCCAAAGATCCACTGGCAATTGCTCGAAAAATTGGGGTAGTGGAACAGGGCCCCCGCCAGGAAAGTCAGACTGGTTATGACGAGGGACGTCGTTTCAATGGAGTTGAGCAGAGGCGATTTGAAAGGAGTGAACCACGACTGGAACGCAAGGGCAATGATCATCACACCTACCAAAAAGATTCCCTGAAGTCCCACACCGAACAACCGAGCGAAAACATCCACGCTGGCCATCAAAAATTTCCTCAACATGATGACCGCCTCCCAATAGGCTGATTTAGGCTTGTACCCTGCGTACAAGAATCCAAACGCTCCCTCGAACCCCGGCTCCTCCAGCCGTGCACGATTTTTAAAGATGAAATACGTCAGACAGAGAGGGAAGCCCACCGAGAAAATCGCACAGCCTACAGCTCCAACAACGAAATGCAGACTTCTGCCATTCTCTCTGCATTTGAATCGAGTGTCCCATCCCCAGTAATGCCCTTGAGACACCGCATATCCCACAAAATCCCCTTGATCGGTGTCCACCTCGGGGCAATAGAACATCCCCATGAACACTCTGGTCAAGGAGTTGTAAGCGTAGGATGCAAAAGACCACCCGAGGATTTGAAGGTGGAGATGGATGGACTCCAGCATCCCAAATCTGCGGGCGATCAAATACCACAGCAGGGCTGCGATTCCAGCGGAGATAAAGGGGACCATGGCACTCAAAAAGGCGACGATCAAGGCTTTGTGTTCAATGGCTGAAAATGCACATTCTGCAACCAGCCAACTGCCCCCAGGACTGGCTTGTGTTACAAACTCTGGAAACAAAAGACAGCAACAATTTTTAGGGGGTTAATTTTAATTCATTTACTTTTTTCATTCACCCACCCACACACACACACAAAAGATGAAGTGAACAAAAACCAGTCAGTCATTGAAAGATCAAATGGTACCTTGTAGATTGAGGGCTACGCTGATGAAACTTATCCAGTCGAAACTGATCACCAATGCAAATGCATTCAACTGGAAAAAATTGATGCAGATCTGCACACACTCAGAAAACATCATCAGCATTAATGGTGTTAATATCAACATGTTCAAAAAAGCATCCAGGTAAACACCAATCAAACTCAATTGACAACAACATAGAAACAGACATTTCTTAACAATAGTACGTCTATCTATCTATTTTTTTTGGGGGGGGGGGGAGGGAGGGATAAGCATATTAAGAAGACAGTGATTTCTCCATCAAACTTGCCTTGAGAATATCTATGGGTCTGGGTTCATCGACATCGCCACCATCTAATGCAGGTGGTTGCAAAACCCCATTGACAAATTCACCCATTTCAACCTCCCCTCCTTCTTCATATTCAACCTGGTCATTGTTGCGAGGTAAATTCCACCAGGTTATCAGGATTCCAAACATGAGGGTCCACAATGCTCCAAACAGTATGCTGAACCGGGCCCACCCATTTGATGCGCAATGGACGCATTGTCCAATCGTAGAATGTCCGTATCCAGAATCACACGATCCACACAAAGGACCACTGCTGCCCTATGAAGGATAGAACAAATGTTAAAACCCCTTGGTTTCAAAACTTCTGATTTTCATTTTGAGAAACCACATATCCAATGTCTTCGAGAGAGAATGCGATGTCCCAACCTGTTTGCAAAGAGGGTATTCGTCCTGTCCATAAATCGTCCCATTCAGGGGAATTCCCTCCACGTGAAAACTCTGGAGCTTCTCCAATCGACCCCGGTAGTCACACGATGAATGGTGCAAACAGGGGTGGATTTGAGTGGAAAACGGACTGGAATGCCAGTAATGCTTCGAAGGAACCAACGGGTGGAGATGTGGTATTCCAGAGCAATTCGCATTTGCAACGCAGCCCAAACATGATCTCGCGCTCCCATCAAACGAGAAAAAACCGGGTCGGCAGTGTTCACATTGCATGGTGCTTGGGCTTTGTTCGATGCTCCTCTCCCCAAGCTCGCACTCGCGTAGATCCAGGTAGAGGCTTCCAGTCACGGTGCCGGCATTGTACAAGGCTGTCCATCCCGTCGCCGAAGTTCAGTGGATGGAGCCCTGGTTTCCCCAGCATTCTCACTCCTCTAAAAACGGCAAGTCCGTTCGAAGCGGAGGCTAGAGTTTCCCCATCCAGCCTCAATGGCGACGATGCTGGTGTTGTTATTGCGACCTCCACCTGATTGCGAAACAAAGCACTGCCATTCTGTTATGTTTTCCGTATCAAAATGCTGATGCAAACTGGACCGCAACGCTGTCCATGGAAAATAGGGCTGCCACAGTGTGGGATGGAACATGCTTGCCTGTCCAACGCCCCCCAGCGTCCACTTGTTGCCCAGCATGTCGAGCACCGTCACTGTGATATTGGGCAACGTCGACCTGCTTTGCTTCTTGGAAATCCGAGGGGGGTCTATCTGGACACCGCCCAACACCAAGGTCGCAAAATCGTCGCCCAAATTGTCGTGGACGGAGGAAGTGACGGTGTTGTTTTGCACATTTTCGCATTGCCGCACAGCGATGGCGGAAAGCGGGGCTCTCTCTTGCTCTGGCCCGCAATTGAATCGAACCGATTCGTCTTGCCTCACAACGCCCGCTCCACCAGTTTGGCTTGCGGAGTTGTGCACGAAACGGCATGCGTCCAAACTGATGAATTGGTCGGACGCCAGAGCTGCGAGCAAGGCCCCTGTGGAGGAAAACAAGGAAACTGTTTGGGGGCTGCGTGTGTGCCCGCTCAAAGAATTCGTTGCCGTGATATATTTAGTCGGGATGTTTTTTGGGAAATATTCTTCCCATAAAGCAAAGAGACTCATGATGGTGAAAAGGTCGTTGTGGCGATATTCGAATGCCACAAATATATATGCACAGACATATGCCATCCTGACACAAACACGCTCACCTCCGTTGACTGCAGAATTCCTTTCGAAAGTATTGGTGTCGAAGATCAACCTGGGCCGCTCGCCCAATGACCCAGTCGACGTCGTGTCGCCCAATCGATTGATGATTGCCACAGCTCCACCACTACCGATAAAATATCTCTGCCAGTTTTCTTCTGGACTCAGGTGCTGGCCGGTTTCCCTTTCACTACTAGTGGGGGTCTTTGCTACGTTGCCCATGAAAACAGAATCGTCCATGAAGCAGTCGACCCCGGCTATTTCGTCGAAAAAGAACAGCACGGCACCACCCAGATGTGATTCGTTTTCCAAAAACGTGCTGTAAAGGATTCTCAAGGATTGCCCTGATGTATAGATGGCTCCCCCACCGAGTGCCAGGTTCTTCTCGAAACTGGAGTTTTTCAGTCGAGCCTCCCCATCGAATGCTGCCACGGCCCCCCCATCTTCCGCTGCGTTGCGAAAGAAGCGGGAGTCGGAAACCAACAAAGACCCTGCAATAGCCCCCCCCCCCCAAAAAAAAGCAGGATCTTATCTTCCACTGATAGGAATATTGCCAGCAATTTAATAATCACTTTTTGAAAATTTCATACTTTTGCTATTCGGTATACTGGAAACCTCACAACTTTTCAAGGGAACAAGGAAAACTCACCGGAAGACTCAGCATGAATGGCACCTCCTTGATACTTTGATTCGTTGTACAAGAATTTGCATCCTTCAACATCATGATCTCCTTCAGAGAGGTAGATGGCACCTCCTTCCATCTCGGCAGAATTGCTCTCAAAAATGGACGATCGCATGTGCATGTCTATCTGCCTCCCACTAAACACAGCACCCCCCATCCCCCGTTCTGCACGGTTCCGAAAGAACATCATCTCCTGCATTCTAACCGAGCAGGCACACTCGCTGAGTAGAGCCAACCCACCTCCCTCACCAAAGTGAGACGGCTCAATCAGTTTGTTCTCTTTGAATGTGACATTCATCAAGATTACCGAAGGTGTGTTAGGACACTCAACTCTGCCGGAGGAAGTCCTCTCTCTCATGAGATAGTGAAGGCCACCCCCAGCCCTGGGTGATGTGTTGTTCAGAAAAACACTCCGGGAAATGTGCAACGATGTCACTTGCTGAAATGCAGCACCTCCGCCGCCAGTAATCCCCCCCAATGTACCCCACAAAGCCATGCCCGTACCAAAACCCAATATGTGATTGTCACTGAAATAAGAATCGATCACTTGGACATCCATCTCCGAACCCCCTCCCGATCCGTCTGCCACCCTTGCATCTGTCACCAGTGATATGAAGGCCCCACCGCCCCCAGCCATGGATTCTTCCAAATCAATCTGTTGTTTTTTTACTTGTTTAGTCTCGACTTCACTGATTCCAGGATTAGTCTGGGGTGAAAAAGAACTTGGCACAACCAATCAAATTTTAATTGGAATCCTGGTGGTCAGGGTTCAAATCCTAGGGAGACCGTTTCAGTTCTTATTTTAGCTGGGATTACAAGTAACAGTTGGACATGTGGGCATCTAATTCTGGGAGTTCAGGGGGAGATGGGCAGGAAAACCCTCCCCTATATTGTACTTTCAACACATCCAAAATTTTCGGTTTATATCTCTGCAAGGGGTGCATTCCTGTGTGGACTAACAAGCCTTGTCATCTTTTTTATTTACCTGCACAGTTGGCACTTGGTCTTTGGCAGCAGCTGCTGGCAATGAATCAAGAACTATTGCATGGGAAGAGCAGCCATCAATGGCCATGTTCTTCAGAATCACCCCACCAGATCTGTCCAGATAAACAATAGAAACATTGTGTAAAAATGACGTACGCTTATTCAATTGGGGTACTCCAATTCGTTGGCCGCTCTCAATCGCCCGATCGACAGGAAAGCTCCGATTGAACAGTACTAAACGGATTCACCTGATATGGAAGGCTGCGCCGCCACCTCTGCAAGTCAGCCGGGGCCCCTGTTTGCCTCCACCTTGAATCGTGACCGCTTTATCGACAATGACGGTCTCAAGAATGGTAACTGCTTGATCGTACACCAGCGTCAACACCCCCCCTTCCTCCATTTTCGCCAGAACCTCCTGGATGGAATCCCGCCCCACCGTGGCATTCCGGAAGGTGGTTTTTGGAGCAACGGCGCCCGCGGCGACGATCAAGGAAAGGAAAATTAAGAGAGCTTGAATCGGGCATCGTACCATGCTCGAAGGGGGTACAGGAGGTTGAGAAAGGGGGAAGAACAGACTCTTATTCTTTTGGAGGGTTCACCACATGGCAGCATTCCAACACCTTGGGCGAGATATTCCGAGTACGAGAAGTGGATTCGACATGCGTCCCACGTTGTCGATTTCTTGCTGCTGGATGGAGACCCAAAATGGGGGGGGGGAGCCTGACAACAAGCTGAATCGTTCTTGCTATTTTTTGTCTGATCAATCAGGATCCCATCATGGGATCCAGGTGCGCCCCAACTTCAAGGCCACATGCAGTCAAACAGGCCGAACACACCCCTTCTCTACTCCCCCGAAGAGAATTCATTTTAACTTCTCCTAACTAAGAACATTCGACGGTTAGCTTTATCTTGGCATCGATGACCAAAAAACCTCCCGCCCAAAAAACTCCAAACTCCTAACCACCGCCAGGCTGGTGTTGTCAGCCAAAGGGACCAGCAAAGATGCGACACCAGAGGACGTTTCTCCACCAGCACTTGTTAGTCAATTAGGGACCGACTTGAGTGAATGGATGTTTTGAGCCAGAACTCGAAACTGCATGGAACTTCATAGTCTGTTGCAGCACCCACAGACAATAAATTCGACCAGCTGAGCGGAGCGAATCAATTCGACTGCTCTCCAATCTTCGTCGCGTCTGAACGCGCGTTTTCTTATCAAGGTGTACCGGCGAGATGCATGGTACGGTTGCTCGTTCGACGCTTTTTTTTTCACCGTGTTGCGAAGACAATGTGCAGAAGCTGGTGGTGGCTACCATGGTTGACTGGCTTCCAACTGCATTCATCGAATTCCTTGTTCAAGGTATCGAGCCTTTCTGAGAGTCTTCCGCCACGACTTGGCTTTTCTTGCATATGTTCTACCCGACGTTCTTTTTCTGCAGAGTGTGTCCTGGCTCAGGAGGCCTCCCTGGATTGAATATGTTTTGGTCGATGGTGATGTGATGCGAGCGACCATGAAACCGAGAAAAAGAGGCCTTGCAAGTTGCCACTCATTCTCAATGGATTGAGAATCTTTGCGCACGCAAGGGACCATGCAATCGAGAAAAGTTTTACAAGGTGGGGCTCCATCCCACCAAGACCTGTCTCGCTGCGTGTGTGTTTTTTCAACCAAGCCCTTACAAAGTCGCACTCGCCCTGGCTCGCACGGATTCGAGGCCGATGGTGTTCCGGCACTGCAGACGTCTCGGTGAAGTGGAGTTCAGGGCTGCAGTCTCAGCTCGGCTGAGTTCGGGCAGGGAATTTCCGTATGTCGCGACGAGGCAGTCTTGACCAAGCGTGTGTATTTTCTCCCCAGGTCGCGCCGCCGTCGACTTTCGTCCCAATCGCTTCAATTGTTTTGGTGTGGTCTGACGTTCATGGAGATGCACGATGTGCCTGGTGAGTTGGGTTACCATAGTGTGTTTGATTTGTCCCGTTTTATCATTGTAAAAATGCTCCCCCTCACATTGCGAATACAACACTTTTCAGTGGCTACAGGTGAGAAGGGAGGTCCCCTTTGAATTCCCTGCCCAACAAAAGATAACCCCTAAATCAAATGCGGTAAAACAAGCCAGCTGGGCTCCTATTCTTTCCCCTCTACAGCGGTTTTCTTCCGAGCACCACCCTATGCCTGGCATCTGTACAAACTGTTTTCACATCCTCGTAGCCTATGTCTGTCATGGTAGCTTCGATATCGAAAGCATAGTATTCATCCGTCCATGGCTCCGTGGCCTTCATGAGAGTGAACAGCACAGGTGGCAATCTTGCAAGGGCTTCACACCTGTTTTTTTGTTTTTTTTTCAATCGATGTGATAAAACACAGTTTTACTCGTGAATCAAAATCCATACAAAAACATTCGCAACAATAAACTTTTTTTCGGATTCATTTTTGCTGAAAAGAGGAGTTGTTCGAGCATCCAAGAGACATGATCGACTTTGTGGTCCATTCTTCAAGAAAAGTTTTCAGAAAAAAAAAAGCATAAGAGGGGGGGGAAGGCAGATTTTTTCTTGTTTTGCCAAAAGAAGACACCTCCAAGATTTAACCAACTCACGTTGGATCGCTGTCAAAAATCACTGAAGTTCCGCCAGGCTTCAGCAAACGATAAGACTCCTTCAAGATCGATGTGGATGCACTGCTGGGGCACTCGTGAAACACGGACTGGTAAGAACAAACGTCGAAAGAAGCATCCTCCAGATTCGTTTTCTCAGCCAATGCATGTCTATATTCCATCCTATCAGCCACGCTGGGGTCCGCTGAGTGCCTGAGACGAAAAGGTCAAATGTGTCAGCAACGATCGAAAACCCATTCTTCTGAGAGTTTTGAGAAGTGCATCTCTTTTGCAGGCAATCTGGTTGGTAGCTCCATCCGAATGCATATCCAAATTCGAAAATTCAATTCAAAGTCACTCTTTTTTTGGAGCAGCGACCCCCTATCTCTTCTTAAATGGGGCTGACACCCTTCATGCATCTGAAACAATTTCAATTTTGAGAACACAGCACAGCTGATTGGGATTTGACAATGGCACCAATTAGTCACCTTCTGGAGTGCTCCGCAACAGCCAGAAAGTATGGCGAAAGGTCCAAACCTAGCACTCGGGCTTCTGGAAATTTGTTGGCCAAGAACGTAGTGCTGCATCCGACCGAACACCCCGCATCCAAAATATCCTTAACCACAGCGTCCCCTCGGTAATCCTACACAGCCATTCCTGATCAATCGACCAATCTCTACAGCAACCGTTCCATTCCACTGTTGTATGAAAATTTTCTTCCAACATATCTTGCTTCACCATATTCAAACTTGGGCTGAATCACCTCGTTGTGGACGGCTTGCCTAATACAAAACTATTCATCCATTCATATTTGAACAGCCTTCCAACGATTGGTTTGTGAAAATTTTGGGTTGGTGGTCCTTATATTTCAACAAAACAGACATGTCTTTTTTTTGCATTTTCTTTGCAATTATTACTTTTTTTAATGAAAAAAAAGAATTAAAAATACTCTTTCCTCCACCAACCTTGAGGGCATCCACGATCCCCTGTTTCATTTTTCGAAACGCTTCCACGGCTGGGATGCTTTCATCGTTGAAGGTCCTCCAGGCGATCACGTAACTTGCCATTTCTGCCTCGAACGCCGCATCCCAATTCAGATTGCCCTCATCGTATCCATGGAATTCACGTGTGTAGTAAGACGGATACTCGATCGAAGGGTCCTCGAGAATTCGGAACAACTCTTCCATCTGAATACCACACCAAAAGAAAACGAAGCTGGGGAGGGTCTCTTTTCTGGGGTGTGAATTTGCCACATCGAGGCAATCACGCCATGTCGCCCGTCCACTGTATTTTCGCCTCAAATTTGTTTACTCTTTGAATGAGCCTTTGAAAAAGAAAAAAATCGCACGTACTGATCGAAACACCCCCGTTGTGAATTCGGGGGTGCAACATTAAGCACAGACGAAGTCATGAACTGTGAAATTGTAAATTGTACTTTAAGAATCTGGGGTTCCATTACGTCTATCAAATCATGCTCCAATAATTACTGCATAACAACGAAATTTTGATGGATTACCCATGGATGGAAGATTTTTCACCAGTTTTTGTATTGACCGAACAAATCCGAGCTCACCTGTTCGTCTGATTTATATGTTTGGACCTTTTCTGTCCAAGGTACCCCCCTCTTTTCGGCAGTGTTTTTCAACACTCGTTTTGCGAAAAATTTCATGATGTTGAAAATTCCGGGGGTGTTGATGGCTGCATTCGCAACGGACGAAAGCACATCATCATCTGCAAGGGAGGGAAAAAACATGTTTTGGTTCTCGAAAAAATGAAAAACAGACCAGTAAATATATATAAGGAAATGCATTTGGACGAAATAAAAGTGTAAATAAACAAATAAAAGTGTCATGTTTTTACTGGTTAAAATCAAATGACTGCTCATTTCAAGCACCCAAAATATGAGTTTTTGTTAAGAAAAAAAGAGGATCATGTCGAGCACATGAAAACTTGTTCGTTTTTGCTGGAAGTGGATACTGGAAAATCACAGTTCAATTTTCATGTCTGCAAAACCTATTTTGCTACTGTTTATATTTTCATTTTTTCATTTTTTTCTCTGTGAAAAGTTTCCTAAATGGATATTAAAGAAAATCGATGGAAGCCTTGACAATTTGAAACAAAAAGGTTGATAAAACAAGAGTTGATATAAAGAGGTGAGGACAGCGGTTTTCTGTCTTAGTTTCGGTGTGTAAAGCATTGATCAAAATATCATCCAGTATATCTTTATAAATGTATATTGGAATTTTTGTGTGAAATTGATTGCTGGGAAAGAAAAGTACTGCTAATCCCCCTTTTAGCCGGCCTGCTTTGTGTTATATGAAAATGCAAGGTGGCATGATTTTGATTTTGCATGGAGGGGTGATGGATGTCAATATACGTGGGAGCCGAGAAAGGTTATCCTCAACGTTGTGATGCTGTTCAAAATCTCAATTGTTTCAATTCAGAACAGAGGAAAAAACAAACAGCATCTTATTTCTGTTTGTAATTTGAATGACGTTTTGTCCACGAAACATGAAGCTGAGCATCCAATATTGGCTTTTCACAAGTATTATATATGTAATACAACGCACTCCCACCAACACACTTCTTCAGCTTTCACAAAAAAGCTTCGTTTTCTTTTCACCACCATGCATTCAAAAAGAAAAGGGCATCCTCAACTTTGCTAAATATTTGCTCTTCATGATATTCTTCCTCCAGAAAACAGCACCTGCCTTGGAGGCTCGATCCGTCCTCGCGACTGCGTGAGTAATCAAACACCTCCGCCCATTGTGTGGATTTCTAATGGACCTTGCAACCGTGCCGTGGCCAGCGACGGAGTGAGCAAACATAGCGTTCTTTCCGAATGGCCTGGAAAGAGCGCTGAGGATTCAGCCATGCAGATCCGATCGTTTGAGTCTTTTTATGGATCAAGATTCGGGAGGTTCGTAGAGATTGTGTGAATTGGCGCCGCCATTTTCGGGACTCCCGGTCCATCCCGGTTCAGCAATCTTCAATTTTGGCTCGCACATGCACTCAAGTCCGCAAAACAAAAAAAAAAAAAAAAAAGAAAATACGCGAAGGAAAACCATACCTTGAGAAACAAGATCTTCTCCAGAAATTCGGAGGAGTTGATAAAGATTTCACCAAGACCCAATCCAGCATTAATGTCGCGATTTGCAAATCACGACGCAGCCGGGATCTGGCGGACCGCATCTTTCTAAGGTTTTTTTTGAGTAAGATTGGTTGCGCTTCACAGCGGCGTTGTCCATTATGATGATGGCGCATGAAACCGTGGCTCGTTGTGACGCCAGCAGATTCATTTTTCTGAGGCCCCTTTCAGGTTTGCTTTTGCTTGTCTTGCGAGTAGGCGGTGGTGGGCTGTTCGAATGATGTCTTTGTGTGTTTTGAGGTTCGATCTTTTCGAATCTGTCAATTATTTCTTATCAAAGTGGGGCCCCACATGATGCTCCTTTCAGTGTTAAAAACAGCATTTTTTAAAATCAACGATCTGGTTGGGGTTGGCATGATCAAAACAAGTGAAGTGAGTGATAATTATGTGAAAGAATGTGGATGACCCACCTGATCAAAATGACATTTGGAAAGGACGGTAGTGACTGAAATGAAACAAAGAGGGAGGGGGGATCTATGACAGAATCCAACTGCCAGCCAGTACAGGTTTCATTCTCTGTGAATATGAATTACATTCAAGCTGAAAGGTCCATGCAGCATTGTGCAAATGCGTGATATGGATTTATGTGGATGTGGTTATTTATCCATACAGTTTTTTTGCAGGAGTTCGCAGGCCTGACCATGTAGCGTCCGTAAGAAGGCCGATTTTGAAAAACGTGGATGGAAAGGATGAGCTTTTAAACAAGGTCGGAAAAGGCCGAAAATTATAAGTTTCGGTCGACACTTTTACACTCGGAATTTTGTGTCGATATTTTTCGTGATCGATGCGATCAATATCATTTTCCAAATGATAGCCAGCGTTCCGTTTGTTTGAAGTGGGGTTTGAACCCACGTGCTTTGGTGTCTCATTTTCGTATCGGATTTTTGCAGCTCAATTTTCCCAAACTGTGTTTTTTTTTTGCTCTTCTTTTTCCCCCAGTGCCTGTTTTCATCCATGATTGCTTCTAATTGAATCGAGTTTTCTTAATTTTAATTTTTTTCTTATCGATCCTGTAGGTATGTAGCTCCAGAGCGCAGCGATTGATTTCAAAATCCAATGCAAACATTGTCGCAGCGAGCTCTTCGGAATCCGAATATGATGAAGGCAAGAATATTAATGAAATCAGGGTGTGTCAAATCATCATGATATCCTGCCTACAAGACATCACCCCCCCAAAAAAAATGAAAATAAAAATAAAATAAAATAAATTAGAAACAATATAATTTAGAAAAATTTTAAAATAAATATACTCCAAGAAAAGGTACCCCTCAAAAAATATGCTACTGCTGAACCAAAACATCATGATGAAATGTAAAAAAGCCAGCACTATTCTACAGCCAACATGAACCCCCCCAAAAAACCAAGGTCTCTTGCATTTCTGCAACCCCCAGCTGACCCATCGCCATGTGATCACACAAATTTTTGATTTTTAAAAGTGTGATTCAACCAATTTCGTCTGTCACAATGTGAGTGACATCACTCTTTCCTTTTTTTCGATTTCCCCAACCCAATCTTGAACAGGAAAAATATCTGGGGTTCCATTCATTTTGATTTTTTTTTTGCTTTTGCCTTTTCCTTCTTGTTTTCCTGGCAGGTTCCAAGCAAGCCCTTGTGCTGGGCTATCGAATTTTAGCCATAACTTTCATGGCTGGCGGCTGCGCTGAGCTGTTTGTCCCTCAAAAAATGGCAGAAATTTCGGCTTCCCTGTCTTTGCTCAGCACCAATGCCTATCTGCTGAGAATGCTGGGGGCAGCAAATATCTTATCGGCCGTCTATCTCAATGCAGTGTCGGTGAGTTCTACCCAGTGAGACATGCAATCATAAAATGAAAGCTTCCAAAAAGACGATGCGCATGTTGGTTCATTAAGCTATGATTCCATATCCTGGGTTAGGATTGTTTGTCTTTTTTTCCACCTATGTGTGTGTGTCAGTACTGGCCATTGATTAAGCTCTTGATGGAACGAAAAATGAGCGTGTTTCTCATATGGAGGGAATGGTTTGCTTTCCAGGAAGCTGCCAGAAAAAACCTTCTCGGATCTCAAACGTATCGCCGCTTGGCATGGTGGATGGTCCTGTCATTCGCGGCCGGCAGTTTCGTCGTTTTGAAATCCTCGGTGGCATTGTCCACCACCTCCATCGTTCTTCGAGCCCTCCCGGTGTACATGCTGGTCAGTCTCTACTGGAAAGCCTACGAAGAAATCCCCGTTCTGGCGATCATCCCAGACACCATCGCAGCAGTGAAAAGCATCCTCCTGCCGAAAAATCTGGCAGCTGGGTTTTTCTCGCTTTGGACGGTGTACAAGGCGATGGTGGGGGTAGGCCTGTTGGTGCTCCCCGCAAAGATGTGGGAGTTGGCGTTCGGTGGGGGGACGGATGCGTATGGATTGCTGATGGCGAGAATGACAGGATTGGCTTACTGCACCGTGGCGGTCGGGGCCTACACCTTGAAGGATGCTGCCGATCGGTATGTGGTGGATTGTTGTTTTTGGTGAATGTGTGGGAAAAAAAAATCTGGTGGTTGAAAGAACAAAGAGCTCAATTCTGGAAGATTAAGTGTACGTATGAGATGCAAGTGAGGCTCCGTTAGATTTGGAGGGAATGAAACTTTTTTTTTTTTTGGGGGGGGGGGGGGGGCAAACTTCAATGTGTATTTTTTTCTGAATCGATCTTCCTGTACCATTATTCACAGAAAAGCTTTTCAGCCATGTCCAAGCTAGTTGTCCACATTTATGTAATATTTGTCCTCCTCCCCCCCATTGTTTTATCAACTTGAAACAAAAACTTTCTATATTTAAAAATTTCCATAATTTCCATTCTTGTTTGATTATTTTTTTTAAATCTAACAGGGGTCGCCTGGGGGCCAGCACATTCAAGAGCATTACGATGGGCCTGTTTATCGTTGCGCTGTCCAGCTTGGTGTTGATCACTGGGGTCCATCCAGATGTTTACCTGCCCCACTTGAAAATCGGAAAAGCCGTTGGAGAAGCAATCGCCGCCGCCGTCCTCCTCTATTTGTATTCAACTCAAAAAAAATAATCTCACACACATTCATCGTTCGTTTTTTTGCATCCCTGGCATAATTTAGCGGTGTTTTTGATTTGCTGCTGCTTTCATTGTTTTTTTTGGCATTGGTTTAGTAGAAACACCCCCTTGACGTGGATATTTTCAGGGCAGTGTCAAGAAGCAGGTTTTGATCCTTCTTTCTTTTGGTTGTTTGGTTCTTGGAAAAATGTGCTGTGATTTTTTTATGCATGGGGTAGGTTGGCTTTTGCACTCCTTAGGGATCGACTGGGTTGTGTTTTGTTTTCTGCGAGCGAGAGTGAGCGAGTGTTGATGAAGGTGCTTTTCCCATTGTTTTTCTGTTTAATGGAATTTTGACATCAGCAAAGCCATCCACACACATGCCTGGAAACTAAAACATGGACACACCAAGACGCACACACACACACACATCCCTAGGTGCTCCTGGATTTAAGGTGTTCTGCCTGGAGTTTCAACAGTCTCCTCCTGGAGTGTCTTATAAGAGATTGAATAGAAGCATCCAGAATTGAAAGGAAGCGTCCGTTATGTGGCAGTGTGCAGGTTGCACCATTCTCAGACCATCACAGAATCAATACCATTTGAAATCCCTTGGAAAAGTTTTCTTTTTAATCCATTTCTGAACTCATCATGTTCAGGCCTTCCAAACACAGCATAGCTGAGCATCAGATGTTCAATAATGTTCTAAAAAAAATATCATAAAGGTTTTCAAAGAGGAAAAGAAGTCCGAAGGCTTTGTTTTTTTATGCATGCTTAATAATAAGTTATATTTTAGAATCAAGAAAAAGATTGTCGAGATGAGAAAGGAAATCAATGGGAAATAAAAAAACAAAGGAAGGAAATAAAGGAGGAGAAAGAGAGATAAACAAACAAAACAACAAACAAGTTTGGGATCAGAACTCGCCGTCTCAATCCGATATCCCCGAGGAGAGCCAAAGCCATCCATGACATTCAATGGGAATGGCAGTTTTCCACTTGAGCAGTCTGACGTGGTAAGATGCCCCCCAGTCTTCAAAATGTGGTCGAATCGATTTCAATGAAAATTTATCACCCACTGCATCCCATATCCTTGTTCTCAACTGTCGTAAGTTCACCTATTCCATCAATATCAACATTTTGCACTGAATCTGTTGCCCCCAATGGACAATGACCTGCCCCCACTAAACTTTTGAACCAGACAAAACTGATGCCAAAATAGAACGAAACTCAAAACTTTGTAAGTATTTTAAATCAGGTAGGCAGATGCGCTTTTGCATCACCCAGGATTTCTATTTCTTTCCCTGGCCGTACGTATGCGCGAATCACACCAACTCGTCGAAAACCCACACGTTCATACACAGGCAGCCCGTCCGAAGTCGCTAGGAGTGTCGCGGTCCGCATCCCTTCTCTCCGACCGTTCACCAGGATGCTTTTTATCAGACTGCACGCCAGGCCACGACGCCTGTAGTTTTGCTCCGTCGCCAAAAAATCAATGTGCAAGTCTTCACCAACCCGCAAGGTTATCGCCACGCAAACAAACTCCTCCTCGACGCGCAGCCCGTACACACGCACGCGAGGATCTCTTATTGACAAGAGAAAATATATTCCTCTAGCGACCAGGGCGTCTCCGTCGTGGGACGCGCAATACGCCTCGAAGTTGATTGCGGCGATTCTCTCGAGAGACGGTTCTTCCGCGTTCGTGGCAGCGCCGTCTAGGTTCAAAGTAGAGTCCTCCAGTCTGACGCCCATGATCGGAAGCACCATATCTGTGTCCGCAACGCGACCAGCGACGGCGTCAGCGCAGGTCCACACATAGTGCGAGCCTGGATCCTCGACAGGAGGCGGTGTGTTACTGGGTACAACCACAGAGTTGAAGTAGTTGGGGCACAGTCTGTCGTCGAACCTCGCTCCTACGGCGTCCGGCCGTCGAACGACGGATTTTGGCGACACTCCTTCACCCACGAGTGCCAAAAATTCACCGAAGCTATCAATCGCTCGCCGCAACAGTTCCACATCGTCGATCACGTCTGGAACCTCTTTCGTAACGTTGTCGACCATATTTCGACGTTTATTTGGTTCAAATGCGCTCCACAGTTGGGTAAAATCTGCGAGTTCGCCAGCCACAAAAAAAGTATGGTTCATTGGTTAATTGGATGTTGCTCAGCGATGCTGGCGTTTTGTAACGGAAAACGGCGGTTCTAAGTCGAGGTTGTGGATGGTTCGAATTTGTGTTTGCGACAGTCCCGCGCATCGCAGCACTTTGTTTTCCACCTCGAGCTATGGCTTGAAAAACCTGTCAGACAGGGAGTCCCTCGTTCTCTCACTGTGTTTTCTTTGAGTTTCCTTTGGCGGTGTTCAGAACCACTCTCTCTCTCTTGCATAGCCGTGAGGATCGACAGACATGCAGAATCGCAGTGCGAGGTATGATGAGAAGATGATGAGTCATATGGACTGAACCCTTTGATGGTCACAAGGATCTATGGTGTGAACGGATGTCAGGGAATGAGGTGGTCGTATCTTGCATGACGGTTGTTTCGATCCGAGGTAGCACCCGCAAGTATATTAGTCAGTTTTGGAATTGGGAGGAGAGAGTCGGCTGAGTTACAAACAAGTCACAACAGCAGAAAGAGGATGCTTTTGAGGTTGGAAGGGATGAGCGGGCCCTGCTTGGCAAGGTGATCAACAGCGTGTGTCCGTTCAAAAATCTAAGCAGATATGCTTGTTTTCTTTCTCAAGTTGATGTATCTTATTGATCCCTGATTCTATTTCTCGAACTCGTTTGTTCACCTTATTCTCTTCCAACAAAAGAAACAGGAAAGAATGCTTTGTTTTTTCCAACAACCCCTCCTTCGGTTAAGAAGCAAAACGCAATCAAGACAAAAAAATATCCTCCCCCGTTCCTTGACCAAAAAAAAATACACAATGAGAAAAAAAACTGGAAAAACTGGAAATTGTGCAAGCATTGACAGCAGGGAAGCAGGCGCGCTTGTTATATATAACTTAGTTCACCAGTACTGGGCGCACATAGGCGCGCACCGTGGCCACTTCTCGAAAACCCACACGTTCATACACAGGTCGTCCGTCCGAAGTCGCTTGCAGCGTCGCGGTCCGCATTCCTTCTTTCTGACCGTTGGCCAGGATCCATTTGAGCAGACTGGTCGCCAGGCCGCGACGCCTGTATTTCTCCTCCGTCGCCACAAATTCAATGCCCAACTCGTCGCCAACCGACACCGTCATCGTCACACATACGACCTCCTCGTCGACGCGCAGCCCGTACACGCGCACGCGAGGATCTTTTATTGACAAGAGAAAATAGATCCCTCTGGCGACAGGAGGGAACGACGCGGAATACACCCGTTGGTTGATCGTAGAGATCCTTTCGAGAGACAGTTCTTCCACGTTCGTCGCAGCGCCGTCTAGGTTCAAGGCAGGGTCGTCCAGTCTAACGCCCATTGCCAAAAGCACCATATCGGTGTCCAAAACGCGACCAGCGACGGCGTCGGCGTATGTCCACACATAGTGCGAGCCTGGATCCTTGACAGGAGGTTGTGCGCCGCTGGGCACAACCACAGAGTTGAAGAAGTTGGGGCACAGTCTGTCGTCGAACCTCGCTCCTACGGCGTCCGGCCGTCGAACAACCGACTTTGGCGCTACCCCTTCACCCACCAGTGCCAAGAATTCACCGAGAGTGTCCATCGATCGCCGGGCCAGTTCCACATCGTCGATCACGTCTGGACGTCCTTTCGCCTGGTTGTGGTCCATCTTTCCACTTCGATTCGAATACGTTCCTGTGGTTTCTGGCGATTCAACCCTGCCGTAGAAGAAAGCGTTCAACGGTCCTTACAGTACTGAGCAAACCTTTCCACGTTACGAGTTTGTCTCGATGCACCTTTCATGTCGCAAGCGTCCGCCCCACAGCAGCCAGTAATCCAGCCCTGTCCAGCCTGAGCAGATCAGTAAGCGGACTATTAGGCACCCGAGCGTTCCGAGCGTTTTCAGCGTTGCATGGGTGTGGTCATGTTTGGATTGCTCCTTCCAAAATGACTAAGTTGGTCGTTCACCAGTGAAAAACACGAATCCAGTTGGAGGATCGAGCGCTTCTGCGATGGGGCGAGTCGAGCTGCGCTACTTTGTCGCACCGCTTGCCCTGTTTTCTTGTCTTTTTTCTCCTTTTTTTTTTTTCTTTTCGTGTGCTTTTCTTACCTGCTCTGTTGCTCCCCTCTTTGAAAAACTTTTTAAAAAAAATTGCAATAGTTTCGTTACTGAATTCGTCGACGTTTTGGTGTTGTGTAAAAGAATTGAATATGAAATTGCATTAACATCTTTTTTTTTTTTTTTTTTGGGGGGGGGGGAGGATGAGAAGGAAAAAAAACATACTTGAGCACTTTGCCTTAAATATATTGTGATATGTTGAACGATAATTTTCTTAATCAGGCACCTAGAGAATACATGTTGCAATCCATCTGCAAGCATGTGTGTGTAAAAATTTGAATTGAAATTCGTGTCTATTGCCAGGCTGGTTCAAATACTGACCACCACTTCCAACATCCCAAGGAAAAATTCAACAGGTGGGGTTATTTAAATTAAAAAATAAGGTGTCGTTTTCGTTCAAATAATATGTGTTTCATTCTAGTCCTCCCTCCAAAAACAATGAAGGAAAATGTGGTTTTAAATTAAGAAGAAACAAAAAATCAACACAGTGGTGCGAAAGTTTTACCCAAAGCAGGGTATGCATTACTGTTAGATTTTCAGGAGCATTTGTGAGTACTATTACATCGTTTGGGGGGGGGGGGGGGGAGGGGGCTGCTTGAATGCTGGTTGATTCGGAAAATTACTGAAGAATATTATTCTAGATGTATGCTTTGAAGATCTTTAACGTTTGTTTGTTTCTTTCTTTTTTTTTCAATCGCTATTGTTGATGAATTTCATTTTCATGCCACCGTTTTTCAACCGGACTGGTTTGTTTGAATCGACAAACAGAAATCCAACCCCAACACCCCCCTCCCCCCCCCCCAAAAAAAAAGAAAAGGAAAAGGGAAAGTCCCTCATTCTCAGTCGATCAATCAATCAATATAACCCACAGCAAAAGGGAGCCATCAGCCTGCATGATGCAGGAATAGATACAAATGTTGAAAAAAAAATTATTGCGAATTTCTCAAAGACAAACAAACAAACAAACATCAATTACATTGATTTCTCAAACACATTATCCACCTGAATTCCAACAGACACAGAAGCGATGGAAATGCACCCAATGATTTGGATGCGCACTCCGGTCCGTCATAACGCCACCAGCTTCGGAGTGACTTCCAACTCTTGGATATTTTGATTCCAGCTGCCAGTTGGAAAAATTTTCCGCCCTCCGTTGTCAAGCAACGCCAGTTCAACCTGTGTGCGAAGGTTCCGACCGACTACCAGAAACAACTCCACCCTTTGTCGAACAGACAGCTGTATATTCGAAGATCTCTGGGGACGGAGCGGTGGGGTTGATAGGCCTGGGGAAGCGTTTAGCTTGCTCAGTATTGGTATCGACTTTTGCGCGCAAATTTTCCGCGCGCTTTGTTCTAGGCGGTTGTGTCGAGCTCGCTAGAACTGGTACGGGGATGCTGCACCGATAAGGTTATCGTTCTTGAAGAGAATTCGCTCATCCAGGAAGTTGGGGGTTTTCGACAGCTTCATTCCGCCGCTTGTGTAACTCATTTCCAGCATAAAGCCACGTTTTTCCTACGAAGACGCTTTTTTCCCTCACCACTCCCAGTACTTTGATATCGTTTGCCATGTGCAGCAGACATTGTTCGTTGGTGAGGGTGGCCTTTCCATGACGGACCCCGCGACCTCCGAGCTTCACAAGCGACGAATTTCTGGCGAACAGCAACGCCACGCTGAGTCGTCCCCTTCTCAGCCCCTGAAGCCCGCCATCAAAACGAGCTCCAGCACCGAAACCCCCAAGATCTCCAAAACGGTTTCCTTCGACGCAGGCCCAGTATCCAACGGGGGGCCTACCGCATTGCAGGAAAGCCTGGAGCTGGATGATTTGCCTTTGGAAAGTACCGACCAGGAACCCGAGAACGAGGGGGAGGATGAGAGCGATGACGAGGATGACTTGGTCGTTTACAATGAGGCCGAGGAAGGAGATACTTTGTCGGGCAGTTTGTCGGAACTGAGTCGGAGGGGGACGATGGATTCCGAGCTGTCGACCGGCGCGAGCGGCAGCGGGCGCCGGGGAGAGATCGAGAGTTTGCTTCTGGCGCCGGTGGACGACTTTGACGACAGTAGCAGCGACGACAGTTTGCTCGACAACAGCGGGAGGGGGTCCGCGGCTGCTGCGAGAAATCGAGAGGTGGTTGGTTCACAAATCTGTCAGGATTTTTTTGTCATTTCGGTTGGACCAATCTCTATCATATGCTAGAATTCCACTGAAATGCATTCCAGTGCTATTTAATGTGCAAAGCTTAGACCTGCAAGGCTACACCATCCCCCATGGGTTCATGCTTTTTCCTTTTTTACTTTTACTCTTTTTTTTGGAAAGTTGAAAAGTCTTTCAACTGACAAGTGCTTTTTTTTCCAATCGAAAAAGAATGTCGAGACCTTACAAAGTGGTAGCTGAGAATTGACATAATTTTTGGAACCCCCTTTTCTCCTCTGGCATTAAAATTTCAACCTCACACAAAGGTAGAACCGTTCCAAATTTTGAATGCCGTGGTGTGTGTGTGGGGGAGGTCTCCAAAAAGGAAGTTAATTCCCTGAATCCTTTTCAGTCAGAGTTCAAACTCAGTTCTTCTCATTTTTATGCAGGCGATTGATCTCGATAGACCTGTCGGCATCAACACTGCAGGGCAAAGCAACAGGACTGTGGATATCTCGAGGCAAACCTCCGAAGAGTCGAATTCTCGAAACGGGAAGTCCAGATCCATGTCGTACGGCTCCCCGATCACTCTGAATCGGCCAGAATTCAGCAACTGCCCCCCCATGGGGGGCTTCGCCGAAGTTCCTCTGATGCTGACCGACCAAGGGGGTCCGTTTGATGGCCTGATTTATTGCGACACGGTGGATTCCATGGGAAGGCCAGTCGTGGTGCTAAACACCTCCGCTCTGCCCAAGAAATCCATGCGCAACCAAGCGTTTGCTTACATCAGCGAATCTCTGGAGCCCATTATCGCACAGACGCCCTACGTGCTGATGTTTGCATCTTTTCGATCGGAGACTTTGGCCAAAGTGCCGGCGGCCTGGGTGGTGGGTGCTTACAGGAAACTGAGCAGACCTTTCAAGAAGAACGTGGAGTTCGTGGTGTTGGTCCGGCCGAACAGGCTGTTAAAGGGGCTGCTGAAAGTCATGTCGGTGGTGGTGAAAAAGAAAGCAAAAAGGAAGGTGAAGCAAATCAAGTATTTGCCCGATATCGAGAGGGTGACTAATGGGGAGGTGGGAATTCAACACCTGGGGCCGAAAGTGATCGCTTTGATGGGGCATGATGGAGTCACCAAAAATGAAGAAAATTAACCCAGAAAAAAAAAAAAAAAGAAAAGAAAATTGACTCGGAAGAAAAAAGAAAGAAGATTGACCCAGAAAAGAAAGTGAAAAGAAAGGAGGAGAAGTCGAACAGTGACATGATCAGTACTGTTGATTGGCAGTTGAGTGACTGTTGATTGGCTACATGTGGATGGCTTTCCCAAAGAGGGGGGTAGGGGGGTTGGGAAAAAGAGAGGATTTGGGGTTTGGGATTGTTTCTTTCGATCGATTAAGGAAATGGCTTTGGGCATTCCCAAAGCCTTTTTTTTTTTTTTTTTTTTTTGGGGGGGGGGGGCAGTGGGATGTCCACAATAAGTGTGGTTTCTTCTAAGAACAGAACAAGGGGGGGGGCAGTGTCGTTGGAGAACGAAGGGGATGTAAATAATCAGTCGTTGAATTTTGTGGAGTTAGGGATTTTTAAGGTGAAAACGGGGTCATAAAAGAAGCGAAAGGAGGGAGCTGTGCCAGTCAGCCTCGGGAAGGGGAAAAAAACTGACGTAGTTTGATGCAGGAAGACATCTTTTTCTTTTTTTTGTATTTTTGGTTCTTTTTGCCAAAGGTTGCAATGGTGAATGTGATATGGGCTTCCTTGATGGACTCTTTGTGTTGGCAGCGTTTATATATTTTTTTATCTTTAGGTGGTGGTGCAGAGGCATTTAATGGAAATATTCCCTTTCCAAGAATAAATATATACTTAGTATATTTTTTTAAATTAATGTAAAGGCCTGTTGGATGGTGGCCACATCTGGCACAACTCTTCGATCAGATTTGGGGCAATGTGGGTTGGGAATCTCAAAAGATAAAAGGTGCCAAATATATATGCTTTCCTTAGCTACCCAAAAAAGAAACCGTTTGCAGGCAAGAGGGGATGCGAGTTGTAAGAGCAACTTCAACTTCTGTCAATAGGTTCGGATGGTTTCGAAAATGTTAATTGTGGAGGGCCTAGAACTCCAACAACGCCAACCAAGTTTTTAACACATAGATGTATGTAATCCAGGAGCACCTAGGGATGTGTGGGTGGGTGGGTGGGGGTGTGTCTTGGTGTGTCCATGTTTTAGTTTCCGGGCATGTGTGTGGATGGCTTTGCTGATGTCAAAATTCCGTTGAACGGAAAAACAATGGGAAAAGCACCTTCATAAACACTCGCTTACTCTCGCTCGCAGAAAAGGAAAAAAAAAACAATCGAGCCTTAGGGAGTGCGAAAGCCAACCTACCCCATGCATAAAAAATCACAGCACATTTTTCCAAGAACCAAACCACCGAAAGAAAGAAGGATCAAAACCTGCTTCTTGGCACTCCCCCGAAAAGATCCACGTCCAGGGGGGTTTTCTACTAAACCATGCCAAAAAAACAATGAAAGCAGCAGCAAATCAAAAACACCGCTAAAATATGCCAGGGATGCAAAAACACGAAGCCTGAATTGTGTGAGATTATTTTTTTTGAGTGGAATACAAATAGAGGAGGACGGCGGCGGCGATTGCTTCTCCAACGGCTTTTCCGAATATATATATTTATATATATATATATATATATTTTCAACGGGGAGAGGTAAACATCTGGATGGACGCCAGTGATCAACACCAAGCTGGACAGAGCAACGATAAACAGGCCCATCGTAATGATGTTATTAACTTCCAGTTCATGAGTTTATGGACTGGATCGGTACTGGGCGGGTTTTGCTGGCACAGTCAGCCGCGGCTGACGCATTTGTGGCAGCGCTTGCGTTTGTGTTTGGGGCAGCGTGCGCCCTGTTCTAGTTTGTGGCTTTAAAAGGCGTTGTCCTTATGTTCTCGCCACCTTTTTGCTTTTCCCGCCCACCCGGCCTGTTTTTCTTTGGTATTTTGTGCAGTTTTTTGTTTAAGTCCTGCACGGGGAAAAGAGAGTTACAGGAAAATGAATGAGGATTTTGTAAAGGGGGTAATCTCTTTCGGACAAAGGCATATTTGATTTCGAACATATGGGACAGTTTTTTAAAGGTTGAATGAATGTTTTCTACAGTTTTCTTGGAGTGTCTGTGTGGTTGTGTGGGGGTGGGTACTTCGAGCCAGTTTTTTCCGTAAATCTTGAATGTGCTGGCCCCCAGACGACCCCTGTAAGATTTGAAAAAAGTAAAATTACGTAAATTTTAAAAGAGAGAAAGTTTCTTGTTTCAAGCTGATACACTCACGTTACGAAAATTACCCAATTCATACCCAAAACTACCCGCGGGCTACCCGTTTTTTAATGGCATGAATTGGGTAATTTGGGGTATATTTGGGTATACCCCAGTTGGGTATTCTATGGGTATGATTTGGGTATGGATTGGGTAGTTGTCGAGCTCGTTGGGTACGCATTTGGTAGTACCCAAAAAATACCCAAAGTTGGTGGGTACAAATTGGGTAGTACCCGAAAGATACCCAAAGTTGGTGGGTACGAATTTGGTAGTACCCAAAAAATACCCAAAGTTGGTGGGTACAAATTGGGTAGTACCCGAAAGATACCCAAAGTTGGTGGGTACGAATTTGGTAGTACCCAAAAAATACCCAAAGTTGGTGGGTACAAATTGGGTAGTACCCGAAAGATACCCAAAGTTGGTGGGTATGAATTGGGTAGTACCCAATACATACCCACACTGAATGGGCATGTATTGGGTATTTTCAGAAAGTACCCTATATTTACCCATAAACGCATATTGGGTATCTATTGGGTACGCTTTGAGCAACCACCCGCTGTCAATCATTTGTTATAGATCAGGTACAAATCGGGTGGTGTCTAGTTCAGACCCAATCTGCCCAACACAACAAAAATCACAAATAAGAAATAATTTACAAGAACACTTGTTCCTCTATTCACAACCAGCCCTCTACCTCCAAATGCATACAAGTGCATATATTTTTGCACATCAAAACAAGCAACATCCCTCATTCAAATTTCTTTGGGACCTCAATTCTCAAAAAGGGGTGTCGAGTCAAATTCCCTTTGAAGAGTCTTCAACCACCTCGTCCCCCTCAGTTCTTTTCGGAAATTGCTAGCCTTGTCTTGGATATTTAATATCTTGAACCCAGTCCTCTGACTTTTCTTTTCTGCATCAAAGGAAATGCACACACACACAAGGTTGGCACCTTTCAGCTGTTGTATTTTTGCAAGTATTCTGTTAATTCTTTTCAAAGCGAGATTTCCCACTGGCAAGACTGGGATCCGATTAGATCCCCTCTACGAAACACGCTGTTCCATCTGAGTATCTGCAAGAATGGATCTGTGTGGGGCCTGAAGGATCGTTGATAAAATATATGGTGAACGAAGGAACATGGATACATATATCTAGAAAATCAAAGAGCTCTGTTTGCCACCATATGTGTGAATACACTATCACACAAGAAAAGAACTGTTTGGGAGGGAGTGGTTTGCACATATTTCCTATTCAGTTGGGGAAGGGGGGGGGGGAAATCTCTTCACTTGTTGCACAGTTCAATTGGACACTCTTTGTCCAATCAAGACCCACCCCGATTCACTTATGTATTCTTTGCAGCGAGTCAAGGCTTCAGCTGCATCTTATGTGTTTTTCCAAGATTATGGAGTTGCACAGGGACAACTCCCTGTTTTCGAATTTCTTCAGATACCTCAGCATTGCATCCTCGATGTGGTAAGAGTTGAAGATTTTATGCTCCAGAAACCGGGAGGCTCTTGCAAACTTGCTGATGTTGGATCCGACAAGGGCGCTTCCATTGAGGATTTTGAAAACATGGTTGACGTCTGCAATCGAGTGGTCTCATCAACACACATGCTGTTGCTGGGATTACGAAGTTCACTCCCTGGCCGCACCCACGACCAGAAAATGGCAATAATTCGGGAAAACTGTGTATATGCAAGAACACTTTGATGACCAAAAATTTGGCTCCTTGCCTCTCTCAGCAATGACACCAACCAATTCATGAACACAGTTTGAATCTTAGTCATACCTTCAGCGCCATGATAGACAACATACATCATAGAAATGACAAAGGGTCTCATGCACCACAACTCTTTGAGAAAGACTCCAAATGGGTCAAAACTCCAGAAGCAAAAAGGTCCCACAAAGCACAATAGATAGACAAAGCACCAAAGACAGTAGGTGCTTTCTGTGGATCACAAAAACCCACCTATTTTCCACCTTGATATCAGGATTGTGACTCAACAACACCAACTTTTGCTCTGTACCTGGGCAGTGCAAATGATACTATGTTATTCTCTCGTGTGCAAGGCCACACAGAATGCAGGTTCATCCTCTCTGTTCCAATATTTCCTGAAGAAGGCTTTTTCTCAACCAAGGCAAGCACATATGCTCGCCCTACAAACACCTGAAACAAATTTCATTTTAGGGAGCCCCTCCCCCTCTACAAAAAGTTCACAGGCCTCTCTTTAGGGCCAAAAAAAAAATCAGAAAGGCAACAACAACATCATAATACTTTTTTTAGATGAAATATCCCTATTCATGTTGCTGCTTAAACCTTGTGCAGTTTTATTATGTTACCTGACCTAGAATATTGCACATGCTGGGAAGAGAAGCGGAACATCACCGACCACGTGGGTGAAGACTTGACGTAGAGAGGATGCCGACCGCCTCCACGAAAGTATCAGAGCCTGTGCCCATTGACACTGGCATGGCAGCGATAGATCCTCAGGGTGATACCAGCGTTTTCATCAGAGGCCCAAGGCACCGTCCAATGCTTCCAGGTCGCATCGCAAGCGCGACTCTGAAGCGGGGACGGCGAGCTCGTAGTCGCATCGCAAGCGCGACTCTGAAGCGGGGCGAGAGCGCGACCAGAAACGTTGTCGTTGTTCAACACCGCAGACCGAGATCTTCGGCAAGTTTAATGAGGCCTACATGCGTAATGAGTGCGTTTGTGCCGCATTTGGGTTCGATTTGGGCAACGTCTAAAAGGTGCGCAACCAGATCTGCCAAAGCGTACCAAAAACATACCCAATACGTGCCACCTGTCCCAGCCACGGTGGGTATGCTTTGGGCATGTCTGGGTAATCTTTGGGTACATAGGAAGTAGTTTTGCCAAAGAATACCCAAAACGTACCCATCCCTGAACTTTTTTGGGTCAATATTGGGTACTACCCACAGCATACCCATTACGTACCACATTTGGGTACGTTTTGGGCACATCTGGGTAAAGTTTGGGTACATAGGAAGTAGTTTTGCCAAAAAGTACCCAATGTTTATGTTATTAACTTCCAGTTCATGAGTTTATGGACTGGATCGGTACTGGGCGGGTTTTGCTGGCACAGTCAGCCGCGGCTGACGCATTTGTGGCAGCGCTTGCGTTTGTGTTTGGGGCAGCGTGCGCCCTGTTCTAGTTTGTGGCTTTAAAAGGCGTTGTCCTTATGTTCTCGCCACCTTTTTGCTTTTCCCGCCCACCCGGCCCGTTTTTCTTTGGTATTTTGATTTTGTGCAGTTTTTTGTTTAAGTCCTGCACGGGGAAAAGAGAGTTACAGGGAAATGAATGAGGATTTTGTATAGGGGGTAATCTCTTTCGGACAAAGGCATATTCGATTTTCGAACATATGGGACAGTTTTTTAAAGGTTGAATGAATGATTTTTTGGAGTGTCTGTGTGGTTGTGTTGGGGTGGGTACTTCGAGCCAGTTTTTTCCATAAACCCAACACGTACCCATCCCTATAATTTTTTGGGTAAGCATTGGGTACTACCCAAAGCGTACCCACGGCATACCAAGCATATCTCGCTTACCATAGGTATGTGGTATGTGTGCGGTACTTACCCAATTCTACCCACTATTGGGCATGGATTGGGTACGGTTTGGGTACAGTTTGGGTAGTGAGGTGGGTAATTACCCAAAACGTACCCAATGCTGGGTACGGTCTGGGTACTTGCTGGGTATTGTTTGGGTACTTGGGTATGCAATGGGTATGATTTGGGTAAAAGTGCCGTTACGCGAGTGATAAAACAATGGGGGGGAGGAGGACAAATATACATAAATGTGGACAACTAGCTTGGACATGGCTGGGAAGCTCTAACACTGATCCAGGAAGACCGATACAGAAAACACACATCTGGCCCCCCCCCCCAAAGGCCAGGAGACTTTAGAATCAGCTTTTGGCGGCGCTGGTTGGAATCCCACAAAGGCATCTTTTTTCGTTCTGTTTCTGAGAAAGTCCCCTCGTCCCTGTCTGATGCTCCTCGGGCGCCCCTCTATGGAATTGCGGGGGGTATTCAAAGGGTGGCAGTCACAAAAATATGGGTGTGTAGAGATTTGGCTCTATCAAAAGGTCTCCCCATTTGAAAAGACGAACGATGAGTTTTTGATCCCAGCCAAGATAAATTGGTGTTGGAGTCGATTGAACAGGGGAGGCGTCATTTGTGCTTCACAGCGGAGTTGGTTTTGTTTTCTCGTGCCTTCCGGGCAACTCCATGTAGAAAAAAAAACAGGACATATTTACGTCCACTTAATTTCTCCCCTTCTTTCCCCCTTCAGCTTCCGAATAAAACCAGAAAAAGGATAACTGACCTCCCTTCCATCACCTGTTGGTCTCATTCACCTTGCATGATGATTGACATTTCCCAAAATTCAAAAAACGTTTCAGAAGAGGCTCAACCAACGCTATTCTTCTTTCGTCTTTTGGGAAGGAAGTGCGCAAATCCTGCAGCATCATGACGTCCCAAAGCCACATTGAATTGTTGTGTCGCAACGACGCAGCCTCACAATACAAAATCAAGTGCATAGACGAAGATGAAAAAGCCTTACAAGGAAGTGTCCAGCCAAGGAACGCTAACACAGTGCAAGACTCAGTTTTACCAAAAACACCTGCCTATGAATTTCAACTCTTCGACTCACCCACTGTCCCAGAAACCAAACCAAACCAAAATATGACATGCGCAGAAGCCCGAGCCTCTGCTGCAAGCAAATACAGAAGTGGTCCAAAAATGAAAAATGACCAAGGATATCAACCGAAAAGAGAAAAAAACAATGAACTCAAATACATTGATGTTGCAATTCGAAAATAAAACGAGCCACCCAAAAAGAAAAATTCATCTGGCCCCCCAGAAAAAGTAAAAGGAAGCGAACGATAGTGGAGCAAACAGCTACCCCATGGTTTATAGAACTGCTCTTAGTAATAGTGATCCCCAAAACTGAGAAGGTCAACTTCTCATTACAACAAAATAATTCATCGTTTTACGGAACAATCATCCAAAATTGACCTCATGTTGAGGTTGCAAAAAAAACCTCCCAACACATGCTCTACAAAGGCGGGCAGAAAGCGCAACCCCACCCTATTACCCAACAGTCGTACATTCTTTATAAGAATCATGCGTATGTACAATACAGATAAAATACAATTGTCCCCCCTAAGAGCGTGAGGAAGGCAGAAGGCGGCAAAAACTGAAAGCTACGAGGATGCCGATGGTGAGAATGAGAAAGAGGAGACTGACTCCCCAGCTTGCGAAAAATCCACGGCAAGTTCCAAAAAGCTCCAAAAAATGGGCTTTTAACCACTCCATGCAGTTCCGGCAGAATATGCTACAGGTTCTGCACATCTCCAACACTTGGTCTCGCACCCATTCCAGGCAGGTTGGTACGACATGACGCACCAGGTAGATGAGGTAAATCGTGAAGCTCAAGTTCGTCAGACCTACCAGCATCCCAAAGATCCACTCGCTGATGCCAGAAATATGGGGGTAGTGAAACAGGGCGCCCGCAAAATAGGTCAGACTCGACGTGGCGAGGGACATGGTCTCGATGGTGTTGAGCAGGTCCGATCTGAAAGGATTGAACAGCGATTGCAAGGCAAGTGCGATGATCATCACCCCCAGCATGAAAAATCCTTGAAGCCCAACGCCAAGCAAGCGAGCGAAAACGTCCACGCCTGCCATCGAAAATTTCCGCAACATGATCACAGCCTCCCAATGGGCCGTTCCATTCTTGTACCCTGCGTACAAGAAGCCGAAGGATGTGCGGAACTCTGCCTCCTCCAGTGTCCGCCGGTGTTTAAACAGAAAAAACGTCAGGCAAAGAGGGAAACCTATGGAGAAAATGGTACATCCCGCGACTCCTACGACTAAATGGAGAGTTCTGCCACCTTCACCGCACTTGAATCGAGTGTCCCAACCCCAGTAACGGCCTTTAAACACCGCATAACCGGCAAAATCACCCACATCGTTGTCCACCTCAGGGCAATAAAACATTCCCATGAACACTCTGGTCAAGGAAATGTACGTGAAGGATGCAAAAGACCAGGCAAGGATCTGGAGATGGAGGCGGATAGACTGTAGAGCGCCATTTCTTCTGGCGATCAGGTACCACAGCCCCGCAGCGGTTGCAGAAGAAGCAAAGGGAGTGGCCGCATTCAAAAAAGCAACCTTTATGGCTTTATTCTTCCCAAATGGGAATGCGCACTCTGGAACCAGGACGCTACCTCCTGCGCTGGCGCGAGCTAAAAAAGCTGCGGACGAACGAAAAAGGCGGCCAGAAATTCATTTGCATGTTATTCATTCAGCTAATGGGTTTCTTCTGCTAACCACCACACCGTTTTTAACTGTACCTTGTATCCTGAGCAGGAGTTCAGCAAAATTCATCCAGCCGAAACTCAGCACCAGTGCAAACGCATTCACTTGGAAGAAATTTATGCCAATCTGCAGGAACACCGACATGCATCTTTTTTCCAGAACAAGCAAGGAAAAGCAAACACCATCCGTAAACCCCTCTCCCCCCCCAATAGTTTTTTTGTCTCCACAGGAAAACACATATCGTTTTCTCTATTCTTATCGATGAAAATAAAACACACTGGTATACTCTCAAGATCAAAGCCATTCCTCCATCGAGCTTAAGCTCAAGGCAAGCTTGCCTTGATGATGTCGATCGGCCTGGGTTGGTCGTCAACAGGCGGCGGCGGGTGAAACACACCATTGTGGAACACACCCATTTCCACACACTGGTCATCGTCATCATTGCGAGGCAGATTCGCTCGGGTTATCAAAACGCCGAACAAAACAGTGCAGGAAATCACGAACAGTATGCTGAGCCGAGCCCATGTGTTCGAGCTGCAATGGACGCATTTCCCAATCGTGAGATGTCCGTATCCATCATCGCACGAGCCACACAAAGGTCCACTGCTGCCCTGTGAATAGCAAAACGCCCCCCCCCCCCTCAAAAATAACACGGCTTCACAAGGTGGAGCTCAACAAATCGTACGTTTGTTCCACGTACGCTTCCTCAAAATACACCTCATCAAAGACACCTTATGAAAATCCGCCAGTTTAAAAAGGAGCGATATGGGGATCTGTTTGGTGGTTTGAAAATGGCCTGCAGGCAAATTTCCAAACGATCCAGTTCCTACACAGAAACTGAAAAACTGTTTTTTTGTGTTGTTATGACAGACTGCACGTCTGCAACTCATCCCAACCTGTGCGCAAAGAGGGTACTCATCTTGCCCATAGTGCGTCCCAGGTGCGGGAAGCTTCTCCGCAAAGAAAGCCTGGAGCTGCTCCGATCGACCCGGGTAGTCGCACGACGAATGATGCAAGCACAGATGGATTTGAGGGGAAAACGGGCTGGAATGCCAGTAGTTCTTGTTTGGAACAAAGGGGTGGAGATGTGGAATTCCTGAGCAGTTCGCATTTGCAACGCAGGTCGAACACCACTCAGCGCTCCCATTGAACGAGAAGAAAGTGGGGGGGCAGTGCTCGCATTGCGTGGTGCTGGGGTTTTGTTGGACGGTTATTTCCGCGATCGCGCATTCACGGAGCTCCACCTCCAGTTGCGCACTCCAGCTGCCCGCATTGTACAAGCCTACCACACTGGTGGCTGTGATAATTAGCGTGTGGACGCCAGGAAGACCCAGCAATATCAATCCCCTGAACGTGGCGGTCCCGTTCACAACACTGGCGCGCGTGTTGCCAACCAGTGTGATGTCGGGCGACGCCGCCGTGAAGTTCAATTCCACCTGATTGCACAACAAACCCAAAAGCTGTTTTCTTTCAAACAAAAACAAATATGATTTACATGCGAAGATGCCGCCCAGCAAACTGCTTCCCTTCGCTCATTTGCAATATAAAAAAATTCATCATAGAGGCAGTTGACAGTATTGGTAGCCATACAACGCCAATCGTTAGTTTTGGTGCGTTCTCCTTGGGTGTATCTGCTGGATAAACACGGGTGACACACACAGTCAAATATATGATATATATGAGCGGCGACTTCTCTTGCCTGTCCAAAGCCTCCCTGAATCTTTTCATTCTCCTGCATATCCGACACCGTCACCGTGATATCTGGCAAGCTTGGCCTGCTCAACTTCTTTCCAATCCGAGGGGGGTCGATTCTGATCCTCCCCAACGCCAACGTCGCAAAATCGTCGCCAAGATCGGTCTCCAAGAAGGATTTGACCTTGTTGCCCAGCAAGGCGTCACAACTCCCTATGTCGGCAGTGGCGAGCGCGGTCGAGTTGTGGTCGGGTGCGCAACGGAATTCGACCTTGGAGGCATCGTCCACAAGGGCGGCTCCGCCCGCTTGCCAAGCCCAGTTGTCTGCGAAACGGCAATCATGCAAGGTGATGGATTCCGTCCTAGGGAGAAGTGCCAGCAAGGCCCCTGCTGACATGACAAACACGCGAGTAACGATCTATTCATGCAGAGGTTGAGCACTGGGGCCCGGACGGGCGGGGATTGGACAGGGAATTTGCTTTGGAATGTTTCCATAAATCCTGACACTCACCCCCGTTCACCGCTGAATTCTCTTCAAAAGTATCAGACAAAAATCTGATTGTCCAGCGCAAGAAGTCCCACCCCGCCCCTGCTACTCGATTGAGAATTGCCACAGCTCCGCCACCACCAATGAAATCTGTGTACGCCGCCACGTCCGGAGTCACGTTCGCCAATAGTTGCGGATCTGGGATGTAGGCTTTGTTTCCCTTGAAAAAGGAGTCGTGTACGTAGCATTGGACCTCTGGCATTTCCCCAGGAGAAAACAGTACCGCACCCCCCAGACAGGCTGAGTTGTCCAAAAACGTACTGTTATCTAACACCATGTGTTGCATGGCGGTCACGCAGATGGCCCCCCCACCGAGAGCCCAATTTCGCTCAAAATGGCAGTTTCTTATCGCCGTGGTGTTTATGAGTCTGGCCTGGCTGTCTTTTGCTGTAAAGGCACCACCATAGGTGGCATTGTTGCCAAAGAAGTGAGAATCGAAAACAGATACAGACCCTGTGGAGCAAAAGTAAATAAATAAAATAGAAATACATCCACCAGTCGGATTTAAAACAAACTTGTTTTGGGCTACAGCATTTCAGTGTCTTTTTTTTAACTTGAAAAAAAAAAGAAGGGGCAAAGATTTGCTGTGAGGAACCATGGGGGGAGGGGGGAATGTGCTGTGGGATGATCTGTTTCTATTCTGAGAGTGAAAAAAACAAAACAACTAGCAAAATATCCCAGATAATTAATGGTTTATAAACAATTCTTGAAAAAAAAGTAAAATATCAAAAAACAAATTCCAACAATCAGGCCAATGAAAGAATATTCAAAAACAAATTCTAATATATATATTTTTTAGTCATCTTTTTTTATTCCTTTTTTGTTCAATGAATTGTTGCAATACCTTGTTTGTTCAATCAATGTTGCATTATTTATTCTTAGGGGAGGAGGGAGTGGGAAAAATCCAGAAATATATAATATAGATACATGCTCCACCCCTCACCACAACACCACTATATATATATAGAAAAACCGGTTTATGTTGGGTGTGTCCTGGGGTTTTGAGTGTTTGTGCGGGGATCCAAAAAAAACCCGCACAAATCCTAAAGTGTATCTGGGACATCTGGAAATCGGTCATTTGAGGAAACAAACGAGAAGAAAACTCACGAGCAAATTGAGAATTGATGCCACCACCTCCCATCCCTGCTTGGTTGTCAGAGAATTTGCATCTTTTGATATGATGATCTCCACCGTCCAGTTTTACTGCCCCTCCATGCATTTCCCCAAAGTTCCCCAAAAAAAGGGACGAACGCATCCACATGTCCACCTCTCCATCGACCACCACAGCACCCCCATCGCCGAATGCCCTGTTCTGAATGAACTCTGCTCCCTGAATTTCGACCGAGTATGCACAATGGTTTTGGAGAAATAATCCACCTCCTTTTCTGAGGGACCGGTTCTCTTTGAATGTGACATGCATCAGGTTGACCCAAGGCCGGTCAGGGCATCCAGCTCTGTCTGACAAACTGGGCTTTCTTGCGGGTAAATAGTTAAAGCCACCACCATTGCCGGACGATGTGTTGTTCAGAAACAGACTCCTAGAAATATTCAACGCTCCTACTTCCTGGAATGTGGCTCCTCCCCCGCCCACCCCATGAATCTTGTCAGTTGGCGCATGATTGTGGAGGAAAGACGTCCAACTGAGCTCCACCAACCCAATGTTTTTGCAAGACAGCCCATTACCGTATCCAGCAGAGTTTCCCTTGAAAATCGAATGGGCGGTGCGTACCCTCACATCTCCCCCTCCTGATTGACTGATTGCCATCCCTCCTCCATGGACTCCCCCTTTGTTATCGACAAATTCTGAGTGGCCAACAACAATCGATCCATCCACCTCGCTTCTCACTGCAAGGCCTCCCCCCGACTCCATCCCCATATTGCCTTCGAAATATGAATTCCACACTTCGATGGCCCACTCATTAGCCCTTCCCTTGTTTTGTGACCAAACCCCACCCCCCTCAGCAGACTTACACTCGGTGAAATTACTGGATTCTATCTGTGTTCTCGTCACATCCAACATAAACAAGCCACCCCCCAACTTCGGTGCAGCATTTCCGTCAAAATATGAGCCTTCAATTCGAACATCCATCTCCGGAGCCCCCCCACCCCTTGGGTCTGTCAGTAGTGCTGCATACACCCCGCCCCCACCCAGTGCTTGCATGATATTATTATTCTCTTGATCAACGACGAGGTTCCTTTGAAACCTCGTACTCTCGATTGCAACCGCTCCCTGGGAGCTCATCTCCACATGCAGTCCCCCTCCCCTCAGATCTGCCCGATTCCTTTCGAACTGACAGTCCGAAACTGTGACTGACCACAGATCGAGCTCTCCTGAGTTATCCGTAACAGAAATGGCCCCACCATGTTTTGCGCTGCATTCGGAAAAGTTGCTCGACTTCAGTTGAACATTGGGGACCGATAAAAAATTGACGCAGCCACCCATTTCCCTGTCCGCCCCCGCAGTGGTGTTGAAGAAATTGGAGTTCGATATTGTGACCGATTCTGCTCCCTCCAAGGACACTGCTGCCTTGGTGCCATTTCCAAAAACGGAATTCGAAATTTCCAACCGCAGTCGACCACCCTTTGTCTTTCGATAATGCACACCTCCACCATGGTTGGTGATCGATAGGCTGTCGATCTGCCATTTGACACCAAAAAAAGGAATTCGAAAAGGACCAGCGCTGGGGGATTCTAATTGAGACCCAGTCCCAGCAACATCATCAATCGCGAAAAGTTGATAAGCGTGCAACAAGGTGTTCGCAGAAACCTCATGCATTAATTGACCTTTTGATCTGCCATTACCTGCACGGTGGATGCTTGGTCTTCCACTGGCATGGAATGCAAAACAACAGCATGAGGAGAACAGCCATCGATCGCCATGTTCTTCAAAACCACACCATCAGATCTGTCCATAAAGCAGTGTTTTCTTTCTTATCATCAACATGTTGTAAAAAATATTTGTAAGTACGATTGGGGAAGTGTGTGCGGCACCCCACACACCTTCTCAAGTGCAAACAGGTTCCAGATTGCCCACAGCCTCTGGGGGGCGGTATCAAAGACTTGGAGTTACGTTTATAACGCCGCAGTACCAACGGTCGAGCTTGACCAGCGTTTTACGAACGGAAACAAGCTTAACGCTTGATCCAAAGTGGCCTCGGATGAGCCGTTGCACTGCATGTGCGGTTGGGTGAAAATCGGCGAATTCACCTGACATCGCAAAAAATTCGCTCACTTGCAATCCACATGCAACCCACTTGTCGCTGTCACTTGCACGCAAATAATACAGCAAGTGGCACTTGCGGGCAAGTGGATTGCAAGTGACACGGCCACTTGCAGAGTCATTTGCGGGCAAGTGGTTGGTAACGCCCACAAGCACTTGCTGTATCATTTGCGTGCAAATGGGCACTTGCTGTATCACTTGCGTGCAAATGGGCGCTCACTTGTTGTCTCACTTGCTTGCAAGTGGACGTTCACTTGCACTGTCATTTGCATGCAAGTGGGTGCTCACTTGCCAACCCGCTTGCTTGCAAGTGGGAAATCTGTGGAGGATGAATCACCTAATTATTTTCTCGTTCAAACTATTACAGCACCATTCTAAAACAATTGAGCATTATCAAACATCCACATCTATTCATTACAATCTCATTTACATACAAATACGTCTATCACATACAATTAAATCTGAAATCTCCAGGCTGCCAGGAGTCGAACCCAGCCCTGCGCCACATGCCTCTTCAAAAAGTTTCTTTCTCTTTCCCACAAACCATCAATTTCTTAGACTAATTCTCCTCCCTTTTTGGTATTTCAATATCATGAAAGATCGATTAACCCTTTAAAATCGATCAGCTCGTTTCCAGTCTACCACAAGCCTTCCCGATCAACCCCACAGCTGCGTGGTTGGGGTGGTTTTTCCACAGAGAGCACCTCCAATTTGCAGCCCTTGCAATTCTTGAGTTTCCCTCCTGGACTAAGACCCATCACCTGAGGCTGTTCATCTGCAAAAGCTTGTCCTAGTGGCAGAATTCATTCTCTGACGCTGGCTGCTGTTGCTAGGAAAGTGCAGACATTGGTGCCGGATCACAGTACGAGAGTAAGCTTACCTTTCAGGGTTGAGGTGTCTGGGATACAGGCACAACAAAGAATTGATACTTGTTGTCACTATTTGATCTCTATTTAGTTTTATTTTTTCTCTTATTATTTTTGGATTTCATTTTTGGGAGGGGGGAGATGAGTGCGGTTAAGATTACCTATATCTTCCAACAGAATGAAGCTTTTCATGAAGATATTCTTCCATGTTCTCCAACGTTTGGCCCCCAGCAGTTTTCAAAGACCTCGCAATTTTTAAAGCTCCTGGAGATGCATTCAAACATCAGTATTGAATTTGGTATGGCAAACATCCATTATAGGACTATTACTACTATTACATATGAACACAAATTGCCATATGTTTTATTAACCTTGGAACTCTAACAAAATAAAACAAAAATTCAATACTTTGCGGGTCTTGCTAAGGCTGTTCACCTCGCCAGGGTCGTCCAATTACTGTAGATGGCTTCTTGTTTTTAAATAAAGTTTTTCTGTTTTCAGGCATCGAACATGCTGTGCTTCATGACAGTATTCTTGCATTTTTTCCTATGCATTTTTCCTTCGCAAACTTTTTGAGTACGATTAACTTCAAAGTAAATACTGTTGAAAAGCACCTCACATGGCATTGACGCTTCCTGAAACTTCATCTTCAGGCTCGTGGAGAACTGGCTCCTGGGCATGGTCAACATAGGGCATTTCTCGGGGGGGGGGGGGTATTTTTCTCCAACATCTACACTATTGCACACCACAAATATCTCAGAGTACAAGACAGCTTGCATGGCAACAGTTCTTCCCTAGCTTGTCCTGGCACATTGAATTAACAGGTGCCCCTCCTAACGGTGCAGGAAACTTGTTGTTGGAATGTCCAAACCATCAACAATCCTACACACACCACAAGGCAACAACAAAAGGCCATCAACCACCACATCCCACATGTCATTGAATTTTGATTCCAATACATGCTGGTTTTCACCAACTCAGTGTAGACCTTGGAACTTTTCCAAGTTCAGTAACTGTGACAGATTTTCCAACACCTTTCATATGTCCATCCTCGCGCTTCAATGGGAAGAGCCGACACCGAACGATCGGAGAGCGACGCCACCGCCTTCCACAGTACTTTTAACGAATGCGCAGCCCCAGCCAGGCTACCCTCGAACTCTCCTCCATGCCTGGGATCGTGTCGGGTTTAGGAAAAGCAAAATAAAGCGTTTCTTCGATCCTTCTTTTTCCTCGCGCTTTGTGTGGTTTATGGCCACGCCTCCTCACCACCTCCTTCTCGCTCGCGTTCGGCGGCAAAAACCACTCCGACATCTGAGGAGTGCCAAAACGGTTGGGGCACACGGACAATGAGGCCACGATCGAGTCGGTCATAGGCATTGTCTGCAGAATTTGCATGTGGAGGTGCAAGCGATTCCACTTGCGCGCAAGTGGGGCTGCAAGCGCTTTCACTTGCGTTCAAGTGGGGCCGCAAGTGCTTTCACTTGCGCGCAAATGGAATGCAAGTGATTGACTTGCGCGCAAGTGGGGCTGCAAGCGCTTTCACTTGCGTGCAAGTGGAATGCAAGTGATTGACTTGCGCGCAAGTGGGATGCAAGTGATTGACTTGCGTGCAAGTAGGGCTGCAAGTGTTGCACTTGCGTGCAAGTGGAATGCAAGTGGCACTTGAAGCCCCACTTGCACGCAAGTGCATTGAATTTTTTGCGATGCGATGTCGAAGGCGGCGCCGCCAGCACCACAAGTGAGCAGCGGGCCCTGTTTCCCTCGACCTTGAATCGTAACAGCTTTGTCGACAACAACGGTATCAAGCAGGGTGACTGCTCGATCGTACACCAGCGTCAATATCCCCCCTTCCTCCATTTCGGCCAGAACCTCCTCGATTGAATCCTGCCCTATCACTGCATGAAACGTGCCGCCATTCGGGGTAGCACCGTCGCTGGCGACGATCAAGATAACAAAAATATGAAACGTTCGAAACTGTGTCCATTGATTCATTGGTGTGGGAGGGGGGGAGGGGTTGGAACAATAGAGGGTGCCGCCGTGAAAACTGTAGGCTTGGTTGGGTTGATATTCCTTCGTGGCCCTTCACCAAGAAGCTGCGAAGCGACGGCGGAATCAAGGTGGTCACATCCGTGTGCCAATATCACACAAATTTTGGTTTAAACCAGCCACCTTCAATCAATCAATCAATGTTACACAAAACAAACAAACAAACAAACATCAATTATATTGTGTAGGAGAGACATTCTCCTATGACAAGGATTTTTAAAAAATCAAATGTGACCATGTGTATTTTAATGTTGAAATTCCATTGGCTTTTGTGTGTACCCACAAAGACACTGAGACCATCAAGAATTGCAAAGATGCATAGGTCGATTCAGCTAAGTTCAACGAACGTGAAATATCTTCAAATAAAGAAGATTGAAAAGAAAAACGTTCCGAAAGTTCCTCTCGCAAAGTAGCATCGGTACTGGAAGCAGGTGCCTATCCAATCGATCCAATGTTACACACGCAGAGTCATTTTCAATGAATTCTGCAAACCAAAGCAAACCAAAAAAACCTGCAAGAAAACCTCACTCCGCGCTTAACTGTGATGGTTTGGGACTATGAGCTATTGGGTAGGGGTTTTCTTTTTTGGTGGTATGTTTTAGGGGGTTTTGTGCAAGAAATAATAATTGATTTATTAATGTGTTGAGACTGCAATAATTTTGGAATATATTCTAGATATCCTGCATGTTTAGGGTTGGGTGTGCTTGACTCACAACCACAAGCAACTTGCAACTTTTACAGTTGAACTGGTTGGGTTTATGTCAGACACAGAAATGATTCTTGGTGGTTTTCTTGCAATGTTTTCTCAGGCAGCTGACATTGCTTGGAGTCTGCCCCACGCTAGAAATCTCTCGGTCCGTCTGGCTTTCAATTTAACAGAAACGATCATCAGATCATCGGGCCGGGTCTATTGTTTATAATCTAAACAGGGCAAGCTAGATGTTGAAAAAGAAGATATTTTCGTTGCAAGACAGCTCCTCATTAAATGCTCCAAGAGATTCTGACATACTTCTCCAGGAAATATCAAGAACTCCCCTCTAGTATTTTTCTTGCTTGAGAAAAATGCACATTGAACTGACGGAAATGGAAGGAAAAGAGTGCATCCGTTTTTTTTATGGGGAATATCGGAAGAGGTTCCAGAGACAATAAATGCAAAGCCCCAACCCCAAGAAGGGGGTTTCGGAAGGATGGACTCCCTCCCACCCCCCCCCCCCCCCCCAAAAAAAAAAGAATAAAACCCAGAGGGGCAAATTGTCAGCACCAGAACATGGGATTCTTGTTGGTACTTTTTGGGAGGCCAATAGGGTTCAGTGACATCCTCCACAGCTTTTTTCTTTCTTTTCTTCCCCCAATTTCTCCCCCCTCCCTAATCAGAAGACAAAAACAAGATTTAATATCGAAAAGAATTTTTTTTTCCCATTTTTCATTGAAACTTTACTCAGACCAAACAAACTGTCTGTTTGTTGAAACGCTTTTCCCTGGGCCTTCTATTCTGTGTCTTGGTGTGTCCATGTTTTGATTTCCAATATTGTTTTCTGTAGAAAAAAACCTGGGTATAAAACAATAACCACATTCATGGGTGTCATCGGCACATGCTAGTTTACAAGTTTAATTATGAATTAAAAAAAACAAAAAAACATCGAATTTACATATTCTTATTCTTTTATGAATTCTGTGGTCTGCCTGATGCATGCTGCCTCTTGAACTGTGAATACAATCTTGGGACTGTGATGACTCATTCAATCAGCTGGGCACAGCCAATATTTTATTATACTATGTTATAGTATTGTTTTTGATAATGGCAGTCCAGTTGGGATGCAATCAGCCACAGGGTATTGAGCCCATCACCTTTTACCAATCTAAATCACCAACTGAAGAACATTACTGATACAACAGAAAAATAGTATTCAAATGTAGAACCATACAAAACACATCAATTGAACCCCAAAATATTAAAAAAACGCCGCAAGGACAACACTTGTATTTTTCCGCCACCACCAATTTTTTTTTTAATGTCGAATTTTTAAGCTCATGAAGATTCAAAGTGCCGCGATGCCCGACAGATGATTCTTTTTTTTTCAAAAACACCATTAATAGACATTACTCAATATTTAGTAGTGCTCCTTCGAATCAAAGTCAAGGCAATACAAAAAAAACAAAAACAATACACCTGCTTAAAAATTTAAAGCTAATTTTAAGAATATGGAGATTCCTTTCCTATGATTGTACTTTGGATCCTACAATCCCATTGTCGCTCCGCACCCAAACGCTACGGCCAAAGTGCCCTACACCCCAGAAACAGATCTGTTTCCGTTTCCTCCCCCAAAGGTTTTCCATTTTTCCTTTCATGTAAGAATGGATCATGCAAGTGATGCCATTCCAATTTTCTCAGCAAATCAAATTCCTATCCTTCAGATCATTGATCCCAGCAGCTCAATTTGCTGAAACTGAAGCTGAGCATTCGGCCCATTCTCCTCTTCCAACACACTTAGCAGAAAAATGCATGCATGAAAACTTACTGTGAAAACTTTCCGATTTTACAAGGTATGAATGCTGCCTGATGTTTATGAACTCTACATGATTTTTTGAAAAAACTTTCCGCTGCTGTGAAGCAGAAAATCCTGTGTGTTTACTATCTATATATGCCGATGCTTGTGCATTTGGCATTTTCCGTTTCGACCCCACCCTCCCTTCCAAACAGAATATCGACATCAATTCAATAGGACCAAAAAACTGCATTCTTCATGTCCTATGATTGAATCCTTGAAAGAACATCGTACGCTCTTTGAACCTGCACACAAACACATTACAGTCAGTCACATGCAAACATAACAGAGCCACTCCTGCTTTTCATATATTCACTTCTTTTCGTTGGAGGGGGGAAGGCTTCAACACTGCCATTTAATCAAACATCAAATGCTAGTGCCAACTTCCTCTTCCTATTATCACCGAGTCAAAAACCAGAAAAAAAAAACCTCCATAAAAGACGAAAACGAAAGCTGACTACCTCGGGTTTCTCCAAGATGGCCTCGTTTCCGATCGCATACAAATACATTTGCTCGTCCATCGCCCCCTCTGTGTTCGATTTTCCGGCTGCTTGGTTTATTCTCCACGAGGTGTATTTTTTCACGAAGGGATCCCCCACATGCCAGCTGGTTTTCACGAAAAGAGTTTCGTATGGATGCATGGAGATTCCATCATAAGTGCCGTGCCGACTGGGGTGAACGTTGTCATTGCAATTCCAGTTTTTCGGATCCCGCCAATCTATATCCTTGGGATATCTGCTCAGGAGCGTCCCCATGTTGAAGCCCGCCTTCGGGAGATGTACAAAAAACAACAATCAGGCGAGCAGATGTATATATATCTATATATATTATATTTGTGTGTGTGTATCAGTGATCAAAAACGAGGAAAGAAAAGGAAAATGTCAAGCTGTTTTTGTGAAAAAAATGTGTGGTGCTAGTCGGGAAGATCCATGTTGATGAATAAAAATAAGAAAAAAGAATCATGAGGTTTACATCTGGTTTACCAAGGAGATCGACACATTTTTATTGGGTTCACTGTCAGTCATATGGTGCCATTTTCAACAAGGAATCAGACGAAATTATGTGTTTTGTCTTTTCTCAAGTAGCATTGCTTCATTTGACAGCCATCCGACTCTCACATTGATTATTGCTTTGCTGAGCCCATATTCACTCCCAACCACAACACCCTCGGATCCTTCACACAGTTTGCATATTCTCCTTTCAAACACCCCAGCAGCCAAAGCGACGCTGAGACCCTCTCTGTCCACAGCAAAAGCCCAAGATTCTATTTTTGGACCGAAACCTCCAGCATCGTTTCCGGGAAGGCACACCAGCGAGCACCCCACTATTTTCACGTCCCCCGCCAGTCTCTGGGTGAAAGCTTGCAGCCAATGAAAGCCTTTCGGCAAATAATTGGGAAAAAACGGGCCTCGAACTGAACTGTTCAAGAACATGAAGAATTTGTGGTGCCAGAGCTGCCCCTGTGCCTGTGAAAACAACAAAGGATGAAGACCTAATTCTGGAAAAAGGGATGGGGCAGATAATCATACGGTTTCTAGGGAATTTTGGGTAGATCCAGCCACTCAATTCAAGATTTTGAGCTATTTTTGTCTCTGCTTTTGCTTGTTTCAGCATTGAGTGCTGCTCCCCTTTCAAAGATTTTCACAGGTTCATGGATGATCATCCAGCAGTCAAACGCGAAATTTGGGGGCTCGATTTCTCCGACCGGGCAAGGATTGAAACCCATCAAGCTAAAACTGTAAGTATCCCACAGTCGTCAGAGACGTCGCCATTTGACGTCCCTCTGCGACGTCTTGCACAAGAATAGCTCACTGACCTGCATCATCGAGATGGTGGCGTTGTAAGAGGCGAAATCCATTCCTTCGTTCACTTCCCTCCGTACAAGCCAGATATTGTCCGCTCGGTAAATCGCCGACACGCCGCTGACTTGAGCGTGCACCTTTCCCATCTGCAAGGACCTCAGACGACGACACGGAGCGCACTTTTCTCCAGAAACAGCCAAGGCGTAGTCGAAAGTCTTGTCCACTCCGGAAACCGAGTCCAACCCGACACCCACCGAGAGGAAAAAATCCAAGTTATCGCGCTGGATGTCGTCCTTCTCGAAATAGGCGTACAGAACCAGTGTGTCCCTGCTGCCTCTGTTTTCCTTCAGCTTGACGGGGCGGCTGAAAGCTACATCCGATCGCTTTTCCCGACCCAAGTATTTCTTGAAAGTTGTCTCGCCCCTTCTTCCCAGCAGGAAGATCGCTGCCACCACCAAAGCTCCCAACACGAGAAGTCGTTTTTCCGACCACCAGCCTCTTTTTTGTGGTCCGAACATCCTTCGCCGTCTATCGAAACCGCACGGATACTCGGCAACGTCGGCCGCGCACTCGATCAACGTCCTCTTCATTGACCTGGACACCCAGACCAGAAAGACGCAAAATAAGTATGAAAAAAGATTGGGTCTGTGAACGTCGCCACAGCACGACGAGCCTCGCGTTAAGAGTATTGAATGTCACTGTGAACCCATCCTGTTGAGACGACGCTGAGGCCCGTCCCACACCATTTTTGGCGCGCGAAATCGATGCCAGAAATTAGGAGTGCCAAACCGAGTCTTTTTCGAACTTTGGAACCACGTGATTGATATCCCGCACATAATTGGCGGCTGTACAAAAGATGTCGACACCAGGGATCCACTTCTTCACAGTAGAGTTCAGTTTTTTGGACTGAACACTTCGTATGCTGGGGAGTGTTGTGATTGTGGAAATGGTGTCCTGTGAGCTGGGGGCATCTGTTCACTAAAGGAGACAATTGTGCCCCAATGGGGAAAGTAAGGGGATCTGTGAATGACTCAGTGTAGAGTTAGATCTGATGAAAGGATATTGTCATAAGGTTGGAAGGCGGCTATGTTGTTTGTGACGTTGTTGTATTACTCCTATAAGACTTTTCGTGGATAGTTTCAGTGCCTTTGTCAATAAGAGTTCAGTCTCCAGGTTTGCCCCTTGCTGTGCTTTTGTGCCAATCAATAAAAAAGAGACAAATCAGAATTGGATCCCATCTATTCTGTTTGAATCGCGGACGACGATTCCGTACCGGAGTTTCTGTTTGTGTGACGGCCAGGTGTGACGGGCCACAGTTTTTCTGACGCGGGAGACTTTTCCGAGACTGGAACCTCCCTCTGGTCACGGTCGTCTTTCTTTCCCTGAACTCAGCAAAGATGACGATGAGCATGTTGCTCAATTTCTCCGACAGGCGGCTCGAGAACGAGTTCTGGTCCCAAGCGAAAGGCGGACCTCTGCGCCTTATCGAAATCGTGGGTTTGCTCGTCTCGATTTTTATCACCATAGCGATGGACACCCTCAGTCGGTCGCCGGATTCGGAGGTGTCTTGGCAGAGCTTGCTTAACCGCTTCGTTCAAATCTTCGGTCTGGTCGGAGCGTTGTCGCTCGCGTGCGTGATGCGTCCGGTTTACGAACGTTGGCACGATTGGATAATGGTCACCTTGAGGCTGTCTTCCTACCCCATGCTGCTGTTTTTGAAAGATTCTACCTGCGGCCCGCTCGCGACGTCTAATCGTTTTCTGCTCGTGGCGTCGGCGTTCGTCCTGTTCGGCCCGCTGAAAGCTTTCGTGGATGCGATGAGGTTTCCCCTGCGTTTTCGACACCACGTCGTCGTGCAATTGGTGGTCATCGGTGTGATGTCCACGTGCAACTACCGCGTGTGCAGCCAGTGTTTCGTTTCAGACCTATCGAGGGAGTCCATTTTCCAGGCCTGTCAGTGGACGACGCTGGGGACGACCGGGATTTGGCTGGACTGCGAGTCCGCGGGCTTTGAAATGGCTTGCGTTACGTTTTCGCTCCAGCTGCACGTTCTGTTGGGCCTGCTGGCCCCTTCGTTCGCAATCTACAAAAAGGAGCTGGGGTTGCGTTTGAAAGTTTTGAACGAAAATCCCGCGCAGCAGATCCCACCCAGCGCCAGCGAGCCTGCCGAACAACAGGGCCACCTGAAAACCCAGTGAACCAATTTTTTTTGTTTTCCCTTGAGAAAAAAAAAGGGAACAAGGAAAGGAAAAAAAAAGAAAAGAAAAGGAGCCGAACAAACAGATTGAAAAGGTTGGGAGGCTCAGGATTTGAGAAAAAAACAAGAAAGGGAAAGAAAAGGGGGGGGGGAGCCTGAGAAAAAGATGCGCTGCAAAGTCAGACAGGTATTTGTTCCTCCGGCAAACAAAACGAAAAAAGGGAGAAAAAAAAGCTAAAAAGTTGAGAAAAAACCTGATGCTGAGTCTAATAACAAGAAGAAGAAAAAAGGGAGGGGGGGGGGAAGGAAGAAAAGGAGGAGGGGGATTCAGAAGGGGTAATAATGAAAAGGGATGAAGAGGGGTTGTTGGGTTTTCTGCAAGCGGGTGGGTCCTGTATATTCACAAGTGGGTGGGTTGGGTAGTTGGGGATCTTCTGTTTCTGGTTTATTTTTTTTCTTCTTCTTGGCTTTTTCTTTTTTGGAGGAGGTGGCTAGCAAGGAAATAGAAAACATATGCGGGAAGCTTCCTCTCTGTGCGTTCTTATTTCTTCCGTAAAAGCGAATTTCCAAGAAACCTTGTGCATGGAGGTCGAATGATTTTGCTATTTCAGGTAGTGAAAACACGAAACGTCTAAAATTAGAAATATGTAGGATAAACAAAGGGGAGCCAGAATCTAAAAATAGAAAAAGAACTCACTGTCCGCTTGGCCTTGTGGATGCTGTTCAGTTTTTTTTTCTTTTTTGAAATCTCATGGTTGTGGCGAGATGCAGGAGGGAAAAGGTTAGTTAAAGTTGCGTTTTTTCTTTTGTTTCAAATTGGGTATTGGGGAGGGGACCTGTATATTTCTCGATCCATCTTTTTTTTTCTCTTTCTTTTATTTTTGGGACGGTTCGGAGCCTCCTAGTGAACGAAAATATTTTGTCCGTAGAAGACAGAAGTGTTTTTTCTTTCCGAAAATGTTAAAGAATAACGTGTTTAGTTTGCTCAAAAATTAAAAATGGAGAATGAGACGACGAGGGTTTTTTTTTGGGGGGGGGGAAGAAGAGGGAAAAAGAGAGGGGATGGAATATAAAAAAGGGCGTTACATAATGCTTGCCACATTGAGGGGCGTAATGCGATTTGGGGGGATGGGTGGGGTTAGCGTCGGGGTTGTCAGAAATGTTAAGGGGAGGAGGGCTGGGTATTTGTTTTTTTTCCGTTCGGGGGTTTGAGATGCATTTTTCTCGTCTGGTGTTTGGAATGCTGGATTGAAGTCTAAAAAAAAGAAAAACCTACAGCAACATCCAAAAAACTTCGAGGAAAAGCTTGACAGGTTTCTCTGGTGACTTTGGATGACCGGATTTTCTTTCATTGGTTTATTTAGCTGAGGGGAAAATGACCACAGAATGTCACACTTTTTTGGGGGGAGGGAGGAAGAAAGGGGGGTTACGGAGTTTTGTCGCTCAGATTCGATCGTCTTAATGAAGTTCAATTTTTTTTATTCAAGTCCCTTGTACCCTGGTGGCTTTGTAGTACCTCCCTTTTTTTTCCGAGGTTTTTTCAAGTGAGGTAAAAAACGATCTGGTGGGGCGCAAGCAATTTGGACGGTTTTTTTTTTTTTTTTTCGTCATTATTTTGATCATGCAACAAAAAATAAGGGTGTGAATGAAAACAGAAAAGAGGGGGGGGGGATGGGGTAATGGACAAGAAAAAAAAAGGGAAAGTTGCTTATCGAAATCAGTGTTTCTTTTTCTTGCCTTTTCCCTTTTGAACTTTTGGGTTGTACCCAGGTGTTATTGATGGGTTTTGTATATTTTCGATGACTGTACTTTTCGGGAGGAAAATATTGACTAAAACGATGCGAAAAGTATATCCTTTTGTTATTCTACACCACTTCTTCAAAAACCAACAAAGGTTGCCCACACTGGAGGGAGGATTTTTTGATGGATTTTACTTTTTGCCCCCAGTTGAAAAAAAAAATAGAGAAAGAAAAGCTGAAAAGTGATGATCGATTCTATTGGGTGTTCCTCCAAAGCAAAAATTACATGCACGAACCAACCAATCAAACAAATAAAAATAAGAGAAAAAAATGTGTGCTATACCATGCCTGATTCTGGATTTGCTTTTTTTTTGCAAATGTGGCCATTTTTGTTGATACACATGCCCTTCTAAAAAATCCCCACTGCCTCCTTTTCTTTTCCTTTTTTTTGTTCATAAATATTTATATAATAGCCACCAGGAATCTGCAAGCAAACTTCCTTGTCAATACCGTGAAAGGCATGCACACATGCATCAACATGCATACAGATGTTGCATGAATGTGATGCAACATGCATGCATGCAGATGACATGCCACACAATGTGATGCAACATGTCATGCTCAATTCCATCGATGAGCATAAAATACACCTGGCCATCGCCCTCGAAAATAAATACGAAATCTCAATAGAATGAATACGCTTAAAAATTAAGCACTCCTTTTTTTTGGGGGGGTACATCGTCATGTTGTGAATGATTCTCCACAGCCACACGATCCCTTGGAATTTGGATTGATGAACACAAACTCTGATCTGCACCACCACCGTCCAAGAAAAGAACACGTCATTAGGGAAAAGGTGCTTTTGAATTGCAAGAAAAAATTCTGCACATATGTAGACCTAATTTTCCCAGTTCGACCTTGCGTTGCAGAACTTTTCGACATAAAAAGAACGGCAAGGGGAGGCAATTGATGCTGTGTTGCATGTTGGTATCTGTCACGATGATTTGATGGAGGGCAAAATGAACATGGATCAACATTTACCACAGCTCTATGCAGCCTATTCTAATCCAAAATCCAAACGAACAACTACGGCAAATATAAAAAGGATGCTTTTCTTACCTGAGTCTATCTTCCACGAAGTCCATTTTTGTGCCGATCACATGCATTAGGGCTGCAGGATCAATCAGGATTCTGACGCCATGGTCTTCCACAAGTTCATCAAATTTCCCTTTATCGTCTATTCAGCAAAATGGAAGATTCAAAAGGCAAAAAAAAATAAAAATTGCTTGGCCCTAGTACTTTATGTTATTTTTTTAATCCTTTTTTTAATGTGATGCAACATTTGAAAGCCAAGAGAGGCAAGGGAGATGTCCTTTCCTGAAGGGAAAAGAAAAAGACGATGAGCATTTTCAATTTGAGCTATAAGACAATTTGAAAGGTAAAAACAAACATCTTCTTTTTCTCTTCTTCTCAATTCTATCATTGATAGTGCCTCTGCACTCCCCTCCCCACACGTTAACTGAAAAAAAAGGTAAAAATAAAAAGATACACACATTTATTTAAGTTGCATAACTCTTTCCTATTTTTGTCTTCTTTTGGTTTTGCTTTTCGAAAAATTACGACTGATATTTGAAAAGAAACACTGCAACCAGAATCTCACCAGCATAATTCAAAGTATATGCCAGACCGTTGCATCCCCGTCTTCTGACACCCACACGGAGAAATTCCTACCAAAGGCAAAAGCAAAATCACCAGAGCGAAAAAAAAAAAAGTCAAGAAAACCAAGCGAAAAGGACACACAATGTTGGTTGCAAGATGGTGTCAAAATTTTGATCCCATCCTCTGCTGGAAAATTTAGCATGCTTCCAAGTTGAAGGGAAATAAGCCCTCCATCAAAGCAAATTTCAAGAATGCTTCCTATCCACTTTTCAGCCCTGTGTTTTTCTCCTTCAGCCCCTCAAATTCTCTTTTATTTTTCCTGTTTGTTGTTACTAATTATTTAAAAAAAAAATATATATTTCCTACCTTGTCCCGCTTGTTCAACAGGCTTCGTATTCTTTCAGCAGCAGACTCTGTGAGCGCCAGCACAGATTTCCTCGGGCGTGGCAAGCTGGAGGCGAATCTCAACTGTCGCGTCAAAAGCCCAAAGGCACCAGCGACCATACTACCAAAACCAAACCTCCTCTATTTCACGACACCCCTTCGAGATGGACTCCCAAACTCCGGTGCCGAAACAACAATCGTCGAAGTATCGTACGGTTGTGATCCTCGCTCGTGCGTTTGTAGGATACGCTGGTTTGTGTTTTCTTTTTCAACGCAACCTGCGTCCAGGCTCCGGGCAAGACGACCTGTGTCCGGTGGTATTTCCGTTGCGTTTTGTAAAATCGACCGAACATACAAAAGTTACCTAAACGGACGTAAGAGTGTGTCATCATCTCGATTGGATGGGGTGATTCCACCTTCCGTTCAGCTGATAGGAGGTGGTATGGAAAAAAGCAGAGCAAGGAAAAAAAAAAAACACCAAACACTTTTGCGCGGAGCGTGGAACGGATGGAGGGCTCGAGAACGCGCTTTCAAACGTCGGGCACCTGCACGCGCGTCATATTAAGCTGCGCTCGTAATTTTCGTGCTTTCGAGTTCGAGAGTTGCGTCGACCCTGGCTCCAGAAAGAGTCGCCCCTCTTTTGCAATCCCTTCGCTTTTCGAAACGCGCGTGACAACGAGAAACGACGAAACCCTTCGAGGTGGAGGAGCCCTCGAAGTCGTCGCTCCGACCTTGTTCTGGCACGGACTCCGATTTGGAATGCGTGAGGCGCGTACAGATTCCCACGTGGACTGAAAAAATTCATACATGACCGTGATGCTATTTGGTCAAAAGCTTCTTCCCTTTGTGGCGCTCCAGAACCTCAAAGGAAAACTCGCCACCTCCGGCCCAACTGGACTTCAGGCTCGGCAAGGAAGCCAGGGATAGACTTTCGACAGCCGGGACCCTCGTTTACGAGCATTTGGCTGAACAGTTTTACCAGGGTCCACGACCTCCGACCGAGATATGTTCGGTGACAGAGACGTCAACGACCCAAAAGCTCGTGCGGACTACCGCGCGAGGCAATTGGCTGCAATGGAGGGGATGGGTATGATCCAGCGAGAGTTTTGGATCCAGTGCGACACCTGCCAAAAGTGGCGACGGACGACCGCTCAGGTCGCTGACGAACACTCGACCCAGCACTGGAGCTGCGGTGACGGTGGGCGAGTTTGCTCGGAAGTCTGCGACTATTGTCTGTATACGGAGTGCAGATGCGACCTGATATCCGATGACGGCACTGCCTGGTGCGTCAGTCGGGGCTACACTATCCCGACCGGTTTCACTATGCACGTCAAGACACCAAAGGAAAAGAATGGAGGTGCGGGGCAGCCCCACGTCGTTTACCGGGCAGTGTGCATGCGCTGCGCGATCGAGTCTGAACCTCTTGACCGTCGAGGGAAAGTCGAGTCGTGGTTGAGGGCCCACAATGGATGTCGCGCAGAGTGGTCTCGTCTGGACCCGCGCGACTTTGATTTCCATGTGGACGATCAACTCAAGGCGAAACTGGCAGAGGCTGGAGTAGACAGTGGAGAGCACCAAGTTCAGGTCCAAGCCAACGGTCAGGCAAGTTTGGAACTTCAGCAACACAGCGTTCAGCGACCGACGCCTTCCACAGGGAACGCCAGCGCAGCGACGACTTCCTCTCAAGCCAACGTGCCTTATCCACGGCCAGCAAATGCCTACGAACGGATCGGCAGCAGTGAAGCGGGGTTCGTGCGACCGAGTTCGGGGGTCCAGGTATGGGGACCAGCCGTCCAGCTCCGTCAAGGAGGCGTCGCGACATATCCTCAAAACGTCCAGTATCGCGGGATGTGGAGCGGAAATCCTTACGGTCAGCCTTATGGCTGGGTGCCTCTTTCCGACCATCCGCAGTTCCGAAACTTGTGATTCGAGTTGAGGGGGTTCGGGTTGTTTTCTTTTTCGATTTCTTATGAAGCAGACGGGGAAAAAAATTGATTAGAGTGTAGAGAAGGGGTTCTTCGACGGGCCTCGAAAAGAAGAAAATGGATAGTTTTTGTTGCAGTTTCTGTATTTGGCTCGAGATTCGCAGGGTGCGAACGATAAAGCAAACAGAAACGAGGTGGAGACAGAAAACGACGAAAACGGGAGTTGTGTGTTTGTACAGTTGTTTTTTCGGGGTTTTAGACGCGGGCATATGGAGGGCTTAGTTCAGAGAGGCGTCGGGACTGTAAGCTAGTCTGGGACGAAACAGGTGATCTCTGTTTACTTTTTTTTTCTTCTTTATTTTTAAGAACTTGTGCTGGCGTTCAAAAGTTGCAGCGAAAACGACATAGGGGGACGGAATACCACGTGCGAGGCTTTGTTCCCCGTGAAACGAAATGACACGAAACGAAATGGAAGCTTGTATATTTTTTATTTTTATTTTTTGGGGGGGGGACTGATTGCTGAAACGAATGGGGCAAGATGGGATGGCTTTGATTACGAATGAAACATAGCGACGTCTTTACGACGTCTTTTTTTAATTCTCGGGGAAGTCGAGTTGAAACAAGTTGTGGAGGGTGGGTTCTGGAATCGACCCACTCAACAAATCATTACGAGGCCAATTTGACTTCCTAAAAAACCACAGTTCAGAGATGAGATGCTGTAGGTTCATGCTCGGCAAAATTGCTGTGGGGACTGATGGTGACCATCCCCAATTTCCCATCCCAATTTTTGAATTTTGCTCGTTTTACAATGTCGAAAAGTGAAAAAACATGCAGCGATGCCAACTCTGACTTTTGACCTGCAACCCTCCAGGCTCCCTTCGTTGCCAGACCCACCAAATAAAAAAAAAGACAAAGATCAAAACAATTAACAAAAAAAAAATCCCCAAAAATATCGAGGCCACCTCGTTTGTTTCCCAGCATTTGTTTTTCCGTCCCAATGAAGCCCACTTCCTTCATCAATTTTCTTTTCACGACTTTTTTTTTTTGTTCGTTCATGAATGATCTTTCGGCATGGTTTGCTTGGGAGCGGGTCCGGACATCGACGTTTCCGGAGGTTTCACGCTGGAGGTTTCTTTCACCACTCTGGTGTAAGGCGGGGTGGTGCCTTCGGACAGAGCTGCAAGATCGGCTGTCGAAACACATTCCACAAAACAGAAATGAGAAATGAAATCAAAAAATAGAAAAAAATGGAAAAAATGAGGAGCACTCCAAGCCTTAAAATAAAAAAAAAAACCTCAACTGCAACGAGCTAAAAAAAAAAAAAATCTGCAAAAGAAAACGTGTGAAGCAAACGAGAAATGGACAATAAAAACACCAAACCGAGTGTAGCTTCTTTCAAAGAACAATGGGGCCCAATGGGTCGATCCTTATGGGTAATTTGCCTTTCATCCAAAGTTATTTGCATTGCATGGAAAAATCCCCACGCACCCTCCAACACTCTTCGGGGAAGCCTGCCGATTGCAACGGCTTGCTCCTTCTGCTGGCCATCGAGAAACTCGAAATGGGGGATCCCGTCGACATTGTACTCGATCATTTCTGGCACCCATTTCGTGTTTTCCACGTTCAGGGTGACGTAGTTCACTTTTCCGGCGTATTCGGCTTCCAAGGCAACAGCGTCTGGCAACATTTCCCGGCAAACCTCACACCTGGATTGCAACAGGCAAAAAAAAAATCAAAAAAAGCCACCGTTTGGGCCAGCATTTTTGGTAGCCTGAGAATTTGCTCGGATCGCCGCAGAAATTAATCGAAATTATCATGTTGAAGCACAGATATATATTTCTTGAATTGAAATTATTTTTCACTCGGCCAAAAGGCTGTGTATTTCCGTGTTCAGGGAAATTTATGGGCTGACTCAGGGGGGAAAAAACAAAAACACTAGATCATCACAATGTCTATATCTAGCCAGCTCTCTATGCAAAACGTAAACTGAGAAGAAAGTGGGTCGACAAACTCCAGAAAAAACGCTGACAAGAATTGCATGGGTAATCCAAATCGCTTATCCAACCATATATATACAGTAGACGCCGCTTTAATAACCATCGGATAATTAACCCCGCCGCTTTCTTAGCCCAAATCGCCAGGAACGGAATTTTCAGGGGGTGGGAACCATCGTTTAATCAGCCCGGCCGTCGGCTAATTAACCACGCCACTCGCGATTTTCATATGCGAATGGTCGAACGAAGAACGCGCAGTGCAAAGGGAATTCGAAAACAGTCGAACAAAATGAACTGAATGCATAGAGAATATGAAACGGCTGAAAAAATGAACGCACTGCAATATGAATATGTAACTTTCGAACTTCTGTATCTGTTTCTGGACGTCATAACCTGCGACTCGTGCTCGACAAGACCTTTCCGTCACCGAGAACGACCCAAGACGGGATCATGGAGTTCCTTCAACGGCGTTTCAACCACCAGACCACTATTAACGAGTTCTTTAGAGTTTGATTCGAATGCGTGCACGTCTGGGAGAGGGGAAATGTCGGACATCGGATTGTTAACCAATCGCTTTATTAGCCCGAAAAGGCGTGGCCCGAATGGGGTTAATAAAGCGGCGTCTACTGTATATATAAAAGCAATTTTTTTTTATCCGAGATTTTCTTAATTGCTCCTCAGCTGATGACAATTGGATACACATTTAACCCCCCCCCCCCCAAAAAAAAAAAAAACAGAAATTGAAAAAACCCTCACCAGTTTGCATAGAACTCCACGACCGTTGGTTTCCCATTGGTGAGTGCGACATCCAGCGGCACCGATCCACTCTCCAAATCGGCAAAGGAAGCCCCGGAGCCCAGTCTGGTGAAGAAAAACAACAGGACGCCTGCCACCGCAGCTCCTGCAGCCAACAGCCCGTTGTTCGGAGGCGCTTGCTCCTCGACTACTGGAGGAGGGGGTGGGGGCGGGGGTGCTTGTGCTGCTTTTTCTGCCTGGTCGAAACGACACACTGAGAATTGCCCTTGGAAAAATTGGAGAAAGAAAACGGAATTTGTCGTGGTAAAAAGGTGGTAGAGGGAAACCTTGATTTGGGGGGGGGGAAAGAGATCTTTTGTGTTTTTTTTGTAAATGAGGAGCGAAAAGAACTCGTCGCAGTTGAAAGAACCTCGGTAGGTCTTTTGTTTCGAACATTAGTTTACATATGTGCTGGTTGATGCATTCATAATCCTATTTTTAGATGACCCCTCGATCTGTTTGCAATTTCAGTATTTTTTTTTCCCATCTGGCCCCGGGCACCAAAAACCTAGTTTAATCAAATTAGATTTGCTTTTCTAGTTTCCGATCGTCTTGCTTCTTCAAATAGATTTCATTTTGATTTTCTTCCTGCTCAAATTTCTCCGCTGTGGTTCCAGTCATTTTTTGATTTTCCATTTCCGGCTTTAATCATCGAACACTTCTGTCAATCAATCAATTTGCATGAGGCGCCCACTTTTTCAAAAAAAAAATATGATCAATTCTTAAGGGGAGCGAGACTCCACTAGCCAACCGTTCGTTTATCGAAAGCACCTCTTTGGTCGCCACCGGCTCCGCATCCTCTGATTGCGCCTTAGTGAATCGAAGGACTCGGTTCCTCGAGTTGAAATCTCGCGATGGAGTCCACCTCACGGCGACTCGCCCGACGGGAGAGCGCAAATAACCAGAGGATGAGCTGGAAGCACTGCGTACCAACCGCATTCTTGTGGGGGGAAAACGTCTTGCTCCCTTGAAGAAACAGTCTGCACAGAAAAGCCAGGAGACGTCATCTATATGTAATATATATATAACGCGGATGTCGAGGGTATTCACCGATAATTGTTGCAGGGATGAAACATGAAGGAGCGTGGTGTCGTCGGTTGATGAGTTTGGCAACGAACGGATGAGTGCAGCGAGACAAGTGGGGTCCGTCGAGAGCGCATGCACAAGGGTATCCGAAACTCGCAGCATATCAAAATAGAAGATCCCTCCACACACACCTGTGCTTCAAAGTCGAGGGGCAACGCTTCGAGAAGAAGAACGAAAGGGGCCAGAATAAACGAACTCGACCACCTGAACCTGGACTTGAGAAGAAAACACTCCGAAAACAGAACCAAAGAGAGAAGCTTTAGTCATGTTTCCACGTGGGATCCACGGAAGCCGGAATTATACCAATCAATTGAATCAATTTGCTTTTTCGATTCGGGTTTATTTGGCGGCGATCGCACCTGTTGGGCCAAGGACGGTTTCTCTTTTGTTCCGTGGGGTCATGCGGCCGCTCAACGAAGAGGTGAAAAACAGCGCAAAAAGCGAGAAGTGAAATAATTCCCTTCGTTTTTCAGCAGACTGACCAAGCCGGCACCCCCAACCTGCACGAACTGATTTGCTGTTGAAAACTTTTCGCCTTTCTCTGAAGCGACTGGGTTTTGATGTTTCTGTTTCTTTTTTTTGTCTGCATCAGGAGGCCAGACTGGTCTTTGAAAAGCTTTACAAATATGTCGGCAAGAATCTGGGGTCGATCGTCGACCAGCCCGACGACAAGTACTGCTTTCGCCTCCAAAAAGGAAAGGTGTTTTACGTGAAGGAGGTCATAATGAAGAGGGCCACCAACGTGAGTCCGATCTGGTCAGTGTTTGCGCCACGGAGGAGCCGCTTTTTTTTTTTTTTCTTTTTTTCCCCTTTTTTTCCGATCTGAGATGCTGCGTTGTCGAAGAACCACCCACCATTTTGAGTCATGATTCATGATATATATATATATATATATATATATGTGCAGCCAAGTTTGGAATTTTCGATCAAGTCTTTCAAGCTCAGCATGGAAATCCTTTGATGTAGGTCGGTAGAGAGCATCTGGTAGGAATGGGGACATGCATAGGAAAAATGACCCACAGCAATCGCTTTCATCTAACCATAGGGGCCCTGGATCTACTGTCGAAGCATGCCAGGTACAAGGTAGGCCCCCTCGATTTGAGCTGTGTGCGTTAAACGAGTGCAGACGGCAGGATTGATCAGCCCCGAAAAAAGTGTTTCCTTTTTCTTTCCAAAAAGGAAACACTTTTTTCTTCGCTACATGCAAACGAAATTTTTGACACGTTTAGATCCACGATTAGCGGTAAATGCCCTGTGATGCGATTACATTCTTGCCCTGATCTCCTGATGAGTTATAATGGGTCTTCTTTCACCTGAGGGCAACCGTGTCGTTTTCTTGGATCAACTTTGCAGTGAATTCCTGTCGATCAATATTAGATTGAATAATGAAATCTAGGGGACCAGGGTGTATCACCAGTACATCATTTGAAAACAGATATGTACTTCGTTTTTTTTTTTTTTGTTGTTTTTTTATTTGGGGGGTGGGTGGGGTAAAATAGTTTTGAGGTGATGATGAGATCGGCTCCCTCTACTGATTTATGAGGAGAACCGCCTGGCACGAATCAAACCAATACAAACCGCCACTGCTGAACCTCATGTCAGACTTTTTCATTGAGATGTTCGACTCCCTGTGATGTCATCCATTTTTTTCGACCCTGACTGTGTTTTTCGTGGGATGAGGGTGAAAATTCTTTTCAACTTTCCACTGAGGCGGTCGCATCTTTCACAATGATTGCATGGGTTAGGCTATAGTTCCTCTCCTTAGCCCAGTGTTTGGGGGGAAAAAAAGAAGGGGGAGAAATCCCTGGTCTATTTTAGGCAACCCCTATGATGAAGAAACCGGCCTTCAATCTGAAAAACTTCGTGTTTTATGTAGAAAAACTCGGATCTCACTTTTCTTCTGAGGGATTCCCATCAGCATGTAGCATTTCAACCCTCCAGTTTTTCCGTAGCTTGACCATGATGCTACCGGCAGCCTTACAGACGATCCAATACATACATGTTGCTTTTGTTTCACCCCTGACGAGGGCTCTTGTGTGTTATCGATCGCAGTTGTGGCTGAAGCCATCCTCCGAATTGAACTTCCTGTATGGGAACCACGTTTTGAAGGCAGGCCTGGGTCGAATCACTGAAAACACGCCAGCGAATGTCGGCATCGTCATCTACAACATGGCCGAAGTCCCCATCGGCTTCGGAATCACGGTGAAGTCCACCTCAGATTGTCGAAATCTGGACCCCACTGGAATCGTTGCTCTCCATCAAGCCGATTGTGGGGAGTATTTGAGATCGGAGGATAAAATGTGAGGGGTTGGGGTGGTTTGGGTATTTTGTTTTGGGGGAAACGTTTGGGTTTAGCTCCTTCTCGGCTTGGTATGTTGGAAGAGAGGCCACATAGTAGCAATGCGGGTTTTTAGTTAGAGATGGTGGGGAGGATACAGAAATAGTGGTAGATATATGTAGTGCTAGAGCAGATGGGGTCAGGGAGGATCCTTGTGTAAATGCATGTTGCATGTGTTTTTTCACGGAACGGCCAATGGCTCAATTCTGGAATTCGAGAATCAACACCGTTGTGCCAGATTCGGTGGTTTGAGATTGCCAGTTGTAAGTAGAAAAAATGGGGACCTGAAGGAAAGCTGCAATGATGATTTTCATGTGTCCAAACCACTGACGTCAGAATGAGGACTTGAATTTCCTGAGCAGACTTCACACAAATAAACCCTTGGAAAATGTACCCTGAATCAAGAATATCAATCCCTGGAGAGAGCTGATTATTTTGGTTAGTTTTGAAACCAGACCAAAAATGGTTCACAAGATCACAGCACTTCCCAATCCAAACTGGAGGGGAAGGTCTGTGATTTTGTGATTTTTATGATTTTGTGAACAGTTTCATTGCGTCCAATGGTCCCGTATGATGATCAGGAACAGGCAAATCAATCCCGTCCTTACTCACCGACATCGGGCGATGAAACAGGCCAGTACGACAAGCTCTTCTTCTAAAAACTACTTTGGGGTTTTGTTCCCCCAACCCAACCAGAGCAGACTGATTCGATATTTTTTATTCGAGAGAAGGGGTGGAGACGCTGAAACAGCCCATCCCCACGTGACTTTATACTGAGTTTTTGTGGCAGTGGTGTGCCACCGACGCCTGCGCGCGTTCGCTCGCTACGACCCTCGATTTGCGGAAATTACAAACCATGGTGATGGCGGCGGAAGAAGCAGCGAGCATGGGATCTGCGGATCCCCCCCGAGCGAGGTCGAGAGTGCCTGTGAGTGTCGACGAGTATACGAGTCCCAGTGCAAGTCGGGTTTGCCAGGCGATGTGGCTCGGTTTGATCTTCTGGGGAAAAGGCGATTTCACGCGCGGGGCGAGGATGCAGCGATCCTGTTGTCAATGCTTTTACAGAAACGAAAAGCGGCACCGTGATCCCGTAAAGCGTCTTGTGCGGCTCGGAGGGGCTGGGCGTCGAGCCGCATGAATTCGTGTTGGGCATGTTGCAGACTTTTTGATTCTGTCAACGTTCTGGAGCGGAGGCGGCGTTTCTGCCGGGATCGTCAATGACACAGATTTCGCGCGCGAACACCGCAAGAGAGAAGGGTGGCGGTCGCGCAAGCGTCACGTGTTCAGCCAATGCAACCTTTGGGATCGCAAGCGATCCATTGCATTCCGAAAGACTCGCAACTCGCGCACATGCTTTTTTTAGTCTCCGACGTCCAACGATCGTAGCAGTTACGTTAAAAACGCTCTCGGGTGTTACTCATCGTAGAAAACCGTCCCGCTTTTCCATGCACGCCGCGCGCCGCGTGAAAGCCGTCGATATTTTCCCTGTCTCATCATAACTCGCTGTGCGCACGTCCCCACCCGCGCCGAATAGAAGTTTTGGGCTTCTCCGTTTGGGATTATTTTTTTTTTGAAACTATCGTGGGGGTGGGCACAGTTTTTGATCAGCGTTTTCAAATTTTTTTTCTTTCTGCTGCATAATCCTGTAAAGAAGCTTTTGTTTTGTTTTGGTTTTTTTTTTCTTGTAATCTTGGGATTGAGGGGAAAAAAAAGAGATAGTATCAAAACCTAGTTGAAAAAAAAAAGAATATCAATAGTTCAAGAAGTTTCAAGAAGCACACGTGCTTGCCCACAGAAATGGGCAGCTTCTACAAGTGTGATAGTGATAGAATCAAGCCAAGAGATATGTACACTATGACAACAGGTATTTTTTTCAATGGTCGATTTCCTTGCAGCTTTTATTTTGTATATTTTTTTCCTGTGCTGGCAATCAGGAGGTTCTGTTCGAGTTGCATGTTTTCGCACAGAGTTTTTTTTTTCATCGATACTCGTTGGTTTTTTTTAATATTTACATATATGTATAATGGAAATTGTGCAGACTGGGTGCGATTTCTGGAAGCCTTGTTGAAATATGTTGGTCATGATGCTGTTTTTTTTTTTGTTTTTTTTTTCCGAAGATGTTGCTGTGGTTTATTATTATTATTAATAATAATAATATGTTTACTTTTATTACTGCTGCTTTTTTTTTTTTTTCAACAGACCAAAACTCGATGTAAAGATATAAAAGAAATATCTTACAAGTGTTTTGAGTTTTTCTTTTCTTTTTTTTTTTGTTTTTTTTTTTCGCCCGAGTAGCGAAGCAATTCCAAATGAAGCCGTTGAATGGCCCCATGGCCGAAACGAAAACTGCCCTACCGCAAAAAATCATGTTGACGGTACAACTGGGCAACGCTTTTTTTTGTATAATTGTTTTTTTTTTCTTTTTTAATTTATCCGGCTCTTTTGGCTGGTATATTCAAGACACGACCTTTTATATAATTCGATCCACTGGATCGACTCCAAGTTGCTGTATAGAAGAAGTCGAGTTGCAAAATTGCTGTTCCCTGTAGCAAGTTTTCCACTCTCCTGCCAGAGTTTTCGCACCAATTCTTAAAGAAGTGCTTTTTTTTATTTCTTAGTATATTTTCAATAAATAAGACTTCTGTTTTTTTTTTTTTTGGACTTCTTTTTTTTCCTTCCCTTTTTATGAATTTATTTTTAATATTTATCCTGCAGAGGATGGTGTCCCACATTGGGGACTCAAAAGCCAGCCGACCTCGACACACTTTTTCATGTTATCTTTGCGGTCAACAATACGGCAGATGTGGGTAAGTCAGCATTCAAGACCCCATAATGAAATTCCACCACAAGCCGAAACCAAAACTCCCATAAAAATAAATTAGAATATCTATATGTATATATTTATCTAAGGTCCCATCGATCAACGCGTTTCAAACAAAACTCGAAAGTTTTTCAGGTGGTAGTTATATGACCTCTCGATCAAATCCCCGAAGAATTTCCAAAGTATGTGAAGAATTTCCGAAGTATGTGAAATCCTGCCTAAAACGAAACCGACTGGAGGGTCGTCAGCATACACACTCGAAGTACAAAGAAAAAAAGCGGGGGCAATATCAAGGTGTGGAGGGGAAAATCGTAGCAATCAACCGTAGGCACCATATCCACATTTCCTTGGTTTGATTTGTTTTTTATTCTGAACAAACTCCGGACATGAAGTGCTTCGATCACTGTTAGTGATTGGCACGTGGCAGTCAGACCAGACCAAAAGGAATAATGACAATGATCAACAGTATGTTTTTTTGTTTACAGTTTCCTCCTGCATATTTCTCGATGCGAAAAGAAATGGGTGGCCAGGGAGAATTTGATCCCTGAAGCCGAGAGAAGGCCCATCCCAGAAAGGCCACAAGAATTGGCCAGGTTGCCCGAGGAAACCAAGGAAATCGCCGTTTTCAATTTGAAAATGTTGAAGCACTGGGAAGCACACAATTTGATCACCTGTCAGACATGCAACAGAAAATTCAAGTGAGTTTGTCCTTTTCTTTTTTTTTTTTCGTCTTTTTTTTTCTTTTTTTTTTTATAAATTGGAGTGGGGGGAATGAGATGGATCATTTTTTTTTGCCCCTAGTATTTTTAAATCTTAGCCCTGTGCAAATTCAGACAAAGATGAAGTATTAAAAAAACAATCCCTTGAACTGGTGTCCATCTGTCACCGCTACTGGAGTTTTTTTTCAATCAGTTTTTTTTTTTACACTCTCGGTCGAAAAATGCTTTTTTTTCTTCTTCTTTTTTTGTTGCAGTTATTATTTTCAACTGATTTTCTAACCACCTCCCCTTCCTTTTTTTTTATTTTTTTTTTTAAATCATTTCAGACCAGAGTCTTACGGAAGCCACAAGAAGAATTGTACAAAAGAGAACCCTGGGAAATTTCTGGGCTTCAAATTGAAGAGGTCCCCGAAAATACCACGAGGAAAAGAAGAGGAGGAGGAAAAAATGGCCGACCCAGGGTTCAAGGAGCTCAAGCGAGTGAAAAGTTTCGCTTGTTATTTGTGTGGCAGAGATTTTGGAAGCAAAAGGTAGGGCAATAACAAGTGTGCCGAAAAGCAAAAGAAAATAGCTTCATTTTGGGGGTGGAAAAAAACCCAGAAAAGACCAGCATAAACAACACAGTTTTTTTTTTTTTTCTTCTGGTGGTTTTGTTTCTCGAAAGGGAAGATGAGCATTGCTTTTCGTGTGTGCATTCCATGCTTTTTGCTTGTCGATGTTTTGGAGTTGGGCTTTCGTCTTCTTTTAGTTAGTAAGCTTTGACTAGGGTTTCAATACTTCAATATGGTGGTCCTCTTTTTCTCGTCTTTCATCCTTTTTGGCATCAATTGATATTTAAAAAAGCTGTATTGAAAAAAAATATTTTTACACGAGTCCAGTGGAGGGCAAAGTGCACCCGTTGTTGAAAAAAACAAGAAAAAAGAAATTACTAACAATACTTAAGGGGCTCATATCACTCGTTTGCACAGTGGATGGGGTGCCTGGGGCTTTCAGCCTAAATGGAAATAAGCAATAAATGATTCAATTGCTTTTCTATAATGATGATCCTAAACCTGCAGCAATACATTTTGAAAAATAAACCAAACTAAAAGAAAGGACCTGCAGATCAATGTTAATTGTCAATGTGCTATGAAAGGATAAAGGTCAAATCGGGAGTTGTGGATGGGTGCCATCGAGGGGCCACCCCCGGCCGCTCTATTGCAAATTTCAAACCGACAATTTTGATACATAGATTTCCAGGTTTTACATCAAAATCTATAGGTGGTGCAGCGAAACAAATTAATGCTATAAACTATATATGTATAACTTACTTACCGTTTCTAAAATTTCCCCCCCACCCTTTCTGTTTTGCTTTTTCTTTTTCCAGTTTGTTGATTCATATTCCCCAGTGCCAAAAAAAATGGAAAGCTGGCGAATCTTTAAAGAAAAGCAAAAAGGAGCGGAGGGCCTTGCCCAAGATGCCGGCCGAACTGGACGACCCCCTGCCGACAGACATGGATGAAATCGATAAATTCAACGAAAGAATGGTGGCCTTATGGAACTCAGCGTCGTTGGTGCCATGTCCGCAATGCAACAGAACTTTCAGGTCCCATGGTGATTTCTTTTTAAAATAAGTTTTTGTTTTGATTTATTAACAAATTAGAAAAAGAAGCAAAAAATTTTAAGAATCGAGTTAAAATGCACGTATGCAGGGAAGGATTCGCCATGAGGAATTTTCATTTATTTTAATCAAAAGAAATTCAAAACAATAGGATGTCAATTTTCTATTGGAAAATATTAATGGAAGATTCTGAGTTTTTCTGTTTTCAATTTTCTTGCTTTAATTACCTTTGGGGGCGACGACGCTTTTTTGAATTCAATTTTGCAGCATATTTTTGACGCTAATAAACGTGGGGGAGGGGGGGGAGTTGATGAAACAAGAATATTACGTAATGGCAAAAACAAAAGGAAGCACTTCTTACTCTGCGGTTTCTGCAAATTCTGCTCCACACAGGCCAGAAGCATTGGAAAAACACAAGAAGGGCTGCGTTCCAGATGGGCCCATCGGCAGGGATCTTCCTGGGTGCGTAATGACGGGCATGGATTTCTCGGAGGTCGAGGGAAAAGCAAAGACATACATGTGTTATCTGTGCGGCCGTGAATACGGAAGCAAAAGGTAGGTGAATGTCAGTCGTTAATGCTGCTGTTTTTTCCCACGCAGGAAAAGATCAGGATGTTAAGTGAGGTATCTAACCGAACTGAAAAAAAAGATATTGTCAAAAATTCATGTTCAAAAGAAGAAGAAAATAGCATGCAGAAAAATGTTCCAAGTATTAAGTATTTAATATTGAAGAATATTTACCTTGCTTTTTTTTGCTTTTTTTTTTGGGTTGGATGGACAGTTTGTTCATACATATTCCCAATTGCAAGAAGAAATGGGAAAATCACGAAGCCCAAAAGTGCAAAAAGGAGCGGAGGCGGCTGCCACCGATTCCGGCCGAACTGGACGACCCTTTGCCCACAGACCCCGATGCCATCGAAAGCTTCAATAAAACAATGTTCGACGTCTGGAACAAAGCCTCCCTAATATCTTGCCCAACTTGCAAAAGAACTTTCAGGTCGGTGTTGGTGGAATGGTGGGAGGGTTTGTTTCTTATGGAGGGTTTGTTTCTTATGGAAAGAAGGGGGGGGGGGGGGGGAGAATAAAACAACATAAATTTAATGGAAATCAATTTTAATTTTCGGTTTCCCCCGCCCCCCTCTTTTTTTTTTTCAACTGTGTTGAATTTTGTGTTGATTTGTTGTTGAAATCCAGGGAAGAGGCTTTCGAAAAACACAGGAAAGGGTGTGGCGATCAATCGACTGGGCCACGCCTGGCAGGAATAGCTGGGTTTGGAATGAGCGGCAGAAGTTCTTATGACCTGGACAAAGAAAAGCCTCGGGCATTCTGCTGCTACATCTGTGGCCGTCAATACGGCAGCAAAAGGTAAAACCCTTTCAGCACTAGGTGAAATAGGTGTGAATGTAAAGACAAGTATGTATTGCATAAAAATTCATTCATCGATTTTTTTTCAATCTTTTTTTGCAAGAGAAGATTTACAAACAGGCTTCATTGAATTCATGCACGGGTGATATAAATATTTCGAAAAAAAACCAACAACAATAAATTTAAAAAACAAATATATAACTATGACACATCAGTAGAAAAAAAGGCATAGTGTTTTCTGTTTTCATTTTTTTTCCTTTTTTTTTTTTTCGTCGTCGTTTTTTCGATAAGTTATTTTCTTTTCTTTTTTTTTGTGCTTTTAGCTTGTTGATTCACGCTGCCCAATGCCGAGTGAAATTTGAAAAATTCGAGGAGTTGAAGCCCAAGTGCGATCGAAGGGCCATTCCAGAGAAGCCTTCAGAATTGGAGGACCCTCTGCCAACAGAGCCTGCCGCCATCGATGCATTCAACGAAATAATGTTCAACATTTATAATGACGAAACGCTGGTGTCCTGTGAAAACTGCGGAAGAACTTTCCGGTGAGGGGTGTTGTGATGGACTGTCTTTTTTTTGGAGGGGGGGAAATAAAAGAATTATGTTTTTCAATGTCTAAAACTGCTTTTTTTCAACAGAGAATTGCTTCTTTTTTTTTTTTCATATTTACATATATTTTAAAAAAAATGTCAGTTCAGGTCCTGTTTGTTTGTTTTTTTGGTGCCCCCTAGTTTGTTCGTTTGACGATGTCAGAATTGAAATTTTTTTCAAGTGTATGGATTTTGTTGATTTTTCTTCCCCCTTGAACAAAAAGGCCAGACGCTCTCGAGAAGCACAGAAAAGGGTGTGCCCCTGCAAAGACTGCCAGAAAGAAACGCGTGGACCCAGAAGATTCTGCATCAAAACTCACTCCGCTGATGGAAAAAGGACCCAAAGCCTACGTTTGTTACTTGTGTGGAAGACAATATGGAAGCAAGAGGTAGAGCCACCTCAAAAACCGTAGTGCCTTTGGCTGAATGTTTGAATTATTTATTTTATGTTATTCTATTTGTAGAAAATTTTCTGTCAGAGGGGGGAAAAAACTGTAATGCCATAAAACCTTAAAAGAAAAGAGACCATCATTGAATTTAGCAAAATAATGTCCACTGAAATTAAAAGGCTGAATGCCCCATGAGTGCTACATGGGCGTCTTGATGATAATTTTTTTTTGTGTGTTCTACGTAGTACTTTTGTTTTTTTCCTTTTCCCTTGTATTTTAATTAAATTACTAATAGTTGTTTTATTTTTCCCCTGTTTCGATAACGTTTGGGCAGCCTGATGATTCACACCGCTCAGTGCCAAATGAAATTCGAAAAACGGGAGGCAAAAAAGCCTGCTTCCGAAAGACGTTGCGTTCCGGAGCGGCCCTCGGAACTGGATGACCCATTGCCCACAGACCCCGCTGCAATGAGTGCATTCAACGAGAAAATGTCTGCCATCTACAATTTCAAAGCCCTGGTTTCTTGCGACACTTGCGGGAGGACTTTCTGGTGAGTTGATGCAGCCCCTCTTATTGAAAATGCTTCTTTTGAAAAAGAAATTACTTATTTTTCTATTTTTTTTGGGGGGGGGGCGGGAGGTCGGTGGTGTAGCCAGATGACCTCAGCTGAAGTTTTTCGTTAGTTTTTTGTTTCTTGAAAGGGCCCGTTTCGTTTCAAGCTTGGCCTCCCCACTGAAGCCTTGTGCAAGTGCGTAATGTTTTTTGGTTCAACATGTCTTTTCAACCATTGCATATTTATTTATTGTTTCGTTTTTCCAGGCCGGAGGCTCTTGAAAAGCACAAAAAGGGGTGCATGCCCTCCACCAAGGACGGGTCCAAAAAACCAGCGTACAACCCTGAGGATTCGGTTTCGAAAATAATTCCTTCTGTAGAGAGAGGTCCAAAGGCTTACGTCTGTTACTTGTGTGGAAGGCAATATGGAAGCAAAAGGTAAAAATCACGACAAGAATTATTTTTTTGGCTTGTGTTTATTTATTTTTACTTATTTCCCCCCCTTGATCAGAGCACTTTTACCTCAAAATTTTCTCAATTTTCTTCATGTGTTTATGGATCCATACTGATATTCTAAAAAGATCAAAAGGGAAGTTTAAAAAAATATAAAAAAGAGGACACCGATATCTTCCGGTTTTTTTTTTCAGAGAAAAACAAGAAAAAAAGATGAGAAAAATTCAATTCAATTGCCAAACTATTTTTAGCTTTTTTGGACAATTTCGTATTTCCTTGTTTACACAGCTTGGGCATCCACCTGACGCAATGCCTTTCCAAATGGGAAAATTTTGAGGCCAAAAAACTTGCATCTGAGAGGAGGACGGCTCCGACTCGGCCAAAAGAATTGGACGAGGAATTGCCGGCGGATCTGGACGGAATCGCTGCATTTAACGAAAAAATGACCACCATTTACAACACGAGAGCCCTCGTCCAGTGCGGCTCGTGCGGAAGAACATTCTGGTGGGATTTATTTATTTTTTGCCTTAAAATAATAAATAATGGAAAAGATTTTGGAAAACCTCTTTATAAAGTTATGTTGGAAATTTAAGCCCATATGCTGCTGCGCCTCTTATAGAAAGATCCTCACTGTGCCATATTTTTCTTCCCCTCGTGTTCCTAATGTTGCATTAATTTTTTTATTATTTTTATTAATTTTTCATTTTTATTACTAGAGTTTTTCTTGTGGTTTTTTTATTTATTTTTATTATTTGTTTCTATTTATTTTTATCTTTATTACTAAAGTTATTCTTGTGGTTTTTTCGTTTCAAGGCCGGAAGCCCTCGCTAAGCATCAGAAGAGTTGCAAAAAATGAATTGGTCTGATTTAAAAAATATATTCAAGAGACACCATTGAATGGAGGAAGAGGAGGAGGAGAAAGGGGGGGGGTTGGTTGGGGGGAAGAAAGATTAAGAAAACAAAAAAGGATAATCAATCAGAAAGAAAAAAATGACGTGAAGTTTTTCAAGTTCCATTTTTGACAACTCTGAGGGGAAGGAGGGGGTTTCATTCGAGAAGCAATGATTTTTGTTTTTTTTTGCCCCTAGCTCCTGTTCTCCATAAAAAAAGAAAGGGGGGGTGGGGGGGGGGGGGGGGGGGGGGGGCGTTCTGCTGGGAAGTGTGTCGCAGCACAATCTCTCTGTACATCTTCAACAAAAAACCATGAATAAAAATTCCAGAAAGAAAAACAGAAAAGGAAAAAAAAAACACGCAGGAAAAGCATGTTTAAAAAAAAAAAACTAACTGTTTTCCCCATTTGCTTCCTCTGATTGGGGGTATTCATATCTGTTTAGTTTCTGTCTTTGAAAAAATAGTAAGCAATATAATTGAGGGAAATCAAATCCCTCCATATTCTGAAGGAAAAAAAAAATACATATATACAGTCAGTTGGCATGAAGACTCGTTTTCGTCTTTTTTCATTTATTTTTTTTCCAATTTTTTCTTTTCTTTTCGAGCTTTTTTGTGTTTTTTTTTGTGGGTTTATTGGGAAAACAAGAATGGAAAAGAAAAACCATGGGAAAAAAAAGAATGGAAAAAAATTTGCATTATAAGCATAACATTCACCAAAACAAAATGTTGTTGTTAGTGTTTCTGAAGGGGTTTTTTTGTTTTTTCTTGGGAGGGGGAGGTTCTGGGGATTTTAAAAAGTGTTACTCTGTTTTATTTTGAATGCCATAGAGAATTTCACCCTTGGCATTGTGTGGAAAAGATATTTTTTGTTTGGAAGAGGTCTATTGGATTAACTCACGGAAAAAAAAAAAATCAAAAAATCAAAAAATCAAAAAATCAAAAAAGTCAAAAAACAGTGGGCTCTTTATTCCTAAAAAAGAAAGAAACAAAAAAAAAAGGTGAAACAAAAAAGGTACAAAAAAAAGAGGGGGGAAGAATGTGGAGGGAGGAAAAAGTGTGTGGAGGAGGAGGGGAAGAAAATGCAAAAAGGTAAAATGGGGGAGAGTCTGCTGAAAACAAAAATTCTATCTTTCTATTTCGGAAAAGCAAAATTCGATATCTCTGTTTTTTTGGAAAACCAAAAAAAAAAAAAAGGGTGAAAACAAAAAGGCATACCTAATGATTTCAATATAAGGTCTTTTCCCCTGGGATTATAAAATGTTTTGCGACGAGGAACATGAAAAGCAGTTTTTTTTTGCTTTCTTAGTTTTCCATAAGCAAATATCTGCTCGAGGGTTTGGTTTTTAGAATGGAGGATAATGGGGGCAATGAAACAAAAAAAATTAAAACAATACAAGCTAGGGGAAAAAAAAATCTATTTTTGGCGAAATTTAAAGAGAAATATTATTAAAAAAAAGGGGGCAATCTTTCCCCCCCCCTTAAAAAAAAAAAGAAGAAAAGCTGACGAGCCATGCGTCAAATGAAAAAGTTCTTCCACCTTGTGTTGGGGGGGCTTTTTTTTCTTCCCTGTTTAGAGGGGAAAAAAAAAGTGGATAAGCACCTTGAATAAATGAGGTGTGCCGTTGGCTTTGGACATGTTAACAAAAAAAGAAAGATATTTCTGCCCTATTTTGGTGTCGATTTCCTTGAAGAATGAAACAAATGCTCAAAAGATTTACGATGAGAAAAACGAGTCGGTCGAAACTTCTACAAAAATGAAAAAAAAATTCCTAGTTTTTTTCTTCTGTATGTTTTTTGGGCCTACGTTTCTGTTCATAGAAAGAAAAGAAAAGAAAAAGAAAGACTGTCTGGGTGGTTTCCTTTGGGAAAAGAAAAACCAAAAAAGGGGAGGGGGGAAGAAAGGCATAAAAAGACAATGCATCAAAAACAGATCAAGGTCAGATGGATTGTGGAAGGCTGGTAAAAATTATTGGACTCTACACAGAGGTTATTTGCCTTTTTTTTTTTCTTCTTTTTTATTAGTGGCGTGTGGAGTCGGGGCTGGATAGTGGGAGGGATGACTGGTGAACCGATGGGGTGGATTTTCTTTGTTGTGAAGCGACCATCTCAATGAAGCTGTAACAAAACAATGACGATATTGGAAGGGAGCTTTTTTACGTTCTTTCGAAGACGAAACGTAAATTCTCCACTCGCAGAAAGACCCCAACCAACACAAAACGTTTCAAAATAGTTTCTAAATTGCTTACGGACGCGCGCACAACTTATAAACACATAAAGAGATCCAATCTCCAATCTCACATGGAGATTGGATCGAAGTTTTGCAATCGATTGCGAAAGTCGAGTCAAGGTGTCCAAAAAAAATCACCAAAGCAGCAGCCTACGGCCTATTTGCGTGTTCTTGTCACCACAGCAAAACCGACTGATCATCAACCCCCCAATTGAAGATCGTAGGTGAACATCTCGCGATCATCAATAAATTTTTTTGAACGGGTACTAACTTTGTTTTGTGTTTGACTTTTGTGGTATGCTAGGAGAAGCCCGATGGACGCGGGGGATGGGCCTGGGGGCCTCGAGTTGGTTCGATAATCGATTACAAATTAAATAAATTGAAAGTGGATGAAGTTAGAATCGAACTTCGATTCCAACTTCATCCATTCTTAATTAATTTAATTTGTAACTAGTAATCGCCACCATTGTTTCCTTTTTTTCTTGATCGGAGTACACTAACTAGTCAGCAAAATCTATTTTATTTCTCATTGTTGTTTAACAATGGTATCGGTAAAATCCTCAATAGACATACATAGGCTTGCACCAAACTCTCTGCCCCAGAGAAAAGCTCTGATCTATTTTTAGACTGTCTTTTCGCCTTTACTTTTGTAAAGAAGCTTACGCACAACAAACGTTTCGTAAGCAAACTGAGTCAAGAGACTTTTGCCATCGTCGGGGTGGGAGCTTTGGCAATGGCCAGCGTCGGCTTGTGGTCCTACTTGCTACTGCCGACTGATTTTGCATTTTTCATTGGACCTGAGCATCTGGAGAAACATTTGCTGAGACAAAGGTTCCTTGTATTCATCTTGTCAGTTCCAATTCTTGGGAGCCTTGGTTAAGAGTCTTAACTTAAGACTAGGTTCGATTTGAAATAGCCCCCCCCCCCTACCTTTGTTTTTCCTTTGTTTTTCCTACCCGTGTCAACTTCAACACTTGAATGTGAGACGCCAACCATTTCAGCGTTCAACACAAAAAGTCGCTTTAAGAACTGGGTGGAATTGGATGTTCGGTCAGGGATCGACATAGGTCGGCTATCCACGACCATCGCTGCTACTCACTTGAACATGTTTTCTTATCCACAAATTTGTGTATAAGATGCCACCAATCGTGAAACTTGTCACTGGCGGTCAGGAGCGTTTGCACACAAGGTGTGAGGGAAAGGCACTGTTCATTGTCGGTGCTTTTTCCCGCTCCCAAAGTGAGAAGAGCGGTATTAATACCACAATATATTGTAGAGAGCTATTGTGGGGAGGTCTCCCCGGCGCGTGATCGAACGAGTCGTGCGCCTGCAATGGCTTAAACCATAAAAAGCAAATTTGCTTCCTGCACTTCTTGCACGAACGCGCGTTGATTGAAGCGAGAAATCGGGAGGCAAAAAAATACTATGCTCGTGGGTGTTCCTTGCCATTGGTTTTGTTTTCAGACGCAGGAGTCGCCTTTTGTTTGGGGTTGTTTTGTTTCGGGGGGAAGAGCCGCTCTGTTGAAATAATGTCCAGCGAAATAATGTGCGAATAACATACTTATAATCTGGCTTATAATAACTTTGTTGCCAGCATGTTCACCAGATTTCCAGCCCTTGTGCTTTGGTGGACAATGTCCACCCTCCAGTTCTTGGCAATGTTGTAATTCAAATACATTCCCGAATCATGGTTTCCTAGCTATTTGGCCCTCAGAAATGCAGCAGCAGAACGTGAAACCAGTTCTGACCCCAACGCCTGAAAACATAAGCACGTACAAATTCAACCCTACTCCAAATACTGTACACACAAACAGTTGCAAATGTATTCATGAGCATATCACAGAAGAAACAGATGCTCATTTGCCGCCGCCTCCCCCTTCGGAGAAGCTTACGCACCACGTCACTCAACGACAGCCGTTTGCTCCTTTCCACTGACCAGTGGAAACATTCTCCACAAACTGCATTTCACTACCAGCATTGGACGCAAAAAGACGTGCGTGCAACAATCTATAGCTATAGATAGCAATGGATAGCACTTCACTTCACTTCACTTCACTTTTTTTTTTTTTTTTGTTGTAGTGTGATAAGGGGGCGCAATGCATTCGTCTACCAGGAAGGAAGGTTTTGTTTTATTGAGGGGCACTTGGGGTACTTTCAGGGAGCAGTCTTGATAGTATTTCCATTTCTATGAGTGTGTGTGTGAGCGAATCACTGGTGAAGGGACCACTTCGGAGCTGCCCTCATGGCATTCGTGATTTTGTTGGCGAGGCTAGGGGCGCCAGCTTGGGAAAGTCGAAGGGATAACTTCTGTTAGCAGAGAGGTGCACGGGAGGGCTATGTTTCTCACATTTGGGGTGGGGCACGGATCGGTCCATGTATTGATTGGAAAGTCTGCATGGCTCGATGAATTCATCCACTGGAGCACACCAGTCATTATGCATAATGAACGTGGCGCTGTTTTCTTCAAGGCGTTTCCACAAGCACATTCATCAATCAGTGTAAATTGGCGGCGCTCTCCAACTCTGTTGTTTCTGTCGACCTCAGTTTCTGTCATCCCCCATTTAACGGCGAGTCTCGCCAGTAAATCTTCGACGTGGGGTCGCGACTGTCTTTGACTCGCCAACACGTCGTTGAGATCATCGCGAGTGTGCCAAATGTTTCGCTCGCTACTGATAACTGGAGTTACACTGCAGGCCGTCTCGGGCGTCAAGAGGCTGGCACAGTTTCTTGGGGACCGACATACGGTCCAGGAACAAAACAGACAACGGCTAAGACGATACATCGCGTGGCAGCCACCGCGTGAGTCGCTCAACTCCGCTGGAAAAAAAGGAAAACCTCATCCCAACACCTGTTCTCAATGTTGCTTCACTTTCCCACAGGTGAGAGGCCAGCAGCAGCGACGGGTCAATATCTGCACACCGGAACGTTCAAACCCACGTGACACTTCCCTTCCAGGGAGAAACGTTACGAACAATACAAGAATGACGATAGAACCTGAAGAAGGACGGGGGGTGAGTGTTTTATTGACGTTGTGGATCAACCAGATTCCTAATACAACTGCTGCAAACAAACACAAAATCCATGTGGAACGGTGATACAAGAGGTGGTGGCTCTCTTTTGCTGTAGTTCTGTTTGCTTGCTTGCTTGTTTGTTTTTTTTGCTGTGGGTAATCATTATCATTATTATTTGCTGTGGGTTTCGATAATTGATTGATTGACTGAAGGAGGACTATGGTAGTACTCCAGGACTGGGTGGTCGGGAAATTTTTGTACAATTGGAACAGATGTGCAGCCCAAGCTATTGCTTTCACAATTGATTTTACTGGGGGTGACGGAAGCGTTGAACGACGATGGACTGGCCGTATCTCTGGTGAGGGAAATAAAGCATTCGGCTTTGTGCATTGGGGAGTGCAGACAGCCGCTGTTTTGAACTGCTGAAAATGAGGTGTGTGTGTTGAACATGACCGCGCTTTCCGAAGAGATTGCGAAAGCCGTCGTGTAATTATGTTATGTTATTGCGAAAGCCGTCGTGGACGTTTCTCTGAGCGTGAACTCGACTGACGTACTGGCGGCGATCAATAATGGTGAGCGGGAGGATTCTTTTTTCCCCCATTAGGTGTCTTTCTGCAGGAAACATGTACTTTTTCCATGTTTATTTTTACTTCTTTTTCCCTATGTACAGGAAAAAAATAAACGTGAAAAAAGACACATTGAATCCATTGTATTGGGGTTTTGGATTGCGTGAGAAAAGCTTTGCATATTTGCTCTCAGGTGTCGCTCGTTCAAGAACCCACCACAGAGTTCTGCAACTGACAGAGAAGAAATGGACCACAGGGCTACCTCTTCAGATGCAATCATTGCAGAAAGCTACGATGATGAAAATCAAATGGATGCACCACAGGAAGGAGCTCCAACTGACATTGACAGCGATCCTGAGAAACTCCCAACAGAAGGGTCGAATCAAAAGAGTGAGAATGAGGGGGAATGCAGCACCAAGTCTAGAACAAGAGGAAAGAACCAGAATCGATGATCCAACTCAGGACATTGTGCCAAGTGTTGAACAAGAAGAAGCCAATGTGGAGGAGAGCGCAGGATATGCAGTGTAGATCCAGCAAAATGAACTGCAACTAATCAAAGCAAGACAAGTTAGGTTTGGGGCTGAGGGTGGAAAATGAGGAATAAAGACAGGTATCGATAGGATATGTTTGATGCATTGGTTGATAAATTATCATTGAATCTGATTTAGTCACATTTTGAAGAATGGGGTTTATGTTGAGCCCCTTTCAGATTGCACAGCGTTCACCACCGAACTGGAAAACTTCGATTCGAACTTCATTCTCCGCACAGAATATTGCACAATATTACCAGAAGCAAAACAGACTTTGATCAAATCCTTCCTTAAAAATAAAATCCCTCCTTGTTCCTAGAAGGCCATGACAATATCACCGTTGGGTGTATTCTGTGTAATTTTGATTATCCTGAAACATTCGTATCAAATACCGTTTTGAAAATAACCCCCCGTCACTCTCCCCAATCGACTGCCACCGCTTCTCTTTTTTTTTTTTTCTTGTTTAAAACCCACACCCCAAATATTCTAGAGTGGGTCCACAGCGAAAAAAACGAAATCCCTCATGATGTATTTTTCCCCTCCGAAAAAAACCCTGAGCGAACGGAAGCTGTTCGAACCCTTTTTTTTTCCGAAGCAAGTTTTGTTAAAGCAAAGAAAAAAAAAAATATGAAATCGAAGTCTATATATCGCACTCTCTCTCTCTAGTAAAGAAGATAAAACCACAGAATATATAAATTTTTTCCCTTTCCATCCATCGCATTCATCATCCCTTTTTTTTTTTTTTCGTCCCCTATACATAGATGAGGGTCCGCAAGACACCCACCCAACCTATTTACCAAACTACCTGAGTAAAAGCGCACCGAACGATCGAAAACTCTAACTGGAAACCAAAACCACCACGAAAAAGAAAACACGAGGAAGCAAAAAACCCTCCTCGAAAACGAGCCAATGCTTTAGTCGACCTCCTCCATTCGGGAGCCCTCATCGATGTCCTCCTCTAATTCTGGCAAAGGTTCGTCAGCCAACTCATCTTCGTCGATCGAAAGTCCCAGCTTGATCATCCTATGGATGCGGCTTCCGAAGGTGTTAGGCTCATCCAAGCTGAACCCAGAGGTCAGCAGGGCAGTCTCGTGCATCAACAAGCACAGGTCCTTCACAGTCTTGTCGGTTTTGTCGGCGTCCGCTCGTTGTCTCAGCTCCATCATAATGGCATTGTTAGGGTTGATTTCCAAGGTCTTCTTGGAGGTCATGTACGAGGACATGGAGGAATCCCTCAAAGCTTGGGCCTTCATGATTCTCTCCATGTTGGCTGACCAGCCGTACTCCCCAGTCACCAACACGCAGGGCGAATCCACGATTCTGTCAGACACCACGACCTTCTCAACCTTCTCCCCGAGAATGTCCTTCATGAGCTTGCACAGAGGCTCGAACTGGGACTTCTGCTCCTCGAATTTCTTCTTCTCATCCTCGTCCTCTGGCAATTCCAGCCCCTCCTTGGTGACGCACACCAGCTTCTTGCCATCGTACTCCTTCAATTGCTGTACGGCATACTCATCGATTGGGTCTGTCATGAAGAGCACCTCCAGTCCCCTCTTCTTGAGCTTCTCGATGAACGGGGAGCTCTCCACCGCCTTCTTGGACTCCCCAGTGATGTAGTAGATGACCTTCTGGCTTTCCTTCATCCGGGTGACGTAGTCCTTCAAGCTCGTCATCTCGTCGCCAGACTTGGTGGAGTGGTACCGCAACAGGTCGGCCAATTTTGCGCGGTTCTGCGAGTCCTCGTGGATTCCCAGCTTAATGTTCTTTCCGAAAGACTCGTAGAATTTGGCGTAGTCCTCCTTGTCCTCCGAAATGTCGATGAACATCTCGATGCACTTTTTGACAATGTTCTTCCTGATCACCTTCAGGATCTTGTTCTGCTGGAGCATTTCTCGGGAAATGTTCAATGGGAGGTCCTCCGAATCGACGATACCCTTGACAAAGTTCAAGTACTCAGGGATGAGCTCCTCGCAGTTGTCCATGATGAACACCCGTCTGACATACAGCTTGATGTTGTTGGACTTCTTGCGAGTGTCGAACATGTCGAAGGGGGCCCTTCTGGGGACGAACAGCACCGACTTGAACTCAAGCTGTCCCTCAACCATGAAATGCTTGACCGACATGTGCTCCTCCCAATCGTTGGTCAGAGCTTTGTAGAAAGCAGCGTATTCCTCCTTGGTGATTTCCTCGGAAGCCCTCATCCAGATAGGCTTCTGGGTGTTGATCAGGGACCATTCGTGGTGCACCTCCTTGACCTTCTTGGTTTTCTTTTGTTTCTCACCCTCCTCATCCTCCTTGACCTCCTCGACCTTGCCCTCCTCATCCTCGGCCTTTTCGGCGTCGGCGTCCATCTCTTCCTCGTCGTCGGAAACCTCCTTCTCCGTGGTTTTCTCGGTCCACAGAGAGATGGGGTACGAGATGAACTCGCTGTGCTTCTTTACCAAATCCTTCAATCGTCGTTCCTCCAAGTACTCCAACTGGTCTTCCTTCAAGTGCAGAGTGATCCTGGTACCTCGACCCAGGGCTTCGCCGTGATCGCGGGCGACAGTGAAGGACCCTCCAGCCTGGGATTCCCAGATATACTGCTCATCGTCATTGTGCTTGGTAACGACATGCACCTTTTCAGCGACGAGGTAGGCGGAGTAGAAACCCACACCGAACTGACCGATCATCGAAACGTCCGCGCCAGCGGAAAGCGCTTCCATGAACGCCCTGGTGCCTGATCGAGCGATGGTACCGAGATTGTTCACCAAGTCTGCCTTCGTCATACCGACACCCGAATCAGCGATCGCCAAGGTGTTGCCTGTTTTCTCCGGGATGATGTGAATAAAGAGCTCGGGCTCGCCGTCAAGCGCCGACTTGTCCGTCAGCGACTGGTAGCGGATCTTGTCGATGGCATCGGAAGCGTTGGAAATCAATTCCCTGAGGAAAATCTCCTTGTTGCTGTAGAAAGTGTTGATGATCAGCGACAGCAGCTGGTTGATTTCTGCCTGAAAGGCAAAGGTTTCCACCTCCGTCGCGCTGGGTTCACCCATCCTTGCTCAACAGTCGTTCCGTTCCGGCCGTGTTTGACCCAGACAAGATGGCTGCCCCCGAAATAAACCAACGAACTCCGGCGGATTCGCGAGGCCCTTCGCAGTTGTTTCGCGCTGATATGCAGGCTTTGCGCGGGGGGCAGAGAGTGTGTTTGTCGAAGTGGTGAAGCGACTGAAGCAGCGCCGAACCCAAACTAAATACGGCAACAGAAACTTCCACACACTTCCATCGATTCGTCTGTCCACCCTCGAAGCCGTACAGAAAACTTCGGAAGTGACTTGACGCGAATTCGCTCAAATCCAGCCCAGCCCTTCAACGCGTTCATGTCCAAACCCGAAGCACCACCCCGTGGAGCCTTCACTCTGCACGGAGAATGCCGAGCCCAACCAAACCTCAACGATTGCCGCGCGCGCGTCGATTTTTGGCTGCCAGCAATGAAAATATCATGGCCGACTCAAAATCAGAACATGACTTGTGGGTTGGAACCGCAGGATCATGCCTATTCAAATTTTCCGTCATCAAGGCTCTGCAAGTTTTCTTTTTTCCTTTCAAAAAAAGGAGCACCTGTTGAGTCGATATCGACGGCGGCGTTCCGACGTCTTCGACGACCAAACATTTTTCGTTGGCTGGGGTTGTTTACCCCACTCTTCCGCGCCAACCTCCTTCCCAAAAACAACACAAAAAGGAAAAGTATAAAACCGGGAACGAAGCCGCAGCACGATTACGTAAGAGCGAGCGCGTTCTACACCTTTGGTCGCTGCTTGTGGCAAAAGCAAAAGCAAAAAAGCAAGCAAAAAACAAACAAACAAGAGATGACACTGTGGAACACAACGCCAAGCACCCAACGCCCAACGCCAACCCACATCAATTTGAGCAATCGAGTCCTCATCACCAACACATCTCAAATGTTGCGTGTTTCCAACATACATACATCAGACGATTCCACTCTCCCCCCTCGACATCTCGTTTTCCCCTCATGAATTTGACGAACGGACGTCTGCTATCTCGCACCTTCCCCAGCTCGGCAGTGGTAGGATGGTTCAGACGGAGCCATACGTGCCAAGGTGGGCGAGGCGTGGCGGCCAGACGCTGCGTTAAGTCGTCCGCGGTTCCGCGAGGCGAGACGGACAAACTCGGTGAGCAGGGGAAAACACAATGAACGGCTAGTCGAAACAAAAGAGTAAATTTCGCCGTTGGCTCGATGGATGTGGGTGGAAGAATTCGATGATGCGTTGGTGATTTTAGTTCCTGGGCTTTTGAATTGATGGCAGTTTTTTTTCCACATGGAGCTAATAATGCTGAGAAACTGGTGGCTGGATGGATAAAAGCTCCTGTTGATTGGCATTCATGAAGCTTTTTGTTTGTGTCTGTCAGGGAGATGTCAGATCAAGAGCTTCGTTGCCAGATGTGCAAGCAGCACAGGTTTGATACGATAGGTTTTTGCGTTCCACTCAATAATTTGAATGTTGATGTAAAACAGATGGATTAACACACTTGATTATTCGTAAGGTGGTGCTGAAGTTCCTTTTCCTCTTTTTGTTTTCCGATACAGACATAGGTTTTTTAAATTGTTTCCAGGCAGATTGATCACTGTTGGAAGTGTGAGTGTGTTCAATATAGAAAAAAAGAGTGAGAATTTTCCAGAAATGAACGGGGGAATGGGATGTGGATGTGGGTGCCTGTTCTGACACCGACTGTTTTTGGTAGTTCAGCCAATGTCGCCACTTCAGAGGAAGCTTCCAAGGAGCCCTCCAGCATACAAGCGATGCCTTCAATGGTAGAAACCTGCTCTACTACAGACAACTCCATATTTTTCATATTTTTTTTTATTCTTTTTTTTTTAAGATTTTGAAAAACACGATGTTTCCATGAGGACAGCAAAAGTTGCAGAGAGAGATTAAACCTTCTTTGCACCTTTGGTTCGCTGGTTAAAAAAAAAATGTTGAAAATATGTTCAAAGAATGAAGTTGTGGAATTGGTTTGTTCTATTCTGTGTGTTTTTTTTGTTGCATGGCGATCGGCAATAGACAGGGGCGGAAATTCGAGAAAGGTTTTTGTCGTTTTTCGAAGAAAAAGGCCACACTCGATTGCCCTCAGCATCGCTGGTGCCAGAAGATCCAACAGTGCTGTTGACCATCGCTGGAATGCTTCAATTCAAGCCGATTTTTATGGGGCTGGTGGGTTTCATGCACGAGAACCTGGGGGAAAGGGGGGCGGGGAGAGGGGGGAATTAAATATGCAACCTTATTTGTCAACTGTTCGAATTCCAGGATCGGTCGATTGTCTGCTTGTCATTTCTCGGGCTTGCCGACGGGCAGTACTCGATGCCTCTTTTCGTTGAAGATTTTTTTGAACAATTTTTTTTCCAGAAACAAATTTTATGCTGCTTTCTGTCGAGAACTGATTTGAATCATCTTTGCTTCACGAAGGCTCCTCCTCAACACAGAAGAGTGACCACCACACAAAAATGTGTGAGAACCAATGATGTCGAAAATGTCGGTGTCACCGCCAGACATCACACTTTTTTCGAAATGCTGGGGAACTTCAGCTTTGGCGACTATTTCAAGACCGAGGTAGCCTCTCCAGTCTTTGCTTCCACCACTGAATTTTTATATTTTTTCGTCAAAACTCACACCCACAGCAGATTCCTTTTTTTTCTACATGCAAGGATTTCTAAATGTCTCAGCGCCTTAAAAAAAAAAAAAAGGAAATTGTGGTCAATTTTGTTGCTTGGAGTTTCGGTGTCTGTCATTGTTTCACTATTAACAGCGCATATATATATATATATTTTTATTATTTTTTTATTTATTTTTTTCTTGAATTAAAATTTGTTTACAGGGCAGCCTGTTCACGGAAATGTGTTATAGGCCGACTCTTATATCAAATGTCACCCTGTCAAATATATTTTGTTATTTTTTTTAAATGTTTTTTTTAAGCTCCTATGTTGCTTTTTTTAACAATATTTTCGCAATGCTTTTGTTTTTCTCCCTAGGCCATCCAATGGGCATGGGACCTGTCGACAAAGGTATACAAACTTCCAGGGGACCGAATTTTCGTGAGCGTTTTTGAAACCGACGATGAAGCGTTTGAAATTTGGAGGGATGTGGTGGGGGTGCCCAGCGAAAGAATCCTGCGAATGGGCGAGGAGGAAAATTTTTGGGCTTCTGGAGCGACAGGTTATTGTTATTATTTTCATCTCCGTATAATTTTTTTTTTTTTTTTTTTTTTCCATGTGAGAAATAAAAGAAACCGGAAAAAAAAAGATGAAGAAATCAGAACACGCATACACACACACACACGATACGCATTTCCTACTATTTGTTTTGTTTATTTTCTTATTATTAATTAAAAAAAAAAATCAAGATGGGGTTTGCCTGACACTTTTCGAACCTCCGAAACAACAGAACCCCATATGAGGAAGGCTGAAAAGTACTATTTTTTTCTCAAAATTTTCACTTTCGACTATTCGATGTTTAATTTTTCTTTTCTTTTCAATTTAAAAAAAATAGTTATTCCTTTTTTTCCTGTTCCTAACAGGACCCTGTGGACCTTGCTCCGAGTTGTACTACGATTTCCACCCCGAGCGAGGCTTGCAAAACGTGGATCTGAACGACGATTCTCGATTCATCGAATTCTACAATCTCGTTTTCATGGAAATGAACAGAGACCCCAAGGGAAGCCTCACCCCGCTGAAATCCAAAAACATCGACACAGGAATGGGCCTGGAGCGAATGGCACAGATTTTGCAGGGAACCCCAAACAACTACGAAACGGATCTGATGATTTCCCTCCTGGACAACGCGGCTGCTCTGGCAGGAATTCCTTACAACGAAGCCACAGCTTCTCAGAAACGGGACCTCAAGGTTTGATAACGCACACATCAATTATCAATTATCAATTAATTATCACTCACTCTGAGTGTGCCCCCCCCCCACCCCCCCACCCCCCCACCCCGCCCCTTTAACTTTTCCAAGTCCAACAGTTTCTTTGCTTGGTAATGATGCCATTGCGGACCGTTAGTAGATGATAATGAAAATTTGGAAGGTTGCAGGTTCGATTCCTTTCAACTGCAACCTTCCCCAAGCCATCCTAGCTTTTCAAATCCACCTCGTTGCTACCACTGAAGACCTGTGTTTTCCACGACCGACATGCAGGTGATAGGGGACCACACCAGGGCCATCACTTATTTGATTTCTGATGGCGTGCTGCCGTCGAACGTGGGTCGAGGATATGTGGTTCGCAGATTGGTGAGGAGAACCATCATGAAAGGCCGGCTACTCGGCATCAAGAATCTATTCACCGCCACTCTTGCCAAGGTTGCCATGGAAATGTCTGATGGATGCGACCCTGCGGTTCGCAGAAACGGAGAGAGGATTTGCTCGGTCCTTCTGCAGGTGGGTTGTCCGGTGATCAAATTAAAATTCGTTTAAAAACAAAAATTCTGGCATTCTGTAGCCCCCCGTACCCCTATCAGGAAAAGTAAAGGGGGAAAAGAGAACTGACGAAAATGTACGTTGCGGAAGCCTTTCTTTCCCGAGACGTTTTCTTCTCGAATAATTTTCTTGAGCCTTGATGTTATTATAACGTGTATGAGTATGTTGTGGTCGGTTCGATGCTGAAACAGTTTTTTTCCCTCTTCTTTTTTCCCACCGATAAATACAAAAAATCATTCACGGCTGCCTTCCTGTTGTGTTTTGGCAACCCATTCCAACCCTCGCTGTTTCGTTTTTCCAAAAAAAAAAAAAACAGGAGGAGAGCCTGTTCACCAAGACATTGGCCAGCGGCCAGAAAAAACTCGAAGAAATGTTGAAAAAGTATGCCCCTTCGAACAACAACAACAACGGCAAGAAAAAAGCGGTTATGTCAGGGGAGGATGCCTTCACTCTGTTCGACACTTATGGCTTTCCATTGGAAATCACTCAAGAAATCGTGGAAGGCGAGGGCATGACTGTCGACATCGATGGCTTTTCTGAGCAAATGAAGCTGCAAAAGCAGCGGTCCAAGGATGCAAGGGAAGATGTGGATATGACAGCCGGGGCCGATGTGACTAGTCTGGTGGAAGCCGGAGGATCGACAGAATTCGTGGGCTACCACACTCTTACTGAATCTGGAAACGTGGTTGCTATTTTCGTCGACGGCAAGCAGGTTGGGGGGAAGTTTGCAAAAACCAAGCTGTTTTCAAAGGTTTTCACTCGCCAGATGGAGTGTAATTTCCACAAATGCAGGGTTCTTTTTTTTTTTGGTGGTGGCTTTTCTGTTTCTTGGGAGGCTGAGCAGCTGTCATTGCCTTTTAGGTGAAATCTGCAGAGGATGGTGCCAATGTCGAGGTGGTTTTGGACAAGTCCCCCTTCTACGCAGAGTCTGGAGGCCAAATCGGAGACAAGGGGGTACTCATGTCGAACAACTCCGCATCTGTCAGGATCCAGGATTGCCAAAAAGTGGGCGGCGGAGAACTCAACCTCCACAAGGGCAAAATCGAGGGAGGCCAGCTTTCCGTGGGGGATGTGGTCGTCGCTTCAGTGGATTCGACACTCAGAAGACGGACCAGGTGCAATCACACCGCCACCCACTTGCTCCAGGCAGCTCTGAAAACGGTTTTGGGTGAGGAGACCAGTCAGCAGGGCTCCTTGGTGTCGTCCGATCGATTGAGGTTCGATTTCAATTTGGGCCGAGCGATGACCCAGGAGGAAACGGAGCAAGTGGAAAACTTGGTGAACTCTTGGGTTCAGCAAGGTCAGGATTTGACCACCAAATCGATGCCGATCGGGGAGGCGAAAGAGGCTGGGGCAATTGCGATGTTTGGTGAGAAGTATGGGGATGTGGTTCGAGTGGTGGATGTCCCTGGGGTTTCACTGGAGCTCTGCGGTGGCACTCATGTGGCCAACACAGCTGAGATCGGTGGTTTCAAGGTGCTGTCCGAAATGGGAATCCAGTCGGGGGTTCGACGTATCGAAGCGGTGGCGGGCCCCGGAGTGATGGAGTATTTGAGCTCGGTGGACAAGGTGGTGCGATCGCTGAGGTCCGGGCTGAAGCTGGAGGCTGAAAAGATCCCAGGCAGGGTGGAAGCCATGCAGCAGGAGCTGGTGGCCTCCAAGAAGGAGATTGAAGGGCTGAAGGGTGAGCTTGCGGTGGCGAAGGCCCAGGTACGACATGGACACTGACAAAAAATTGTAGGGTCTTCGAAGTGGATGAAAATAGATTCACGTCAGGAAAATGTGCGAGATTCTGTTGCTTGTTTTGGATTGGGGGGGGGGGGCATGGCAATTTCCATAATGAGCTGGAGCCACCCTTACCCTCTCCCTCGATTGCCTGGTGTTCACCCCGGGCCAAGGTTTCAGTGGATCTGTGTGTGTGTCTGCTGATTTCATCAGGCTCTGGTTGGGAAGGCAATCACTCTGGAGGGGGGCACCAAGATTCTCGTGACTCAGCTGGAGGGAGTGGAGGGCAAAGCTTTGCAGGAGGCTGCGCAAAATCTTCAGGAGAGCCTTGGGGACCCGGCTGCCGTCGTGCTGGGATGTGGAGGTGCAGGCAAGGTGGGTTTAGCTGTCGCCTTCAGCCCAGGGATTATCGCGTCCGGCTTGAAGGCTGGGCAGTTTGTGGGTGGGATCGCAAAGATGTGCGGAGGAGGAGGCGGCGGCCGACCAAATCTCGCACAAGCTGGAGGGAAACTGCCTGAAAAACTGCCGGAGGCTTTGCAAGCTGCCGAGGAGCAATTGAAAGAGGGCCTTAAAGAATGAGTTTTTTGGTGAAAGGGGGGGCAGCATATTGTGCAACCCTCAGCCTCGAGGCTCGAATGGTTGAAGCAACCATCCATGGATTGTCCGTATTGATGTGGATGACAAGAAAACAAAGTTGGGTGAAGAGGAGTTGGGTTTTTTTTTGTCGGCCCACAAATTTTTGGATGCTTGTGCTTCGATGGGTTCTTTTTTTTTGTGCAGCTGGGATTCGTTTATTTATTGTTGTCTTTTAGATGCTTGGGATTTTTCGGGGGGGGGGGTGTTTTTTTGGGTGGTCACGTGGAAGATTTTATTTTCTGTCTTGTCGATGTGGGACCAGGCCACTGAATTTATGAAACTTGTAAATTTAACATGTGCCGATCGTGTGCGTGTTGATATTCTCTACAGAAAAACGTTGGAAAATCAAAACATGGACATTGTCTAAGTGGAAAACTGGCATTCTAAATGTTCCTGTAATCTCGCCCTCAAATCCTTGGATACTGTTGAGACAAAGGAACTCCACACCAGAAGAAGTCCATCCTTTCGAAACCCCCTTTTGGAGTTGGGGCTTTGCATTTATCGTCTCCAGCACATCTCCCGATATTCCCCAATATCGGGTTTTCAAATTTGGTGGTTGCTCGTTGGTGGGTGGTAGAATTACTTAGACTTGTCATGGCAATTTCTGTTTGGTTTTTTCTGAGGTGATTGGACATTCTGGCCCGATAATCGATCGGTCAGAGATCAATGGTTGGGTTATATTGGGAACAGAGGAGATCAAGGACGAATACTGAGATGTAAACGATTTAATATTCCCCATCGTTGAAAAAAACGGATGCACTCTTTTTCTTCTATTTCCGTCATTTCAATTTGAATGTTTCTCAAGCAAGAAAAATACTTGAGAGGGGGGAGTCCTTGATGTTTCCTGAAGAATTTTGACTCCGACTGAGGCATCAAATGAGGAGCTCTTTTGCAATGAAATTCGCTTCTTTTGCATCATCTAGTTCGCTCTGTTCAGAGTCCGAACAGTAAATTTATTTTATTTTATTTTATTTTTTGGTTTAAACCCAACCAGATCAAGCCCTAAAGATACTTGTGGTTGGAGTCAAGCAGACCCAACTTTGAAAATCAAGGATTTCCAGTCTTTTTTACATCTATTAGCCGAAATTTTCACCACAACACGCTCACCGTTGCAAGTAGAGGTTACGATATTTTCACCACAACACGCTCACCGTTGCAAGTAGAGGTTACGATGTATGAATCAGCACGAGTTTGTGGAAGTAGAGTAGGTGGAGCTGTATTTTGAATGAAGGCTCTGGAAGTGTTTTCGTGTTGTTCACCATCTTTCCAGCTCGTTTTTCCACGCACGTAAGCGTGAATAGGCGACTCATCTTCTCTGCAGACCTCTTTCGTTGACTGTGGAAGGACATACTGGCACTCGTCAAATGCATGCAGTCAAACAATGGCGTTGAAAAAGAAGAGTCTGCCACGAAGAACACCTTCAAAACACACACACACACAAACTGGAACAGAGGAAATGGAAAATCACAAGAGCACGCAAGGAAAGAACAGGGAAACAAGCCGGGTGTTAGGCTGGCTTTCGGACGTCGTCCGAAAGCCAGTTTCCAGGGGGCACCGCGTGGAGGTCCCCGGCTGCCGCCCCCCACGCACCTGGTTCGCAGCCCGCGTTGAGCGATTCTTCGGAGCTTGGGGAACGCTGCGCTCGAGGGGAAGGGGAGCAGATGGGCCGAATCTGTTTGTTTCCTACAAACACAGAAACGGCGAAGAGCTCAGAACCTTTCAACTGAGGAAACCGAACCATAGAAAAAAAGAAACCCTGCACGTTTTTACCGAGAAAGATGTCTGTACTGCACGCCAATGTTCGTCAGGTGGTCTCGAACCAGTCAGCAACTGCACCGAGTTTCAACCGTTCGTCTGCCTCAGAGCTGTTGCGAACAGTCAGTTAGCGTGCGTTTCTGTCGGAGGCAAGTCAATTCGAGTCGACGCCGCACCAGTTTGTTTTTATTGGGGGACTTCGATGGGGAGAATATTCACGAAATTTTGGCGGCTTGATGAGAAAAAATGTCTGAAGTTGCAATTGGCACTTGTGCCGCTGGGAGTAAGGAAACAAGTGCGGTGTGGGTGCTGTCCCAAGGTGCGTGGGTGTACGAGCATGAAGAAGAAGTCCTGCGTGGGTAAACTGAAGAAATAACTGGACTGTCATGGTGAATCTGAGAGCGTCAACGAGCCGGTCTGCGAGAGGAAAGTGAGATTTTGTTGCTCCCCTTTTCCCGCCCGACTGGGCCAGTCGCAGTTGTTTTCTTCTTTTCTTCGAAATTTTCTACCCTTCCCTCTTCAAGAAGAATACCTGTAAGTCATAGGCGTTGGGCTTTTTCTCCAAACGACTTTTTTTCTGGTTTTTCTCGAGAGATAGAACGCTGACCAAGAAAAAACTATCAGCTCTGTTTCATTCAAATTAAACGCAATCAGAATTCTAGGTTTCTGTCTGATACAGGGTGTGCTCCCCACTGCTTTTAGCATTCATTTTAAGGATGGATACGTTATGCTATGTCGATGCCGTGCATGCAGAATGGAGAGGTGAAGATGGAGAAAACCCTCAACGAAAGTGTTTATTGAAGAGATTGGCAGATGCATTGCTCAAGCCGCCCCTCCCAGTGAAAAGTATGCTTTGGGTTGCGATCTCAAGCAACCTGACTCTCGGGCGCCCGAGACGAAACATGCAAATCCTCAACTCCTTGAAGTGCGTTTTGAAAGGATGGACTTCTGTGGTGTGGAGTTCCACAGTAACAAGGATTTGAGGGCGATGTTGCACAATCTATGTAGAGACACTCGGAAATTTCTGGCTTTAAAGCCAGTTTTAAAGCCAGTTTTAAGACTGGGGAAATGTTTGCTCTCCATCTGGTGAGGGAAGATGCACCCCAGTCTTCAATCACTTTCAATGAAAATTGATCACCCACTGCATCCCGCATCCCGGGTTTCACTGACGGACCATCACCTCCACCTCCCCCAAGCCGGACTGTTGAGCCAGAAAAAACTGATGCTATAAAAAGACGAAACTAAAATTGTGTTAGCATTTGACATCAGAGAATCAGACGGGCTTGCACCCAGGATATGTATCTCTTACCAAACTAAGTTGAACAGTACTTCGAATAAAGGATTTTCAACGGGAGCACCATGAACAGCACATAATAATGCGGCCCCTGAAACATACGCGACGCACTTCGGTGCGGCCATTGAGGACCCTGTCGACAGACTGACGCCACAAGCCACAAGCCGACGCTGGCCATTGCCAAAGCCCCCACCCCGACGATGGCGAACGTCTTTTCACTGAGTTCGTTTTCGAAGCGTTTGTTATGCGTAAGCTTCTTTGCACAAGTCAAGGCGGAAAGACAGTCTAAAAATTGATCAGAGCTGTTCTTTGGGGCAGATAGTTTATGTATGTCCATTGAGGATTTTACTCGTACTATTGTTAAACAACAAGAAATAAAATGAGTCTCGTGCTGATTAGTTAGTATACTCCGATAAAAAAAACAACAACAAAAGAAAACAATAGTGGCGACTAAAAATTAAAAATTAAAAAAATTAAGAGTGGATGAAGTTGGAATCGAACCAACTCGAGGCCCCCAGGCCCATCCCCCGCGTCCATCGGGCTTCTCCTAGCATACCACAAAAGTCAAACACAAAACAAAGTTAGTACCCGTTCAAAAAAATTTATTGATGATCGCGAGATGTTAGACACCTGCGATCTTCAATTGGGGGGTTGATGATCAGTCGGTTTCGCTCTGGTGAGAAGAACACGCAAATAGACTGTAGGCTGCTGGTTTGGTGATTTCTTTGGACACCTCGACTTTCGACTTTCGCAATCAATTGCAAAACTTCGATCCAATCTCCATATATGCTATCACCAGTTGTGCGCGTCCGCAAGCAATTTAGAAACCACTTTGAAACGTTTTGTGCTCGCGGGTCCGTCGAACGGCTAGTTTGGGCGCCACCGCTTCACCCACTACGGCCAAGAATTCACCAAAGGTATCAATCGATCGCCCCGCCAGTTCCACGTCGTCGATCAGGTCTCGGACGGTCCGACCTCTTTCTCCGTGTTGTCGGGCATGCTCGCCTAAGTGAAAAACAGTGATACCGCGCGAGCGGAACCACGTTTGCTGGGATCGTCGCCAGGGAATGGGTTGCGGTCAAGAGAGCGTAGTGAGAAACGAGAATGTGGTGCTGAAAACGTGGTGATGTGGAGCTGGTGGTGGGCCACAAGCTATTTGATATTTTTAGCAGGCCTGCCCCTAGGGGAGCTCTACGAAGCTTTTTTCTTCATTTTTACATCTACCAACCCGTTCCTGAAGGCATTTTGCGACCAGACTGATCCAAACTCCACCACAAGTCACAGTGGAGTTGATTACGACCGTAAATGAGTGCCATCGAGCGTTTTCATGCACGCCCCTCTTCCAGCGTTCCCTCGAGTTGCTCAGTTTATTGATGTCTCCGAACTCTTTTCCAATATGAAATGCGGTTTGGAGGGTGGGTTGACGCCCACAGTTCAGTGTCTCTCGAGGCAAACCCATCGAAATAAAAGCAGCCGCCTGGGAAACAAGCCTAGGTCATTGGGTCCAAAAAAACATATGATCATCTCAAGCGCTGCTTTGAACTTCCAGTTTTGCCTTGCTAGCTAGCAACGAGGGTTGGGGATTTGAAGCTTCGTGCTCTTTTCGCCTCTCAACATCTATTTTCATCACTAAAATGGCGAGATGCAGGCGTTATTCTGAGATGCTTGGCTTGGCTTTAGAAGCCATTCCAGAAAATGAAACAGTTCTGTTGAGGATAACAGTCGTCTTACTGGGCCATTCATATGAATGGCCAAGTATGCATACTTGGGACTACTTTGATGTGAGTGCAAGGTTGTGGTGTTTCAAAAAATACATCCAAGGTCGAAAATATGGCACCCCATCTATTGTACAAAACATCCCACCCAACCCCCCCAAAAAACTATTGAACTCCAGAAAAACGCCATCTCCACAGCGCAATATACTGTTCATTCCTTCGCTAAAAAAAATGCTCCATCTTCCTTGCCTATCTATCAATATTCAAAACCAGCGCAACCCCTTGCAGTACCCAATGACTTGGATGCTCGTTGGTCGCAATGTCTGCCTCAAACACCAGCCCCACGCCCATCGCGTTCCGCCGCTGTTGCGTCACGTACACTGGCGCCTTGAACGTGTTCGACAGCTTCAACTTGCTAGCCTCCGTCGGAATGATTTGCAATATGGGCAGCTCTGTCACCAGTACCTTCGGCGACTGGCGCTTCATCATACCCTTTTCCACATCCCAGTCAGCCCCTTCCAAGTACAGCCCCGAGACATAGCACCCCGACTTAGGCCTTTCCTTGATCGCCTGAGGGTCCGTCACTCTTGTAACTTCCGTATACAGCGTCGACTTGTCCAACGGCCAGCCTTTGTCTCGGCACGCCGCTTGCACGAGCGCCGCGATGTACGTTTCAGGGATATGCAATCCCGACAGCCACATCACCACAGGCTCCCCTATCTCCGCCCAGTCCTTGTACTGTGAATATCGTCTGTGAAACCAGAGCATCCAGCTGCCCAGCATCTTTTCCGTCGCTGGATTCAACTTTGCCCACAGAGGTGGCAGTTGCCCATTGAACAAGGAGTCGGCAAGCTCCTCGATCTGGCTCGAGAAGCCGATTTCCCCGGACAGAGCTCGTTGAAGGTCCTTCAAGGAGGCCTGCATGGTCGTTATCACCTTATTCCAGCGCTCCACTTCTTGAAGCAGAACGACTTGAGTGGGTGAGGGAATTCCGATCTCTTTCTTCAAAAGGCCCAAGTCGAACGGCTCCGGTATTCTATCCTGAATGTCTCGCGCCACATTTCGGATAAAGTCCTCCCGACTTATTCCCGAGCCACCCCCGCCCGACCTCGGTTGCAAACTGATAAGATCCCGCCAGAAAGTTTTCGTTGAGTTAGTGTAGTAGCTTATGTCGGCGTTCGCATGCAACCCGAACACCTCCGGAGACTGCACCAACGGCAGTCCTTCTATCGACCCTGTGTAGTTGGGACGATCGCCATAGGGAGGGATCTTGTAGTCGACGTGATCGTTGCAGAAGAAATGAAAGGGCTGGAAAGCATCGAACAGGAAGTCGCCAAGGTACTCCTCCAGGTAAGTCGTCAATATCCTGCGGTCGAAATCGTCGGACACGCGACCTCCATACATGGCTTCTCCAATGAGGTATCGAAGAGTGCCCCAGGGAATCATATCGTCTTTGTTGTCGTCTGCCTTGGTCAGATACGTTGAAATGAGGGCCATGCTGATCCTGAAATCGGTCTCGCTGAAGTCGTAAGGGACGTTCCACCCCAGTTTGCCTGCGTCAGGATAAGAAACTACCTTAGTTTCTCTTTTTGGAAAAAAAGCAAGGAGAAGCAAGTATATCCATACCACAAAGATATGAAACAAAAAATCATAAACAAGTTAGCCATAAATAATGAATATCCATGCTGCGAGACATCGTGTGGGCGATATAGCGTATCGTAGCAGCTTTTCAGGACAGGTGTGTAACCTACCGTATTTTCGCCTCTCTTGAACAACCGCGTGGAAAAACGCGAGGACGTACACCAGAGGTCTGAACGCCTGATGGGGGCATTCCTCCAGAACCTCCTCCGTGATTTTCGAGTAAGACGAGCGCATATTCAGCTTCAGGCCATTGGGTGGTTCCGTCACCACCTTCAAGCTCCTTTGGAGTATCCCCAAGGGAAACCTGTCCGTGGGCTCCGTCGTTAACCACAAGCGGAAGTCTTTGTGGGGCTTCTCAATCTTTTCGAGGATTTTTTCCAGAGTCTTCAGCCACTTGGGCAAAAGATGGCAGTTTTGCAGCATGATCCACAGACCACGGGTGGAGCCTGTCTCGATAAACTCCTGTGCCTTAGGCCCCATGCCTTGTCCGAGCGCCATATACTTGAGCTTGGTCCCGGGCTTATAGCCCATTTCATCACCCAGTTTGAAAACGTCGAACGCTGGGTCCGCTCCCGGCGACAGAATGAATATGATTGGTGTGAGAGCTGTACTCTGCCGGTAGATATTGGCGTAGTCGAGAACCGGCGGCTGGACGTATTTCTCCCCCATTGTGGACATCACGTAGCGCGTTACGCCGACAGTAACACGATCTGTTCGCAGGCATCGCAACAGCAGGAGCTGCTCGAAGCCATTGAGTTTATCTTGGTACCCCAGGGGCAGCGGATTCTCCTCAGGCGCCTAGCAACAAGCGTGGAGCTATGAGCAACCTTTTTGTGGCAAAAAGCAACTGGCTGGAAAGAGTGGTGTGTTGTTCATACCTCCAGCCCATAGTAGTCCTTCCACGGGATTTCGTTCTTCTCGATATCGTCCGCTAGGCCCTTCAACGTCAGCGCCCCAGCATTCTCTTGGTTTGCCTCCGCTTGTTCCCCTGCCAGTTCTACCAATCGAATGGCATCCTCCCAACCCTGGTCAGGGAACCATTCGAAGGGCTTCCTCCTCTTCGACTTTTCTAGGGAGAGATTTCCTTTCAGGAAGAAGTCCAGTTGGCAGTGGTCCAACAGCGACTCTCCATCCAGGATCTTGATGGCCATTTGGAACGAAAACATCAGCTTGTGTTTCTCGAACAATCCTGCAATCAAAAACTCAATATGATATGTGTGCGGACCAGGGAACTACCTCAATTCTCATTCAAACAGCGATGAAAAACATCGAGCCATGCATACCCAGACATGTGTAGTTGTACACATCATAAGTGGAAGCCTCCGTTATGTTTCTCAGTCGGCCCTCCAGCGATGCATCTTTCTTAGAAGTCGCCAACGAATTGTTGAACACCCTCAGGAAACTCGCCAGACTGTATTCATACATGTTCGTGATATTCGCGAGACTCGCCATCACGAAGAAGAGAATGGCCCCTCTCTTTGCTACTGGGGTGTATCGCACTCTAACTTCATCGATTTCTTTGGCGGTCACTTTCGCAGCCTCCAATTTCTCTGCGATTTCCACGGCCTTCGATTTCGCCGACTCCAAGGTCGAAATGAGCTCCTGGTTGTCGAGAATGTTCCCTGGACGCACACACATCGTCAGCCTGGCTATTCATTCACCTCCACAAACCACACAGTACCACACATAGTGGTCCAATGGGTGTTTGTTTTACAGAAATGTTCATATCTGTAGTACCACACATAGTGTGTATACATCTTCGCACTTTTTTATTCGAAATCTCAACAGCAATTGCCTTAACGCCCAGCATCTGATATTCAAAAAGGTGCACAGATTAGCCTGACATCCCATCCACATGCTTCGTTTTTCGACAGGAATTGAACGTCTCACCTGTTGCATTTGACAGTTCCCTGAGCAGAGTGTCTTCCAGATTCTTGAGAAGAGATTTGTTCTCCGACATTTCCTTGACCAAAGCTTCCCTCTGCTCCTCCAGATCAGACCTTTCGTGGCGAACCGTCACATTCAACAGCTGCTCCGTCAAACCTTGCTGGGTGACCGAATAATTGATGATCATGGTTTTCCCAGACACCTCAGGCCCGTAGTGTGGATTTGCAAGTTTGCTGGTCATGTAAAGACGGAAATTATCATCCCATTCGACCTCCTTATCGCCCAAGTTTATCAGCTTCCGGCCGCTCCCCTTTATGAAAACACCGCACACACACACATCCTTGTTTAGAGCTGAACTGTTGGCTGATGCCTCTCGAACATTTGGGGGGGGGGCATGGTTTTTAATTTTGGTTCAGAGATTCTTAGCTCGACTGGAAACTGAGCGAATACACTGACTAGGAGGGTAAGTAAGAAGCCTCCATTACACAGTTCCTCTGCATGCGGCACTCAATTCCAGAAACAACCTCCAACTCAAACGACAAACGCAAACAAAGAGTATCTATAGAAGATTTTTATTCTGGGTTGACCCAGGGCCAAGCCTGATGAGTAAAAACTCCTTTCCCAAGAAACGATTGGAGATCTCGGTCGATGCCCATTCCGTGCAATTACCTGTATTATGAAAATCTTCTCCAGCACTGGATCTATGACAGGGTCAATGTACTCATCCAGGTTTTCGAACAGGAAAGGCAACCCGTACTGAATAGCCAGCTCCAACTGCTTCAGGAAATCTGAGTCATTGAACGTTTTTACTTTGCCGTCCAGATTCTTTCCTTCTTTTCTCTTTATCCAGTTCACCGCTTGCATCTGGGGATCAATGCAGAGGGGCCATCGATTCGCCCGCATGGTCAGGATTCCATTCTGGACCGAAAGCTCGTCAGACGGCAATCCTTCTGAGGCCCAGTTGGTGATTTCGACCTCGGAAGTGAGGAGAGTTTCCAGCCTGAATGGCTGACTCACAGGGATCTTTCTTTCCCCCACGTCTGTCTGCCACAGCTTGTACACCATGGCATCTCGATAATCGAATGTGAATCCCCCTGCAAGAATTTCCATCCATTCATAGGTTTTCCAGGACAGAACTTCACAGAGTTCTGTGTTTACAATTGATGCTGGAAACTCTAAGAAATCCTGCATGGCTCAGAAACTATTATCGACATCAATCTGTATGTCTGACTGGAGCAAAAAAGGGATCGGTGCCCTTGCAGAGGCATTGCACTGAGCTGGTCGATATCAACTCGATGCCACATGGCAAAAATTCTCTCGACACACATATAATATGGAATTTGTGTGTGTGGGGTCCCCTTACAGACCTGCATAGCTCAAAAACGAGGATGTCAGCAGGCAGTCCCCGACCAGACGGGTTCGATTCTCCTCCAGCTCGTTCATATCGCTCGTCCATCGAACCCTTTCAGAATCTAATCCTGCAATCAGCCGGGAGGCGGCCTCCAGTCTTCTTGCCATGACGTCAGCTTTTTGCTGTAAATCCTGTTGCTCGGAGGTTTTCTCCTCGAATTGGGATCGTAGAGTCTGGAAATTGATTTAACACAGACATCCTTGATAAAAGGGCTTGAATGCTCCACAGAAAAATATGTGTGGCAGTCTGGTGGTTGAATACTGTGAGTGTTGGAGGCCGGTCAGCTTTTTTTTCTGGAGGTTTCCGGTCCAGTTTCTTCTTGGTTTACCTTTGGGGTAAAGAGCTAGATACGGGCGTTTTGATGATACAGTGGTTTCGTTCTGAGTCAGACTGGAACACATTTCCGTGAACGGGCAGCACTCGGCCTTTTGGCCTTGTGTAAAACTCCTTTCAATTCAATTCAATTGGTTTTCTATTCTGTAAGGAACGGGCTGCCTTCATCGATTTCAAAATAAAAAAAGAAAGCCCATAAGACATTTCTCGAGATGATATTTTGCTCGGGGGGAAAGGGACTGAGTAAATTTTTGATTATGTAGGATGTTATCGCACCTCGAGCTGCGTGTTCAGTTTCTCCAACTCGTTTTTGATTTTTGTGAGATCCTTTTGAGCGATCCTGAGATTCTTTTCGGATTCCGCAACTTTTTTCCTCTTGGGCTCCACCGTTCTTGCTACGTTATTGTAATTCACCATCGCAAACACCCATTTCAACAGCCCGGACCCCGCTGTGGAAATCGATCTGACTTCATCGACGGTGAACTTGGAATCCTTCATGTACTCCTTCACTTTTTTCACCTGCAGGTACGAAACAATGAATTTAAAAAAATAAAAATTTTCACTTGTTGGTATAGAACGCAATGAAAAAAAAGAAGAATTTATTTCATCTGCAGGTATGAAACGCAACGGAAAAAAAAAGCTTTTTTCACTTGCAGGCATGAAATGCAATGAAAAAAATATAAAAAAATTTCACTTGTAGGTAAGAAACAATGAGAAAAACAAAAACAACCTTTTTCACCCGTACGTATGAAACAATGAGAAAAAATAAAATAAATAAGACGATATTTCCGCTACCCAACCCACTTTCACGCCCCCCAAAAAATCCCCTTGGTATAAATATTTCAACGACGAAATCTTTTTTGAATTGAGATTTCTTCTTGAATAAATACCGATGAGATAAAAATTAGTCAACAGTCATCATCATTGAAAAACATTATTTTTATTTCTCTTTCTCATCACTAGTGATAATTTTTTAAATAATTTTCAGTAATGTTAATAATTTAGCTAAAATGCATCATCATCATCATCATCATCATTTTTTTCGATCTTTTCAATTTTTTCAATTTTATGGGGGGAGAAGGGAGGGGCTCATTTCTTATGAACAGAGAGGTTGGTGGCTTCAGAAAAGAAGGAATTTTGTTATGAACGAACCTGTTTGTCCGTCAGCCCATCCTTATCAAACTCCAGCAGACTCTTCAGAAATTGGGAGTCTGCCATCATGGCTTTTGCACCGATCCATGACACATCCTTCAAACCTCTCAAAAGGACCACACACTCGCAGACCTGCAACAGGAAAATTCATCAAAAACAGAAACACCTCCATTTTCCTAGCTGGAAAGAAAAAAAAGAAAAGAGAAAAATAACCCATCTATCCTCGACAATTGATTAGATAAGCCAGCACGATAAGACTTTGGAGCAATCAACCCCCCCCCATATTCTCAGAAAAACAAAAACCCAGAAAAATCTCAAAGGTTGCCCCAAACAAAATCTCGAGGGATTCGCGAAATTAAATTTTTGTTTTTTCCTCATCGGCATCAACATACAGATGAGTCAGCAACGACTCATTAATCCATGGGTACCTTCTGCACAAGGATGTGGGGCTTCGAGAAGGAACGAATCTCGGTGATGTCATCTTTTTTCAAGTCTTGCAGGGCGGAGGCTGCCTCTTCCAGAGCTGGGATGGCTTGCTCAAGGGCTGCCTCTGCTTCTGCCTTTTCGATGGCTATTTCAGCAGACTCCACTTTCAACGTTTCCTCCTTATCGATAGCAACCACCTGCTTGCCCTCCACCTCGGCCGTATTTTTCGATATCACCTGTACAAAGGGGGAAAAGACGAACATTGCCACAAAAAAGTTCAAACACTCAAACAGTTTTCTATTGCAGACAATATCTATTTTTAGGGAGAAAGACAAGTTCTTAATCCCTTAAGTTACGATGAGGTGCCATGTCCGAGAGGATTAGGCGTTTCGTCCATTCTGTCCGGGTTTTTTCTCGTTTTTTACCTCGAGGAGCTCATTGCATTCCCGAGTGGCTTTTTCCACCACCACAGTGGCCTCGCTCAACTCTTTCTGCAAAATATCCACCTCTTTTGCAGCTTGGATCAGCTTTTGCAGGCCTCCATCCAACCGATCGGCCATGTCCGTGTACATCTTCCGGCTGTCTGTCAGGGACCTCTTATAATTGTTGATGAAATCCAGGTAATTCTTGGGGGTGACATAATTGTGCCGGCGGAGCTCATCGAAAAATCTGGTGCTGAAATTCCGGACGGATTGATGGACTTTGACCATGTGAGTGACGATTTCAGGGCGGCAGGCATCCGGCAAGTCTTCCTGCTCCAGGAACACTGTGGCCACCGACTGGAGTGCTTGTTCTGGCCAAGGCTCGAACCAGTCGATCACAGCATTGTTCACCATTCCAGGGAAATTTCGACACCTCGTTCGCAAGGTCTCTCCAACCTGACAGAATTTGCAAAACAGAGAATGGCTTGTTTGTAACCTTGATGTTTGTACAGGTCAGCTCAGGCCGAGTGGATGCACAAAAGTGGAGGGGGGTTCACTGGAGGGGGGGGGGGGGGGTTAGATGTGACTTGTTGTACAAAAAGACGATTGCATAGATTTCTTGGGGGTGACAAACAGAAGGAGCAAAAGGAAAAAAAAACAGGCAGCATTCTCAGTTTGGAGACGATGGCACATACTGGAGACATGGCAAGGACGATGTGAAGGTTGTCTCTGCATTTCTGAATGAAATATGCCCAGCAGGTTTCCTTGGTGGGGGCCACCCCTGTTGCTGAGACAGCATCGTGGAGCGATCCGGTGAGGGCGTCTTTTTCCGAATTGTCGTACAGTGCAGGGACCATTCCAGACGTCAGCATGTTATTGATCAGCTCCAGGAAACCCTCGTCGGCAACGTGGCTGTCTGTGAAGAGGAACATAACCTGGGGGGGGAACAAAAAAAAACAAAAAAAAGCAACACAGAAATAAGAAAGTCAGGAACAACACAGTGAGGCGGTGCACCGCAAATTTTGGATAAAATGGACATTTATTGTTAAGCGAAAAAAGGCGTTTTGTTTTAGTTTTGTTTTTCTCAACGTATGGTGTTGAGTTGAATTTTTTTCGCATTGCTCTTGCTGCGAAAACGCTGTTGTTATATATATCTTGCTTGATTGAAAACGGACAGGTCGGCAGATTCAATTTATTTCCCCTTAAGAATAAAAAAATAAAAAAAAGAACTTGCCTTTTTGTCCTCTGCCCCCAGCATCGTATAGAGTTTTTTCAAGTCATCCCTGAAGGCCACCTCATCGTAGCCCCTGCTGAGGGTGATTTCAAACACCTCGCATCCTGATGTGAACGCTGCTATCTTTGACAAGCTCTGCTTTCCTGATCCACCCACTCCAACCAGCAAGCAGTTCCCCTGGCACATGAAATAAAATAGAATAAAAATAAAGTAAAAGTACTTTTTTTTCTTCTTTTTGCTTATAAATGGACATCACCATTAGCATCCCCCGCTCAGCCACACACTGTCAAACTTTGAAATCTTTTTTTTTCTAAATTATTCCCTTTTCGCTTTTCATAAATCAAGAGCTTTATATATTTTGGTGAAGGAACATAGAGGTCAAGCTCAAAAAAAAACAAAAAAAAATTATTTCTTATTCTGGAGGAGGAAGAAGGGGGTATATATATATATATTACCCTTGGCAGTCTCATCGTCCGGTGGATTCTTGTCAAGTGCTCCAGCGCATCCTCGAAAAACACCAACTGCATGGGTTTCCTCTTGGCATTGTATTCTTCCAAGATTTCCTCCAACATGGCCTTAATATCGCTGAACCCCCCCAAATCTTCATACAGTCGAACTTCACCCTCCTAAGCCAATCATTTCAGAACATCAACACCCGATTGAGACTCCCCCCCTCAAAAAAAATAAAAATTCATCATCTTGTTGTTGGGCTTCCCGAAGAGAATATGAATTGACATTGCAAGAAATGTTGGTTTTTTTGGGGGGAATTTGTGCATTAGTAATAACATGTTTTGCTTCACTCTGAAGAAACCCAATCTGCCCTCAGAAAAAAAGAAAAGGTGAGGCCGTCTGACAAAATAAAAATAACACCAGCATGGGGTGTTGAGAAGAGGGCTTTTCCTCACCTTGTTGGCCAGTCGATAATCTCCAAACAGAATAGGGTCTGCAGTGATCTGGTCAGCCATGCCCCCATAGTTCGCCGAAACGATTTCTTTGATTTTTGTCTGGACCAGCTCCTTGTCTTCCACGCAAATCAGTCTGTCATGGAACACCCTCAAGCACTCGTTCCTCCACAAACGAATGAACTCCATCGCACTCGGAAATTTATCCACAACGGACAGCAAAAGCCCCTGAAACACGAAAACTGTACCAAGTAAGGGAAAGAATGGAAGGATATAGACAATACTTCGCTTTTATTCAATTAGTCAAGTAAATTTCGTTCTTATTCTAAGTGTTCAAACTGATTAGGGTTTTCCATTTCTAAAAGCAAATTGAGGCATGTGGAAATTTACTATGTCACTCACGTGATCATGTGACGACCTCCCATGTTCCGGTTTATCAAAAATTCTTCAGACATATTGACTGTAGCTTTTTGGGGATTATGTAATTATATAATAATGATAATAATTATTAGATATTTGAATACAAATATTTGATTTACATTAGGCAGCACACTGGTCCGACGAAGGCCGTCCATAATGAGGTGATTAAGGCACATTATTAGATAATAGTAATAATTATGATTATGTGATTATTACATAAGCAACCACATTTCACCTCGTATATCCTCGACAAATCTCGGAGGTTGAATATGTAATGAAATCGAGAGGGTGTCGGGGGCAAACGCTCCACGATGTGATTGTAAAGCTCCAGCGTCAGATTCGTCAATGGCTTGCATGCATCCTTGATGTCCGCCGAGAATTTCTCGATGTGATGCGACAGGATGGCATCATAAATGGTTTGGAGATTGTCGGTGCTTGGGAACTGAATGTTGAATGACACGTACAGCGAGGCAAACCTCGGATCGATCGCATTTCTAGCTCCACCCGGAGGCCCCATGGCAGACACAACCTACAGGAAAACCCAAAGCAGCACCACCATTTAAAACACCGATACATGCACACATACATGAACAATCGACGGAATGTCTGGAGATTTCAATGTCGCTTGTGTATGTGGATGTCTATCCCTTAGCTTGGTCTGCCCCTTGATGTAGTTCGCTCGGCAAAGAAGAAAAGCATGCATGCATGCATGCATGAATGGATGGATGTGGGGTACCTGAATATCCTTCATGTTTTTCCAGTTCAATTCTTTTCCCTTGTCGTACATCCCCTTGCGTTCGATGAAAAGCTTAAGAAGGGCGATTGGCTGTTGGGTTCCATACTTATCGACACGAGGCATATTCAGATCATCGATAAAAAACACAAGCCTCTTGCCCATGGGCGGACCATACGTATCCTGAAACATCACGAACGTGTGTTAAATACTGCACTTCTTCCGGAATGGGACAAAAACAGTCACACGAAAAAGAGGGGAGTTCCTTTGAAATTGATATTTTTGAGGTTGTTCGCTCATGCCTTGGTTCTCTTTTCTGTGACATCTTCGATGGCGATTTGAACATCAGCTGCCAGCGTTCGGCTCGAAAAGTTCATGTTCATGCTGACAAACGAGCTGGAAAGGGAGTCCAGATGCCTCTGGATGGTCACAGTCTTAGCGGTGCCAGAATCCCCGACAAACAGGCAAGGCTTTTCCATGCTCATCACAGTTTCCACCAGCCAAGTAGACCTGATCAACAACCACAGCACTCATTTTTTCGCAGCCACCCTGAAAGCTCCATTCAATTTCAAATCCCCGCTCGGGGGAAACCACAGCGCTGTGCCTGAATCTGATGTGAACAATTCACCGAAAAGTTTTTTCCATGAATGCAAAGCTGGATCGAGTCTGTCTGACTCACCTCACGACATCGACTGTAGGAACGATGATTTTGGAAAATTTGCCATCTGTTGGCGGGTGGTACGGTGCAACGAAGGTTTGCCAAGCGATCCATGAGGCTTCCCCCGGGTCAAACTTGTACTCAAACAGACTTCTGGATGGTAGCTGTGAAGCTGAGACTCGCTCCCCATCGACCAGGCCAAATCCACACAGGTTTTTCAAAAACAGATCGAAGCGGTGGCGGTCCTCAATGCCTGGTTTCTCGATGAGCAGAGCTCCAACACTCCAGACGATGCAGTAGAGGAACAATGCTTCCAGGATCTGATTGCAGGAATGAAACGTCAAAACGGGACGTTGATTGATGTAATGACGATTGTATGATGGGACTGTGTGCCCTTTCGTGCGAATCGGTGTGTGATCGCGAATTGTTTGTAGTATATATATAGTGATTCGAGTCAATAATCGTAAGCTCCCGTAGCTCAGTTGGTTAGAGCGCTGGTCTTATGAGCCGGAAGTCGCGGGTTCGAGCCCCGCCGGGAGCATTCTTAAGCAATTTTGATGATGTGGACTTGCTTTGGTATGTTTTTGCTGGGGGTCTACCTGTGTGTCTTTTGTTGCTTCGGCATGTTCCGCCAGAAAAATATCCAAAAAATTTGTAAGTTGTGTGACCATGTTGAGGTTGGTTGCTGGGATAATCTGCCTGGGTTTTTTGACGAGTTCGTCTCCATCGACGCCCTCCAGACACCAGTCGATGCATGCTCCGACATACTTTTCGAACAGGAGCTTCAGGTTTTCTCGTTCCTGCTCGTTCTGCCTGAACGGTGGAAGTATCGTACGCTTCACTTTTGTCGGTTTCTCTTATGTTTGTTGGCGTTACGATTTTCACAGTCGTCTGCAGTACCAAATGATGACAAAAACCATCCAAAGCCAAAATTCGGATTTCGGCAGATGTTGGCGTTTCTTACCTTTTGTTCAGCCAGGAGAATATGTAAGGGTCGTATCCCAGATTTCGCGAATCGACGTACACCATTCCACAACGACTGATCGTTGCGGGACTGGCGTACTGAAGGTCGAACACCTCGAAGAGCAGTTTGCAGTGATCTTGCAGCCGAATGCGCTCTCCATTGGGCAAGGTCAAGAGTTTGTTGTCGTCCATCACTGAGTTCATGTTCTCGACCCACACTGCATCGACGTCTCCATCGAACACAATGTACCGGGCCTCATCTCTGCCTTGAGGTAGGCGCTTGTTGAGCTCTCGGAACAGGTGCGACAGAAGCCCATCCGTCCAGTCGCGCGTGTCCGGGTCCAGCACACCATAGAGTTCCGCCACTGTAACGGCCTAAAGAAAACGCATTGTTCGTTGGTAACGCTCACGCACGCACGTCATGTGTAACGCCCGGCTGGCGGTCTTGACATCATGAAATTATGCAGCCGCCGCTTAAGTAAGAGAGAAAACAGGGTTGGATTCTGATTTCAACTGTTGGTTCTTTTGCGATGGTCATCAGTGAATAAGGTGTGATGGTCCAGGGCTCTTTAGTGGTCTGATGGGTTTGTTCGAGTGAACGAATAGATGGAGCAATAAAGGGAGCTATGCTCAGGCACCTTTGGATTGACAATGTGCAAGCTCGTTTTCTTCCCCATCTTTGTGAGGGACCGAGCGAGGGTGTTGATGATCACGGACTTGCCTCCACCCGTTTGTCCGACAACCATGGTGGTGTGCCTGGTCATCATCACTTCATACAGCTGAATGACTTTGTCCACCTGCTCTGATGGCCCGGCCAAAACCTTCGCAAATACCGATGCAAGAAACGAGTCAGACAATCATCCTGGAGCTTGGTGACCTTAAAACTACACTCGTTCAACCCTCTGACCTTGTATCCATGTTCCGCCAAGTCTTGCTCCACTTCATCGTTGAATTGGGGATATCTGGTGTAAACCGCCACTCCTCAGTCAGACCACCGGCACTACTCAAGGTCTCGGGAAGTGACAACACCACAGATGAACATCAATGCGCACACACACACCAGCCCATACCTGACTCGTGGGCAGTCCATGCCAGGGAACAGATCGTTTATCAGTCCCAAGAACAGGGGTACATCGTCGAAAACAAATTTTGGCAAATTCATGTCGCGCAATGCCCTCATCAACACAAGCTCCTCGCTCATGTCGGCCTCCCCTCTCTTCAACGATCCCGCCATGACCAGCACAGACTTCAGGGCTCTCAGCCCAAAATCATAATGGTGCTGCTTGGACAGCTGCTCCTTGGAGAGCTTGTACAGCACCGTCATTTTTTTGGCAAGCACCTGCCAAAAAACACAACACGATGCGAGGGAAGCTCAGTCCACTCGATCAGAGAAGGCCCATCGATCGAACAGCTGCCTCCGAATGAGTAACCAGTGGGTTTTTAAACCTTATCATGATTACCCCATAAAACACCCTTGGCAAAAGTATGAACATGAGAAAACAGACGCACACTTTTCCAGGTTTTCTCTCTCTGTGTTTTTTTACCTTTGCCCCATCGAAGCCTTCCGAAAACAGCATGATTTCGCAAATTTGCTCCAGGTCTGGCACCACCATGGTGACCGGGCGGAAAAGAGCTTTCAGATTGTCAGGCAACTCTGTCCTTCCGGCATACCCAGGGTTCATCGTAATGAAAATTCCAGTTCTGGGGTCCAGAGCAATTTCTTTGCCTTCGAATTGAAATCTTGTCAAGTCGTTCTTCAAGGCCTCTTGAATCTATCGAGAAAAGGAGAAGAAGAAAAAAACTGGATCAATGAGGTGTCCTTTTCTTCTTCATGGTGTTTTTCAAAAAGAAAGAATTAATCAAGCAAGAATTAAAACATTAAATCAATTCAGCCCAGCTGATACCATTGGGTGTTGTTTTTCTTCATGTATTTGAAAATAATGAGGTGCCTGAGAGCGGGGCAAAAATAACTAATTAATAATAATAATAATAATAGAATATATATATATATATCGTTGGGCAAGTTTGCCTAATGTGAATTAAGCATTCATTCGTTCATATATATATATATATTCGCCCTCCAGCCCATTGTCACCCCTACTCATTTCTTTAACCAAAGACCCATCCACCTTCACCAAAGCTTTTTTTTTTGAACTTTACCAATTTGATCTGGGAAGACACCACGCTCAAAACCTCTGCCTCGATTCTATTGAACTCATCGAAACAGCCCCAGGCCCCGCATTGCACCAGCCCAGAGAATATCGAGGCCATCGCTTTGTAGTCCAGCCCTTCTCCACAATTGAACACCACACACAACAAAGCCATAGACTTTGCCAGATCCTTCGTTGTTTCGGTTTTACCTTGAAAAAAAAACCACAACATTTCAGAGGACATTCGGTCATCTTGAATGCAGCTTTTTTTTTAACCTTCGATTTTTTTTTGCGAGGGGATACCTGTTCCCGCCGGCCCAGCAGGGGCTCCACCGAGTCTATATGTGAGTGCTGTGGTGAGTGTCATGTAGCATCGATCGGTCAATGCCGTGATGACTAATCGCCCATTCAGCCCCATATACTCGTAGCCATACTGGAACAGACCAGTGCATTGCTGGAGGATGACATCGTCCTGGAACGAGACACCACACACAGCAATAATAAATGCCCACATATTGACCAAAACTGTACTGCACACAGTACAAAGCTATCAATTTTCCCCATACCGAACCCTAAAAAAAAGCAAAAAAGTGCATATTTCCACTGGGAAATTTGATTTCACGGAGAGAAAGCCCTGGGGTGTAGGGGAGAAACGTCGAGGAGTGAAAGCGGCAGCTTCAGAAAAAAACATTCACACATGAATTTCGGCATTTCTTGGTTCACCGTACATCGTCTCGTTCCCAATAGAAACGAAGCTGGGACTCCCATGCGAATTCTCGAGCATCCATGATGGAATCCCTCACGAAAGTAGAAATGATGTCCCGGGCATGCACGTCGATGATGATCAGCGTGTTCACTTTTTTCCTGTCCTCTTCGGAAAGGTCGCCCCTCACCATCGTGGTCAGATCCCCCAAATGGCTGGTCAATTTTTGGGCGAATTCTTTCATGGCATGCTTGTTTCCGTCCCGAACTCTTCTGAAAACGTCCTCCGTTTCCCATGTCCACCAAATCTGACTGCCCAAGAGCGTCACCATACCTAGATTGCCACTGATCCACCTGCATTGCCAGAACAAGCAGCTTGTCAGACATGCGGTAGATGATTATCTGGCCCCATCACCCCCCCCCCCCAAAAAAAAAGCAACGAGCGTAATTATTAATGTATCCTATTCGCTTTTCGAAGGAGTTATATGGGTTAACATAAGGCAGCACCATTGCTTTTCATCGGAATTTTCCAAAACCACCACACGATCCACACACTCACTTGCTTCTGGCTTGTTTTGCATAATAGAAAACGCCTTCTTTGGATATTTGATACAAGGTCCTCCTCATTTCACTCTCGACGTTTTTCATCCAGACCTCCACGGCCCCCTCGATCGCCACAGGTGCCAGAAAATCGAATCCTTCTTTTTCAGAAGAAGTCATCCCCACGACGGATTTGTTGCCTCTTCCGAAACGGAGGGAGGCACAATTATCGAAGAGCTTGAGCATGTGCTCCTGGACTGACGTGGGGTCCGACGTCCCCAGGATGCTGAGCAGTTCATCGTCCGATATGAAAAAGAAGCGGGGGAAGGCACACCGCTTGGTGTCCAAATACTCGCTCAAAGACTTCTGGCAGTTCTCCAAAGACTCGCTCAATTCATTCAGGGCATCCAGTCTGACATCCAGAATTCACCACCACCGAAATCAGCCGGCTGCACCGTGTCTGACAAAAAGAGTTCGAGCAATAATGTACATGGGTTGGTTTCGAAAAAATTTGTCCAACTTGCCTTCCATCGAAGCTGCATGCTTCCAGGACGTTTCTGTTTTTGTGCGTGTCCACCATTATTTTTTGCCAGGTTCGGTCGATCTGGTCGAATCGCTTTGCCTCTTTGGGCAGCTGCTGCCGAATGTCGTCGGAGCCCACGAATATGGACTCCAAGTACATCCATTTTCTCTGGACCAGCATCCACACCTCGATGCACTCACCGATCAAAGACACCCTTTGCTCCCACTTTCTCACTTCTTCCAGGAAAGGCCTCACGAACGGGGAGGCCATCATGGACTGGAGGTTCAGCCCCATGTCTTCCAAAAGCAGCGTTATTTCGTCGGTGGCACGCAGCACATACCCTCGATCCTCCGTCCCCTGCATGTGCGTTTGTGAGTATTTTTTTCACACACAAATAAATGCATGAATGAATGAAAATGGCTAATCAGACATTCAGCCCCAATTGTCGATCCACCGACAAAAGCCTTTTTTTTTCTCCAGCTCCCTTCTCATCCAGCTCCCACTACTAATTGTGATAATGCTGATCTAAAACATTCAGGAAGGACTAAGCATTGATGCGACGGGGTTGGCGGAAATTGTAAATCGATGGGTTGATTTATGTATATATTTTTCCCCTCTAGCATTGATTTCTCAATGATTTCTCACTTTCATGTACTTGTGGACCTCGAACTTTTGATCCTTCCAGACTTCCGCCAGTTTCTTTATCTCCGACTCTATGGTCAGCTCCTTGATGGCCATGTTCGTGACCTTGTTGATTTCGTCGGTGTGATTGTGCAGCTGCATTGCAAACATGCTGCCCAGGGTGAACGTCTTGGGATCCATGTCGAATTGCTGACCGGTGATTTCCATCAACTGGGCCCAATGTCGCTTCCTGAACACATTTCCACACCACGATTTGGACCACAGACTCTCACGGAACTACCTCTTACTAAAATTAATATTCCATCTTTCACGAAAAGTGAGGGCGTCGGCTCCAATAAAAAAAACCCTCATGAAAAACCCCAATAAAAAAACGCTCGTGATTGAGGCACAAGGTTACGGATCACACTGCTGGCTTGGCGGTCAAATCCTGGTGGGTACCACTATCAAATCTGCACACCCTTAATCGTATTTAGTGTGGGTCGTTTAATAGTGTTACCCCAGTAAAATTGCAGGCCACACTAATGCATGGAAAACCAAAACGTCAACAATAAGTGCAGATTTCAGAAGTAGTGTGGCCCACACTATTTTCTGTTTTCTAAAATTTCTGCCGTTTACGGAAACGGTGTAGGCTACACTAAATACGATTAAGGGTGTGGTTGATTGGGCCACTATGGGTGCTACCTCAGGGCATCCGATTTGAGCTCTTTCATCAAGGGTAATGCTTTTTGGAAGCCCTGAATCTCCTGCTCGACCACCTCGAACATCTGCATGTGCCTCAAGTCTTTCAGCTTCTTGAGCTTCTGAGAAATCTCCTCAGTTCCCACCATCATTTTGTCGACATCCAGCTCGGACCACAGCATGGTCGAGTACTGTCGAACTGCATCCGCATGCTCGGCATACACAGCATAGATTTGCTGCAGCTTCTTCATCTCAGTTTCGACCTAAACACGGAAAGAAATTGATATCATTGGTGCGAACAGGTCAGCGTCTCCATTCCTAGCCAGACGCCAAAGAGCTCCACCAGCATGCCAAAAACACTACAGAAAAAAAGCCACTTTACGAGGATGAAAAATGGAGGCCAGCATTTGTGCGGAAGCTGTGATTGTTACTGCCACTGACCTGCACCAGGTCTGGGTAACCGGTTATGTCCATGTCAAAGAGTTTCTCTGCAAGGACGAGCTGCTCTCTGGCTTGTCTGTGTTCCTCCAGTTCAGCAGAAAACTGCTTCAACAATTCGTACCCTTTCGACAGAGGCAAGTTAGGATTTCCTGGACCCCCAGACTTGAATTTCTCCAGGAACTCGGTGGTTACACCACTGAAATCCCGCACCTACGTTTCAGATGAGTACAGGAGGATCAGCATGCACTTCCTGCTCTGGCTGGAGGAACAGTAGCACATGTGGCAAAGTGCTATGCACTGCACTGTGTGGAGTACCTGCTGTCTTGTGGTTTCAGAGAACTTGTTCTTTGTATCTTCCAGTTGGCAATCCACGTTGTCTGCTTCGTCGACCAGCTCCAGCCAGACCACTCGAACGGCACACGCTTGTGCGTGCTCCGACGCAGCCACTTCCAGAATATCCTGCGAAGCGTACAAGACGCGCGTTCGAAAGCGCTCCTCGAGATCCAGATAGTCCAGCTCCATTCGCATCCCTGAAGGACATTCGAGAGGGAAATGCTCGATCGTCTTGATGCCCGAAAGCTCCCACAGCGCCGCCACAGCGCATTGGCAAGTTGTGGAGGATACCTGACGTCCGAATCGTGTTGACGGTGTTAAGGACCTCCTTCAGCTCGTCTAAAGTCTCGGGCGTCTTTCGGAGCGCCTCAGCCAGCTCTTGGATGTTTTCGTTCATAGACTGAAGCCTCAAGACGTCGACGTCCCGCATTGCATTGCATGTGGCTTTTACCCATCCCAGGGCCTCGTTGCGCACGGACGCAGCGAGCGAGTGACAAGAAATTCGAATGAAGTCCAAGTCGAACTCCTTGGCCTGGCTAAATATCTCATGGGCGAGCTGCACACAACGGTAGTTCAGCGAGACTGGTTCATATGTGTTCAGACAACGCATCCCCAACCACACTGTGGAGATGCTTCGGTAGCCATCCAGAGGAGGGGTGTCGGGTGCTTGCCTTGGTGTATTTAGCGAGCTTTTCCTCAAACTGAGCGTTGGTGGGATCTCGGGCTTTGAACTTTTCCAGGACCGCAGTTTTTTCCGTCTTCCAAAGAGACTGATGCCGCCGCCAGCTCTCCACGTAGCGATTGATGCCAGATATCGCCTTTTGAATGGAGTGGTTCAGCGTCAGCATGGTCTTGATCACCTGCACAAGCACAGTTGCGACAAGGTCGCCTTGAACACTGGACGCATCTTAATGGCGGCAGCATCACGTGTTTCGTGTGGCGGAGGAGATGGTACCTGTGGGTTTGCAGCGACATCCCAATAGAACGTGAAAACGATTGGTTCTTCGTCATCCCCACGGGTTTGCTCTGGTGTCTCGATGCATGTTCCGTTCATCCAGCGTAAAAAGGGTTTGGTGCTCTCCACAATATTTTTCACGAGGCGGCCCAGCAATTTGTTCACTTCACTGACAGGTGGCTGGACGATAATCTCCGGGTTATTCAGCGACATGGATACCTGAAAAGAGGCCATATTTGTTTGTCAAGCGCACACGATTGTAGTATTGTACTATCACAATGGGGAAAAAAACCCATTATAAATCCATCTGTATATATTCTTATGTATTTATTTATTTGTTTTATTTTTACTTTTTTCCCAGTGTTTTTCTTTGGGAAATCCAGGGTCCCCCCCGGGGGCGGGTATTTGCCGACCTTAAAAAGAGGGGCTTTCAATTTGCTGTCTCCAGAAGATTTGTTTTTGCCTGTCCTCTTGTTGATCATGGTTTGAAAACTGGTCATGGCATTCAAAACCATTGAATTGAGGGCCTGGAAAATCAACCTCTCCCAGTATGTATAATACACAGCCATGGAAGTAGATTTGCTGGTGTTGGTTCCACAAACTGCCTCCTCGACCTGGCCCAGCACACCATCATTTTGTTGAGTTGGAAAAAAAAAATCTCGAATATATCAACTTCCATTCCTCAGAATTATAATCCCAAACCAGCATGGTTTTTTGGGGGGGCCAAAGCATGCATTTGGGTTTTTCCCTCAAGATGAGCAATGGTATTAGCACTGCGTTCAACATGACAGACATATCCCCTGACCCAGGTAGAAGTGCACTGATATTAGCTTTACTGCAAACACCACTCCGTACAATGAATCGTTGATCGTGTAAAAAAAAAATTGGCATGCTTTGCACCAGTGCAAATCACTTTTCAGATTTGCTATGCTTATTTGATCATGCCTGCAGCTGAGGTCAACAATACCTTTCCAAGAAGCGGTGAAATCGTACGATATTTCTTGACCAAATGCTCCACAGTGTGCAGCCGTTGCTTCTCGATGTGCTCATAGAATTCCTGGAGGTCCATCACGTCTTCGCTTTCGGGAGGCTCTGTCGCTATTTTTCCGTTGGCAATGCTGTGCACCACTTTTTCGATAATCGAGGAGTTCTTTTGGACTTGATTGCCCAGGGACTGGAATTCGTTGATGGCTTTGTTGCAGGAGGTGATAAAATCGGGGATGCCCAGAGAGTTCCAGTTCAGCGGGGAGAAACCCGGGTCCAAAGCTATTTCCAGCTGCTGGAGTTTTTGCTGCATCAGCGTGGTCTCGACTTGGGAAAGCTGACTGATGACCTGTCACATCGAAGTCAAGTTTTTTTTTCCGTTTTAGGTTGACACTAGGTATCGATTTGTCGGTTGAGGACACCAGACTGACTGGTGGTGTGGGTGTTCGTTTTCGAGCGAAGAATTTTTCGTTTGGGGAAAACGAAAAAGGAAAGGATTCGAGTGAAAAATCTTGTTTGGGAAAAAGAAAAGAAAGGGATTCGAGAGAAAATTTTTATTTGGAAAAGAAAAGGATTCGAGCGAAGAATTTCGTTTGGGAAAAACAAAGGAAAAAAGGACTCGAGCTGCTGGAAGCACCTGATAGTAGTTTTCCAACATACGATTCAACCCTTCCACACACTGGTGATATTTGTCTTCCTGCAGAGTGACGTTCAGGGCGATGTCTGGAATGGTGAACCCCATGCGATCCAAGTAACGAGTTTCACGGATGAGCTGGGTCAAATCGTTGTGGAAGTTGACTTCGATTTTTCCTGGAGCCCAATCAATCCACCCCTCAGATTCTCGACTCATCATGGAATGAAAAATCAACAAGCCTTTAGTAGTGGATAGGTTTTGAAAAAAAAAGAACCATGCAAATCCTAAATTCGATGAGAAAATTGGGGTCCCTTCCATCACAGGTTATGGCTTCAGGAAAAAAATGTATCATAAATATTAGCTTTATTTATGGATATAAATTACATACATAAATATTATTCCTCTTGTGTATTATGAATGCCTTGATGTGTGCTCCGGGAAAGAAAAAGAAGTGAAGTCCACATCGCTTGTTTTTTTCCTTCTCATTACCAGATTCTGGATTTTTTTTCAGAATGGACTGCTTGAGGTGTTGCATAGCGATTCCATCGGCCGTTTCAGCCCATGCAGAAAATTTCTTCTTCTCGAAATTCATCACGGCTCGAGCAAAAGACATATATTTCTCATGAACCTCCCTCCCAGAATCCTCCCCGCGGATGTCTGCCTCCACCCCCATCAATTTGTTCATTGTCTGCTTCACCCTGGCAAACAAAGACCTGCTCCATTTGATGGCCCCAGCCACGGGGGGCTGGTTTCGTGTCAATGGGGGGGTGTCTCGATGAACTTCGAAGATCTGAGCTGTCAGGTCGATTTCCCGGGAAAATTGCTGCAGAATGTCGTTCACTTTGTTCATCATTTGGCGCTGGATGGCCCCCTTGGATTTGATCGATTTGAAATTCTGCAGCAGCTCGAAGGCAGCTTCCGCAGAGCGGAGCTTCCGGAAGGAGGTGTCGATGAGCTCCCTGGAAACAGGGCAGCACGTGTTTTTTTTTATTCTTGTCACTGTTTGCTTTCCCTGGTGGGAAGTGCTTGACATGTGGGGGTGAATCTGAAGTTTTGAATGTCCGAAATCTTTCATAAGCTCTCAGTTCGTGCTGAGTGGGGTGTTCACTGGCACTCGCAGAAGCTACCGAGGAGCTACCGAGAAGCTAATGAGAAGCTAATGAGAATTTAGCAGTATTGTAAATTCACATTGTAAAGTTGATTATGAAGTTGTGGAAGTTTTCAGGCTTTTTTTTGTTGGTACGTTTAAATGTCGATAAGTAAGTGGAGACACATACATGCGAACTTATTGACTTATAGATCAAGGGGTGTTTTTTTGAATTTCTAAAGATGAATATTCAAATTCTTGTGGATTTGCAACAATGCCGTTTTTTGGTTAGGATTTTGAAGCTTGCATCACTTTTTTTCCCCTTCGAATATTATGTTTCTACTTCAACCGGTCCAGGAAAGAAAGTGCAAGAAAATTCGATGAAAAGTCATGTTTCTATTTTTAGACTGTCCATGTCAATTGATCGGGCGACCTACATAGCTTTCACCTATGAAACCTTACTCTAATGTTACATTCAAAAGAACAGAACTCCGAAAAGTTGACCAATTTTAGTTTTTTTCTGTTTTAAGAAGATCAGGGGGAGCATCTCGATCCTTCTGACAGTTAAAATTCTATATCTTTAGAACAGGGTAGTGCTCATACAAGATTAAGAAACCACCACGCAAAATCCATCATCTCTGCACGCTGGCTGGCCCTGCGGGTTTTCTTCTTGAGGTATCCATAGGCGATGTGACGGAGAGAAATGATGACTAAAAAGCACCCTCTATAATCTCTAGTTGTATCCAAAATTTGTTCCAACAGTCCAAAAAATAAAAGAAATTAAAATTGCAGGGCCAGCCGCTATTCCCATTCTACCACAGAAAATACATAATTTTTTGAATTTGATGCCACTAGTTGACACCAAAAAAATGAGCTTCAATTTTATTTTTTCGAAAACATCTCAATTTATTTTCCGTTGTGAAAAGGAAAAACTAAGATTCACACATCTAGCCCCCTGATTGCCCAGCATCTCGACCGACTGTTTATTATATTTTTTTCCTAATCCAAGGAACTCTTTTCTTTCAAACCTTCCCACCCCCCCCCCCCCCCCCCCCTCAAAAAAAAATGAATTATGAAATGAAAAGAAAACAATATAATATAAAAATTCAGCTACCAAAATATTGTATCATGATCTTCCATTGAAATCTTTTTGTTTTTCCCTATCATTTCACTCCGCCCACACCACCCATGGATACCTGTGCTCTCAGAAACCCTCAGAACCAGTCAGACATGCAGCAAACATCAACCAAATACACACAAATTTCTCATCCCTCACATTTCAACATATCATATTTCCATATGCCGATACGATAAAGCTGCATTTTTCCATGAAAAATATCACAACAGTAAGGATTAGCCATCTACAACTTTTTTCGATTTTGATGTTCAGTCAACTCACCTCGTGGCTTTTTTTATTCCCTCGTTATCGTTGGAAAACTGAGTCTTGGCCGCCACCCACTGCGCACTCTCACCCTGGTCAAAAACGTTGAAAGGCACATTCTCGATGGGCTCCACCATTGCATGCACGCTCTGGATCACTCTGTCGATGCCTTGGGTGTCTCCTGTGACGGCTTTCAGTTCTGGTCCCAAAAACTTGAAGAAATCATCCACCACCTCGACCATCTCCGCCAGATCGCTGCATATTTCGGCCATGTAATTGGTCCGTTGGAAAAGCAGCTGCTTGGGGAATTCCCATCTGGCATCTCGACCCGACATTTCAATCTTTTCCCTAACCTGACATCCGAAAAGAAAGAGAATCCCCCCCCCTCAAAACTTGAAAAAAACGAGCATTTTCTCACACGGCCGATGAAGTTTGGGCTTCCCCAACCAATCGACTCACCTGCATGTAAACAAGGTACCAGTGCTCCAACACGCTCCTCCCAGTCTTGATCAATTCTATGGCCTCTGTGGGCTGCATTTTGAAAGTGCATGTCAGGTCGATGGCATCCTGAACCCTGTCTCCGATTTCCCTGGCTATCCTTTGAAACAGGCTTCCCATTCTTTGATCATCGCTGTAATGCCTGGATATGATCCAGACCATTCTCAAAGCATTCATCATGGGAGGCAAGGTGTCCAAGATTCCAGAAAGTGGCCCGCTTGTGATGTTCTTGAAATGACGCTCGAGGGTGGTCAAGAATTTGACATTGTCCCTGGCTTCGATTGTGAGTTTGTTCAGTTCTCCGACCTGAAAACACAAACTGAGTGAGCATTGAACAGCTTTTGGGGGGACGAGGGAGTGGGGGTGGGAAAGGTCTCGTCTCTTTTTTGGGGAAAAGAGTGACAGAATGAGAGGGAAAAAGAGTGACGGAATGAAGGGTGTGGGGGGAAGAGGAATAGAATCAGGGGGGAAAGAGTGAGACTGTGTACTACCTGAGTTGTGAAAGCGGCAATCAGGTTCTTGTCGCTGGTCCCAGTTTCCACCACCGCGACTGCAACTCGAACGTGGGACAGGTGCAATTGCTCGCACAAACTCGACAGAACGGCATTCCTTTGCCTCCAAAACTCTATTTCCGCCATCGGGCCTTTACCCAAGGGTTGCTTTTCTGACTCTCGCTGCATCACCGAGGCCAAAACCGATGTCCAATCACCCACCGTTCTTTCCAAATTCTCCAAGGTTTCCTCGTCGTGGGCGGCTTGCTCTATGTTATCGATTCTGACATTGGGCACCTGCATATTGAGAATAAATGTTACGGCTGTCCCACTGTAACAACAATACATGAGAATTTTTATCGCTGATTGATCTCCTCTGTGCAAACGAGGGATATCCACCCATTGAATTTTGACTTTTTTCTGAAAACCTTGTGGATGTGGCTAGGATGGGGTTGGAAAGACAAGAAGAAATATCAATCGGCCTACCTCCAGTTGGATTTCCCCAGTGAGCTGGTGAATGGTGTGACTGACTTGGCCCAGAAATTTCTGAAGATTTCCTAAAACTTCATTTTGACGCCCAGACGAGGAGGAAGCCAACACCCCGCTGATCGATTTCTCAGCCCCAAGGTTGTGGGAGAGAATGGGGAGGAAAAACTGGGATAACACCTACACCAATCAACAGCACCCCCTCCCTTGTTCATCCATCCATCCATCAATCAATCAGTATTGGGGAGAACACTGTCAATCACCCCAGAATGATACCACCCATCTCCACAAAATATAACCAGCAGAAATGAAAATCATGTCACAACACGGTCGTCTCAGTTCCGTTCCCCGATACAACACCCAAGTACGATCTATGAATTGTGATGACTCACCTCCTCCAGACCTCTCAACGATGGCCCTGCTGCCTCCTCCTCCTCCTTTTCAGTCAGACAATTTTCCACCACGGGATGCCCATCCCTGGCTTCACTCGCCTCCTCTATGTGTTCCTCCCCTTTTTCCACATCGGCCTCTTCCCCACACTTGCCCTCCCCCACGTTCTGACTCGAATCATTCTCCTTGTCCTCGGTTCCTTCTGGTGCTTCCCCTGGGGGAGCCTCATCAGGCGATTCTGTGTTACTCTCCAGCACTTCTTCGTTCTGGGGGGGCTCCTCTGGCGAATCGACAGCATCTGGTGCAGGTGGGGTTTCCTCACTCTCCGTCATGTTGCTCCCCAGCACCAAATTCTGCAGAAGAGGAATTTTCAATGATGCTTATGTTGTTGATCGAATGAGAGCATGAAAATGTTTAGTCCCCCCCTGTTCCTTTATCCCCCTCCCTTCTCCCAATCAAGATAGAATGGGCAGAAAAGGAATCATATTTGTGTTTTCTTGTAGGTGTTCTTGTACATATGACATGATTAGCTAACCAACGTTTAATGGGTCCTGAAAGTGGGTAAAAAAACGCGTGGGTTGTTGCTGAAGGTGTCCCTGATTCAGTTGACCGGCCCCCGGACCCTCTCTGTGCAGGAACCGAGCAGGCTGGCTTTCCCCTCAACCGATCAAGCGTCCTTCGCCTACTGTCTCGTTATCGTCTTCTTTCTTTCGCTGTCTATGACCAGCAGCGAACCCGTCGTTCTGACAGTGCCCGCTTTATTCCTTTCATTTTCCTTGCTTTCTATGCATGTCTATAAGTGTGTGGCATGGCATTACAAATCGTCTCACGTTTCTTTGACCCGGAAATATCACGCGCTCCAATAGGCGTCAAGGTGTTCCTTTCGCTGACAGCGTCCCTCCCCGTTGCTGATCGCTCGCGTGCTCGAGGTTTCAGCGCAGGTGGGGCGGTGGTTCGATGGTTTGTTTTCCAGAATGACAGATTTTGAGACGTAGAACAAGGTGTGAAAAAAATCAGATAGGTGTCAGGAATGACTGGACTTCTGAGTCGGACTCGAAAGGAAACCGCGCCAAAACGCGCTTTTTACGCGCTTTTTTTTCTCATTTTTTTGCAACGGCTGGTGTCCCATCAGGATACAAAGCATTTGGAAAAAACATTCGGAGGGGCGGGTCACGATATCTTTTGAAAAGGGTTGAGAGAGAAGCTCCCACAATTGACAAGGACTGTTTGATTGAAGAGTTAAGTTGAGCTCTTTTCCTCAGAAAAGGTGTTGGAAAATTGCTGAACTTCCTGAAACGTTATCCTATTATTTCCCTCAGTAAATCAGTAAATTTTATGAATTTTTCCTTTTCCTTTCGTTGTCAATTGGGGGCACAAACACTAACAAACACTGTCATTACGATTGTTTTTATTCTCGCCACATCTCTTCCCCAGCTGTTTATGTAATTTTCAATTGAATTTTTTTATCAAACTGTAAATGATAAATCCAAGTCGAGAACCTTTAAAACCACACAGGGAAGCATTTACAGTTTCAGACCACCATCTATTACATGAGTTGTAAACATAACAAAAAAATTCTTTGCCCCACTCTTCACGGACACATTGATCTTCCGATTGTGTTTTGAGGGAAATCTTCAATAAATTTCGGTACATCGAAGCCTTTTGTACAAAATGAATTTGACATGCCGATAATTCAAATTGAGAGTATGTTCGTCTATATTTCTTTTTATAATAAACAAAATGAGCCATTGAAAAAAAAAAAGTCTGCTCGACACGCCTGATTGGACATTTAAGGAATTTTACGACTACATTCGAACAGCATCGACTAGGGACAGCATGGCTTCCCCAGATTCTTCTTGAAGTTTGGAACGGTTGTACAATCGGGCTTCCCTCGACCCTTTTTCCACGATGTTCACGTACAGACCTCCTTTCATTCTGACACATGCATCGATCAACAAAAAATATGTAAATAAAATAGGTATTTACCCCCCCCTCCCCCAAAAAAAAAACCCAATTCAAAACGTGTTAGCAAAAAAGCAAGCTTCGGGAAAACTGGACCGGTCCGGCATTAGAAACATCAATCAAAAACATCAGCAAAAACACCTGCCTGATTTGAAAGACAGAACAACAAAAAAACATGCAATTCAATGCTAGTTTGTTCATATTTTGCACCATAGGAAATCGTCTGTTTCGGCAAAGGTGGGAAATTTCCCGTTCGTATCACAAACAGTATGTGGAAAAGAAAATGGAAAAAAAATTACCTTGCCCTTCCCCTAGATTGAATTCTCTCCACACCGGTCACCGTGACCGAATATCTGACCACCAACTCGCATGACCTGACATCCAATCCTTCCTCGGCTGCACTGGTTGCCACCAAAACCTTCCTCCCACTTTCACTGAACCAATCGATCACTTCTTTTTGCTGGTTACCAGTCATACCCTAGTTATATTCCACACCAACGCATCAACCACCCAGTCATATTCCCCCGCGGTCACTTCAGGTAGACCCTCATAATCGTATTCAGTGTGGATCTTTTAATAGTGTTACGGACGCCAGTAACAGTGCAGGCCACACTGATACAAATGGGGTGGAAAAAAAAAGCGAAAAAAAGAACAAAATTGAGGAAAAAACCCGCTTTTTTAAAGCAGATTTCTTCGTCGAACAATTAAAACGAAGCGTCGTGCTGTGAAAAAAAAATTAAAAAGATCGGAGCGAAACGGCTGGATGGCTTACCATAACAAATGAAGAGTTGGGGTTTCCTTCCACCAGTTGCTGGCGCCGTTTCTGACCGTGGCCAACCAGCGGTCGGAATTCGATTGATCGATTCACCCTTAAACTGGTTTCGAGCATCCTGAACGACCACCAAGAGAGCATTGAAAATTACAACTGGAAAGATGTCGCTTTTTCTTTCTTTTTTTTTTTTTTTTCCTTACATGCACATGTACGTATTTTTCGCATTAGTATGTGCAACGGTCAGCGAAAAACTCTGCCTACCTGTGTATTTCGTTCACGGCAGAAATCGTGCGTACGAACACCAAGCAGTGGAACTCAGGTCCCCTGACAATACAGCGCACAGAAAGGAAATGACCCACCCCGCTTTTTCCTCAGAAGCAACCAATATCCACATGAAAAAACATTAAAGAAACAAACACTCTTTTGATGCCCGATGTGCTACTCCTTCAAAAAAACCCAAAATTTCTTTTTTATGAAAACCCTGAAATTTCTTTTTTATAAAAAATCCTGAAATTTCTTTTTTATAAGAAAAACCGAAATTTCTTTTTTTTACAAACAAATTGAAATTTCGGTTTTATAAAACAAATGTTCACAGTAATTTGTCTGCTTACTGAAAGCGCTCTCTGCACAGCACATCCAAAAGACAAGCAAATCTGGGCAGAGTTCCACTATCCGCTGTGGTGGGTCCAAGTCCATCCACTGGAGGGGCAGCCTCCGCCATTCTCACACCAGGGGATTCACGAAGTTTGCTGACTAATCTGTGAACCACTCTGCTAGGGTCAGCAGCAACTCCATGGCCGACTTTCTCAGCCACACCAGAGCTGATTTTCTTCAAAACCACTTCACAGCCAAGCTCCGAAACCTGTTTTTTTGCATCGAACATTGCGTCAATGGGTCATTCGTGCGCACTTCAGAAAAAAAAAACAAAAACAGACAGGAAGAAAGGGAATTAAAAAAAAAAGCACAGAAAGGGAGGGAATTTAAAACAAAAAAGCACAGCAAGGAAAGGAATTTGAAACAAAAAAGCACAGAAAAGACGGGAATTTAAGAAAAAACAGAAAAAGGAAAGGAATTGAAAAAAAAAGGCAACAGGAAATTCGGAAATGGTGGAGATAAGGAAGAATTCGCACCTCGTCCAGGGCAATGTTGACGATTGAAATGACCTCCAGGCCTTCTTTCAAGTCTGTCACCAGAGCATCGGAAATGGAGCCATCGAATTTGGATTTCTGCAGGTCGATGGCGGCGCTGGACCTGTTTCTCCAATCCTCCATGCTGGACATGCATTCCCCTGGTTTCAGCTTGTCAAACAACCGAACGCTCTGGACATCTCCAAGCCCTAGCATCAAATCAACACACACACACTGTTGAACACATGCATGCATCTTTCAAATCGAAAGGTCAGTGTGGCTGTTTTGCGATAAATTTTAACCAGTTGATAGGAGAAGTCGATTTCGAGGAAGTTAGTTTAATGAATGCGCAACACCACGACACCTCGTATATGTTATCGGCTTTTCACCGTGTTTTCTTTTTTTTTTCTGATGTTTTCCTTGACCCCCCCCCCCCCCCCCCCTCTCTTCCCCCAACCACCACCAACATTACCACGAGCCAGTTTGATCTAAAGTTTCTGAAAAAAAAAAAAAAAGAGCAAACGGTGAGTAACCCGATATCCAACAAAAGTTTTTTTTTTCCCCCCTACGGACCTTTTTCACCAAGAAAGTCATGATAGATTTTGAGAGCGTCTCTGAGGTAAGCCGTCATTGCCTTGAGGAAATCGACATCCAGAGATCTCGAGTCCACTTTTATGAGCTCCTCCGTCGCCTTGGGAACTTCTGCTTTGACCTCCTCGTTATCCTCAGGAATCTCGATCAAGTTTTTGGGATGCACGCCCATTTCCTCCAACAGCTTGAACAAACTGTTCGAAGCCTCGCACTTGAAAAAATAAAAATAAAAATTAAAACCGTATCCGTACATGTATCCGTATTCACCAGGTAAATATGGAACGATCAAATTTTTTATATTTGTTCACTATAAGAAGAAAAATATTAAAAAAATATTATTGTTTAGTTAGTCTTATTAACAATTAATCAAATGGTGAACGGGTTACGTGGGGGCTTTTTTCCACCTCCATGCAATCCGTTCGAAAAAAAAATAAAAATAAAAAATACGAAACTTCTAAACCAAATCAACTTACCACTCCTGTTCCACGTGAAGGCGATGCCGTAAAACCCAACACCTGAATTTTCACGAAAAGAAAACAGAAAAAAAATGAAAAACTGCCCTGCAAATGGGATATTTTCATACTGATGATGCAACCTCGCATCCCTCTCAGTGCGATCAACAGAACAGGCATTTTTTCGAAACACCAGCAAAAGCATGGATATTCCCCCCCCCCAAGAAAAAAAATAAAAAAAAATTGCTTTCCCCCCTCCCCCTTCCTACCTGAATTTTCGCTCGCATTTCAACTGGTAAATTCCGATATTGTTTCATCACATTTGCGTAGGAGCTGGCTTTTCTGACGTGGTGCGCTTCATCCAATACCAACATCTGAAAATCGCCGAACATTATGGTTTTATCCTCCAGCTTGTTTCCCAAAACTTGCATAGTCGTCACAAGAACAGTCTTTTCCAGAAACTGATTCCTGTCCAGTTTTTGCCCTCTGTCAAAAGACCACACACACACACACACACACACACACACACACATATAATTTCAGCAAGAAATGCAAAGTGACAGCCCGTTAGAGAACAGCAGCAAATTGTCTGATGGAAAACACGTTGCAAATTCTCATCCCCCATATCGACATATCCACTGTTCGAATGTTGAAAAAATAAAATAAAATAAATACATTCCTCCAATAATGAGTCACCCCCCCCATCCTCAAAACAAACTCCAGTATATGTTGGCAGCATTTGAGAAAAAAAAACAGAGAGAAAACAGAGAGAAAGAGGAGCAGGTCGCCTCACCCATACACCGCTTTTGTATGGTATCCATTTGCGGAGAAACCAGCTTTGTCGAAGTATGCCATCTGCTGTTCAGTGAGGAAGACCGTCGGAACAGCCACAATAATTCTCGCATCTCGGTTGATCATCAGCAGTCGCCTAAGCACCGTGCCCAACTTTTTTTGATCTCCAGTTCCATTTCCATTTCCGTGCAAAAATATTAAATTTATCAACAGAGGTCCCAGAGGATAGGAAAGCTGCGTGCGTGGAGTCGCGAGCCATGCCCGTCTTGGTGGGTTTTTGGTTTTCTTGGGGGAGTTCCTCAGGGGTTTTTTCCCTTTTTTTTTTCGTGACCCCACTTGATGATTTGTTTCTGGTTCGTGGTACTCATTTCATTAAATGCTCCTATCCATTGCTGATCCATAGAACTGGGAAGACATAGTAAAACAACCAGATTTTTTTTTTTTTTCTCTCTCTCTGTCTCACACACACACACATTCACAACAGGTATGTGGGGACCTATTGATTCTTATAATAATAGAATTATTGCTTCTTTATTCTTATTCCAATGACGAGCTGCTGTTTGGCAGTGTGAGGTAGGGGTTAGTTTTTTTTTGAGGCCAACAGCCCGAAGCGATTTTTTTTCTTTAGCTTAGAGGCAAAACAGTACTTGATCTCATCTGGGACCATTCACAGCAGCAGGAAAATCATGGGAAAACTCGTGTAAAATTTGACATTGTTAATTTGCCCTGAAATTGACTACATTGCTCCCTGCCCTCGCAACCCCATGTTCATTGCACCAAAAGTGTAAAACAACGAAGTGCATGACCGCTCCTTTTCTTTTTTCTTTTTTTTGTTGTACAGAATTCTGTCCCCAACTCTTCCCTTAAACCTCTCTACCCAACCCTACCAAACGAAAAAAGAAGAAAAAGCAAAACCTTTGTTCATAGGTCACACAGCAAGCACCCTTGCCTACCACCAAGTTCAACCAAGAAAAACAAAAACCAAAACCCCTGTTCCTATCAGTGTTGAAAAAAGATATTAAAAAAAACCAAAAATTGGGGCGGAGACGGGGGTTGCACTCACAGCAACAAAAAGACAAATTATGTTCCACACACACACACACACGCATGGCCCTATGGATTGTGAGTAGCTACTCGCACCTCGCAGCCTCCACGAACATCCTCGTTTTTCCAGAACCAGTGGGAGCTTTCACCAAGCAATTTTCCCCTGAACTCATCATGAGCTCCACTGCATTCGCTTGGTAGCCCCTTAGCTCCTGTGCAGGAATTTCACCCTTTGCCATCCCCTGAAATCCGCCACCATTCGATTAACCCCACCCACCATCGCCAGATTGCTGCTGAGATTGGACTTGGGTCTGATTCATTCCTAACGGATGTGTTGCATGGGTGTGGGCATTCATGCCAGAAAACGATGCTGTGAGTTGTTGCTGCGGCTGTACCGGAGCAGGATGACTTCCTCCTCCTCCATGCTGTTGAGGGTGGTGAACACCCCCACCTCCAGAATTTTGCCCCAGATGGCTGCCTGGATGATGTTGATGATGCAGAAACGGACCAGGCCCAACCCCATTCCCCCTGCCGTCACTCCTCATGGCTCCGGGCATGGTTGCGTGCTGGTGGCCTCCGTTTTCAACGGAGTTCTGCAAGTTCATTGGAGCCCCTGTTTGGACTTGTGGTGGTCGCCTTGTCGAAAGCTGCGAAGACTTGTCTGAGGCCGCAGGTGCCAGCAGATGCTTGAATGAAAAGGGACCCTGGTTGGAGTTGGAGTACACCGGCGGCTGGGACTGCATCGGCTGCTGAGAGTGCACCGAATCGCTCCCAGTCTGACTACCCCTGTCCGGGATGGACTGGTTCGGCACATTCACGTTTTGAGGAGGCTGGAGGCTTTGCCTGGACGATGTCCTCAACACGTCTTCGGAGGAAAAGGGCTTACTACCAGTTTGATTCTGCAAGAGCCAAACCCCTTCTTAACAAGAACCAGGGGGATTCTTCACAATGATCGATCAACATAGCAACAAATGTTGGATAAGGACAGAACCAGGGACTGGAATGTTCGATCCATCATATGTATTTCCTACCTGGTGTGGTGCCTGCAGTTGGGATGGCGTCGCCGGTTGGGTTTCATTTCTCAGTTCCGCCAGCAGGACACTCGCATGGCCTTGACCGAGCACTCTGAAGAATGGAGTCATCTCAGGAGTGCTGGCACACAACTTCTGCAACAACGCGGTAGGGAGAGGAAATCTTGACACTCTTGCCATGGCTCTGAGCAGCTCCACGATATCACCAGTAGAGGCTGCTAGGGTCTTGGGATCAGCTCTTGGCTGCTGTGGTGCACATGGCTGACACCCCCCCATAGGAGCAGCAGAGATGGGGTCAGTGCGAGAGGATATGCTCGACTGACCATCAGCCACTCGCTCCGAATCCCTCCGAAACGCTGTCAGCATTGGGGAAGGTGCCAAACCGGATGTACTGCCATGTACATCCTGCTGGTGGATGCTTGGGGCTGGAGGGGGTTGCACATGGGAATAGTGGACATCCTGGTCAGCGTTTTGTGCATTTGAATCTTGCCTGGCATGCATGGGTGGGGCAGGTGATCGTGGATACATGTGGCCTCCACTAGCGATGGATTGCTGATCTGACCCCCCACCGCCACTGCACGATCGACTGACCGAACTCGGTGCGGGGTGATTGAAGCTTCCACTCCCCCATTCAGGACCAGGGCGGACAGGATTTGCCTGGCTTGCAGTATTGTTAGCCGGCCCCACACCATTCCCTCCTCTGTCTTGTCCCTGCAAGTTCCATGGTGCACTTGCTTGCCCCATAGCATTTCCTTGCATGGGACTGGCTTGTGGACCAACAGGAAACGATTGACCACCCCAAGGAGAACCATTCCTAACCCCCTCCGAACTCGATTGAAATTGTTGTTGTTGGGGGGGGGCTGCTCTCTGTGGCGCTCCATAAAAGGGTCCCCCCGCTTGACCCTCTGGTGCTGCACCCCCCATATGGTTAGCATTTGATGAATGGCCTCCTGCACTTGAAATTGAAGTTGCACCTCCAGGCGGAAATCCAGCGCCGAGGGCGTTTTGGCCACCGTGGTGTCCAGGAGGTTCAGCCCAAACACCAGCCGCCGCCACACCCTGCATTTGTGGGTTCCTTATCCCCATCCCATTCGTCTCGCCATACCCATATTGACCCTGTTTGCTCGAACTCATCTCAGCTGGATGCTGTGCGCTCCCGTGCTGATCGGCAGGTCTGCCACCGAACTCCACCATTTCCCTCCTGGGCTTGTTAAGCAGTGACATATTTCCGCGCATGACATGAAAAAGAGTGACGCTATGATCGATCACATGCCCAAAGGTCACCGACACGGGAGGGTCAGCCCCCCCATAGGCCCTATCGTACACCGTCCCTTCAGCGAGGTTCCCAAATGCATAGCGAATCACATAGGCATCGGTGCTGCCTGTTTTGGAAACGCAGTACATGCCCTGCACTCTGCTGTTTCCCTCGAGGGTGACCACGAAATCCTGTTCGCTGGTGTTTCCAGGGTCGTCGCCAGCCAGGGACACCAGAAGCTTGCGTTTGGTGTGGAACAGTTTGCTGACTGGCACCCTGATAGGATTCGGAACTGGGGAGATCGGACGGACCCTCAAAACGAGGCACTGCAAAAACACAACCATTGACTTTCACATCGATGAGGGCAAAACAAAAATAAGCATACATTCTGCACCCTGAATCGTATTCAGTGTGGGACTTTTGATAGTGTTGCTGACGCCAGTAACAGTGCGGGCCACACCAATTCATGGAAAACCGAAAAGTAAAATAAGAAGTGCAGATTTTAGAAGTAGTGTGGCCCACACTATTTTCTGTTTTCTAAAATTGCTGACAAAAAAAATATAAAAAAACAAGAAAAATGATTTTTTTTTCTTCAAATACCGGAAAAAGAAATGTTCTTTGTGCAGCCCTGTTCAAGTGACAGCACCCTTAAGGTGTTTCAAAGTAAACTTCTCTAAGGCAACTCACGTCGCTCCTTGTCGACCCGTGGTACCGCCATCCTTTCGAATCTTTCGCAACACATGGGCTTTGTATTCGTGCCGGGCTCCAGCTGTTGTCTTGTTCGAATTCCCCTCTTGCACTCGCAGAAAAACAATCCTCGAAACGCCTGTGACAACTCCCACCCTCTTCAACTTCATCGCCTCTCTTCATCAAGATCAATTCCGGGGAATTCCCATTATCCTCCACGACGTGTCCCACCGCAGTTCGCAGCGACGCATCCAACTTCCCAGAAACATCGAAAACGCAGGCATTGTTGATGTTTCGCCGAAGGATTTTTTCGTAAACCTCGTCCGTAAACAAGCCAGCATCCCCACCTTCCGCCATTTTCGTGGCGTCAGTTTCCACGACAAACCAAAAGAAAAGCACTTATGTTTTTGCTGTGCTGGGAACACGAACACGAACGCGAAAAAGATCACTTTTAAGGAAGCTTCCAAGGTTTCTTTTTTTTATTTTGGGGCCAAAACAGCACTGCGGTTGCTGCTGGTCGGACTCGTTCGTCGACACCCTCTCATCTACGTTTTGTTAAGATGGTGGATGTGTTGTCAGCGACGCTTGTAAATAAAGCCAGGAACATGCATCCGTTTTGGCTGACTTTCAAAAGCTCCGCCCTGGAGCACGATTTTACCCGATACAACGCCAACAGGAAACTCGGCACAGATCGCTCATGCTTGCTGTTGACGAGCGTCGTGGAGCTGACCGTGTTATGCACCGTCATGACGAAATGCCATGGGGTTCTGGGACTCGGGTTCTGGGCCCATTTCGTGTGCATCCTGCTCCCTCAAGTGTTCGGGCTCGCTTGTTACAATTGCCTAAACACCAGGACGCTGGTTGAGTGGCGAGGCTACGTCGTGTTGTTCACAAAGTGGGGGACGTCTTTTCTTTTCGGTTTTTTTTCCCTTGTTTTTCAACGTTCGTTTTGAAACAACGTTTTCTTTGGGTGTCTACCAGTGTATTTTTTTGTGGCCCATTGTGGCCCTTTTGGCCCATTTTGGCCCCCAAAAAAATCAGAATGGCAAATTTTGGGGCCACAAAAGGGCCAAAACGTTTTATTACAAGATGAATTTGGGGCCACAAAAGGGCCACATTCACCCGAAGTTTGTAAGGCTTGGGCCACATCCAAGAAATCAATCGAGTTTCCACAAAAATCAAAACCAACATTAAGTAAATGCTATATAAACACCAAGCCTTGTAATTTCGGTTTTTGAAGTGGGGGCCACATTCTATTTTTTTCGGACAAAGTTGGGCCACAAAAGGGCCACAACTGGATGAAACGGCCAAATTTAGGGCCACTTTGGGGCCAGTGAAATTGAAAAAAAATACACTGGTGTCTACCTTGGCACCCTGTTTATATATAAATTTATTGTATGTAAATATACTTTATCTATTTCATGGGGCACTGGAATACATAAAATAGAATAGATAAATAGATAAAATTGATGTTTAAATTTACATTAGGCAAACTTGCCCAACGAAGGCCGTCCACAACAAGGTGCAGCACTGGAAATAGGTGCAGCACTTTTCACGGTTTTTTTCTACGTTTTTAATTGTCAAATGTTGAAACCTTGGCCTCATGAAGCCTCATGAACTGCTGTCCAAAAAACAATCCCCGGCCAATATCAGTTATAAGTCCAAGGTTTCCTCTTGCAGGTTGAGTTACACCCCGCTGGCAGTCTTTTCCAGCACATACAAAAACCCCGGAACTTATCAGACCCCTTACGCACGGTACGACACAACCAACCCTTGGATTCTGGCCTTCAACGATTGGGTCGGCATGCCCATCATGATTGCGATCGCTTGCGAAACTTTCGGCAACTCCATGGCTGGTTTCGGCCTCTCCCTGAGGTTCAGACATCAATTCTTTTTCCAAATCCTGGGATGCTGCCTGAGCATTTGGGAACAGCAAAGCTTCCTGCCCCCAGCCATGATGCATTTCGAAGCCGGTCGAAATTGGGCAAGGAATGTCACCGATGGGGTCGACCGAATTTCCAATATCGTGCTGTACACCTTAGACTTGACGGGGAAGTACAGTTTTCCCATAAGGTACCCATGTCAGTCGCTGCTGGCTTTCTTGCAGCTGTTTTTCGTGGGGTGGGTGTGCTTGACCGTGGTTTGGTGCTGTGAATTGCACGAAAGGGAGCAATTCTTGGTGATGAGGGGCTATGCTGGGGGGTACCGGAAGGAAGAGTGCATTAACGAAAGCTTGGTGGCAGGAGCTGGGGTACAGATTCGTGAAGTGTGGGTTGATCCGAGGGTCCGGACCTTGTTGTGTCTTTTTCTGCTATGTGGAGCTGCGTTGTGTTGGAAAGGCTGGCTGTGCTTGTGTTATTACTGCGCGCTGTGGGGTAAAGACGACTGGCTGTCGAGAAATGAGGTCTGGTGAGGAGAGCTGAGTTTCAGTTTTCTCGGGGGGGTGGGTGAAAAGGAGGGTGACTGTGGTGGAAGGTGGATCATCATCCCAGGAGGGGTTGGGGTTGGGGTTGGGGTTGGCCAGGGGGCCCAAGCTGGAAATGGTTAATGCAGCAAAAGCTGTGCTAAAAATAGAAATTATCCAAGGAGATAACAGCTGACATCTCAATAATGAGCAAACGAATAAAGTTTTTGAAGAGAATGCGTGGCAGGGAACGAACTTTTTTATTGGGGGAATTTGGCGATCTTCTAAAAATAGGAAAATAGGAAGCAATTGTAACCTCTTTTTTCTGCACGATCGCTTTTGGGGGGCTGTGTTCATTGTGCGATGCAACTATAGAAATTCTTTTATTTTCATGTGGCAGAATCAGTGGTTTGAAAAAAAAAAACAATATAAGAAAATAGATACATAAATCGGAGGGGGCAAAGGGAGGATGTTCATGATGTGGTTGATAGAAAAAGAAGTCTGTAGAGGTTTTCCTTGTTTGGATCAATTTGGGAGCTTTGTTGCGTTTTGCCTGTTTAAGGGAATAGACCGGTGGTTGTAAGGGTAAGGAAGGGCTGGGGGGGGGGGGGGAATGACGTGACATTGTCTAGTGGAAGAATTCCGGTGTGTTGTATGTTCACAAATCTTGGGGTTCGAACCCAAGTGGACCAAGCGGGAGTGTTGGGTAATATTTTTTGTGTGGATCGGTCATCAGTTTGTCTTTTTTGGGTTTGTGTTTTGTGTTTCAAGCTCTCAAAACCCAGAGGCTTTCGGGGCCCGGGGCGCCGGGGAGGGGGGGGATGTATCTATATATACCAAAAGCACCCTCTTTTCCCAATGGGACAAGCTTTCGAAAAAAAAAAAACTAGGAAAGGAAAGCATTCACAGAAGCCAACGTTTTTCGTTGCTTTTCTTAATTGTTAAGAAAACTGCTATTGCCTCTGCCCAGTCAGGAGTCATCGATGGGCATGAATATGTCCACAAAAAAGGCGTGAATTTTCAATTCTGCTTGAAAGGTTTTCTCCATTTGCGGACAAAAAGGGTGAATTTTTTTAATTTTTTTTTCTGTGGGAAGTGGGGAAGCAGGGGTTGGAGCACCTTTCTCGTGAGGGATTTTTCAAAGAACATCAATGCCTTGTGGAATTTTGGGCTTCAAGACAGGAAATGGTGGAGATCATTTGACCAAGCAAAGAGTCTTGGTTTAGTAACATCTCGTGGTCTGACTTTAAGTTGGTGTTCGAAATTGGGGGCAGGAATTCAGGGTACATGGGTAAATAATATGGGGTGCGTGTGTGTTTCAATGGTTGTGCGGATTCTGGACACTGCCCTGGAGCTCAAAAATGAAAGAGGTTGCTGCTGAGGATAGTTCACAGGGACTGAAAAGGTCATAGAACTGGTGGAAAAGGGAAGTAACATTCTGTGTATCTTCGAACCAAAATAGAAAAGGTTGATGGCATTGTGTCTCTTGCCAGCCTCACTCATGCTATCTATGCGAATGATGTGTTGTCAGTTATGAAAAATTATCCATTGTTGTGTCAGACCCACTTGGACGAGATTATTTATAGTGCAGATCAGATCTTGGTAGCAAGGATACATCTTCTTTTTGGTTGTATCTAGGTGGGTCTGTAAGCTTCGATACGCTGTTTTTTGTATGGCCGAAGTCACAGACGAAAACAATGAACAGACAAAAATTGGTAAAACAATACCTTCCAAAAAATGAATTCCGTTTCCATCTGTGAAAGCTTTTTCTGGTGCAGACGTTCCACGAAAAAGAAATGCAACTGGAAGGGGCAGGGAAAGGGGGAAATTACAATCTCCTTACAGTTACCACCACCCCCCGGTGCAACAAAAATCACAAAAAGAAAAAAAAAAAAAAAGTCAAATCTCCGCATCAGCTTCAGCAACCAAGCCTTTCGCTCGAGAAACACTTTCTGCCACGATACCATCCTTCATTTGAACCTCCTGGAAACACAACAGACATTTCTATGGAATGCACCGATCCGTATCACTGTAGGAAAGACGGATACGGTATGAAGCTCAAAAACCAATTTGCAATAATTTTGATGTGATCTGTTTAGTCATGTTCTCCTTACCTGCGTTAAAGTACTGAGCCTGTCCCTGGCTTCTTTCAAATTTAACTTGAGCATATTTTCTCGTGCGGCCGATGTATTGGACCTCAGTGCGGCTAGGGCATCTTCTACGCTGGCCATACCTTCGTCAATCCCTGTCACCGCTGCACCTAAAACAGGGGAAAGAAAGACAAAAAAATACACCACCAGGTGAAAACCATGTCTCTTCATTCCATGCTCCGGAAAAAAAAAATCAAAAGAAAATCTACTTCCCCTCGTCTGGATTCTACACAGCGAGCTTGCAAACGCCACCAAAAAAAAACCCAGCTATGGAGAAAACGCTCACTTTCTTGCTCGGCCGACACAGACTCCGAGGTGTAAGTTACTTCAGGCTCCTCCTCCTCAGGGATTTCCGGAATCGATGGAATGGTTGGTGGTGGTTGGAAACCCTCTGATCGAGGGAGCGCATTGGCAAGGTCCTCTGGCAGGACTTGCTTCAAGCTGAGAACACCCCAAAGTCCAAGCTTATTGGCAACAGAATCATGCTAGCAGTCGACTAGACAACAGCCCTATATTTATGTTTTCTTTTGATTAAGAAATCGTAGTGGTATTCTCATTTTCAAAAAAAAAGAAGTTTTTATTTCTCATCTCAATAATACTAATACTACTAATTATTATTCTTATTTTTTCTGTATTTATTTATCTATTTACTTTTCTTTTTTTTTTGGGGGGGGGGGGCAGCAACATAGATAAAGAAGCAACATAGAACCCACCTGTCGAAAACATCAGCTTCCACCATTGCCCCCCTCTCAATGCACTCCGAAAGCCTGGTCTCCAATTCCTGAAGTGCAAACCCCCCAACCAACCAACCAAAAGAAAACTTCACCACACAGGCAAAAGAAAGCATTGTCTGGCAAAAAAGCTTCCACAGATTCCACACCAAAAAAACAAACAAAATGATCGTCAAGGCAACTTTCATACATTGAAGAGAATCTGCTGCTTCTCGGCAGGTGATCTTGGGTCTTGGACCAGCTCTCCGATCTTCACCAAATCAGACTGTCTGTGGTTGCAAAAACACACACTCACATTAAAAAGCATAGGGTTAATTTTTGCATCCTCAAGATATGGTCCTTATCTTCCACTCCCCGCCAAACTTATTTTTCAACCATGTCAGAAAAATATTAAAAAAACGCCATGGAAACAACGAAATTGGGAAAACATATATCCGCATTTGTTTTCTGTACATCTCTTGACGGCTTTATTCTACTACTATTGTTCTCTAGGGACATGGAGCTTTCTTTCACTTTTAAAAAAAATAATGATATACATTTTACCTTTCTACATTTTCATATATATTGAGAACGCTTGCAGGAACCGTTGCTTTAGGTTCAGTTGGAATTTGTTTTTTTTCTATGGTTCTTACGTAGGTTCGGGATGACATTACGAAGCAGTGAGGTTTTTGATTTTTTGAAACAAGAAACCAGTTATGACTCACGATGATAATAGAGGCTTCCAGTTTACAGCGACTCACAGTTCTTGAAGCTTATCTGGGGCCGAAACCAGCGCTCCAACAGTGACGCGAGGACCGAGGGCAGCAACATCAAACGGAGTCTTCAGCCATCTCTCAATCTTTTCACCTGCAAATCAAGTCCAGGATAAACATGTTTGAGTTTCATTGATTGATTGACTGGGGAAAGGGTTCCATTCGATGCAGATTAGTCTTTCTATCCAACTTTTTTTTTTCTTTTCTTCCAAAACATGGGGGGGGGGGGGGACGAACTTTTATGGCTGTATAAGTTTGCTTTCCCACAATCAGCAGTCCTCACTGTTCCAAGGATATGGTGTTCAAGAAAGAGAGAAAAAAAAAACACCCTGTGTAGTCACAAGATTTGTACGGCATCTACAACGATATCTGTGCGTTATGTTCTCTGCCCCTTCACCTTCTGCGACTTTCAACCAGAGGTCAAAAAAACAAGACGCTGCTACTTTGCCTCATATCGGGCTGGACACCGACCTGGGCGAGAAGGGCTCCCTGAAGATTCTGCACGCACGACGATCAGAGACGAGCGATGCGCGCGTCTTCCGGGGCACGCAGCCGCCGCACCAAAGTAACGCGCTTGTAATTCCATCAGGAGTAGACCTTGCCAGGCGGAAAAAACTTGGGCACTCCAGAAAGTCGGAGCCGAGGGAGGGTGTCTGGGATGCGAAAATAGGTTTTCGTTTTACAGTTTCTGAGAAAATGAGGGGACACTCACTCACTGTTACTGATAAAATCGTAAAAATATGCTGGTCATACCGAAAACAAAAGGAACCACGTTGAAGGAGTGTTATCCTTCAGCCAACATTGAAAGGTTCAGTTTCTGTGCCCCACCGGTTCGTTTCTGGGAAAAAGGGGTCCTGCCCGTCTGGAGGATTGAGAATTAGACCGAAGGGGGAATGGATTTTACTGGGGAGGTTATTTCCAAAGAAACCCCATCGAAAATAAGGTAATTTCTCCTCCAAACCAGACTTCAAAAGCACCATCTATCCATATTATACTCCCTACTGGTGCAATCCATGAAAGCTTCAACTTTCTGACATAACCATGCTCATATCACCCCACTTTCCTCGTTACAGTCCGAAGGCGTTTTTACAGTGCCCATTTTGAAATGATAAAAAGCATGGCTTCTACAGCTAGGGAATGTGGTCTTTTACAAGTACACATATTCGATATATTCTGTTCATACAAGACAAGCTTTGTTCAACCACATATGACAGATCCATTCGCCCAGAGTTGCCATTTTTTTTCTGTTCTTTTCCTTTTGGCACGTGTGAAGCTATCGGGTGAACACAAGATTCATTCACGCTTTCAATTTTCTCTTTTTTTTTTATCCATGCACAAATCGAATTTTTATGATCCAGCCATTGTCCATGAAGGAACAATACTCCATTGCTATGCACAGCAGACTTTTCTTTGCGTTGATTCATTTTGGGAAAAAATGGAACCACTCACAGATCTCTTCATTTTCACTCAGGGCCCTCTATTGTATTCATTAACTCGCTTTGAAGCATCGTTTACAGCTTTTCTAAGGATCCTGCATCCGCACATGATTAAAAAGATTCTCCCAACTCATCCATCCCTCCAATTAAAAATTCTATGGTAATACTTCGAAGTATGTATAGCCATGAGTGGCAGTGTCATTTTTTTCTAATCCCAGTTGATCAGTTCTTGTGCCTCCCTCCATTCTTTTTTTTCTGCTCCATCACTTTCCATTCGTTTTTCTGCAGCAAAAAAACCATGTGCTGGTTCAACTCCTTGTCAAGCAATGGTTTTAAGTAAAACATGCATCCCCTCAAGGCAAACCCCGATTCAATACTCAACAGCCACCAAAGATCCAAAACATGCCATTCGATGGCAGAAAGGGCAGTGTGCTGCAGCTCATTGATTGAGACTTGATGCGGGGCCCAGGTGTATTAACCCCATTGATTGTGGAAATAAAAGCGGAGTCATGTAGCAAAGAATGTACAGCCCTAAAGGCCTTCTCTCATGTGTAAACAGATTCGATCCCTGAAGTGTGCTGCAAAAAACGAAACTGGCTTCTCCACAACCGTACCTTTAACATTTTGTCTCCTGGGGAGCCTCCGTAGCTTAACCCACTGTTCTGGTTGTTTCCGTTTTCGTTCGTCGCACTCCCAGCATGAGTTTCATGGTAAGGCGGTGCAGCTCCACCGCCAGTCTCTAGCCGATCGCCACCATTAGAAGCAAAAAACGAAGATTTCCTTCCAAACATGCGACCATTTCGACTCCCACTCAGCCAGGCACCACCGCGATGCGAACTGTCTCTGCCACGGTGGCCTCCAGGTCCCCCCCTCCCCATTCCTCGCTTGGGGTGTGGACGATGCGGTCTGGCAAAGTCCACCACGATATGACAATTGCTCGATGGTGGCGTGAAGCCGTTCATGGATCGGACCGCTTCCACAGCCGCTTCCACCCTCTCGAAACAAACGAAGCCATAAGGTCTCGGGTTATGGTTTTGATGAAAACTGTAGCCTTTGTGGAGCCTGATCTGCACCATCAGCACACCGCTTCCGTTAACAGTTGCTGTATCCGACTCGATTCTTCACACAGCCATACGCCATGAATTGCTTTCTGCATGAAACATACCTCAGCGTATTCGATTGGTCCACACTCCTTGAACAGATCAGCCAGTTGTGCCTCAGAGAAGCCCACAGGAAAACTTCTGACGAAGACTTTTCGATCGTGGTCGGGTTTGACATTGCGAGTCGAATACCTGAGAAAAGAAACGGGGCACACCTTATCGATTCCCGCCACTGGAATTTGGCACCTGTGCAAAACCAATCGATGTTTACAGTACCCATCACCTGTCTCGCCCCCAAGCGCCAGGGGGGTTGTCGATCGGGCGCTCGGTCGCTTGCCCAAAGGCGACGTCTAGAATGACCGTGCAATGTTTGCAATCGATCGTGCGCCCATCGGTGGCGCTTTGCGCGTTCGTAGCAGCGCTGTCCAGGGCAAACGTCACGTATCCAGTGTTATGCACGTATTTGCCTTCCCCAACGTGTTTCACCTCCGCACAGACCACCTCGCCGAACCCCCCGTACGCCTCCTTCAGATCGTCTGCGGTTATTGGTTCAGGAAGACCCTGTCGAAGAAGGATTACACAGGGAGAATTTCACTCCTGATTGATGCTTGCTGGAGTGGCGGCTCAGGGTAGAGGTCGAAGCTGGCAAGGGACTGGGTTGATAGGGAGGTTGCGGAATGCGTTACGATTTGCCTGTGTTGAGCACAGGTGCGGTTAACAATGTCGGGTAGGGGGACGCTTACCCTAACCACCAGACTGGCCCCAGTGCTCTGAATGGTGCGATACATGGCGACGAATCGAATGCCCACACCCTTGAAAAAACCCTTCGCCCGCCCTTCGCGAACACGGTTCGGAGTGTTGTGGAATGAAAAAGCACGCCTCCCAAGTACTGCAATCCAGGAATGACATGACTGTGCTCGTAGAGGTTGAGTCAGTGAATCATCCTGGGGGCTCCGTTGTTTGGTTGTGGTCGTGGTAGAGTTCATCGATCCGCTCATCGATCCGGTCAGAACCGGTCACCAGTTCTTTTGAAATTGCTCGGCAAGATCAAGTGTAAAATTAGTTGAGTTAAACATCTCTGCATTTGTTGTGAGGGAAAGTTCTAGAATCGAAGAGAGAGCACCGTGGGATATTGATGTGTCGATGGTCTGTTCCACACACCAACTGTTGCTGGGAAGTGAAACAAAAGACGTAGGAATGCAACAAGAGCTGCGTTGGCAAGATCACACACTTTCCTTCCCTACACGAAGAAAACCATCGACTCACCAATTGTCAAAATTCCCAAATACTGTCTTTTGCTTGGCTTTTCCTTTCACTTTTTTCGGCATCCCATCCACCGATTTGCCAAAGTCTGATGCACCCTCAATATCAATCGTTCTGTCTTGAGGCAAGTTCAGATATTTCCCGACCCCACTTGGACGAGCGGTGTTCGCATCGGGAAGTTCTGCCCTAGTTTTAGCTCCAGGATCGGTGAACCAAAGCCCTTTGTCATCGTCCAGTACTTGAGATTCAATTCTCTGTTTTTCCTCCTCCTTTTGCCGCTCTTCTTCGATCAATTCCGCGTATGGGTCGACGAACACTGTCACACTCTTGATTGTAATATCCTGCACCGTCACATGGGATTGGTTAGATGTTTCACCTCGTTCGATGAACTCTGATATGGGTCGATGACACTCAGAAGGAAGGATTTATAGCTTCGGTTTTGAGTTGTATGTTCGTTTCTTGTCCTGACGTCTTTCTGTGGAAAGCAATGACCCAAACACCTCCCCCCCTCCAAATAGCCAACATATAAGTAGGGATCCAGTGACGGAATTGTAACGAAAACCACACCCACACATGATAAAAACTTGAAGAAATCACAGAACTGGACTTTGGATAGACTTCAAAGTGACGGTTGATTCAGTGCTGGACACACCTCTCTCGGTCGATCCTCCTCATCGGTCTCGACCTTCTCCATCCTTACCAAAACGTCAAAGCCACCCACCACTTTTCCAAAAACAGTGTGTTTCTGGTCCAAATGGTGCGCCGATTTGTACAAAATGAAGAATTGGCTTCCGTTCGTGTGGGGTCCGGAATTCGCCATGCTCAAAATGCCTTTCCCCGAGTGTGTGAGCCTTTGGTCGATTTCGTCTTTGAACGTGGGACCATAAATGGATTCACCTCCTTTGCCGGTCCCGGTCGGGTCCCCCCCTTGGATCATGAAATTCTTGATACTGCAACGGACATCCACCAAACTTTGTCAGACCAGAGAAATCGTTCACATTGAACCAAAGAACCCCACTAACCCCCAAAATATCAAGATCAATTTCCTCTCTCGCCCCTCAAATCGTTTCTTTTTTTCTCCTAGTTCTACCTCTCTCCAGGTTGCATTGCTACAACACCCCGCATTCAGTTCCAGCCAACTCCCATTCCTCCACCTGCCAGCAAATCCGACGTAACCATCTGATTGCACCGACACCCCCCTTGCTGTCAGAAATATGAACAGCACACACACACACACACACATTCCCAGGTGGTCTGCTCACCTTCGATGAAAGACCAACCCATCATAGTACCCCATTTGGCACAATCCGATGAAATTTTCGCAGGTTCTTGGGGCCACATCGCACCGGAGCTCGATATTGATGTCCCCCATGTTGGTGTGCATTTTGAGGTAACCCTTCTTCTTGGGATTTCTGTCGACCCTCATCAGAACCCTGCTGTTCACAGTCTGGGGATTCATAATCGTCGAAGTGAAACTTCGCGACATTCCCCCTGTAGGACCAACACACAAGCAGTAAAAAAACAATTCATCCTCTTCTTAGGATTCTTTTCCATGAAGAAGGGGGGGAGGGAATAACCACACTCTTGAATGCTGCTTGGTTTGCATACATATATCGAACCTCACCTGTCGTTTCCATCGCCGTTTCATATTTCACGTGCTTTTCGTAGGCCTCTTTAGGATTTGCCTTGGCACCGTTGGCATCGAAAGCTTTGGGCTCCGTCGAAGTTTCAGTCTCTTGCCTGTTTTTCTTCCTCTTCTTCTTGGATTCATCCTCAGGGTTAGCATAATCATCAGTGTCCCATGTATTAGCACCAGGTTTGAAAGTCGGAACCCTTTCCCTCTTCGGTGCCCTTAATCGCCAATCACCTGATGACAAACAGGGTCCCCGATGGTTAATATGCATCCAAATGCAACAGCCAACTGAAAACAGCCTCCCCCCCCTAAACTGATCACCTGTGCCTTTTTTTCTCTGATGGAATGGTACTAACTACTAACCCACCTTTCCCTTGTTGTTCATCGGGTTTTTTCCCCTCGGATTTCCTCTGTGCAGCGACCTCCTTTTTGCTTTTCTCAGCAGCGAGACTTCGAATGGCCTCGGCAGCTTTCCCACCCCCTCCAGAATCAAATGCAGATTTCGAAGCAGGGGTGCCCAAAGTCTCCAGCACTCGTCTAGTGTCGTCCGTAACGGTTCTGAAAACAGAATCTTGAGGGGTTTCGTCGGCTTGCTGGGCATCCCCCACAGATAACTGCTTTTTCACATGTTCGAATTCGTTGACAATTTTATTCTGGAAATTCAGGGGATCTTGGATGTGAATGATGTCCTTTCTGGTGAAAACCTCATCAGACAATAGGTCTTTCCAGTTCCTTGCTTTCACGTTCAGTTCATTGACCGCCTGCAAAAAGAAAAAAGCCAGCAAAATACAGCACAAGATCGAATCTCCCCTTGAAAAATTAAAAAAACAAAAAATTCAACAAGCCACCGGCATGAGAAAAAACAACACAGAGGAGAGTGATCCTCACACCCACCTCGTAGCAGTAAACATTGCCGCTGGATTTGATGGCAACGATGTGCGTGTGCTCGGTGAAAACCTTGTTCATGACTGGGCAATGATACTCTCCATCCGAATTCTTGTGGAATTTCAGCTGGATCAAATCCCTCACTTCCAGAGGTTCTCCTGAAACAGGATGCCTGTGAAATTTCCGAATGTATGGCATCGCATGCACGATGTCAAATACGCATCCATCAGGAGAACACACCTACCAAAAGCCAAATTCACAATTCACTTTTTTCCTCTTCCCTCCTGCAACATTGAACCGACCATCCAGGCTTTTGGTGCAAAAACCTCATCTGTGGTGGATATGGGTGTCCAAGTTCTGTTCATTTCGAGAAAATATCCCCAAAAGCAGCTGGATGTCACACTTACTGGGTCCTCGAAAGGAGTGAACGTTATAGCACAACAATAAAACGGCAGCTTCGTGAAAGGCACTTCTCGGGGTCCCCGGTTTCCACCCCATTCTTCTTTCCATTCCTTTGTGGTTAGATAAAGTCGATCCTTGGAGTGCTGCTTCTTCCCCATCACGGATTATCAGTCGGCAGCGCTGAACGAGACTCTTTCCCTGTTGTTCAATTGTTTAGTCCTGCAGGGATGATGGCACCTGATTATGTTTGTTTTTTCTTGTTCGATGCAACACGATGATCATTAAGCGAATCCCAGAAAGGATTGCGTTTGTGTGTGGTCGACTGCAACTTGCGTTTCGTTTTTTGCACCTCGTTTTCGTTTTGCGACAAAGAGTTCAATTTTTTTTGCTGGGTTTTCTTCCACTGTTGTGGATTGTTACGGGTTTTCACCTCCCACAGCCTGGAGGTCTGTGCTTGAGAATCCCCAGCTTCTTTGAATACAAACAAGTGTTTCTGCTGGTGTGGAGCAAGGGCATATGATCAGAAACCCATATTTTCTGCATGCATTCACTTTGTGGAGATTCTCTTTTCCAAACGATGCTCGGCACCATTACCATCTAAGTATCTTGTTGGACTTGGAATGGCAGTGCTCCAACAATATATCCAACATGTGGCACCTGGTTCAATCAGACAGACAGTACTGCAATTCCACATCTGCTACCCAATCAAAAGCCAACCACCCAGACAAAAAATTGCAAAGAAACCCCCGAGGTTTCCCAAAATTTACATCTCACCACAATCCCAGAAAAATAGAGCAAGCGCAATCATGCAAGCTCGAATCAAGAACAAACTCCTCCCTAAGAATACAGGGTCATCTTCTCCTCTCAAAAAGCCAAGTTCAAAAGTCTACCAATACACGATTCCCCCCCCCCCTCCCCTCCTCTCTCCATATAACAAGAATTAACACCCTGTTTTCACATGGATAAACAACTCACTCGAAAACCACCAAGAATTAACAATGTTTTATGCAACCATTTTAATCTCTTTTGGTTCATATTTTGTAAAAATGATGTTTCTTTTTTTTTTGTTTCCTTTGAAAAGCTTTCTTAACCCTCAAAAGAATTCAAACAGATTTCTGCGCCGAGCACCCCACATTGTGAATGGAGGAAACGTCCGATCCAATTTAAAAAGAAGAGAACACTTCTAAGCCGAGGCGGTAATTTCCGACACAGATTTTTCGGCGGAGTTGTTCTCGGCATCCTGAGCCTCCACGGTGGGGTTGGCTTCCGGAGTGTTTTTCTCAGAGGGAGGCACCAATTGCCAGAATTTCTCCACGCTGCTTCCCCAATTATCAAGAATGGCTTGCCCCTTCACCGACCCTGTCAGCTCCACATGTTTCTGAATCAGCCCCTTCAACTGATTCTCACCAGCCTTAGTTCTGATCCTCTGCACAGCAACGATTTCGGTATTGACCTTCTCTGGGAAATCACCCGCCTCGTCGTAGAAGTAGCCCAGGCCTCCGGTCATTCCAGCAGCAGCATTTCTGCCGACGGTTCCCAACACAGCGATGCATCCACCAGTCATGTATTCGCAGCAATGATCGCCCGCTCCTTCCACCACAGCCTCAGTCATGGAATTTCTGACGCCGAATCGCTCGCCAGCCCGTCCTCTCACGAACAGCTGTCCGCCGGTGGCCCCGTACAAGCAGGTGTTACCAACCAGGGATGCATCTTCGGCCGCAAACGTAGCCGTCGGTGGAGGGACGATGCTGATAACTCCGCCAGCCATGCCCTTTCCGACATAGTCATTCGCCTCGCCGACCAAGTGCACTCTCATCCCTTCCACCAGGAAACACGCGAACGATTGCCCGCCCACACCCTCGATTTGAAGCTCCAGAGTCCCATCGAAGCCACGCTCGCCATACTTCTTTGCGATCACCCCAGAGATTCTGCTCAAACTGGCTCGGTCGGTGTTGACCATGGTGCACTTCTTGACGAGCACTGACTGGTTTTCAATGCAGCTGATAACTTCGGGATCCTTCAAGACTTCGTCGTCAAACAAGCCTTCGCCGTTTGAGTTGGCCACCTTCGTTCTCCTGTCAGACGACAATCCACTGGTACCAGGATAGGTTGCCAAGAATGACAAATCCAAGTGGGTGGTCTTCGCAAGCTCAACCTCCCTCTGCTTCAACACATCCGAGCGTCCGATAAGTTCATCCATCGATCGGAAGCCAAGACTGGCCAACATCGCACGGACCTCGCTGGCGATGAACTGAAAGTAATTGACAAGATCACCCGGAGTTCCTGGGAATCGCTTTCGCAGGTCCTCCCTCTGTGTGGCGACCCCGACAGGGCAGTTGTTGGTGTGGCAAACTCTGGCCATAATGCAACCGGTGGCAATCATCGCAGTGGTTCCGAAACCGTATTCATCGGCTCCCATTGCCGCCATCATGACCACATCTCGACCGTTTCGAATTCCGCCGTCCACTCGGAGCACGACACGCTCTCGCAGTTCGTTTTGCACCAGGGACTGGTTGACTTCCGCCAGACCCATCTCTACAGGACCTCCAGCATGCTTGATGGAGCTGATTGGAGAGGCACCGGTACCTCCATCATGTCCCGAAATCTGGCAAGAAGAATACCCCACTCAGATAACACATAACACTGCACTTCTTTTTTTTCAGGCTTTCGGTGAATGGGCCGAATACAGAAACCTGACAGACATGAAGGCATTCCTACCTGGATGACATCGGCATTGGCTTTTGCTACTCCACTGGCAACAGTTCCAATCCCCGCTTCAGCAACCAACTTCACGGAGACCTTCGCCTGAGGGCTGATCATGTGCAAATCATAGATCAGCTGGGCGAGATCTTCGATGGAGTAAATGTCATGATGGGGTGGCGGCGAAATGAGAGGGACACCAGGCTTTGACCTTCTGAGATCAGCGATGTAGGGACTGACTTTCTTTCCAGGCAGCTGCCCACCTTCCCCAGGCTTGGCACCTTGAGCGATTTTGATCTCCAGCTGGTCAGAATTGACCAAGAAAGATGGAGTCACCCCAAATCGTCCAGATGCAACCTGTCGAACACCACCACCCCAGGTTTAGCCATTCATCAAGGCTGTTTCCACACCGACATGGCAACTTTTGACATTATTGCTTGCATATTTGAAAACCTTGTTGCAAGAAACTGTATTTGTACCTGCTTGATTGCAGAGCTGGCAATGTCACCGTTCTTGAGCCCTTTCAGATAGGGGAAAGTATCAGAGTTGCCGTCGGCATCGCAGTCGGTCAACTGTTCCCACCTAACCGGATCCTCCCCACCTTCACCAGAGTTCGACCTCCCCCCAATTCTGTTCATAGCAATAGCGATCGTCTCGTGGGTTTCCCTCGAAATGGCCCCCAACGACATACCACCAGTGCAGAACCTTTCCATGATCGCACCCTCATCCTCCACCTCAGACACAGGAATGGGCTCTCTGTCTGACGCAAACTCCAAGCAATCGCGCAGCACAGCGACAGGGCTGTTTTCGAAATGCTCTTTGAACGCTTCGAAAGCTTCCTCGTCGGCGGGGTTCCCTCCGAGTCCGATCGACTTGTGCAACAGCTTGGACATGGTTTGATTGTTCACGTGATATTCGCCCTTCACTTTTGATTGGATAAAACCGTAGTCCTGGAGCTTTTTCATGGCTTTTTCTGGGAAACCTTTCACCCACAGGGACTCCGCCTCTTTCTGGACATCATCCAGGGTCAAGCCGCCGATTCGAGAAACGGAGCCCTTGAAACACATGTTGACCACATCCTCCCCCAAGCCATAGATCTCAAAAATTTGAGCTCCATGGTAACAACCCAGGAGAGATATTCCCATCTTGGACAGAATTTTCAACAAGCCCTTCTCCACAGCTTTCTTGTAGTTTCTCTGCGTGTCCGCCACCGAGATGTCGGCGATTCGTCCGTTTTTCACCATGTTTTGAGTTCGAGACGACAGCCGCCATTGTCTGCAGCTCTCGTATGCAAGGTAAGGGCACACAGCATGGGCACCGTAACCGATCAAAACGGCGAGGTGGTGAGTGCTGAAGCATTGGGCGGTCTCCACCACGATCGAGGTGTCCGATCGAAGGTAGCTTTGGATCAAGTGGTGGTGGACGGCACCGACAGCCAGCAGAGCTGGAATCGGTGGGGTGACAGGGTTCATTTCCTGTCCCTCTGGCAGTCTGACAACACGACTCCGCTTAACCCACTATTCAAGGGGATTCCCATAATCGATACAGCTTTACTTTTTTGAATTATCTCTTTGATTTCTTGTAGCAAAAATTTTCGACTCTTTTTCGAAGGAGAAATTTTCGCTTTATATTTATCGTATCTAATTGTCTGACATAGAGAAGGCACACCCTCCATGCACACCTGTCTGACAAGACGACACATTCGCAGCCAGCCTTGACGGCTTCTTCCACGTCCTTGCACAGTTTCTTGACGGCTTCCTCCAATGCCCCCTTCTTGCCACCCTCAAACTGCAACCCGAAGGTCTGCGTTTTCAAACCTTTGTCCTCCTTGATGGCCTCGAGTTGGCCTTCCAACACGAGGGGGGACTTCAGCTTGAGCTGACTGTAGGAATCAGGCCCAGGGTTGAGGAGATTGCCTCTAGCACCCAACCTCATTTCCAGCGACATGACCAATCCTTCTCGAAGAGGATCGATCGGGGGGTTCGTCACTTGGGCAAACCGCTGTTTGAAATAATTGAACAGCATGTGGGGTTTGTCAGACAGCACCGGAAGGGGGCTGTCGTCGCCCATACAGAAGGTAGGTTCGACACCAGCGGCAGCCATGCCCTCAATGATCATCTGGCTGTCTTCGAGGCCCATGCCTGGGGAAGGTCAAACAGCTGACTTCAGCCCCGCAACATAAGGTATCAAATCTTTCCAAGAACTTAAAAAAAAGTCTCGAGTTTCGCATGCTTCAAAGCAAATCCACTGTTCTGTTTTCAGATATATATATATCTATACATTGTAAATTTTACACAGGACCTGAGGGAAGAAAGAATGGATTTGGGGGGGAAAGAAAAAAAGAGATAGGAAGAGAAGCAATTCAAAAAAGAACAGGTACTCCCAACAGGGCCTCCCTTTTTATTCAAACAAGATTGCATCAAGGATGGACACCCCCCTGGAGCCTGTCTGCCATGCAAATGAGCGACACGGCAACCAGTTCTTGCTTTCCATGCATGATTTTCACACAGTGGAAGAAGACTTGCAGAGAAATTACTTGCAACAAATTCAGTTCTCACCATGGGACGACTGGAGTTTGAGCAAAGCCTGGCTGTCCATTTGGGCATCGCCGATGAACTGCTCTGGAGCGACGTCCTGCAGCCATTTGCTGCTGGACAGCCACTCTTTGTAGGGATTCCTCTGAGCGACCGTTCGCGCAACCTCCACATTCTCCATGAACTTGCCCGTCTCTAAATCGACGTAAACCATCTGACCTGCACATCAAACACGCCCCCAAAAGAAAAGAAAATTCAAAAAGTTTTTTTTTTGTCCTTTCAAAGTTCAAATCTAATCATCCTTACAACAGAACACTCAAGGGCTTCGGATTTCCCAACAAAGAACACTGGAATGCCTGATAGATGTAGGAAAATGGCAAAAAAAAACAAGGACTACGTTTATCCTAAAAAAAAGATTACCCACCGGATACTTTCCTGAGAAACAACACTGTCATGTCTGACAAAATCTGGGAAAATGCCAAAAAACAAGGGCTGTGTTCACATCCTGAAAAAAAAAAGATAGCCTACCTGGTCCGAGTCTACCCTTTCGAACGACGTTTTCAGCATTGGAAATGGTATCACCCAAAACTCCGACTTCGGAGGCAACGAAGGCATATCCGTCCGAGGTTTCCCAGTATCGAGCCGGACGCAAACCATTCCTGTCCAGTCTAGCGCCCAACCGAACTCCATCAGAAAACACCAACAGTGCAGGCCCATCCCAGCCCTCTTGGAGGCCCTCGTAAAACTCGTAGAAATCCACAACCTAGCACAAATCCACACAAAATTTAAATTGACAAATCTGTTCGGTTGAAACGATATTTGATATTCCAGCAGCATGCATTTTAGCAACAAAAACTGCGGAGCCCCCTAGGTCTTCTTTTCAATGTTGATAATGATTCATATCTTTCCCTTTTTTTTCCTTTCAAAAACTGGTTTTGAGGGTGGATCGCAAAAGGAGAGTCTGGTGAAGGTTGCAATCATGGCAAAATTCTCTTCGCTGCCCCCCCATGATGTCGAATGCTTCCCTGTCTTACCTCCGGATACTCTTTCATGAGGTCGGGGTGGTTTCTGTAAGCCTCCGGGACCAAAACCATGACGGCTTCCGCAGGATCGCCTCTCGATTTGGCCAGCAACTCGGCAAGTCTGTCAAGATTGGCAGAGTCAGACGCAGATGAGCTACACAGTGGCATCAACTCCTCTTCTCGACCCTTCCAAACGGGGTGCTCCATGGTATGTTCGCGACTGGCCACCCAATTCAGGTTACCTTGAAGCGTGTTGATCTCCCCTACAGCAACCAGAAACACCATCTTGCCAAAATGCCCATGTCTACCGATACCCACAGCTGGGGATTTCTCAATAGAACAGATCCAGTTTTTCGCTCATGGGCTGAAAACAGCGTTTTGGGAGTTACCCCAAAACGGGGAAAGAAACACAACGGATGCTTGCTATTCGTTCATGGTTTTGATTACAGCACGGAAGGCAAAGGCGCACCATTGTGGCCCAGGAATCGCATGGGCTGAGCCAATGGCCATTTTGGGGTGGTGTTGGTGCTGAATCGTCTATGGTAAACCGCAAAAGTGGTGGTGAAGTCAGGATTAGTCAAATCCTTGAAGAAATCCTTCAGGACGACCGACCTCAGCATACCCTGCACCCAACGGAGCCAACCAAAAAGTGAATATGATTTTTGGATCTTACAAACGGATGGTGAAAGGAGCATTACCCACCCCTGCTATATTTGCCTTCACAGAGAATTGTCATTTTCGACGGGACGAGTTGGGACCGCCTGGGCTCACCTTGTAAACAATCACTCGGCTGGACAAGGTGCAAATATAAAATTCCGAGGATTTCTCTCCGAGTTTTTCCGCGGAAGCTTTCTCGATGAGCTTCCTAGCAATGAATAATTCCCTCTCAAAATCATCCCCCGATAAGCCCTCCCCAGCTTTCACCAAAACTTGCTTTATCCTCGGCATCGTGTCAGTCGAAAATCGGCCCACCACCGACGGATCCACCGGAACATCTCTCCACCCCAAAACTTGCAACCCCTCTTGGTTGCACACTGATTCCGTGATTGCGATCGCCTCGGCCTCCAGGGCATCGTCGTTCGGCATGAACATCATCCCAACCCTGTGAAATCATCCCCCCACATACATACATTTTTACCCAACAAATTATTAAAAGAAAAAAACACCAAAGAGAAACAAAACAACAGTCATCATCGTGTGAAAGTGGTGGTCTTTCGAGGGTTCAAAAGAAAGAGATTACGCCCGCCCCCCCTCCCAAAGAAACAAAAAAAGTAAAAGGGATGATTGTCAGTTGAATTTGCCGTAGAACCAAAAGGTGGAAAAAACGAGATTTGAAAAAAGAAGGTGGGGGGTTGAAGGTGCGGTTTGTTGAGTCTTTTTTTTGGTTGGTGTACCCTGTCTTGGATTCATCTAAATCTGAGAAATCCTTTTTGAGAATTTCCCATGGAATTTGACTCATGATTCCGGCACCATCCCCGGAATCGGAATCCGCAGAGCAGGCTCCCCTGTGCTCCATGCAGCCCAGAGCAAGCAGCGCCTGCAGGTTTTTTTTTAGAAAAAATAAGAATCGTGCAAAATCTCATGACAAGATCTTTGGAGGGAAAAAACAATCCATACGAAATCTCAAAACAAGATCTTTGGATGTAATTGTACACCTACCCAGAAAACTTTTTGATTTAAAAAAAAATTGGCTGCAAGAAAAAATGCATTGCTCCCTGTTGATGGCTGGACAGTTCCAATTTCCTTGCGTTTGTGAGGCAAAGGATATATAAACTAGGCTCCTGAGGTCAGACTTGGTTTGACAAAGTAAGTGGGGGTTGGATGGTTCCACATACCTTTTCCATGGTTTGGTGCGTCTTTTCATTCTTCAAACTCGCGATAAAGCCCACCTGGAGACACCCAAAGCAATCGTGCATCAGATAACGACAATCCGAGAGATTCCCAGGCGTAAAGTCTGCAGCTGAAAAGGAAACCTACCCCACACGCGTCCCTTTCTTTGAGGATCTCGTTGAGGTCAGCCACTTCGGGTCCCTTCGTCGCTGCGGCTCGGGTCAGCGGACAGATAGGCCCCCGGCGCAAAGTTTGCACCAAAGGGGCGACGATGGCGTCGCTCCGACACGCATGTCGCGAACTCTATCAAAGATGACAAGCCAGTCAGTGACCCAGTTGACTTTTTAACTATAGATAAGTGGGCGATTGTAGCTCAGGGGAGCGATGAAAAGTGAATGCTTGTTCTCTTTTTCTGGCGATGAGTCTGGCGGGCGGGGGGGAGAGGGAAGAGACAACAACTCCAGCGTAAATCAGAGTCTGCCAGCGTCTTTTTTCTGGCGAGTGATTCTTCTCAGGTCGATGGTTTCTGTCCCTCACCGGCGCGGCGTGCCTCTTCAATAACCCCCTACATCGTCCAACAGGGTGTCGTGCAACGAGAGATGCGCGCACGTATCCGCGACCAGTCGCAGTGGAAACGGTTGAAAACGACGCGCGCGCCGACTTCATCACTTGGCGAGGGGGGAGTGCGCGTCGTCTCTAGTTTTTCGAGGGTAAGCGAAAGGACGAGTCCTGTTGGCGCGTTTATGCGAGCGACAATCGCTGCGAGGTGGGCCTGTCTGTTGGATGTGTTACTACCAACGCAGAAACGAAGAACGGGGTGTGGGCTTTTATAGTTCGTGCATCGGCACCTGCGATCTAACCATCAACGATTCCGACCTTCATTTTGGTCGCTTCGATTCAATCCAAAGCTGGAATGCGACTCTGGGCAAGAAAGATAGCGCAATGTGTGTGTGTTTTCTTTTTGGCCCATTGTGCCACCCCCCTAAAAAAAAATTGTTTGGCAGTTTTTTGGGCCACAAAAGGGCACATCCACCTGAAGTTTGGCCACATTGAAAAAACAATCAACAATTCCACAGAACTCACAACCGAGGCAAATCAATGTTGTGTTCCGAATCTTTTCCTCTCCAAATTTGACTGACATTTCCCTTCCATCTTTTCCATCACCTTCTTCATTTTCACAATAGTTTGTCTCATTTGAGTTGGGGACACATTCTCATTATTTTATACAAATTGGGGCCAGAAAAGGGTCACAACAAGATGAAACAATAAAATCGGATAGTATTGGGTGGAACACACTCGATGAAACACAAAGACATACGGAGCCCCCCCCCCCCCCTTTCAAGTGGAGGACACAATGTTAGGATGATTCTGCCAGCAACTTGCTGCCAGCAAGCCCAATTTATAACCCCTAAACCGGCATTGCCCATGTGCACACACCATCTTTAGCCAATCCCAGGTCAATTTGCCTAATTCCTGATCAACTCCCATTTCTGACCTAATTCACCAACCCCAACCTTTTGCAGAAACCACCAAATTTAGAGCCACTTTTGGGCCAGCGATACTGGAAAGAATACACTGGTAGCAAGATGAAATGTATTCCCAACACATTTTTTAATAGCCGGAATTTTATCTGTGTTGAAAATAAAAAGCGATATTTACGAAAATGAACCCATTGAATATAATTTGCTTGAAGAATATATTTCAAATAACTTAAAAAATGCCAACTATTTTGATAAATTCTACCCTCCCAATTTAAACTTTTAGATAGTCTTTCATGAATAGGTAAACAAGCCAAAACCCACCAAAAGTGATTTCTCCTCTTGGAGAACGCATTAAATATTCACCCAGACCTGTAGGACCTTGTGCCGAAACCACATTAGCTCCTAATCGCTGATCTCGAACTAAAAATGTAAATGCTTGTGCTTGGGAAGCTTCTGGACCTGTAGGACCATAAAACTCACTAGGATATGGTGTGTTATTAAGAAAGCCTCATACCAATATCTATACTTAAAAAAAAAATAGGACCCTCTATCAAAATTATTTACAAGCTAAAAAAGAAACATTTTTCGTAAATAATCAACAACTAAGATAGTCTTTATTTCGTAAGTACATAGCAACCTTGCTGGGCTCCATGGGGTCCAGGAAAGCATGAGAATCTTGGTGTTTTTCTTTACAAAAGAAGCCATTCAGATTGATGTGGTGTTACCTATACAGGGGCTTCAAATCCGAGAATAGAGAGGGTGTTCTGTGATGGTTGCAAAAATCTGCATGTGTGGAAAGGAGCAATTCAGTTGGATAGGTGCTGGCAGTTTGTCCATTTAGGACTCTGGGTTGTGGTATTTGACGGGACTTGGGTTGGCACATGGGTCATTCTTTTTACAGTGTAAGAATTGTGAATTCAACAGAAGGCAGACGTTGTTGATGCTTCATAGAATGATGGATGGGTGTACTACCCACACAGCTTACACAAAAACACAGATCACTAACAAACCAATTGGCATCCCAGCCGACAGGAGGAAAGCAGAAGACGCTAACAACACTGCTCCTCTTACCAAACGCCATGTATTTTGAAAGGTAATTTATGTGTCAGACCCCAGGGTTTTAGAAACAAACTTCGGGGCTCGTCTGTCAAAATCGAACAATGAAGTTGATACATCTTCCTCCTACAGGCGGGACAAAAACACCACACTCCTTCCTATAACTCTTGTTTTCATCTTTGTAGTGCTTGGCCAGACAGAAACCAAGCTCCCCTCTGAATCCACCTGTTTATGGATCATCCCTTCCCTTCCCTACCCCCCCCCCCCCCGGAAAAAAAGAAAAATAATAATATGAACGGGGAAAAAATGAAAAATAGAAGCCAAAGTTTGCAATCTTCTAATGTTGACCTGCTTCCTACCCTTTCCCCAAATATATTGAGAACTCTGTTGTGCGCTCTCAACGGACAGAACATATGAACCAAAACTTGCAGACTTGAAGCTGTGAAAACCACCCCCCCACACACACACCAGGGAGTTTTTCAACCCGTTCCGGCCTTAGAATCGTTTTCTTTCTGGAAATGTTAACACTCTTTCCTCGTTACTTCTCTCTACCCCCTAGACATAAGAAGTGGATTCAGACTGACACTCAGTGAAAAGGGGCACCCGAAGCAAAAACATCCTCAACGCTGTACAATTTGAAGGACCTCCTCCCCCCCCCCCAAAAAAAAAAAAAAAGAAAAAAAAGAAAGCAACTTTTTCCCCAAGCCTCTCTGATTTCCACGATGTTGTTTCCTCCCCGACTGAGATTTATGAAAGAAAGAAAAACCCTCACACTTTTTTTTTCCCTATTCTCCCTGCATCCCTTCCCCCCGATTAACCACCCACTCGACAAAGCTTCAAATTTTAAAATGCAACTTTTTCTTTTCGATTTCCCCTCCCAACTCAGCCCCGGAAGGTGTCCTCCCCATCGAACTCCTCTTCAGCACCATCTTGCTCTTTTCGCATGTACAGTTCGGCGAAATCCAGCCTGAAAATGAGGAAACGCAAATCGACATGGGCTTGCGGGGGTAGGTCTCTGGTGAACTGGCCGATGCTGAATTCGTACGTCCTGAGCAGATCATCGATAACTTCTTTCACGGAGTTGTACTGGACGATGTCCAAATCGATTTCCTCGTTTTTGCCATGCTGCGAGCCTCCCCAGGCATTTTCCTCCATTCCTCGTCTCTGCTGCATCACCTGATTTTTTTTTTTTTGAACAAAAACAAAATCCCCTCAGGAAAAAGAGCAGCAAAAAAAACAGAGAGACCTCGGGGGGGAACACACCCACTGATATAGAATGTGGAGGTTTCAGGGGGGGGGGGGGGGAATAAAACAAAAAAACCCATTGATGACGTGTTATTTTGAACTCAATCCTGCCCGACAACAAATTCACAGGAGGGTTGACCTCTTTCGTAATCTACAGCAATCAAATGCAAGGAGTCCGCTTTGAAAAAAAAAATCGCTTGAAGGAATAAATTGTTCGTTCTTTTTCTAAGAAGATACAAGAAAAGGAAAAAGGTGACTGAAACAAAAGTGGAATGATGAATTTTTAACGAGCATCCCTACTTGTGAACGATGCTTAGTCATCACAGTACTGATTTCAGAATCCAATCTGTTCACCAATCCTATCATCTTTTCCACTGTTTCGAACATCTTTTCCAACGTATCCCTGTAAGAAAAGAAAAAATAACAAAACATTTCTTCTAAAATTTATTTTTTATAGAAAAAAAAAACCCAAGTGGGAACACCTTCTGACTTTTCTTACGAAAACTTTCTTTTCTTTTCTTTTATCCGTGCAACTTTCGAAGGAACCCCCAACCACCCAGCAAAAAATTCACTCATGCATGTTGCTGCAACAGGGTGGAATTGCCCTTCGCAACTTGTAATCTTTTCACCCCCCTTTGAAAAAAAAAATATAAAGAAATACATAAAATAATAAAATAATAAAAAAAAGTCACCTCAAGGTTTGAGTATCTTCATCCAGTAAACATCGCGTCACAATGGTGGCCAAATAACACTCATGCGCGTGCAGCAGTTTATCCAAATCGGTGGCAGATGTAGCTTGCAGAGTGAAAGACCGCCAGGCGCCCTCCAAAACCTCGAACATTATGTAGTATTGGAAATTTGTGCAAAAATGGGACAGCTTGCTTCGTATCATGAAAGCATGTCTTAGCAATTTCCTGGCCAATTCTCCAGATCCCCCGATCGGAAGCCGATTCAAGCTCCTGTGTAATTAAAATAAAATTCAAAATAAAAATATTTAGATCAATCAGTTGAAAAAAAAAATCACGGAATTGGAAAGAAATCAAGCTGCACTTTGGTAAAATGCTTTTGGTATTTCATGGTTTTGTCCAAGAAAGAGTGGGATTTTTTGTCGGTTTCTTTTCGAAATTCTGCTTCTGGCCAAGGCTGTCCCAAGATCGACAGCATTGTGTGCAACTTTGCTTTTCTTCACTTTTTTTTTTTCAAAACTCACCCACCCATCCGTAAACATATGGGAGACCAGCCGCCTTTGAATTTGAAAAAAATAAAAATAAAAACTAATTTAATAAATAAATACAATCGATATCCTCTTACCCGTCCATGCATTGCAAGGAATGCCAGACTTTGTTGAGGGTCTGCTCCGCGTGTTTCAATTTCCACAGAAGCCGGAACACTCGCAAGTAGCTGGACATGTTTTTGGGGGTGAACACCGTCGAAAGAGGTTGATTGACTCGATACTCCAGGGAAAACACGTCCCACCCCCTTTGCAGGCCAAACCCCTTCGATTTTCTTGCATGAAGTCGATCCAACACTTCATCGTCGTCATATTTGGCACTGGATGCATGGATCGCTGCTCGGAGGTGGCCTGCCAGTTGAATCTCAGAAACCTGTATATCAACAAAAAAAAAATGAAAAAAATGAAAATATAATGGGGACGTGCCTGAATCCAACAAACTTCTTACGGAAAAAACATATATGTCGACCAACCCCCTTGTGAGAGGGACTGGGTCCATGGAGGAAGAAAAAACAACAACAGTCGATCAAAATCAGGATTCCAACCCCTGATGTTGAACAAAACACCCACCCACACCTCTTCCTTTCTTATTCAAATTAATCGACTCCATAGTTATCATTTCTACGGACAGGGGAAAAAACACCACCCACCCACCCACATGGTGTTCCCACTAAAAGCCCTACCTTGACAGAATCCTTGTCGAGTTCAGGTTTTATGAAATCCATCAGCGACTGGACGAAGTCTCCTTGGCCCAGCAACAGAAACCGTTTGACCGCGGTGCAATGCACCACGAAGTGGAATTTTTTGAACATGATTTCGATCAGGCGTTGATCCACCAGGGAGGAAGCCTCGTCCACCAATTGCTGCAGACTTTCCATGTGGCCATAAGTCATGGATTCATCCGCCGAGTCTTGAGCGGCCGCCGCTTGTTCCTGGACCCATTCCATATCCCCACAGTACTCCCTGGAGCAAAATAAATAAAAAAATCTCCCAGTTTAATTCTGAATTCCTTCGAAGGGGCAACGGACGCTGTTTTGATTTTCAGGTTGTTTTTTTTTGGTGTCTTTTCGCTGTTTCACGCCTTTTGTTTTGATTGAGGAGTGTGCAGCAGAAAATTTTTGCAGAGTGACGACTCGGGTTATTTTCATTTTTGCCATATTATATTATTCTTTTTTAATGTAGAATTATCACATTAGTCATATTCCCATTGATATTCGTTTACTAAACACAAACAAAAGGGTTGCCCGATTCAACTACCTGAGGAAGTTGATGCTCTTCCCTGCCCTCAGAATTTTATCCGCAAGCGTCGGCGAAACGAAAGCTGGCAGCATGGCTATGTTGATCGAGTACCCCTCCCTCCACATATCCACCTCCCTGTCCTCCGCCTTCTTCAGCTTGGCTTCCTTGATAAAAAACTCCCCGTTCGTGTCGGCCAGCTCCCCCTCGAAAACCCACCGCTTGATCATTTTGAACAGCGGCACGCTGACTCTTCTCAGGATTCGCATCACAAACTCTTTAGCAAAAGGGTCCCCCGTTTGGGTTCTGGCATAAATGCCTCCGGCCAGCTCCCCTCCATGCTGCTTCTCAGTTTGGTCGATTATGAAAGCCAGGATTCTCATCCTCCGCATGGGCTCCGCCAGCCAAACGGCCAGCCTCCTCAAACTCAAATAAGGGGCATTCGAAGAAGATCGATTCTCGGTCGACTCAGTGGTCAACATCTCCCCCCCATCTGTCTGGGAGGATTTCTGTGAAGGAAATGCTGTGGGCAAGGGCTGCACCGATTGAGTTTCCAGCACAGCCATTAATCGGTAATAGTCCCGGAGCTCCTTGTTCACTGCATAGCAAAAGGCTTGCCGAACAGAACCTCCCTCATACACTGATCGACTCTGGACGAAAACCTGAACCCTCTGGAACAACCAGCCCAACTCACAGAGCTGCAGGATCAGCTTCTTGGTCACCGGCCTCACCCCCGCCTCTTTGCTGATGCTGAACTCCTCGCAGCCGCTGACCAAATTTCTTTTGAATTTTATGTAGGTTCCATCGATGCCTTGGCAAATGTACAGTATGTCCCTGACCAGCAACGGCTCCTTCGCCTCCGAAACCCCCGTGCTTCTTTGCACGGCCGGGTCCCTCCCCCTTGGCATCCCCAAGGCTTGATTTGATCTGTTTCTGTTGTCGTCCTTCGCGCGATTCGAGTTCCGCGAATTGCCTCGAGGAGGAGGCACGCCACCATTGGCGTGAATCCCCGCGTTGTTTTCCAGCGCAGAGTGCAGGATTCCTAAATTGCCTTCGTTTCCCGACCATGCGCCTCGAACTCCCGTCCCCGGTCGACTCCTCTGTTTGTCACGCCCAATCATCGTCAGCAGAAGCAAAATTCTCGCGCGCTTGTTGCTGTCCTTGACGGTTTGAACCAGTTTCGTGTGCAACTCGTCGAAACGCGTCGAAGCCCCCGGCCTCGCCGCAGACCGAATCGTCGCCCGCATCGAATCGCACACGGCCGATTCGTCTTCTACCAGCGCCAGCGACACGTTGCAACCCATTATCTGCAGAGCCAAGCTCAGCAGGCGTTGTCGGGCGTCAGGGTCGTCCGGAGCATCCCGACACAGCACGTGAATCAGTTGCCGAACCAGGTCGACCGACGCAGCCCGAGCGTCCATCGAACCACTCCCGGGCGAGCAAACTTGCGAACAAGTATCCTCTCTTCAAGTTCACCCTTCCTGATGTTCAACTCCTGGTACACCACGGTGCCCCTCCACCAACCGTTTTGAAATGCCAAGCGCTGGAGAGTGCTCAAATACAATCCCCCTGCGCTCCCCCGTGCCCAATCCCTCGTGTTGATCGAATCAACAAGCAGAGGAAAATCCTTCCCTTCAAAACCACAATTGGGTCGAACAGAGAAAATGGGTAGACCTGACGCGTCACCGACACCGTCAGTAGTGTTTCTTTTTCTGTTTTACGCTGCGTGGCTTGAGCTCTTTCACGACCAGCGGGTGGTGGCAAGCCCTCGCGCACTCGTCTCCAAACGCCGAGGTGAGTGGATTGCTGGCATCTCGACACGAGAGACAAGAAACCCAAATCGGTTCTTAAAATAGAATTCCGTTACACGCCGTATTCTTTCCCAATATTTTTTTGCAACTTTCAAATCGCCCCTGGCTATTCTACACAAGGAAATCGAAATACAAGCTGTACCTTCTTCCTTCTGTATTGATCTGACAAGAGAGGTTTCTTATGCTGCGGGAAGAACAGCTGAACCTTATCTCTGAAAAAAAGCACTCGCACACTTCTTTCACTACCCACCATGGCGGGCGATTCAGAGGTCAATTTTGTGTGCCCACACACTCCAGCTTGGCAATGCATGTTCACTCCACCAGCCCTTCACTTGATTGAACTTGATTTTTACACACCTAAGATTACAAAACCTGCAACATCCTCTCACCCCCCGACCATGACTGCGATCGGCCAACCCCAGAAAGACATCCCCACTGTCATGATCGACGAAAGATATCCCCACCCCTCCCCTTCTCCCCCGCCCCCACCAAATTCATGGAGGTTCATCGCCCAAGATTCCTTCTCATCCCCAATCGATTTTGGCCAAAGCCAAAATATCATCATGTACGGATGGAACGGCGGTCAATTTCTCATCGACCCAACGAAAACTCAACAGGGCTGCCGGCATGAGGTCGTTTGCTGAAATGGGGCCTTCAGTTCCGAGGGGATGCCTCATGGGGGAGTACAGTTGAAATTCCCTGGACGGATCGCGCAAGCACTCCGACACCCATTCATGGATGCGTAGGATCGGCTCCTTGCCCTGGAAAGAACCTTGGAGCAGCACCCCCTCTGGCAAGCGAACTCGGATGAGCGCGCTGGAGTAGTGCTTCCTTCCTTTTTCAGCCAGGGCTGATCTCCAGGCAGAGGTCATCAGGATTTTGGAATTCTCGAGCTTCTGTTTGGCCGACATGTACTCTGCTTTGATCTCCGTCCCCATTTTGTCAAAGAACCACGATGGGACCTCTGCCTCCGTGGGTTTCATCAACAGAAGCTGCGTGTTTCGCCCACTGTAAAAGAAAGAAGTAAAAAATGCTGATGATGAACAGAATATGACCATACCAGGAGCGCTCGATTTGATTCGATTTGATTTGATTCTGGCCCGCCAGACAAGATTTCGAAGCTGGAACAGCTGCATGTTTTTTTCATGTTGTTTTTTTTTGGGGGGGGGGGGGAGGATTATTTATTCACTATTGTTATACATATATATATATAATTATTATTATTTTATTAACTGATGCAAATCGATTGATTACCCAGCCACCTCTGATGACGTTGCACTGTTATTAGTTCTGGCGGCTTCAGCTGGAGCGGCGGCGCATTCCTTCGGAGTAGGGAACAGCCCTTCGATTCGCTTCAGACCCTCCTTCAGCTCATCCAATTTTGCATCCCCCTCGAACACCAAAAACCTGCCCCCTCCCTCTTCCACCGCTTCGCCGAATCCGCATGCTTTCAGAAACCCCACCGCACCCTCCACCTGGCCGATAGCTTTTGCGATTTTCTGATTGTCGAGTCTGAGTTTATGGTACTTCGTTTCGGAGGGGTGGTTGGCGATGTTCAATAGAATGCGCTTCATGAGGGAAGCGCTGTCTTGACCGGTTTCTTGCGACATCAACAGTCCCAGGTTCAGCTGGATTTCCTCGATGCATGCTTCCGGCACAGAAGCCACAGCCATCGGTCCTACAGAAAATAAAAAAAGGAAAAAAAACACAACCCTAAATATCTCACTCTTTTCTTGTCTCACTTTTTGTTCAGAAAACAAAAAGTGCACCCTTAATCGCATTTAGTGTAGCCTACACTCTTTCCATAAGTGGCAGAAATTTCAGAAAAAACAGAAAATAATGTGGGACTATTTCCGAAATCTACACTTCTTGTATACGTTTTAACATCGTTACCCCAGTAACAGTGCAGGCCACACAAATTCATGGAAAAAATAAATAAAAAATGTATGAAATATACAATCATAATAGAGCCCACATCAGGATTGAGCCTTGAATTAAAAAAAAACCCTCTTCAACCACCATACATAGAACAAGTTTTGCAACTCCCAGCTACAACACAACTTCATTAGTCACCTCCTCCTCGACACTCACCACGTGGTGGTGCGGTCAGATTATTATCATCAAAGTCTCTAATCATGCGTTTCATGGCCGTCGGTTTCTTCTTGGGTTTTTGCCTTTCCAAGGCCGCCTGCAGCACCTTCTCTCTTTCGGCATCTTGATGTGACACCCGCTGCTGCTGCTGCTGCGGGGCTTCCCTTGCAGGATTTGCAGGCTTTGAAGAATTGGCAAAATTTGCAGGGCTCCTTGCAGGATTTACAGGAGGGGCAGGCTCCTTGAAACACACACATAATCATACACAATTTTTTTTTACACAGTTTTAGTTATAAACCCAAACAAAGCTGGTGTCCCCCCTCCCTCTGCAGAGACTTCTCGAAAGGAGTTTTTGCCCCCCCTCCCCACGGATACACATTTTTTTCAACGACCTAATACGAAAAACAATTTCCCCCCAACAGATTCCAGATGCTACTTCCAGTCCCTGGATATAGCTGGTGGAACCTTCGCAAACGTCCGAGACATAGACGTCACCGATACTCGTCGACGGTTTTTCCTCAAGAGAACGCCATCTCCCGACATCTTGCCAATTTTACGCGAAGCAACCCACAAATATCTCGAGTCGGTCGTTGTCCGTGCTCACCACCTCTTGTTCCTCGTCTCTGCCGTCCCCAAGCACATGCCCCTCGCCTTTGAATTTAAACCCCTTCTTCAATTTCGTTTTGAAACTCTTCAAGGACTCCGCAAGCTGTTCTTTCATTCTTTCGTCGAACTCGACGCTCGATACCCAATCACGATAAGTGCAGCTTTTTCTTTTTCCTTCCTTTTTTTTTCTCTTTTCGAAGAACACGACTCAACCTTCCCCGCAGTCGATCTGACTAACAAGCAGTAATTTTTGCGTGAGGTGACGAGCTCTGTATCAAAGTATGGATTTTCTTGGCGAAAGTGAAACGTAAAAATTGTGGCGAACGAACCTATCGGATTCCTGTTGCTGGTGTGACTGGAAAAAGGAAAGAAGCTCGCGATGGGCGTTGTTCCTACGCCGGAGATGCCTTTTGAGCTGGCGTCTGGGGTATGAACAACCACAAAAATGTCATCATAATCATCATTAATCCCCCCCACACACACACACACCCCACTGTCAATTTTTTAGTTATTATCTGTGAAGCTCTCATATCAAAATTCCATATGGCCATGCAAGAATCAGGAAAGCATTTGTGAGCATACAACATCTATTCCTTTTAGAACCTATGTTAGTTTTCTTGTCATTTTTTTTCTTTGTTTGGGAAGAAAAATGGTGTGTCGATGATTTTTTAGCTGGAAAAGAAGACAAAAGATGTACATGCATATTTTTAATTGCTTGGTCGTCATTCCTTTTGATAATTCAGATGTGCGAACGCTTGTCGCATGATGGGGATTTGAGATTGCCTTTCAGTCTGACTGGGGAGAGCGGTTCCAGGAGTGTGACACAGGTTGGGAGCAAAATTCAGAAATGCTGCACATTCTGCACTCGCTGTTCGCACTTCTGGAGGAAAAACAAAAAAAGCAGAAAAAACGGCCATTCTGGATTTTCTTACATTCTGAATTTTTTGCATTTTAATATTTTTTAGTTATCTTGTGGAATTCCACAAGATTCCTAAGATTGGATTAATTTTCACTGTCCGATATTTTGAGAAGGGAAAAAGAAAGGCTGCTTGGAGGAGGGGGGGGAGGGATGCATGGGTCGAGTGTTAAAAAGGTTCTGTGCAGATGCACAGGAGGCGAAGCAATTGCACCTCAGAGAGCTTCTCAGCCGAGATCCTTCCATCTTCTTAGAAAGGTGAAAACCTCGCACTTCCCTACGCTGCCAATAAAAAGACAATTTTACTCTCCCTCTTTTTCTTTTGTGGATTCTCCACCCCCCCCAAAAAAAAATTGAAAATTTAGTCCATCAGCATTTTCGCTGTGTTTCAAGATTACAGTTCCTTCGTTTCTTTTCGCCAAATGGAAGGATTGTCTGTAGGTCCGTACAACTGCGACGGCTTTTTTCGGAGATACGTCTGGACTCTAGTTTTGACGACTTCTTTTTGTGTTGATTCCGATCTGTTTTTTTCCTTTGAAATGAGTGGGCTCATTATTTTTATATTCATTTAATTACAAGTGGTCCAAATCCTTCTCTTCTTCCCTGCTGCGATGATGTTCTCTTTTTTGTATTTCCTACCTGCAGATATGGGTCGCAACTGAGCGATGCAGAGATTAATGGATTCCAGTGCCTTTCTGGTGAGAAATCAATGTACCTTGTGTTCGAGTGTGTTGAATTCACGTTCTTACACTGTAAAAAAAAAAACAAAAAAACCCTGGTCCAGCCAAAGTCCCTTCAAACAACCACAACCCCAAGTCCTAACTGCACAAACTGCCATCAACTATCCAACTGAATTACTCCTTTCCACAAGTGTTACTTTGTAGGAGAATTTTATATTATTTTTTTCGGGCGATTCGATTTATTCGACATGGATTGACATTTTTCTTCTTTTTGAACTTTTTAATTTCTTTGCTTTCCCCCACGATTACCTGGTGACTGGCCTGAATTCTGTTTTATTATTTCTACTTACTTTTTTTTTTCTTTTTTTGGGGGAGCGTTGATTAGGGGATTACGAGGTAAACTTCTATTTGCAGAAATTGCTCCGTGCAAACACGACAGAGGGAAAAGCCAGCGAAGAGATGGAAAAAAAGAATCGTCGACTCGCAATGATGCATCGCATGGTCAGATTTCAACAAAAAAATCACTAACAGTTTTCGAAACACAAAAATGACTTGACCCTTTTTTTGGGCCACATTTGTTTTGATGTATATCTGTAAATATTAATCAATTAATTATTTATTTTTTCCTTTCCATGTTTTCAAAAATTTGCTGTATGTTTCTTTTTGTCAACCTTGGTTTGGAAATTCTGTCAGAGCCAACTGATGGATTGATTAAAAATAAATTAAGAAAAGAAAAACACGATGTGAAGGTGGCAGCTGGAGAATACTTTGAAATGACCTCCATGAAGCGACGAGCACCGCTTTTGTATCATCAATACATGGGCAGCCGCCCAGAAAAAGATTCAGCACCCCCCGGATCGAATGCCACAACCCTCTGGGAGAGCCTGCTCGACAATTTGGACGAAGCCGATCACCAACAAAAGCAAGTATTCCCCTTGAATTTAAAACAAAAAAGAAAGTGTCCAATTTCTTAGAAACTGTAAAAAAAATATTCATGAAGTTGTATTTTTTTGTAAGAACCTGGTTACAAATGGACTATTCGATTTTTTACTTTTTTTTTTTTTTAGCCAAGCTTCTTGGTCCTGAAAAAGTTTCATCAAAGTTGTGGTTGTTCGAGCCTGTATTTTTCCACTCTTTCTGTTGCTTTATTTTTGTTTCCTTTTTTTTTCCGTATGAGTTCTGATCTCACTGCCCGGTCAAATATCCAAAATCAGAGGAAGTATTGGAATATATATGGACGTTCCGGACACCTGTAGTCCTAGATTTTTTTGTGGCGATGTCAGTGTTTGAATTTCTGCCACTGGATGCCATGCATTTTTTTTTCCTTTGTTCAATATGTTTTACGACGGGTTTTCACTTCTGGAGCATATTTCACCACGTTTTGCAGAGTAAAGGAGCAGCTTTCTGCCCAGTCTGTCGCTCGCCAAGCCCAGTCCATGCAATCCATGTCGATCGGGGGGGCGGATTCAGAGGGAGGAGGTGCCAGGTTTGGACAAATGGACGACGATTTACGCAGAGATCAGTCTGACGGAAGCCTGTCTGACAGCAGCATGGAAGAAACAGAAACTGAAGAAAAAGAAAAAGAAGCAGAAAAGTCGAACGATGGAAACGAAGATGGGGAGGGAAGCGATGGTGTGGATCCTGAGGGGGAGCGAGAATCTGCAGTAAGGAAGGAGGAAAAAAATTCTATAAAAAGTTTTAGAAATTCAGAGGAGAAAATCGTCGTTTTTGAAATATCCCCAGATTTTTGCAGAGAAAAAATCTGTTTTCCCGAGATTTTTTCCCGAGGCGAGACACTGGTCCAAGAAGAGATGTTCAGGCCAAATCCCTCTGGCATGATTTTGGGAAATATGCACACCAGTCCATGTTTTTTTCACGTCCTTGTATTTTTTTTTTGGGGGGGGGGCTGATACAAAAATACTGGCTCCATTCCTAGAAAGTTCGATCATGTGTCTGTCAGTTTTGCATGTAGATCCAGAGGAGGGAATGTTTCCTGTTTTCTCAAGAGAAGACAAAAAAAACAAGAAAAAGAAAATGAAAACGAAAGAGAAAACCTATCTTGGTGTTTTTCCTCGAATGTTGTTTTTTTGACAATGAAGGATGCACTTCAAAAACTCTTCATTTTTTATTTTTGTGTGTGTGTGTAACAAAAACAAGAACACCAAAGCGAGAGGGGGAAAAACATTAACAAGAGACATCGTTTGGGTTTTTCACCTCCATTCTGATTCAGCTCCAGAAAAGTCCTTACGCCCCCCCATCTCCTGAACCAAAAAAAAGCATCGTTGTGGTGTTTTGTTACAGATGGAAGAGTTCCTCTGGGTAATGAAGGAGCGGTTTTTGAGAGGGGACGATGCTGAATTTGTGGATTATAGTGCCATCGACAAGTAAGGAAAGAGAAAAGCTCAAATTTCTTGTGGAAATCGGGTGTTTCGTAACAGATCAGTCCTCTGTATCGAAACATTGGCACTTCACTGTAGTATTGAAGCATTTGAGTAGCCCAAGGTTCAAATAATTTCTTTGGTGCGACATGTATATGTTTTCTGTTCTATTTCATTGTTCTTTAGTTTTTGTGTGTTTGCAGCGACGCTTCATTGGACGACGATTGGCAGGAGCAACAAAAAAATGACATGGAAGAAAAATATTTCGATGAGGACTGAAGAAAAATCCCCAGAGAAGTGCTGATCAAGCACACAAGCATACAGTGTGTGGATTCCAAAATGATCATTACATATTTTTGTCAGCAATTTTTTCTTGTGGTGATCTCCAACAGAATATCGCTGTTCTTTTTGGGTTGTAGCAATGATGGGAAAGCAGCACGCCGTTGAATTTCTTTGTAGGTGGGATCGCTTATGAAAAAGGTGGAAAAGACAGTGACCTCTCCATCGGGTGGTTAATCTGGCTCCAATCGAAACCAGCACAATGCTTCCAGAGCACATATCCTTTGTTGCAACAGATGTTTTCGTGTGAGGGGTGTTCTTTTGGGCTGTTCATTCAGACAATTAGAGCATACACTTGCTGCCATCACTTGCGGTGACAAGTCAGCAACCATCAGTATTTCTTTTGCCCCTCAGGGAGTCGATCCTAAAGAATCATGCTGACCAAAAAGGACAGTCATGTCAGGAATAGACTTCATCACTGGGACACTGTCACCCGAAACCCCAGACAGGGGTTCACACACACACACATCCAATCATGCAGCTCTACCATCCCACCCTGTTTCAAAATCCCAGTATAACCCCAGACAGGGAGCATAGCAAAACACACAGAAGAACTCACCACAATTTTCGACCAAAAGCTGGTTTCCTACATGTAAATTTGACGTGCCGATCGATCGGCACTCCAGCCAGCCAACCCACATTAGTTCTCTTCCTACTTTGAGGGGGGGCCGTTGCCAATTTCGACAGTTACACACAAACCGCTGTGTCCGTTCTCCAACACACAATACATTTTCCTTTTTGTCAAAACCCCACCCAACCCCACACCCCAAAAATATCCCCCAGATCCTAAAACTCATCCAAACTCGACCGGAAACACTCTCTCCCCCGAGAAGTCGACTCTCACTCCACCACCATCCCGCTCGAAAACCTCGGCCGACAGCAACCACGCCCCCGCTGTTTTGTTTCAAGTTCTTTTTTTTCTCGAAATTTCTCATTCAGCATGGACGGGGATCTTGCAAATCCTTCCTGCTTGTTCGAAGGCGGGGGTTCTTTCGTTACGTTGGCTCAATGGTCCGTGATTGTTCAACAGCTTGCAGGTGACTCCGTCTGGGATGAGCCTGCCCTCACGCCTCCACTTGATGTAGTCCTCCCTCTTGTGTGGGGTGAATCCCCAGGTGGTTCCGCAAACGATCTTCTGTCTACCTGGGAACTTGAACTTAGCTCTACGGAGGGCCTCTTGAGCCACCACAGAGTGCTGGTCCTTGCACCTGCCAAACAACAGGTGATATATTCATTTCTAGCTCATTTTGGACTCACATCAGTAGTGTGAAAACACTGAAGTTGTCCTTCCAACAACGGCCCACATTTCAATATGAATGAACTAATCATCCTTTGTTGGTTGATAACATCCCAATTGAAAGCATTGGAAGGGGTGCTTTTTCAGATCATATCTATCCCCCCATTCTGTGGGGCTTGATTTTTTTCGAGTAGCTGTGCAGAAAAACAACTTCTCTGAAGAATGCTACAACCATCCAGTTATGGCCCTCTCCCCCCCCCACCGTGGGTAAAACTTTCTGGAAACAATAGTGCATTTCTCCTGACAGAAAGTCCCTCAGCACATGTTGACCAGGTTTGTTTCACGCAGACCCAACCTTTCCCCCTTTCCACCCCCCCAAAAAAAGAAAAGGAATACTGGACAATGCTCCCGAAACACTGCATCAGAAACCCACCTCACGGAGAGCAGAACCTGTCCGATGTTCACGCGGGCCGCCAATCCCAAAGGCTTTCCGAAGGCTCCACGCATTCCGGTCTGGAGCCTATCAGCTCCGGCGCACGAAAGCATCTTATTGATTCGCAGCACGTGGAAGGGGTGCACTCGGATTCGCAAGTGAAACGCGTCCTTCCCGGCGTTGTTGGTCATGTACTTGTTGCACGCCACACGGGCTGCCTCCAAAGCTTCGCTGGACACGTTTTCCTTCTCCCAGGAAATCAGATGCACGACGTGGGGGAACTGGTCCACCGGGGCTCGCTTCATTCCCACATCATAGATTCTGATTTTCGCGTCGGGGACACCACGACAGTAACGCGACTTGGGGTAAGGTTTCCCCTTGATCTGACGATAACACCGCGCCGGCCTGCGTCCCATCCTGAACTCTTCCCTCCTTCAACTCCTCCTTCAATTTAAAAAAAAGAATAGAATCCCTCCGCTCTGTACCAACGAGTTGTTTTTTTTCCCTCAAAAAACTTCCCAACGGCAGGACTACCCAACACAGACTCCGCGCGGGGAAAGACAGAAGTGTGTCCGAATCGCACTGAGGTCGTATTTTTTTCGCCTCCGGCTGATGAAACGTGACGCAAGGCAAAAAAAAAAGATCAAATAATCGAAAAACACTTTGCGAGTTTGTGCCTTTCTCAAACAAACGGCGAACGTTTTGCATTCTGCACCCATCGCCGCCGCATTTTTGTACGTCAACGCGCGCAGCGTAACGTAACGTTTCGAAAGCGTGACGCCATCGCTTGGCACGTTTGGCGGACGTCCCGCAACCGTTGCTGAACATTTCCACCCCTTCTCGCAAGCCTCCCCAGTTACCGCTCCCCTTCCCTCTGGACCACCGCCAGCTTCGAAAGGATGTCGTTGATCGCGCCAAAGAAACTCGACTACGCCAAGAACCCATCGAGATTGCTTCCCTCGGAGTTGATCAGTCGGTGCGTGGGGTCCAGGCTCTTGGTGGTGATGAAAGGTGACAAAGAGTTCGAGGGCACCTTGAGGGGCTTCGACTCGTACGTCAACATGGTTCTGGAGGACGTGCAAGAGTTTGAGGTCACTCGAGAGGGGAAATCGGTCGTGCATCTCGAGAAAATCCTGTTGAACGGAAACAACGTTGCTCTGTTGGTGCCTGGTGGAAGGCCGACTGAAGCCAAGGACGACTCGTAGTGCGTGCGCGTAGCGGCAGGGGGGTTGGATAACGCCAGCGTTTCCGTTACACCAGGGAGAAAAAAAACATCACGACAAGAGTGAAAATCATGATGCTTCCAATCATGATATTTTGGCCCTTGGAAGGATTCGAACCCCCCCACTTTGGCAGTATTCTTAGGTCAGCAGTATGTCTGTCAAGGGAATGCTGAGACAGAGTGGAGTGGATGTATATATATAGAGAGGATGCATCATATTGCAGGGGAAAATAGGGGTTCGCAAGTGTGTAGGAGGATTGCAATAGGACACACGTGCAATCTTGTAAGCAATCAAACACCAAAAGAACGGAAACTTGTGCCATCTCAATCGACTGTTATTCCACTATTATGTTGGGATCCTTGCAGATGGAAAGATAGACTTCCAACAGAACTACCAGAACTTTTTTCTTTGTTCCCTGTCACGATCGACACCAAAATTACTCTGAAGCAATTTTTTTTCCTGGGTGCCTGATTGGTGGTGGAAAGTGTAAAAAGCCTTTGAGATGCTGAGGTTGTAATTCATTGGCTGTGTTGGAATCGTGCTCAGGCTGTCGAGTTTGGAGGCTAGTTTGGGCAAGATATTTTCGACTGGGTGGGAGATTGTCTGTTGGGAATGACGTGCAAAATGATGGCTTTTCTCTTTTTTTTTGAAAACTTCCATCAGCAACAGCAATGTTGGGGATACGAATCGTAACTTACGATATGCTGTTCCAAAAAAAAAGGGGAAAGGTCGGGAGACTTAGATATCCCAATGTATCTATATCTGTATATCTATATCTTTATATTTGTATCTGAACGGTCACTTGGGCAATCCTGAACCAAAACATATGGATCCTTCCAAACCAGAAATTTTGGGCATGACGAATAACATCTCTATTCGATCAATCATCACCTGGAAGTACATGTAGTCTGTGGAGTTATTGTCAGTTGGGTCATGAATTTGGTGATCTTTACCTTTTGTTTTCATATCAATTCTTCTCCCAGCAAGATCGTGCAAGTCGCATAACATATTCATACATATTACATATTCTTTATTTGCTCTATTATTCCAGGCAAGGAATTTTGCCCGTTCTGTGGAGATGCAACATAATTTGATATCTTGTATCTTCTATTGATATCACATCTTTGCCTTTTGAGGAAACACATTTGGGGAAAGACATTTGGAAAACGGCGGAGGAAATACCTTTTTCTGGGATTATTTATGTTGCAGCATGAACAGGTTCCCCCCCCCCCCCAATCAGTCTTTTCGCTTCTGTTGTGAATTGCGTTTGAGTTCACAACACTTCCTTCGAAACTTGTTACAAAAAGAGAAGGCAATCTGTGATGACAGAAAAGGTCCCTCTTTCTTCTCCCCAACATCGTTCTTTCCGTTTTGACACAGACTCACCCATTTTTCTCATGAACGTTTTCCCAAAACTGAACTAAGTCTAGGCTGCCACCTGTTAAAACCCCAGTGGTTCGGCAGAGGTAGCTGGAATATCAAACGAGTGTTAAATGAAAAATGCCCAATTTCCACAACTGCATCCACCAGAGATCCATTCCCCCCCCCCAAAAAAAAAAAAAAAAAATGTGGGTATGAGCGAGTCAAGGTCTCGACGTTAAAACTTAGCTAGAAAAAAAAACACACCAAAAAAAACCCTACTCATTTGTTAAGAATTTAAGAAAAGAAAATTATATCCTCTTTCCACCTTTTTCTCCCCAAAAACATATATATGTGTCGTTTTTCAGAGGGAAAGGGAAGAAAAAACAAACAGCCAAACAAAAAAAACGCATTTCCTGTGCTCCCCCCCAAATCGTGTTCTCCAACTTGACAATTGGTCACTTTTGAAACTGCCTCTTTGTTTCTTTTTTTTTTGAACTATTGTCACCTCACAAAACAAAACACTGTGAAGTATGTGAAGTGAAGTGCACCAGTAACCCTCGAATCTACATTTTTGTTTTTAAACCTACTTTGACGACTTGGAAAACAAAAGGTTCCCCCCCCCCTATTTTTTTTCAAAAAAAGAAAACAACTTTCTCGTTTTTTTCCCCTTCTTCCCCCACGTCTCAGCTTCTCCAAACAAAATCTTTCAAATGCATCTTTCACAGGGGGCCAGGGTCATTTTTTTTCACTTGTTTTCAACCAATCAGCGGAAAACCACGATGAGCACAGTGATGGCAATCAACACGCCGACCCCAGAAATATCGGCTGCAATTTTGTAATATTTGTGGATTTCCCCGCCGTTTTTACTTGGGGCATTTGACAAGATGGGCTGTTTTTCCTGGTCTGACGCAGCGGCCGGGGAATCTTCTTGGGGTGCAACCAGGGCGGTGTATTCGTTGCCCTCCTTGGAGTTTTGGCCGCCCAAGCAGCTGCATATCTTTTTCCAGAAGCCCCAATCTTCAAACATCCTCCCTGAAAAAAGCAGAAAAAAAACAGAATGGCAAAATCATTCCAAAAAATAATTGAAAAAATCGATGCTAGGAAAATGAGGGATGAAAAAAACAGAGTCTAAAAATAGGATTTACAACTACAAAACTCGAAACCATGAGCTGAGAAAGAAAACAGCTGGAGGGCTTTCGAAGATCACTGCTGCTTAAAAAGAAATAAAAAAAATATAGATATATATATGTAGATATATTTATTTAATTTTTATATGGTGAAAAAAAACACTGCCCCTGTTCCTTCAGTTTGCATACTGAAATTAAGCGAACTCACCTTTCAGTTGTTCTGGTCTTGGTGGGGGCGTCAGCAAACTGACGATCGCAGTAATGACTGCCGTGAATACAAACAAGAAAATCGATATGTACAAGAAGCCGATGCACTGGATGAAATTACTGGCTGTAAATACCTGGACCAAGAACACGACCCCAGGACACAAAAAAAAAGTTAATCCAAAAATTGAAACCAAAAACAAAAGGCAAAATGACCCAATAAAACATACCTCCTTTTCGAAAAAGCGAGGGGGGGGTGAGGTGGTGTTGTGGTGTTCTTATTTAGGAATAAATAAAAACACGAAAAACTCTAAATATGTTTGCATTCCCTGCTGTTTTTTTCCTTTTTGATCAAAATTTGTCCTCGTAGGACGATGCCAGTGGAAAGGACATAAATCCAGTTGCTTTTGTTAACATAAAAAACAAAAGGTAATTTAAAAGAGAAGCTGCATATGCAGCTTTTTTGCAAAAGACCTTTTTGTATTTTATTTCATTTCATTACACATTTTTCTAATTTGTTTTTTTATTTTTTGGGGGTAATGGTCATCAACACCTGCTTGATCCCCTCGCTGGTCTCCTTGATATATTTGCTTTGGTTACACATATCTTCTGAAAGCACACTTATCACCAATCGAATGAGCCCAACCACAGCACCTGCAAAAACAAAAACACGCAAAGAAAACAGTTCAGCATCTTTCCGACAGCCACTTCCCCCCCCTCTCTTTACCCCAAAATCACAGCAGCAATAACTACATCTTTTCAAAACATCCTTGGAACATCTTTTTCCTTTTGATTTTATTTTTATGTTTTTGTTTGGTTTTTTTTTTGGGGGGGGGGGAGTGGACCTGAAACGAAGCCTGCCAGTGCCCCGGGCCCATTAGCTCTCTTCCAAAAAATGGCCATCAAGAAAATGGCCACGATCGGTCCTGCCATGTGCATGCTGGCATTTTGCAAGAACAAAAACAGCCCCATCTGACTTCCAGCGATCATGGGCAGCCACAAAAAGGTCAACACCGTCAAAACACCAACAGTGATTCTGCCCACATTGATGAGACGCTGTTGCGGAGCATTTCCTGGGGAAAAAACAAAACAAAACACACGAAAAAAAAATCAAAACGTAGGAAACCTGTGCTGACTGACTTTATTTTCCTTCACCTATCATCCATATCCATCACCCAAGAAAGAAAGTTGCACACTTGTCGATACGGTGTATCAAAATGAAAACTGGCACCGCAAAAACCTTAGCCAATGTTTCTTCCACCCCCCCTACCTTCTGGATACCAGAATCGCTGGTAAATGTCATAGGTGAAAACGGTGGATGCCGAATTGTACACCGATGACAAAGATGACATCATCGCCGCCAAAAAGGACGCCATCATCAGGCCCCTCAACCCGGAAGGGAAATGGCGGAGCACCAGCCAGGGGTAAGCCTTGTCGCCACTGTTCCCAGTGTCCAAATCGGAATCGCACCATTCCGGAAAAGCCCTCTCCTCTTTTCCAGCCAACTCGTCCGTCTTGCATAACTCGAAAAGAGCTCTGGCCACCATGCCAGGAAAAACTGGAACCAGACATAAAAAAGTTAACAAAAAAACACAAAGTTGGCAATCGATTTTGGGATTTTTTGGGATTTTTGGGGTTTTTTCTGACGATTTTCGACATCACAGCGAAACGATGCAGATACAGCGGTGGGTTGATGTCGATTTTTTCCTTTTTTTTTGGTGCAATAGACGGATAAAAAAATATAATTTCATAGCCGATTGAAAGGAAGGGGGGGGGAACAACCCAGCAGAGTACCTGTGATAAAGACTGGGATGATTTTGAGGAAACCGGCCGTGGTGGTGCAAATTTTGGCATGGTCCAGATTTCTTGCACTGAGGACTCGTTGCGCCATTTCTTGGTCGATGCACCAATACCAAACGCTGGCAATGGACAAGCCGAAAAACATTCCAGGCCTGCAGAAAAAACAAAACAAAACACGGAAACGGATGAGTTTTCGAAAGCCTGGTTACTGGGAAAACAAAAAACTTTCAGGAAACCTGACACTGGACCAGTAGTGGATAGCTCATTTTGCATCCGTAGAAAACAGCAATTGATTTCGCGAATCAGGGCGACTTTTTATAAAATTCCATTAAATTTAAAAATATACATATATGTATAAATAAATAAATAAACTTTATAAAATAGGTTTTGATTGTCTGAGTTGGGTTGCGCAACGATGCCCAATGCTGTAACTAGACAGATTTTTTTGGAGGGGTTTCCTGGACAACTTGCCAGGGGTAGTCCCTATCATCAGGAGCATGGATCATGTGCGTCATGTAGTCCAGATCTCTTTCCCTGAAAATATCGAACAGCCCGCCGATGCCTCCTACGAGTTGCAACGATTTGATGGAACCGAAAATCCCACCAACCAAAAAGATGACCATCTGAATGCTATCTGTCAGCATCACCGCCTGTCGATCAAAAACAACAGAGAACACCCCTCAATTTAACGCACGAAACACTCTCTCCCCCCCAAAAAATAATAAAATAAAAAAGTGAGAAAAGTAAGACACATCGCTCCAAATTAGGTGTGACCACCCATCAAAAAATAATAATCCTGAAATGAAAACAAGAATGGAGCCAGGGGTTTTTCATGAGAAGAACGACTGGAGCGTGTTATGATAAGGATTTTTTGTTACCGTCAAGCCACCGGCCATCGTGTATACAGCAGTAGCGAGCACCACCACAGGGACCGCCGTCCAAATTTTGATTCCAGCCACCACTTCCAAAACTAACGCCCCCGCGTACAGACTGGCGCTGATCTTGGTGGTGACATAAGCCATCATCGTGATCAGGACAAACACAAACCTGCGCCCATTCAAAATCCATACAATGTCGGAACTACACACCGAAACAGTGGAATGCTCCGAAAAACTCCAGCAAGGTTTTTTTCAAGGGCTGGAACTGTGTTAAGATCCTGTCAGGGGTCGAATCCAACATTTCGTTGCTTTATGGTGGTCGCGTTCCTCTTTCCAGCTTTGTTTGTGGATGTGTCTGACATAGTCTGAGTTTTCCGGTCGGGGTTTTGCTACATTCCCAGGGACATACATCCATGACCTAATCTGGCAATGCTAACTGCACATCACGTCTGACCTGCAGTATTTGTTGTAACGGCCCTCAAGAAACTCTGGGACGGTCGTCAGTTGGCATCGCAAGTACACTGGGGCAAAGATCCATCCCATCATGAGAAGCTGGTAGGCAGCCGTCCATTCTGTAACGAACGAGAATCAATGTGACAAAAATATATGGTCTTTTGGTGGAGCGTACATCCAGATCGAAGAAAGTCAGCAGCAGGTGTCTGGATTGTCCGGGTAATGTTGGACATTGGGGAAAAATCATGCATTTTGTTTTTTCTGTTTTTTTTCTGCTTTTCAAAGTTTTCTACTGCAAAAACCAAGGGTCACTAATATTAGTAACATTCTCCACTCAAGGGATATTTTTGCTTGGAGCCAAACTGCAGATCCTCGACAACTCATGAAACGCATGATCACAGCGTTCGATTTCCCCACACACCCCATGGGCGTTACGCAACGCGATCCTGCTTCTTTCAAAGAAAACGCATTTTTCCCCATCTGCATGAGAAAAGTCAATACGCACGTTCAATAGAAAAACTTGGAAACACTTGGATGGTGTCCTAACCTCACCGTACAACCCTATGGCGATCCCTCCCGACGCGGCACCCCCAGCTTGCCCCACGAAGTGCTCGGTCCCTGTCAAAGCGAAACAAAACAAAAGCGTCACTAAGCAACACCCATCCTGGTTAAGCGACGTCCACAACGGCAGTTCGCCGATCAACACCAAATAAAGCAAAAAAACGACGATCGCAGGAGAAGAAGGAAACGTCCCTGGACTCTGACGACTTTACAATGTTCGATACAGCTGCGCGAAGAAGGGGAAAAACTGACCGACGTTCGAAGCGAACAACGATGCAGCGCAGATGAACCAGGGCATGTTGCGTCCCGCAAGGAAAAAGCCATATGCGCCGGTCGCCTTGTTCTTGTACAAGGTGCTGACGATCGCCACAGCAAACACCACGAGCAGGGACCCCGCTGTGACTGTATAGTCGAGGGCGGAGAGTCCCATTGTCCGGAACTATTCACAGAAAACAGCGACGAGTAACGATCCCCCCAGCCGCCAGATTCGCTCAGTTGGAGTGCCTTAAACTGAATTCTTTTGTGAAACGCAGGAATTTTAATCGAGGTTTGCCAGTGATGCGCGCGTCACATCATGGGGTTGGTTTCGGGGAATCCTCCCAGGTTTATCACCAGCGCATTCATTTTTCGATTTTTTTTCGCCGCCCTGAATTTTGTTGTTTGTCTTCCTCTGGACCTTTTCTGGCCCCAATTTGTTTGGAATAAAAGAACGAGGGCCAAACTATTTTCAAGGTTGAGAAGAAGATTGATTTGTCTCTGTGAGCTCTGTAACAGCCAGTCGTTTTCTCGGATGTGGCCCGCGCTCTCACGTTTTGGGCCTTTCGTGGCAAGGGCCAAACAATACACACTATATATTATCAATCATATAAGAGAAGAAACTGTTGTGCTTGCTCATCTTTCAGCCTCAGTCTGTACGGAAACTGTCACAGTTGGAGGGGTCCTGATCATGTAATTTTGGGGGGATATGCTATCAACCTGCACTTTTTCTCTGGTGAATTCCTGTTTGGCGAACAGGGATCGATCCGCATATCAGACCTCCTCCCCTACATATTTTGGTTTCCATGCAATTCAGAGAGATCTCATCGTCAGTAACAGCACAAAGTGTCTATCCGAGCTGGGGAGAGTAGGGCTGCAGTTTTCGAAAGACAAAAAAAACTATTGTCATATAGGACATCTACCGACTGTATTCATAACTACTACCCTCCCCACTTAAGATGCGATTTTCTTCTTTTTTCAATTTTTTTTTTTTTTTTTTGCCGGCGTCTTCTAATACGTTGTTCCAGGTCAGCGTATCAACTTTGGGGACGAACACAAGAAACCACCTTCCGAGCTTTTTTACTCCCTTCCGTCCAAATCCATACATGCAGCGTGAATTATATCGTTGTAGAAACACCAAAAAAAAGGACCCCATCCATCCACCTACCCACCATCGCACTATGCATTTTTTTTCCCTTTTTTTTTTCCAAAACTTTTCAAGAAAATAAAAAAAATAAAAAAATGAGCTGTTTCTCTTCTGAATTTGTTTGTTATGATTCTTTTTCCTTTCTTTTTTCGTCTTTTATTTTTTCCCCCTGTCTCTCTGTTCCTTCCTACAAAGGTTGATTGCAGGTGCGTTTTGAATCCACCCAGAAATTGTGAAGTTTTTTACCAACTCCCGAGGTTTTTTTGGTCTGGTAGGAAAAAAAAAAGATGATAAAAAGTTCACATTCAGGTCCAATCTCTCACAGAAATCCACCAAGGTCTTCCGACCCCAAACCCCCCAAAAGCAGCATCCCCCTCCCCAACCGGCCAAAAAGAATCCGCCATTTCTTTTAGGGGAAAAAAAGAAAGACAAGGAAAAACAACACACAGAAAAGAGAGAGAGAAGCTTGCAACAGAAAAAACCTATGCAGTGCATGAGGCCACAAAGGTTTGTTTTTTTTACTTTCCCCCATCCAAACTCTTTTTTTTTTTCACTCTAACAACAGACACAAACCACGCTCATGTGCATCCACCAACCACCGAATCCTCCCAACCAAAACGAAAGTAACCGCAAACTCGAAACTCTCCAAATCCTCCCCCAACGCTTTCTTTTTTTTTTTTTTTCTTTTTCTTTCGACACTCACTCTCGCACAGAAGACACTCGCTCTTGAATTTTTTTTTTGGTTTATATCTCTTTTTCCATTGCACCACGGTGAAGGTTTTTGTTCTTTTTTTCAAGTTTTTTTCGTCGTTTCATCGATCCCCCTCTGGTGTGTGTGTGTTTTTTGTTCAATTTACTCTAAAACCAGTTCCACTTCCAACAATGACCGAAGATCAGCCATATTTCAAATCACCGAAAAACACGAAAGAAAAAAAAGAACACTCCCCTTCCGTAAATGAAATTTAAATTGAGAACGAACATCCATGTAACCTGCCCGCAACCAATCTTTGTTTTTGTTTTTTTTCCCCTTCTCTCCTTGACCTTTTTTTTTCTCCTTTAAAATCGCTTTTTATCTTCCCCACTCACTCCCTCCCCCCCCCCCCCACACCCCCAGTTTGCTCACAATACCTCTCTTTCTCTATATGAAATACCAAATGCGCTCAGGGTTGCTTAATCTCCCTTTTTTCGGAAGGCACAACCTACAACAGTTCAAAAACAAACAAATATTGCAATTGGAAAAAATAGAAAAACTCCAGGAAAATCCAACAAGCAGCCCCCCAAAAAAAAATAAAAATAAATAAAAACCTTTAAAAAAAAAGAGAAAAGACAAAAGAGGAGAAAAGAAAAAAAAGGAGATAGATTTACACCATCACCACATCTGGGACCCTCTTTCGGATTTGAATAAACCTCAGCCAGTATAGATTCTTATCATAAGAAACTCTTCAAAAACTGCGAATTTCTGTCATCATCGGTTTTTTCAAACTGTTGCCACGTGTGGCGAGGGATAACCACATGCTGGCAATGCCATACATCTCTCTATCTTAGGGAGTTTTGGTGAGGGGTCCTCTTTCAATCAATCAAGGCGTGTCCTATATATTGTTGCGATGTTTGTGGTGTGCTCAATCAGAAAACCCCTTGTCGAGGGCAAAAAATACTCAATTCTAGTTATCGTTTGGTTTTGTTGCAGAACTTCTATGTACTCTGAAATTGTTTTTCTTTTGGGAACCAACTGGTGGGGACTTTCCTTCTGGAAAAGAAGACTGAGGGAAATGAAATGCCTATCTCACTCTTAAGTATACATATCCATTAAGCTATTAAGGTTGAGAACTCCTTTTGAATCTCCCATTACCTTCGGTCAACTTGGCTTTTCCACCGCTGGGGGTGCAGAGGACGACAGAGCAACTTGGGCAAACCACTACGGTCTGGGAGTGGGAAAACACGGTCGTACTGAAGAGACACACAGGGCCGTCATGATTGCCGTATTTTCAAAAAAAGGAAAAAAAAGGAACAAACGTCATCGGTGATAAGGTGGAAGGCTTTCCAGGGGTGGAGGAAAATGCGCTTCTCGACACCTTCCTCTCTTCGACACAGGAGAAGGAAACGATACGGCAAAAACGAGACGATATCATCGGCTCGGGGGGATCGCAAGAGACAATCCCTAGGGACCTTATTCTTGGCCGTTTCCCCAGAGCTTCCGATAGAGAAAGAAAAGGTTTTTTCCACTCACATGTTAAAGCATCCCTGGCACTTCACATCCATGAAGAAGGAATTAGGCGAAGGCACCAATCGCTTCAACTTGTGCTTCCTCTTCTCGAACTCGGGAGGAGGGTTCAGTAGATCGATATCGCTTTGCAGAGGCTGCACACCACAACAGGGCAGGGCCCCGATCAGCCAGGGGAAAAAAATAAAATCAAAAACCCAAGCAAATATCGCTGGCAGCTTCCCTTCCCTCGCCAACACGGTGGGGATTTTCCTCCCAACCGCGCAAAACATCGCGTCAGGATGGAAATATGATTTCAGCGACGTTTTGCCGAGGGGGCGCACCATTTTCTCAAGTCTCCTTCAAACGCCGAGCGCTCCGCCAATGAAAGTAACCCTCTTTTTTCTCGCTCCAAAATCCACTCCGACTCCTAACCTGGCGGCGCAACGCTGTGCTGGTGAGAGGAACATTTGGTGGTGGGAAGAGGTTTTATTGGCGCCCTGCCAATTTCCTCATTCCTTCCCCTCATCAGACCTCATTTTCGATCCAGGCAGCGACAGAATTTTCAAATTTTCAAATTTCGCCCCCCAGTTCTTTTTACGCCTCCCACAAAAATCGCCCTGGCTCGCCCCAGCATCCAATCGACACTCCGACACCACATTCAAGGCTTCCACTCCTCTTTGCACCGATCTTTTTCTCTTTTCTCATTGCAGCTGGTGCAACAGCCAACGGAGCCGACCGACAACCACCACCCCAGCCATGGCGGACTTCGACGAGTAGGTTCATATGCGAAAACAAACGCTCGCGTTTTCTTTTTTCCCAATTTGTGTCCCGATCCCCGTTCGATTTCTTGTTCTCAACCTTGCGTTGTTGTCTCTTGTTTTTGCCACTTGAAACGCGCAGGTACGATTACCTCGAGAAACAACTGGAACAGAAAGAAAACGGAGCTGCAGCGAACGGGGATGTGGAGCGCGGTCGAGAGGGAGGTCGCGAATCCGGTCGAACACGTGACAGGGACCGCGCTCGCAGAAGTACGAGAGACAGGGAGCGAGACCACAACAACCGAGACAGGGAGAGGGACAGAGGTGGTAGCGATCGCGCGAGGGGCGACCGAGATAGGAAACGCGACAGGGAATCCGATAGGGACAGGGAGAGGCGCAACAGGCGCAGGTCGAGGTCCGCATCACCGTCGCGTCGGCATCGCAGGAGGAGGTCCAAATCTCGTTCCCGGTCGAAGGGCCGAGACAGAAAGAGGGCTTCGCGCTCTCCAAGGAGGTGTGTACTGAGAAGGTCCCAGACAATTGCCTCAAACTGTCTTTTTTGAAGTTCCATCCATCCCCACAAAAATGGGAAAATAAAAGCAGTGATGGGTCGTCTTTCAGCTGTTAATATTTCTTGATGGCAACTCTCAACCCCCCCCTCCTTTTCTCAACTTCAGGGTTTTTTTCCTCCTTGAGAAAATGGCCCCAGCAAAAATGTGTATGAGAACGTTTCTATTGGAAGGACTCTCAACAGGGACCTGCCCGGCAAAAAACTTTATCTTTCTTTTGCCAAATATATATTGTGGTGACAAAAGTGATGCATTACATCGTTTTTTTTCTATGGTTTTTTCTTCACATTATATTACCATTTTTTATAATATTTCTTAATCTTGTTATCACATTGTGTAAGTTTTTTGTTATCTTCATTCTTAACCATAGTTTTCACATCGGATTTTTTTTTTCGTTATTTTTTCAAAAACATATTTTTGTTTTATCAATGGCAGTTTCCGCCTCATCCAAAAAAAAAGAAAAACTGTTAGAAAAGTGCTCAATACCAAAGTGCTCTTGCAGCTCTGTTGAAATTCGACAGAAACAGAGAGAGAGGTTTCTGGTTACGTTTCAAAAAGTTTTTTGAGTTTGTTTTTTACATCAACCTGCCCAGAGAGAGGACGCCTGCCGAAGTCAGAGCAGCCAGGGAACGCGAAAGAGAAATGAGGGAGCTGGAGAGGGACACCAGAACCATTTTCGCTTACAATCTAAACCTCAAAGCGGAGGACCGGGACATCTACGAATTCTTTTCCAAAGCGGGAAAAGTCATCGATGTGAAAATCATCATGGACAGGAACACCAGAAAATCGAAAGGGTTTGCATATGTGGAGTTTGAGAATCAGGTGAGTTGAGAGGATGGCCCAAAGTGCCAAAAAAAAAGAGAGGGGGTAAGGAGGGGGTGTCCTGAGGATTTGTTCATTCTGTGTTGCATTTTTTTTTGTAGGAGGATGTGTTGAATGCTCTGGCTTTGACTGGGCAAGTGCTGATGGGTCAAGCGGTCATGGTGAAAGCTTCAGAGGTGAGATGCCAACGGGATTATATACAAATTTCCCCCTAAATAAAAAATTAAGTAAATGGTCATGAGTAATTTTATAATTGAATGATCATGAATAATTTTATAATTCAACAAATGATTTTGCTCGAGTACAGTGACAGGTCATTCATCGCGATGTGCTTTCTGCAAATTTTCCTCGATCGAAATAAGGGGTGATTGTAGATAGAGAATGGGAAAAGGGGGGTGAGGGGGCCTTAGTGTCAATTGAAACTAATATCAAAACGTTTTCGCCCGTAAAAGACTTGCACGTTATTAATATAAGGTTCCAGTGTTTGAATCAACATGGTAGCTCTCCAGGTTGTGTGGGGGGAATTTCCCATTATACAATGCTGCAATATTATTCATGGAATTCCTTGTTCTTCTTCTCGTAATTTTAACAAGGAGGGAAAGAAAAACATTAACGCACGAAATGAAAATGGACCCAACAATTTGCGTTTGTTTGCTGCTGAAAGGCTGAGAAGAACCTGGCATGGGAGGCGCAGCAGCAGCAGCAACAAAACCAAGCAGCCGCCGCAGCGCTGTTGGGGACCGGACTGGGAACCAGCACGGGTCCTTGCAAATTGTGCATAAGCAGCCTCCACGTTGGGATCCAGGTACTGTTAACATTTTGATTTCTCATCAATGTTAAAAGGAAGGAAGGTAGATTTGTATGTCTGTCTGGGAATTCACAAAGACGGTGGTGGTGTTATTTTTTTGGTTGGGACGAAAGAATGAGTGTGAATAAGAATGAGGAAGGAATTGAGCTGGTTCGAAGCTTATCAAATTGCACCAGGAATCCGGCCACATCAAGGCTTTGGTCTGGTGGCTTGTGTTTGCAAAAAATAAATATATATATATATATATATATATTTTTTTTAATTATTATGCATGTTGCCACCCTCCAGTTCACAATCGGTGGTTCGCGTTTTCTCAGGAAAATGACTTACGGAAGATTTTTGAGCCGTTCGGAGAGCTGGATTTCATTCAAGTGGTGAAAGATTCCTCTGGAGCTTCGCAAGGATATGGATATGTGCAGTAAGTTGAAACAAAATAGAAGAAATAAATCCATCACTTGCTGCCACTACCCAGGGAAAGAATGAGAAACACGATGGACAGGCCAGCAGTTCTTGCAATACGTTTGGAAGGGAAAAGTATTCGCATTCTTTACGAAAGACAAGGAAGCTGCTTATCGTGGATGGTTGGTACTGCACGTTCGATGCATCCCTATCGATGTCCAAAAATAGGAACAGCATTCTCATGGCTTCTGTTGCGTGTCTTCCCAGGTTCAAGCTCATGTCTGACGCCACCAAAGCCATGCAGCAATTGAACGGACTGGAAATCGTCGGCACACCCCTCAGAGTTCAGATCGCGTCCGTGTCGAGCGCTGATGTCGGGATGGCCGGCCTTGGGGAGCTGGACGAAGAGGATGGTGAGCGATACGTCGTGAAATAAAGCTATATTAAAATATGTCCATGTTGATATGCCTGGCAGGGATGCACACCTGTATTCAAGCATCTTTGGATTTTCGGGGCGGGGCTCAGCTAAAAATAGAGCTGGGTGATCCTTCACCTTGGATGGATGCATGTCTGTCTGGATGGATGGACATGTCGGGAGGCATGGTTAGATAGATGTATTAGATTCGTGTTCATTTGAGATGCCCTCTTCATCAGGGTTCTTGGAAGGGTAATGCTGATCACAATCACCTGTTTTCAGGACTTCACCCTGCCTTTTGTTCCAGCTGTGATCTTGACCTGGTCCTGGAGGTATGTAGGAACTGGGAAAAAAAAAGAAACAGACTGGATGATGAAACGGAATGAATGATACCTAAGATTGCGCACACACATGCAACTGATCGACTGATATGCTGAGTGGCAATGTCCTCACATCGATACGTTGGTCAAGAATGCCCGACACTGGGGGGAGAGGGCAGGCAGTGCCTGTCTGACGCACTGACTCTGTTGGTATCTGGTCCTGTGTGCTGCAGAAATGGGAGGTGGAATGCGGTTATCGTCCCATGCCCGGGCTGCTTTGATGAATCGCCTGGCCAACTCTGCAGGACTTCAACCGACGTCTGCGTTCGGCGTCCCGAACGTTACCTCTGGGGTTGCAGGGATGAGCATGATGCCTGCTCAAGTGCAGCATCCGTCCGTTCCGAATCCCATGGCTTTGGATCAGGGGCTGCTCGGCCCGGCATCACCCATCCCAACACAGTGTCTGTTGATCAAGAACATGTTCAATCCTGAAACGTAAGTGCTGCGTGGTGTCGAAACTGGGCTTGTTAGATAAAAACGAGCACACATGCCGGTGTGGGTGATATATATATATATGTATGGATGTCTTGTGATTGGAAAGAACGGGACGGGAGTGTGTGTGTTCGACACGTCCATAATGAAGCCCATAAAGTTTCCATTTTTTTGAAGTTTTTGCCATTCCGTTTTTTCAGTTTTTGCCGTTTTGTTTTTCCACTTTTTGAAAAACATTTCAAAACATTTCATTGTCTCATTTTTTGCCATTTCATCCTCTTTGTTTTTTACGCTGATGGAGGTTGTGTTTCTGCAGGGAGACAGAGCCCAGTTGGGAGTCAGACATTGAGGATGAGGTAAAGGAGGAGTGCAGTAAGTATGGCGAGGTGCTTCACATTCACGTGGACAAAGGAAGCAAGGTATGGCATGATATCCTTACAGGATACTTATGTTAAATTAACACATACGATAGTAAATACAGCCACCACACACACGGTGGTACAAACCCTGTATTGGGTTTTTGGTGTAGAGCCCAAGGATGTGGATGATTCTTTTGGGTGGGGGAAGGAAGCTGAACTGTGGCTGATACCCCGGTTAGGGAAAGTGTTGGGGGTTTCCTCCAGTGGAGGTTGTGTTTTTGAGAGGATGTGCAGTGATGAGAGAGTCACCGTCCCCGCTCCTAAAGCAGTGGTTGAGGAATCCAATGCTCTAAGCAAGCGTTTTCTATGTGTTTCTCCACAGGCAACAGGGTGGTGAAATAGTGTGGTGCATCGATATTGCAGAAACGGTTTGCCAGGGTTGACAGGGTTTTTTTTTATGTTTCGGTGTGGTTTATTTTTTTTCTTTCTTTTTCCCCCTTCTAAAAGTACACAACTACTAAAGTATTACTAAGTATATCTAACAGGAGCGGAGGGAGAGAGAGGGAGAGGGGGAAGCAGGGACCAAAAAAAAAAAGTCGAAAAACACGGAAGTGTTTTCGATGCCAACGTGGGGAGCGACGTTTGCTCGCTTTGCTGACGTTTTGTTGTTTTTTTCCATCGTGTGGTGCAGGGCTTCGTATACGTGAAGTTTGCAAAGACGGAGGGGTCCGTCGCCTCGCAGCGGGCGTTACATGGGCGTTGGTTCGCAGGGCGTCAGATCGTAGCAGAGTACCAGTTCGCGCAAGTCTACAATTCTCACTTCGATGTGTGAGGGAGTTTTGCAGGGCGACCGAGGAGGGCAACGATGCCGCCGCCGCCTCCACGCTCGTGTTGTTTTGGCGGGTCGATCTGACCCCCTCCCCTCCGTAAAAAAGAAAAAACTTAGCCAGCAGAGCACAAACATAGAGTGATTTCATATTTGGAGGGGGTGGGGATATGGGGTATTACAAGATTGGGGAAAAAAAGAGTGAGAGAGAGATAATAGTGTGCTTATCATGGCCAAATGGGGTGAAAAAGAGTGAGAGAGAGAAAGAGATGGGGGAAGGAAAAATGAAAACCTGTTTTTGATTCGCTCAAGTCTCTTTTTCTTTTTAATTTGGTGATAAACTGAAATGGGAGTGTGTGTAGGGGATGGAGAGCAGAAAGGAGGATTCTGATATATTGAAGTGGGGGGTTTGGGGGGGGAAGGGGGGAACCTGAGGCGAACTTTTTACTTTTTTCGGTGGGGTGAAAAAAAATTGTGAGAGGAAATTGGAGGGGATTGACTGGGACATCATCACCATCCAAGGGAGAAGAAAAAAAAACGAAAAAGAGTTGGGGTGTCATTCCTTTATATTTTGTAATCTGGAAAACAGAAGAAAAAAAAACCCAGAAAAAACATGACGGCCAACGTCTTGCTTTTTGTTCAGGTTTCCCCATGGCAATGGCCCCCGTCGGCCCCACCCAGCGATTCAAAATTTGCAGATTTTGGTGGGGGTTTTGACAAGGGTCTCCCTCTTTTGTTCGTTGGTTTTTCTGTTTTTTCCTTTTTTTTGTCCCTTTGCACCTTCTTTTGCTGGGGGTTCCAGCTAACTGGCAATCAGCAAAATCATATGATAAAAAAGAAGACACTCTTCTTTCAGAGATGCACGTTGAGAGCCTTCAGTGTATTCTGTTCCAGGATCGGTGATGGTTGTGGTGGGTTTCTCTCGCACGTTGGGGATAATCGGGTATGTGGATGTGTTACGAGAAGTGTATAGAGGCAGAAAATTTTTACCACTTTCTTTTCTCGACTGTGATCTCCATATCCGTGATTGCCTATGGAGCACCACCATGGTGCATATAGGAGCCATGTGTTATATATATAAAGATATATAGAACAGCAGGCAACAGTGTAATCATTAATCATTGTCCATATTAATATACATAGAAGATGTCGTGCAAGAAACAGATAGACAGACAGACAGATAGATAGAGAAAGAGAGAGCCTTGTTAATATGATGTCTCTGATAGTAGAGTATGCTGCTGGCTGTTTGCTGTGTCGGTCGTTGGTTGCAATTTGTGTTTTGAAATCATTGCCCTGGCAGGTGAGTTTGGGGTTCACAAAGAAATGTATACTTGGGGGAAGAAAGAAATATGTGAAGATATATCTATACTTTGGGCTGGATGGATGTATGAAGTTTTTTAAATACGGCGATTCTGTTGAGCTTATCCCCCAAGGTGTCTCAAGGGACTGTGCTTCATTGGATACGTAAAAAGTACAACCCCTATTCCAACCAAAGTCCCTTCAGTTTGTACAGCCAGCAACTACCCAACGGAATGACTCCTTTCCGCCATAGTTTTTTTATGGATCAAAATCAGTTTTGACCCATGGCTAAATTCCAAGAAAGAACTCGAGCCTCTCCCATGCAAGCATCAAGTTGCAGACCCGCAGCTATGTTCTGGATACTCCACAATTCTGCATTTGCCTCTCTTCACAAAACTTTTTGACCTGAGGATGGCCCAGATCCAGTCCAGTTGTTTTCGTGCGTGTGTGTTTTTGTGCATAGTGTTTAGGGAAGGCCGAATGGAAATGTTGCTAACATATACATACATTTTATCATCATTTTTAATATTTGTGTGTGTTATGTAGCGCCAGCTTTTATCTGTAATTTCCTTTCAGTTGCCCTTCTTCAATATTCCCCCCCCCCCCTTTTTTTCCCTGTGTACCCTTCATTGCTGATGAAGAAGCCACAGAACATCATCTTGGGTTTCATTCAGCTGTCACTTGGTCAATTTTATCTCAAAAAACCATGATTGCAGCTCGAAAATGTCCGAATTAAAAAACATATTAAAATCCATGAGTGACGATGTTGTAACTTTGGGTTTGAGTGAAGGGGTGGTTCATCCCTGAACTCTGGACAGGATCGAAAGCCAAAGAATGCCACCGCTATGTCTGCTCATGTCGTCGCTGGCCACGGCACCGTTGCAAGGTCTATTCGAAATCCACACAATGGACAGATATTTATATTATATTATAGTATATTATATTATATTATATGTGAGGTGTTTGATTACTCATGCAGTCACGAGGACCGATCGAGCCTCCAAGGCAGGTGCTGTTTTCTGATGGAAGAATATCATCATGGGCAAATATTTAGCGAAGTTGAGGATGCCTTTTTTTTTCGTAGGAGCTTCGTTTTTGAATGGATGATGGTGAAAAAAGAAAGAAAAGCTTTCTTGGAAAGCTGAAGAAGTGGGTTGGTGGAAATTGAATAAACATCGTCAAGGCTTTTATCGATTTTCTTTAATATCCATTCCAGAAACTTTTCACAGAGAAAAAAAAATGAATAAATGGTGACATAAACAGTATAAAAAATAATGGGAACATAAACAGTATCGAAGTAGCTATTCCAGGCATGAAAATTAAACTATGATTTTCTAGTATTCACTTCCAACACAAAAAAAACTAGTCTTCATGGGCTCGACATGATCCTCTTTTTTTTTTTTGAACAAAAACTCATATTTTGGGTGCTTGAAATGAACAGTGATTTTAACCAGTAAAAACAAAGCATATTTTTTTGTTTGTTTACACAGTTATTTCGTCCAAACTCATTCACCTGCTTTTTGTACTGGACTGTTTTTCATTGTTTCTGTTTTTTTGAGAACCAAACATGTTTTTCCATCCCTTGCAGATGATGATGTGCTTTCGTCCGTTGCGAATGCGGCCATCAACACCCCCGGCAGTTTCAACATTATGAAATTCTTCGCAAAACGAGAAAAGCACTGCCGGTGAGTGGCCTTGGAGCTCCCAGAATATCCAAGAAAGCGTCGACGTACGATTCATTTTGGCTGAGGGGGGGGTGCAAGCCTCCCGCAAAGAACGTCATACACCTTGCCCTTGTGAACTCCATCTTGTGGGTTTACCAGGTTTCCAATTTCGTGTTTATTCTGAGGGCATATCGGAAGCTCCAGAAACGGCCGTACGTCCTCTTCAGAAACCCCAACATAATGCTGAGATATCATTTCATGGCGGCCCTGTACATGATGCACTTGATCCAAGAGGGGGGTGGCTTCCCCCCTCTTATCCCTTCTTTTTCCTGAAAACTTTTCTAGAAGAATCGACCAAAAAATCATTCTTTTCTGGGATGCTCGAACAACAACTCTTTTCAGCAAAAATGAATCCAAAGACGAGCTCCAAAGGATACTACTGTTGCGAATGTTTTTGTATGGATTTTGATTTATGAGTAAAACTGTGATTTATTACATCGATTGAAAAAAACAAACCACCAGGTGTGCAGCCCTAGCAAGATTCCTGCCTGTGCTGCTCACTCTGATGAAGGTCAAGGAGCCATGGACGGATGAATACCGTGCTTTCGATATCGAAGCAACCATGACAGACATAGGCTACGAGGATGTGAAAACAGTTTGTACAGATGCCAGCCATAGGGTGGTGCTCGGAAGAAAACCAGTGTAAGAGATAGTGAGCTAGCTGGCTCATTTGCTGGGAGCATTTTTACAATGATAAAACAGGACAAATCAAACACACTATGGTGACACAACTCACCAGACACATCATGCATGACGTCCGAAGATCTCCATGAATGTTAGAATGACCACACCAAAACAATCGAAGCGATTAGGACGAATTCGATGGCGGCGCGACCTGAGGGAGAAAAAACACACCTGGTCAAGACCGTCTCGACGCGACATACTGAAATTCCCTGCCCAAACTCAGCCGAGCTGAGACTGCAGCCCTGAACTCCACTTCATCGAGACGTCTGCAGTGCCGGAACACCATCGGCCTCGAATCCGTGCGAGCCAGGGCGAGTGCGACTTCATAAGGACTTGGTTAAAAACACACACACGCAGCGAGACAAGTCTTGGTGGGGTGCCCCACCTGGTAAGGTTTTTTTATTGGATGGTGTCTCGCATCGCATCACCATCGACGAAAACATGTTCAATCCAGGGGGCCTCCGGAGCAAGGACACACTCTGCAGAAAAAGAACGTCGGGTAGAACATATGAAAAAAATGCCAAGTCGCGGCGCAAGACTCTCAGAAAGGCTCGATACCTGAAACAAGGAATTCAATGAATGCAGCTGGAAGCCGGTCTACCACCACCCGCTTCTGCACTCTTCGCAACACGGTGAAAAAAAAGAGCGTCAAACGAGCAACCGTACCATGCATCTCGCCGGTACACCTTGATAAGAAAACGCGCGCGTTCAGACGCGACGAAGATTGGAGAGCAGTCGAATTGATTCGCTCCACTCAGTTGGTCGAATTTATTGTCTGTGGGTGCTGCAACAGACTATGAAATTCCTCGTGCAGTTACGAGTTCTGGCTCAAACATCCATTCACTGAAGTCAGTCCCTGATTGACTAACAAGTGCTGGTGGAGGAACGGCCTCTGGTGTCGCATCTTTGCTGGTCCCTATGGCTGACAACACCAGCCTGGCGGTGGTTAGGAGTTTGGAGTTTTTTGGCCGGGAGTTTTTTGGTCATCGATGCCAAGATAAAGCTAACCGTCGAATGTTCTTGCTTAGGAGCAGTTTAAAAGAATTATCTTAAGGGGGAGTAGAGAAGGGGTGTGTTCGGCCTGTTTGACTGTATGTGCCCTTGAAGTTGGGGCGCTCGTTCCCATGTTGCGATCCTGACTGATCAGAAAAAAATAGCAAGAACGATTTAGTCCAAGGTGTTCGAATGCTGCCATGTGGTGAACCCTCCAAAAAAAACAAGCATCTGTTCTTTTCCCCTTTTTGAACCTCCTGCACCCCCTTCGAGCATGGGACGATGCCCGATTCAGGCGCTCTCAATTTTCATTCCCTTGATCGTCGCCATGCTCGATATATATTTATATTTTGCTCCGAAAATCACCTTCTACAAGTAACAATGCAACTTCATTTAAAGGAAATCTACAGTATTCGGTCGAAAAGTAACAATGCAACAGACTTCATTTAAAGGAAATCCACAGTATTCGGTCGATTTCCCCACTTTCCTTATGAAAATGTACCCAGTTCAGCTGAAAATGTACTACATTTTCAGCTGGGTAGTACCCAGTTCAGAAAACCCAGTTTAACAGGCACTGTGGTTAACAACAGGGTTAAGAAAAGAACGATTACAAAAGCAAATTTGAACAGAGCCTGTAAAATATTCCTCGAGTTCACCAGTTTTGCCACTCGTTTCCTACAAAGAATTTGAACCTTAGGAAAACTGCCCTCCTTCCGCTTGATGCGATCTCTTTCCAAAAAAAACCTCCATGAAAAACACGTATCAAGACATTCAATGCCCCTTCCCCAAATACCTCCCCAATACAAAAATAAGACTCCTATTGATTGTGAAGTGCCGTGAACACGTACTATCCGTGCTCTTTTTCCCCCTCTTCTCTCCCCCCTACCATCAAAATGCCGAACAAGACAAGCAGTTAAAGTTGCAAGGCAGTTTTGAGGGGGGAATTCCACCACTAAACCTAAAGCCTGGCTGGACAAAAAAAACAGGGCGATGCAAACACGTGAATGCATCCACCAGCCATCTGCTACTGGTGCCAAATCTTTCCCAAATCAGGGTCACTAGCCCAAATATCCCACCAAGAAGCAAAAAGATACCTCTCTGCAAAAGCTTTTTGCTCCTACCCGAAAATGCAACTTGTACTTGTTTCTGCTTATGACAATATAAAAAGCAAACCACATGTGTGCATGTTGTGGAACTCTTTTATTTCTTTTTCGGGGTCGATGAGCTCCCCCCCTATATTTCAAGGGGGACAGTTCAAAGCATTCCAAAACACACATCAAGACCAACTCTTCCTCCTTTTGTTTTTTTTTTGGTCTGTCCGAATCGTATTTTTTTGTTTGTTTTTTTTGCCATTTTTTTTAGTTTCTCTTTTCCCTTTTCTGCATTCTGTTGACCCTCCTCTTTTTGCTTCTTTTATGCTCTAAATAAAACTCCAAGAAAAAAAAACCCAGCACACCAGATTCTCGAAACACATAAACCCCCTCGACCCAGAAACCCAAAATATGGCAATGATATATCTGTAGTGCTTTTTTTCTCCCAACATTCCCGGCAAAACTGTACTCATGAGAATCCATCTTTTCCCTTTCTTTTTTTTCGAGAGGGGGAGATTTTAAGGGGGTAGCCGGGCACAATGTTTTAAAAAACCACGTCCCTTGGATTTTACTAAAATCCATCTCCTCTCGATATAAGTAAAACCTCTTCTTGCTATTGAAACTTGACTGTTTTCAAAATCAGCCAGTCATAAAATCGTCTGACAGAATCTGTCAAAATAGTGGATCACAATCGAGGAACGATATCTCTAGTCAAACTCTTAACCTTCTTCCCCCTTAGAGATTCAACTGTAACTACAAATTTTTCTCCCAACCACCCACCTCGATATTGAATTTGTTTGAGTTCACATTGCAAGTTCTGATATTTTTTCCCCTCTCTTTTTTTAATATGCAATCCACTCCAATATTTTATTGCTAGGCCCCAGGGGCCAAAAAAAAACAACCAAAAAAGACACCTGTTTAAGATCAAACTTCTTATGGCATAAAAACCACCTCTTCGACAAACAAGAGATGGAATTTTTCTGCCTGGAAAAACCCTTTCCTCTGCAAACTGAAATTGTGATTGGTAGGAGACCATACCATCTACCAAATTCTTTAACGAACTAAAACTCCCCCCCCCCCCAACAAAAAAAAGTCCTCCTTCGCAATATTCACAAAATCAAATCCACCCAATCTGTATTCAAAAGCCCTCTCTTTTTGGTCCCCCTTAAAAACACACGAGAAAAAAAATAGGGAGCAGACGTTACTCAGTTCAGACTTTCAACTTTTTGTTTTCTTTTATGTTTTGTCTTTTGTATTTCTTTTCTTTTCCAACTTATATATGAGTATTTTTTTTGTGCTATTGCAGATTTGATCCAGTTTTCCTGAAGAGACTGACAAAAACCACCATTCCCCCACGCAAACATCTCCTTTTTTTCCTCTCTTTTTTTTCCCCCTCGAAACAGAAAAGAAAATTTCTACACAATCGAAAAAGACCACCACGAAAAGGGACTTGAAAAATGGAAAAGAAAACTTGGAACAGAAAGATACCCAACAAAACGTATACATCAAAAAAAAAATCGTTTTCCGTTTTCCTGCGACCACTGCAGAACTACCGACTCGGTAGGCGAAAAACATGGTTTTCCCAAACAAAAAGCCAGAAAAAAAAAACCTGTTCCATCGACTTCTCTGTTTTCTTTTCCTTTTCCAAAATTATTCCCTTCCCTGCTTTCTTCGATCGTGCCCGGGCCCAGGATAAAGAGGGAGAAAAAAAATAATAAAAAAAAAGAAAGCATGCATGCATGCATATCAACTCTCTTCCACTCAAACTAGAAACATATGCGTTTTGCGTTCCGTGCGGTCAAATCGAACATCACGAAACACGCCCATTGCAATCTATTACTTGTAGTAATCACCCCAAAAGTATTATATAGGCCAGACCGTATAAAAAGTTCAATTTTTTTTTTCCTCCAGATTCTATTCCATATACTTTCTGTACACATATAAGAAAACAAGTCAAGCGCTTGTAGCGCTCGAGATTTTGATCACAGATTATACGTACGAACTATATTTAGATATATATATAGATATATCAATTCCCCTCAAATCTCTACCTGCCATCTGACACACCCCAATTCCAATCGAATCTACCCGCCATCTTGCATGCACATACACACATATATACATATTTCCTCCCAAATTTCCATGCATCGACTCCTAGTTCCTTCGATTGATCACGTATGAATTCACTGGAGGGTAATAACACGAGTACGTGTTAGGATACGACATCCCTTCGCTGCGGCCGCCACCCGCACCCCATTCGTAAGAATGCACGCGGGCGGTCCTGCCAAGAGGGGAATTGCCCCTCGAGAAGGGGGACCCGCTCGAACAGCTCCCCCGACTGATGGAAGAGAGGCACGAGTCGTCGCTCCCCAACTCGTTCGGGATCTGGCACGATGATGCCCAGCCGTCGCTGGGCCCTACTCGAGCACCCATGCTTCGGAGTTTGGCACGCAGTCTGAGACAGAGGTTGCCGTCGCTATTGTGATGGCACCCGTCGACAATAGACTTTGCCGTTTTCTCGAAGACGCGGATGTTCTCGGTTTGCATTGTGTCGAGCGTGCAAAAAATGTTGTGGTATTCTCCACCAGCTGTACGCACAAAAGCAGAAACAAGAAAAAGAAGTTCCGTTAAATAATCTTAACCCACCATATTGAAACATCCAAAAAATATAATTCCGTGTGGAAAGATAAACTGTTTGCTGCAAACCAACGCAGTAGCTCAAAAACACACACAAAATAACCTTCTCGGTCCAATACCTGCGAGGGCAATCAGCAGATTGTTGTAGGTCTCCCTGTCACCAGCGAAGCCACAGTCCTCCATTTCTTCTATCAAGTCCATTGCCATTTCGCCGTTTCCGCACTGTGCGAAAACGCGCATGAGCGCCCGGCATGTGGCGAGATTCGGATCAATCTCGACCATCTGCATCGTCAGAAACAACTCGAGCGCTCGGTGCTGGTCTGCCTGCGTGGCGTACCCGCCGATCATGTCGGCGTAGCACTTGGGATTCGCCGCCACCCCCTTGTCGTGCATGCTGTCCAGCACATCTTGGGCGGCACGCCAGTTTTTGCCCCGGATCTGCGCTTCGAGGAGGCAGACCTGCGCAGCGCGATCGGGCTCCAGCTCATGGCGAGCCATTTCCGCATGCAGGTGGATCACGTCCTGGTAGCGACCCGCTTGCTCGCAAGCGCCGATTACGGTGTTGTACGTGACGGCGTCGGGCCGGCACTCAGGGTCCTCCCTGCTTTCGATCTTCATCAAGTGAAAGACCCTGTACACCTCGTCCACTTTGCGCGCCGCAGCGCATACGGAAATGACGGCGGAGTAGGTGTAAGCGTTAGGCTGAACACCCCAGGACGCCACGATCTGCCCTTTCATCACATCGAAAATCTCGAGGGCTTTTCTCCAGCACCCTTTCCCGCAAGCGACGATCATCTTGGTGAAACCCCGGGCTCCGGGTTTCGGATCGAACTGGCAGCTCTCGATCTCGTGGCGGATGGCGCCGGTGCCGACTGGGCTCAGGCGCACCCTTTGCATGAGATCGTACATATCTCCGGCGGGTCCCTCGGCAATGCATTTCGACCTCGTTCTAGCCATCTTCTTCTTCTTTCTTTCGGCGTGGCTTTCAATCTCTCTAGCCTTTCGGTAGCAGTTAATTAGCCCTTGTTTCTCAGCGGTTGGAGAATTTCTTGATCAAACCTCCTGCGGGGCGGGGTTTTGTTCGATTGGGGTTTGTCCTGGACGCGACGCTGAACGAGGAGGGTCGCATCAGATTATTCGTGTGTGAGACTGGCGAAAACACGTGTGAGTTCGTGGAAGAGGATGGTCCCCTCCCCCACACTACGAACGCAAAGCGATCCAGCCAAGGTCACGCACCATTCTCCGTGTGACGCAAGCTGGCGTTTTGAACCACCCAGAGCCGACACACAGCAACTGTGTTTGAAGACACCCAAACTGAGGCAAACGAACAAACGAACATGAGGCAAAAAAATTTGGTGGACGAGCACACCAATGACCTGTTCATGATCACGTGTTACGTGTTTCACTGATTTCGCTGCGTGTCTGTCTCTCTGTGCCGTTGTGGTGAAGCAATATGAATGTTAGCACTATATGTATGTTGGCCTTGCACCAAATCGAGATGCCCCCCTGGGGGACCCCTTTTGTTGAAATCTTCTCATAAACCGATCGTTTGAAGGGGCTTCCCAGCTCCACACCACTTTGGCCCTGCTTGCTGTCATCACCCAGTTAAGACTACCTGACTGGCATGGATTCGCAGCTGTGCCCCACTGGGTGTTGCACACTTTGCCACCATTGGTTGAAGGAGTACGACTTGTTGGAATTTTCGGAATTTTTTTTCTCTCTTTGTGGAGTGCATTGTCAGGTGTTTCAACCCTTGAGAAAAATTCTGGGACACTGGGGAGCATCTTGTGCCCAATCGCCAATGTGCAGAAACTTGCTGGTGTCCTGGCAGAGCCTCTCACTGAGCTTGACTATCCCAGGAAACGTTTACTTTTAAAACAAATGGAGAAAAACACATTCGCATTGCCGGAGTTTGGGAATGCTCCTATGGTGGGGTATTGTTCAACAAGTAGGGCAGATAGGCTGTTCATTGCTGCAGAGATCGAAAGTGAGCATCCTCACAGAAGGGTGCACAGAAATAGTAGCCCCATGAATTCCCCGTTCAATTTGAAAGAAATCTTGTGAGTCACCATAAACATCTTCCAATCTTTGCCCCAGTTTGTTGCAGTTTTATTGGCTCATGGAAAAAACACGATGCACAATTCCAACATAAGACATACTGCATGCTTCACAACAATTCACAGCATTGGCTTTTCCCTGTACATCACAGATTCGACCCCTCCCCGTCCCCGTCCCCCCCTCTTCCTTAATTTTCAATAACTACCCGTTTATTGATAAGAGAAACCGCTCTCCTCTGAAAACTCCGTTTGAACCCAAAACGAGAAAGCATGACCCCTCAAGCAAATGCAGCGGCTGCCCGTTGGAAAGCCTCTTCAGCAGAAGTTGTCAACTTCACGAGAGCGTGCTCCGGATCGATCATTTTCAATTGACTGCAAAGCAAGGAAAACACAATCTCAAAGGGGAGAGAAAAATAACCAGCGAAACGAGCCTTGTTTCTGTCCTACATCAGCAACAGTGTTCGGACAAAGAGGAGCAAAAAGCCAATCACCGTGGCTTGGCTCGGCTGTCAGCAGGTTCACACACACAGCAGGTAATGAAAGGTGAAACCTTTTATTGGGTAATCAATAATACATGATTTCCCACCTTGCATATCGGGAGACCGCTTTTCCAAGGTGAAACTGACAAGTGATGATGTTTGCCAACGCATTTGCATCTTGAGCGTCTTTGTTCAGTGCATCTAATAGATCCCGCTCCGCTTCCTCATACCTAGCATCGAAACACGAAGTTGTGTGCATTTAGAATTGGAATGGAAGAAGATGCTGGAAACAGAAAAATATGAATGCCTCTTTTTCTCAAAAGTAGACTGATATGAATGCACAGGCTGAAATTCCCCTAATCCCTGTCGACAATGTAGATGAGTAACATGGTCTCTAGATATTTTAACCCCCAATATTATTTTTTTTCCCAACACCACAGTCTCTGAGAAATGCACTAATGTGACTGCTAATGTCGAAATTATTATTTATAAAGCAGAAAAAATATATATATTATTTTTTGGGGGGGAGGGGGAGAGGGAAAAACTGCCATATCGTACAGTACCTTCCCATTTTGAGATTGCAAATTCCACTGCCGTTGTGAAGCATGCTCTGCAAAAAAAAAGTGAGTCATACCCTAAGAAACAATTGAGAAACATCCCCTTGAAAACGCTAAACAAAAAAACGCAAAGCCTATTATTGGAGTCCTGCACAAAGCGCATATAATCAGAAGAGGGAAATATGGCGGGTAGAGTCAACCATGCTTGAGCAACAATTACCGTCCAATTGAACTTGTCGCCCAGCTCCTGGAAAATGTAGAAGGCTTCTTGGACTTTTTCGCCCCCCTGTCCAAACATGCATGCAAAATAAATAAAACATCAATGGGACAAAAAAAAAAAGCCAAAATAATGAGTGCATGTGGATCGAAACAAACAAAACGAAGAAGCAAAAACCCCAGTGTCATTATCCGACATCAGCACCATAAGAATAAGAACACATATTTTTCAAATAAGCGAAAATGAACTATGGAGCATACGCAAATGGAAGTAATTCTGTCGATGATGACTGTTTTCCCAATCTTCTCCCATGATCGCATGTGGTTTTTGCATATTTTTATATTTAGCATTATATATTACTTTTGCCCCACACATCGCAGATTTGCTGGCGGACTTGTGCTGCATGGGGTTTTCAACCTCAAAGCAAAAATATGTTGGAAATTTGCCAACATCAGCTGAATTCCAACTTTAATTTTTTCATGATCCTTACCAGTGATATATTCACCCAAGCCATCGCCAGTTGTGTCATTGTTGAGTCATCATCGATCTTGGACATGGCCTTGTGGAAGAAAACACAACAAGGTGCAAATCGACATTTGATCAACCCACCCCAAGGTCAAATAAAAGTTTTTTCTTTTTAGCTGAAAAAAAAATGCAAAAAAAAAAAATTGAAAAAAAACAACCCCCAAAAAACCCAATGTTCAGCCTTTACCTTCACTTGAGCTTCTGCCTTGTCGCCCCTGTTCATATGCAAATAGACTTGCACACACAATGCCATCCTGAACATTCAAAAAAGAAAAGAAAAACACACAGGGTCAATATCCCCTCACGCATTGTCTGTCAAAACTTTCGAAAGCTGGGAGGCATTTCAAAAAGGAATTATTGGGCAAACAAAAGAGAGAAAAAATTATCAAAAAAAAACCTGATAGCCTGTGCCGTCCAACACGCTAATTTCATATTTTGTTTTGAAAGATATTTCAAGAAAAAAGACTTTCTTGCAGGAGAAAAAAACTTATCACCCACATTTCCAGATTGGTCCCTGCATGGCATGCTTTCAGGGCTTCGACAAAATTCTCCTCTTTCGAAAAAATCGTCCCGGCAATGATGCAAACGTAAGGGTTTGCACTAGCAACGGGGTCCCCCATCCATTCTGTCAAAGTTGCTAATATCGAATCCTGGGAAAAGAAAAAAAAAGCACACACACACAGATCATTTTCCCACTTTCACAGTGCTTGCCATTGAGATTCATTGCACAGGGTCAAAACATTCCAGCCCTTCTCATGGAAACGTGCCGCAGGAGCTCCCTGTTTTCTCATTGTCAAAATATAGTTCCATTTTAATGATGCTACAAAAAAAATACGTTAGTATGTCTTACAAAAAGATGCGTCTAGGTTTGTCTTTCCAGCTGATTTGTCCAAAAGATTTTCTTTCTCAAAAAAAAAAGTGCTGCACTGGGGGTAAACCACTTTAGGAATTTCTCCTCGAAGCCATTTATTCTTCTTGGGAGAAATTGTAAATGATTGCAAAGTCCAAACTCAAAAAAAAAAAAAAAGAGAAGAAAAAAAAGTGACAGGACTTAGCGAAGGGGGTACATTTCTCCGATGAAACAATTTCAAAACACTGCATGATTCAACACAACACAAACATGGTGCAAATGTTTTTCGTTTCGACGCAGCTTTTCGATTCGATTCTGTCACCTTTTGGGATCTGTCGGTTAGATATTTGGCAAAAGTTTTCACTGCAATGAGGCCCAAAGGGGAAGCATCACCAATTTCACTCATCACCAGCTGAACACAAGGAGAAAAAAAAACTTTCTTCAGACATCGTTTATCCTGCCATTTCACTTTTTTTCATTTTTTTCCATTTTTTTTGGAACAAAATGTTTATTTTTTTTTATTTCTTTTCACAAATAATAAATATTATTTTTTTGTAAATAAATTGGCCATTGCTGCCAGACCTTACTTTAATTAATGCCAATCATACTTTCCCACCAGATAAAAAAGGCAGTTTTTTTTGCATTACTCAGTGTTCACTCATAAAGATTGATATTCTTGTCAAATACATACAAACTGGACCCCCAAATGGGCTTCACGCATTTTTTTTCTTCCCAACCAATTATTCTCTACTCAACGCACCTCAGACTGACCCAGAGCGACATAAGAACGATACACGAAAAAATCCCTTTCCAGAGACTCGCCATCCGACAAATCCGCGAGATCTTGACCTTCGTTGATCGCACTTTGATACGCTCCCAAATAGAAAAAGTTCCGCAGATTCCACAACGAGTCGGGCTCTCCCATTCTTCCTTATCTAAAAAGGCAATGAGCGTGCACGTGTCTTCTCTGAAAAGCTTCCAAGCAGAACTCGCTCCAGACAGCAATATAGAACAGCACCAAACGAAGTGCAGAAGAAAGCCTCGATTTTATTGAACACCCCCATGTCAGACATGGAGCAGAACACACCCCTTCTTGAAGCCACACTTTGCTCACTCTCTTGCATTCCATTTTTATTTTATTTTTTGTTCTTTCCCTCGGCGGACTGATGTTTCGTCGAGCAAGCCAAAGAAGTGCAGCGATCGCGTGGCGCAACTTTCACGCAAAATCTTTTCAGACAAAGGATCCCGAGTCTGCTGGTGCGGCATGGAGCTTACCAGGGAAACTGGCATTGCTGGGCTCAGCAGGCTGGCTGGGATGGTGTTTTTCAGCTGGCGACCCTGCAGAGAGAATGGGGCTATCCGTGAACTTGCCTCTGCGCTTGGGTAGAGACTGCTATACTGCAGGGGCCATCGTTTCAGGTAAGAAAACACTCATGGATCCCTGCTACTGCAATGCCACACAGGATATTGTGGGAAGACATGGCTGTGGTTCTCCGCAAAACAGGATATGAAAAGCTGCTGCCTGTGGGAAAGCCAAGCAGCAGATTTTGATTTGTTTATTTTTTTCTGCAGATTATTATTTTTCACTAAGAGGGATAGAAGAGGTCGAACGGAGAAAAGAAGTAATGCAGGAGTGCCACATAAGGGGGGCAAACCGGCTGGTGGACCTCTGTTTTGCCAATGGAGGGATATATATCAAGCTTGGACAGCATGTGGGGCAATTGGTGAGAATTTTCAAGGTCTTCTTACGATTTAATTTGACATATCCATCGCTGATGGAGTGCATGGCAGTCCGAAGTTCAGTCTTTTGTGTTTTGGAGAAATAATGAGGTTCAATAATTCTTTCACAACCGCAAAACAAGGTCACAGAGAGAAAAAAAAAAAAAAAAAAAATTCCAAAAGCATATTTTTTTCCTTGAAAAATGAATGGCAGGAATTGAATACTCTGTATTGTTGCTGTTGACTATTTTTTCGAGGTTAAAAAAAAAACAATCAAATTTTCCAGTCTTGATGTACTACATTTTATGAAACTAAAGTACATAGAAAAAACTTGGAAAAATCGCTTTAGAACGTATTTTTTTTAATTTATATATACATTTTTTTTTTCCGATGATACCTGAAGGTATTTTTATCCTAATAGTGTTTTTTTGTTTTGTTTTTTTTTTCGTTCAGGACCATCTGTTGCCACAAGCTTACGTCTTGACGATGAGGGAAAACCTGCTGGACAAATGTCCGCTGACATCTTTCCAAGACATTTGCAAAACTTTCAAAGACGATTTGGGGCAGCATCCAAACGAAGCGTTTGCTACATTCGATCCATCCCCTGTGGCCAGCGCATCCCTCGCTCAGGTCAGCAGATTCTTGTTAAATTTGATTATTTTTTTTTTATTTTTTTTTGCTGTTCTTGACGTGTGTCTCAGCGGATTTTCTATTTTTTTGTCCAAGAATACAGGTGCATGTTGCGTGGGGGCATGATGGGAAAAAGTATGCGGTCAAAGTCCAACACCCTGGACTGCAGGATACGTCCGCAGCAGATATCCTGACGATTGAAGGCCTGGTTAGAGGCGTGAAGCTTCTGTTTCCGGTGTGGAAAAACCCGAAAAAAAACGGAAAAAAAAAAACGAAGCCCCTTTTTTCTTTGATGAGCCATATCAACTCTCTTGTCCCTTGGAAGGATTTTGTCATAATGGTCATCCAAAACTAATCATTAAAATTAAAATAAAAGTAAGGGAGGGAGGGGGGGCATATGCACCTCACTGTGTTGATATCCCAGTGTAGAATTTTCTGAAAGGAATACATATGCATCAAGCAATATTTTTTCCCGTACATATAGATTTTTGGCAGTCTCCTTTCTCTTCAAATGGAACCATCATATCATGAACCACACCATTCGAGGTTTACTAAGCCTGCAGGCATTTTTTGCCTTGTGGACGAAAAAATTTCTTTCTTCATATGAAAAGACATGTATGGCCAAATGTGTGTTTGCGTTTTATTGTGTGATCAGAGTTTCGACTACACTTGGCTTGTGGAGGAGGTGAAAGAGAATCTGCCCAAGGAACTGGACTTCGTGAACGAAGCTCGGAATGCGGAGCGGACCATGAGAAATCTAGCATCTTCCAAGTCACGTGTAAGGGGCAGGTGATCTTCTTGTACGTACGCATAGGCACCCAATTCACACCACAGTTGTGGCTGACATATATAATCAACAGAAACTGAAGTTTCCCAAGTGATCAGGCCTTGTTTGCGTGTAAAACCACGCTTTAAAAAAAAAAAAAGTATATTGTGGGAAAAAAGAAGGAAAAGGTGAAGTCAATTGCTGTGGAATTTCAGAGTGAAGGTTCCTGCAATTGACGGCAGTCTCTCTTCCAGTCGGATATTGACCATGGAATTTATCGATGGAGTCCGAGTCACGGATAGAGAAGGTAGGGTTGACACAAGCCAAACATGCGGGTGTACATATCTGCTCTATTGTCAGAAAGAGTTTTCCTCAGTTCACTTGAAAGAACTGAGTGGAAATGTGTTTGAAAGGAGCTGACGACCGATCCGTGGCTTCCTAAGGTTTTCAGCAATATAGTATGCATATTTTGATTGGGAATTCCATTGGGGGGCCGAAAACCCTCTTATGATGTTCCATCATAGAAATATCACAGCCAGAATTTAAGCTGGATTCGGGGGGGGAGGAGGGGTGTTCGCAGAGATAAAATGCTGGGATAGTGTTTTAATGGAGGATATGATGCGTTGATTGCAACAGGGCTCCAGGAAATCGGCGTGGATCCAAAGGAGGTGGCAGACCTGCTGTCTACCACATTCAGCGAAATGGTTTTCGTTTTTGGGGAGGTGCATTGCGACCCCCATGAAGCCAATTTGCTTGTCCGGAATGAGGTGAGAGGGAAAAAAATCGCGTGAAATCATCAGTGAGGTTTGTCACTGGACTGAGGCATAAGATGAAAACATCAAATGAACAGAACCACCTGCTCTGTGGATCTACAGAAAACACGGCGCCACTGAAAAATCCACCTGATCATATTTTAATTCCTTCCCCGTTCCGTCGTTTAATTTCAAAATTAACCTCGATTAGATTTTTTGCGTTGAGGTGAAGCCCTCGGTTGACTGAGTTCAAATTTTGGCAGCTGCTCCTTTTGTGTGGCAACTGTCCCCCAACTGTTGGTGTAATATAATATAATACATATATTATATAATACAGAATATAATAATATAATATATAATATAATAATATAATACTTAAGTATAAATATAAAGTATAATATAGCAGCACTAACCAACAGCATCCGGTGGTGGGCGAATTTGAAAGTGGACACATTAAGGATATTCACCAGACTTCCCCCAGATTCTCTTTAGAGAAAAATGTCTTTTTTATTTTCTTTGGCAATGCCCCCTATTGTTTCGCCCAACCACAGCACCCAGAAGAAGAGCCTGTGCCTGTGTGTTTTCCAGAATGGGCGAGCGGAGCTGGTTCTGCTGGACCATGGCCTCTACCAAATGATCGACAACGACTTCAGACATGATTATGCTGCCCTTTGGCATGCACTCATATTCGCAGACGAGGAATCCATAAAAACATACAGCCATCGAATGAACGCTGGGGACATGTATCCGTTCTTTGCTGCAATGCTCACCACGAAACCTTGGGATGAAATAACCCAGCAGACCACGGACCACCTGAAGGTGATGCTCGGAACTCTACTTCTTTTTTGCCGTCAGCAAGGGGATTTTCTGTTTTGTTTTGATGGAACGACGTAATGGTGGAAAAAACATGAAGGTTCAGTTGTCCTCCTTTGCATTTTTGATTTTTTCTTTTCTGGGGTTCTGGCCCGTTTCTGGTGCGCTGGTGTGAAATGCCCTGCAACTTGGTTGGAATTATAGATATTACCCTATTATTTTTATTTTATTATATTATGTTATATTGTATTATAAATCCACCCTTGATCGAGGTTGGGCAAGTTGGGTTTCACGTCGTTTCACCAACATGATGATTTCTGGGAGGAGGAAAAAAAAACCATCATTTAATGATAGTTGGTCTAGTGGATTTTTCAAGTTACGTTTAAAACTCGGACCTTGGATTAAAAAATTTCCTGCATAGCGAAATTTGCTAAAAAAAATTCTATTCTTAGTTTATCGTATGAATATTAAGACGCGATTCCACCAGGGATCAAAGTTGCTGAGGTGTTGGTTGTTCGATTTCAAACGTAGCTGAGTGGGTCGATGGAGGAAAGGGACAGGATCCAAGCTTATGCCAAAGAGTATGCAGGGGAAATTTCCGAGCTGCTGTTGAGAATTCCACGGGCGCTGCTTTTGCTGCTGAAAACGAACGACTGCCTCCGGGCCATTGATCGGAGTCTAGGCCAGGTGGGATGCGTCTGAAAGAACAGGCTCCGAAAAGAAGACGGGCTCCAGAAATGTTTCACTATTTTTGCTTCCATCACTGTTCGAGTTTGTAGTTTTTTTTGAAGAAAAACTGTTATCCTCTTGTGAAAAAAAAATAAAAAGAGAAATTGAAAGTGGATGCATTCCCACAGAGAGAGAGAAAAAACGAAAGGGCCATATTTTTTTTTGCTTTTTTCGTGAAAGCCCCATGTATCCGGCCAACCGCTCCAAAAACTATAAACCAGATTCTGTGTGTGACCACTTCCTGCCTTTGTTGAATTATTATTTTTTTTTGTATAAGCGAACACAAATTCAACACATATCCATAATAAAACACTGCTTTTTATTCATAAAAGACTTTTTTTTTCCCTTCCTCGAAACTACTGTAGAGCTCTTCCACGGTATTCATTTTTATTTTTGTTTTGTATTTTTTGCTCTTTCCTCTGCACAGCCCATCAACACATTCAAGGTCACTGCAAGGGAATGCACCCGAGCTTTGGCTGAGAAGAGATCAAATCGACTTCCTCCGCTGGTGTCCCATGCAGTCTATTACTACGATGTCATAAACGTCGAATTTCGCTTAGTCATGCTACGTCTCTTCACAACTTGGGCATCAGTGAGAGGCTGGCTGGCACAGGGAATGCTTTGAGCGCATTTATGAGGATTGCCAAGCAAATTGAAAAGATTAAGAGTCTGATTAAGATTCGATGTATGGAATGAACGGGAACTATTTTTAGAGACGGAAAAAAAAAAAAAAATGGTGATTGGCTTAGTGATTGGTCGCTGGGGATTCCTTAATTGTGCATTCTTTTGTCGGCAAATGTGTGTGGCGTGTTCTCTTTCGTCATATTTTGTCGAGCTGTAATGATTTCTGGGTTATTTTATTTTATTTTTCTTCTCCACATGCAGTGCTTCAAAATGACCCTTTGTTTTTTTGTTTTTTCTGAAAACCCAATCTTCATATCGGTTTTTACTTCTTTATTTTTTCCTCCGTTCGTTAGTGAAGGCAGTTTTAGATGTCGAGACCTCCAGAGTTGAACGAAATGGCTGTGTTCAGTCCATTCTCTGGGAAGCATCTGTGGTAATCCCAGCTCCAGGAGCGTATATGATTTTTTTTTATTCATTTTTTTTTTTGACGGTCCTCCTGGCTTCGTTGGCTCCGTTTGCTTTGAGGAAATTTGAGTGCTCAAGGCACGTATGACTTCACTAGCATGGAATAACATGGATGGCTACTGCCATCCTGTTGGCTTGACGGCTCGGAGCAATCGATAGGAGTGGCTTTCCCCTGATAGGTGAAATTCTTGGAGCTTGTCGAGACGAACCTATGCGAAAGCAGTCGCCAAGGACCAACATTTTCGCACAAAGATTGAAACAACAAAGATTCCATCGAAAACCATCGCAACAGAACAACGCTCTTCTCCCCGACAATGCAATTTTGTTTACAAACAAACAAACATCAATTTTAATATACATCAATTTTGTTTACACGTCTCTGCGTTTATTCGACTCGCCCAACAAGCCGAAAACATAAGCGAATCCTGTTCGTTCGTTTTCTTGGGCAACTGGCGGCTGACCACTCACACGAGGATAGCACGTGCTGAGAAGCCACCTGTTGGCGGCTGACCAATCAATCGTCACAACTCAATTCACCAGATCCAATTGGATGATCAGCAGCAACGTCCAGGAAGCTTGACAGAAACGGGACGGTACCTGATCCTGATAACGCATCAGCCCATACTCATATCAGTGACGATAAATACAACTCCCCTTCTTTCCAGCGGGTGTAGGCTTGTCGTATGCAATCTGTTTCTTGTGGTGTGCAATAAAGAGAGGAATGAACCTGCACAATTGCACTTGGGGCGTTGGAGGTCTCGCGTTGGGCGTTTTTGCGCTTTGCTTCATATTTTTTTTGTGTATTTTCGGAGAGGAGGGTGACGAGCAGGAGAGACATCCATCACAGGAACGCAATCGTGGCCCTTCCCCGTTCGCCGTTCAGGGTCCTCCCCCCTCCCCGCCCCCTTCTGCTGAGTACCACGTCTTCGTGCTTCAACCAGGGGGGAGTGTGGAGCTGGGAAAGGAAGCTTCCAATCGTTCAGATTCGATCGAATCCTTGCGCTCCAGCCGCCGCCATGCACATTGTTGCTAACGCCACGCCAGAAACAGAAACAGAAACAGAAAGATTGGTGGGAAGTCGTTTTTCGATCGAAGAGTGAAACTTGACGTTCTCAATGCTTTTCTCAATACGGTCGAAACGTTGGGTTGGGCTCTTTTGAGGGGAAAGACCTCTTTTTGTCTGTGAGGAGGAGGTGTGCCCTTCCACAGCTATATCTGCAGGTGTTACTCTGTTTTCCCCACAGCATATGATGCTATGTTGGTGTGGCACTTTAGTCACACACAGTTAGTTGGGAAGATTCAGTGAACGTTGAGGTGTTCTATAGCAGCACGGAAATAGTTCTAGACTTCTTGAAGAAGTTCAGGGACGGACCTGGCATAAATATCGCAGTGGTTCAATTTGTTTCAGAAGTGCACAGTGGGGAAGGCTGACATCCAAACTGTCAATACTGATTATTGTTGATTTTTGCATCTGGTTCCGAAGCATTTGTGCAAATGACTATTTTGCAAGCAGAAAAGCGTCAAAAATATATATACTTTAGTATTGGGGTGATACTAAAGTGTTTTCAGACTTTTTCATTTTGGATTCCATGGGGTTTGATGCTATTTACTTTTCGCATCAGGGCGAATTGATGAATGGATAGTTCACAAAAACAAACAAACAAACATTTTCTTTTTCTTTTAAACCAACCGTTGTCGGACGTATTGATTTTTTTCACGGGGTCTTCTGGCTTTTTTTTTTATGCAAGGATTTTAGGTTTCAAATTGGTGTACGTTTCTAAGGGGGGTTCTTGTTTCAAAAAGAAGTTGTATCTCTTCCAGGCAACATGTAATCATTGATTGATTGATTGATCTCTTCCAGCATCCTGGAGGGTGGTAGCTCTCTTTCACTGTGGGTTGTAATTATTGATCGATTGATCGATGTTAATATTGGTGTTGGAAGGTGATTGGATCTGGATACCGCGAGTGAAGCGGCGCCTTATGATAACGACGCAGCCCAGCACCAACCTCGCAGTAGACCCTCGAAAAAAAAAGGATGTGCAATTTCAACATCAAACACACACGCCTTGGCATGATGCCACAGTCGTACCAAAACATCCGCCAAACGTGCAAGCGAAGCATTTCCAAAGGTGGATGAGCCTTGACGGAGTATGCTCGGCAATGCAATTACTACGGAGGTGTATGGAGAAAAGACAAACAAACAAACATCAATTACATCAATGGAGAAAAGACACCCCCAACTGTGAAAAACTAAAATTTTTACAAGCTCCACATCACAACCATGCACCCTATTGAAAGAAACGCAGTCAAGTGAAGTCGAAGTTGGTTGCAAAGAGAGATCCGTCCCCTTCACGGATTTTAAGGCCCTCGTCGAAACGGAAGTTGCGGCGGTGAGAGCGTTACGATGTTACCTCATTCACAAGAATGAGGCCAAGTCAGGAAATTGCTTTTTGTTTCTCTTCCCAGCAACCCATAACTGATGACCCTCCCCCCCCCCCTTTCGTTATTTTTATATAAAATGAGCCGAGCAGGAGCCATAATGCATTGCCTTCATCCTTTTCCTTGATTACAACAAGATATACATTGAACAATTTTAACTGGAACTGTTAGGTCAAATCCACCGCCGTAAAAGTGAATTTTGGTCACGGCCCATCGGAATGCATCCCTAACCTCTCTTGGAACCACCAACCCCCCGCCCAAAAAAAAAACATACCAAAAATAATTACTAAAAAGGCTCCAATAAAAATTCGCACCAACACCTCACTGCTTGATATTTGATTGGAAAAAAAATTCAAAAAAGGAATTGATGGGGAGGGGTTGAAGAACGAACGAAATATCTGATAGTTTTTTTGTGTTCTTTTTCAACCTCTACACACACAGAAAAAGAAAAACAAAATAGATAACGGAACTAAAGAATCAATCCGATAACGCTGTGCATGACAGCACCTTGGTTTAACATCTTGGTCGGCTTTTGGTGGTGGATGCATTCAAATATCTTCTTTCTCCTCCCTTCATTATTCACGAAAAAAAAAGAAACACACAATCATATTTTGCATGGCGACACATATTTCCTGAAACATATATATCTCACTGAAAAAACGAACCTCCAGAGAAAACACAATCTGAAGGTTAAGTACTAAACGCAAGAAAGCAAATAGGCGAGGGAATTAATAATTTTTCGATTCACTGGCAGGGGAGAATTTATTTTTTTTCGAAGCGGAACGTCGAACATTGTTCAACCTTGTTGAACCAAGTTACAGGCACTGTTACTCAGCAAGGGAAACTGTTTTTTCTGTTTTCTTTGTTCTAGATGGGTTGAGGTGAATTGGGGTGGGTGGGTAGGGGGCAACCCTAAGGGATTATGTAATGCACAAAAGTAAATGTAAGCTAACTATGTGCTTTCTCTGCAAATTCTCCTGAATAAAAATAAGGAGATTCAGAGGGGGGGGGGTGTTCCCGTCCCATCCTCAAAGGAATGCGAAAAAAACCTAATTTCGAAATAGTGTGGCCCCTTGAAAAAAAAACCAGAAAAGAGAAGAAAAGGAAAAAATCCTTAACACCACTGATCGTATTTGTGGCCCTGTCACGTTTGGTTTAAAAAAAAAAGCATTCACTCACTTGGACCAATGGTTCAAATTGTCCCTCAACAGCTGCATGATGAGATGGCTGTCCTTGTATGTGTCTTCGTCCAGTGTGTCCATTTCATCAAAAGCACTGTCAAAAGCCTGAACAGAAAAAACGAAAAAAAAATTAACCCCAGATTCAAGAAGGAGAAAGAAAACCACCACCACAATCCGACCGCAAATTTTATTGGTGAATTGAAATGTCTCTAAAAGGAAAATATTTTTTTTTTGCAAATCAATTTCTTGCCTCTCTTGCGAGTTTGCATGCTTCTTCCCGTGAGTTCACGATTTCAAAATAGAAAACCGAAAAATTCAAAGCAACTCCCAGTCGGCCGGGATGATTGGCTGGCAGTTCAGCCACGGACAATTCCTGCAATAAGAAAATCAATAGGAGGGGTGAAGCATGTGTCAAAGAAATTATCCTGCTCCAACAAGATAGTACGGAAGGCAAATGCAAACTAAAATGTTGATTTTCGAGGTAGAAAGATTGCCCTTCCCTCCCCAAACAGCAACACAAAATAACGGAAAAAGAGGAAAACAAAGTTTTCATGGCATTGCTTCGCCGCGAAGTCAGACACACAGGGAAGCAATAAAAAAAGTGCTCTCTTTGCTACTCAATTTGTATATAGGATGCAAACCTGGGCAGATTTGTATGCCGAAAGAGCAATGTCGGCAGCATTCTTCCTTTCGTCTCCAGTTTGGAAATCAGCATCGTAGCGATGGTAGTCGGCCCTCATTTTTAGATAAAATACTTTGCTTTGAACATCGGATGCAGACGGCAACAGGTGGTCATCTATCAAACTGAGCGTTCTTTCGAATTGCCCGGACCATTCCTCGATTACCTGAGTGAGTGTTGCCACAAATCAAATCAAATAAAATATGAAATCATGAACTGCCCACATGGTATGGATTCTCAAAATAGATTATATATATATATATATGTAATTCTTTGCTTGCCTTTGGGGTGGAGAGAAATGGTGATTTACTTCTGAGTCAGCCTAAAACACCTTTCTGTGAACGGGATGCACTCGGCCTTCTGGCCTTGTGTAAAACAATTTCAATTCAGTATAACGTAATAATATAACAATATAACACAATATACCATTTCTGCTGCTTTGCAGAAAAGAACAGCTGTACAGTCTCACAGTAGAAAATCTTCCCCACATGAGGGGCCAGGCTTTGATGAATGGTACGTCGATAACGAACAAAAAAACGGCGTTATCCATGAACACTTGGAAGAATTCGAATGACGTCATCCATGCTACACTTGCAGAAGCAAAATTCGAACCAATAAGGGCCGTCCGATTTCCGTTACTCCACCCTACGAACTTTCGCTTTGGCTTTACGGCACCACTCCAGCTCCACTTCCCGTCCGCTCCTGCCCTCCTTTTGTTCTATCGACGACAGTATCCTCACCGCTCGTCGCTTCGGAGCGATCAAGCTTTTCAACGCCACCGACAACATGTTCCTCTCTTCGACGTTGAGCTCTTCCGCCTTGGCATCGAGGCCAATCGCCTCCATGTGCTCCGCCATATCTTCGAACCTTTCCGCGTGTTCGGCGAGTCTACCCATGAACATATGCATTTCTCGGGTGACGTCTCCAGCACCAGCCATAGTAGTTACGGAAGGGAAAACGCGAAAGGACGTCTGTTATCGGTCGGCGGCGGAGGCGATACAACGCCCGAAAATTGGAATCGGCTCAAAAAGAGCAGTTTCGACGACTTCAGGTGTGCAACGAAAGGCTTTCTACAGGTTAGCAAGGACAGGCTTTTTTTACAACGCACGGACCAACGAGGGGGAGTGATGGGCCCAGGCTGTTGTTGGGCTGTGTTTGCGGGGGCGGTTTCGTACGCTGTCGAGCATTAGTGTTCAGTCCAGCTGTACCCTCACTCATTAAACAAAATATCCTGAGAAACTGGAACGCAAGTGGTGTGTCGGTGGATGGTGAAAGACGTCAATTCCTTCTCAATCTGACGACATTCGTCGGCACCCCGTCTTCGCCATCAGCTCTGCCAAACTGAAAGCAGCGCTGTCGATCGATCCGAAAGCTTGGCGCAAGGTTGGGGCCAGGAATGGACGACACCGATTTCCAAGTGCAGGGCTTCCTGCGGTTCGCGGCGTCGAAGCGCAAACAGCATGTGAAAGAAATGGACATCGCGGTTGAAGACTTTCAGGAATCGAATGTATTCGACGAGGTAGGGCAAGAAAGTAGCCTGGTCAAGAATGCTGGATAGCTGTTTGGGCCGGTGGTAGAAAGCTGATTATCAATCGGCGGGCTCCTCTTCAGTGCGAGACTTCCCATATGGTTCAAGCACACTCGCATGCTTCTCAGGCGCAACCATTCTTTCTGGCCTTCGTGAAATTGAATCCAACAATCGTTGTGGAGGCTGGCTTCATTTGGTTGTTGTTTTTTCCTTTCCTTGTCTAAGAGCAGGAAGTGTACAACGCGGAAGACGTCGAGGGTCTGCTCCAGAACCTGAAGGAGACAGTGAGGACAACAGCAGACAAGGTTGAGCTCGTGGGCAGGCGGCGAGCTGCTTTTTTGGTGTCTCGGTTGTGTTTGGAATTCAAGAAAATAGCACTAATCAGAACTGCGCGCGGTGACAGGAGCTGGAAAACGCCTACCACACTGGAGCCCTTGTGGTTCAACTGCTGCTCGGTCAATCTGCACAACATGGCATGGAGCTGAAACTGGACATGGACCAACTGGAGAACGAATCGTTGCTCAGCCGTATTAACGGCTGCAATCCTTCCCCAAGCACATTTTCTGTTGGACACCCTCTGAAGGCCCAACGACCAGGCCAATTGCAGCAGCTCCCTTCGCTTGGGGCGTCGGTAGACGCCGTTGGAGAAAATCCAGCCATTGTTAAGGAGAGGAATCAGCTGCGGGATGAAATGGCGGCCTTGAAGGCACGTGCACACAATTGTTGGGGAGTAGCGACTGAAAGCAACCAAAGATTTGGGCTTGGCTGGTCTGAATTCATGTGTTATGTTCCAGGAAAAGTGCAGAAAGTTTCAAAACGAATCCACAGAGGCGATGAGAGAAAGAACTGCCTTGAGGGGAGAAGTGTTGACGCTCAAAAATGCCTTGGAGGTGAGATATCGACAGGTGAAGGCACAGGTGCAGGTTTATTCCAGCGCCGATACTAACAACGATCGCTGGGCACTCAGAGGAAGGACGAGGAGCTCGCTGCCTTGTCGAACAATCTGGGAGGTAGCCAACAAGATTGTGTTCAGAATGGGAAGGACGGGTGCGCGTCCGTGGACAAGACGCCATCAGATACGGATAATCAAGAGGAACTGGAAAGTCTAAGGTTCAGAATTAAGGAAGCCGAAGCGGATAGCTCGCAGCTGAAAACTGAGCTGAATGAAGCCAGAGAGAAAGTGAAAGCGCAGGCTCTGGAGGTAGGATAATGGCTACCGGCGCGAATCACTCGTAAAGGAAGAGTGCAAATCTGTCCAAAGAACCTCACGAACCACTGTTGATATCAGATTCGGCGGGCGGAAGAGAGTCTGAATGGGAAACTGACGACATCGAAGCAGTTCTCCGCGATAAAAGCTATGATGCAGCAAAAAAGTCAGGAGGTGGTGAGGCTACGACGTGCGCTCGCAAAACATGAGCCACCAAAAGTCGCTGATGCAGATTCCGAATGCACGAAGTCCAGAGGAGGTGAAGAGGAGTTCGACTTTTAAGTGCAATGTGGCAATTTCGATTGGGAGGGGGGGGGAATCCAGTGGCTGTTGGAGGGCAAGGGGTTGGAACGGGGTGTTTCAGTTGTTGGGGAAATATCGTGGCTGCGACTGCGTCAGCCTTTTCCATTCTGCACCCCATAACCACCACTGGCAAGCATGACGTCAGCGGATCGGGTCATTGTCCCTAACAAAAACTACGCTTGGCAGGTTAATCTGTCAAATAAATGCGAGATCATTTGACAGATTATGCATGCACAGACCTCCCAGCAACACAAAATCAGTTTCGTTACAAACCCCACCGCCTACAAACCCACATCAGCTCGAGTTCATAACAGAGTAGCTCGGTCAAACGCCTGGAAACATCAAAAACCTATTGAGATTGATGACACAAGGGCTATATGTCAAACACTGATCCAGCAAAAATGGCTGTTCTGCACAATGAATGCACCACAAATGCCATCTGAACTGACCACCTATCTCGAACAATCTGACAAAGGGGGCAGTGCTCTTCTGTGTGATGTGTCCGCCCAAAAATGTGCCCCAGGTTTGCATGGATTTTATGGTAGTTTGTCTAGCAAGCCAGCAAGTTGCAAGTATTATTCGAGTAATATGAACTTGGTGGATGGCCCAAGGGGTTCCTGGGACTGACATGGCCAGGAAGGTTTGGCAATGTATATATGCACGAGAGGTTGCACAGATCCGGTTTGAGGAGGACACACTACCAGAAACGAACTGAACAGAGAAGAATTACAAGACTTCTTTCCGAATGCACATCTCTGTGTCGTTTCTCAACTACCCATGGTACCCCCCCCCCAAAGCACATTGTTTGCAAGAAGACTCCAGCCCTATTCCACTTCCATGGACATTTCCATTTCCCCGCAAGCTTCCTCCCCTTCCACTACCGACAAGACCACCTCATCCTCGATGGCATCCACAGCTTTCACCTCGATTTGGACCTTGACTTTGTCGAACACTCTGAACCTCCTTGCACCATCTCTGGAAACGATGCCGACACCCCCGGCTTCCGGAACGAAATCCCAAGTGTCGTCTGAGCCTTTCACTCTGAAGACGGGACCTTCGATTCCGAATTTTGGGATGAAAACGATAATGCCCCTTTTCTTGATGCCGACCAAACCCATCACTCGGCCTTCCTCTATCGTCGTCTTGTTCCTTTGGGAATATTAAAAAGCAAAAATGAGGTCAAAATTTAAGCCAGAAACAGAGGATGAATAATTGAAGCCATGGGAATGGATCCGACTTCCAGAGGGAGCAAACTTGTTCGTGAAAGTAACCTCGGTAGAGGTTCTTCGAAAAACTTCAATATGGAGTTCTCAGTCTTGTGCATCGACCATTGCAGGCAATAGCTTGATTTGAAATACAAATACAAGTAAACATACATTTCAATATACATTTAAATATTTTTTAAATCCATTTTTTATTTTTTTTTGAGCATTATACTGGCTCTGCTTTGCACCCACCTGAAATACAACAGCGTGAAAAGCGATGCGGAATCACGACCGGCAAACCTAGCATTCCGGTTCCGTAAATTCAGATTGGTGGTGACCTTTTGCATGTTTTCCCTGTCTTTCAAAGAAGGAGGCAAGGGGTCCAACTGAATGGATGCTGCCAACAGTCTGTGCACCACCACATCAGCATATCGTCGAATCGGGGACGTGAAATGCGTGTATAGCTCCATTGCCAGCCCATAATGGCCATATTCTGGTCGAGAGTATTCTGCTGATCCGAAGTACTGAGCCTGTGTTTTGGTCAAGAAAAAAAAATAAATTGTGAAACACCCCTGATGATGTCAAAAGCAAAAGATTGAAAATATCCATGGAAACAGAAAAAGAAATCCGGTAGAGGTGGAGCAGAATATCCAAACAATTCAACATCCAAACATCCCTCGCACAGAAAACTTCCACGTGACCAGATATCAAAAATTTCATCAAAACATGGGTCAACCCACTCTGAGCCGCTTTTGAAAAAAGCTACTCATTTTTTTAAATTAGTTATTAAAATATATTAAAAAAAAAGCTATTCATTTATTATTTATTTTTAAATAAAATCTATTCTACAAAAAGCTATTCATAAACGTTTTCCGAAAGAAACATTAATTAATTGTTTTTTCTCATTAAAAAGCTATTTAAAAAATATATATATGCTGGAGTTTGCCGCTGTACCTCAGTGAGACATCGAGTGGTCATCATCCTGACGAGAGTGTTGAAGAAAGGATCCACATCCAGCACAGCCCTATCCAGAGAATCTGCCAGAGTTCGATTGGAGGCCAGGTCCAAGGAAATCCCAGAGGCCTCCAGCGCAACCAGGAGCGATTCGAATTTTTTGGGCTCCGGTCCAGGGTGCCGCCTCAAACAAGCACACGCAGGAAATCCGTGCAGAATCTTTTCGGCGACCGTTGAATTTGCTAAAAGCATCATTTCCTCCACCATACGGTTGGTATCTCTCGTCTGTGAAACATCAAAGATGCAAGTGACTCATCACAACTGATCTCAACCCCCCCCCCCCCCCCCCCCCCCAAAAAAAAAAAGGACAAAAACTACACCCTCAATCCTACTTAGTGTGGGTCTTTTAATGGTGTTACCCCAGTAATAGTGCAGGCCACCCTGATTCATGGTAAACCAAAACGTTAACCAGAGATGTAGATTTCAGAAACAGTGTGGCCCACGCTATTTTCTGTTTTTCCTTTAATTTCTGCTGTTTTACGGAAAATAGTGCAGGCTACACCAAACACGACAAAGGGTGTAACTAACCAACTGACTAAATAATTAATCATGAACGCATTTCCCATTATCATGATGCTTTTTTTACCTGATACATTCCGACGTCGAGAGGATCGTGGGTTTCGGTGTCCAACTGAAATTTGACCTCCGCAGAAGCCAATTCCAGGGCTCCGTTTTCTACCCTGCGACTTCTGAGAAGCTTGGTAAATTTCATAATTTTTCTCAGATTGCAGCTCAATTCGTCCGTGAGCCTCTCGTCATCGATCCGAGACTGAGCTTCGGCATAGGTCAAAGCAGCTCGACTCCTGGAGAAAAAAAAAAAAAACAGAGAAAAACAATGACCGACACCCCCAGGATTAAAAAAAATAAAAAAATAAATGTAACAAGTACACCCCCTGTCCAAGTTTATATGCTTGCAATGTCGATCCTATTCTTTGCGGTGGGTTCATGCACCCAATTTTGTTAATTTTTTTATAATTTTTTTTGTTATTTGTTTACTTATTTTTGATGGCTCACATCCTCCCCACCCCAAAATTTCCGCTCGAGAAGATCTTCTCCCGAAACAGTACGGGCCAGCAAGTTTTCCCTCAGAAAAAACCCAAAAAACTGAAAGTTTTTCTGCTCCACCCCGCCAATTTCCCCTCTCAGCTCACCTGATCAAGCTTTTCGTAAACACAGTATTGTCATGCACGATGTTGCCTTCTGGTGTGACTTCCCACATGACCGTAAATGCCACCCTGTCGACGTTCGACCTCAAACTGCAAATGTCTTCTGTAAGGGCTTTAGGAAGCATGTCGATCCTCTTTTGGACGAGGTACACTGAGGTGCCACGTACGCAGGCTTCGAAGTCCAAAGGGGTCTCTGCAAAAAACGTTTTTGAAAAAATATTAAACACATATATATGTATACATATATTCGAAATTGAAATTGTTTTACACAAGGCCAAAAGGTCGATTGCAGCCCGTTTACTGAAATGCGTTATAGGCTGACTCAGAAGTAAACCACCGTATCAGCACAATGGCCATATCTAGCACTCTACCCCATATATGTATAAATGTATATAAGCATTAACTGCCAGACACGCAGGTCCAAACATAATATTAATCAAGCTGACCGCTTGAATAAAATTAAAACACAGACACCCCCCTGGAAAAAAACAAAAGAAAATGCACAGGTGGTTTTAAATAACCTGTTTTTTTTTCTTTTCAATTTTTTTTAAATCACACCTGGTTTCACGAAGTACGTGACGTCTGCGATGTGGACCCCCACTTCGATATTCCCATTGGGGAGGTCTTTGATGTGCAGGGCATCGTCGATGTCGGTGCACCCTGGTGGATCCACGGAGCAAACACACCTGTCTCGAAGGTCCATTCGATGTTCGTCTTGCAATTCTTTGGCACCCACCGCCCACGGCATCGGTGGCAGACATGCGTGCACAGCAGGGGTGAAAGGATTCGTGTTGATGTCGTTTTCCAGAAGCAAAACTTCCTGAAAATCAAAAAGAAGGGGGTACAAAAACACAACTTAATAAGACCTGTGGGGAAAATAAGGCCAAATAGAGCGTGTGATGTCCCGAAGTGATCGATCCGCCCGGCTCAGAAACAATTGTTCGATAATTAACAGTCTTACAAGAAGAAGGGGGGGGAGGGGGGGGGGGTACCTAGCCACTGACAATGGAAGGTTTCGTTTTCTTGTATTGACAGAAGCAGAATCCTCGGAAAAACGTCAGTTTTCTTCCAGAAATTCTTGTTCGTGGCTAGAGGACTTTCATTAATTTTTTAAAATATACATATATTTCTACTCACCGTTTCGGTGTCTCTGGTCCCCATGTCTCCTATCATTCTGACATATCGCCCCATCGGCCATCTGGAGTCCCTTTCCCAAGCATCGATCACACAAATCACTCTTTTCCCCAGCAGCTGCTCGCACTGTCCAGTCCTAATCCAAATGGGAGGCAAGCTCCTGTCTTTCGGCCTGAAGGCCACCCTGATGTTCCTGCCGGAGTTCATCTTGAATTTCGGCTTTTCGATCGACCCACAATAGCCTCTGGTTCTCCAGTTCCTTTTGATGATTCCGACTACACGTCCCAGCGGGCATTTCACGACGGCTCCGCTTTCACCTACTGGGGCTGCATCAGGCACCTACATAGAGAATCAGTATTCTCAATAACAAAACTAGATCAAAATTCTATCAAAATTTTCCTTCGAGCAGGGGAAGGATTCAGAACCATCAATGTCGTCCCAACTCCGGCTTTTTGACAGGAAATCCAAATACAGTGGTGGTATGCTCATAATGGATGAACCCTTGACCCCAAGTATAATCAGCTGGGAAAAAGACAACTGTACGAAAAACCCTGTTTCGAAATCATGGTTGCAAGGAACAGGAACCCATGCTGATCGCTGCAAATCGACACCGCTCATAGTTTTGGCGGAAAAATTAGTTTTTGCGAATTGACACCGACATGTATGTCAGACAGTGCACAGCACCTCTAAAACAGATTCGACGCCCCCCTCCCTTTCAGCGGACTCTTCGTCAGACTCAGGTTCGGCCTCCTTCATGTCAGAGTCTTTGATGTTGTCAGACTCGGTAGGCTCCACAACCACCACATCACCTTTTTGGGTATCACAAAAACAAACGTATCTTAGCGTTTTGTCAACTACAAAAAATACGTATATATATATGTACATATTGCAAAAAATTATATGATTGATATCAGCGTTTTGTGTATTTTCAAACAGAAAAATGACACTGAAAGACCTCGCTGTTTTCTCTTCTTCCTCTTTCACTTTTCTTGATATTCGTTTGCCCCCATGAGCAGAATTTCCAGGGTTTTTTTTCATAAGGTCGAATACCTGCCATCGCTCTGTTCATGTTGGTGAGACCAAGAATCTTGATGGTCTGGCCAGCACTCTCCGATTCGACGAATCCACACAACCACGAATGTCGACTGCACCTCAACACACCCTGAAACAGTTCAAAAATAAAGCAGCCGCCATCAAGAACAACGCCTGATGAAACACATTTCTGCACAGAAGAAAATACCTATTCTGATAAAGCCGATGGTCACAGGAGTATTTACAAAGAGGACAACCAATCAAAGGAACGAGGTTTCGGAGCAGAACACGCTTATGATGGGGAGGCTTGTCTGACAGACCTGGTGCAGGGAGCCATTTTTGAGACCTTCGGTGAGTTCTGACATCGGCCTGTGGTCCTCATAAACTCTTCTTCTTTTTTTAGCTTTTCTGCTTCCACCATCGACATCCATCTCTATGCGCAACATACAAAACGAAAAACTGAGAAACTGTAGGTTGGCGCTGTGTCAGGTCGAAATAAGGGTCAAAACCAACCCTTCTACAACTCGATTTATTTTTACATTGTGAATTTACATATGAACTCCATTTTTAAATTACTTTTTCAAAATAAAGCTTTTATGTAAATATCCATGTACATCCGTACACAACCGATTCCGGCTTCTTTGGAGGACATAATCCCCCAACGATGACCGACTCCTTCAACAAATTTTCAATTAAACTAAATTAGTTGAATTATAATGTATATATTTTCAGTGAAATTTCAATCAGTGAGTAAAACTGGTTTCACCTTCCTCTTCTTCGCTGTCGCAACACACAGCGACGAGGTCCACCAGCTCTTTGGCATCCGTTCGGAGTTTGGCATAAGCCTTCATGCTGTACGCAGCCAGTCCCGTTTCCTCCTTGGCTTTCCGTCGATTCTCTCTGTCGTTCGTCACCAGCAATATTTCCATCTTCCCCTCCAATTTGTCTTTGTACCATTTCGCAGCCACCCTGATCGCTCGGTCATTCCTATCGTTCGGGGACTCGCTGGGGTTCGCTTTGATGAATGTCTCTCTGACAGACATGCAACCATCCCAAGTCAGAAACAAAAAAGGAAAAAAGAAAAAACAGCACCGAAAAAGACGTTAAAAAAAAGCAGATGTCATGTTTGGTACAACTATAGTAAAATGATTAAAAGTTAAGAAAAACGGTTGAGGGTGATGCGACCCCTACTTGTGATGCTCATTCGCAAAGACGAAGAAGCGCCTGGCATTGTCAGACGTAAGAGCCCTCAGTCTGTCATAGACGGACTTGTTCTTGTGGCGGATCTGCAGCAACACAACCAATGCTTGTTTCTTTATTGACAACCGATGCTCATTTCTTTATCGAACTTTTACACACCAGCATTCACTGCTCCTCCCCATCACAATACTTTAACATATGACTGCCTGCTGGACTTCCCCACATCTCGTTAAAAGTCGCCAAGGACCGTGGTCCCATGTCCGACGAATGTGCCCTATGCCGGTCGCTCGCGCAACCCTAAACCCTAAACCAACCCTCCTAATGTCGCACATAGGAACCGTCCCTGGCGATTTTTAACAGCTTTTGACTTCCCCCGACCGCTTACCTCATCCAGAACAATAGATGGTACGATGACATCATCGATTGCAGGGTGCTCCAGAAAATCGATCTAAGGACGGTTAGCCACACAACAGTTTCAGCAAAAAACGTTTTAAGAAGAAGAAGAAAAAAGAAAGCATATTCACAATCAAACGCATATCTTCGAAGGAAATCGTGGCTTAATTTTTATTATTCTTTTTGCTAGCGTGAATATTTTTAAGTGGATGATTGGAATGATTTATTTTCTTTCTTTCCACCAAGGAAATCTTTGGAGGGCGATTCTTTTCTTCATCGTCAAACACCACTGTGGTGGTTAATTTCTTTTCGCCACAGTAAAATACGACATCTAGAAATTTGCATCCATCAGCACTTGAAACATTCCATAGCTATAAAATAACTTTTGAATACACTATAAATAAATAAATAAATAAAAAGTAAATAAAAAAATTAGCTAAAAAAATAACCTGCTTAATGAACCAAACGATGCCGAGTCTTTAATGTTATGAAAAAGGGTGACATCGAAACACAGTAACAGGGCTTCAGCATGGGGTTTTTCTCAGTATGCCGGACCCCTCACTCGTTTCGCAGCTTTGATAAGGTACGTAAAGTTTTCAGCTTCGATTCATAAATATTGACAAAAAAAAAAAGAAACCAATCAGCCTGACCTGGTGGAGAGCTATATTGGTGTCGATGACTAAGTAGTGTCTGGCATCCGAGCTCAATTTCACCGCAGATGGATCGCAATCTGGATCTAATGCGGTTCCACTCCTGTGAACACATATTTATATTTTTGGATATTTCAATTAAAAAAAGAAAATTAAATTAAATTAAAAAATAACTCTTGCAGCAATCGATCATCACTGACAAAAAAAACTGGTAAAATGACACCTACATGCAAAAACCAACACCCAGCAAAAAAAACAAAACACTTTACTGATACTTCTTCTTTTGCTGACATGACTTGAGGGGAACAAAAAAAAAACACAAAAAGTTCGTCATGAATCTGTGGGTCGAGAAAAAGAAACAAACAGTGTATGAACGGTTACCAGATATCGTCCCTCAGGTAGTGCTCCCGCACGACCTAGATCAGAAAGAAAAAAGCAAAAACTTAAAACCGTCAGACCTCGATCCTCGCTGCAAGAACGCTCGGCGACGACCCCACCTTGGCGATATTTCCCCTTTTGGTTTTCTTCACAAACGCTCTATTCGACAGCATTTTTCCTGGCCGCTTTTCATTCGTCTTGTGTGTGCTTCACCGCTGTGCTGTCGACTCTCCTCTACCTGCTGGACTGTTTTAGAATTCGAGAAACACAGGAACCACTGCAAGGTTTAAATGGTGGTCGACGTTTTCTGTGCGATCGTCTCGTACGTACGACCATGCTGCGGAATGTATCCGGCTGGCTGCGGGATTTTTGGCTGGTGCGTGGCGCAGTGTCGTTGATCATAGAGAAAGAATTCGCTGCTGGTTGCTCGGTGAAAGGCCTCCCCTGATTGAACGCATCATGTCGGCAGCGGCAGATACTGTGACGAATTTGGGCAGCCAGGGATTCGATCGCAGGCGGCTGGTGGGGTTCTGTGAGCACGTGCGGGAGAATATCGTCGACATGTCGCAGCGCGAAAGTCGTTTGAGGGCGTTGAGTGTTTTGTTCGACGCGCGGGGGCGATCGGGGGAGGAGAGCATGCCTTTGGACCCGCAACTGGAAGACACGCTGAAGCTGTTCTTCATGGCGCCTGACGGCGCCGTGACAGCAGCTCGGATTTACGATATTGTGCATGCGCTGAAAAGCGTGCAGGATGCTGTGTTCAGCGACACACCTTTTGCATTGTGAGCCAGCGAATTTTTTTTTCTTTTCTCTCTGTGTTTCGTTTTTTTTCAAGTTGATTCATTCAATTAATGGAAAAAAACAAAAATGCATGTGTTTCAGAAAAAAACAAGAATGATCGTGGGGCTGATTAGGTGAAGTTGAGAAGTAGATTTATCAAGAAAAGAGCAACTGTGGGAGGAGAGGGGGGTTGAGGATGGCATCTCTACATTGAGATGAATAAGCACAGAAAGAAATGGGTTTGGGGTTTCTCCGGAAGAAAGGGGTCGCATGGGAAAAGAAACAGATAAAAAAAATGCGCACTGAGCCATACATATTGGTTCATTATTGCACGCTGTCTACATCCAATATCAAGAATTCAAGATTTATACCATTTGTCTTCAATGTACATTTTCAATCATTTAATCAAGCTTCGTCTGGAAAACAGTGCCTTGTCTGGAAAAAACACATTTAGAGTCGAAATAGTTGGAAGAAGCAACGCTTACTGTTGGGGGTGAATGGCTCTAGTTTCCTGATTCTCGTTTTTGGGGGGAAATGGAAAAAGTTGTGTGTTTTGTTTTGTGGTTTGGAAAGATCTGGGTGCTGTGGTTTGCTTTGCGATGTTCATTGGGGCTGTCGCATTTGACAGCATCCCTCTGCATGCACTGTCCAAACTTAATGGTTGGATGTGAAAGGGGAAATCAAGAGAATTTTGGAGGGGGGTTCGATGCTCAACATTCAAGTGTCGGACGTGACGCAGGTCTGACTGATGGCCCGAGATACGAACTTCTAGCAGAACCTCTCATAGAATCCTTGGAAAGTGTTACGATCGACCACATCACACCTTCACGTCAGTGAAACGTCACTGATCGGTTTGAGCTGATGTTTGCGCTCGCGGCCGAAAGTGTTTTTTTTTCCCCCAAAGCCTTGGGACGAGGAAAAAACAAACAAACAAAAGAACCCGCAAAGTTTTCTCTGGCTTGGGCTGACGTCGGCGATTTTTACACTTATTTCTGTGGGACTGCGTCTCACTTACGTGAACAGCACACACACCACTCACCCACTTTTTTTGGTGTGTTTTTTTTGCTTCTCTTCACGGATATTGTCACCTGGGTTGTGTTTTGCGTTGGGCACGTGTGTCGAGTATTCTGGTGCTGTTTTTTTGCGACGTGAGCGAACGCGAATCAGCAACGGGAAGCTGCGGAGAAAAGGGGATTCCACGGACGCGCATCACTCTCAAAGCCTCGTGTCCGCACCCGGAAAGGGTTTCCTGGGCAGGGTAGAGACGTCGATCGGCGGATCGACCGCAGCTGCTTCGATTGCTGCATAGCGGGGGTCGGAGGACTTCCGAAAAAACGGGGAAAGGGGCAACGCAACGAAGAGACGGGTGCTCGTAGGCGGAAAGCTGGGGACAGAAAAGCAAGAAGGTCGCACGAGAGGGGAATTGAGGAGTGAAAGAGAGATGGACGCTCCAACGTATTGGACGTCAGAAATGTCTGCTCTGGTGCAGCGACGCGGACCGATGCCAAGTAAGTCCCCCCTGGCGACGCACCACACTTCCGAGCGCGTTTAAGTAGAAGCGAGGGAAGGGGTGTTTATAGGATTCACGAGAACTTGGGAACGAAATTCCGCACCTTGACGCGACTTTTTATCGTTTCGCCCCACCGAAGGTTACGAGTTGCTCAGCGTAGAACTGCGCTCGTTTTTTCCCGTTGCGAAGGATAGATTTCCTGTGCAGAGGGACGTTTCTCCCGTCGATTCTGCGACGTGCTTTGCCAAAAACTGACAACAATATAAGACATTCAAATCCGAAACAAGTCGTAGCAACGGTTGGAACTCTCAGCAGCTGGTGGCATTTTTTGTCTGGTGCTGTGTGCGAGTGGGTGCCTTATTGTGTTTTTTAAATTCAACCTCAGATGCAAACCGTTGGCAATCGACGTATGTCCGCTACAAGGGACAGTCGGAGGGGCAAGTTTGCCAGGACGGTTGGGATGGGGTGACCAGTCAAAGAATCCAGGAACAGCTGGTGATGTCGCACAGCGGTGGGTATCCGTCGCGGGCGCCAATGCGAAACGGGCTGACGCCCACGGGGGTGAACATGCGAATCATCACGGCACCTGCGGAGTTCGCCGTTCCAGTGAAACAAGACAGGTGTGCGAGTCTGGGGACTTTTGACCAAAACAACACAGGAGGAATCCAATTTTAAAAATTTTTTAACTGCTCTTTGGCTCTTTTTGAGGGAAGATTAACACTCTCTGAAACAGAATTAGTCAACCAAAATAAACACGGAGGACACCATTTTATGGATCTCATAAAATTTCCAAGACATGTTTCAGATTCCAGCCAAACTCACCACCATCCGTTTCGCTTGACGAGTCTTCAACTGGTTTGCCACCATTCGGCTTTTCCCTTTTCTGTTTTTGTTTTTTTTTCCCAAAAAGAAATTGTGGTCCATTTTTAACGCCACCTTTGTTGGTGTATCACCCCTTGTTTCAAACGAGGCCATCGTGTCTATTTTTAGTTTGTTTTTTTACATGGGGTTTTTATTTCTGTAGGCGACTGACTCCCGACTTCAAAGTGAGAGTGGAGGTTCGATACAGAGGCAGGGTTTCTTTTCCGTTGACCGTGCGAGCTCGAATCCTGTCCCAGCAAGAAAAAGATAACCTTCCGGAATGGACCCCTGAGGGCATGGAGGACCCCTTGCATTTCGTGAAGCCCCAGTGTCAGTTGGCCGTCGGAGGGAAAGGTGTCATGGTAAGCATCGGGTCCCTTGTTTTTGGTGGAAGGTGTTTGCTCATTTTGTAGAAAGGCCCCCACCGCGGTGCCGCCTCCTTCCACCCTCATCATATATGTTTTTGGTGTTTTAACAGCCGTTACCCGTTGGAACGGCGTGAAACTGACGGGGGGGGGGGAAGAAGGACAGAAACAAATTGAAAATTGAACACGGTTGTTTTTCTATTAAAGAAAAGGGTGGGGGGGGAATGGACAGTTTTTTTTTGAAACGTAACAAATGATGTAAAAAAAAGTGAATGAAAAAATAGAATGTCTTTTTTAACGGTTTCTTTGTTGCATCATCCCTTTTTTTTTTTGGCAGGGTGACAGGAAGCCTCCCACAGAATTGAAGGGCACCACGTACATTACCCATCATTTTGAGGCCAATATGAGCGGGGCCCTCACGGCCAATCACATCCATCCTCCAATAACATCGGGAATGCAGCCACAGCTTGTCCTTCAGTCAAATTTGGTCGGTCATCAGAGGTCCAATCCGTACAGCCAGCAAATCGTTCCATCCACCGTCATTCAAACTCCACAATATGGGTATGTTGTGCCTGCACTTGCACAAGTAATATTTTTTTCGCGAAAAGCAGTGGAAAAATATGGAAAAGGATGCTCAGAAATTATGCTCAAATTCGCTTTTTTTGTGGAGTTCTGGGCTTTTTTTTCTCTCTTTTTCGGTGACATATTTTTTCTCATAGTTTTGAACACTGTTTAGAACTTCGCTTTTTTTTTCCTTCTTTTGTTGATTGTTTGTTCTCAAATAAATGAAATGTGAAGCCCCCCGAGAGTGGTGTTTTTTTTTTTCTTTTAAAATCTTTCATTTTCATGGAAAGACAAGAAATATTGCAATACATTGCAATCATAAAATATCTCCATAAAAAAAAAGTATTGCGCTCATCATTTTTTTTTTCTGACCTGGCATGTAATCCACATTTATAAAGCGTCTCACCAGAAAAAACAATGTTAATGCAACTACAAACCCTTTTTTTTTTTTCCTTTTCCGATTGATTCCTTTTTTCTTTTTTTTCGGTTTGTTTCCTTGTTTTTCCGATTAATCCCCTTTTTTTCCAATTAATTCATTTTGTTTTTGGTAATTCCCTTTTTTATCTGTCATTTCCCCATTTTTTCTGCTCATCTCCTTTTTTCTTTTTTTTGATCAACAAACAGGCATCAATCCCAAATCCCGATGCAACAAGAGCCCGCTCAAGCGCACAGATACATCCAACACCAAAACAACACCATTCTTTCGCAAGCTGCGATGGCGGGTGCCCCTATGCCAGACGATGCCATGAACCTGGACAATTCCAATCATTTCAGTCTGACTACGGGAACAGGGAATTCTCAGAGCACTCTGTCATCGTTCGGTGGGGATTACAGCGATGCCTCCAATTTTGCACAGATGCTCCAGGAAATTTTGGGCGATGGGGAAGGTGAGATGTGAATCTGATTTTTAATTCCGCTTTTGTTTTTCTGTGTTGTGGATGCGAGCCGAACCCGGATCATTATAGCAGCCGTTTCTTTCCCTCAGAAACCTTACTTTTTTTCCACATTAAAACCAAGGGGATATCACTTTCGATTTGTTTTGTTCCTTGTCCCATCCCCCCCCAAAAAAAATAAAATAAAAAATGTGTATCTATTTAAGAAAAAAGATTCGTTTTTCTTTTTTTTCAAACAGTTTGCTGCGATGCACTCCTGTTTTCCACCATCACAGCTACCCTCCCGAAAACCCCATGAAAAAGCCCATGAAAAAGCCCATGAGAAATACGCCTCGACGTTTTGTTTTTTGTTATATCTCCTTTTTTTTTCAAGTGTCTTATTGTGGATGGATGATTTTCCTCGAAGGAGATGCAGCTGGGCTGGAGTTCAATGGAACCGGAGTGAGCGTGAAACCCGAACAAGGCGTGCTGCACGAAACCATCATGGATGAAGATGGGGTTCTTTGCCATGATTTCGAGTTTCTGAATCTTGAGTTCGTCAAGCCCACTCGGTAAAACAATTTCCCTCCCAAAAAAATAATAAAAATTATATTCTTCTTTTTTGCATTGTTTTTGTTGGTCGAAAAATGGTTCATCCATGCATATGGCACTTTCCGTTTTTTCTTTCGATCGGTGTGAGGGTGTCTTGCACATGCAATCAATCAACCAACCAACCAAAAAAATACAGATTTGATGTGGGAAATCGTAGTAGCAGCTGCTCACTCGTTGGTTGTGGTTGTGGTGGTATTTCCTGACAGGATGAGCAAAGTGTATATATGCTTCGCGTGTACCATAGCCGACAAGGATCTCCTGTACTGCATTTACCACATCCCCACCGTCGGAATCTGCCGAGCGGAGCAGAGAATCAAAGCGTGCGAAAAACTGGGCATCCCCAGAAACTTCGCAGATCATTCCGCCTCTCCTGGGCCCGCCACCAGCGAGTGCTCCGATCAATCCACCCCGGCCGTCTCTGGCCAAAAGAGAACCCTGAGGGATGTGGATGGGGGTGGCGCCGTGCAGGCGAAAAGACCTTTCGAATCCATGGCAGTCATGGATCCGGAGGAGTCGTCGGGAAATCGAGGGGGGGATGTCAGGGAGCCGTTACCTCATTCTAGACAAGCTTTGAGGGAATGGATCATGGAGGAGTACGAATCGACGGGTTTGAAGCGACGGCTGACGCAGTTGGATTTAGAGGTAAGCCCTTATATTATTAGTCATTTTTTTGAAGAAGTTTTAGTGTCTATTTTGATAGAGATAGGAGGGATATTTCGCATATGTAAAAACCAACAAAATCAGACTTAGAGGTGAACCCTTATCAGTCATATTTTTGGACGAAGTTTTTTGGTGTCTTTTGTTGAGAGGAAGGGGGGGGGATATTCGCCTGCGAACGAAAAAAAGGAAATCATTTTTCCAAACCGGAAAGTTGCAAGAGTTGATGCCTTTCTTTTCTCACACAAACTGGACCAATTGATAAATTTGCGGCGTCTGTTTTTGAGAAGTAGTTGATTTTTTTTTTCTGTTTTTAGACGTTGGAGTCGCAGGCTGGATTTCCTGCTGGTGGAGGGGACGTGGATGTGGCCATAGAGCAATGGGAAGAATTCACATCGCAGTTCAGAGATGTACTGAAGCTTTTGAAGAGAATCGCTGCTGTCTGGGACTTGGAGGCTCCCTGTGTAATCTCTGGGCTCCACATTGACAGGTGTTGTTTCTTTATAGAGGATTTCTATCTTTATAGAGGAGTTGTATCTTTTTAAATATTACACATATAGACCGTTGTGGACAGCCTTCATCGGGCAAGTTTGCCTAACGTAAATTAAACATTCGTTCATATAGATATATATAGATACATTTACACACACAGAGAGAGATGTATTTCATAAATTTTCAATCGTTTTTCTTGGTTCTTGCATAAAACTTTGTATCCTTGTTATTGTCTCTCCTACTTTTTTTTTTCAATTTTGAATATCTTTTTTGTTGATTGTTTGCTTATCTTTTTTTTTTGATTGTTTTCTTATCTTTTTTTGTTTGAATTTTCCTCAGACGTGGTACCGTCCAGGCCTTGGCACAAGAACCCCCTGGGACGTTCATTTGTAGACTGAGTTGGACAGTCCCCGGCAGTCTGGTTCTCAGTTGCAAAGTAAGGCCAGGGACTCCCAAAGCCGACAGCGATGGACTGGTGCATGCCATCATTAAGGTATGCTGGAGCAAATTTTTATTTTTTTATTTTTTTTGATGCAATGAGGCAAAGGAATTTTGTTTTTCTTTTCAAATGGACACGTTTCTCTTTTTCTTGGGGGGTTCTAAAATTTCCCGGGCTCGTATTTTTCAAGCTACGTTCTGTTCCAGACAATTCTGGCAATTTTTTTTTTCACTTCTTTTTTGTTCTATTCATCAAGTTGATTTCTCCCGTGAAATTTATTTATTATTTTATTATTTATATTTATTTTTATTTTTTTGGGGGGGTGTTACTGTGCAGATCGACGACTTACAGGAACGGAAAGTAGACACTTGGATTCGAGATTATCCGGCAGCTACCCATGTGCTGGACGTCTACACAAGCAAAAGAGTTGATAAAAGAAAAGTTTTTGTTTCCAATTACATGCGAATTAAGTTCATGGATGAAATCGAGGGGGTCAAGTGATATTTAAAAAAAAAAAATTGAAAAGAAAAAAAAAAGGAAAAAAAAAGGTGACAAAGAAAAAAAAAACACAGAACCCATAAGGAAATGAACCATAAATTTTCGTGAGGAAAAAGAAAGGAAAGAACAGAATTAAGCAAAAAAAAGAGAGAGAGAGAGAGAGAGACAAAAGGTAAAGAAAAAAAAGAATCGTTGGATTACATATACATACATATATACATATAGTTGTTCTTCATCCCAGATTTTTAGAGGGGATATGGATAGGATTTTTGTACAATGCCCAACTGGTTGGACGGATGGTTTTACGATAATGTAGCTAAAAGTCGGAATGTTGTTTCTTCCATATGGTGGGGTTTTTTTCGAGTTGGGTTGAATCAAGCTAAAGAAGGAAAAAAAGAAAAAAAACGTTCAAGAAAACTCCATGAGATTAAAGTAGGAGACAACTTGTTGGGAAGATGACCCCCCCCCCAAAAAAAAAAAAAAGAGGAAAGAAATTTGGGAAAAAAACTGGGGTGGAATCGGAGAGAGGTTTGGTGGGGTTTTCTTTTGTTTTTTCTTTTTTTGGAATAGCTCTTTGTGAAATGTGCTTTTTCGTTATGGTAGCGGGCTGCTTTTTTTTTCTTTCTTGGAATGCCGGAGATGGAAAGGTTGATTCAACCCCATGATTTAAGCGAGAGGGACATGATGTGTCAGGGAAAAGGAAAACAAGATGGGGGAAATATGATTAGTAGTTATTTGTGGGGGAGAATGGGGGAGTGGGGAGAAAACCCGAAGGGAAGTAATATTTTGTTTGGTAAGGAATTTCTTCTTGATCGTGGTGGAATTTTTCTCTTTTTTTTTTTTTTGGAAAAAAAAAACATAATTTCTGAGTTATTCGGAACCTTTCGCGTTGGTTGTTTTCTTTCTTTTCGTTTTTGATGCTTTTCTTCGCGAGGTGCAGCGAGAATTTTGTTTTTTTTTAGTTTCTTTTTTTTGGGGGGGGTTGTTTGTTTGTTTGTTAGTTTTTTTTTTTACAAAAGAAAACGACAGAAACAGAGTGATGTTGAAAATTCTGGGGAATTATTGATGGGTTAGAAGATTTTTTGGGGGGGGGAGAGTATTGAGAGGTAAAATTGCACAATAATGATGGGTGGGTGATATGTGAATGACTGGGGGTAGGATTTTGTGGACAGTAATCATTAGAAAATTTTTACGAACAAAAGAAGAGGGAGTTGGGGTCTTTTGTTTTGTTTTATTTGTTTGTTTCCTTTCAACAACACACAAACCCTCAATTCCAAACGCTCGTCTGTACGTCGAAAAAAAAAAAAAGAGAAAAGCGGAGCGAAAAAGAAAGTAAAATGGTTTAGATTTTTTTGTTGTGGTGTAGGATATATATATGCACAAATATTCTTTGTTTTCGATTTTACGTTAGGACTAGCTGTTGATTACGTGAAATATATTTTCGGGCCGGTGCGAGGAGATGTGCTTTCGAACCTTGTGTTAACAGCAACTGAACATAGTTTGTTTTAACAAACCCTTTGGAAAAAAAAAGAAAAAAGAAAGAAAAAAGAGAGAAATGCATTTTCCCAGGGGAAAAGTCTGTCTCAGAAAAACAAAAAGCAATAAATAATGTAAGCTGATAGTGCTCCTATTACTAAAGTAAGTTAAAAGCTTTTGTGGGGGGGGGAGGGGGGGGTAAGAAAAAGCTTGGAAAATATGGTATTAGAAATGTGCATAAGATGTCGGGTAGGGGGGGGGGTAAAATGGCATTTGGTTCAGAGGTGGCCGAGGTTTTTTAAAGGATGTGATGCCAAAGTTAAAAAAAAACACCCTGTTGCAATATGGGAAGCCGAACAGAAGAATTCATGACTAATTATGCATGCATGTGTGCATTTTCTTATCTACTTGAGCATCAGGTCAATTGCTAGAGTTGCACCCTGGCCAAATAAGGTTTCCATTAATTTGGGGCTTAGACTGTCTGCTGATATCGTGATATCTCCTTGGTATTTTAAAGTTGAATTGTTGTTTTTTTCTTGAGGTTTTGAAAGGGGAGGGGGGGTGGGGGGGGAATCTCTTCTATTCTGTAAATGGCATCTCAACCACTTTTCTATGAGGTGGGGGTGGCTTCGAAAGACAGAGGAAGGATTCTGCTTTCGTTTCTTCAGGTATAGTCAGGTTTGGGGGGTTCAATTGCAGTAAACTGTGTCATTGAGTCGGAACCGGTGGGGCTTGGTCGGTAAAAAAATTAGTATTCCCTCTTGGTGTCCCTTGCGACAAAGATGGAGCGGAAGTGGCGGTGCTTGTAACGTGAAACAAACGTCTCATGTTTGTTCGGTGTAACGGATTGAGTTATTGAGTGGTGGTGCTTTGTCAGACCGTTGCGAGTTTGATGTGGGTGTGGCTGAATATTCAGACACCATGCTTTCCGAAAGGGTAGCTCCACACCGGCCGCCATTTGTAAAACCCCAAAGAAAACAAACAAGAGTGTGACTGGCTCCTTTTCTCTGTAGAATTTTGTACTGGAACCCAAGAAATCAACGTAAAGGTCAAAGTGAAGATCAAAGTGAAGTTCAAAGGGCAGTTCAAAGGGAAGAGGAGGGGGGCAGTACGCATACCCCTCCCAAGGGACCTCAAGATGAACAGACAGGAGGGGGGGAAACACTGAGGAAAAGTGGGTTGACCTCGGTTTCGGGCGGTACGTTTCGAGGGAAGTTCAAGGTGAAAAAATTGGAGCAGTAACTGTGGAAAAGAGGGAACCACCCCCCTTTCCTTCTGCTTTTGAAACTTTCCCCTGGCGACTGGTGGCCCCCTTCGTGTGTTTTCGAGTGACTGGGCATTTCCCCCACTTTTTCGTTCCTCAGGGTGATGTGAACGTGGTGGAAATCTTATGAAAGGGTTTGGAGTTCGTTACTCGCCGTCGCCATGACAGACTGGAAACGAATTTTGCTCCTCTCGCAACGTTGGACAGCACCATAACAAAAGAACCCCACACGTCCCAGACTGAAGGCCCTGGGAAATATCTTGCAATACGCGCGTTTTCATTGACGCTTATTATCCGAAAGCAGGAACACCGCCGTAGCGGTTTCACAGAAATATTGGCTGGTTTGGATTGAACGTATTCGATCCGTCTCAAGAAAGCTTTGTGTTTTTTTCGACGGGTGAGGGGCCGTGAGGGTATTTCGACTTTTTTTTTGACGTGTTTTGCTTTTGGTTTACTTGGTGGCATTCGCAGATCCCGTGTTCAAGTCCAAACTCTATATCTAGTGCAATGGGGGGCCGACCGTTGGGAAAATCCAAACCGGAAACAGTGAGAGCGGACGCACTTTTTTTTTCTTTTCTTTCTTTCTTCGTCAGGAGCATTTTTTTACTTTTTCTCAACTTTTTCCTTTGTTAGTAATGCCCGGGGTGCGTCCTGTTTCGAACGGACTGTTCTTTTAACCCTCTGCGCTGGCATTCTTCCGACGTTGAGATTTCATTTCGTTTTTGCTTGTCGGTGCAGGGATCACTTGCTTCTGTTCTATTTTGGTTCGAGAAAGAGAGCTTCGTGGCGCGCGACCATGACTCTGGAGCAGAAAATGAAGGCCACCTACAATAAGTGGATGGCGGAAAAGTTCCTGGAGCACCTCATGAAAGATACGAGTGCGTCCAGAAATCGACGAGGGTCGAGTGACGTCTTGAATGGCGTCCTGACACCCTTGGGTGACTTTGCCACGTGCGAAAGCCCCACCCCGACTTCACCCCCACCAGATGTTTCAGCAGCATCCCCAACCCCAGCTGGCAAAGTTCCGAGCAAGGAAATTGCCAGGCCTGAGTTCGACGAGAAAACGAAAACACCAGCCAAGGGCTCCCTGGTGGTGTTGCACGAGGAGTCGCACTGGGATGGTGGTGATGGTTATATTTCGGATGGGTCAGACTATGCAGACTACGTGGAGGAATCCTTGACACAGAAAAGCATTTCCTCCAAGAAACGACGCCTCCATCGAATCGGCAGTGCCATGGATGCCGTGGAATCTCGATTGTCCGAGACTCTGCTGTCCAGCCCCCCCACTTCCAATTTACAGCTCAACTCGGGAACCCACACCGCCCCTCCTGATTTCACGTTTGCAACTCCTCTCCAGGAGGAACAGGAATGGGATGGGGGCGATGCGTTTTTCTCAGAAACCTCGGACATGTCGCCCACACACTCCTCCGGAGTCCCTGTGGAGGGGCAATTCGAAAACTTACGTCTGGAAGACGATGAACCAGCACCACCAGCGCCGCCACCACCTCCTCCGTCGAATGGGGAAGCCGTTCCTATGGTGGAGGAATGGGAGGGGGGTGATGGCTACTTTTCTGGATCGGATTATGGAGACTATAAGGATATCTGACCAAATGCAATGCTCCCACAAAGGTGGGCATCGCTCAGATTTTATACAGTGTTGTATGTTCTTGTTGGCAATGCTTGCTGTCATGTGGGAATCATGTTAGGATGAAATCATTTCATATGGGCACAAGTATATTATTATTATTATTGATAATTGGCTTTTTATTATTATTATTCTAGTTATTAGTGTTTTTTTTGCCCATCTGAAATCTGACCAGTAATTCAAGCAGTTTTGGGGGATGAAATGGGGAGGCCACCAAAACGCAGTGAAGTATTTTTTCAATGTGGTGAACGGGAAAAAAAAACATCTGAAAACAGTTTGATGGGAAAAAGTGTGGGTGAAAAAGAGAAAAATCGATTTTTTTTTATTTTTATTTTTTAATTTTGCCTCGTGCGGTTCTCACGTATGTTTTGGTTTCTTCTTTGCAGGGATTTTATTCCGAAACGATTATTCGATTCGAGGTTGAAAACAAGGGGAAAAAAAGAAAGAAAGATAGAGGAAGGGGGAGGGGGGTTGAAAAAAACACAATCTAGGTTTTGTTCGGTGGGTTTTTTAGTTCCCACCCGGGTAGAATCCAAGCAAAATGACAAATATGTCGAAGAAAACGAGTTGTTTTCGTGAGTAGCTGGCTGGGTTGGTTTAACTCTGGTGCTTTTGAAAGCAAAAATCAAAAAAAGGGGGGTAACATAACATAACCAAACCAAAAAAAAAATGTGTGATTGCAATCTTTCTCTGCACAACATCTGAAAATTTATTTTTAGCATTTGTATGTCCGTTGACCTGGTGTCCAGATGTTTTTTGTTTTCTGGGAGGGTGTTTTATGTGCTGTTTTTATCGGGCCCCCATCTGAAGAGGGCCATTTTGGGAAGGGAAAAGAAAAAGAGAGTTTTGTATTTTTGCATGTAAAGTTTTGCGTAAAATATGGACCGTTCGTTTATTGGTGCTGATGTGGACTTTTACACTGACAATGGCGGAGGGGGGGGGGGGTTGGATATGGACCTTGTGATTTGCTAGTTTGTAAGGATGTCGTTTGGTCTAAGCGAGAAACGGTTTCGATGGTTGATTATTTTCGCTTTTTGTGTGTGAAATGCAACAAATCAAAAACATGTGGACAGTTTTTTCCCTTCGAAGGAAAATTCTGTCTTTTTTTTTCGAGGAAATGCACGATAATGCCTGGAGCTGGAGTTCCAACAAACACTGGAAAATAGGGAAACCCTTGCAAATCATGGATATTTGACGACTTGTGGCTCAATCGGAGCCAAGAAGACAGTAAGCATGCCGATTCGTAATAGGATTTTGCTCATGAGGTAAATCGATGCTGGGGGTTTGGATCTCTATGTCACCTCTCCAACACACATGGTAGAGGGCAGTCGATTGGGCCAGTGAGAATTCTACGAGGATTTTGAAGGACTAGAAAAAGTGTGAAAAATGACTGTCTGGAAGGAAACAGTGGTGGGTGCATCCGGTTCAGTACCATGTTGCTGAGAAGCGAGGTGCAAGCATTCATGGCAGGGTCCACCAAAAAAACAACTGGGAAATAGCATAGGGTTGAAGTCTGAAGAAGTAAAGCATCAATTTGACATTGATGTGTATGTACACGAAGTGAAAAAAATTCCGAGGTTTGTTTGGGCCGGTTTAGAGTCCAAATGAGAACAAGAAATGGCCAGGTGGATCGCGAGAGAGGACAGGAGCTTTGGTGAAGGATTCATCTCCCTGTTCATATTCTATTTTTAGCTGTCTTACGTTTATTTTCAACATAACAAACAGGAGAGCAACTTGGGTGCAAGAAATCAAAAATGCTTTTCCTATCAGGAATGCTTTCGCTGCTGGAGTGCAGGAAATGGATAGATGTAGGTGGAAATAGCACGTACAGCAGTGGAACAGAAGAAGCGAAGGTCTTCCAACTCTTCTCCTTCATCCATATCAACACATGTCATACGTTGCACCAAAAACAGTGCACCATAGGGCAAAATATTGTACAAATATTCTGTGTTTGTATCCACGATATACTAACAAAAAACATATTCTACAAGGCACAAATAGAATGAATACAAAACCCACTGCATAAAATCATTTCACTTTCTTCCTCCCAACATGTGCGTTTCTATGGTCAAATTTGGAGCCACATTACCTCGAAACGTTTCATTCACCTCACAATAAGTTGGCGTACAAAACGGTGAACCAAAATCACTATGCTTTCTCCAGCCTTCTCGAACGCCAACAAGGGAGAAGAAAACAAATCGAAACAATCGGTATGCAAGTGACAATATCATCTGTTGTACAGATCCATTGCTTCATACTCCTCTTCTGTCTAAAAGCACAATTCCAAAACAGCAAAAAATTGACACACAAAAAAAATATATATATATGGTTTAAAAAAAGGCTGCCCGGCCTGAGACATCCACAGACAAACAAACATAAATTACATTGAGACATCCACTGTCCTTCCCTCAGACAATCATTTTTGTTGTTAGTGTTGTTAGTGTAAGAATGTTGTTGAAGCTTTGCAGACGAGTATTGTACTGTCTCCTGCCACAATCAGCGGGCAGTTAATCGATCAGTGGAAATTCTTTTTCAATGAGTCTTTTTCCTTCCCTGAGTATCTCGTTCTTCCCAAATCTTGCAGGAATTTTTTACTATGTGTTTTGTAGAGCAAATGAATGATGGACCCCGACAAACCTGAAAACTTATAAAAAGTTCAGCATATTCAAGTCCATCCATCACCAAATGTTTCCAACTATGATAATCACACCATTTTTCAATGTGTTCAGGCGAAAACTGTCATGTTTCTGGATCCTCGTGTCAATCACTTGAGCTGCTTCAACCATTCGAGAAGAACGATATGCATTTTGTGGAGGAAGTGCGCTTTTTTTCTTCGTCCGTGGTGGTTTTGGAGTGGCAGCCGACAAACAAGGCCATTTCTGCTGAGGAATTCCTTTTTCCTCGTTTTTTCCACAGCAGAAAAATCATCAAAGATATCCTCCCATCCGATTCTGCCAGAAAATATTTCCGAAGTCTATTCCTCTGCCGACCGCATCAGCACTTTTTTCAAGATTTTCTGTTACTACCCCCGAGATTTCCCACCCAACTTGTACTTTCCTTGGCACTTCCCCCCCCCCCCCCCCTGATAGAAATTCCACCCACCCAAAATAGGGAGAAGAAGAAAAAACGGGGCAATCAGTGGTATCATAAGCAAAACGTTTTGAAAATCAAATCAATCACAACGATGCAATAATCTTATTCATCTTTTGTTGTTGTTGTTGTCCGAACACTCTTTTTTTTTGTTTTTTAAGTTTTAATCTTTTCAGCTTTTTCACGTTTTGCCACCCAATGTCTCCGATTTTTTTTCCCTCACTTCCTCTCATTTTTTTTTTTCAACCTGTTTTCCCCCTTGCCAACCCTTCTGCTTCCTATTTTTCCATTAACCCTTTTAAAACTTGACATCACTCCTCATCTGTGGGGATTCCCACGAGAAAAACAAAACAAAAAGAGATGCGGGCATATTAAAGAGAACAATGTGGGGAGGGGGAAAACACCCCCACCCCCAACAATAGCAAGGTCGAAATCTGGTTGCCTGTCTCGTCTGCTTGGCAGAAGGGTCGATAAAACCATTTTTCGGGACGGAAAACCCTATTTTTTCCATTTTTTTTTTTTCCCTCCTTCACCATTTTCCCCTGAGTATTATTCAACCAAGCAAGGACAGACTCACACACACAGACAGACATGCAGAGAGAAAAAAAAGGAAAAAAAAAGAAAAGAGAGAGACAGCAAAAGAAAAAAGAAAGAGAGAGAGATCATGATGTGTCTTTTTTTTTGTCAAACCTGTTTTGTTTTTTTCTTTCTTTTTGGTTGCTTGAAAGAACACTACCCCTTCTCTTTCCCAAAAAACACCCCTTCCATAACATCCCATCCCATCCATTCTTGACCCCATCGTTGTTTTTTTTCTTTTTGTTTTCCTCTTTTCCTTGTGGTCTTTTTTTTTTCTTTTTTTTGGTACACCTCCCCTAGTAATAAATCTTCTCTCTCCCTTCTATTCCCTAACAGAAAATCACAGCAGAAAATCAGACAGCAACTTCGCCTTTTACACCTTTTTTTTCTTTCTTTCTTTTTCATTTTTTTTCTCCTCAACTTTGCAAAGTCGTTTCCAACCTCTTAGAAGGAAGAAAAAAAAAATGAAAAAAAAAAAAAAAACGGCAAAAGCGGTTGGCTTAATATATATATATATATAAAGTGAAGAAGGTCACCTATGCTTGGCCACATAGATAATGAGAAGACGAAAAAGGAAAAAAAAAAAGCAAATCAACACGTAAGACTCCTTGCGTTTTCTCTCTCTTTGTTAGCTTTTTTTAAATTGAAAAACCACACACGCAACACGGCTGTTTTTTTGTTTTTTTTTTCCTTCCTTTTCTTTTCTTTTTTTTTGCAAATCGTGTTTAAAAGTGTCCTTTTTCCAAATGGAATTGAAAAAACAAAAAACAAGGACAGTAGAAATGAGCAGCCTAAAAATAGAGCATTCAGGTTCCTTTTTCAGGTTAAAAATATATCACACCCAAACCCCATCAAACACCAACTCTTCCCAAAATTTCCTTTTAAAATGCTGACCCCTTTGAACTTTTTTTCTTTCTTTTCTTTTCTATTTTTCCTTTTCTTTTCTTTTCTTTTGATTTGATTTGATTTGATTTGAAGTGTCTTTTCTTTTCTTTTCCCTTGCTGGGCATTTATATCCAATATAAACCACGTCAAAGAGGACGGTTTCTTTTTGTAGAGAAAAACACCACCCCAAACTTCGACCCAAAAGGAATGCATCTCACACATATTTCCTCTATTTTTCTTCTTTCTTTCTTTTTTTGGCTTTTCTTAATTATCACGGTTGTTTTTGTTTTGTTTTTGTTTTTGTGTGTTTTTTTTGCGTCCCCCCTCTTGTTCTTTTCTTGACATTCCCTGACCAACTCCTATCCTCCTGTTCACAGAGTTTTTCAAATTCAAAAAAAAAAATAAATCCTGTTCACTCACTCCCTCACTTTCCATGTACCCCACATCACTTTTCCCCCTTTTTTTAAATAAAAAAAAATCCTGTCCCTTTGAAAATTCCTTCATCACCGTTTCCCCCCCCCCAGCCCCCCTCCCTTCCCTCCCCCTCCTCCTCCTCCTCCAAACTCCCATTTTTTTTTTCCTTTCTTTTTTTCTTTTTTGATTTGAACCTCAAATGATCAGCAAAGAAATCCTAAATACATCGGTTAAGTCTCTCTTGAAATGCCATTCCCCTTGTCCCCGTAAAAATTCAATACATTTTTGCTCTTTTTTTTTTTATGAAAGAAACATTTTCGCTTTTTGGTTGCTTTTTTTTCCAAAAGGGCATGTGTGTGTGCGCGTGCGTGTGCGTGTGTGCATTTTCATATCTCTCTTTTTTTCCACCCCACAATGAAACCACAGTAAAAAGAAAAAAGTTGGGGACGAAAGCAGATTTGGGTCAGGGGGGAGTTGTTGGAGGGAGAGGCAAAAGCAAAAAAAAAGAAAAGAAATCTCTCTGAACCTGAGTCTTGACCAAGATATATTCAAACGACCACCCGCAAAGCAACTGCCACACGAATCGTCCCTGATTTTGTCATGAGAGACTGTAAATTCGACCTTTTGAAAACTGCCCACCCTCGGCCATCTCCCCAAGCAAACCTAGAAGTATTGAACCGAAAATCACCCAAGCACAAGCACTTATCCTTGATCGTTGCGTCGACGTCGACCGTCCCCACCCCCCCCTTGTCTATGTAAGGCCCCTCCACGGGCTTACAATTGCAAACACACACGTATGCATTGTACATGTCGTCGTTTTCGTCCCTCTCTCTGAACCTCAGCTTCACCCACCACAGGAACCCCGCATAGTATATCTTGTTCGAATCTTGCTGCTGCTTGGCCGCCATTTGCTCCACGTCCGAGAATTCGATTCCGAAACGAAGCCAGGATTTCCTCCAGGGCTGGTCCCTGCTGCTTTTGGACTCTCCCCCCGTTCCGGCGGCTTCATCCACCCCTTGCAAGACTCCGTAAAACATGCCTCTTGTCCAGAAGTGGGTTTCCATGGAGGCAATCGTCTGCTTATCCCCAAGCTTCTTCAACTTGGCTTGGACAGTGCACAATTGGCTGTCTGGGATGAATGCATAATGGATGCCTTTGCGTAGGACCCGCAGCAAGGCGTCGCGCTGGCTGGTGGGTCCGGTTGAATTCGACCGGCCCCAAAATGGAAAACACCCGGGGGAAGGAATTTCGATCGAGGAAGACGCCCCTCCCCCCTCCTGAACATCGTCGTCACATGCATTGTTGGAGGCGTCAATCACCGAGCTCGCCCCCGACGAATTAACCGGGTCCTCGAATTCGGCTGGGTTGCTGGGGTCCAGAGCAGGGCAGCTGTCCGTGTCTTCCCGCGACATCTCCGACAAGTTTGAAGCACCTCCGGCCCCCGGGCTCGGTTCGTCCATGTCTTTGGTTCGCTCCAGCAAGTCCAACACCAGGTCCACCCTCCCCGCTTCATCCGGCACCCACAAATTGTTCGAGCAAAGCAATTCCTCCAGCACGCTCGCGGGCAGCGTCAACAGGACGTCCCTGGCTTCATCCCAAGCATGCACCGCAAGCAACCCCAGACTTTTCGATTTGATGTCGACGCTGCCCGGATACTCTCTGCAGGAGACCGTCGCGAAGCACTGCGCAACGTCCGCCATCGACATTCGGTCCAGTTCCTCCACCAAGAAAGTTTTGCAGTCTTCGCAGATTTCTTCCACATGCAAGTACGCCCCAACCGCGAGCAAATTCAAAACGTTGCTTTTCGAAACGTCGACTTCGAAGCCATACAAACCCCGCACCACCGCCTCAAAGGCGTCCACGTCGAAGAGCGGGTCGTCTGGACACAGCTCCCCCCCCTCGCATCGCCCCCAGTCCCCTTGAATCAAAGACTTGAAGTAACCGGATGAGCAAAGCACGGTTCGGTGCAGCGGATAACGCCTCTCGGGTTGATTACCCACCCGGAGCGTGACGGTGATATCGGACAAAGGCTGGTTTCCCCACAAATCTCGAAGGCTCGACAACGCCGTACGCACAAGCGATATTTTGGCACAGGGAGCATTGCGACCATCGGGCGTCGAAGCCATACCGTGGCCGTTAGAGCTGTCCGTTTGAGGGCACTCCACCGTTTTCCTCCCCGGACGGTCGACGCCACACAAGGATGGTGACGTCATCGCGCGCGAGACGGAATTTTCTTTTTTCGGGACCGTGGCTTTCCGCTGCAGGCGTCCGCTTTTTTTTTCTTTCCAATCGCTGAGCGCACAGACCCTTGGCCCTTGGTGCGCGTTCACGACGCTTGGATGTCTTTTCACTTCTCTATCGATTAGGTAATGTTCCTGTCGATGGGACGATCCCTCTTCTTGTGCTTCTCACAGTGATTTCCCCCCAAAAAAGAAAATCACTGAAGGACTTGAAAACAACAGCAGAAACCCAGAAACAGCTGTGCCTGCTTCTCACTGGCTACTCCTCAGTCTTCCACGATCTATCTCGTCCAACCCAGTTTCTATGATCCACGAAAATTCCTGGGTTCAACATCATCCTGGGGAAACGAAGTTTAATCAATTAATCGATCGATCATTAATTACAACCCACAGCAAAAGAGAGCCATCACCCTCCATGATGCTGGGATAGTTACAACAAGGCCCCTCTTCAGAAATGTAAGCCGAAAGCCGAAAGCCTAAAGCCAGTTTGAGTCAGATTCAGGGGGTGGACCAACCCCCATAACATCTGATATTCTTCCATCCACTTTTGTTTTCAAACTCAATCGAGAAGAAAAAAAAAAAACAGAAGAGGCTGATTTGATTGAGCCTAAATTCTTCATCAATCAATCAACAACAACTCGATTTTTTTTTCTTTTTCTGCCCTTGTTCCAGTGCTCTGTTTGCCGCTTCGCCAACAGCACGTCGCGGAAAGAAACTCGGGAGGTTTTATTCAGATGGAGCCCCGTGTGTCTATCGGAGCGCTTGGGCCGAGGCTAGCCGGGCGGTTGACGGCGGAGCTTATTTTGAGGAGCCCCCAATATATGAACTGCGTAAAAAACTACGAAATAGACTTGAGAGGTGATCGACGCCTTTGGAGTCATTTTGCTTTTTCAGGAAGTTCATTCTTTCAGTGTCGAGTTGTTTTGGGGGAATGGCTCACTGACCAGTTGCCTGTTTTTGTCTTTTGTTTTTTCCACAGGAAACAAAATCGGGGCGATCGAGAATCTTGGGGCAACGAACGTGAGTACAAAGAGCTCAGAGGGCCAAGTGTTCCCAGAAGAGTATTGTATATTGATTTTTATTTGTGAGTTTCCTGTTTTTTTTTATTGATTGCCTCTGGATAAAACAGCATTCTTTGACAGAATGGATGGATGGATTTTTTTTTCACACTTTTGCAGTTCTTCCTTGTGGAAAAGTGTGAGAATAGTTGACATGTGGGGTGGTTTAAATGGAATCGACCAATAGGATGAAATATCCGATCCATACTCAGACATTCTGTTTTACAAAACGGTACATAACAGCCCTGCCTGCTAAATTCAAGATGATAGGTAGAAGGGTGCATGTTTCTATTTTTTAAAATAAGATATATACACACTGTGGTACCAGGCAGTCGTTGGACATCGGTGCACCAAAAATTATCCGCGCCAAAAATTTCTTCTATGTCTTTGACTAATTCCACAGCATCTGGTTGTGTTATATATTTTCTTTTATTTTTCAACAATTTCTTCAACATTATCCGCAACGGGCGGTTATGTAAAACGAAAAAAAAATAGACTCAGGAGTTCCTGTGGGTGTGACTAATTCATGTCATGATTTCCTTCTAAAGAAAAAGATGTGATTGTGATGCACTGTATTGAAGCCGAGTTTCTTTTTTTTCCCCTTAGAATCAATTTGACAGCATCGATTTGTCCGACAATGCGATCGTCTTGTTGGAGGGCTTCCCCAAACTGCCGAGGCTCAAAGTGTTACTGCTGAATAACAACAGGGTAACGAGAATAGGGAGAGATCTTCAAGGTGAATATCACACATATTGCTTTTTTTTTTTTTTTTTTCTTTTTGTGGCATCGTCTTTTTTTACAAAGTAAAAAGACAAACCATCAGGGACCTACCTACTCTTTCAGGGTGGTGTGATGTATGTATATATATATAAAAATGTCACGGTCAAAGACATGAAAAAAAATCAATTGGTCACATTATTGGAGCCTATGGATGTTCTGGAATGGCTCAAAAACAAAAAAAGGATATAAGGAATATGGAGCAACAGGCTGTTTCTGAGCCTAATCTTCGCGGAAGGTGTTTTTTTATATGGAAGTGACCGACAATGTCGTTGGACTGATTGAATTGGTTGACTTATTTATTTATCTTTTTGTTCAGATTGCATTCCAAAGCTGGACATGCTGATTCTAACGAACAACAAGGTCACACATCTGTCGGTAAGGCCAAGAGCTGGGATGTATTTCTCTGTATTTATTTATTTTCAATTGGCTTGAGAGCCCCCTTGTATTAATTATTTGCCTTGATTAGTTAATTTTATTACTATTTTATTTCTGACCGAAAAAAAAGGAGGGGAGATTGGACGCACTCATAATCGCTGAAATTTTGATGCAAAAAGTCCTTGAATGTTTTTTTTTTTTGGGGGGGGGGAAATGAAAAGAACATATAGATGTGTATACCTCGAAAACTCAATCTCAGTTTGTGTCCACTTTCTTCTCAGTCCTGTTGAGCTTTTATGCTTCAACAGGAATAAATATTTATATATATGTTTAATTTACATTTTTCTTTTCAGTTAAATACATTGTTTCTTTGGGGAATGTCATATTGTAGTGGGGTTTTTTTCTTTCGGGGTGCACTTTTGCGGTGCATTTTTGAACAGTGTCGGTCAGTCTGTCCAGGTGTCCAGCTTCAGCTAAATGGAGTTATTTTAATGATTTGTTATGATGAAATTAGCTCATGAAGTCGAGATATAAATATAAATATATCCTTATTTTTAAGCAAAAGGTGGGCTCATCTACCTATTCAGTTTTTTTTTGGGGGGGGGGGGAGCCCAGTCGGTAGCGATCTGTTGAAAAGGACTTCCCTTTAAAAGGGTGATTTTCTTCTTCCGAACTGTGTAGAAGGAGACCTTTTTCTACATCCCTCGGGATTTTGTTTTAAATTTAATTTAATTCAAAAATTTGCAATATTACTTTTTTTTGGGCTTGTGACTTGAAATCTCATTGTTCAGGCTGCCCCCCAGATCCTGAGTGTCGGAACGAGGTGAGCTTCTATAAAGAGGACCGAAAGGCGGGACCCCCCAAAAATCTCTCAAAAACAGGAAAAATGATGGAAAAAACTCTTTGGTTTTTTCCTCGGCAGGGGGTGTGGCCACGCTAATATCGCCCAAAGTCGACGAGAAAAAAAAACAACGAACGGAATAGCAATCTAATGGGAATGATTTTGTGTGTGTTTTTGAAATGACTGTGTTGAATCTAGAGTTCTACCCCCTTCGTTTGGCTTGTTTGGTTTTTGTAGGCGTTGGACCCTCTGTCGACATTGCCGAAACTCGTTCATTTGAGTTTAATGGGGAACCCCGTCACGAAAGTCAAGGACTACAGGTGGGTTTGGACAGACCTGTCTGTTTTTAGCGTTCGAAAAAACCTCGATTCTTGGCTGTATTAACTGTGTTGGCTCAATTTCAATTTCAATTTTGTGTGTTTTTTGGTCGGTTGATATAAATTCTGGAGGGTAGACCTTGATGGACCATCCAGGGATGCTTGGGCAGATCTGCCCCGGTCAAGATTCGAACCTGGGACCACTAATGACCTAGTGCAGGATTTAGTCACCTCAAAATTACTTGCTGAGCATGTAAAAAGTTCTAAAATATTCTGCATGTATAAATATACAATATATAATGTATATTTTTTTATATTCTTTATAATGACATCTTGCTGCCCACCTCGTTTTTCAGGGGGGTGACCTTTTTTTTTCGAAACGTTTAGTCTCGATGAGGAGGCGGGTACGTTGTATTTGTCTGACTACGAGGTTTTCTGTGAAACTTTTTCCAGGTTATATGTGATCCATTTGATTCCCAGTCTCAAGGTGTTGGATTTTCGGAAAGTCAAAGCGCAGGTGGGGAGTTTTCCTAAAAGATTTTTATCGACCGCTCCTCGTATCCTTATAGTTTTTTACTTTTTTTTTATTTTTTTTTTTCATTCAACATTTTCCTTACCAGTCGAATCGCATTATCGAGGCTGGAAGTGCTTCCCTACAACCCTTTTTTTTCCACATTTTTATTTTTTTAATATTTATTTTTTTGGCTCACCCCAAGCTTCATCACATTTTTCAGAATATACACAAGGGTTCGTGGGAAAACCTTGCTGCTCCACCCATAAGAAAACTTTCTTTTCACCATTCAATTTATGGAGATTTTTCTAAACTGTAGGAGTGAAATGACCTAACCTCGGTGCATTTCTGCTCATGGCAGGAACGCTTGGCAGCCAACGAGATGTTCGGAGGTGTGGAAGGAAGTCAAAATCGAGCGGAGGCGTCCAAGACGTTTCAACCCGATGAGGATGCCGAAATGGCAGAAGCCAGAGTCACAGAAGCGGCTTCCACCAGCCCATCATCGAAACCTGCTGCCCCCACAGCCGAGCAATTGACTGCCATCAAGGCAGCCATTGCGAACGCCCAGACCTTGGAGGAAGTTCGCAGCTTGGAATCTGCCCTGAAACAAGGGATGATGCCATCGCAGTTAGAGGACCCAGGTCAGACTTTTTGTTTCTCGGCTTACTGATCCTGTGAGGAAGTGGATTTGATACAACTTCTTGATGCATGGCATGTTGATTTTGAGAACAAATGTATTATATACATAGATAGTTTTGGATATTTTTATATTTTTGAGGTTTTTAATATTTTTGATATCTTGAGGTGCGGATTCTATTTCTTGTATTTTTCCTAGGGAAGGGAGGTGAGAAGGAAGAAAGTCAAACTGCTGAAAATGGAAGCTCGAAGGAAGGTGGAGATCCAGGAGAGGGGGATGCCATGGAGGAGGACTAGCAGAACCTTGGTGTTGGAACTAGGTGGATTTTCAGGTGATATTCAACTGTTGGATGTGGATGCCAAACCCTTCTTCTGACACTAAAACAGCCTCCGGGCAACAGCAGATGGCTCCTTCTGGGATGAAGTGTTTTTTTTTTTCGTTTTCCCATGCTTGGTGATTGGAATTGGGGTTCTTGTACATATCTTTTTTTTTTCAAAATCCGCTGGGGTATGTCGAAATATGGTTGGTGATTTTGGGACATAAGCACTGAAATTTCTCTTTGTTTTTTTCTTGTTTCAGATTGGGAGGAGCTCCATCTCTTTTTTTTTGCCATCCATATTCTCATTCTGCTGGAATCCGGGGAAACCACAAGATCACAGTGAAAATTTGTCCGCAGCTGCAAAAAAACATGCAGGCTGGAAATAGGAAAAGAGTCAGGGGAGGGTGGGGGGAAAAGACAACTCATGGTTCCCAGGGGCCTAGCAGCAAACTCTTCGCATGAAAATCTTTGGTTTGTTTCAGGGTTTTTTGGGGGGAGGGGGGGGCGGGGGGTTGTTTTTTTTCCAGAGTGATGGGTTGGCCTTGCACAGCTAAACGAAATTTGGATTCATTTGATCAAAATGCCATGTTTTGTTCAGAAAAAGCAAAAGTACGGAGGCTGCCCCAGGAGAGTAGCAGAAACGAGGAAAATTTGAACGGGGAAGGGGGTTCATGTAAGATTCGATAGTGTCAAGCAACTCTCTCTCTCTCTCTCTTGTGTTTTGGTTTTGCTGGAATTTGTATAGTAGAGAGGACATGAAAAAGTATTTTGCGCTTCTGGTGTGGTTCTCGAAAGACGAGGGAATGCCGATATCATTCCATCTGGCAATGGCAGCAATGTCCAATTTTTCACCCCCCAGTCCAGTCTTTCCCAAGAGGTCCCTTGGGGATTGAGTATCAATTCCGAACCTTTGTATCTTTGAACTTTACACCTTTGATGCCGGGCGGCATCTTCATGTTTGTTTGTTTGAACCTTTGTGTGGTGAGGAAAAATACTCGCTCAACACACTAACCACACTACTCTCCACAGTGGACCTGGCCAACTTGACCATCATGGTATGTCCGCTTAGACACCAGCAATCGTTAAACGAAAGCAGCATGTCTCTTAAAGTGCATAGCGTGTTCAGTTTGTTCAGATTCTCAGTATTTTTTGGCTCTTCGCTGCCATCAGCCAGAAGTTGTTGCTAGGGGAAGATTTGTCTGATAAAGGCGCTCCGTTCACCATATGGCAGGGTTTGATCGAACAAGGGCAGCCGATCCTCGTCAAGCATCACACAAACAGTGTGCTGGACAATTTACTCTTTTTTTCCTTTTTTTGTTTATTGTTATTAAATGCTTCACCTTGTCTTTCACCTGCAGAATATTGCTCCTTCTCAAGGCTATGTCAAGTTCGCTTCTTGATTTTTGGACAGTGAAAAGAGGTTGCAGCATACTCTTTCAAATGTCCGCATCCCCACATCTGTCTTCCACAAATTGGGCATCACATCATTGGCCTTTTGTGACCTGGACGAGCAATGCAGTATGGTGGCTATAAGGCAGCTGCATATTTCCAGGGCACTGGGAAAACTGGGTGGCGAATCCCTCATAGAGGGGCACCTCACAACAGGCTTCCTCCCAGCAGTATCCAAAGCATCGATGTTTGCGGCTGAAGCCCCGTTGTCCAGGTCTAAGTCATCTGGATAGGTGTCAAATATCAGCATCATCGGTGGCCTCATTCACATCGGCACAGAGAATTATGAACAGCGGGATTGATCAAGAAAAAACAAGTTGCCGATTCTTTTTTGGCAAGAGAAGAAGTCCCCATGATAAGGTGGTGGGAGCATGAAAAAAAAAATCGATTTCTTTGTCGCCATCAATACAAACGAGTGTTGAGAACTTCTGATTCAGAATTTCTAATAAGCAAACATTGGTAAAACCAAATAAATCTAAAGTGTCCTCAGAGGGGGGGCTCTGGGCAACCCACTCTTAGTTTCATGTTACGTCATGTTATTGTTTGATGTTATGTTTCTCCAGAAGCGAGGTTTTGCAGATTATCCCTCATGTCCCTTACATGAACTAACATCAGTATCTCTGCTGGTCAGACTCAGATGCACTTTTCACGCTACCATCATGATTACAGCCACCAGAACTTGCTCTCATGCTTTCCCCCCTTTTTTTAAGGCTTTCATGGAAAAAAAAACAAGGCACCACAGTGAATCACTACCCATTACAAAAACACACGACTTTTCTTCTTTTCGACCGAAATTTTCTTCCACAAAAGCCTAGCTTACAAAAACATTATTCCATATGATCTGGCATGAACATGCATGTCGACATGCAAAAATCGGCACATGCACATGTCCACTCCCCCCCCTTCCAAAAAAAAGAAAAAAAAAGAAAAAACACAATCCCCCTCCCACCTAGCTAACGATGTTTTTACTCTTACATCAGTCTTGTTTTTTCGGGGTTTTTTTCCTAGACCTTCGATCAAAATTCCTATCACCATACATTTTTTTTGTTTTAACTTTCCACCATTCACATCCAGACATGCAGATACTCCTCGATTTTTTTTTAAATATATATATTTTTTGGTACATGGGGGCGAAATCTTTCTTCTGCCAATGTCTGTCGATATGGTGTTTTGCTATGCTTTTTTTTTCCCCATCCAGTCAGTCATCGTTTTCCATCCAGCTGGCTTCCACCACCTCTTGCACAAGTCGATTATATCTCTTCCTGTTTTCCAAAAAAATTCATTAAAAAAATGAACAGGCAAGAATAGAAGCAAGTAACTTTAAAAAAAAAAAAAGGGGTAACCTTCAATCATAATTGATGCGTGGAACAGAGGAGAATGAGATGTCGATTGCAGAAGAGTGATTAAAAACACAGTTACCAAAAAAAATCAAGACAAAAAAATTGAAAACAATGTGCTTCCCTTTACCCCCCCCCCCAAAAAAATAAAATAATAATAAATAAAAATAGTGGTAAAACTAAAACGCATAAAACTAAGCAAGTCGAACAATCGACAGCAATGCATGGAAAAGAATGTGACAGCGGGCCACAATCACCTGTTATCGCTGTATAATTTTGCTGCTTCGTTGTTTGCTGGAGACTTTGGATTGGGGTCAGACAGGAGAGACTGCATCACAACCACCATCAGAAAACTTTATTCCATTCTTTCTTCCCGCACAAAAAGTTACAGAAAAAAAAAATTTTGATGGGGTGGAATCCCACACAAACACAAAGGCTGTACAGGACCGCAATGTTTGTAACAACACCCCCCCCCCCCCCCCCCGAAAAAAAAAAGAAAAGAAAAACAAGTGAAAATAATAATAACAATTAAAAAAATTGCACTGGATGGTAAAAAAACTCCACCTGGATCGATGTGAGGACAGCAGTAACATCGTAAATGGGGCTCCATTGTTTTTGAAGAATATCCAGACAGATGCTGCCATCATTGTATACTACGAAACAAAAAAAATACCAAAAAAAGTCAAACATCATCCCACAATTACCTTCCCTAAAAAAAAAATCACAAAGCAAGACATCACCGACTATTTTCTGACTAACAAAAATCTAAAAAAACAAGATTTAATCAGAAAATAACATGAACAAGAATTACACTTTCTGTGACTATCACACCAATCATTTTTTTCCCCATAGTGGATGGGTTATGTGGGGCTTTGTACCAACTCGACCTTGTACTTGGTTTTGCAAGGTGCATATATATATAAACATATGTATTATAGAATTATTTTTCAAATTGTTCATATAAGTTTTTATAGTCAAATACATAAAATTACAAACAATACTGTATTATTAGAGATCGTTTTCACCTTGCCATGTTAATTGATACATGGCAGAGGGATCGATATTTTTTTTTCTTCAGTTCGTTTCAGGGGGAAGAAAAAATAAAATTAAAATAAAATAATTGCCCATTGATGCTGTTCAACAAACACCTTTGTAACCCTTCCCCCCTAAAAATAATAATAATAATAATAATAATAAAATAAAAAAAGGAGAAAATAAAAAAAAGAATAAGACAAAAAAAGTTTCTGTTGAACAGAAATGGGTTTCCAAAAATAATTCGAAGAGAAACTTAAATAACACCCCCCAAACAAGAACTCCTTTTTGAATTTTTTTCCTTCCACAATTATTTCAGGAGAAATATAAACATGGCCACTCACTGTTTGGATGGAACATTTTCGACTTGAATTTCACGACAGGGGCTTTGTTTGGATAATCCTCGCTGAAATCCAAGGTCAACTTGAAAGTGCCTACATCACACCACACACAAATAAATATACATATATATTATACATATTTTTTTATCTGATTGGAAGGTAAGCAAGACGGGCATAAGAAAAAAAAAAGGGGATGAGTGGAATAATTAACCAAAAAAAAAAAATCAAACAGTGATTTTGCTTCTCGTCTGAAGGCTGTTATACTGCGAGTAGCGTCTACAGATGAACACCCATACCTATCAGAGGTTAAGGGTTACGGGTTTTTCAAAAAGAAAAACCCTTAAAAAAAGATTCGCAACAGCATGAAGCTGGGCAAAGAGAACCTCCTCAATACAAGCAGTACAAACAAAAAGTAAAATTAATTTTCATTTTTTTCTTTTTTTTTTTTCAAATTAAAGAAGCCTCTCACCACCATCCCAAGGAGTATCCTCCGGTCCAAATATGACTGCGTTCCATTTCATGATGTTATCTGGGTTTGGCGCTCCATTGATTCCCTGGGGGGGGTCATCTTGCAAGCGCTTATAGTCCCGAATTAACCTCTGTTTTACAATAATAATAAAAACAATAAACAACTGAATTCACCTCCGTTTTATAACAACAATAATAACTAAAAACAACTGAATTGAACCAAAAAAAACACTCCATCTTCCACCCGAACAACAACTGTCTGCACCCACACCCCAACACCCAATAATAATTAAAAAAAAAAAGCTGTAGTACAGCAGTTGTCCCATCCGAGGTTTCAAAAAAAAAACCCTTCAAAGTCTTTATATAAATTGCCACTCCTTTCTTGTCCAATCAAAAAGTTGAAGGAGGAAATTCCATTCGATAAAGCATACGAGCAGGCTTCAAATGAAATATTGAAAAAGAGCAGCCGAAAAGCGCAAAAAAACAACGAACCTTTCTGGCCAGCGTCGACATCTTTTTTCGTGTGGGGTTTTTGGGTTTCCTCCCTCCGCTGCTGGTGGCTTTTTTTTTTCTTCCAAACCCCCGAGAGGAAGGTTAGTTACAATGACAGACAACGAGAAACTTTTCGGTTTCGAAATTCGTTTCACCCTTCTCACCAAAGAAACGACAGACCCAAGTTGGCACCAGGAGGGATTCTGTTCGAGTTTCTTAAATGAGCTAATCGTACGACACCCTGGACGGTACGACAGTAACGACAGGGCAAAAATTGCTCAGTTTCTTTCACAAACAGCAAAAAAACGCTCAGAATGGCTCAGGGCGACACATCCATACAGCGTTTTTTTGGATGGAAGTTTGGAATAAACGCCCTTGAGAAGATAATTGTCGTTTCTTTTCGGTCGAATGCAAAAATGGTGTGGGTGGCAGATTCTGTCAGGTGGCGCCTCCCAGCCTCCCCTGTCAGACCTACGAACCTTGCTGTAGTGCTCATGGGGCATCCTTTTGTCTTTGGACATGGCGAAAATGTGCAAAGTATGGATTGGCCATGGTTGGTTTGAGAGTTTTGATTAGTTGGCCTGTAGCATAATGCTTGTAGAATTTTCAGATTCAGGACAACAGCGTACCCAGTGTGGTGAAAAAGGAGAGTCGATAGTTAGATGAGACGGGGAAATGGGACGAAATGAGACGCGTGGGTGTTTGCGGCTGAATTGCCGAGTTGTGATGACGGGAGGAACTTGTGGTTGTGGTGTGTTGAACGTTTGTGGTCGGAAAGGAAAAGGGGCGATACTTATAGGGGCTGTTGTTGTTGTAAAGATGCCTTATTTGTTTTGAGTTCGTTTCCTGTCGAAAAGTTCACTGCGTTCTACGAAAAAGACAAACACAGTTCCACACCAGCAATTCAAAAATCATTCGCAGGCTCTTTTTGTACACAGTTGTTTTTGACGATACCAGATTTTGTGTTGCACATTCTCAATTCCAGTTTTTTTCCTCCTGCTGGAACCTGGGTGGCAGACCTCTTCGAAACCAATGGTCTTTCGTGTGGACATATTTGCTTTTATATATTACATTACATTATCTATTTTTTTTTCTAGAGGTTGCAGGGTGCTGGGAAAACTCAAGTCGACCACAAAACTCTTTCATTATTATCCTTGCTGATCAGGGAAAAAAAGAAGAGGGGTTTCATGTTTTAATGATTGTCGTTAAAAGGAATCCCCATCCATGCACCACCATTTCTCAATGGAAAGAAAACCACCGAACCACCGACCGAAAAAAAAAAACCCACGCACACACACAAAAAACAACACACGGGCAAAAACCAAAGAAAGAACATCATATTTTTATATATTTGTTTCATAACTTGTTCCTCTTTTTTCTTCCCTGTCACCACCCCACCCATCCCCCCCCCCTTCTATAACAACTCCTGCAAAAACCGGCACCTTGAGCAAATCACCCCTCCTCCAAATTACAAGGACGTACATATTCTCTATGTTCTGTTTTTCTTTTTTTTTTTTCCTTTCCTTTCCTTTCCCTTGTTTCTAAACACATGGCTCCACCGTGCCAAGTGCAGCCCCCACCCTTCCACACCATGCTATTATCCATACGATCTTTTTTTTGTGTGTTTATTCGAGGACTTTGGAAACAACCCCAGCTCCTACAGTGCGGCCTCCTTCCCTCACGGCGAAACGGAGTCCGTTTTCGATAGGAATGGGGTGGATCAAGTCAAAAGTTGCTGAGACGTTATCCCCTGGCATCACCATTTCCACCTTCTCTGGCAAAGTGACCTCGCCTGGACGCACATGCAACGAAAAACCTCGAGAAACTCTCAGGGTGGAAATAAGTACCTTAAAATGACCTCGTGGGGGCGGCTAAATCACCTCGTTGTGGAATGCCTTTGTTGGGCAATAATGCAATAATGTATTTTTTTTTATATTTCAAAAATTCATTCATGACCTCATGGATAGACAATCCTGGGAACGGGTTTCCAACTAGGGTTGTGTTATTTAAGAACCTGGCCGGGTGTGGCCTCTCCTCAGAAACTCACCCACCCATCAGCTCCATCGGGAAAAAAATCAAAAAAATCACATTTGGTCGACATAGAAAGAAAGAAAGAAAGAAAGAAAGAAAGAAGGCATAAAAAGAAAGAAAAGAAAGGAAAAAACAAAAAGAAAGAAAGAAAAAAGACGCAATCCTCAACTCACCAGTCACATCAGCAGTTCTGAAGAAAAACTGGGGTCGATACTTGGTGAAAAAAGGTTTGTGTCGGCCACCCTCCTCCTTGGACAACGCATATAACTCTGCCTCGAATTTCTTCCCGGTTTTCACGGTGTTCGGTTTGCAAATGACCTGGCCCCTGGTAATATCTTCCCTTTTCACCCCTCTCAGCAGCAGTCCGACATTGTCGCCGGCTTCACCCCTGTTCAGGTTCTTTTTGAACATTTCGATTCCGGTCACCGTGGTGCTGGTGGCGTCTTTCATACCCACTATTTGAATTTCTTGACCGGATTGGATCACCCCTGAAATTTTTGAAACACATTATTGGTGAGAAGAGACCTTGTTATTTGAAGAAAGGGGAAAGAAAAAAAAAAAGTCACTGAAATGTGTTTGGGATTCCGTATGAAATGCCACACCCATCTTTTTTTCTTCCCTATTTTTTTGTTTTAATTTGTAAGTGTGACTTTTGTAAGAAACTTACACAGAATACGTAATATCTGTCTTCTTTCCCCCCTTTATGTCATCTCTTTATTTATTACATAAAGGTGTGCACCATGGTGCTGTGATTTTGATTTTTTTTTTTCGCTGGTGATAATTTTCGCCATATAAAATTTCGCAGTTTCGCTGTGGGCCGCGAAAATTGACACCCACGAAAAAAAGTCAAAATTACAGTAGTGTTTTTTTGTTTTTTGTTCCATTCTAGTCTCCTATTTTGAAACATTTTAAACTATACCTTTTTCTATTCTTCCGGTAGCAACAGTTCCTCTTCCACCGATGCTGAAAACATCTTCCACGGGCATCAAAAACGGTTTGTCCAAATCTCTGACTGGCTCCGCGATGTGCTCATCCACGGCGTTCATGAGTTCCATGATGGCATTCCTAGGACCCCACCAAAAATATTAAAATGTCGGAATTCTTTCACCCCCAAAAAAGAACAAGAAGAAAAAACCCACAAATATCTGCTACCCACCGACCAATGCGATAAAAAAAAAGAAAAATAATAAAAATAATAAAAAAAATATATATATATATATATATATATAATTTTTTTAATTATTTAATTTTTTTCCTTGTTCAAAAATTCACATGATATGCATGTACTGGAGATTGCGTACGTTTTCGTTTGGAAGCTAAAAAACCTTTAAATGAGTCTAATAATGCATTCTTTCCATATTCAAAAAATTTAGAAAATCCAGGGATGTGGCAAAGTCACCTTCCAAGTTCTGGTTTTTCATCCTTCAATGCACATAGAGCTGAACCCTTGATCACAGGAACATCATCCCCAGGAAACCTGAAAAAAACAAACGATTAACCACCGTTAATTGTTGCATGAAACACACAGTTTTGGGGAAGGGGCTTTGCATCGATCGAACAGCTCCATTTCCAAAATCATATTTTTTTTTCTTTCCCTCTTTCTCCCAATCCACAGCGATTGAAAGGGTTATCACAAGTTTTTTCCCTTTTTCAAAAAATTAATTAAAATATATTTCAAAAAAAAAAAAAACAGAGATGACTTACTTGTAGACAGACAGCAGCTCCCTCACTTCCATTTCCACCAACTCCAAAATTTCCTCATCATCCACAACATCGCACTTGTTCATAAACACAACTATCGACGGGACTCCAACCTTCACACAAAAAAAAACAAACTCAATGCATCTATGATACTTGATGTTTAACCTTACATTTCGAAAAAAAAACCCAAAAAAAACTCAAGCCATCGAGGACACTTGATATCTATAAGTTAATATTCTGTCGAAAAAAAGCAGCTCATTTCAGATCTTTCCAAATTACAAAACAGGAGCATTTTTTCTTTCCTCTTCAATTTTTTTTCCCGTTTGATTTGGTTATCAAAATTTCTGCCCTATGCACACCTGTTTAGCAAGCAAAACGTGCTCTCTAGTTTGAGGCATAATTCCATCCTCCCCAGAAACCACAAGGATGGCACCATCCATCTACAAACACCGGAAAAAAAAACACAAAAAAAAAACAACAGTTCACCACTTCATCCTTCAATTATTCCGAAAGGAACGCACAGACGGAACAAAAAAAAACACCTTCGCAAAAATCTATTCGATGTGATTTTTGCATTCGACACGGACATCAGGGCAAAAGATGAATAAAAGCATTTTCGCACAGACAAAAAAATAAAACAATAAAAAGAGGGGAAAAAACCCCATCCGGTAGCAAAGATCAGTGAGATGAACACAAATCCATCGTCAGTAGCAAAGAACCCCGTGAAGGCTGATGATTGATGCACCATGAAGATCCACTGGAAAAACGAAAGACTGGGAATATCACCTGGGCAGCCCCCGTAATCATGTTCTTTACATAATCGGCGTGACCCGGGCAATCCACGTGAGCATAATGCCTCTTGTCGGTTTCATACTCGACTGTACCATTCCACACGAAATAGTCATCAGTTTTGATCAAAAACTAGGCACATCTGCAAGAGGAGCGATTCGAATTTTGTAAATTTTTTATTTTATTTTATTTGGGGGGGGAAGGGGGAATAGGAAGAGATGAAAAGGTTGAGAAAGTGATGAGGGATGTGTTTTCGCCATTGCAACTTTGCTAACCCCAGAACCGGAATCCTTACCATGTGCTGTGGCGATTGTGATTCCTCTAGCTTTTTCTTCCGGGGCCTGTTCTCCATCAGAATAAAAAAAAATAAAAATAAAAATTATCTTTTCGATGAAACAAGTATAAAAAATGGAGGGTATCCACACAAATGACAGATTTTTGATTGAGGGGGTGGGTATACTATTTTCCCTGCTCTGTCACCTTATCGATTTGATCGTATGCCCTTGCTTCAGCTTGACCGGATTCTGCCAGAATCTGGGATAAACATTCCACATAGTAAAATCAATTAATTAAATAAATAAATCAATTAATTAAAGCATCAGCTGCACTTTCGTTAATTTCTGTTCTATTCGGCTAAAAATAAAAAAAAAAAAAGCCTAACAACCCCCCCCCCCCCCTCCTCCTCCTCCTTCTCTTCTTTTATCAGCAGCTTTTCCCGCTTCGTTTTTCGTCCATTCTTTTTATTTTTTTTTAAATTCGATTCTTACTTTAGTAATGGCTGCCGTAAGCGTGGTTTTCCCGTGATCCACGTGCCCGATCGTTCCGATGTTAAGATGAGGTTTGGTTCGACTGTTTATGTCATAGGCCAAACCCCTCATGAAAATGAAAGGAGCCGTTCCGACTTCGCATGCTCCCCTGGATTCATTTTTCAAACCAAAAAAAAACAAAAACACTCGACTTTCAAAATTCGACAAAAAAGAAAAGAAAAAAGAAAAAAAACGTACCCGACAGAAAAAAAAAGCAAATACAAATTAAAATAACATACACAATCTGTGCCGATGGAACATAATCAAACGACGGACATGCCCATCGCTACCCGAATCTCAAGTTGAGAAACTAGAAAAGCCATTAGTTGGGCGATTTCTTTTTATTTTTATTTTTTCAAGTCCATGATTCTATCTAAATTATTTGATTTGTGAATCGTTAGTTGAAGACCCATTATGGTTGAGAATATACGCTGTTTAACAGACTTTGGATCCCTGCTTGCACTACATTACAAATGTGTAAGAGATCAGCTAGTGTTCAATTCCAAACACATCGCATCCAGGTTGAAAGCCGTCATTTTGCTGCCCTCCAGGCCAGGTTGTTTTAATTGTACATTTCCATGCCATCCAGGAAAAATCAACATTGAACCTCCCAAATAAAATTTGATAATTTTTTTTTTTTTGGGAAGGGGGGGGGGGGGTCTTTCACAGACGCCCTCCTTTTTTTCGCCAAGAAAAAGAAAAGAACGGTTTTCAGATCAAAGTCGTCCTGAGTGGTGGCGCTTGCAACACACGGGATCCCACCTCCAGTCGGCGATCTGAAAGCATCGACCCAACGCCTCAGGCTCGCTCCTGGCGGCAGTCGAACAGAGTGCCGACACGGTTGGCGCGAGCGCACCAAACACTCGCCGACCCAGCAACCCAGCCATCGTAACCAGACGTTCTCAATACGAAAAGCTTCGCGTTTTACGTCGCGAATACAGCCCGATGTGTCGTATCGAATCCCCACCCACGCACCAAGGCGGACGAATACAGAAAATGGTCACGCACGCCAGTTACTCCACGATCCACCAAAACAGCCGAAGTGAGACCAAGCATCGCATCGTGTCGTACATCTGTCGTACATCTGTCGTACGGTTCTTTGATGGTACGGCAGGACAGGACAAAAATCCAAGGACGGATTAAGGGTATATTTAAAAGGCGACGAAACTATGATCGGAAACTCGTCACGGGTCTTTCTGCAGCTCGAAAGAAAACGTGAAACGAAACGCAACACACTCCGTGGTCGATACGATGAAGGCGAGCGTGTGCATGCTGAACGCCGGAACCGTCGGGTACCCGAACAACGGACGACCTGCGTCGACGGTTGAAGCCAGCCATCTGTCAAGCGTGAAAGCGATCGTCGGCGAGGGCGTCCCGCGGTCTTGTCGTCAGTCGACGAGGGCACGCAGGCCACGGATCCGACTACAAACGCGGAGCGAAATGGGGGGGGAGTACGATGATACGTTCGACGACGTATCGAAGGTGAGAAGCCACGCGAAACATCGAGGGTTTTATTGTCGGGGGTTTGGGTGGGGAAAGAAAACTATCGATTCTGTTGTTGTGTCCGCAGTTCTGTCTGTGTTAGGTGAAAGAGGATGCGACGGGTTGTTGCTCAGCCGTTGGTGGCGATCGCCAACGCTGACGTTGGAAAATGTCGTCGTTGAGGTTGGTTTTGTTCTGCAGCACCTGACGGACCTATTCACGTACAAAGCCGTGCGGAGGGTGTTGGATCAGCTGAAGGAAACGGATCCCGTTGGATATCGGTGGGTCGATTCCGCGATAAGTTGAAGCTTCCCTGGCTCTGGTGGTGTATAGGAGGTTGTGGCGAGGTTCGACGTCCCTAGCCGTAAAGTCGTCATAATGTTTAAAAGTTGGTTGCCGTACAGGTATTTGTACGAATTCACCGTGGAAAACAAACCGTCCAACAGCTTCGAGTATTGCAAAATTCTCGTTAAGGTAAAAGGGTTCTGGTTTTTTTGTGTGTGTTTTTTTTTTCCATTTCTGGTCTTTTTCATAGAAAAATCGACCCTTAACTTCAACAACTTCAACAATATATTCCTGATATATATATATGAACCCACATTTGTCGTTTGTTTTGTTTGGAAAAAAAACCGAATGGCTTTTCCCCCTTTTCAAAGTCTTACAATGGAAATTAGGATGGTCACTGAAAAAATAATTGAGTAAATAAATATGTTAGATAAATCTGCCGGCCTTGATGCAAAACATTCAAAATAAATAAAAAGGAAACACTGATGTGATTTCTTTATTTTTTTCCTTGATTCTAGACGCATCACTCGTAAAATAAAAAGAATTAAAAAAAAATTAAAAAAATCGACCCCTTGGAGAAAAATGAATCAAATTTTGAGCCAAATCAACTGGTGGACAGCCGCGAAAATTTCAACCCCCCCCCCCCCCCCCCCCCCCCTAAAATGAATGCTACAATGACAAATTAGGGTTGATCAGATTTTCCTCTCTTTCTGTTTAGAGGGGGTATTATGGAAATTATTCACGTATGTGTACCGCTCCACCATGTAATATTAGTAATTTCACAAAAAAAATAACTGGTGCAGTTTTTGATAACGACGTTTATTTTAATTCAGAATAATTACGAATTGGGCGGACGAGTGCTGGATGCAAGGTTGGCTCTTCTCGCTCAGTGGATGGAGGTACGGGATGTATAGATGTACATATTTTGACATTTTTATTTATTTATCTATTGATTTAATTTATTTGCAACCCCCCACACACAGACACACGCACAGCAACAATGATATCTAATGATGGTAATGATTTCCGGAGGGGTTTCATTCCTTGGGTAATAATAATAAGAAGAAGAATAGTGTTATCCGAACCCCCTGGAATTGACTGGATTTTAATCTTAAAATAAATTTTACAAAATAAAAAAAAAAACAAAAGCCAAGAGAAAGACTGTGTTGCTTTTCCTTATTTTTTTTTTAATTTTTGGTAGTAGAAAGTGGTGAGATTGAAAATCATTGAATACGGATCAATCGTTTCATCAATGACTCCCTGAATTCTTTTGGAGGTGTTTTTTTTGGAGGTGTTTTTTTGAAAGGTTAAGGAATAATATGCCTTTAAAAGACACAAGTGAAGTAATTTGAAATATCTGACAAACGATGAAAGTGGTAGATTTGTTTCTTATTTTTGTTCTTTCTTTTTTGTGTTTTTGATTTATATTTCTTTTTTCGATCGATAGCAATTGCCGAGTCAGAGGGAGCAAATACTGTTGCATGTGAGGGACACCAATCTCGACGTGAGTAATACAAACAGTTCAGTCTAAAAAAATACTTTACTTTCAGCAGCTTATAATTTTGCCCATCCATATTTATGCGTTTTTTCCTTTACAATCCCAACTAAACAAGAGAAAAAAAGGAAAATTTTGATACTCGATATCTTTCATGGGTGTTTTTTATTTTCAGTTTCATATTTTGCTTTCTGCTGTGCTGTTTGGGTCCGTATGTAGTTTTTCTTGGCAGGGATTTTTTTTTTTAAGGGGGTTAGTCATGTTGATTCAATTTTTTTTCTTTTTTTCTTGTTGAAAGGTTTTAAGAGGCCACATCAAGGATTCCGTAAACCTCGCATTCACAGCAAAACCTCGACCAGATCTCAACGAGTAACGGTGTCGTTTCTTTTTAGTTGAAAAAAACACACAAAAAAAAAAACAACCAAGCAATATGCAACCACCAAAAAAAAAGTATGGTTTCGACACAAAAGTGAAAAGAAAGAATATCAACCTGAATTGATGAAAACCAACTGAAAAAGATGAAAGAAAAAGGATTTTTTTTTTCTTTTTTTTTTATTGGGGGGGCAGGGGCTGTGTTACTATTTAAAGTTTTGGGTGTTTTTTTCTTTTTTTAATGTGATATGAAAACGAATGGCGGGGGGAATTGGGTGATTGAGAAGAAAAAAAACCAATGCACCTATTTATGAATAGTGGAAAAAAAATATATGAGATTGCCATGGGGGGAAAAATCACCCACTCCCCTCCAAAAAAAAAAGAAAAAAAAAAGAGAAAATGAGAAAATGGGTGGGGAGGGGGGAAAAGGGGAATTTTTTTTATTCTTGATTTTCTGTTAGATATGTGGAGTGTATGTAATATATGAAGAGGAGAGGGGTTCAAAAAAAAAGAAGCCAACATCTGTATACGGTTTGTGTTTTGTTTGGCTTTGGTTCTATTTATGTTGGTGCTGGTTGTAGGGGTTTTTTTATTTCTGTTTAAATTTTTGTTTTTGAGGTTTTCCTCTCATATATTCATAATTTTTCCGGACAAGTGCTTGTACAAATGAGTTAGAAGGGAGAAAAAAAATGTGAAAAGGGGAAAAAAAAAGAGTGAGAAAAAGGAAAGACAAGAAATGGAAGACACAGACTATATATTGTAAAGGAAACACACCGCCAGTGGTTTTCTCTGCTTAAAAAAAAAATGAAAAAAATGGTCAGTTTTGTTGATGTATGACCACTGAAAAAAAAAAGAAATATATACATGTATGCATATGTATCAATAAAAGTCTTCATATCAACCCCTTTGAACTTTTCTTGACAGCGAAGTTGCGCTTTGTTTTTTGTTTTTTTTAGTTTGCTTGATTTCTCTCCCTACTTAGAAATTGAAAGGTTCTATTTTCTATCCACAAAGAAATAGAAATATATGAAGGAAAAAAAAAATACGATTCCTGACTAATCTAAGACTAAGTCGATAAAGGTTCTTTCCAACCCTGTATTTTTTCTGCTGCTGTGGGTTCTCCCTCTCCATATTGCTGCACCTTGATCAAGGTAGCACAATTATCAGAAATTGGACCAAAAAAAAAAAATAAACACATACTCGAGTGAAAAGGATATAAAACAAAAATGCACTTGGTACACTTGATACTCCCCAATCTGATTCATGAACAGTGGATGATGCTGGGCTTCCTAGAAGTTAAAAAAGAATATCAGAAGGCCTGGATTAGGTAATTGCACGCACTGGTGTCAATGTGTATGTACACATATATAGATAAACATATTTCACACACATACACACATTATCAATAAGTAAACGAACATGGCAGCTGGATGTCGTACTGTGCAGAGAACAGTCTTTTTCAGTCCAGCTAAACACCGTTTCTTCTGAATCAAAGAACCAAAAATTCAATGCACTCCTTGGAACTCAGGATGAGGTTCTCTTTCGTGTTTTCTTTTCACCTTCCTGTATCCTTGACTCCATCCTACGGCTTTCTCAAATCTTTTTCGATTGCCTTCATGGCCTCCTCTCCAGTAAAAAAATCGTCTCTTCGATACGGTCCACATTTCCTCGAGCGTAAGCGGTAGGTGGATCTATTTTCCCTGGTTTTCAGTTTTGATGCATTTTTTTTCCTCCCCCTATTGTATGGTGATGGATTGGAGCAGCCCATGGCCATAATGTTTGTAACATCTCCGAAAATAGATTCGATATCGGAATCCGGTGCCTCGTTTTTGGATTTGCCCTGTTTGTTTTGAGGAGTAAAAAAAGCGTAAAAAGAAAAAATAATGACAAAGTATAACATCAAATACAATGTATTTGTTAGTTCCTTGTTTTCACATTGTGAATCCAGATCAATTTTTCTTTGCTTGGTTTTCAATTCAGAAAACAAAAAAAGATATTTGAAACCCACGTGGAAAAATCTATTTCAGTTGTTTTTTTGTTGAAAAAAAAAGCCCCTTACGTTGAACGAATCCAGCCTGGCACCCCTCCCCATTGCAGAATTTTCATCCTTTTTGTTTGAAATCGATTCTCCCCCTTCTGAAGGGGATTTTGCTTTGGAAGGCTGTCCTCCACCCCATTCCGAAGAAAAGCTATCAGATTCGCCACTTTCTTGCAATCCACGATTTTCTTGAGGTGCATCTAAGGGGGCAGAAACCGTTTCGTTAAAAAATAATCCATTTCAAGCAAAAAAATGGTACGACTCCCCCGCCCCTTTTCCAAAATAAGAGCTCTCACCCATTTATTTTAAGGTGAGATGGGGGCCAATACACTAGTATTAAAAAAAATAGAGGAATTCGTATAGCTTCTCCTGGCAAAAGGTTGTAGTAGAAGAGAAGGATGTATGATTTTTCTTCTTCTTTTTTTCTCTTTTTCGTGCATCGAACGATTCGCAAATATCCGCCTCCAAGATATCACACAAATCCTGTTGCGTTTTCACCATGCATCACCACCGACTGGATCGTATCATCCCACCATGACGGTTTCTCGTCTCCAATTCCCGATCAAGCGCCGCCAGCGATTCTGGCGAAATCGAAGAGATCACGCTCTTCGCGGATTCCTCGAACGCGCGTTCGACACAGGACATGGTGGCGGCGATTCCCCTGGCGATGGGCGCCCGTAGCCCAGACCTCTCCAGCGCATCGATCTTCAACGTCGCCAAACGCGACAGAACCAGGCACATCTCGTCGAAGTGTGGATCCATTTCGATCGCCTCCTTGAACAAGTCCGCGTGGTCCATTTCTTCGAAACGTTTTTCTCTGTTTCTCAAAATCTCCTTTTTGTTTTTTCACTCCCGCGGGGAAAGGAGGAGGGAGGGGGTTGGAAAGAGAAAACGGCTGGTTGTGTTTTTTGCGCTGAAAATATCAATGGCTTCGTGAATGGAGAACTGAGTTGAGAACTGGCGAATCGCCAGATTCCACCACGGCAATTAATGTACTGGCCGCCAATTTTCCAGTTAAAGAAGATTTTTTTTTTGCAAATTGTAGTCGCATCACCATCGTCACGTTCGTTACAAGTGTGAACGAGTGAGAGTGTGGAGATACAGTTTGTTGTTTCGACTGTCCGTCTTTTGGAGGGGTTGCTTGAGGAGCTTTTTTTTTTCGGTTTCGGAAAGATGGAAGGGGAAGAGGTTCCGGAGGAGATCAAAGGTTTCATCGATGAGCACCGTCCTCACTTCAGTTGGCTGGCCAAGGAGGGGAAAGTGAAATGCGAACTCAATGGGCACGAGTTCAGGCCGCGTCTCGACCAGCTTAACACTTTCGCGAGGTCTGCGAACGTTTGATTTCGTGGTGTTGCTTTTTTTTTGTATGTGCGTTTTGTGTGTTTTTTTGCCGAATTCTTTATTTCTCTTTTTGACAGGGATTGAAAAAAAAAAAGAAAAAAGGTTCTCGAAAGGATTCCATGTTGGGAAAATTAGAGCTACAGAGGGAAAAAAAAGTTGCATTCAAAAAGGGAAATTTTTTTGTTGTGGAACTTGAACATAGGAGATTTTGTCTTTACTGAAAAAATAAAATAAAATGTTATAAAAAAATGAAAGAGAAAGATGCTGTTATTCTCTGCATGTTTTTTTTTTTTTTAATTATTTATTTAATTCTCTGGGTGGATTTCTCAGAGGGAAGAAATTCCATCAGTTGAAAGTCAAGCAGGCTGGAATGGACGTGATTCAAAAAGCCAACAGATTTATCGGCCCATCGAAAAACTTCAGGTCAGTCATGAGCGCCACCTTTTCCCTGTCTCAAAACAAATAAAACAAAAAGAATTCTTAAAAATATTTGTCACAAAAAGAATTGGTATGCTGTATTGTCATAGAATGTGACCTAAGTTATATTAATAAATAATTTCTTTTTTTGTGGAAACATGTCGAGTTTTTAATGTTTGTCGAGTATGTTTTTTTTTGTTTCAAAATTCCTTTTTTAAAGGGTGTCGAAATCAAAACATTATTATCGAGTTTACGAAATGGACTTTCTCTTTTCAAACAAGAAATAAATAAATAATTAATTAATTCGAAAAATATAAAATAATTATAATTATAATTATTAATAGAAGAATAAATAAAGTGAAGCGAAGCGAAGAACTTAGGGGGAATGACGTAATTATTTTTTGCCCGTGGAAAAGGGAAGTGGTGGTGTTTGTTTCAGCGACAAGATGTACTGCAAGTTGACGGGCTCCCTGATCGATTGCGATGCAAAAATGGCAATCAAACATATGGAAGGCAAGAAATTCAAAAAGCGAAAAGGTTGGTGATCTTTTTCTTTTTTTGAAATAACTTTCTGATAAAACTCCACATCTTTCAGCTGTCGTAAAGCCATGTGAGGGTTTTTCGCTGTACAACTGGGAGGAAAAAAAAACCTGGAAAAATAGGCGGAACCTGATTGATTCTGGATATGAGCAAGCAGGTGTTTCTTGAATTGCCAATGCAAGGGGGAGGGGGGCAAGGAAAATGCTTTCACAAAAAAACAAAAAACAACGTTTAATCTTTTTACTATCCAAGTTTTTGTATTGCCATTGTGAAAACGCAGCGAATGTGTTTTAGTTTGTGGAATACGTTGTTCCATCGCAACTCTCTCAAAAAGACTTCTTAGGAAAAGGGGAAAAAATATAAATAAATATATAGCAAATAGAAACTGGGGTTTTGATTGTAGAGGTATGATTATCTCCTGATTGTTTGCTTCTCTTACACTGCTTGACTTGCTTTTTTGGTTCATTTTCCCCTCAGCCAAGCTAGATGCTGACCCAGACAATTTTCAGTTCACAGATGAGCCCAATTTAAGCGATGTTGAGAGGGTAGGAAAAAAATATTACAGAATCTGTGTATGTGCATCTTCTTTTGTTTTTCTTTTCTCAGAAAAACAATATTTTAAATCAATGAGTTGCCATGATGTTTCGAAAGAAGGGAAAAGGGGGGGGTTGTAAAATCAGTTTTTGACGTCCCTATGTTGAGGTATTTTCAGCCGATATTGGTCTGACATAGATTCTTGTGGTCCATGATGGGGGGGGGGGGTTACAAAGATTTTAATAGGAAAATTGCTACAATAGCATCACTTTCAGCGATTAGTACCCTCCGAAAAGGGGGGGGGGGGGGGGCAACTAGCATCGCAATGCTGTTTTTTTTTCAGAAATTGCTGGGTTGTTTGTGTGTTTTTTTCTTCTCATTTTGTCTGAATTTGAATTTTAACAGCAACTTCGAGAGGAAGCCAGTGATAGCAGCACCGATTTGTTCGCCCCGGTGGATCCGGCCACGGGAGAGGGAAAGCCGAAGAGTGAGAAGAACAATGAAAAGAGTGAGAATCCGGAAGGAAGCTCTGAAAGGAAGGGCAAAAGAGGAAAATCGAAAAGGAAAGAGGAGAGCTGTGGTGAGGACGTGACCATGGAAGATGAGCTGATGGCAGACATACAGGATACCATCGTTAAGCTGAAGGAAACTGGTGTAAAGAGGTACGATATTTGTTTTTGTTTCGTGTGCATTGGTTTGTTTTAGTTATATATATTTTTTTAATCTTCGAATGTATTTCAGTGAGGCTGAAAGCCCTGTGTTTGTTGTGCAAATGAGTGATGGTGGCTATTTTACTCTTTTATTTTTTTTTGGAGAATTACTTCGGAAAAAGATGCCCAATTCTCTAACCCATCTCAAAAATTGTTGTAGAATCATATATACAAATATGAATTTTCAATTAATTTATTTATATTTATTTTTTGGGGGAACAGGCTACATGGGGCTTGAATATATGTATTTAAATGTATTTTTTTTTCCCCTAGTTTTGAATCAAACAAAAAAAGGAAACGAAGCTTTTATGAACTTGTGTGTTTTTCTTTTTTGAAAAACTGGTGTGTTTTTTTCTTTAAACAGGAAAACAAAGCTGAAAAAAAGAAAGGCCAAAATGGCTAGAAGAGAATAGATATATCTACACGCACACAAGGAAAGCGCTCGCTTTCATGGCAGTCTTTTTTTTCTTTCGTTTTTCTTTCTTGAATTATAAAACAGCCTGCTTGTTCCATCTTTATATTATATTTTTGTGTTTTCATGTTGATGCTATGAGACCTGGGGATGTTTATTTTTCCCTCCTATTTTATGGACCAAAAAAAGAAAAAAACACTAATTAATTTAATCAAAGAAACGACAATCAGTTTGGATTGTTGAGGTTAGTGAGGAAAAAAAGCGTATGGAAAGAGTTGGTGAAAACAAAAATGTGCTGTAATGCTTCTTATCAATCTTGAAAAAGAAAGAAAGAAAAAAAAAGGAAAGAAATTGCTAATTTTCCTTTTTTTTTCTTTTTCTGAATCATATTTCCTGCATTTTTGACTCTGTCTGTTGGCTTCTCAGTGCTAGCACCAATGCTGAATTGTTTTTTACTGTCAGAAAGTGAGCTGCAAAAAGTAACTCAGCAGGAATTTTCTGAAGCATCTTAAGAAAAAAAATATATATGTGAAAAGCAAAAATGGGAAGCAAGATGTTGGAAGACTTTGCAGCAAAATTCCAGGCAATTCACATGTTGGAAAAATCCACAATTAAACATGTGGTGTTCGACACAACCAAAAGCGTCACGAGGAAGGAATATGAAAGCAGCACTTGATTTCCAAGTATTGAGGCTACAAACAGGGCTCCGGATGTTCCGTAATTGTCAGAATGTTAAAATTTACTGGAGGCTCTGTTATGGTCCCACTTGTCTGTCAGCCTCGAGTTCACCTATTTTCTTATGTTTTGTATGGCATGTGTTTAATTACAAAATTATAGCGCACATTATGCATCCACACGCGCCCTCCCTTGAGTGAAATTTCACTTAGATTCGTGCTGCTTATTAAGAAAATGCATCACATCCAGACTGAACTATTCATGTCAGTGCCCCGGTCCGTGGCTGCTGCTACTACAGTTTTCATTTTCACCAGTACACCCCCTTCCCCAAATAAAATAAAAAACCACCCCTACACTTATCAACAGCAACAATCAAGCAATGAATTTTGGGATCTGATACCAAACTTTTCAAAGCCATGAGCTGGTGGTGCATGGTTTCTATCAAATTTCATTCATGAATTTGCCATGATCGACAACTAGATGCATCCACATCCATCTATGCATGTTTATCTAGAAGGAGATCGAATGGAACCACGCGCGCACGCTATCTCACTCTTTTCAGGCTCGCTGTTTGTGATGCAAACCGCGAGTTTTAATGGTTATTACTAAAACCGCGAGAAGTGATTTTCTGTCGACTCTTCGAAACTAAACTGGTAGTCGCAATCGCGCTTGCCCCAGAAGGGAAGGGAACATCGCCCGCCGCGATGTCGAGTTTCTGGATTTACCTCGAATGATTCTGTCACGTGTTCGAATGTCAGACGGCCAGAAACCGTGAACCGCACCTTAAATTCCGGAGTTCTACGGTTTTTCTTCCTCTGCAAACAAACTTTTTCGAAGCAACGTTACTCTCGGCGAACTTTGGCGTACTCTTGGCGAAAACTTTTGCGTACTTTGGCGAATATCTATCTCTGGAGCGAGCACTGGCGAACACTGGCGAACACTGGCGAAACACTGGCGAAACACTTTGGCGAATTGGCGAAAATACAAAACACAAGCACGGCGAACACTTTGGCGAATATTGTTTCTTTCTTTGACTTTGGCGAATACTGTTTTTTTCTTTGAAATGGCGAGCATTTACGTGGCAATGGCGAATATCCTGGCGATAATGGCGAACATTCTCATCACATTTACGGACACCTTTGCGAGAACACCTTTGGGAGGCGTGTTTCAAAAACCTTTCGGGAGCTTGGCCGGTACGAACTTTGAAAAAACTGTTTTTACTATCCTTACGGATGCCGGCGTTTTTTGGGTTTTTTACTTTTTGTTTCTTCTTCTCGTTTTTTTCGTGCATATTTCTTACTACGCGACTTTGGGGGCGACGAAAAAGGAGTCGGAAGTCTCCGAGCTTAAAAAACAGATTTCGATGCTGAAGAAAAAAAATAAAGGGCTGGAAGAAGACTTGAGGAAAGAAAAAAAGCGAAACGAGGACTGCAAGAAAGAAAAAAACGACCTGAAAAAAACAATCGACGACCAGAAAAAAACAATGGACGACCAGAAAAAAACAATCAACGACCAGGAAAAAAATGTCTTTCCAAAGCTTCAGAAAAAAATCGGGGCAGCCAGGTTTGCTTTGAAGAAAAAAGGTGAGCAGCTGGTTGAGGCTACAGTAAAACTTGGCAAGGTTGGCGAGGAGTTGGAGGATACAAAAGCAGAACTGGAGAATGTGCAGAAGGCATTGGGAGTGACTGAGGGGGACCTGAAGGGCGCGAAGAAGAAGCTTGTGGAGGCCATGAGGGTTGTGGAGATCATCAACAATGCAAAGATCGGTCAGAAGCTGAGCAACTGGGAGGGAGACCTGAAAGAGATGAGGGCAGAATTGGGTGACATGAACAGGAGAGGAAAAAGTCTTGATCAGACCAGAAAGAGTCGATGAGTAGCAGCTGGCTGGTGAAAAAAGGTAAGGAAGAGAAAAAAAAAAGTTGGAAAAAAAAAAACAAGAAAAAGGGAAGGAAAAGAAGAAACTGAACATGAAGAAGGAATGGAGTGTTTACAGATTTCCAGGAGGTGGTTTTTCAAAAGGGAACCGATGGCCAGATCAATAACAATGGTATGGTAGTAAAAAATCCTCCTGCAGCCTTGCTTGGGGCTGAAGGGAGATGAGCTGCAATCCTGATCAAAGGGCTGAGGTGGGGGTGATATGTCTTGGAGTGCATGACATGAACAGAACAGGAAGAAGCCTTGGTCAGGGAAGGAAGAGTTGTTGAGCTGGTTGATGGACAGGGCAGCAAAATCCTCCTGCAGCCTGGCTTGGGTGCTGAAGGGAAATGAGCTGCAATCCTGACCGAAGGGCTGAGGTGGGGGTGATAACTCCGAACCTGTGGTGTCTTGATGTGCATGACATGAGCAGGAGAGGAAAAATCCTTGGTCAGGCCAGGAAGGGTCGATGAGCTGGTTGATGGACAGGGCAACAAAAATGCTTCTGCAGCCTTGCTTGGGGCTGAAGAGAGATGGGCTGCTATCCTGATCCAAGGGATGAGGTGGGGGCGATATGTCTTGGAGTGCATGACATGAACAGAACAGGAAATACCTTGGTCAGGCCAGGAAGAATCGATGAGCTGGTTGATGGACAGGGCAGCATAATCCTGGAGCCTGGCTTGGGGGCTGAAGGTGATGATCTGGTTGGTGGACAGGGCAGCAAAAATCCTGATGAGCTGCGATCCTGATCCAAGGAATGAGGTGGGGTTGATAACCCTGCATCTGTGGCTTCCCGGCGAGGAGAAGATTTGATTTGATTTGGAGTGTTGATTTGGGATCATGGAGGGTGACATCCATAGTGGTTTTTGGAAAGCATTCCAAGGGGACTGGCTGATTTAAAGGATGCACTTGGGCTTCGGTGGGCGCTGTTGGTGGGGACGATCAAGTAAGACCCCCCAAAAAAAGATTCTAAAATGGTTTTTTCTTCCTTTTTGATTTCAAACTCAAGATGGGAGAGTTAGATCTGTTTCACAGCAAGATCTGTCAGGTCAGTGCTCATCCTGGGAGCACCCACGGTTCGAGTCCGTGCTGACTTTTGATTGAAACCTCCGAGGCCATCAACACCAACGTCTATTTTGAGTGAAAACGCATTCATTAACAAGCAACCACTGAAGGACCTGTTTGGAAACCTTCATTTTCCATGCATTCACCATGGTGGATGATGTGGGGCTGGCTCCAGGGGAAGTGGGGGGGGAATGAGGTTCGAGCCAGCCTTTCTGATTAAATAGTGGATTGTGGGGGAGAGAAGAGATTCACAATTGCACACATATGATTTTGCACGAAGTGGACCGGAGAATGGAGATCTGGAGCGCTGCATCTATCCACCAGATTCATGCCAAAAAAATATTTCACAATGTTGGGGTGACTTTTTTTAACTGAAGTCTTGGATGTTAAAAACTTGCTGGATTGATTTGATCGTTTCGGTGGGCTGATGCCAGGATTATCGTCAGTGGCTGAAAAAAAGAAGACGTCGAACGAAGGGCTCACCAGAGAATCTTTCCTTGTTGCAACCATTGTTCATGGCCAACAGATCCTGTGCTGCAGAATTAGTTTTCTATTTTGTTGATTTTTCCCCTCTACAGACAGGAGACTTGGGAGGATTTGATGGAGGCAAAAGAGAGATATTTTTGCATTTGTTGATTTTCGAATGAAGAAGAAATGAAAAGGAACTTCTGTCTCTGCTTTGTATTCTTTTATTCCCTGTGTTCAGAATCACTGAGAATGAGGAGTGTGGATTTTATCGTTATCTTTTGCAAACCTTTTTATCAGTGGCGGAGATGTGCGATGCGAGGCATTTCAGAAAATGGATGAATTTGGGAAGGAGAACTGGGTAGAGAAAGTCTTGATATTTGTGGATGTTTGTTTGCTTGTTTGAAAAGCAGCGGCTGTCACGAGATTGCAGATTAGTCATCGATTTCAGCTCAATCAACCTATACAGTTGCTGACCTGGGCTCCTCCGCTTCACTTTATGAAAAAAATAAATATACATACATATATATAGATATATATGTTTTTTCTCTTTTTTTTTTGCTTCTCCATCGACTGTTGTGTTGTGCTGCCACTGCAGCATGGCATTTTTATTTTTCTCATTTATTTGCTCCGGCTCTCTTCACGATTTGTTCATTTCCCATTAAAAGTTAAAACTATTCTCCTCTATGAAGCTTTCCAATAAATGTAAGGATATCAAAACAAGGTGCGGGTCTGGGATGATGGTGGTCTTGAAAGAAATTAGAAACATCAATTTTCTTCCCTTTTTTTCCATCAATACACCGGTCCCTCTCTTTTTTGAGCCATGATTCCAACTGCTTCAGAACCCAAGAGAAGCGTAGCTCGAAGGAGGTTCATGAAAGAACATTTATTCGCTTTGTTGATCCCAGCAATCAGAGCATTCGCGCTGGGATGGAGAAACATCCAGATCAATCAATCAATCAATGATTACATGCATAAAAAAATCTTGGAACCATAAGCCCTTCTGCAAGAAACATCCAGTTCTTGGTCCGAAAGTCCAAAAGTTTTGAGGAGTCTGGCTGTTGATCAGGTTGCATCAGCTCAAAACGAGTTTGCAGAAGAGGGGTGCTGGGGAGGGGGGTCTGACTGCTGGAATTTGAACCTTCATCGAGAGAATCAAGACCAATCAAAATCTGAAATGCGACGATTTCCACTGGCGAACTGAGCAGCGATTTGCTGCTCTCTGTCGTTTTCTGTGCATATCTTCTTTTCGATCAAGGGACGTCGCCTCTGCCGAGAGTTCAAAAGAAAAAAAAACAAGAATCTGAAAAAGGATGTCCGCCGCTGCCGATGGATTGGCTGGCGCTGCCGGGGCGGTTATCGCGACCGTTGTAACTTATCCCCTGAACACAGTGAGTCTGTCATGACGTGTGTATGGACTCGATTTGGCAAAATTTTGGAAGCATAGCAAAAACTGAAAAACCTTTTAGTTTTCTGAAAGGTTTTGAAAAACAATTCTGGAGAGATTTTTGTCCCCAATGTGAAAGGGTTATGAGTTACAAAAGCATTTGCTTGGAGGATATTATATCTTGTGTGCAGGAAAATAAGGAGAGAAAAAATCCGGCTTTTTGTAGAAAGATATTGATATAAATATGGGGGAGGAAAAAATGCATGTCAGACATCTGCTCCACTCAGCTTGTTTTTACTTGTGAATAACACAACTATCGAATTCATGTCTGTATTTATTTTTATTTTTATTTGTGAAATGTGCGACTTTCTCACCGCATGAATTGTTTGCTTTTGTAGATATATATACTGATAAATACATTATAATTGTTTGATTTTTTTCCTTCCAGATTTCAACTGTGCAAGCAGTGACTGGGGACAGACCCTCGAACAATTATAATAACGGTAGCAAATCCAAGTTGCAAATTTTATTGGAAGAAATTAGACAGGTACTTGTTATTTTTCATGTTTTTGTATTTTTTAAAACATATGTCGAGGGGTTAATTTTGATTAATTTTGCTCACACTTGAAATAATTCAAGAAAACTCAACAATTAAATTTTGTTAATTAGTTTTACTCAATTTTTTTCGTTGTGATTCTTCTTTTATTATTTTTCTTCCTGTCTTGATACCGTTTATCCTGTAACCGAAACAGTTTTTTTTTGTTAGTTTTGTAACCTTTTTCTTTCCGTCATATGTCTCTCTTTTTCTTTTCAATTGATATATATATATATCTTTCTGTTCAACCTCATTCATGCTTTATTTTAAATTTTATTTTTTTCATTTTTAAAGATTATCGATGAGCGAGGATTGAAGGGTCTCTACAATGGAATTCGTCCAGCCATCATCGGTGCAGCGCTTTCCCAGGGAGTCTATTTTTTCTTTTACTCAGCTTTACGAGACCTATTGTTGGTAAGACCATTATTATTCTCAGTGCAAGATTCATTTTTACAAAATAAATAAATAAATTACTGTCTGTGAATTTCAACTTTTCGACTCGTCCACTGTCCCTGATCCTGTCGAATAATTTTTTTTTTTCCAAAAAAAAAAAAAGCAAGAAAAACCCAAATCCAAATCCAAACCCGACCGCCACCACTCTTCCCCCGATTTTATTTATTTTTTAACTCTTCATAATTTCTAAATTTGGAACAAGTTCAAATCAATTTCTTCCAAAAATATGAAATTTTGGTTGGCTTTAAGAATCTTGTCCCAATCTATCACTTGGAATTTCGTCCGAAATGTTCTATGGTCAAATTTCCAAGGTGTGCATTTTATAATTTTTTTTCTGTTTCGTATCCAGGCCCCTTTGGTGTCGATTGAATCGATAATTCGATATATAGTATGAAAAAAAAAGCTTCCAATGGAGCTTCCCCCCATGAGACGTGCCTTGATTTTTTTTTTTACGCCTGAACAAAATCGAATCCCTTGGACCACCATTTCTCATTTTTCATTTTTTCTAACCTTGTCAGTCAATTCCAGACTTTTCCAGACTCTCCCATCCCCCCCTTTAGCCAAAACAAAACCCTTTAGCAACAAAAAAAAAAGAGAGAGGTACAAAAAACACACACACAAACAGAAAAAGGGAGGGAGATCACTTGATCTAATGGACTATTCTTTCCTTTGTCCCGTTTCTTTTTCTTTTTTTTTTCCTCGCATTTGTGCAAAAAGTTGCATTCGAAATCGCCTGAACCTCAATCGTCAATTTCTCTACCTTCGACGCCTAGCTTGGGTGTGGGAGCTTCTCTGGCAGTGGCTTCGATGGCAGGATCCATCAATGTAATTCTGACTAATCCGATTTGGATCTTGGCCACCCGGATGCAAGCGGGGCCAAAGAGTGCCGGTCGACAATCTGTGTTCGGAGCCGTTAGAGAACTGTACCGATCGGAAGGATCCAAATGGATTTTCAAGGTGATTCTTAAAAAAAAATTAAATTAAAATAAATAAATAAATGAGTTTAAAAGAAAAATTCCTAAAAAAAAATCCGTGATTTATTTTCTGCAGAGCGGCAGAACCCATATCACTCTTTTGTACAGTGGGGCTGCATGGGGCTTTATGCCTCGATGCAATAAATTTTAAAAATGATAAAAACTTTAAAACATAACTTTTTTAGTTTTTTATATTTTTATATATTTCGCATTGTTTCGATTGTTTTATTTTGAAATTAGTTAATACATTGAGGTTTAAAGCCCCATGCAGCCCCACTGTACAAAAAAATTAATATGGGTTCAGCCGCTCTTGTAATGATTGTTCGAATTACTGATTGCCTGGCTGTGATTGTATATTTTTTAATTTTGATTTCTTTCGAAAAAAAAAATATTCCATTCCAATATGACTTGCAAAAAATTTTCTCCCAAAATTTATCGCCTTCTCTTTTCCTTTCTGTTTTCTCTTCTTCTTTTGCTTTTCAATCATATCATGTTTTTCGGATGCTGATATTTTTTTTCCTTCTGCTGTTTTTTTTTTCTTTTTTCATTTTTTCCCCTTTCACCCCTTCCCTTCTGGGATTTAAAAAAAAACAACTCATTATATACAACAACGATAACAACAATTAAAAAAAAAAATCAAAGGGTCTAGTTCCTGCGCTCGTGATGGTCAGCAACCCCACCGTCCAATACACGATCTATGAGTGGCTGATGAAAAGAATTCAAAAAAACTCTCTCAAAAGAAAGCAATCGAAGAAAACAGCAGCAACGGCTGCAGAAATCTTCTTAGCAAGTGCTGCTGCCAAGATCGGAGCGACTCTGGTCACCTACCCTTTGCTCCTCATCAAAAACCGACTCCAGGTTTGTATATTTATGTGTTTTTTTTCGGATTATCTTTCCGATAATTTTGAAAAAAGGGGGACAGGCTGTTATCTTTTCTTCCCCCCGATCTTTTCTTCGTATCTATTATCTTTTTTTGACACACACATATATATATATATATAAATGTATATATTTCCGTGAAACAATTTCGTCTTTTTTATATTTGTTATTTATTTATTTTATTCTTTTATTTTTTTGGGGAGGGGGTATGGTGATTTCGATAACCAACTCTCAAGAATGTAGCAAAACAGGCTGAGAAAGGATGAGTAATCACGATTTTTTTTTTCTTCCTGAATTGTAGGTTGGAGGCCATTCGGGTGATGAGAAATTTCGCTACGAAGGGACGATCGATGCCGCACGCTGTATTTTCCGTGAAGAGGGATTTTTTGGATTTTATAAGGGCATGGGCGCTCGAATGCTGGCCAGTGTTCTGGCAGCCGCCCTTCTTTTAATGATAAAAGAAAAATTAGCAGAAGAAGCCAAAGCGATTCTATCATTAAAAAAAAGTTGAGAAGGGAATCACTCACGTATACATATATGTATATACTCGCACACACGAGGTCTCTTTTCTTAAAAAAAAAAAGGAAAACAGAGTTGATGTCTATTCTTTGTGGGTTTTTGTTTGTTTTTTTTTCCTCCTGGGTTTCAAGTTTTTTCTTTTGGGGAAGAGGGTTGATAGAGGGAAATCGAGAATATATTGTCCAAACAGTTGTTTTTACAGCAAATTGTTTCTGATATATATTTTGGATAGGGGGTTTGATTTGTGATGCTCTATTGAACGAGGTAAGTAACATTCTTCATTCCTCAAACTAAAAAAAAGTGAGATGCTGTAGAATAGACTCCTCCCCCCCCCCCCCCAAAAAAAAAACAACGAAATTGGAGTCCAAAAAAATACAAGCCAGGAAAGAAGGCAGGCACTAACTTCCCACTCAAATTTTTATTTTTTGGGGGGGGGCGGTCCAACACGGTTTACACGGTTCACCAATTGTTACAGAGAATTGCTGTAGAAAGATATCAACAATCGTGCCCTTAAAGAATGCTTTCTCTGTTTGCTGAATCCTTCAGAAACCGTTTTTGGTGTAGCCAGATGTCTCCACAGAGGCACTCGACAGGATTGTTCTGGCAAAGTACACACGTTGTCATTCGTGCAACCTATAAGCTTAGATTTCACCTTCTCTGGACTTCATGATCTTTTTCGCGGCTATAGAGCAGTTTTATAGGAGAACGGTGATTCTTCTCCACAATGTAATTTATGTATGTTTGTTAAGTTTGTTAATTTTCTTTATGGGGTGAAGTTGCCATGGGTCGGGCCTGTGAACGGATTCCGATCCCCTTGTATGCTACAACAAACACACATTGTCAAAGTGCAGGCCATTTGGTCATATCCCAGAACCCTTTTCCTTCCAAATCCACATTTCCCCCTGAAACCACCAAGCAAATTCTGGAGCAACACGCATAGGCCGGATTCGCCTTGAACTCTCTCGACAGGACCGCGGCCAGGCTCACTGCTCCACTTGGCTCCACTGCAACCTGATTTCCAAATAAAGTAATTTCACAGTGAGGCAAATGATGTCTGACTGAACCAGTCGACGGGACGGAGCTGATTCCCATGATGTCCATGTACATTACCTAATATTTCACAGAAATTCATCAAAAAAAGACGGCTGAAAAAGACAAAACGGAGAATGGCCGCATGTCACCTTGAGTTTTTCGTAGCACAATCGAACAGCCTGCAGAATTTCCTCCTCGCTGACAATCACAACCCCATCCACCAGATCCCTGATGATTGGCCAGGTCAAATCTCCAGGTTTACCTGATGTTATACAACACAGCACTCTAACTCCCCTCGATCAGAATGAAGCCTGAACTCAAAATTGTGGATGGGTTCCATTAAAGGGTTTACGGAATCTCACCCATTAAGCCATCGGCTGCTGTTTTGGGAAAAGGACAATCGACCAATTTGCCTGCTTGCATGCTCTTGGCCACATCAGCAGCATCGTTCGTCCCCGTTGGCTCAGCTGCTATGACTTTGATGTCGGGATGGATGGATTTTATGGCAAGCAGAATTCCTGAAATCAAACCACCTCCAGACACTGGCACCACCACAGCATCCACCCCGCTGGGAATCTAAAGAAACCATCCATCCCAAAAGAAGAAAAATTAATGAATGCACGAAAGAAAAATTAACTGGGGGGTTGGGGGAGCGGGGGTTATGGTTGAGCAACCCACCAACTTCAATTTGACATTATTTTTTGATCGCATGGTGTGGTGTGGTGCAAGGGCTGCATGAGGATTTCAGGCCGCCTTGATTAGAAAAAGGAAATGCATTTCTGACCTGATCCAATATCTCCAGCCCAATGGTGCCTTGTCCACTCATGACCGGCCCGAAATTGTATGGGGGAATCAGATTGGCTTGCGTTTCTTGCCGAACTTTTTCGCATGTTGCGGTTCGAGATTCGATGGAGCGATCCGCATAAGTCACCAGTCCTGAAGAGTACACACACAACCCACCAATTTTTTTTTTCCTTTTTTTGGTTAGATTCTCACATGCAAGCAATATGTCCGCTGCTCAAATGTGTAAGTGGAAGAAGAGTCGCAAGCTAAAAAAACCCCTGTTTGATTTTTTCTTTCTATTTATGGGGGTCTTCGGCTTTCCCCACAGCATCGCCTCATGTCATATCCGCACTCTTTCTTTTTTCTATTTTTTTATTTTTTTTACAATTTTGAACAAAAATAGAATATTTTTAAACATCAGTAAACACCACAAGAAATTTGCTCGATCAGCTGAAAGTCAACAAATGGGTTAGAGAAGGTACCTCCATGAGATTTGATTGCATCGACTTTGAATTTTGGAGTGGTTTTAGGGACGATCACAAATGCCGGAATTCTTCGAAGTTTTGCAGCCAAAGCAAGAGCACCCCCATGATTGCCAGAACTGGAAAATAAAAAACATTTTTGTTCAGTTTCGAAAATGCATCTGGTTTTTTGAGGACCAAGAAGATCGAGCAGTGAGAAGAGCTAATTTTTCTACCTGTGAGTTATGACTCCTTTGGCAGCATCCTCTTCGGAAAGAGAAAACACAGCATTGCAGGCTCCACGAAATTTGAATGCCCCCCTTCATGATTATCATTCGAGGTCAATTTGAGTTGGCATGAGGCATTTGGAGAGCTCAATCCGTAGTTTGGCTTTTCCACTGGTGTCGAGTTGCGACGTACCCTCTTTGAAAAGTTTCGCACTTAAAGAAAAGCCGCCGACTAGAAAGATCATCTAAGAAGGGACTGGTCAGAATCTGCAAGAAAAAAAAAACGAGTGGGGTCGCCAGATTTAGAAAGAAAACACCGTCGAACTGCCTGATGTTGGATTTACGGGAGTGACGACTGCATGTGGGGCGATCGTCTTTCTGGCTTTTTCGATTGCTTCCAAAGAGGTGGCGTAGGAGCTCATGGTGAAGTCAAGTTTATTCTCTTTAAACTGAAAAAAAAAAACCGTTGAGTTTCGACCACAGTCTCTTCCAACACCCAAACGAGTACGGGTATGTGCATCGCCGAACACAATGTAATTCTGTCGTGAGACAGAATTTCAAATAAACTAAACATAAATAGAATTACTCACTGGCATGACTGACAGCCCGAACAGTCGCACTCCGATCACAGACGTCGAAAACGGCGGCGGCGCCGCCACTGCAACTCAGCAGGGGGCTTTGTTTCCCTCGACCTTCAATCGTGACTGCTTTGTCGACAAGAACGGTCTCAAGGGTGCTTGCTCGCTCGTATATCAGGGTCAATGTTCCCCCTTCCTCCATTTCGTCCAGAGCCTCCTCGATTGAATCCTGCCCTATGACTGCATGAAAGACTTTGCCCTTCAGGATAACGCCGTCTGACGGCGAGTCGCTGACGACGATCGAAACAAAAAACATATGCAACACTCGATTCACATATTCAAAACCAGTGGAAAAACTGGTTGCACCACTGTCTCGGTATCGGTTATCTACCCACGACAAAGAAAGAAACAAACAAACATGATCTACCCACGAGCATCCTGCTCCTGCCTGAGTTTTCTTCGATCAATTAATCAATCAATAGTTGTGTTCTCCAACCCTTCCAAACAATAAACCATTCGATTTCGTTGGAGTCACGCCCAAATCACCCCGTTCTGAACGGCCTTCCTTGGGCAAGTTTGCCTAATGTAAATCAATGGGTGGCTTCTTCGCGTGTAATTATGTTATGTTATGTTATGTTATGTTAATGTAAATCAAACATTCATTCACTCATTCATCTCGCTGGAGTTGATCACGTGATATACAAATCGTACATGCAGTCCAAGGTGCAACAGCGGAGCTTCTGGATTCGATCGGAGCCGGATTGAAAGTCGCGCCGCCTGTAATCATTATAATCAAAAAGGGGTGCCAGCGGTTGGGTGGAGTCGATTCCTTGGCTTTTTTTTCGGTTCGAAGGTAGTGGAGGAAAAAGAAGTCGGAGCGCCATGCAGATTTTCGTGAAAACACTCACGGGGAAGACCATCACCCTCGAGGTGGAAACGTCGGATACGGTCGACAATGTGAAAGCAAAAATCCAGGACAAGGAAGGTACGGTTGTCTTTTTCGTGGCGGTATTTTAGAGACGAAAAAACCGGAGGAGCAGGGGTTGTTGCGAGAATGGATTGTTTTCTTGAAGTCGATGGAACAGATAAGGTTTTTGATGTTCGGAGAATCCTTCTGTGAGCTCTGTCTTTGCCTTTGGGCGAAGGGGAGGGAGGGGGGATTGATCTTGGACTGCTTGTATTGAGAAAGGAAAAGAATGTCGAAGTGTAGATATAAAGATATTCACTCTGGTATCTCTGGTGATATTTCTGGAAAGAAAAACAGGGGTGTGTGTGAAAGGAGGTTTGTTTTGTGCTTTTCTTTTACTGGTATTGGAGAGAAAGAAAAAGTGTGAAGAAAAGGGTGTCAAATTTTCCATCCTATTTTTTTTTTTCCCAGGTATCCCCCCTGATCAGCAGAGGCTGATTTTCGCTGGAAAGCAGTTGGAGGATGGTCGTACCTTGGCTGACTACAACATCCAGAAAGGCAAGGCCATCAACACACATTTTTTTCTTTTCTTGATGTTTAAATATTTTGAACTTACTACACCACAAGGCAATAAAAAGTTATGATGCTGCATGCTTGAATAGCCTTTGAATAAAGAGCTTCCAAGGGTTTCGGGGTACACCTTACTTTGTTTGCTTATGTATTCCCTGAATTTACTCGAGGAGGGTGCTGTTTTTTGTTATTTTTCGAATCTGACCATTTTGCCCTGAAAACTGGAGCCAGATATATAAACATATATATTTTATGTGTTGGAAAGGAAGTCATGATACGGAAGTTTGTCTTCACGAGGTTTGCATCGATATATTGAATTTTATTTTTATTTTTATTTTTTCTGCTTTGCGATTTCCACAGAGTCTACTTTGCACTTGGTGTTGCGTTTGAGGGGAGGTATTATCGAACCTTCGCTCCAGATTTTGGCAAGGAAGTACAACCAGGAGAAACTCATTTGCCGAAAGTGAGTGACAATATCGATCTGCAGAATTTGTGTAGATTTTGCGAGGGATAATTGTATTCCAGCATGAAAAATTTAGAGATTTCCCCTTCCCCCCCAGTAAAAAAAAATAATAATAAATAAATTGGAAAGTGAACACTGAACACGTGATTGATTTCATAAATGCATAAATAATAGAAAAGTACATATGAACACTTAATTGATTTCATAAATGCATAAATAATAGAAAAGTACATATCAATGAAGAAAAAGTGAAATAATATAGAGGGGGGGTGATGTAAGGTGCCGACATACGTCGGACAGAAACCACTCCAAGATGAAATCTGTGGAAGGAAAGACAAATTCTTTTTTTTCCCCTTCTTTCACATTTCTGTTCCAATATCTGTTATTCGACTCAATTTCGACCTCCCATGGAATTCGAACTTTTTGATAACTGAACGCGGCATCAGCACGTGAGTCTCGTTGAAAAATAGACATTGTTATTCTGACAATTTTGTAATTACATATTTTTTCCAGCTGTTATTACGCTACGTTACGTTCGTTTCGTTTTTTTTTTTTTTTTTTTGGGGGGGGGGGTAGAATATCCTGCCATTGATTCCGTCTTTTAGCCTTTGATTTATCTCCTCCGAAAAATTATGAGCTCTGTTAGTGGAATCCGAAGAGTTGCAAAATCTGAAAGAGTTTGAAAAGGAAAAAGAAAAGTGTGTCTGACATTCAAAATAGCGCACCCCCCTCCAAAAAAAAAAAGATTTTTTCGTACATATATATATATCAGCGTCCTGTGGCATGTCCAACATAATGCTGCAGCGCTTCAAATATTTTTTAATAAAGTGCGTCGCAGAGGAAAGAATCCACGATAATCATTCAAAAAAATTCACTCACAGATTGACATTATTTCTTTGCGTGTGTTTGTGTGTCATTTTTTCCTCCCTGCGTCCATACCATTCTTTCCAAAAAAAACTCTAGATGTTACGCACGAATGCACCCACGTGCCACCAACTGCAGGAAAAAGGGCTGCGGACGCACCACTCAGCTGAGGCCAAAGAAGAAGCTCAAGTAGAGAATCGGCAAGGATGCTTATCGCGAAAATGGAGGAAGGAAAGAAAAAAAAAGGGGGGGGCGCCGGGGTGGGGGTGGGAGGCGGGTTATTGGTGCTGTGTGGTGGTGGTGGTGATGATGCGGCAGTCGAACCATGACATTGTCGTTTGGCGGATTTTGTAGAGGGACCCCTCTTTGTAATCGAGGATCTCGGCATGTGTCAAGTCCTTCCTTTTTTTGACACTGTGGAAAAGTCGACCCCCTTCCCAATGAAAAGTCAGCGTTACAATGATTTTGATGCTGAAGTGCATTTTTATTCCAAAAAAAGGAGGGGTTGCTTTCCAGGGCATGCCGTAGGAAACAAAGCCTGTTGGATCTTGTGCTGTGTGTGTGTGTGTTGGGGAGGGGGGGATTTTCAACAGGGTTCTTTTTACCAAGCCTTTGCAGTCAATTTCTGCTGCAAAAGGCACGTGATGGACCCGACAGAAAGGGACTTTTGGGGAAGCTTTTGCATTTGCCCAGATGTCCGACACTGCTGCAAACCCCCCTCCAAAAAAAATGATCAATCTTTACTCCAGCTTTGCAATGAAAACAGTCATCCGTTGCTGAGGAAACTGCGGCAATTGTTTCTCTGTGATTTCTGATGCCACGGTCCGAGTCCCCCCTGCGTGCACGTTGAGAAATTTCCAACAGATTCGTCTTCAGAAACTGGACAAATGGGATGGTAGAAGGAATTCCTATGTGCATGGAGTTGGGCCATCTTCTTCAGCAAGATCCTGATGGCAATTGTTTTTTACAGGCATCATCAGCAGTGCTGAACACCACAATCAGAACGGGAATGAATGGGGATATAAAGGGATCTGAAATACATCAGCAGCAATGATTCTCTGAATGCTATTTTCGCAAGTCTGAGAGTTTGTGATGGAAGGATCTGAGGTACTCTCAGGACTGCTTGTTTCTGTCCATCGTGGCATACGTTTTCTGAGAAATTAGCCCTGGAGCCAGCTAGCTTTGACAAGGACAAAGCTTACAGACCGACGTTTTTCCGAAAACTACTTGAACACATGGGGTGTTTATCCACAGCTTTGGACACCACACACCAGAGATACACGCTCGAAATTCAGAAACTCAGAAATACTGTCGAGACGTTGTCCAAATAGTGGAATTCATAGAATAATAACAAAAAGCGCATCACTCATTTGCATGACCGGCTGCATGGAGCGGTTCGCCTTGTAGTGAATTTGGAACAAATTTGGAATAGCTAATGCAGCGAAGTCAACACTTTTTACAAAGACGTCTCTTACTCCCAGCTCCTGAGTTCCAGTACTTCCCTAACCTTTCGAAACTGCCACCTTTTCACAATGCAAGCCCTTCACTAGCAGTTAATTGCAAGTGTTCCTTGTCACTTGAGGAAAAAAAAAACTTTGAAACAAGGCTTTGAACAGTGCAGCATCTGAACTGGGTGCATGTCTCTTCCTAGCTCATTTCCTAGTGCACCGCAAGAGTCCCCTTTTGTAGCCTATGTGCCCCAGTCGACCCATTCGCAACCCATTACTTCTTATTTTCTTTATCGTGAAAGATTTCAAGTGCGCAAGATTCGCACTTTCTCAGTGAGTATGGGGGGAGGTGGTCGATGCAATGGCGGCTAGCGGAGCACGTACGCTCGAGCATTGATTCCGCAACAGCTTGGTAGCTTTTTCCGTTTGCGTAGGTTGAATTTCTGCGACACTATTTTTTCACAATCGCAAAAATTAGCCCGACGCATAAATTACACCACCCACGGTGGCCCAATCACCTTGGCCAACCTTCTGTGCATCCAACATGTAATGCACAGCCGTACTACCCCATCCAACACCAAAGGTACTTCGTCCCTCATCATTTTCACCCAACTGGATGGCGTGTTCCACCCAAGAGCATGCTCAGAGTATTGCGCAGTACCATTATTTTTGCCTAGCGCGATAGGTGTCGTGGCCGCATCGGATCTCATTATGGTGGGAAAACTGGAAGGGTTCTAAAAGGTGTCTGTGCTTGAGGATGTGGGAGAGTATGACCTATAGCGGTTATCCTCCAGCGCCTATCTGTCGCCTCCCTCGGACACATAGGTACACAGCTGATGATTTTGGGGAAAAAAAAATTGAAAAAGAGATCGGATAAGCACACAGGTACAAGGAGTGCCGATGACGCGAGCCGCGCATTGTCGGAGACACACGATCACTGTGTCATGCACCGCTGATTCTGTAGTGCGTTCAGATGTGCTACTCTCCGATATTGAGAGGTCCCGGCAAGTGCAGAGCACGTACGTTTGTACCGCCACTGAGTAAGTATAAATCGCTGGGGCACTGGACGTATCCTTGCAAAAGTTTTGCCAAGAACTCATACAGTCTACCAAGAAAAACGTTTTCTTCGTCGAAAGCAAATATGTCTCGCTGGGCTTGCGTGCTGTTGTGTTTGGCTTTGTGCAGCTGCGCATATGCCGATCGCTCTCTGTCTACCTATGGTAAGATGCGTTACTGCACAGTGGGAAGCTCTGCTTATGGAATCGCTGTCGTCTTGCAGTTATTTTCGGTGTGGAACACTCAGTGGTGTCTCTGTTTTCAGGCAAGAAATTCTTGAGGCCTTTGGGCAAGGGCAGCGACAACGGTGATGACGACGACAGTGGTTCTGGAAGACCCGGAGGCCCAGGTGGTTCAGGAAACGGTAAAGGCAGCGGTTCAGGAAACGGAAAAGGCAGCGGCAACAGTGGATCTGGAAGACCCGGAGCCCCAGGTGGTTCAGGAAGCGGCAAAGACAGCGGATCAGGAAACGGCAAAGACAGCGGTTCTGGAAACGGCAAAGGCAGCGGTTCTGGAAACGGTAAAGGAAGCGGCAACAGTGGCTCCGGAAGGCCAACGAGACCCGGAACGCCAGTTCCCACTGTCCCCGCTGTTCCAGTCCCCGCCCCAGTCCCCGCCCCAGTTCCCGCACCAATCCCTGCACCAATCCCCGCCCCAGTCCCCGCCCCAGTTCCCGCACCAGTCCCCGCACCAATCCCCGCACCAATCCCTGCCCCAGTTCCCGTCCCTGTTCCCGCACCAATCCCTGCACCAATCCCTGCACCAGTCCCCGTTCCCATCCCTGCCCCTATCCCTGCACCTATCCCTGCACCAGTTCCCACTCCAGTCCCCGGCGTACCAATCCCAATCATCCCCGGACCTGGACCTATTGTTGGCATCCCTGGTCCTGTCACTCCTGGTAAGGACGGCGGATGCGAAACGGCTGTTTTGCTGATGTATATTTAACCTGTGGGACCATTGCGAACTAATCTTCTGTGTCGATTCTGAACAGGTATTATCTCAAGCTCCGGGATCACTGGAAGTGGAATCACTCAAGTAGGATCTGGCTCCACTTCTTCCAACGGCTCTGGTTCCACTCTCTCGACCAAGACCAACGGTGGTCTCGCCGCTGCCCAAGGCAACCAAAATGTGGCCGCCCAGGGCAACACCGGTGCCGGACAGGCCACTCTCGGAGGATTTGCGGACGTCCGAACTCGTGAGTAATATCATGCAATATGATCCACCCATCAGATATCAGTTGACACCAACCCTCCCACATCCCACTAAACTCCACTGTAAAACTGGCAGTCATGCAACTTGAATCTTTTGCTTGCTGCTGTGCGGACCCTGTCGAGTTGTGTTTCTCATATCCCTGGGACGTTTGACGCAGTTGATGGAGGCTCGTTCAGCACCAGCGTCGGGGATGGTTCGTCTGCCTTCCAGTTCGGCGGTGCCGGTAGCGGTGCGGCCACCAGCGATGGAACCTTCCTGTCCACTCCATCTTTGTCGACCGGTACCTTCAAGGGCACCGCGAACGCCGAAGGAACTGACAACAGTGGAGTCAGGTCTGACTTCTCACTCACCAGCGTCGACCCATAGATATTTGCCGACTACGAGACGAACGATTTTTCTTGCACATGAATAAAACCTTCGCGCATCAATCAGCGAGCGAAGAGAGGCTGTTTTTTATTTTGTTTTATGGTCTCAAATCATGGTTTTTGGAAATTTTTACTTGAGAATTCATATATCTTGGCAATGGTTGTACTAGATATGTACAGCTTTCGAATAATCGAAAGGATGGGCTGCCAACTTTTTTTTATGGAAAAGGCAGATCTTTCAGCAGGCATCTGATTGTTCAGATGCAATAAGGTTCTTGTCAAACACATTTGGCCAATGTAAGAATAAAAAAAAACAAGGCTTGAATTTCAATCGATTGTGTGTGGCTTCTATATTGTTGTGAAGAATATCTTACCTTGTCTATTTGCTGCATTGGTATTGATTTTATTCATTCCAACACACTGCTTTCCGGTTCAAATGACAGTGAAGGTTAGATTTTCTGATGAATTTTGCTGAATTGTAGCACTATCTTTTTCTGAGTACATTTTAGTAGGGATTTTTTTCAAGAAGGGGTGGTTCATGTTTGTTTTATATTTGTTGAGAGCCTTCATACGAAAATGCATTTAAAAGGAAAAAAATAGCCAGCCTCCTTTCTTCATTAAGCAAACGGAATATGGACCCCAAATTGATAGGGTCTGTCTAAAAATTTGACTGCAAAATTCCCTCACTGTAAAATGCTCATTTTTGGGACAGTAGATTGGAAAAAAAAGACAGGCAGGTGACCATACATATTCTGGAGAAGAAAGAAGTTGTGAAAAATTAACATCTCTCATGATAAGACAAAGTTCATCAACTGCATTGAGCCCATCATTCTATGTTCCTGAATCAGTGCCAATCGATCTAATTTTGATCTTTCTACACACACAGTTTTCAACCTCATCCTCTTTTATCTGCAGTAGATACAAAAATTTCTAGCTCGCTCATGATGTCGATCACTCTATCAGCATGAGGCTCCAATTTTTCTCTGGGCAAAGAGGTGGTTATCCCAACAGTGTAGGCCCCAGCAGCTTCCCCAGCCTTCAACCCATTTATCGAATCTTCAATAATAAGAGCCCGAGTCGGGTTTGTGCATTCCAGCCGCTGAAGCACCTCAATATAGACATCCGGCGCTGGCTTCCCTCTATCCACCTGTGTATGAAAAAAATAAACCAAAAAAAAAACAGGGAAGCTTACTACTGTTGCATATCCTTGTTCAGATTGGGAAAACAGCCACCCAGTGTGCAGTTTTCGACTTTGATTTCGATTTTCAACAAATTTGTGTCGGGAAAATGCAGAAAAACACAAAACAAAAAGAGAAAAGAAAAGCAAGGCTTACCATTTTAGCGCTCACGATTTTATCGTCAGGAAATAAACCAGACAGGCCTGCTGATTGTAGATTGTGATGGATTTTCTCCGGAGACCCTGAGGAGCCAACTCCAAAGGGCACCCCAAAAGCCATCAATTTTTTGATCAACTCGGATACTCCAGGGAACGCTGAAATTCCGGCCGCTGTCAATTCTTTGTATGCTTTCTCCTTGGCAATGGAGACCTTAGTCAGCAGTGCTTCTATGTCTTCCATCCAGTCAGCTCTGTAAATAGGAAAGACGACACACATCGAATGCAAAAAAAAAAAAAAACAGAACAAGGAAAAATCAAGCTTGAAAAGACTCTTTATTTGAAAACAAATAGAAAAAATCGGGGACAGAAACAACAAGAAGGAAGATATTCCTGCTTTTTTCTTAATGGATCGTTCTTTCTGTGGATTGCTGCCGAAGGGGGGGGGGGGGGGAATATTTAAACTTTTTTTTCCGGAATGAACACACTTTTTCCAATTTTTTCCCGTACGAAATTGATCAGCTGATGAATCTGATGAAACGGGTCAACGAGGCCCGAATTATTATTATTTTTTCTTGTGTGGAAATTTGCGACCGTTCACCTTTCATAGATTCGTGCATAATGCTCCAGACAAGTTCGAATGTCCATTCCAAAAACTTCATTAAAATCTGTAGGAAATTGATGCGGAATGTCGACCCCGGTGGCTTCCAGAATGCCCAGCCTCAAAGCCTCGCAAGACGCTCTCTCCGAATCCACCAACACCCCATCACAGTCGAAAATAAAATAGTCGAAACCTCGTGACCCAGAATCTAAAAATAAAAAAAAAGGAAATTATGACAAAACAAAAAGAAAAGAAAACACCCTGTTTTCAAGAAGAAGTGTACACATGTTTAAAGAAAAAAAAATACTGGCAAAAAAAAATTGTTCGAAAGATACTTGTTCAATTAAATTCATTGTTTGTTTTTTTTATAAATATTATAATTTTCCTTAGTTTTACCTTGTTTTGCAAGGTTTTCTGGCTGTTTTGGGGCGGAGCCAAACCTGGGTTGTCTGACACGATGGCTCAAGCTTTCTACAGGCTTCGACGAAACTTCGTCCAAATTCTTCAGATGGAGCTGAAACGCCGGGGTCACCCACATTCCAGATTCGTCCTTTATACCTGAACTGACACATCCACCCAACATAAACAAATATAAATAAGGGAAAAAAGGGAAAAGAAAAGGGAAAAGAAAGAAAACACACACATGGAAATAGGAAACGTAGTCAAAAAGAACTTAGCAAGGGATGGAAATCCATAAACCCATCGCCTGAATACAAATCACCGTTTCTTTTTTCCTTTTTTTTCTCCTGATTCGGAGTGCACTAACAAAGAACTACACTTTGCTGGCTTTCGCGAAAGTTAATATATATTTTTTATTTTGTTTTAATTAAATAATTATTTTCTTCTTTTTTTTTTTTGGGGGGGGGAGTGGGGCAGGAATTTTCACATATTCTTCCCACCTGACCAATTGAATGAACCCAATTTGGTGTTGCATTGTGGACAATATATTTTTCCTTCGAGAGCGCCTTCGGTGACATTTTTCATCCAGCTAAGAGGCTCCACGAAAACCGACGATGCACTCTTATGAGGTTCGTCTCCGCTGGGATTCAAAGGGGCCAGGTTTTGGTAAGTTGCCAACAACCGTCCACACTTTCGACATCTGAACAAAGAATCCTGAAATAAAAAAAGATTTCATATATATATATGTGTGTCCGTGTATTTTATATTTTTTGGGGGAAAGGGAAAAAAAAAAACATCTCGAAAAACAAACTGGTGGTCAGTATTTTGTTTTATTTAATTGTTTTTTGAAAGGGACAATCTCGATCGTTTTCGGTGTTTTTATCTGCTTGATTAATCGGTTTATCTACCAGGAAATTACACAAAAAAAAGATAAAACCTCACTTGCGACAGGGCGACGTCTTCCTCGTTGGGGGCGTTCTCAATGTCAGACGCTTCCACCAAATCTCCTGATAAAAATTTGTTGCCCAACGCTTTCAATTTCCATCTTTTGTACTCTGGATGCGATGTCACGATTCTACACCCCATTTTCTCGAAGATTTGCAATTGCTCGATGAACCCACTGTTGGGGTGGGCAGGGGAGTAGGTTTTTTTCAGAGAAGAGAAAGCGGTGTTGAAAGTCCAGCCTTTCGTTTTCATCAAGTAAGCAATGACCACCTGGTGGTTTGCACACCAACAAGTACTTCATTTATTTCTACTTGAAAAAAAAATTTGATTGCTTTGCAAGCGATGGTACTCTTCGATAATCTTGATCGGTTTCTTGTTGTTGATTTTCTTTTTCATTTTTTCGAAACCGTAACCCAACCTCCTTTTCAGAATCAACTCTTTTTTTCCCCGATTTTTTTTTGCCCAAAAAAAAGAAAGCGAGCCCATAAAAAGGTCAGCATACAATGGACAGATATAGACATCTATTTTTACACATTCATGTTGACCAGTATATTTTTTTTTCAACTTTATTTCAATTTTTTCCTAACGGTAAAATAACCCAATCGGTTGTTTTCCTAATCCATCCAACCCACCGTTGAGCTCCTCGAGACTCCAGCAAAACAATGCACCAAAACCAATGCTTTTTCCGACAAGGCATTTTCGATGAAAGTGATGCAATCGTCCAGATGATTCAACAGCATGGCTTCCTCCATGTCCAACGCATGCACCACCATGTGTCGAATGTCATTGCCCAGCACCGGGACCAGCTCCTCGTTCAAAATGGTCTGGGAAAATTTCACGCAAACAGAAAGAAAAAACTGATGTCAGTCTATGTGCGGATCCAGCAAAATGAAAAATGCTGCACCCAAGCACGAGGTAATTCTGTGAGGGATAGGCTGGCATTGAAATGAAAATAGAAAAAAATATATGTATGTGTATATATGCTACCCATTACAGATATTTTGAAGGAAAAACAGGAATACACATATACATATATACGTGCTACCCATTTCAGATATTTTCCTATAATGTATTAAGGAGTTTTTGCTGCAAACTGTGGTAAAAATTCCATGCTCATAGAGGCGAAGGCAAGAAAATCAACGATATATCTTACATGTGTGCGAGTCATTCATGGAAAAAAAGTACAGTATGGAAGAAACTTACCAACACATGGGTTCCCTTCTTGATTTCACAAAAATCAACAACAGTCTCCACACAGCCTATAAATAGCCCTGCATGAAATCCACAAATCGAAAAAAAAAAACCTGAACCTCATGACGAATGCCTGATCGGATTGGTAACTATTCAATGAATTTGAAAATATCTGCTTTATTCCCTTTACTAATGAGTGGAAATGAAAAGCCAGCTGATTGGGTGGAAAACTCAGAATCAGATGCCATCCAGTGCAAATTAGCCGCCTTCCCAAAAAGACGGCGAATCCCTGATTTTTTTTTTCCTTCTGGGATTTGCAAACTCATACCGGGGACAACCTGGGTGGCGCTTCTCATTTTTCTCGTCGACGAGCCGAAGAACTCGTCTTCTCGTTAGGTGGTGGGGTTGAAATGTCGATTTTCCTACAGTGAGGTGGCGTTCGTGCCGAAATCGGGAACCTTTTTGGTAGAAAACCACGTGGTCAGCGACGTAAACAATGCTGCTGATAGAACAGCGGGCGGATTGGCCTTTTTGTTCAGCCACGTAACAGGGGGCGTGTATTTTCACGTGCTTTTGCCACAGTTCGCATGAATATGCTTGCGCGCTCTTTTCGGACGAAACGTGGCTAGGCACGCCGCGCGGGTTACGATGGATTACAGGCAGCACTTGGAAGAGGAGTTTTGGAAATGGTGGTGGGTGACGACTGTGTCGAGGAGGGTGGTAACGGGAGCGGTCGTCGCTGGACCTGTTTTCATCATTCTCATACCTTTGTTCGTGGGCGTTCTGGGGTTTCGACCGCTGCCGTTGTTTCTGCTGGGTTATTGCGGCGTGGAAAAGCTCGTCGTTTATTTCGCTCTGTGCAATAAGCCTGATTTCTACAAGCGATGTGGAGGTTTGGCTCTGTTCGCGTGTCGTGTGGGTGGGACGATCACAATCGCGTACGTTGGATCGCAGTTCGGAGAGTTGGCTGGTAGCCACACGGCTGGCGCCGACCTGACGCTTCTTGCGATGTTGATCGTCAACCTGGTCGCCCAACCTTTCCTGTGCACCGTCTCTTTCAGAGTTCACTTGCTCGCTCAAGCGCTGTCGGCGTCGACGGCCGCCGCTTTCGTTCTTCCGCTGTGCGATCGCTGCTTCGTGGACCGCGGATGGAAAACCTTTTTCGGGAAAGTGGAACGAGTAATGGATGAATTCGGGACGTCGCTAGTGAGGCTGGGTGAAAGCAATGATCAGCAGACCTTCCACAGAATGACTAATCCTTCCAGAAACCCTTGCCGACGGCTGATGTCGTTCGCGGTTTTGTGGGTTGGGTGGGTATTGCCTTCGGTGGCGGCTTATTTGGATGAAAGGGCGGCCAGGCTGGTGTTTGTCAGAAGGTCCATGCTTGCCTATGGATACACCAACTTCAATGGGGGGAAAGCACCCACAGTTGCAATCTTGATGTGGATCGTGAATTTGATCGTATTTTTTGAGCTCAGTTGGAGGTTTTTGAAGGCGTTTTGAACCCACACTGAGAATGATTTCTTGGAGAGGGTGCCTGGACAGGTAAAACCTCCCATTGCTGCTAATTCTGTTACATTCTTGGCTTTTTCGGACTTCTTTTTTGCACCAAAAAAAAGTACTTTTTTCTTTTCTTCGGTCAACAATTTTGAAAAGTTTGGGAATGGGGTTTCTAAACCTAGGGGGACTTTCTGGGGATTCGTCTGACAAAGTTTTTTCGGAGAAGGAATAAGTCTTATCAGACTCATGGGAAGATTCCTTCCAAATTTCTTAGAGAAAAATGGGGGTTGTATTGTTCTGATTTCAGTTCTGATTTCGTGCATGGGAGACTCTGTCAAAAAAACACACACACAAAAAAACGACACAGTCTTGGAGGGGTATCTTTTCCCCATGACAGCCTCACATCATTTTTTAAGTGTTTGTTTCTTGTTTGTTTCATGGTTTTTTTTTAATGCTTTGTTGAATCCCATCATCAAAGGTCCAAAGGCAAGGTGGCCACTTTGAGATTGAATCTGATTAGGAGATTCTCTTCTTCACATTGACTTTTCCTCTTTGATTGATTGATTGACTTTTCCTCATTTTTTTTCTCAATATCTCGAGGTCATAGCCTATGACTCATAGGTTTGAATCCTACTCCCTCTCTAAGTATGCATAAGTCTTCCCTGTGGTACGAATTTGTTTTTCAAGCAAGCGAGCATGTCCGGAGCATTTTTTTTTTAGGCATCAATTCATTTACAATAATGCAGTCAACACACTTAGAGAGATAAAGAGGTTCTGAATTTAGAGTCTCGATCTCTCAAAAGGACACGACGACATAAAGATATCGGAAAAACAATTCAAACAATCGGTAGCGCTTATTTCTTTTTCAAGTGAAGGTTTTAATTAGACTCGTCTCACATTTTCATTCGTTGGCTTTTTTGTAAAAAACACACACATTCAATCCAGAGTAACAAAGAAAATACACATAACCAACAAACTTGAGTCCTCATCCACCCCACCCCATCCCAACCCCCCCCCCAAAATAAAAAATAAAAAATAGGAATCATTATGGACTCCTTTCAAACACCATGGACCAACCCACCCTTCCTCTTCCCGAAAAGAACAAATACTAAAAAAATATATACATACGTCTCCACACGTTTTTTTTTCAGTTTTATACCAGACGGCATCTTTCCAACCCACTTCCCCCCCCCACCCCATTTTTTTCTCAAAAACAATTTCGGCTGGCTCCTATTTTGTGTTTTTGGAGAACTCGTCGCCCAGAGTGGCGAGGACCTCACTCTTTTCGTATTTGAAAGGCTGAGCAAGGTTTGAGAGTTTTTTCACCAGCTCGATTCGGATGGGTTCATTTTCCAAATACTCCAGCATCCAGTCGTCCAAATCCACAGGAGAAGCTCTGCCTGAAAACATCACCCAGCACCCGCCGCTCAGTCCAAAAATATTGCTTTCGAGAACTACTTTTGGGTGAACATTCCTATTGCCATGACTGGCCTCTTCCAAAAAAAAAAAAAAGATCGGAAGTCTGTGGTGTGTGTGGTGTTCGAGCCATTCTCAAATGCATGTAGCCAGTTCGATATCGTTTCATTAGATGGGATCTGTCTGTCAGAAATTTTATTTAAAAAAAAGACATCCAAGAAGTAAAACAAAAAAGGGATGAGATCTTGAGAAGGCAAAAAAAACGATGACAAAATAATGCACACAATTAAGGATGATTTTTTTTTATTTTTTTTCCAGGGGGGAAAAAGGTGGTGGGGGGGAAACTCACCGTTGGATGCTTCTTTTGAAAGAGTGGTTTTCACCAACGAAAGCATTTCGACTTGGTCCAATTCAGGAAATGCTCTGTGGTGTGCTGCGATCGCTTTCAATGCTACAGGGGAACCTGGAAGTATCAACACAAGAACATATAATTTGTTTAAAATAAAACTTATCCAGATGCTTCTTCCTCCCTTCTTGAATAACAATAAAAAAAAACAGACAACGAGAACAAAAATTGTGATATTTTCTTGACGATTAATTTTTTTTTACTGATACGATTCGGAGAAGAAAAAGGAGCCAGAACCCAGATCAAAAGATATGAATGTCGAAAGAAGGAAATTCTTGACAGAGTCTAGAAAGCACATAAGCAAAAAATGATAATAATAATAAACAAATAAATTTATAAATGCACCTGTTGAAGGCATGTGAAGCGTTCCGTTTTGGTGATTGTATTGGTAAATTCTGTTCAATTTTTCTGTTCCTTTTCCTCCATTCCTGAAGAAGAAAAAAAAAAAACTGTCAACACAAAAAACGTTTTTCTTTTCCTTTTGGGGTGGGGGTTGGGGGGTCGACAGGTTGGTCGAAAGAATAAATGAGAATGTGAGAATCGTCATTTGGTTATACGATATTAACCAATTATTATTTTGTCTGACCCCTCACACCACCCTTCAAAAATAAAAATAAATAGAAAATAAATAGAAAGTTAGACGAAAGTCATCATGGAACTGCTCCTAAGAAAGAGAAAAACAATGATTCCTGGGATCTTTGAATGCAGATCCGGTGATCTAATAACCAGGGGATTTGAAACCAAAAAAAAAGGGAGAAAACTAATACTTTTTGCCACGATGAAATGTATTTCATAAATATGTTTCATAAACGAAAAGACAAAACGATTTAAAAAAACCCCTGGAGAAGAGCAATTCACCTCCAAGATTCCAACGAAATGCCCAAGTCCAGATCCAAATCGGACAGCTCACACAGATCATACGCCCCTTCGGTGGTGTTCATTCTTTCCATCAGAGGGTCGGTCAAATAAGTGACGAAAATTCCTACCGAGGCTCCGGGAGAATACTCCAGAGTGGCAGTGCAAGATCCATAAGAAGAAAGCAACGGAGCGTATACCACGTCGAAATCGTGCAGCACACCTTGAACCGTCTGTCTTGTTTCGCATCGGAGATCGAGAGCGAAAAAACAAAAAAAAAGGAGGAAATGTCAACTAAATCAATTTTTTTTTTTAAATAAAAAAAGTGATGGATATCACAAAACATAGAGGAAAAAAGGTGTGTCGATGGAGTGCTTTCTTTTATATATTCTTGAATAGTAAAACAGAAAGCTCCGGTCGGAAACCAGGAGTGGAGGAATCCCAAACAAACGCGCTTTTTGCCTGGTGTTGGTTTCAAAAAACGATTTCAAATATGCATTGGAAAAAAAATTGGACGTTGGTCGGTAGAATTCGATTACATTTTTGCCAAGGAAATTTCTGTTTTAATTTGAATTCCTTGTTCCAAACAATAGAAAAAAACATGAAAATCCAGTAAACACCTCTATAACTATTCAAACTCAATGGAGTCTTATCATGTTTTTCACCCCGATTCCAACTAGCAGAGGTAGAGAATTCAATCTGAGACAAAAAATGATATTATTATTTTTTAGGGGAATGATATAAAACGAGTTTCAAGAATCAACTCACAGGTATCACAACACCATCAGGGAAAACATCTGCCGGAAATTTTCTGTGGAGCTGTTCTGGACCTGCATTGCTTCCAATTGCCAACACTTTGACATATTCGCTTTCGTTTGTTGGGACAACCTCAGATACCCCCATCGAATCAAAAAGATCGCCCAGCCTGCAACCACCAATCGATTGACAAGCTTAAATTTTTAGCATCAGTTTCGCCAAAGCTTTGAACCACACAAATATATATGTATATATATATATATATCCATACATAAACCTGCACATATAATATGGATAACAGTTACGTGACAAGGCCTGCTGGCCATTTCAACATGCATCTCTATGTTTCATTGCATTTTTTTTCTTCCTCCAATCAACAATAGGAGAAAAAAGAAACACTGAACCCTAAAAAGCAACACTCAGTATGATCAACCAAACAACCCCCCTCTGTCAAACCAAAAGGTATCATTTTTTCTTTATTTTATTTTTCTAAAGTGCTCTTGATAAATGACTGTTTGGTCTCTTATGGAATGCATTTTGCTACTCACTTTTTGCACGATGGCTTCTTGTTTTCCTCTTTGATAGCTATTTCTCGCATGTGTTCGACCCCCCTCCATGCAGAATCGTCGAAAGTTACAGCTATGCCATTCACGAACACGAACGAGGATGACGGCCGAACATACGGGTAACCCTGGGGGAAAAACATATATGGCCATGAAAATTCAGCAGTTTGATATTTGCGATGCATAAGTATTTACCCCCTCCATTTCTATCTTTGATCTATATTGAGCTGCATGAGGTTTTGCTGCGGTTTGTCTCTGTTGATTGCAGATCATGTTTTCATTTTTTCCTAACAGGAATAGAAGCAATTACCCTGCCCTGATTCTGAGAAATAAAAAATCTCACATGCCACTGAAAGATATAGAATTTATTCATTTAATTTAATCTAGTTTATTTTTATTTATTTTTTTTGGGGGGGAGGCACACCTTGGCTCTCTCCAAGCGTTCGCTTCTGGTTTCATTCGCCACTTGGACCGCGGAAGCATGCAATCTGAATAAATCCGAATTTAGTTTCGTTTCTGTTTCGTGCTGCGAAACTCACTCCATTGTCGATTGGCATGGTTTCGTTGATTTGGCCTCGAGTAAACTTCTTTGCTTGTTTTACGAGTGCGATTGCCATCGATGGTTGGCTGTTCCATTACCGAAGGGGTTTCCGTCCAGGAAGAGCTCCAGCGATCGAAGGCACCCTCGCCCCCAGCATCGAATCAAGCGCGATTGAGGTGGCGATGAAATTTCGGAATGGAGGATGTTGTTTGATTTCTTTTTTTTGGGGTGAATAGCAGGATTGGCCACGTGGAAAAAACAAAAAACAAGCACAAAAACAAAAAAACCACGTGGACTGCTCGCTGTGACCTATTTGCGCAGCTTGGACAAAGCCCAAGCCACTCCCGCTCCGATCCCAATGATACCCGCCAGCCGCCGCCATTTCCTTGCACCTCTTTTCTTTCCTGGCCTCTTGCCAAGGTCCACCACATCAGCAGGGGGAACTTCCACGGCGGTTATGCAGTCTCCGATCGACACAAGGCTGTTGGATCTCGTCAGCCTGCCAGCTCCTTCTTCCTCCTCCTTGTCGATTCCTGTCCTTTCCATCCAAGCAGGGATGTTTCCCTCGTCTTCTCCACGGATGTGCCTGAGGAAGACTTGCACGACCTCCCTCTCCCCGCACAGCTCCTCGTTGCTTCCCATGCCTTGTGCAAGGGACTCTACACTCGGGCTCCTGATAGGCCATTCCAAACGAAGCTCGATTCAATCATTTGACTTGGGGAATCACGACCAGTCTGTTTGTCCCTTTTTTTTTCCCCTTTTGCATCGTTACCTTGGAAGCGGACCAGGGGAGATGTACTCCTCTTCTTCATGCACGGCCGCCACTTCGCTTGGCTCGCCCTCCGTGAACTCGTAGTCCGGCTCATCGGAGTGCGGCCACCAGAAGTGGCTCATGGGGCCGACATCTGGGCAGAGGCCGACCCCATAGTAAACCACTCTGCCGTTGGCAGGTGGCTCCGCCCACGTCTCCCCGCGCCAATCGTTCCTGAAGACGAAACTGTTTCGAGACCGACTATAGGTCTCGAACCAGTCTGGAACACAGAAAGCACAGCTGTGTCAAAGATTGTTCTTCGATGATGTCCCTCGAAAAGGAAGAGTTATAGCGAAGACGACGGAAGTCGTTCAAGAGGTTTTTCCCCTCTCAGAGATTCACGAGCCAGCAGACGTCTAAGAAGAGCAAGGTCGTCACACTGTACCGCTCCTGTTCCGCCGCCTTCGCGATCTCACGACCTCGGTTGCCATCTTCCTCGGTTCGTCAGTTGCGCAGGTGCAATACTCACTTTTCTCTGAAGTCAGTTGTGTTCAGAACGCAAGAGAAGCGTAGCTCGACAGGGGTTCGTGGAAGAACATATACTTGCTTGTGTTTGACCCGTTTCTGTAATGTGACAGCAATTGGAACATTCTCGCTGGGATAGAGGAACATCCAGATACTGGAGGACGACTTGGTCCGAAATTTTTGAGGAGTCTCGCTGTTGATATGGCGGTTGCACGAGCTCAAAACGAGTTTGCAGAAGAGGGATGCGCGCGAGACAAGAGCAACGCACGCTGGGTATCGTTTCAAAACGGAGACGGTTGCCTATCTTGGACAACGTGCTTATTTTCGTTAGCGCCTTAAAACGCGAAAACATTTTTGGCGGTGCCTTCCCTTCAGGACAAAAGGAAACTTGGCGACTCGCCATTGGGTGGATCGACAGCATCAGAAGGTCGCCCCTGCAATCACAAGGAGTGTTTGCGATGGAAAGCCGAGGTGTTGTGGTTCATGGTTCAGATTCAAAAACACAAACAGGATGCATCTGATTGACACACCAAGTTCCCTTTCTCTGGATTGTTGCTGAAGAATAATATCACAAATATTGAAGTACCACTGCACTTCCACACTCAAGTTTTTAGCTTAAAATTTCTGGTTCACCGAGCATCAACTACTGGGTGCGCAGACTGAATGTCTACCGTAGTGAAAGAAAGAAAATTGAAACTCCCCCAAACTTTGAAATCACTTTGTCCACAGTGGGCAAAACTGTGAACGGCAATATTGATCAACACAATGCTCTAATTTTTCCAGCCACTGTGGGTTAAACAAAAGTCCTTACAAAAATCACCAGCGTTAAGCCCTTGCATAGTTCATAGATTTAAATATAATTTTCATGTGCATAAGCCTCCCACTTCTTTTTGGAGTTGGAATCACGGTCATTTTTTTGCAGGGGAGAATTGATCAAAATTGACAAGCGATAGCTGTATCAACTTCATGATAATCTGTCATGTGGATGAATCTGGATCGTATTCTCATATCAAGAAGTTTCGTGAAAAAACCCAATTGCCAACTTGCGGACTTTCTCAGTGGTAGTGGGGAAAAAAAAACAACTGAAGAAACACCGACGAAAAAAAGCCCGCCAAAGTGAGCGCACAGCTCATCAACGAACTTGGGTAAAAAAGACATTTTGCATGCAACACACACACAAAAAAACAAAAAGAAAAAACAATTGATTGGCCGTATTTCAATAATTGCAAGCGTGTGGAGGAGAGATTTAGGACATGTCTGTCCAGATCCAAAAATTTTGGATAGCTATCCTCTTATGCTTTTTCCAGTTTTCTTTCTTTCACAATACAAATATCCTTCCCCCCCCCCAAAAAAAATCCACTAAACGATGTCAAATTTGCTTTCAAGAAATCGATCTTGATCTTGTTTCTTTTTTTGTGTCTGGAGTGAACTTTATTGTCAGCTTTTTTTCTTCTCCTCTGCTGGTCTCTTTGATCATAAAAAGGGAACTCTCCATTGGAACGATATGAAACATACAAAAAAAATATACCGAATAGCATATCACCAATTGAACCTGAACGATAACAATCCATCTGCATATCCATCAGATGTGAAGCGATCAAGATAAGCCTGTGACATGACGGCATCTGTTTCCTTTATTTTTTTAAATAGAAAAAAAAACTTTCTGTTGTTGTTGCTTCTGAAATCCTGTACATTCAAAAGACATATATTTTCAGCGGCTTTGCTTCGGGATTTACACAGTGACGGAACAGATGTGCTTACTTTAGGGGCAGGGGACTGTTTTGGGGTTTTCCCAGGGTGCGATTCAACCTAACAGTCAGCCTATTAGCACATTTCCGTGAACGGCCTGCACTTGGCCTTTTGGCCTTGTGTGAACAAATTTTAATTCAAACATATGTGTGTATATATATCTTTCCCAAGATATCACATACTCTTGCAACACAATTCCCCAATTTCCCCCCGGGCCCCTTATCCTTCCCCCCCCGCCCCCCCCTCTCTAATCCTTCTTTTTTACTCATCCTTGTCTAAAAAAACCAACCATATTTCCGCCATCCCAGAGGCTCCACCCCACCACACTCTAGAATAATGATCAAAAACATAAAGCCATGGCTTGACCAACACACAAAAAAGGAATAACAAAAAGCTCTATGCTGCAACCAGGGGCTTTCAAAATGCTCCTTGGCCTAAACCTCCATATTTCTCTTTTGGCCCTCTCTGGAAAATCAGAAAAAAAAACCCATTTATTTTTCTCTCTCTCCTATTTTCTGTTTTTGCTTTTTTTTCGATTCCCGCTGCAAATATTTCAAGTGCCTTCATCCAGGCCCCTTGTGTATCCTACTCTCGTTCCCATGTCTGTCATATCCACTTCCCCTATTCTCTTCGAACTTCCACCTCTTCTCTTCTTTTGGAGAGCGAGCTCCGCAGCGAACGCCAATATGATATGAAACAAACATATCAAAATTACGGAAGCGACCTGACAGACAAAAAAAATCATCAAATTTACAGAGAAACGATGTAAACAAGGCGTGCATTTTGATCCCGAGAAAATACATATACATATACATATATATATATATATATGGGCTAAATCACCTCGTTGTAGACGGCCTTCATTGGGCAAGTTTGCCAATGTAAATGAAACATTCGTAATAAATACGTATATACCTATTTTTTTTGATTCTATCGGGCGATGAACCAAAAACAGAGGACAATTGAGAAGAGAAGCAAGGAAGCAGCACATTGGGTGGCCGACTCACCCATCCAGTGACATCCACACGCAGTTTCTGTTTCAAAGCTGCGATTCCCAGGAGCACCGTCAACACCGCCCCAGCCGCCAGAAATCTCCCCAACCATCCGTGGACGTTGTTGAAGAGGCCCCTCCTCGGGTGGTCCGGCTTCGGTCGAAAAACGCCCAAGGTCCCTTGAACGAACAGACAAATCAGCAGGATGACAGCCAGAGTTACGTGAGCTTTCCCTCTGGTGGAATGAACGTCTTCGAATCTGCTGAGGCCGATGATGACGGCCGTGATGATGCAAATGACGGAAAAGAGCTGCACAAATCTGTGCAGGTCGATCCAGCCAGATTCGCCCAACATGGGCAAAGTCCATCGGTGACGAGCTATTGAAATTCCTGTGGATGTTACACAAAAAATTTCCAGATGTTGAGACAACAAATTCGGGAATTGAAGGAAATTCTCTTGGGTGGGGAGAGGATTTTAAATTTTTTTATTAAAATTGATCGAAATGGTAAGGTTACATATTCTTTCAACTGTCCTGTTCGCTGTTTCGGACCATCGAACCTTTGGGGAAAAAAACACAACAGGGGAAAGAGAAAAAAGACCCCCCCCCCCCCCAAAAAAAAAAAAAGCGGGAATCCTCACCGAGTGGAAGGAAGAATATCCATCCGATCAGCATCAACGATCCGTGCACCATGTAGTAAACCTCGGCATCTGATTTGACCCTCCTCGATCGGCCGGATTGCAAATTCAAGGTGACGGAGCCTTTTCCGTGGGAGGGGTGCTCCTCCAGACGGTCCGCTTTCCCGATTGCGTAGTTCAAATGCACATCTTTTTGGATGTCGAAAGGGACGTTGCCCTCATCAGCAACTTTAATGAATTCGATAAAAGTGACACCGTTTTCCTCCGAAGCTGCCACCACTTCGACACCGAGGCCTTCGTCGACATCATCGGAACGAACGTTTTTGTCCTATAAAAAAAAAAACGATTTGTTTTGTTGTGTAAATTCATAATTTTTTGAAAACATTCTATCAAAATTTGCTATGAAAGATTTCATTACACTGTAAACAAAAATCATCAAGAAAAATTATATATAAATTAGGAAAAAAAAATGAAAAAAAAAAATCTCCCTACTTGCTGAGGTCGGGGACGCTGGCGCATTCCAAAATGACACTGCCAGCTGTTGCTTTTTTTTTTTTTAAATCGAGAAAAAATAGTAACATAAGATAGTAATAATAATGGTTGTTATAATATTGATACTATCACTTGTATCCTCACTATTCTTCCTCTTATTCACCCTTCATTAAAGAAAAAACTAATAAATAATAATACCAAAACTACAGCAAAAGAAAAAACGACCACTCCTTTGGTAATTTGATATCCAAAGAAAACACGGGTGAAGGAATGCTCAGGTGTTCCAGCGAATCTTACCATAATTCTGTACGGTTTCACCACAGCTTCCCCATCCTCATCGACCCATCCAATCACGGAGTCGGCAGGGTCCATTTCCCCCTTCTCTTCAGGAAAAGCAATCGCAACCCAGCCATCAGTTTCACCCTCCAATCCAAACAACACCTCCCCCTTTGCTGGGACCTTGTCTGGATTTTCTTCTTCTGCTTGGCTGAGTTTCCTTCGGCCCTCGCCGGGGGTTTTCTCGCCCACTCTCCAATGGAGCGAAAAAAAATCGGTGAACTGGAAATTCAGCCGCATGGAGAAGAGAAAAAAAACAAAAAAACAAAACAAAGGGGCATATAATCAGCAGAAACTTCGAAAGGGGGCACTGTCAAGTTTGCTTTTTTTTGTGAAAAATATTATTTAACCACATATATGTGCTTGATCTACTAAACGAAACGGATCCCCCCCCAAAAAAAAAAATTAAAACAAATAATGAAAGAAATTGAAAATCATTCCTCATTTGAAAAACAAGAGGAAACATTTCCAAACGTAAACCAATAAAGGATAACCCATAACGAAACAGGCTCGGTGTTATTTTCAGATCATCTGTGTTTTTCTTTTTTGTTTTTCTTGTTGGTGTGTTTTATCTATACCTCCTTCACACAATCGTAGCCCTCAATCGGAGACTCCGTGCACTGGCCATTGAAAACCGAAAGGATCTTTTTCTTCACCCTTTGAAGCGTTTTTTTCTTCTCGTCGTTAGTCACGGTTTCCTTGTTTTCTTCTTTTTGCTCTTGCTCCGCCATGGGCCCTTCTGCTTGGTCTCCTCCCTCCTCTAATTCTGTTGTGGAGGGTTTGGCTGCTTTTGCAGGTGGAGTTTCGGGTTCAGCTGTGGAATCCGATGTCAGAAGCAAAACGGGGATTTGGAGTGTCAGTGGACCATACCTGCAAAAGGCCAAATAATTTAAAAGAAAAGAAAAAAAATATTCATATATTTTAAATTAACAAAAACAGGGTGCAACATCGATTTTTTTAATGCAGGTGGGTATAGCAAACTCGAGGTCGAAAAAAAGATACATATTGCATGCAGAATTATTTTCTCAAGTCACAAAATTTATATTTCTGGGGGAGGTTTTCTTTTAGTTCTTATTGCTAATTATTATTATTTCTTTTCTTTTTGGGCGGGGGATTTGCCCAATAGTTTTTGGGGTGATTATAAATCCATGCACTCTGGGGGAAAAGGTTATGGTCAACTGAATATAACCCCACATGCTCTAAAAAACTGAAAATTTGACGATAGAACTTTTTCAGCGTCACCATACCATTTACTGAATTCTTCCACAACATAGTAAGTGATCTTCACAGTCCCTGGGAGTTTGGGCACTTTATAAGGGACGGTGACAGATTCTTTGTCAGCCTGGAAAAAACCCCACCAAAGATCTTTGATTTCAAAGAAAAGTCTGGCATTTGAAAAAAAATTAAAAAATCAAGAAATTCAAAAAAAAAAAGAAAAAAAAAAAGAGATAGTTTTTTCTTTTTCAAATCCCACTTTCAATTCTTCGGACCACGAAACCCCTTAATTTCCTTTGTTTTTTCCTCCTTCTTCTTCTGTTTTGGGGGTGAGTGCCATGAGCAACTCTTTTTTCTTTTTTGGTATTTTTTGAATTAACTTGCTCTAAATTATTTCACACATCCAGTTTCCCTGATTTTGTTTTCTTCCTTAAAAAAGCCCCCCCCCCCCCACTTCACGCTGCCATTCATACAGAACAGTCACCTTGGTTGTATGCGTAACTCTGCCATCCAAGATGCAATCTGCGGTATTCAATTGCACACCATCCGGCAGTTTGGAGTCATCGAACGAGCCCGTCTCAGCAATGATTTGAAATCCTTTGAAAGTTTTGCCGCCTTCTCCAGACAAGACAAGGTCCACTTTCTTTACCAAAAGAAATGGAAAAAAAATCATTTGTAAATACTGGTGTGATAAAAACAAATGCACCATCACACAGGAAATGATCACAGAGTTTTTTGTGATACACACAAGCACACGTTTGTAACTCATTTTTTATTTTAGTTTCTTTCCTTTCTTTGGAAGAATTCTCACCTTCCCCCCCCCCCCCCCCCCCCAAATGAAAAAATAAAAAATGCTATTATGTTAATACATACTCTTTATCATTTTTCAAAAGTCTCAATGTAGCATTCCGAATTTTTTAGGATTCATTTTGATTTCCCCGAACATTATAGAAAGAAAATATATATATTATTTTTTTTTCCTAAAATTATCCCACCCATTCTGTAAATCAAAATTTTCAGCGGTTTGCATCGACTATCCGAAATCCTAGAAGTTTAGTTTTAGTTTTTTTTTTTCGTTCCATATATTTCCGTCTTCCCAAATCGAAAACACCGAAGGCTGACTAATACCATACTAACCCTCCCACAATAAAAACAGAACGATCCAATCAGAGCCTCACAGAAATTGGACTCACTTTGTTGGGCAATATCGGTTCATCAGAAACGACTTTCAAAACATATCCTCCATCTCCTTTTGTACCCGCCCCATGTCTCTTCTCCGGGCTATCGCATGAACCGGCGCCGTTGGGATACGAACCAACCAGCCCAAACAACGATAGAGACAGTATCAAAACACCGATCGCAGAGGAACGCCTTTTCATTCCTCTAGATTCCAGGGAATTTAACTTGGAGATCAGTGAAACGTCCACGCTTTTAAAAAAAAGGCTCCCCCTAGTCGTCGTTTCCGCTGCGAAGGTTTTGTTTCCGGTGAAAGACTTTCGATGAGTCATATCTTGCCAACAAACGAACTATAAATAGACAGAACGCAGGAGTGTAAAACGCACGCCCAAATGTTCATTTTTTTGACCAGATATCACCAACAGGGTGCCCAGTTCAGATGATCGCCCTCCGTTCTCACCAGGCTTTAACGAAACATAAACGGTTCGGGCAACTGATCGACTCCCCCGTTTTCAAACCCCTTGCGCCTGTCGGCGAATCGCACACCACGAGATCCAGATTCTCTCGACGTCTTTCGCGAGTGGGCGCGGTCGCCATGGAGAAGCCGGAAATCGTCAATTGGTTTCCAGGGAAGGACGTGACGACTTTGTATCCCTCTTTGAAAGGAAAATGCGTTTTGATCAGCGGCGGTGGGGGTGAGGGTTCCCTGGGGCTGGCGGCTTCGTTGCAGTTGGCCAAGCTGGGAGCGCGTGTGTATGTGACCGATTACGAAAAAGAGATCTCCGACTCGGCGGTAGCGAAAATAAGGGAAGAAGTGGAAGGGTGAGTGTGAAATGCCTGGAACGCCCGTTTCCAGGCCAAAAAAAATGAAATATAAAAATATAAAAAATGGAAACAATCAGCAACTGATATCTTATCTTATCTTATCTTATCTTATCTTATCTTATCTTATCTTATCTTATCCTATCTTAGTGCATGAGGCTCACAGGGTTTTTGACAGAAATAAATTTAAAGAAAGGAAGCAATGCACAGATGGAGAAAATATATACATATATATACATACATGTATTTCTCTGTGTATTGCTTTCCTTTTGTTGAGAATTGTGGGTAAGTGTGTCTGTGTGAACTGATGGGGGGGAAAGGGCAGATGTGATTTCAACTCCGAAGCTGGACTTGAACTCCATGGCAGTCATCCGGGAATTTGTGGACTGGTTCAAAACCAAAGAGGAGCGACTTGATATCTTGATAAACAACACTGGGACTGGATATGTCGACAACGAACCCTTCGACACTGTTGATGGCATTCCGGGCACTTCTCAGGTACACTAACTTATCTTCGACCTCAGCAGTGTGTTGAAAATAAGCCAAAAGTAATAATAAAATTAGGATTCAGAGGAGAAAAAATCTTCATTTTGGACATTTCCAAAAGCACTAGTGTCGATGGGCATTTCATGGATTCCAGCATAGTTTTGTGGGCAAAATCAATGCAAAGTGTTTTAAGATTTCATTTCTAAAAAAAAAAAAAATGAAAATGAAACGTTTCTCCGATGTTGATATCCGACCTTCCCCTCTTCTGATTCTTTGTACAGATTCGCTGTGGATTTTTTTTTTTGGCAGGTGAATTTCTTGGGTCACTACGTTTTGACTCGACTTTTAGAAGATCGTTTCGGTTCTGGATGTCGAATCATCACAGTGGCTTCGGTTTTCCACAGAAAGGGAACAGCAGTGCCACCGGAAATCTTACTCAGGTTAAAAAAACATAGAAAAAAAAACCCTGAAAATAAATGAAAAAGTAGAATAAATACATAAATTGGAGAACAGTCACAAGGAATTTACCAAAGACATCTACAAGCTGTGTCCTTTTTTTTTTGCTTTTTTTTTGCTTTTTTTTGTTGCTGTTTACTTTTGATGCATTCCCGATACCCCAGGCTTTTGACAAAAAACACTGGAGTTTGGGCACATATGAATGCGATATGAACATTTTTTTTACCCTTCTTTGACCATTGGAAGGTCAATTCGATCGTCTGATTTCGGTGTTTCCTGGAGCGGACTGCATGGGTGAAAAGACACATAACGAACCCATTTACTCAGTTTCTCTGTTTTTTAATTTCAGTAAAAAATATGTGATTTAAATATAGTAAGTTCGTGTTTTTTTTTTTGGTGGGTTGTTCTCATTTAATGTTATCACACGCTGTAAATAAATTTTTGAAAAAAAAAACAGAGAACTGAGAAATGAATTGAAACATAGTAAAAGAAAGATGAAAATAGAATTAATAAAATAAATCAAACATTCCTTACATTGAGTTTTTCTTTTCAACTGGAAAAAAAATATTTCTTGTAAATTTTATGGGTTTTTTTTGTGAAGGTAGACAGTGGGAGGGCGCGTCGTACCCAAACTGTAAATTAGCTCTTGTTATGTTCATGAAACTTCTTCAAGAAAAATGGATGGACAAAGGAGTGGTAAGAGTTTTCTTTTGTTTTTGTTTTTTTCCCCAGTTTTTCCCCATTCGAAAACATGTTATAAACAACACTCAGGGGACTGTCATTTATTTTTATTTATTTTTATCGTTCGAAATTGTTTTTCTCGCTCTGTGGAACATTATTGGTCGACACATCGGAGCTTCCAAAAAAAATAAAAAAAATAAAAATTATTTTTTTAAAATTTCATCCACCATTGGTGATCCGAGGTTTTGTTGGCTGCGTTGTGGATAAAAATAGATTTGCATGGCGTTGGATCCTGGTGCTGTTTACACTCGTATCTGGGATTCATCAAGAATAACCAATTCGTTCCCCGTCAAGTGAGTCGGCTGTTTTTTTTCTTCTGTTTTTGCAATTTTAGCTACAGTCGTTTTTTATTTTTACTTCAAGTCTCGTTTTTTTTCTAGATTGAGATAGTGAGAGGGAAGTTGTTTGCAATAGAGAAAAAAACGAATTGGTTGGCTTTCCTTAAATGGTTTTGTTTGCCTTATTTTTTTCCAAAATGAATAAACAATAGTGTATTATAGATGTATTATTAATTCATTATTTATTTAGACATTTTGCTGGCAGATCATCTTTTCTTGTGGTTTTTGCCCATGTACTGCTTGATTCTCATATTCAACATATTTTTTAAATTCGTGAAAAACAAGAGGGAAAAAATAATATCTCCCTTCCCAGATTTTTTTTTTTTAATTATTTTTGTTTTCTTTCAGTTGAAATGACTTCATTTTCTTTCTTCCCGTTTCCCTCCCCCCCCCCCTTCTTGGCATCGAAAGTTTTTTTTTTCTTTCTTTATTGATAATTCTCTTTATTTTTTTGGAAAGAGGAATTAGGGAGGGGGGATAATTTTTCTGGTAGCAATCTTTCTTGTTTTTGTTTTCTTTTTTTTTGTCAAAACAGTGACATCTTTCGATTCTTTTTCCAACCGCCGGAAGATGGCATCGGGGTTTACTTGCACGCAGCAGCTAGCGAGGATGTTGCTCCTGGTGGCTATTACACTCGAGGTCTGTTCTCCACGTTTCTGTTGACGAAACCACAAGGAATTTTGCTCAATATCGGATTCACCATAGCCTCGTTCGTCGATTGGAGGTTACGATGGGCGCTTCGAGGAGCTTTTCTCGCAGGTCAGTGGGCATTCTATAGCTAGTTATTTCTAATTTTTGTTTTTGATTTTTCAAATTTTCTGGGAAGGGTGGGGGGGGGGGTTGGCTTTGGGGTTCAAGAGTTTAGTTTTTGCCATTTTTGTACATGAAATTTGACATGTGTGCGTGTGTGTTTTTTTTTTGGGGGGGGGGAGGAATCGTGATTGGGGTTTTATATTTGGGTTCTCTGTGTGAAGAAATGTTGCTCACCGTAAGATTGCAAGTATCGTTTCTGTCTAGCATTTGCAGAAATTTGCCATTCACATTGATTCAAAGAAGACTTATTTGGGGTTACTTTTCCTATACAAGTTCCAAATCATTACACATTTGTAAAGATGTGTGAAGAAAGAAGTGCATCCCTTATGTCAAGAAATAGAATATGGATGTTTGCCATGATGTTGACAGATCTGTCTACGTGTGTGTTTTTTCTTTTTTCTTCTCGAAACCTCTTGGTGGTATCTTTTCCAAAGATACACGTCGAGTGTCCATTGCACCAGAGGCGCTCAAGCATGAAGTTGCTCAGGAAATTTGGGACGAATGTGCTGACATTGCCAAACTGCCAAAGTAGTTTTTTTAGTCATGAGTGCAGGAACTCATCACATCAAACATGCTATTCTTGCTAAGCTATTCCTTTGTTGTTTTTTCTACCCCTCTGTTGAATTTTTTTTTTCCATTTTTTTGCTTGGTATACTCTCGAGAACATGTTTGTTTTCTGTTCTATGTTTTTGTTTATTTTTTTAAACTGGCGAATCCTGGTGGTTTTTCCTTTTTTTTTTTTCACGAGGGGAAAAATTAGTTCAGGGAGAAAAAACAACAGCAGGCATGTTTGCACCAAAGTTTAGAAGTTACAAAAGCAGGCAAAACTGTGGGCCCATATTTTATATTCAGCTTTTTTTTGGGGGGGGGCATTCTGCCAACGGTTCAATGGTTTTGCTCATTGGGAAGAAAAAACTAAAAAATGAGAAAAAAACCCCATCCGTGTCAGCATTACGTAATTGAAAAAAATGCATTGCCTGTCTTTCTTCCTCCAAGTCGCATTTTTTTTTCTTGATTCCACACACACGCGCGTACGTTACAGTCGGAACGGGTTAAAAAAAATGGCCTCGATTCTTGAAAAAAATTATCTCAACCAGCCCTCCCAAAGGGTGGAGGTAAAAAAACCAACTCACACCCCCTCCACCATATTTTCGCTTTCATACTTGGTACCATCCCCCCAGCCACTTTTTCCTATCGAAACAAAAGAAGAAACGATATATTCGCGACACAAATTCGAACACACCCCATCGGGGGGTTTTCCTTTTTACCTTTTTACCCGGACGAGAACAAAATTGCGCTGCTGCCGAAAATGAGAAAATGGGGTGCTGGTGCATTCCACAGGAAACCAAGATCGCACAAGGGGAGAATCAGCGAGGTACGCTCCCCCCCCCAAAAAAAAAACAAAGGCCAAAAAAAAAAGGAAGCCACGTAGAAACGTAAAAACTTGGAACAACAAAGAAAGATAGAAGCCCACCTACGAGAAGTCGGTTGGGGTTGGTGGTGGGGGTGGGGAAATTCCTGGAAACCAAAAAAAAAAGACCAAACTAGAAAGGTTTGAAGCAATCGCTTTGCGAAGAAGGTGGAGTTTCGCGCGAGGGGGTGTGGGGTTTCCGTAATTTTTTCTCTCGATAAAAGAAAATGCGGACGAGCAAGTATCGGTGGGGGAGGAGGACGAATAACGGTTACGAGGAAAATGGCGAAATCGGTTTGTCTCCGTTCGTGGACGATAAATATCGGGGAAAAGGAAAGTTGGGGGCGTGGTTTCGAGCTCTGGTGGGGAATTCGTCGAGAAGTAGGAAGAGGAGAGGCTTTGGACGTGCGTTCTGGAGGAAAAAAATTATGGTATAGATTAAAAAAAAACGTTGGGAAGGTGGAGGGTAGGGAAGGAAATAGTGTTTCGATGTTTTGTAGTGCAAAGGGCCATTTTTCAATCGTGGAAAGCCGAAAAAATAAAATGAATGGCATCAGTGGCAGTGCAAGCCGATGGCAGTGCAAGCCGGGAATAAGTAGACAATTGAATAGGTTGGAAAAAAGCTCCAGTTGTGGGGGAAAAAAGAAAAGGGTTACGACGGTTGTGTCTTTTCCAAAATTTGGAATTAGTGTGGTGCCATGGTGCAACCTCCAGTCTTTTTTTTTTTCTTTATCAAAATCGATTGGCATGGAATGCTGAAAAAAAAGAAGGGGAGCGAAAAAAAAAACTTATCAAAAAAAATGCGTCGTTTGGCTTCTTGTTTTTTGGATCGCTGATTAAAAAAATAAATATATATATATATATATATAGATATAGATATGTATGGATCAGCTCCCAATAATATTCCAAAAAACTTGGGAGCATATTTTCAGTGCATTTTCTACTCCATTTATTGGCGAATGGGTTAATGCAAATGAGAAAGAATCAGCTAGGGTCGCTCGACCGCAACATCAAATTCAAAATAGAACAATTTAAAAAAACTACAAAATAGATCTGATCACCAAAGGCTGGAAACATGCATTTTCGACGGGCAGTAAAAAGTATAAGATCGAAGAGGGTCATAATAAAATAAAATATTCTAAACTTTGTTGTTTTTTTGAAATAATAAGTTTTTCTTCATTCTCTGTTGAAGAACACTCATTAGAGGTTGACTTCTTTAATTTTTTTTTAATATCCTCAATCATTTGTTTTTGTAATACTGCAGGGGGTATGGCTACTGACTTTGATTGCAGTAGTATTAGTCACATGGAGGGGAGTTCACACCAGAAGTCAACTAGGGGGGTTGCGTTCGTGTCGAGTTTCATGGGAGTGCATTAAAGATCACAGCTCCTCAACTGATAGAAATATAAGAATCGGAATAGTAAGTCTGTTTTGGTGGTTATCAGAAGTTCTCCTTTTTTTTTCCTTCTCAGGAAAAATGTTTGAAGTATTTTCTTTTTTTGTGCAGGTTTTTCTGTTTTCGTTTCGTATTTGTTGTTGTGTTTTTCATTTGTTATTCTCTGATGCGGAATTGATGAAGAAAAATTTTGTGTCAGTTTTCATATGTGCTATAGGTTTTCTTTGTTTGACTGGAAATTGTTTGTTTAAGTTATTATATATATTTTTTTGGGGGTTGTGGGGGTGCACTTCTGCCAATTCAAGGAATATATTGTTTTTTTCTTAATTTGATCTCTTTTTTCATTGCAGGTAACTCTAGCAGGCAGCCGAAGTAATGCCGCTCAGCAAGGTCAGCGAGATTTTGGAGGAGTGATCGAATTGACTTGGTGAGAAATCGACTGATCAAAACGGAAAAAAACACAAAAAAAAACAAACAAAGCAACACCAATACTTGTTGAACTCAAGAAAAAACAAAATCTTGACCATGCGTGAAGGGGACATCTAGACATATGTTTTTTGTGCTGTTTTTTTTTTATTTTTTGGGGGAGGAGACAACGATTGAATCACATAAAGTTTTCCAGCATTCAGCGGAGAAATGCTGCATTCTATTGTTTGGTCGTTTCAGGAATAACTGCATAAAAAAAAATCCGTCATTCAATCCACTATGTATGTGTGTTTTTCCGTGCATCTGTGTTACACGCATTTTGTTTCGACCATTCTTCGTATGGCATTTTCTGAAGGAAAGTTTTAATTTTGCTGAGGTTTTTTTTTTTGGTTTTTCAAACAGGGAAAACAAGGAAAGCTATGCAAGACTGCACAATTATGAATATATCAATGCAAGCGACCTTCTAGACCGTAAGTCGGTTTTTTCGTTTGTTGATGCCAAAAATATTTATATGTTTTCTTTAAGCACGAGTTTATTATTATTATTATTATTATTTCTTTTTTGGGGGGGCGGGGGGAGAGGGAGGGGGGCGGCCTGTTGCACGTCAGTTTTTGATATTTTCGACAATTTTCAGGAAGTACAAACCAAGCTGAGCTCGAAGAAAAAACTTTCAACACAAATACTGAAAAAAAATATGGAAATTGTAACAATGTGTGTCCTGACCTGGCCTGTGGGGAAAAAAAGGAAAGTTAGAAAAAGTTATTCCTGATTAAGGGGAATATATCCTATAGAAATGCGAACACAATAACACAATAAGGAAACATTTTTCCATGCTTTCCTCCAGAAAAACCAAAAAAAAAAAACTCGATCAAGATGCATCCAAGCTCTAAACCAAACTATGATGTTGCCTTTTCAGGAGAGCGCCCCCCTGCTTGGAGCAAGATATTGGCGGTCAGACATTTCCTTTCTCAATACGATTGGATCCTGTGGCTGGATTCCGACACGGTCATAATGAACCACGAAACCGAGTTGGAAACTCTGCTGCCGATGTCTGGATTCATGGGCCCAGATTTGATCCTGACGGAAGATGCTGGGGGGGCAAACGCAGGGGTTTGGTTTTTGAAGAACAGCGCTTGGTCGGTGGGGTTTCTGGAGAAATGGTGGTCTATGGACAGCTACATCAGGAAAGCCGGAGACACCAAAAGCGGAGATAATGATGCAATGAAAGCGTTGCTCAGGGAAATGGACAGGTGAGAATATAATCGAAACGAACGAAGAGTGTTGTTTTGGGTTCCGGTTGTGTGGAAAGATTGGGGGGGGGGGGAAATAAAAATGAACGAAGAATGTTGTTGTTTTTTTGTTCGTTTGTGTGGAAAGGTAGGAAGTGCTTGATATGGATCTTTCATTGAGCCACGTATGTTTCCATGGTATCAATGGTTCATTTTTGTTCGAATGTGTGTGTGTGTGGGGGGGGGGGGGGGGTACCGTTCATGTATAAACGCTGTTAGGTACTTACTTGCATATAATAAAAGAGGATTAATGGTGTGTTTCTACATTTTCCAAACTTTTACCTTCTTACTTTTTTCCATTTTTTGAATTTGGTGTGTGTGGATGTGTGTGTTTTCCTTGAAATTTTTCAAGGGCTGAATATTCCAACCATGTTCGAATAGCACCGCAGTGTGCTTTCAATTCTTACATTTGGAAGGGCAGCGGGCGAAATTGGCTGAGGTTTCTAAGGGACCCAAGAACTGTCGAAACAGGTGGAAATCCTGTTTCCTGAAATTTTGTTTCATGCAAAATGCCGCTATAATATAATATTTCTAGTGTTTGTCTGTGCTGTGAAAACACCATTGATCGACACTTTCTGGTATAATAACTGATTGGCGTTTGGATATATTGAACAAATAAATAATTTCTTTAATTTTCCTCCAATATCACATGCTGTTTGAAAATGGAATTAAAAAAATAGTAGGTATGGGGCTGATTTGGCCTGTAAAACGGTGTTTACATACACGCACTTGAGACATTCTTTTTTGTTGGGTTTTTTCAAGTCGTTTTTGGAGGGCACCTTCTCCTTGCTAATAATATTTCTCTCTCAAAAAAAAGGGAAAAAGAAACAGACTTAGACACATTCTGTTGCTCTTTCTTCGTTTTAGGTTCTTTTTTTTTCACCTTCTTGTTGAATGTACCCCTTGTGTGGATGGATGTGACAGGTCTATATAAAGACGGGGATTTCATATTGCACTTGGCTGGAGTCGACAACAAATCTCTATACATTCGAAATCTTCTAAAAAATGCTTCCTAGTGTGTGTGTTTTTCCAAGTTTGTGTTTTTTTTCCGTACCAAATCGAACAAGGGAAAGAAAATGCAGTGTTTCTGACATTTGTTTCTTTCGTATTTTTGTGTCACCACGGTAGCCTTAGATTTTTAGTCGAGGATTTTCTTTTTTGTTTTCCTTTGTTTTTGGTGGGAGGAGGGGGGGGGGGAGGCCAATTACCCTAATCACCTCTAATCAGGGTGGTGAACTGAACAAAAGAATTAAAGTTTGGGAAGATAGAGCAAGCGCCCGCCTTCCCCCCCCCCCCCCCCCCCTCAGCAGAAGATGGAGGGCTTACAGTTTCACGACAGTAGCAGGGAGCATGGTCTTTCTCCAGTTGTTTTTTTTTTTTTTTAATTTCAAATATTTAAATTATTTATTGTCAGTTGATCTGGGTGCAATTTTGAAAACAACACAACCCCTGGAACCACCCCCATCCATTTCCTTGAATCCATACATTCTGACATCATACTAGAGCGTTACATCCAGTGTTGGAAGCGTGACGACTGAACGGACGAGTAATGCATGCGTTATATGTAACGCCTACAGACGACTGCAATCACAAGGATGAGGTGTGTCGAGACGAGATCGTCCGTGAGCAAAACTCTTGGGCTGATTTCGATTGGAGGCAAGGTTGGGGAGTTTGAAATTCGAATGGGCGTTACGTTCGTGTCACGCTTTTTTTTTCAAGTTTAGATAATTCTTGTGGGGTTTTCTATTTGGGGGGTTCAGCAACGAAACAAGTAACCCTCCCATTCGCCCGACAGCCAACTTTACCATGGCGCTGGAGTTCCATATCCCTCGACGTCCAGAGGACCTGCTGAATCCGCAGCGTCGTGGCCTGCACGTCCAAGAGCAAGTCCCCTACGATTCCAGTCTCGCGAACAGTGGGTACCCCCGCATATCCTTGCTGAAAATCCTCAGTCCCTGTCTTTCGAAACCTGATTGGCGCAGCGAAAGTGATCGTCTCGCTCGCCAATGTCCTCGTGTTGTTGCTGTTTTTTATATCGGAGACGCTCGTTCTCTCAGTGCACAGAATACGACGTCAGCGTCTGTAGAAACCTACAATATTGACTGGAGCTGTTTTCCTTTGTCTTCGTCGCGCCGTGAAAGCTATCGAAAAGGCGACGCATGCCGCGCACAAACTCTTTCTTGAGTTCCCCTGGCCCTTGATTGTTTGTCTCGGTCAGTTTCATGGGATATTTTTTAATATTCTAGAGTTGTCGGTGTTGTCTTTCGCCAGGCATCGTTAACGACCTGCGTTTCAAGGAGGCCTCTCGAATCGTGGAGCAGGATTTTTTCGATGGCCTCTTTTCCGTGTTCAGGTAGTGCTCGATCCAGAAACTCTGAACCCCCCAGTCAGACATACGGGTCCAGTGACAGTATTACGTAACAATTCATCTAAAATGCTCCTGGAGCTGGCATATCACCAGAAATATATGTTGGTGATACATAGAATAAACTACCGGCAAAAGCTTCTTCAACAAGCGATGATTTCATATTTGCAAAACTGAGATATGCTGGAGAAAAAACGCAACCCTCATCCTATCCCCCCCCCCCCCTCCTCCTAAGAAAATTGAAGTAGTGTGGACGATGAGCCAAATCCTTGCATCGACACCATGAGGCTTCGATCTGGATACAAAAAAAAATTGAAACAAAAATCAAAAATGGATAGGAAGGAAAGACAGCAAATCTGCGAATGCATTTAAATGCAAAAGGACATGTAAAAAATCAAAGCCAGCGGCTTTGGAACAGCAATAGAGAGGGGGGAGGGAGGGGGATTGTTTTCTTCTTAACATAATGAGAAGCTGCATTTGCTGTTTGGGTTCATGTCTGCAGAAATTTCGAAATCGTCCAGCCGGATTTCAAGAGCGCCCTCTGCGATGTTTTCAACGAAAATATCCTGATCATGGCGTCGGAGGTGGAAGTGGAAAAGGAGCCCCAAATGCTGGAGCGTCAGTGGTGAGGTTTTGAGCTGACAATATAGGGTGACAGCCGATTATATCGTTAAGGCTTGAGAGTCCTTGAAAGCATATATTGAAAAAAAAAGACAAAAAAAAACTGGAGGTTTCCTGGAATACTTGATTTTCAAGCCATATGGGGCAGGATTGTTTCTGAGCGATGGGGTGAAATCAAAGACCGGATGCAGGGAACTCGATTTGTTTTTTTTGGAGCGGTGTGGGCTGGATGCGGGCTTTCAGCCTAGATAGGACTATCTATTTTTGGAAAAATAAAATGGTGGAAAGACAATCTTGTTCCGTCTCCATGCAGTATTTCGAACTTGCACACCAGGAAATGCATGAACACGCCACCCCCCCTTTCTTTTCATTTCATTTTGATTTTTTTAAACAATCTTCTGAAGCCAAATTTTTCTGTTTCGTAGTGTTTTTCGTTGTTTTTTTTTTTCTAATCGCTTTTTTTTTTTTTTTTTTTCAGCCTGAAGGTGTTCCTTTTCTTTTTGCACTGGTTATGGGATGTCGAAACGGGAAAGGACGATTTTTCGCTGCAAAAAAAAGGTGGTGGGAGAAAAAGGAAAGGTGGAGCATCGGAAGACAGCAAGGGATGGGACTGGAGGCATCATTTGCATAGATCCCTGCAAAATTTTGCTGGAGTCACCAGAATCGAGAACAAACTGGAGGGTGATTTTGCTGGCAGCAGAGAAAGGGAAAGCAGTGGGCAATCCGTTGGCCACCTTTGCATCAAGATGGTGAGTAATGTCCAACCCCCCCCCCCAAAAAAAAAAAAAAAAAGCTGAGCAGCCAGACACACAACAATCTTTTTCTTTTTTAAGATTTTTTATTTTTTTTATTTTGGGGGGGAGCTTACGAAAAAAAAAGATGAAGAAAAATTTGGAAGATAGACGGAAAAAAACTCCTCTCTTTTTGTATTCTCAAGGGGAAAAAATAGAATTGGATCTTATCGATGATGTTAAAAAGAAGAAAAAAAAAATTCCCTTGAGCTCACCATTTCGGTCCCCAAAAGGTATGGGCTGGAATTCTCATTTGTTCATTTTCGTTTTTTTTTGACAATGTTGTGCCAGGTGTCGATTGCATTGAGGGGGGAAATGCCATTGAAAGTTGCAAAGATCCGTGAGGAAATCGTCAAGGTGGGTGCATGTTGTGTCAGAAACCTTCAGATGGGGGAGAGCACCGCAAATGAATTGGTAAATCTCCTGAAAAAATTCGAACACGTTCCCGAAGTGATCGGCGAAATCGCAGCAAAGGCAGAAAGCTCAGGGAAGGATGATATGGTGAGAATTTTTTTCTATTTTGTTTATTTTGTTTTCGTTGGGGTGAGGGAAAGATATTTTGGTCCAATCATTCAACTGGGCTCCTTTCACGTTGATACGCTACTGTGCTGCAATTTGTTTTGGTGCTGGAGCCCAGTTTCAGTGATATGGATCTTTCACAGGGTCGCATGTATTTTCACTGTAACAATGGAAAAAAAAGGTTCATTTTCTTCGAATAATATGTACGGTTTTTTTACCATTCACGTAAAATCGTTGTTCGGTAATTACATCCAACAAAAGACGGTTTTTGGTGTGTTTCTACATTTTCCCAACTTTTATCATCTTTTTTTTCCATTTTTCTTATTTTGGTGTGTGTGTGTGTTTCCGTGTGTTCTTCCCATCCCCTCCCCTACCCCAAAAATGTTTTTTAATTCAAAAAAAAAGACCAGAGAAATTGTAAAAGCCATCAGTGCCAACACCGCCGACGATCTGTCGGTCCATTGGGACATCACCGACGGAAAATCCATGCTAGTCAAAGGAATCGCAAAAACGATCGACGCTCTGGCCAACCACGTCCCGGTGTCTTTGAAAAACCACTGGTCTTTTTTGACGCCTTATTGGGAGTGCTCGGTCCACACGATCAGGAGTTCTCTGGTTTCGGCGCTGGGCCATGTGGTGTTTAAGGAAAGCGGGCTCATGGGGTGTTCAGAAAAGGGGGTGGTGGATGATGAGCGCAGCTTGAGGTTCCAGAACAGGGCGCTAGGGATTCTGATGGAGAGGTTCTTGGATGTCAGCCCATACACAAGGTAGGGGTTCGCTCGTGCAACATTCTGTTTCATTTTGTTGGATTTTTTTTATTTTTTTTTCGGTTTATTTTTCATTTTTTTTTGTTTGTAAATTGTTTTTTTTTTAATTTATTTTTGTTTATAAATTTATTTATTTTTGGTTCATTTTGTGTTTATGTTTGTGTTTGTTTTTTGGTTTATTTTTATTTACTTTTTGTTTTCCCCTCCACCCCAAAAGATTTGAAAGCACCATGCTAACGGGTGAACATGAAACCCCCAACACAGGGCTCGGACTTTCGGAGTGTGGACGATGCTGGTGCAAAGCAAAGTGATTCCGATAGACCATTACGTTCCGCTGGCAGAGGCGGGCTATCGACACCTGTCAGACAAGGCAGCCTCCGTTCAGAAAGCTGCCATCACGCTGCTGAAAGCCATGCTGGAATATAACCCTTTCAGCGCCGATCTCAGAACCTGGAGATTCAAAAACACTTTGGAAGCGCACAGGAAACGACTGGCGGTGAGATATCGTTGAAAAGCAAAACATACACCACCAATAATGAACGAATAACGGCTTGGCACATGAACATGAGAAGGGCAGCACTCGGCGAATTCTGCAGTGAGTGTGAAACATTTTGAATTTTTTCGACAGAAAATTTTGGAGGCTTTTTTTTTTGTGGGGCTGGCTGACTTCCAGAAGGGAGATTCGTACCTATCAGGATTTGGACCTGGGTCAGGAAGCCCCCACTTTTATTTTTACAAACATTTTTTTTTCCCGTTGTTTTCCTGGATATTCATCAACTCGGTCAAGGGTGCCCCCACAGTTTTGTTTTTGAATGAATGTTGAGATGTGTTTTTTTTTCTTTATTATTTATTGATCAGGAAATGGAGTCTGACACCGACAGGAAGTTGGCATTGACACAAGGCCAAGGGGAAGGTAAAAAGGAAAAAAGCACCCACCCCCCTCTCCCTTGAAAAAAAAAAAAAGAAATCCTTGACGAAGTTTTTTTTTTCCTTTTGACCACCGTTGTAAAAGTAGGATATAAATAGAACGAACAATATTGCGAAATAATTGACAAATAATCACCGTTCTTTGTGGGGTGCGTCGATTCCTAAATGCTGGCCAAGTTTAAAAAAAACATGCATCCTTTTTGAAATGCATCTTTTCCCCCCCCAGAAAACCGGATCGAAAACTTTTGGAGTAAAAAACACATAAACCGATTGCATGCATGGTCCGCAGCCTCGACAAAAAAGGCATTTTGAAATACACACCACAAAAATTCAAGTTCTCAAAGTTAGAATGAATATATATATTCATTTTTTTTCCCCTATGTATAGATGAACAAGAGTCGCAGATGCCTGGAGCAACGAATTTGGAACAGTTGAGGGTTTTGGAGGCATCTCTGGAGGTTGGATTTGAGTTTTCGCAATTGATCGAAAAGAGCCTGGCTGCGACCAAGCAAATTCTGATGGGTCCATCCACTTTGGCAGCCCAAGAAGCGATCGAACTCATTTCCACCTGTGCTAATGTGAGTGGGGCCCCAGACGTGGAAATGAAAAGGAAAAAGAAACAAATCCAGAAGTGAATGGAAATTAAATAATAAGGGGCAAAAAAAAACGGTGCAGAAAAAAACAGGAAGGTCATTTCTGTTGTTTTACCTTTTCGGATTTGGAAATTTGATGGTGAACTGCCGACTATGCTTGATGTACAAAATAAATAAATGAATAAGAACTCAATTTAATAATTATTTTTTTTTTTGTAGTGTGTATCCCAGTATCCCCCAGTTCAGACTCTTTTTCACACAATTTCGTTTTGGAAATACCAAATTACTTGTACATACGGAAACTCTCAGAATTGGAGGGGAAAAAAATTATTAGGAGGAAAAAAACAAGGCAGTTTTGAAATTTGAACACAAAAAATAAAAACTGAATTTTATAGAAAAGTACAAGTTTTTGTGAAGTTCGTCCCTCAGCAAAGAATGTCGACTCATCGTATCGTATTTTTCCTCGTGCTCATGATATTATTAACCCAGCGCATTGCATTGGCTTTTTTTTTTCCTTTTTTTCGCAGTTTGAAATTGAAGGACTGGACGATGCGGTCAGAACGATGTTGACTTTGATATTCAGCATGGACAAATCCATTCAGTCAAAAGTCATCGACGCTTTCACAGACATTCACATCGACAGTCCCGGTGAGTGCGAAATAAAATCACACTGTTTCAATTCTTAAAAAAACTAAAATTAGTAAGAGTGAGTTTTTCAAAATCTGCATGGTGAAAGGCTTTAATATTACCCTATCGATGTAATATTCTCATTTTGAATTCAATATATATATGAATATAAATATATTTTCTTAAAGAAAAAAACTAAACTCAAAGGAGTTATGTGAAACACATTTTTTTTCTTTCTGTTAATGAGCTGCAAAAAATAAACCGAAAAAATCAGATTTAATACCAAAAAAAAAGCCCATCAGTGTTTTTTCTTTTTTTCGCTTTCCTTTAAAAAAAAAAAGGTTTCAGAACTAGTTCTTATTTCTTTATTTTTTATGACCTTGGTCAGATGAGGACTCTGAAAATCCGAGAGGATCATCAGGAGACCCCCTGGTGACAGCAAACAATTTGATCGGACTGACTGTGGGTGCGACTGTGGAGGAAATGGTGTCTTTGGACGAGATGGTCAAACATCTGTGCAAAAGAGGGTGTCTGCCAGACAGCGTCGCGATGTCCCTAATCCTCATATCGAACAGATATAGAGAGGTTGAAAACGACACGGAAAGAAATTGTCCCCCTTCGCCAAAGACGCGTTTGGTGGAGAGCAAAAGGGTGAGGATTCAAAAAGGGTCGAAAAAAAAAAATTCTATGAAGAGAGAATTATATATACTTGAAAAAAAAAAAATTAAAAGGGAAGTCATCCACTCGTGTGTTTTAGTTTAGTTCGGCTTGTTTTTTTCTTCTCCTTTTTTTTTGTTTTTTGGAGATTTAAGACCTTTCCAGTGAATTTGTGTTGTTAAATTCATACATGATTTTTTTCCTGTGAATATTTTGAATAAAGGGGGGGGGGAGGTGGAAAGGATCGAAAGTTCACTTTTCATAATTCTGGATTTCTTTGTGATCCAAACGAAATCTGGGTATGTTGAAAATATATTGCATTATATGTGTGTTGAAAAATAAATGAATAAATAGATATATTAATTAATAAAAACGTAAAACAAAAGACTTAAAAAATTTGAAGTGGAAAGAATGTAAATTCAAAATATTGAACTAAATTCAGTCTGAAATTTACGACGGGGTGCACAACAGACTTCTGGACGGAAAAAAGAGTTGAAAGGAAATATATTGGATTCAATTTACTTAAAAGGAATTTTTCCTAAAAAACTAAAAAAATGGTTGAAAACCTTTTTTTTTTGTTATCGTTTAGGCAAGGGGTGCCATTCAAATACTGACTATGGGGATCGATCAGTGGAGGCCTATGCTGGTCGGACATGTGGATGCAATCATCCAGGTAACTTTTTGTTATTGAACACAGGTAATGATTTTGATTTCCGTTTTGAGTGTTATGGAAATAAATAAAGCCAGTTTTTATACATAAGTTAATATGTTAATTTATGTGAGGATGTTTCGATAAAAACAATCGTTACTTTCGATTTGGGAAATCTGAATCTTTAAAAGTTTGTGGTTGATTGGCTGGTTGTGTTTTAACAATTAATGGTTGAATGGTTTTATTTTTATTATTTTTTTTCATGTTGAAAATATATAGATTTTCCATGTGGATGATGTGGATGGGGTTGCATTGGAGTATGCATGCACATTATTGAAAGAGATAAACATCGATTCATCGAAGCCATCCTCATTCAAGTCAGTCATTGGGGCACTGCTGTCAGTCATCCTGAATGACAACATGCCTGACTCTTCCTGGTGAGTGTCACCTTGAAAAACAAGAAAAAATGAAAGAAAGAAAAAAAAACAAAATAGAAAGAAAAACAAAAGAAAAAGGGGTTAGCAGCGCTGTGTTGATTTCTTTTCCTCTAAAAAGAAGTGGTTTTGATGATTTTTGTTTTCTTTTTTTTGGTTGCCCCCCCCTTTTTTTCTTCAAATGTACTTGAAAATATATATACCCTTTTTTTAGGGAAGAGAAACGAAAATGTTGTTTTTTAATATTGGAAGCTGTTTTTCGTTTTCTGGATAAGAAATAGATGACCTCATTTTTTTTTCTTTTTTTACAGAAGTTGTTTTAAATCATTTCTATAAAAAAAGAAATTACAAAAAAAAAGATGCAATTTAGGTACGGTGCGAGCACTGCTGCTGTGGATGCGTTGGTCACCCTCTCCGCAAGGCCCGACCTGCTAGGAATGGAAATTTTACAAAATTTTGAATTTTTGGGTGAACATTTTCAAAAAGTCGACTCTTTGGAAGAAGGTACTCTGCAATTTGGATCTGCAATTTATTTTTATTTTTGGGAAAATTCACAACCAAAAAATATCCGCTGGATTTGATCGTCGGAAACAGAATACCAACAGAAAAAATATCTATCTATCTTTTTTACTGATTGATTGATGAAACCCAGAAAAACAATTTAAAAAAAACTGGAAAAAGAGCAATCCCTGTGCGCGAATTATTTGTCGGATTCTATTATTATTATTTATTTATTTATTTGACTCGTTAATTTTGCAAATTTGTTGCCAATCGAGGCTGAACGGTACCATTTCATGGAAAGAGTAGGGCATCTGAATGAACCTTTTTTTTGAATAAACTTATTTGTTTTTTTATTTATATTATTTTTTTCTTTTTGGGGGGGGGGTTGGTTGACAGGACCTGAAATGGGGGAAAATGGTGGTGTGGATATGGATGGCAAATCTTTTACCCAAGCATTGTCTCGATACTTCTTCATTGGGGGCCATGTTGCTCTGAAAACCATGGTAAGTTTTTCTTGTTCCTTGTGGTGGCCAAAAAAAGAATGAGTTCAAAAAAACAAAAAGAATTATACCTGGATGAATCGATAACTGAAGTCCAGCCCAAATGAAAATATTGTATCGAAAATATCGACGACTGAAAAAAAAAAACACAAAAATACAAGAAACAGCAACACACACACCCATCACTTGTTTTAAATAATGAAGTTGGTGTTCTGCTGCTGTTTTTTTCTTTTCTATTTCATTTTTGATGTTTTTTAATTTAATTTAATTTATTTTTTGGTTTTTTTTTTTCCTGCTTTGTTGTCGTTCGTCTGCTTGGAAAAGTAAGGCAGCACCTTTTTTTTTAATATAGTTCTTTCTAACTATTTTGTTTTACACAGGTCTGGTTTGAAAGAGCAGTCACGGAAAGCCAGCAAAAGAAACAAAAATCGGAGGGGACTGCAAACAGAAGACGGCGATCAACTGCTTTAAAAGATGGAAAACGAACGGCAGGCGGAGATAGGGAAAATGAAGATGATATGGACGGCTCTACTATGGCTGTGAGTGCTTTCTTTCCTTTTGATTCCGACAAAAGTAACTACGCCACTGAGTTATTTTCCACGCAATGAAGGGAGGGTTTCACTTGATATGAATATTCAGTCGTCACGCAGAGTGCCGATTTTTTTTTTCCCAAAAAACTTTTGACAGTCGTTTGTTTCTATTGTTTATTAATTACTATTATTAATAATAATGTTTATTATTATTATCTATTCAATTTTTTTTTATTTTTTTGGGGGGGGGGTGACTCTCTTTATCTTCGGTTTATCTTCTACAGCAGTTTGTAAGTGTGTCTTGTTTTCGTTTTTTTTTTTGAAAATTCTAGAATTGGAAAACCCTGGAGTTGCTTGAAAAGCTGAAAAAAGAATGGACAAATCCAGGAAGCCTTATTGGAAACTGCGCTGCAAGAGTATCGAAGTTTTGTCTTAATCTTGATCGACTTTTAGCATCTCCTCCAGTGCTCGTAGGTGAGGTTCCCATCATTCTAAAAAAAAAAAAAAGGAAAGGAAAGGAAATCAAAGAAAACTAAGGGGTCGGAAAAAAAAAATGAAAGGTGGTGGTTAGAAGGAAGGAGGCTTGATTAAAAAAAAAATTAATTTTCACGGTTGACTAAACAAGGAAGTGGTGTTTTTTTGTTTTTTCTCTTTCCAAATCCTTTCGAAACCAATTTTAACCTTTTTTTTTCTTGTTTCTTATATTATTTAATTCAGGAAGCTTCTGTGGATCTTTTGTTTAACGAATTAAAAAAAAAAAGAAAAAAAGGGTGTTTTCTCTGTCAATCGATCGTTTGTTTTTTCCTTGTGAAAACAACTGCAGGGTCTGCCTTGATGAGTTTGACCAAGTTCATGGCTATCAGCGCAACTTACTGCGAACAGCACGTCCGTTTGATTTTTACGTTATTTCGAAAAAGGTAAGGGGGAACGCACACAAATACAGCCCCCCCAAAAGAAATAATAATAAGGTGAAAAAATCTGACTTTGAATAAAAGATTTTTCAACTTTCATCTTGCCTTGCCTTTCAATGGATAGATGTTTCGGGAATTTCTGTGTCAGAATTTTTTTTGAAAGAATAACGGCGATAGCTTCTCATTTGAATTTTGTATTGTCATTCCTGGGGGGGGGTACCTGAAGGGGGAAAAAAAACAAAACATAAAGACATATGGTTTTTATTTCCTGACAAATGTTTCCTTTTTTTTTTTTGGTCCTCTTTTCAGTGAAATCGCATTGAGCACACGTCAGAATTTTATCGTTTCTATTCAAGATTTTGTGAGAGGCTTTCCCAATGTGATGGACGCTTGGATGGAGCACATATACTCCCTGTTGGATGATCCCAACCCAGGTAGCTTTTAGCAGCAATAAAATATTTAATTTAAAACCACCAATAATAAATGATAACGACGACAGCAATAAAAAAATATACAATTTGAAACAACCAATAATGAATGATAACAATAACAGGGGGGGGTATTTGCACTTTGGACAGTCAGCGTTTTGGATTTCTCACGCGTGTGGGTGTCTTTTTAAGAGGAAAAAAAAAAAAGAAAAGAGAAAAAAATCCAGAAAATTCTGAAAAGATTTTTGTTAATGTTTTGAATGTTCTGCAGAATTTCGGCAAGATTGTTTGCAGGCCCTGGCTCATTTGATGCTGAGCAACATGATCAAGGTAACAACCCAATGCAGTCACCTTATTTTTACTATTTGTGTTTGACTGTTCATTACATCGAATTGCTGAATATATATACATATATAGATATATAGATATTTTTTTAATTTAATTGAAAGTGTTTTACACGAGGCCAAAAGGCCGAGTGCAGCCTGTTCACAGAAATATGTTATAGACAGACTCAGAAATAAACCACCATAGCATCATTAGTAGTATATATGTGCAGCACTGTGTGATATGAGTGCATATCGTCCCACCCCTGCAACAACAATGAACCGGACTCCTCTATGACCAGCATTGAGTTTCCGTCTGCATTGCAGTTCTCCATTTTCTGGCTCGGTTGTGTAGACATACATACATGCAAAACAAAAAAAAGGGATGCTGCAAAACTGAGCTGAGTTTTTTTTTTCAAATGTTGTAAAAACATTTCAAGTGCTTTCTGTTTTGGTCATCGGTGGTGTAGGCCAAGGGGGCAGTTGGCAAGGTGGCACTCCTGTTACAGGACGAAAACCCTGAAACAGCCAATATGGCCAAGGATTTTTTCGCTCAATTAGCAAAACGGACCGTGCGAAATGTCAACCCCATCACAAACTTGCTGCCCGAAATTCTGTCCAATCTTTTAAGAGACAATACTTTCGCTGCTCGCTCTTTTCAGCCCGCCATACGGCAACTCCTACAATACACCGGCAGGTAATCCACAGAAGTTAAAAGTTTATTTTTAGAGCATTACATTGTGTTGAATTGTGCTCCACAAAAAAGTGACTAAAAGTGTGTTGTTTATTCTTGCATTTTTTGGGGGGGACCGAGGGGCCCTCCTTTTTTTCTTTCTTGAAACAAAAAACGAAATCTGTCAATCCAACCAGTTGAAAATATTGAAAGATGGATGGACATTTTTTTTTTCATTTGTTTCCCCCCTCCTTTACTCTTTTTTCTCACCTTTTCCACAACTTTTTAATTTTTTCCTTCACAGCGACAAGAGCAGCGAGCGTCTGATTGAAAAACTGTGCCAAACTCTGAAAAGCGAAAAGGATGAAAAAATTTGGAGGGGGTTGATGTACACCCTCCGAATGATGACCATGACAGAAAAAGGCATGCGAAATTTCATGGAACTACGCCCTTGTTACGCTCACACCTTGGGGGATAATGAAGTCCTCAGTGATTTAACGGTAGGGAAAAAAAAATGAAATCAAACAAACACAGAGGATTTTTTTTCTTTTTTTCTAGAGATCTCTTTCTTTCCCTTTTTTTGACTGGCTTGTGTGTGTCTTTGAGGTTTTTTTCAAACTTCTTCTAGCTTTGGGTTTTTTTCGTTTCTGAAATAATTTTTTTTTTACACAGAAAGTGCAAAAAACATCCATCTATGTAAAAATATTAATAAAATCTGTGATTCTTGTTCGAAATCGATCGATCCTAATGTATTTTTTTATAAAATTTATGATTCTTTTCTTTTTTTTTGCAGGAGCGCATAGCAAAATCGAAGAGGAGTGCAAAAAGCGGGGAGTTCAAAACAGCTCTGGAAGAATTCGAAGAAACAATTAAAACTATTTCTGGAGAATTGGTTGCGGAGAGGGCGGCAAGGCAGGCAGAGAACCATGGTGAGCGCCCCCCCCCCACCAAAAAAAAAAAAAAAAAAACCTTAATCAAACAAATCAACACTTTTCCTTTTTTTTTTATTTCTTGAAGTTGGAAGTTTAAAAAATAAAGTAAAAAAATAGAAAAAAGCCCTTCATCGCACGGATTTCATACACGCTCTCTGCTTCTTCCCATTTTCTACTAATGTTTTCCCGCTTATTCCCTCTCTATTGTTTTCGATCGATGGGCTTTTTTTATCGTTCGTTTTTTTCCTGGACTGACCAACAGGAATGGAGGAAGATGAAATCGATGAAAACGAGGAGGTGTCCGACGGCAGTGAAGGCGGCGGCGATCTCATGGATGGTGTGGGTGGGCCATCTATGGACGGCCCATATTCAGGCCAAGAAGGGCCATCCCAAGCGGACGAGGCCAATCCAAGGCCCAGGCCCATGGGCTCCCCCACGATATCTCTTGCGGGCGGAATAGCCCATACACCCCGTCTGAACACTTCCAACCCAGCCATGGAATGCCTCGATGAAGAAGAGGGGGACGGCATGTCCATAGATTCTCCAGTGGCGTTGCCAGAAGAGGGGGTGGTCACAGAGCGACTTGGGAGGATGAGTCTGACACCCCCACCATTGAGGGATGATTGATTCATTTAAGAAGAAAAAAAAAAGGGAGAACAGGAAGGGGACGTATATATAGATAGACTTTAGCAATAGATGGAGAAAATAGGCACAACACTTGTATAGAGAAAAAAAAAGTTAAATCGAGAGAGAAGTTATTGGCAGGGAAACGCAAGCAGGTGTGACAATGAAGTGTTATTTTTTTTTGTTATTTTTTTTTCCTTTTTTAGGGAAAAAAAAAAAACATGATGGAGGGATCATGCCATGTCGCTCGCTCGTGTGCTTATCACACAAGCTCTACATTTCATTGTAATATTTCTGATCAGACTCGGAAATGCGACCTCGAAAAGGGGGGTTTTGGGCAAGGCTTCCCAAGACAGGTCAGAATATCTTGTTGTGGTGTTGTCATCTCAAGGTTCAGAATTGAAACGAAAAATCGGGGGGGAAGGGGGGTTGCACACGAGAGACTCTTTCATGTTGTGGAGGGTATGCAGGTCCCCAGACTCACTCTCAATAATCAATCGCTACTGGACTGCTTCTATTTTTGTCGTTTCTGTTTCTCCCACCTTACCAAAACAACTATCAACTGTCCATGTGAGAATTGTTCCGTTTGTTTTCACAGCAATTCCTAGCCACTGATGCTGCTCACATTCTGCAACCCATTCTATTCCAGAAGAATTCCCTGACTGTTTCATTGGATCACCACAAAATGGTGCCAGTCTGACTTTGTTGCGTTCAGTGTGATATGACGGGAGACTCCAGCTTGGTGTTCTCTTTTCACAAGGAAAATATTTACAAGATACAATTATCAAAAGAATAGGAGAAAGAAATTCTTATATTTATATAGAAATACAAAACGTCAACGCATTCAAGACACAGCTGATCTGCAGGCCAAAAACAAAAAAAACCTTGACACACCTTTCAAATAAATTTTTTCCAGCAAATCGATAGTCCTTTTCTTGGTTTTTAGTCAAAAAAAAAAAGAAAAAAAGGAAGAGGACCTCTTTCCTTGCAAAAATTAGACCACTTATACAAAAGGGTTCCGAAAGAAAAAAAAAGGTCAGATTGACTATCCAAATCTTCTCTCCAAAAATTATGCATGCCACCCCACTTTTTTTTTCGAACGCATGCATGCATGCATCCACGGAAAACCCGCCTCCGTGCGACGCAGATTTGAAGGTCGGGCCACCCCCCCTCCCTCGCCGTTCGATCGAGTCTTCTTTTGAAGAGCGAGGGCGGGAGGGGAAGAGGGGCAAAGAAAAAACCGCGCTGTATTTTTTGCAATGACAGCTTTTTGCCTCCCCTCAATTCAATGCCACTCCCCGCTTCGCATCCCACTCAGGTCGACATCCAAAGGAATACTGATTGCCCTAGCGCCCCCGCCGTGCGTGTATCCCGGCCCTCTCTCCCTCGCCGAGACCACCCCCTTTCTCACGACGTCCGTCACGCCCCATTCCGTCAACAGCGACGCGACCGCGTCGAGCTGGTCCAGGTACTCCTCGGATGTCAAAGGGAAGCTCTGTTGCTCCAGGAACTTCCACATCACTTGGAAATATGCGCGAGAACCGCGCTTGGTGATTCGCACGTCGTACGACCTCCCCCACTTTTCCTTTATCAGCGCCCAAAGCTCGTTTCCGGACATTACCTTCGGCTCCAGCAAGCCCTCGAGAGAGCTCCGCGCGAGGTCCAGATCACTGGATGAGTCGTCGGCAACATCCTCGCCGTCGCCGGACGCGAGGGAACGCAGGCGCGGGCAAAACGAGTTTTTCTTTTTATGGAGGGGAAGTCGAGCGAATCGGTTTCCTGGGCGCCGCGCACAGGTTCGAGCACCAAAACGCTCAAAGACGGCGTGCAATCTTTCCTGAGACACGGGCAGGTTCATTTTTCGCCTTGTCCCAACCGAAAGTCGTCACCGCAACCGTCGAAATATTGATGGCTGGTCAACCCCATCTTCTCTTGTTTTCGTCCCAGAATAAATTTCCTTTTTTGTGCATTTAATCCAATCTTTCAAAGATTTGAATCTTGCGTTGCGTTGGCTGGTGGGTTCGTTTCGTTTCTCCACACGCATCTCGATCCTTGCTTTTTGGACGTCCATTTCGCCTTTACCGCTTCCCCTTGGTGAGAAATTGTGGTAAAGAAACGCAGACGAAACGAACATCCAACGAACGAACGAACATGCGAGTTTCAATGGGTTTCCATGTTGTTTTCAGCGTCGGCTCCAGGCTGGGAAAAAAAAAACACATGAAACGCTTTTCCGTGAACTTTTTTCGTGGAGACTGCGTTTAATAATCGAAGGGGCAGCCGACGAGCTTCCTTTCAAATTTGCCTTAACGTGGATGTCTGGCTGTTGATTAGATCTGCCCCATGAAGTGTGTTTTTGCCTAGTTTTTTTTAGGGATGAAGAAAGCGAATGAGACATCCCATCAAGTTCATCCTTCACTTCGGGAATCTATAAATAGATTGAATGAATGTAGTAAAATCCCTCCTCCGTGGTGCATTGTTTAGCTTTCTGTCTTTTTGAAAGTGACCCCCCCCCCCCCTTGGGTCTCTCCAACTCTTCTTCAGACTGCAATCTTTTTTTTTTGTTCTGTTGATCAGGTAAAATACAGAACCAAAGAAAGCAGGGGTGAAAATGCATTCTCAACTCGTAGCTTCTTGCTCCCTCACCCTGCCTGGGCACTCCAGATCATCGAGGGGAGCTGCAGCTTCTTGCCCTTCCATCAAAAGTGTGAGAAGTGTTAGAGGAATGGGGGTGGTGTCCAAAGCTTACAAAGTGGAAATCGAGCACCAGGGAAAAGTGACGTCGATGGAGGTGGACGAAGACACCACCATTTTGGAAGCTGCCGAGGAGAACGGCTTGGAGCTGCCCCACGATTGCAGGCTGGGGGTGTGCATGACTTGCCCAGCCAGATTGGTGAGAAGTTGCGCCACTCGAAAACAGCATCGAAAGAAAATGAATGTGTAATCCTGGTGGAAAGAGTTTGTCCCCCTGCACATTGTTCGAAAGGGGGGGCGAATTCTTTCCACCGTTTTTTTTTTTTTTTTTTCTCCAAGTATTGGCAGGTCATGCCGCTTGTTTGCATTGTGGATGGGCTGCATGGGGCTTTCACACTTGATGAAATATGTTGGAAAGAGTAAAAGAAATTCAGGTCAGAAGTCTTTTCTTGGATGGCAAGTGAATGTGTTGGTAGTAATCCCAGCGCCCATGTGATTCTTTTTATACATACACAAAGATATAAATATTTTTTTTATTTTTTTTAAGTGAAATTATTTTTCACACAGCCAAAAGGTCAAGTGCAGCCCGTTCACGGAAATATTTTATAGGCTGACTCTGAAAAAAAGCACCGCATCATCCCCAAGGTATCTATCTATATATATAAATATATGTATATAAATCCCAGAAAGATTGTATTGTAATATTATATATATTTTTTTAATATATCTATATATTGTTTTTGTGTTTATGGATGAAATAAAAGGTGGAGGGCAACGTCGATCAGTCAGGTTCCATGCTGAGCGAGGATGTTTCGGAAAAGGGCTACGCCTTGTTGTGTGTTTCACGCCCAGAATCCGATTGCAAATTCAAAACTATCGCTGAGGTGATTTTCCCTGTCTTATTTTTTTTGAATGAATAAATAAGACATTGAGGTGGGAAAAAGAAATCAATACGCTTGCTCAAATCTGTCACAGTTATTTTGTTGCTTTTTCGTTGCTTTTCCTTTTCTTTCTTTTTTTTTTCTTTTTTTTCTTTTATCGGGTGAACTCGGTTTGAATAATTTTTTGAATATTAAAAAAAACTATATATATTTTAAGGTTGAAAAGAAAAGCAGCAGCGAAAGAAAACAGCTTTTAACACTGGTTTTGCCCATTTTTATAATGACACTCACCGACCGACTTTTTTTTTTTTCTTGTCACAGGAGGAGGTCTTGGATCTGCAATTGATGACAAGTCAATTCTAAAGATAGAAAATTGTTATTTGTTTCTTGCTTCAAATACGCCAAAAGTTTTGGGCAGCAGAAACCTGTTGCTTTTTTTTTCCTTAATACTCTATATCCTGCCCTCTTTTTTCGTATTTTTGTTGGAGGGGGGGTGAGCTAGGATATATGGGCATACATTTGGGGGGGGTATTCATCGACTATTTTTGCAGGAGAAATAGAGTGTTATTTTGATTGATTTGGATTTTTAATGGACACTTTTCCGACTGAGGATTCCAGCTGAAGTGAGGGTATTGCTGTCGCTGCCGTCTTTTTTTATTATTTTTACTTCCCTGGATTCACAGGAGAAGCAAAGAGGAAGGGAGGAGATCCAAAAAAAACTTGCACAGAAAAAAATGACAAAAAATTCTCCATTCTCAAGAGCTCACATTCACCCACCATCAAAGAACCTTCAAACTTCTAATTTGTTCATTTGTTTTTGTTTTTTTTTTGTTTTTTTTTGTTTTTTTTCGGGGGGGGGCGGTCGTCCACATGTCCCAAAGCCCTCCTCCAAATCCTCCCCTCCCGAACCCCAGGCTTCTCAATGGTTAAAAAAAAGGGTAAAAAATGTGCTCCCTATGTTTACTGTATATCCAAATACGCAAGCCCCATATCGTGTCTTGGAAAAATGGACCAGATCCAATCTTATTCAAAAAGAAAACCCTACCTCCGGACGAAACCCCACAATCTTCTGAAACTTCAAAATGGACTCAATCCCTTGGATCAGAGAACCCTTGGGAGGGAGGCTCAGTATCAAGTGTTTGGTATGTGGGCTCAAATTTGTTGAGGGAGAGCTCTTAGAAAATCGCTGGAGGAATTACCAGCAGGGGAATGTTCCTTTTCGTGATGGCAGCTTTTTTCTTCAACACAGTGATGTTGTGTTTAGAGGAAGGGTGGGGAGGGATGTCAAGAAGATATTGAGAAAAAAAATGTGTTTGGGCAGTTTGTATTCTGTATGATTCTTGATTGTTAGGACACCCATGAGGATATCCACCCCTCAGTGGCCCCCATGTTCCTCTCCATGACGCAACAATATGTGTTAGATGTGCAAGCCCATATTTGTCTGATTAAAATGACGGTTCTGTCTGTCACAAAAAGTTGCAGTACTGTTTTGAGCAGAAGAAAGGTCTCTTTTCCACGCCACCCAGGATATGCATTTTTGCTGCGCATCGCATCAAAATACAAAATGCAGGCCACTAAAAAAATGCATGATTGCTGCACGCATCACAGAGAAATCTAGAACGCAGTTCACCCAGAAAATGCATTTTTGCTGCACATTGCATAAAAATCTAAAATGCAGGTGAGGGAAATCCCATAGGAAATTATTGATTTTTTTTTCCCCACTTTCTTCTCCGGCTCACAGGTTCCACATTGTAATATTTTCTCTAAGCTTTTTCTTTCTTATTTTTTTTGGGGGGGGGTCTCCTGCTGTGTGGGGCACTTCTGTCCGTACGAGATGCTCCAACACACCTCGTTTGTGATCGCATTGTTCTTTTGCTTTCCGACAATTCTGGAAAGAAAAAGGTTTGTAACAGTGAACCAGTTTGAAGATTTTGCTTTTTCAAAAATTCCGAGGCTGTCCCAGCAGCTTGATCAGAATTCACCATCCATCACATATTTCCCCTCACGCATTTAAAAATCACAGAACTCCACATTTATTCTCTAATTTACATTTTGATCCTTTTCCACCGGCTGCCTGTGATTGGGGATGCAACCATGCATGCTCTTGGCACCATACTTCCAGACTCCGCTTGATCCTGGAACCAACACCAAAAAACAGTAAAATCAAAAAATCAATCAGTCTGTCCATTCTATTTTTTCATGATCTTGAAACCAATACCAAAAAAACCCAAGCGACACCTCAAATTCCCCTCTCCCCCAAAAAAAAGTAAAAAATAAAAACACCAGTCTGTCCTTTTTATTCTCCAGAAACTAAAAATAGACAGAGGTTCTTCCCTTACCTTGCTATGTTGAAGCAACCCTGTAATGGAGCTCCCATCCACCGACCAATAACAAGGGGCGGAGGTGTCCAAAGCCACACTCCCCCCGTTCAAACAATCCACTCGATGAAACTCCAACTGGGTGGGCAACCCAGACGGTATCCTCCCGATCGCAACATCCCTGTCCAGCCTCCATCTTTTCCGTTTCAATTCCAACATCAAACTCTTGTTCCGGCTGCCTCCTTTGGGCTGCGTCTCGTCGGCCCCCACTTGCTTTCGGAATTGAGAGTAGCCTTTCGTTAAGTCTGACAGCGGGGAGTCGAAGGGAGGGGGTCTGACTATCGGGCATAAACCCAACTCAGCCACCCTGCCATCTATTTCTGCATCCGATAAAGGAGCGATCGCAGCCAGGGAGGACAGGGACTCCAGCTTGGACATTTCCTGAAAGATTGCATGATTGTGTTCAGACAATTATGGACCCAGACTGACTCACGACATTATTATGTTCAAGCCTTTGGCCTACCAAATTCCAACAGAATAACACCACCAAAAACCAGGGATAAAAACCTTCGACCTTGTCTCCAGAAGAGTGAAAAAAAAATCGATTCAAGAACTTGGAAAGGGTTTTGGATTTGCATACGAGCAAACGCAGTCTTTGAAAAAAGAGTAGTGTGATTTCAGGGGTGAGAAATGTACCTTCCAATTGAGAACTCCGTCGGGTCTGTAATAGTGCAAATGCACGTTTCCATTGAGGACTGCTTTGACCCCCTCCACGACAGACATGGGGTCCATTCCTGTTTTTGACAGCGTTGGGTCCTCCTTGGGCCCGTCAGGCTGGGGCCTTATCGTGGTGGAAGCTTGTTTCAACAGTTCATAGAAGTTTCCAAAATCTCCGTGGGGTGTCTGTTTCCAACCACACCAACACCAAAAACAAAAAGAAAAAAATAATTAAGAGAATGCACATGCAAGAAACCGCCCAAGGGTCCCCTCTCTCCCTCCCGCCCCCTTTTCCAATCCGAAGTTTTTCAGCCCCCTGTTAAAAAGCACAATTTTGAAAAAGGAAAAAGGAAAACTACGCCGAGTTTCTCTTACTTTGACCAATCTTGGTAGGGTGCACACCAAAGAAGTGAGCCTTTGCATGAAATAGCTGTCCAACAGCAATCTGACGAAAGGCACATGCGAAGGGGACTCTGTGTCTGACGCGTTTGCATCCATTGACCGACAGCGGACTATCCATGCTTTCAAACACTGAGATTTCCAACCAAAACAAAAACAAAAAAGTTAGAAAGATAAATCGCACAAAAAAAGTGTAAGGGGGGGGTGGGCTGTGAGCCTCGATGAAACACAACTGAATATATATATGTATATATAGACATATCTCATATGAAGAAGAAAAAAAAAATGGACTTGAACCAAGGGCCAAAATCTCAGCAGCAAAAAACATCACGATTAAACGTGCAAACGCGACATGTTTGTTACCTCGCAGAGGAAATTTTTCAGTTTTTGCAACCACTTGAGCCAGGACATCCAATGCTCCATTTCTTTGGCAGTCATCGCCTCCGCCCCATTGGCATCCTCCCCTTTCAAATATCTTCCATTCAAAACGTTGTGCAAGAACACGACCATGCTTCTGGAATATATATCATACAAAACGACCTGAGGAAAAAAAATAAACACAAGAGGGGGTCACATCCTGTTTTTTTTTTCTGTTTTTTATTTCATTTTACATAATTCCATCCCCCCCCCCTTTTCTTCTTTCCACACATGGATTTCAATCCGATGGCCTCGCCACAACTCAAGAAACAAAGTTTTCTTCCGCAATAATATTCGTAACATACAACTTTCTTTTTTCTAAAAGTCTGAATGATCATTTCCCTTTCCCCCTGACCCGACCTTTGCTCCCCTATCCTTGGAATATGCTAAAACCCTGGCTTTCACTTGGTCCAGCATCGCAGCATACAGTGGCCTTGGATGGTATGGATGGGCATGCACCATGTTGTCCAGCAAACGCAGTGTTTCTTGGCAGCCCTTCCCAACAGCTCCATCCATGACGTCCCCCAGTCGGAGCCTCTCCAATGCATCCCATGTGGCGTGCCGATTCACAAAACCCCACGCGATTTTATCGGAGTTTGCACCAGCGGACGATCTGTCCAGTGTGGAGTGTTCTTTTAGAATCCAAATTTGCAACCGAGCTTGGCCGTCGTTCGTATGGAGTCCTGCACAAATGGATGAAAAGCATTGCGTTCGGTGGGTCTTTTAGGGGATTGTTTTTTTGCTTGAACTTTCGGAAAAAGGTGCTCCTTGATAATAGGTTCCATATCGATGCACACGCATCCTAAATCCATGTGTGGATTTAAAAAAAAGAAAATGTGATTGTACTTTTCTGACCAACAATCGATTCAAATTCTACAAAAAAGTTGTTATTGGTTTTTTGAAAAGATTCATACAAAAACATGCATATTGGGAGGAAATTTTCAGAAAATCAAGGGCAACCACTCAACAGATCAAATCATGAATCGTTGCAAGAAAAAATAAATAAAAATGAACAAAATAAAATAAATGAACAGTTATCCCTCATATGTGCCGAGCAGATGGGCTGGAAAACTATATTCTCGGCAAAAAAGACCCCGTAGCGATTTCGACATGTTCGGTACCTACTGCAAAAGCACATCCTCCGGCACTGAAAGCAGGAGCGGTCGATTGAATGTACTGAGGCGGCTGACAGGCCATCGGAGAATGGTTGTTGGAACAATCCATCGTTTGAAAGTTTTCCATTACGGAGAGATTGGAAATGTCCAGCAAAATGGGGGGCTCCATTCCGGACAGGGCGGCCACACAGGTTCCATCCGAGGAGCAAGCGAACCGCAATGAATCCACAGTTTTGGAGTCGGGATTCAGGGCCAGTCCGGATTTTACCCACATTCCACATTCTGCATGCATTTCAGAGCAAGAAATTTGAGACAAAAAAAAAAAGAAACAGTGTGAGGGTATCTCGAAAGAAATGTCGTAGTGGTGTCAATACCGGTCAAGTCGTTCATGTGGCTTTCCAACAGAATCATGGCCTACTGGTTAAACAGCATTGAACATCACTCTAACGAGCCGAGGTTAAAACATGGTAAAAAACTTTCTCTTACCCCCCCCACCCCCCCTCTCTACCAAAGAAATGAAAAAAATATATTGAAAAAAAAACAGTCACCTGGCCAAGAGTGTCGATCCCTGCCTTGAGCATATTGCACCAAGATCAACTCGTCTGGCCGACCCCCTGTAATTGTGGCTATAACTTTGGTGCCCCCGCTGCAAGGGTCGAAAGCCAAGCTTCTGAATTCACAATTTCTTATGGCACTCAACGTCCCACTTTGTTTCACCTATCAAACATGCCACATACAAAAAATCAAATGGATCGATAATTAACAAGGGAAAAAAAATCTTATCAATAACATATGAAGTTTTACTTTTCAGATGCACCTCCTGGGATTTGTTTTTCTTCTTTTCAGCATTTTTTTTTTTCCGGGGGGGAAGGGCCAGGGGAATTCTGCACTGTACGCATACTCCGCCGAGAAAAAGGCTTTCGAAAAATTAGCAGATCACCATTATTGCCATGAAAATGTTAAAACAACCTCCATCTGGGTTCACTGCTCATCGGCAAGTTAACATGCATTACCCTCATGCCTATCGATCGAGCCGTCCATGTGGGGTCCCCCTCGGAGCTCATGACAGACACACTCTCCGGATCGGATTCTTGCAGGACTGCGATTCGAACTCCCGTCCCTTTGGTCCCGATCACATCGGCACCTTTGACTGTGGAGCCTATCCCAGGCAGCGCCAACTCGCACATTACGTCCCATGCTGAACTCGTTCCAAATGATTTCCTCAACACCTTATTAAAAAAAAACTAAAATATATATATGCAGGAAATATGTGAGAAAAAAACTGCGGCTGTTTGAATCTTGCCTCTCCACTGTCAGTCCTCGTGAGTTTTTTTTTTAAATCTGGAGGGGTGTGCAGGTTTTTTCTTCGAGGGTTTACATGGTTTGCTCCAATGTTAATTGATAGGGGGTGGCGGGGTTGAATTAATCTAGCTATAACTTTTTTTCCATCCTTCCCCAAAAAAACACAAGCAACTTTCTTATTGTGTTTCCAGTTTTATGTTTTTCTTATGCGCTGGGTTCAATCGAAGTGCTATGGACAGATGACCCAATCATCGAAATCCCCCATGCAAAAACGACATGCACCCCCAATCACAATTGCCGCGTTAATTTTTCCACAGCTTACCACAAAATTCCCATCCTCTGTGACCACCCCTACAAACATTCGGCCAGGTCGGAGCCAAGGCAATTTTCCGTCTGACATATTGCCGTGGCAAAAGAAGCGGCCATCGAAAAAATTTGCCGTGGATGCTGCTGTCGAGGATGGAGGTATGTGATTGCTTTGATGTGAACCTCCAACCCACCCCCAACAAGGAGCGGCACTCAGCCATTTTCCGCACACGATGCGCTTGCCTAAGTCTGCTATCTGTTTGTTTTTTTTGCGAAACAAAAAAGAAACAAAAAAACACCACCAGTCAGACAAAATGACTGGGGAGGAGGGACCTCTTTTGCTACAATGGGTTGGCTGGGCATGTCTGATGGATTTTCAGCATGCATATTATTTTTGCATATCCATGTTGTCCAATGTACGTAGATAGAAAACAGGGAGGGGGGGGGGGGGGAAGATTAGTCAAAACTCAATGGTCAGTAAACTGCCAGCAAAAGGAAAAATCTTTACCGTATCATACAAATGCCAAAAAATCCGGTTTCGCTGCACAAGAGGAAGAGAGCTGCACTTGAGGACTTTTGACTCAAAATCTGGGAAACGCTCATTTCCCTTCTGATGTCTTCTCCGTTTAAAAAACCTGAACACCCCCCCAACTTGCACTGCAAATCCACTCACCCACCTTGGACCCGTACCATTTGTTAGTCGCCAAAGCTTCCGCTCCATTGGACTGCCTCCACACGTAGCACACCCCGTTTCGAGTGGCCGTCAGCAATCCACACGGAGAACCCAGGGGGGACCACACAAGCGATATGACTCCGTCCGTTTCATCCGCCAAAGGCACTTTCACAGCCACATGTTCCTGCATCAAATTTCACGCACTGGGAATTCTCAAACCCTTAATTTGAAGGGGACCTCGTACTGCACCAAGCCATGTCACATGTAACAGCAATCGATCTATATATAGAATACACTAACATTGAGTCTGTGTGTTTTGTTATTTGGTGCACATTGGATTTTGAATGGTGAAAACCCCCTTGAACCTGTCTGCAATCCACGATTTTGGCTCACAGGCTGGGTGCAGATGAAAGTGTTTGGGGGAATCCTGGCACTTTCATTTTTTATTTTATTTTTTTCTAAAAACTATTAAGATAACTATTTATCCTATTTTTATACCTGAGGGCAGTCGGGCTCCAAAATGCAAACTACTTGCGCACGTGAGCTGGTGGATCGACAAGCGACAGCCACCAAGTTGCTCGACGAACACCAAGCCACGTGTTCGGGCACTCCTTCGAAATTCAGCTCGCAGTCCAAAGCGACCCGACTGCGCTCCATCACCACACCTGAGCTCGCTTGTAAACAGTCGACGAGAAAAAAAGAGCCACGTTGGCCTTATCGAAGGGAAGGTTTGTCAATGGTGGGTGGGTGTGGAAGAGTTCCTTCTTCAAAGCACCGGTTTGTTACGTGAACGATCTCATCGTGGTGTAATGGAGGATGATCAAACAACAATGTCTTTCCGTGTGTTTAAATTTGATGTTTGTTTGTTTGTTTTTATTGTTTTTACGAACGATATTGTCCCTATTGTCGAGCTTCATGCGTAGAAGATGAACATCATTTTATTTTCTATCGTCCTTGCGAACCAGACTTTCAGATTTGTTTGTTCATAGGTCGTTAAAAGGTTTCTTCACAAGGCCAGATCAGGTTAGTGGCTTGCTTCATTCGTGCAGCCTATGAGCTTAGATTTCAACTTCTCTCGACTTCATGATCAATTTTTGCGGTTACAGAGCATTGTACTACTGTTAAATCGTGTCTGAATACAACTCCCAGGTAGCCTGTCAAACGAACGAAGAAAAAGAGTAACTACCAGCCAAAAATAGAAAAAAACAATAGGAGAACGGCAATTCTCCTCCACAATACAATTTATGTTTGTTTGTTTGGTCACTTGGCCTCTTGGAAGGACAAGGACAGATCACAAAAGTAACCATGATTGGCCTGCCACTGGCAGGCTGCCAGTTGTTTGGAGCTTCTACGGTAATGTCCGGTATACTCTCGTGGAGATCGCAGAAAATGGGATAGCTTGAAAATCTGCAAGCCTGCCAGCACCCCTTCTCCCCACACAGGTCCTTGTTGCTCCCCATACCTTGTGCCAGGGATTCCACACTCTGGCTCCTGATAGGCCATTCCAACGAAGCTCGATTCAATCATTAGGCTGGGCGATCACAACCAGTCTTTTTGTCCTTTCACCCCTTTTCCATCGTTACCTTGGAAGCGGGCCAGGGGTGATGTACTCCTCTTCCTCGCTTCTGGTGACCGCCACTTCGCTTGGCTCGCCCTCCGTGAACTCGTAGTCGGGTTCCTGGGAGTGCGGCCACCAGAAGTGGCTCATGGGGCCAACATCAGCGCAGAGGCCGACCCCGTAGTATACCACTCTGCCGTTGGCAGGTGGCTGCGCTCACGTCTCCCCGCGCCAATCGTTCCGGAAGACAAAACTGTTTCTGGAACGATTATAGGTCTCGAACCAGTCTGGAACACAGAAAGCACAGCTGTGTCAAAGATTGTTCTTCGATGATGCCCCTCGAAAAGGAAGAGTTATAGCGAAGACGAGAAGTTTTTCCCCTCTCCGAGGTTGAGCCAACTGACATCTATAACGAGCAAAGTCGTCACACTTTACCACTCCTGGTCGGCCGCCTTCGCGACCTGACGACCTCTTCCGCGCGCATGTGCAATCACTTGTTACTGCACTCAAGTTTACTCAAAACGCAAGAGTAGTGTAGGTCGAAGGAGGTTCATGGAAGAACATATACTCGCTTTGTTGACCCGTTTCTGTAATATGACAGCAACATATGTTGTTGAGGAACATCCAGATACTGGAGGACGACTTGGTCCGAAATTTTTGAGGAGTCTGGTTGTTGATCAGATTGCATGAGCTCAAAACGAGTTTGCAGAAGAGGGATGCGCGCGAGACAAGAGCAACGCACGCCGGGTGTCGCTTCGAAACGGAGACGGTTGCCTATATTTGACGACATGCTCATTTTAAAATAAGCATGGTGTCAAAGATTGTCAAAGGAAATTTCCTTGGCGCCATGCAAGGTGAGGACGCGGTTCCTTTCCTTCGGAAGCTTGGCGACTCGCAGCCGGGTGGATCGACAGCATCAGAAGCTTCTTCTTCTTCTTCTTCCTTAAGGTCGCCCCTGCAATCACAAGAAGTGTTTGCGATAGAAAGGCGAGGTGTTGTGGTTCATTGTTCTGTTCAGATTCAAAAACACAAACAGGATGCATCTGATTGACACGCCAAGTTCCCTTCCTCTGGACTGATGCTGAAGAAGAATATCACAGGTGTCTACCTCCCTCAACGATGCTTAAGACTCCTGGTTCGCCAGAGCCCTCGACTCAAAACAATTTTCGAGTATCCACCACTCGGTGCGGGCACGCAACGTTTATTGTAGTGCAAAAAAGAAAATTGAAAACCCCCACAAACTTTGAAACAACTTTATCCATTATAAAAGATAATAATTTTCTTTTTTGAAAATTATTATAAAAGAAAGAAAGAAGAAAGAAGTTGAGGCAAAAATGTGCAAGGCAATATTTATCGACACAATGCTCACATTCACCAGGCATTGCATCTGCTCCTGCACATTCCATGAATTTAAATGTAATTTTTAATGTGCACATTTTCGAGCTGCAATCATGGTCATGTTTTTTGAGATAAAATTGACCAAGAAGGACAAGTGGCAGCCGACCTCATGATAATCTGTTACGTGGCTGGATCTGGACCGTCCTCAGATAAAGAAGTTTTGTGAAGAAAAGCAAATGCCAAATTGTGGAGTATCCAGAATATAACTGGGGTTCTGCAGCTTGATGTTTGCATGGGAGAGGTTCAAGTTCTGTTCTGGAATTTGGCCACGTTATTCAAAACTGATTTTGATCCATGTGAATCAAATATAAATCAATACATGTATGTATTTTTTTGGAAAGGACTCATTCAGTTGGGTAGTTGCTGTGCAGTTTGTACAATTAAGACTGCTGGTTGTGGTATTTGAAGGGGCTTTGGTTGGGGTCGTGCTTTTTACTTGTAAAACTATGAATTCAGCACTATCTAAAAAAGAAAATATGTGCCTTGGAGGAGAGCTTGTTGGTTGTTGCTTGTTGGATTTTACCTACAATTTCATCCACAATTATGGTGCCTTTTTTTCTGATTTGGAACGGTTTTTTTGACAGATCGGCAAGTAAACCTGGCTGGAAGCCAAAACCACTGAGCTAGGACTGAGACTGTATCCACCACTCTTTCAGTGCCAGTTGAATTCGATCCCCTCAATGGCGTCCAGATGTTTTTTCCTGGATGGATAGTCGAAATGCCGAACCAAAACACTAATCTGGCTATTTTTCCCGTGCTGTTCAAAGATTTCAATGAAGCACAGCAATTTCTTCAGGGGGAATGCTATGTTTCAAAAGCTCGGAACTTGTTCAACACAGAAATGCATCAAAGATGAGATTCATGCTCTGCACTTTTCAGCGAGACCTTGGAAGGCTGAACAGAATGCAAATATGAAAGGCTGTGCCTTTAAACGTCGCAATTGAAAACTTCATACATCCATCCAACTCACACTATATATGTATCTTTTTCACTTCATTTCCTAGGTCCCAACACCGACCATGGATTTTGTCACAGAAATCTTGTAGAAAGAGACGGTTTTTTCCAAAGGAGAAACTTACAATACAGACATGCCACACACAATCATTCAACAACACCCCAACAAATCAGCTGATTTCTGATCCAAGCTTGAAAACAAGCTTCCAGCCAGATTTTTGAACTGGACACCATGCAGATGCTACAATCGAAATGTAAAAAAATAAAGACCGTGCAAGAGGAAACCTCTTGCAAATTTCAAAGCCAAACATGGTCAAGAAATAGACCAAAGGATTCCAGCATATCTCTCCCATGAATAAAATAAATTATAACATGAATAAAAAAAAAGACTTCGCATCAGCAGCAAAGATGCAAGCCATAAAATCACGACCTGGGAAATATGAATCATAATTATTTATAGATTCTCCTATTAGTCTTCCACAATCCTTGAAAAGTGGAGAAAAAACTATCGAGTTCCCCCATCCTAATGCAACCATGACAACTCTGCTCCCAAACTCAGGGAGAATTGTGAACCCAAGGTTTACAATTCCCTAACCTGAGATTCTCAGTCAGGAAAGACAGTCCCTCGATCCTGAAGGTGCTTCTAACCCAGCAGGCCCTTCACGGCATCAAACTTCCTCTGTTTGAACTGCATGATTTTCTAGATCAGACACAACAGCAGAATATGAGATCATTTATGAATTTTCAGAGTGGTGGCAACTCTGTTGGTCTTGCGGGGTGGAAACTTGAGTTTAAGACTTACTTCGATGATACCACCAGCACCACCAGTAGCCCCAGCAGCACCGCCTGAGGATCCAGAGGGCGTGGGCTCCTCTGGAGCAGGGGTCGGAGTTGGCTCAACCACAACCGTCGGCTTCGCAACCTTTTTTCCCGCAGAAACCACCACCGCAGAGCCTCCCTTCTTACCACCCTGCGTATCATAGAAATTCATCATCTCCCCCACAGATATCGCAAACAACTTGTGGAAACGATCGACGAGCAGCGCCGCCACAAGGATTGCTCACCTGGTGGGGCTCCTCGACAATAATCTTCTTGGCCGGTGGGGGAGGGGGATCCGCTACTTCGATCACCACCATCTTGGGAGCCGCAACCACGATCTTTTCTACTGGTTTGACCTTGGTGTATGTGGCGGCGGGGGCTGCGTTATCACCTGCGCAAACACCATCGGGATAAGTCGACATGTGTGGCACAGTCTCCACCAACTACAGTATCTACTTTTCCTGTTCTCGATCGTAACCCAAACTCCCCCCAATGAAACATTGACCATGCGCAGTCTAAGGACGCAAGTGAGTCGTTTGTCTAAGCAAAACCATAACGAGAGGATGACGGATAAGGATAGATAGAAAATTGCGTTACCCATGGCCAAGACGGTGAGAGAAGCAAAGATCACGAAGCTGGCGGCGGCGGACCTCATGGTTGTCAAACTGAGTGAGAAGTCGAGACGCAAGAAGAAAAGCCTCAAGTGTCTCGATCTACTCAAACAGTGGTTTCAGAACAGAGGAACTCGACGTTTTTGCAACACCCCTGGGACATATTTATTCCACCCCCATCCCCGCACTCTTGTTCTGTGCACATCACAACGTTGCATGGTCTTCTGTCCAAAGAGAGCTGTTCCATCAAGGTCGATTGGCAGAACATGCATTAGATTGAGTCCACAAGGAACATTTCGCAGCTGATTCGAATTCGACTCTGGCTTGTATCTTTGGGGAACATTTTTAGAATTTACACTTTTGCTGTTTTGAAAAGGGGTAACTTCCACCTGCAGGTAGGGTGATTGTGTTGACTGAAAAAACAATGGATCGCAGGACTTGTTTTCTGTGTGGGTGGGAATTTGGAGGACCAGGGGAATGGTATTTGTTGAGGCCCTTGCAGTGGATGGAATCAAATAGAGAGAGTTTATATTCATCCTCCAATTTAGATTTTGATGCTTTTACACCAGCTGTCTGTGATTGGAGATGCAACCATGCATGCATGCATCATGCACCATACCACCAGACTCCGGCTGATTCCGAAATCGGTACCACAAAAAAGTTCAACACCTCAATCTCTTCCCCCCCCTCCCCCCCCAAAAAAAAACAAAGAAACAAAAAAAACAAAGAATAACACAACAAACAAAATAGTAAAAGAATGAAAGGCAGATTAATAACATTTCGTCTGCCCAATTCATTTTCCAGAAACTAAGAACAGACGGAGCTTCCTATTTCACCCACCCATGTCGTAATGGAGCTCCCATCCACTGACCAATAACAAGGGGCGGAGGTGTCCAAAGCGACACTCCCCCGTTCAAACAATCCACTCGATGAAACTCCAACTGGGGGGGCAACCCAATTCCAATGTTGGTGTTCCACTGCAGGTGGTATCCAACGAGCTCTCCCCCGGGGCACATATCTTCCTCCATAAATATGAGTAAACACACAAGCATGACGACGTCCAGAAATAGGAATTCTGGACAAGACCAAGAATCGTTGCAGTTGCATCTAAAATCAAATCGAAAACCTGCAATTTTCCTTGTGTGTGGATTCACTTGGCAATCGTCCTCACCCACCAGTAACAAGACGTTCAAGATCGCCAATGCGGAAACCAGCTATTTTCACAAACTCTTCCTGGGAAATGCCTGAACGAAGCGCATTCCCACCCAGGCCTTCCATGATCGACCAGCTCCATCAGCAAGAATCAAGTACAGTGCAGTCGACTGGATTCGCTCGTCGTTTCACCCCACATCCCTCCTGCGTGGCAGACGTGGCGTAAAATTACTGTGAACCCAATCTTTGCTTTCAATTTTCGTGGTGTTTCTGGCGTGCCGATTCCCGAGGCCTAGTCCGAGCACGAGCTCAGTCCGTTTTTTCGCCCTTCTCGCTGGCTTCCTGACACTCGACATGTTCCGCTTGCTTCTTCGACGGCGTGCGGTGAATTCGTTGTCGCGTGCGATCGATAACTGCTCCTGTCTGACTTCGGAATCGGTCGACACCACCGCGCAAGCCCGCTCGACGTCTTCTCAAGGGGCATCAGCCTCGAACCCCTCCACCCAGGAACTGCCTTCCATTCGAACGAGCGATGTAGGGAAGGTCGTCGCCGCCGAGTTCAGAAAGGAGCCACAGAGAATAGCTCAAGAAATCGCGCAGAATCTTGGGACGTTGGACAGGAGTTTGCTCTTGTCCGCGCTTTCGGCTGCGGAATCGGGTGTGGAACAGCAGAAGGGTTCGCAGGTGTATTCGGGGAAAGTCGAGGGATATGCTGCTGCTATATTTGACACTGCCGACCAGCAAGCCCCCAAGGGACTCCTTGACCGGTGTGTGTGTGTGTTCGTATGTCTGACTTTTCGCTCGTTTGTCCGTTCGAAACTAGACGTCGCTCGTCATTTTTTAGCCTCCCTTGGAATGGATTCAATTGAATTAGGTGTTGGACCAACAGACCCTGCAATGGAAGAAAAAAAGACATGAAAAATTGAGAAAAAAAAAATATCCAAGAATAAAACACAGGTGCAACGAATTCTGGGAAAAACTTTTGCTCGAGGATGTGTTTAGATTTGTCCAGCAACTGCCAGCAACCGATTTTGAAAAAAAAAACAGAAGAAGAAAAAAACAGCCAGACTTGAAGTCGTTTTTTGTGATCTTTGCGATCAAAGTCAATCACAATGGAGGCCCCGCAAACTGCCATTCAAAATTTGGAATATAATGTACCCACTGTAGAAAGAGTGACATGATCTGCCTAGAAATCGTTGTGTTGGAAGTGTGATATGTTGCTGTGAATTTCAAATCGTGTCAAAATAGTAATTTGAAAGCGGATGCGTTCGTACAAACTTTCAGCCACCCTTTCTTTGGCCAAGCACTTTGCAGATTCTGTTTTTAATTTTAATTTTAATTTTTTTTGGGAGGGGGCAAATAATAATAATTAAAATAAAAAAAAACGCTTGCAGGGAGGAATTTGTTCGTGCTTTGAGCACTTATGACGTGATGCAACAAAAGGAGGCGGCTGCAAAAAGCATCCTACCCGTTCGTGGCAAAAGTTTGATGTTGCTGGCGCTCGGAACTGGAATTCCATACGTGGGATTCGGTTTTCTGGACAATTTCATCATGGTAAGCTGCCGCCTCCTTTGACAAACTTTCCTATTTTAAAGTTCCAGTTTGAATTAATACTTTCCAAAAGTATATAGATACAGGTAACAGCACAGGGTTACGAAGCACGGTGCAATTCTCCCAGTCCCTCTGGGCTAGTGCGAGTGTAGCAATCCAAGTTACTTGATTCAGGGTTAGTCAGAGGGGTTTTGGGAAGGTCTTTTTTTCCATTTTTTCCTCAATGCACACTCAAGGAGCATGAGAAAGGTGGTCAATCAACATGATACGAAACAATTTTGGGAAAAAAATATACGGTTATAGATAGCATCCCTGGTTGGATTTCCTTCAGACGCTTTTCAATAGAAGGTTACCAATTATAAAAAATGTTACTGTCTGAGTTACGTTTTTTGGGGGGCAGCACCAGCACATCATGTATGAGTATCAGCGAGACTCTGGGGCAGAGCTATTGCCATGATATTGGTTGTTTGATGTACAGTCATTTGTTGTTGCTTTAGAAAAAATATCCAAAAATGTCAAAAAAAGTGAAGGATCGATAATATATATATTTTTTTAAATGTGGTATATAATAATGTTGAGAAAATGGTGTGGCAGTTTTATGGTTTATATTGAAAATATGGAGCAGACATTCACAGCCGCATGCACTCGCTTCGTATGCTTATTGCTTGATACAAATTTGAGGTTTTTTTTTAGGAGGGAGGGGGGGGGGGAAGAAATGCATGATGAAGATTTTGTATGTGAATAAGTAAAACTACACCTTCCATTCAAGTTTTTTTTTCAGACAAGCTTGTTCCATTTGCAAAGAGAAAATCATTGAGGAAAAAAAATCCAAACCAGTGAGAAAATACGAACAAAAAAATTGAGTCTTCTTGGTGTTGCAGCCAACTTGATTTCAGAGGAAACAATATTAAGAAAAATAGAAAAAAAGGTGATATTTTTAGTAAAAAATTTTGAATGATTGGTTTGTTCGGAAAAGGCACTGTGAAAAACCCACCCTGTGCTCTCTTTGAAAAGATTACGGCTGGCGAAGAGATCGAAAAGGCTTTCGGAGTGGCGCTTGGACTTTCCACCATGGGGGCAGCCGCACTGGGAAATATGTTTTCAGACATCGCCGGGATATGGATGGCCGAAACCATCGAGGTCAGCAGCACCCTTTCATTATTGTTTCACTTTTTTTTCCTCTCTCTCTCTCTGTGTGTGTGGTGTTTTTTGGGTTTTTTTTTGTTTTATATGCGCAATACATTATAGATTCGTATCATTTTGGACTCGGAGCAATTTTTCATGGAATTTGATTGGGGATTTGTTTTTCTCTGTTTATTGTTGTATTGTTTTTTAGAAGATGAGGAATTTAATTGTGGATGGAAAAAATTTGTATTTGTGATTTTGCGTTTATTGTTTTTGCGTTGTGTTGAGAATTTTTTCTTTTTTTTAATAATTCAGCAACGATCGAAAAGAATAAAAAGCTTGCAGCCACCCAGACTATCGCATGTACAAGAAGCTATGATGTCGGTTCGAGGTATGCTTAAATTTATTTGTTATTATTACTATTTCTTGCTGTATTGAAAAAAAGTATTAACAATAATAATAATACTGTTGAATGTTTTGTTGTGCCTTCTCTGGGTTATGAATGGGATTAAAAATTCAGAAAAAAAATATATATCAAAATTTAGGGGAGCAAATGTAATATTTCTTGGTGGAAACGTGTCCGATATTTTTTTTTGCCAGCGAGAAAAAAAAAAAAAAATCTGAAATCCATATTTCTCACAACAGTGAGTTGAAAAATAATTTAATAAAATGGTAGATGTGTGAGAAAATATATGCATAACAAGTTTTTTCTCGATCTTTATTTTTTTTTTAATGACAATTTGTCTCATTATCAGGTCAATGTTTATTCTGCAACCAAAAAGAAACACCCCCACCCACACAGTCGAGCAATCCTCTCACATTTTCTCATATTTTTTCCCCAACAATCTTGAAAAAATTTGTTTCTTTTCGTGTGTGTGTGTTTCACTTCTTGATTGAAATCAGTGGCGAAAAGCGGAGGGGCAATCATCGGAGTAGTTCTCGGCTGTACTTTAGGCATGATCCCTCTATTGTATTACTCATCAAAGGGAAACAAGAAAGTGCCAGAAAACCAGCGAGCTGGACAGAAACCCACAGATTGACTGACAGACAGACAAATGGGAATGTACTACACATGTATTTCCTGATAGAGATGTATTTTTCTTGTTCGACCATGGAAAACGTGTTTTGACAGCAATAAGACTTGGGGGGGTTGGAGGGTTTGTATTTTGATAAAGGGAGGGGTAACAGAAAAAAAAGGGGTTGAAAAAAGCAAGCGTCCATTTTTTTTTTAATTTTTGTTTTTTCGTCACGACGTGTCGAAACAGAAAAGAAAAAAAGAAGGGAGAGAATGATTTCGCTTTTCATCCCGTTTATTAGTGTGGTTTTTTTTTGGAGAGGGGGGGGAAAGGTTTTTTATTTTGTGTAGAGGTACCTTGTGCGTTTGTTTTTCTTAAAGGTGGCCCAAAGATATATCAAAAATTTTGTGTGCATGTGTTTGACTAGAACCTAGTTTTTCAAGTGCATTTGTTTCTTCGTTTTCAAAACCAGCGACACCAATTTTTCCAGCGACTTTTCAATTTGTGCTGTGCATAATTTTGAATTATTACATCTCTGGGTAAGATTCTGAACCTTGGCTTTCAGGAAGGCATGGATAGAAAAGGTTGTCCCAAAAACACCTTATGATCCACAACACCAGAGCAAAAATCGATAAAAAAAATTGTGTAAATTTTCGGGCAAAAGAAAAGTTAGAACAATACCCACTAGAAATAAAAAACACAAAAAAAAACACTCACGTTTAATTGATAAAACACAGAAGACTGGATTTTCTTCACAAAAATTACAAGAAGTGTCGCCCGTGCTACCAAAAATTGAAGCCAGTGGTTCCATGTTTTGAACGACTGTTGTGCTCCAATGTTTTCCCATCCCAGCATCCCCTCTTCCTGACGATTTATAACTCTGTTTTTCCTTATTTTGCGGGTCTTATAAAATCAGGCTGTGCTTTCTTTGAATCGACTTCACCAACCTAACTGGCAGAGTGTGACAGGATTGATGGAACACACTGTAAAACACAAGGGACTGACAAAAATTGACTTAGAATGCTGTTGGATCGACCAACACCCTGTGGCTTGTTTTGTCTTCATTTTATCGAGTTCTTCCTTTCTCATGCTGTTCGTCCAGTTTGATTGGGAAGGTGACAGAAACTCAAAAAAGCTCCTGTGCTTTTCTTGCAATTGATAAGATTTCTACCCATCCCCCACTAGATCAATCCCTTGCCATGTGCCTGTGTGCAACCTCTCATTTCCCCATGCACACCCCCCATATTTCCTCCCTGTGTGTTTAGCTTTGCACCACCCAGTTTCCAGTTTTTTTTTTTTTTTTTTGCAAGTCTCTTGTGCTTGTGTGGCAATCACCAAAACCAATCCTCTCTTTTGGAGCCCCTTCAGAGGGCTTTTATTGAAAAGGGGAAAAAAAAGAGGATCTCCTCCCTTGCTGGGTATCTTTCCTTTCACAAGAGAACAATGTTTAAAATTAAAAAAACGGGAATGCAGAATTTTCTCAATGCATGCATATGATTCTTACAGCAATTCAACAAAATACACAAGGCTTGCTTTAATTCGCTGTTTTTTTTTTTGGTGCCATTATGAATCCTGGCCTCACCATCAGCACATCCTTGAGAGCCCATGACATGAGGCTGGTTCAAAAAATTGAACTAAAATCAATTTAGGCCTTCTCCATTGTTGTCTTTTATGTTTGTTTGTTTGTTTGTTTGTCTTTTCGGCCTAGATGCACTCTTTTCAAAAAAACGATAAAGTTGCAATTTATGAATAAAGATGCTCAAGGGTGAAACTGTCAAAAGAAGCATTCTTCTAAAATTCTTGAGTAATTTTGCAACCCAAGGAAAAGTCCTTTTCTGATTAATTTTTTGGTTTTGAAAGGAATGTGTGTGTAGGAGGGGTTAACAAGATGCCCACTGGTGTGCTGCTTTTTTTACTGCTTCCCACTCTGACCGCCAAGAGTTCACAGACATTTAAAACAAAGCCCCAATAGATTTATGGAGACAAGAAATTTTGGGGTCCATCTTTTTCGAATCGACCTGATGATGCGACCTCATATTTCTGAAGGACGAGTTCCTTATTAAGAATGCCTAAAAGAGTAAGGCGGTGATCAATTATGGGTTGATGCTGGCCGGTTGTTAGGTGGAGACACAAACAAACAAACATTATATTACATTGTGTAGGAGATGTTTGCTCCTATTACAATGATTAAGTGTAGTCTCATAAATTTATTTATTTTAAAATAGAAATGGAGACACACTGCTGGACCTTGCTGTACAGGATTTCCCCCATTTGCACAGATTTTGGGCAGTTGGGGGAAAGATAAAACCAAATAGTGATTTTAAAAAACCGCCTCAGTCATCAGGTCCTTCTTGGGGAACCATGGATGTACCATTTCATTCCTGTGTGTCGGATTTGAGCAGTAAATACAGCAAAGGCCCGTAACACATGCTTATTTTTTGTCTTTATATTTCGGCTGTTCCACATCCTCAAACTTAAAGCTCTGTTTCCTCGGAAAAGTGGAATCCGAGCAGCAAGCGATTGTGACTTAATTTTATTTATGTTTTCAATTAATTAATTTTATTTATCATTTTATTTTTCTGATTTCTAAAAGATGGCCACCACTGCAGTCCAAGCAGCAGACTACACATCTATGCACATTGAAATCCCCAACACATATCGATGCGATGGACACAGATCGAATGCTCGGTTTCTTTTTCGAAAAAACACAAAACAAATTTACGAAACCTGCATTTCATCCATTGCAACCGCAATTAATCAAACACCGACGCCACCTCCCCCCCCAAAAAACATCCAAAATGGAGGGAAAAAAAGTTAAAAAAAAAAAAGTCGATCATTCTGCAGTTGTCATTACAAGATTGACTAAGAGAGAAACAGATTTCAAACGGCAACAACGACAACAAGACCCCCTGCCCATCACCTGAATAAAAAGTAGAAAAAGGCACCAATTTAGGGTCCCCCCCCCCCCCGGGTGCCCACACTTTAAGAAACCGTAATCCAGCACATAAAAAAATCCCTTCTCTATCGTTCCTTTTTTTTTTGACAAATCCTTGTTCGAAAAAATTACAAGATCTACATAACTCCCACCCCCCCCTCTTTCAAATTTCAGTCTTTCTTTTCACTCTTTTTCGTGGTTCCACTACAAAAGAAATTTTTATCTCAAGATCATATCTTGTCGTTTTTTTTTCCGTGTTTGTTTTTTTCCTTTTAGTCTCGAACTGAAAATTGGTATATTTCTTTTCTCTTTTCAGCCCCCTCAAAAAGTAAAAAGGATCTGCATTTATGCAACCACCCAAAACATACCCTTCCCCATTTTTCTCTTTCTATTCTACATTGTTGGAAAAGAAACACAAAAAAAGCAAAATCAATGCGCTAAACCAAGAAACCAAAAGAGTTATGGAGAAGGGGGAAACGAAACCCAAAAAAAAAAAACAAAAAACGAATCCCCATTTTGAACAACAACAAGCAACGCATGCAAACTGTAACCAACTTTTCGTTTTTCTTTTCTTTTTTTGATTTCGTTCCCTTCCCGCTTTTTTTTCTTTTCGAGGGAAAGTGTGGGTATATTACCTGTCCCCAAAACAAACCATTGACCACCTCCTATCGATGCGTTCCCCCCCCCCCCCCCCCCCCAACTAAATCCAAACCAGGCTAGACTCTGCAATGATAACACTTTGATCTCTCAAACCATAACTAATACCTCCCCCCGACCCCCCCCCCCTCTAACTGTTTTTCTCCGTCATTGATAAATCTTTCCGTACTTCCTCGAGAGTGTCTAAACCCCCGATTGCACCCAACAGATCGTCCAGTTTCCCTTTTCCGTTCGGTAACGCTCCAGCACCCCGGGATGTTTGCCAGACACACTTCTTCTCATTAGCGGCGTTGATTTGCATTTCATCGGAATCGAGAGGGACCTCCTGTCGGGTGTTTGTGGACTGAGGCTCCGTTTGCTCATCCGAGCTCTGGCCTTCCGCCGTTGCACACCCTCTCTGGGAGAGTTCTCGGAATTGAAGCAACGTTTCTATTGCGTATTTGTCGCTTTCTGCACCTGCGTAAAGACACCACCGTTTTGATTTTCAGAATTCCTCTGAAACAGCGAAAATTGTATCGAATAAACTGGTACCATATTATTTGTCCTCCCCCCCCAAAAATAAATAAATAAATAAATAAATAAATAAATAACGAGAAGAAAACGAGAAAAATGTGTTTTTTGTCGGAATATATTATTACCTGTGCATTTTCCTTCTAAATCTGGATTGGCCAGCCATTTTCTAACATCTTCTGCAGGGGCCCAATGCTGGCTGCCATCGTCTTCAAAGAATGATAAGACTACTGCATTTTTGTGGCTAGTATCTTTCTTAACTACCTTCGCCCTGAAATTCAATAAGAGAAGAAGAAACATGTACACATGCTTGTCAGAATTCAGCAGAATTGGTAAATCTGGAAACTGGCTATATATATATGTACATTTTTTTTAATGCGAATGGAATGGTGAGGGAAATGTTGCCATCATTCGTTCATCTTTCTATTTTGGTCGAGGGGAAAATCAAACAATTATTACATCTTGTTTAAGAAGAATGAGAAAGAACGGTGTGGCTTTTCAAATGCCGGGGCAAACATTGCTTATCTGTACAGCCTTCCAAAACAGAGTAATTCCACCTGAATACTAATAAGAATGCAGAGCTCCAATCGAGGCAACAAAAAACCGTGCACACCTGTACACCATCCCAGGGACGTCGATTCCGTACATCGTGGCAGGAATTCTAACGACTTTCCCTATGAGATCCGAGAGCGGGTGCGAATGGGCCGCCGTTTTGGATCGACGCCGTGATCTTCTGGATTCCGTCATGACGCCCCTCCTCTTCTGTTCCAACCAACCGACAACCTCCCACCGATGCCTGCGCCGCAAATTCAAACGCTACGTCACGATTCGATGGAAGGTTCCTTTCGCTGCTCCGTACTCGGCCGAGTCGCTCTCAACGCACAACCGTGTCGATTGATGCGAAAAATACGGCTGTTGGGACTTCAAACACGAAGTTATGAGGGCGCGAGACGAGATAGAGCGCGTGCAAGAAAATATCACCCCCTCAACCACGGAATATATATTTCGGGAGGGGACGGCGCACAAACGGAAACAAGTGCGTTCTCGAACGACCAATCGCCAATGGGAAGGTACACGGGAGGGCAGATTGAGATGAGCGCCGATTACTCAAAAATGAGATACACCATCGTTATGTGTCCGCAAGCTGAAAAAAGAGGAACCCAGTTCATCCAGCCCTCACCCCCCCACACACATTCCCCCGAAAAAAGATACCAGCTGTCGAATTTCCTGGTGTGAACAGCTATCTTTCAAGGTCTGCTATGAAAGCAGAGGGAATTGGAAAGTGAACGGTTTGCTCCACCACAGCAAAACGGTGCCCTTGCAACCCTCACTTTACTCCTCCCCACAACGATAGTTTTCTTGTGGGCGCAAAAAACAACCCTACCAAAGCTTGTTACTGTTCCTTCTGTCAGTAGTGCACCCCTTCCTAGAGTAAACCTTGAGTAAAGGGGGGGGGGAGAGCAGGGGAACTTATGTTACGAGCTGAACAGATTTTCCTAGCGACGAGGCAGAGAAACCCGGTTCTCCACAGGACAACAGAAAAAAAACACTTCCAACAGTCACCCCTCTGGGTTTTTTTTTTCGCGCAACGAAATAAATACTCCAGCGTGTATTTTTTTTTCCACCAACACTTCATACACGTAAGTGGTGCCGAGTCGAGCCTCAAATACCTGGTGACTTGTGGGGAGGCTTTCCCCTTCGCTCTCCTCTACTCCGCTCCGAAAATTCGTTTTCCGGGTCGTTTGACCGTAGATGGTTAATCGCTTCGATTTACCAAGATCGCCAGTCGGGAAACGATGCAGGTTGAAGCCGCGAAAGCTCGTTTTCGCGTCGGATCTGAACCGCAAAGATTGCCGAAAAACCATGCGGTTATGGATGAGTTGCGCCGATTCATGTCCCGCACAAAACACATTATCGAGCACATTAAACACGGAAATTTCTGGTCACCTGCCTTGACAGCTCTGTGAGTTGAGGTCTACCATTGTGGTGGGATGCGGCTGAGCTCGCGGCTTCTGCCGCAGTTGCGTCGCGAACAAATACACGCACACGTTTCGCTCCCCCACGCAACGCGTAAACCACAAAAAAAACGGTTTCGAAACTCGCTGGGCGACGTTTTGTGGTCGATGGAGTTGACAGAAGCTGTCTGAAGCACTGCGAGATTCTGGCTGCAAAGGATGCCTGCGACGCTTTGTTCGTTTCGATGGAGATATGGATGTAGCTTTCATACGAGGAAGTGTTTCCTTCCACGTGCGAACGCTTTGAAGTTGATAAGCGAGGTGCAACTCAAGTTGGGGATCGCGTGTGTCGCGGCGCATCAGATCTGCCGTTTCCTGTGCAAAGATCCTCGTTAGGAGAGACTTCCAAGGAGGATACAGAGCTTAACGTCTGTCCCTCTATTCAAAGCTAAAACCGCCAACTTGTGAATTATGTCGAATGCGCGACAGAATCTGCGTGTTGCCGCTTGCGACAACGACTCTGTTCAAGCGTTGGCGAGTGCGAGCGACAACAAGGCTAACACCACCCGAATAGAACACCTTGGAGCCCTTCCCCTTCAGCCAAATAGACTCTTGACTCGACATCTCCCTGAAGCAGGGACCAAGTTCGGGCCGAGAACTCGACCCATCGCCCAACTAGGCTATCAAGGTGGAGGTTGTCGAAGCTTCGAAGGCTTTGCTTCCGTTTTGAGTTGCCGAAACCATGTGCTAGGTTTCAAAAATATTCTGTCGTGAACGCATGCATGCGTTCATATGAGTCTTGGGGGAACGGCTCCCCTCGAGTCTTTTCCGCAGTGTGGACGAGTCCGTTTCGATTGCACGCCCTTGTGCGCCATTTCCTCTGGGCTCATTGTATCTACCTGAAATGGTCCTGCCAGGTGAACTAGCTTTTTGGTTCCGACAGATGAGTCAGGTTCTCATCGATGAAATAATATAATTTAAAAAAAACAATAATAATAAAAGGGGCTTTGCATACAAAACATACATTGCAGAAAGTGAAGCATTTTGCACTTTTTTCTCTCTCTGTAGGGACCAGCTGGCCTATGTTATTTCTGGTACACAGTGATTGATTCAACAGCACCTGCAAATGATGGTTTGGATGATCTAAAGGGGGGTCATGAAAAAACCAGCTGTTCTGGCATGGTTGCCCCACCAGCATTTCTTTTGGCTTTGCCCATCAGACATTCCTGGAGGGGGGCATTTATGATATGCTTGATGTTATGGTGTCAAGTCCACACTCATAAAACTGAAGCTCTACCTCAGGGAAATCCTTTGCTTGTTGGTTGGTTATGTTGGTTAGCTGTGGGATCACAAGGGAAGAGTAAGAGTGCATTAATGCACTGGGAATATTCCCTTGAGCCTCTGACATTGGGAATAGGAGTGCAATCACTAGAGGGGGGGGTGGGGGGGGATATTTGCTTCTGAATATGATGTCATCCATCTCATCCTCAGGCAGCAACCAGGATCTGAAAATGAGGGACGAATCCCCTTAAGGTCCGTTACTGTTCAGGCGACAGCAACCTATTCCTCAACGTAGATCCATTCTTGCCTTCGCTCAGCTGCTCGAATATGTCCTCTGGGGAAGGGTGAGTCGAATACCGTGAGCTAATACATGACCCTTGTGCAATGGGTGGTTTCAGAAACAGCGATCAGTGCGAGACTATCAAGTTGGACTGTCTGAAAAACTCCCCACATCGCCAGGGTTGCGTTGAAATGGAAAGATGTTCTGTATTTCAATGTGTTCATCCATAGTGCTCGAGGAAATGTTAGGCCAGCTACGTCAATCCTAACAGCGGATCCTTTTGTTTGAGTTCGGCTTCCATCGCCCTGAACTTAAGATCTTCGATGCCCTCCTTCAGTTTCCCCCTGAGCTCCTTGCGCTCAGCGGCAGACATGTGGAACGAACCCTTGTCCGCCGCGACGCTTTTTGGGAATGAGGCGTCATACACTCGCGACGAATCATCGCTCTCGTGATCCTCTGTCTGGATGTCGAAACGTTTTCTGAGGGATGAATTGACGCAAGAGCTAACACAAGAGTGGGTATGATCACCCCACGCACATCAAAATCTGAGAAAAGCCTCGGTTTGTCGAATTCGGGGAAGGACAGTACCTCTTCTTCTGAAGTCTGAGATGATTGACGTCCCTCGGCTTCAGCCGCCAAGGTCGTGTCCGAAATTCTACTGCTGCCGCCTTGCATGCCCTGCTCATCTTCGGCCTGTCGAGGAGACCCTGCTTCTTGCTCGTCGTCACTGGCGCTCTCACTATCACCCTCGCTATCGCTATCGCTCTCTGAGTCTGCACAAACGCATCCAAACAGCGTCTGACGAGAATGCGGGCAAAGATGTTGCTGTTATAGATTCTGCAAGATTTTTTTGTGATTCCACTACAATGCATGCAATGTCTTTTGAAGTTGTGGATCATCCTCTCCAACAATGCATCCATTTAATGCATGCATGTTTGATCGAAATCTCAAAGTCTCCTTTTCTTGATGTCTTACGTAATGCCCTTCTTTCCTCCAGAACCATCTGAACCTGCTTTAGCAGTTCGTCTTTTGGAGCCATTTGCAAAGCTGCGAGATGAACCCACATGCTTAAGTCAGGAAAAGAAGCAAAGATGGACTTTGTCGGCTGTGCAAATTGCACACCACACATGGGGGATAAAGAAAGCAAGAAAACATTTTACCCTGCTCCAATGCTTTCGATGCTCCTGTGTAGTCTTCATCTTTCACGGCTTGGACGATTTGAGATTTCAGCTGATGGTGGCGGCGTGCTTGTCAGTTTTTTATGTTCGGAGGGGGAGCTTTCACAATAAATTGCAACAGGAACTGGAAAATCGATGCTTTCGATCTGGGCCCTTTTGGACTCACAGACTTCTGGTGTTGGATGAACAAAAAGGATCGTTCACAGCGCATGGCCATGAGAAAAAGGACCATCTTTTGACCTTTCTTTCTTTGTCAGATTAGTGGCCTTTTGAGCTCCCCTTTTGCCTTGTTTTTAATTCCGATTTTAATTTTCGGTGACGGTTTCTAGGTTGTACGTCAAGCGTGTGAAAGCAATTCTATGTTTTTCTCAACGCTCAGCAAATTGGTGTTGGTTTTGTTCTCTTTTTCTTTTTTTTCGTCCTTCGAGGAATTTCTTTAAAACTTTAGTGGGTACGATTCTTTCGCTTCTGACCGATTTCTTGTGAATCTTGACGACTATTCTGCGCGCTATGCGAACCTGGCCAGTTCCCCCCCCACCCCCCCCCAAAAAAAGAACAAAAGAACAAAAGAACAGACAGACAAAAAAGAAGCCCGCTCCATTTCAATGTTTTCCTAACGTGTTTTCCTCTGTTGAGTTTCTTTTCACACCTTACAAACCCATGATTCGGTGAACGCGGTTCGGGGCGATCTTTCACCGACGCCCTTCTCAGAAGCCATTTTCTTTGAAAAAAAAGAACGCACAGAAACGCAGGAGGCGGTTTACCCCAAAGCGACGAACAAAACGAAAAAGGAGCAAAAAAAAATGAGTTACATGGACTCTGCGACTTCTCGGCGTGCGATCCTCTCAGATTTCGTTCTCGTCTTGACGTCTTTCCCACAGAATCGAAAGCAAAGGGCAGGGGCATTTTCTTTCCTGGCATCTCTGGTTTCTAAACTCTGTGTAAAACTTCGAAAGATATTAAGCCCCCCCTCCTCCTTTCTTCCACCTAAGAAGAACCCAGCAAATCCAGGGGGAAAAAGAGCCCAAGACAAAAAAAAGGGATATCAATTATTCCTCATACAGTCTCAATAATTGTAGCCCACCCCACCCCTCCAAAAAAACAAACAAACATAAAAAACAACACACAGCGCAACCGCAAATTTGTTCAGGAAAAACAAAGGAATTTGGAAATAAAACCATCCAGCAGCGAGAAACGATGCCTTATTCACAAGAGTTTTCTTTTTTTGAAATAACAAAAACCCTTGTTTCGTCCGCTTGCTTCCTTTTAGAAAAAAAACATAAAAAAAACCATCATCCAATCGTATCATTCTTTCATGTGCATGCATGTATTCTTCTTTTTTAATAAGTTTTTTTTCCCCATTCGTTTCCCCACCTTGTCTTCTTGTCACTTGACCCTTCAAATTTTGTTTTCAAATCAAGAAAAAAAACCCAATCAAACACCATTTTTTTTTCTAAATCCCCCCCCCCCACCCTTTCTGTTTTTTGCAGCAGACCTAAATTAAGTTTAACCCCACAAATCGTCACAGATTTTTTTGGCCAGTGGTTCTTCTCCCTCTTCGTTTTTTTTTTCCTGTCTTTTTTTTTCTAAGAAAAACTTCCTGTGCGGCTTCTTTTTCTCACCCTTTTTGAAAGTCACAGTATCTTCTGTGCGGACTGACTGACTTGCTTGCTTGCTTTTTTTTTTTTTCGTTTCGGTTTATTCTAATCTCCGACTAAGGATGCTGAGTGCCTGATTTGGGGTGAGTCGTCCGATTTGAACGCTGGCAAGGTGGGTTTTCAAATTTTTCTTTTCCCCGGGGGAAGATAACACCTGCTGGAGGTTTATGGCTGTTTCCGCAGGGAAAGTCAAAAGCAGACAAGATTCATGTAACTCCTGCCCAACCAAAAAGAAAAAAATCAAAAAAAAAAATCATCCCACATCGGCAATGAGGCATAGAAAAGTAAAAAAAAATGAAAAAAAAAGAGTGGGAACAAGGATGTCCCTTTTTCGATTTCACAGTGAAATTTTTCTTGAACGCATATTTTGTGCAACTCATGGAAGGCTGGAAAAGAAAATAAAATCAAGAGAAAAACTGTTGTTGAGGGGAGAAAAAAAAACTGTTGAAAAAACAATGTTACCCGAAGATGGGCATGGGGTCGCCTTGTGTATGGTCTAAAAATATCCATCAATGCATAACAATCATAGTAAAACTGATACGATCCCCATTTGCTGAAGGCAGCTTCTGTGGCAATATCGTTGAAAAGAAACCTGCAGCCAGAGTGGAGTGCATCGAAATTAAGAAAAAAAAACAAAAAAAAACCAAACCAGAAAAAACACAAAAAAACACACAAAAAAAACATTGCGCAACTCCACCAGTCTCATGCCCTCACTTCCAGGATTAAAAAAAATGATAAACCGAAATCAAGTGTTCGGGAAAAAAAACAAAAACAAAAAAAAACAGAGGAAATGTTGTGATGACTTGCATTCAGCTCACCTTGTCGCCGCCATAGCGATAGCTTTCCAAATATCACTGAAACACACCGCATCCATGAGGGAGGCCAACATATTGCACGCATCGCTCAACCGCAAAATCGCCCCCACCAATGAAGGCGAGATGTCCATTTGAGCAGGGGGCTCGATGCCAGCATGCGCACCAAACGCCTCCAGCTGTTTCCTGTTAAAAAACAAAACAAAAAAAAAAACATCCAGAGTTGAATCGATAACATGATACAGACAGTTCGTGGTTACGTTGTTGGTGGCTGCACAGCATCTGGAGTTTTTGCTTTCAAAATAAATAGATGCGAATAAGGTCCAACACCCCCTCCAAAAAAGGCCAGACAGCTGTCAAAATATAGCCGATAAAAACCGCCTGAGAGAGACCCTCCCCCCCCCCCAAAAAAAAAAAATTAAAATCAAAATCGAAAAATAGACCACCATCCATCAATGTGTGGATGTGTGGATTTGACATATAGTGGAAACTATGGGAAAATATTGCACTGTCGTTGCTTTCGTTTGTTTTTTTTTGGTCGAAACACCTGTATGATGCTGTGTCAGACTGGAATTGCTCGGCGGCCGTTCTGGCCAAATTCATGCTCCATTTGCGTTTGGAAGCCGTGAAAGTGCCCAGTTCTTTTGAAAAAACCACAGACAGCGGTGCATGGTCGCTGACCGAGGCTTCGTCGTCATATTCGTTCAGATTGTGTTCAAAATATCTAGCAGCACAAATGCAGCCACAAATCTGCACAAATTTTTTATCTCACATTCAGATTTTTGTCGTCTTCTTTTTTTTTGCATGCTTAATATATGAAGAAAAAAAGAGAATTGAAAATAGAGGGATTTTTTTTTAAAATCCAAAAACGGCGACCTTGAGGAATGGAGGATCTCCTTTGATTTTGCTTTTATTTTTTTGGAGAATGTTATTTTGATTTTTCACAATTACTTCTTTTCTTTTTTTTCCCCACCCCCTCCGGTTTATACACACATATTTTATTCTCCCCCCCCCCAAAAAAAAAAAATAAAAAAAATCTGAAAATTCTAAAGGAGGGGGGGAAAAATATGGACCATGTAAACTTATTTTCCTTTTTTATATTTCTGGTGATTTTTGTTTTTGAGAAACATTTTACTAATCTCCCCCCCCCAAAGAAAATTCACCTTTGAAGCGGATTTCGGCTCCAACAGTTGCTTGAACGTTTCCACTTGCTTCACCATTGCCGTCAATCTTCTGTTGAATTCATGAAACACTTTCCTCCCAACCTGACAAACTCGCATTTGTAAGCCCATGACAGTTTTTGACCAACCAATTAGACAAAATAAACACAACAAAAAGCCCTGAATCTGCTGTGCCAATAGGTGCCAAGCATATTTGAGAAGCCACACACCCACACCCACCCACATCGATTGTTTTCAGGACGATTTATTGTTTTTTTCAGTAAATAAATAATAATAATAATAAAGAAATAAGTAAATGATTTTAAATGATTAAACAATAATAATAAATAAGTAAACAATAATAAAGAAACAAATAGCAATAAATAAATAAATAAACAAAACATATTATAACATTAGTGACATCTCCAAGACCCACCTGTTGAAGCCAAGCTTGTCCGAGAGCCCCCGGCATTGTTTTGGATTTCTGAATCACAGTCACCACGACCCCCCAAACACCTTCCGCACATTTCGATGGCCAGATTTCCTGTTGCGACGGGGGGGAGTTTTCTTCGACAGCCGGCGTCCAAGCATCCGGGGCAGACATGATCTCATCCATTTGTTGAATGCAATCCTCGGCTTCACTCGCACACCATGATGCCTGGATTTAAACAAAACCAGAAAAAAAAAACACAGGAAAGTCATGTGAATATCTATAAGTGTTTGTGGAGCAGTTTTAAAGATTGGTTTGCGCCATTGTGTCACCCAAAACCTCATATTAGTCATCCCATTACATTCCACAAAAGCGTGACGGAAAAGTGTGATGCAAGAGTGATCAGGCCCTCTTAGGAGCTCCAATACAACCCACCCTTACAATTCATGACTTGGGCTCAGATATATCAATACATTTCTTTTCTCTTTTTTTTCCACGTCCACTGCTGTGTGCTAGAGCAAAGCAACAGATGTTCACACGGATAGTGCAGAAGAAAAAAAAACGCACTCACCACCCACTCTTTTTTCCTACAGAAGGCACCGAGGCAATTGGATTCCCTGAATTTCCTCAGCACTTCGCCTGAATCCTCACTGATGCCCGCAAGATCCATCATTTCCCTATCAAACATCTTCACAAAATTTTTTCCCCTTTTAACCACAACATGTGCAGAGGTTGAATAAAAAAAAGAAGAAAAATACATACACCTAGGCACATTTGATTCTTCATTAGGGACAAGAAACGGCAGCAGGGAAAAAAAATGAGCAAGTTTTTTGTTTTTTTTCTTGTCAGGGCCTTTTTTTTATCCCATCAAAACCTGAGTTGCCTCTGTCCATTTCAGCCACAACACAGACGTGCCGATTGACTCCAATTGCACCACGTGATGATCGGCGAGGATTCCCTGAATGCAATATTGCATGCATCTGATGAATTCGACGGAAAGATCGAAGGGCCCGTCCAAGCCTGACATGGGAACGACCCCCTGTGGATCGACAAATCAACAGAATCGAGCATCTCAGAGGAAATCAAGAAGAAAAGCTTTGTTGATGGTGAAACTCAACTGTGCCAAGGGAAAAAAAATACTGGCAAATATAAAAACAATATAATAAAATAATGGGAAAAATTGTTGTGCAGGAGTTTAAGATATTATTGAAAAGAGGGCAAAAGAAAGAGTGCGACATGGAAACGAAAGCTGCTAGGGGGTAGAAAAACGTTTGTTTGAATCAAATCTTGATCCGCTGGTTTGTATGTGCTGGTATTTCCCTTCGAAAAGAAATCTGGACATGGGCTCCTAGACATGTGCTTGGATTTTGCCCAAAAAAATTATGAAAAAAATGAAGCTCACTTGGAAATAGTGCATTCCAGGGGCATGTTCTTGAATGATTTTTTTGGCGGTCGCGAACAACCATTCTGGCTTGCTTATGTCTGCAGTGGAGCTGTTCTCCGAAGCAAAATGCATCCGTAACTTTTTTTCCAGCGGGGCAGCCAACGCTGAACAAAACCATAGCATCGTTCCCTAATTCAAACAAGGGGGGGAACAGATATTAAAATAATGAAAAGAAAAAAGAAAAAACACATGACAAAAAAAAACACAGGCAAAGAATACATGTACATATATATATATATATATATATATATATTTTACCGTATAGAATGTCACTGTTCCAAATGAGAATCACCCTTTCGAATTCGTTCGCGCAGCTTCATTGCTGGATCGATCACCTGCATAATTTTTCCTTCGAAGGATTGCTGCAGCTTGGTCAAAGCGACCAATGCCGTCCCTAAATCCATCAGAGCCGGGTTGCCCTTTTCCCGGACACGTTCCCAGAAGCTTCCGGTCTTTTTTTCGGGGGGGCGATCCGAGGGGGAAGCCAGAGCGGGGGGCCAATCGCATGCTTGCAATTGACCGTTCACATAATCCTCTGAAATTTGTTTCAGGGTTCTTCTGTTGGAATTCACTTTGTCCAGAATGAGACTGGTCAGCTTGGAGAGATGCCGGCCTTGGATCTCTATTGGAATGGGTTGGATTTTGGAAAGATGAATCGAGGCAGCTTGAAAGCAGCTGCATGCAGCTTGGATGGCTTCCATGTATGCTGCGCCTCCCTGGGGAGGAAAAAATTTCATTTAAAAAAAATAAAATCAATTTTTCTTTCCAGAAGCTCCGTACAAAAAAAATAAAAAAATCGAAGGGGTGACAAATGGCATCGAGATCAGCTTGAGAGGGTGCTTTTCTTTTTTTTTTTTTGATGCTTTTTTTCTAATGAAAGAAAAAAATAACACCCTTTTTTAGGTTTCTTTGGAGGGTGTGATCTAGACCCACCTCCTTTACTGCCCTTGAAACCTCTCTGGAAGCCCTTTCCAGATCCTTGGCAGCCTCCTGCAGTTCTTGAAGTGAATGCACTGCGAGGGCACATGCTTAAATATAAATCTTCAACCAAAAAAACAACAAGAAAACCTCCAAGCTGAATTATTGCACAGTCAGTCAGTCAGTAATTTTTTTCTGGTTTGGAGCTCACCATAGGATTTTGCAGAGAGGACCATCGTCAACCTTTTCGGAATGGAGGTGAAATTTTCATAGTTACCACCCCCATCCACCCCCTACAAACAGGAATGAACTCAACAAAAACTAGAATAACACCGTTTGCACACGATTCTTCCCCACAAAAAACAGACGACAATCATCTGGATATCCTGATTGTTTCAAAAAAAAAACGACGATACAGCCGTTGTTTTTTTGCAAAGTTGGCAGGGCTGCATAAGGGTTTCAAACCCCCACAGGCTTTGAAAAACCACAAAATAGGAATAAATGTAATTGATCACCATCGTTTCTGGATCATCAGATCAAGCCCCCACCCCACGGTTTTACTGATAAAACATAGTAATAATCATACTTACTCAATGCCCAAAAAAACTCTTTGTTTTTTTGCAGTATTTTTCATTACATGCTATCCAGGAATCTTTTTTTTTTTTTCCCGCACCTGCTCCGCCCATAACGATTCGACGGTTTGTCGAATGCTGTTCCTCAGCTGGGTTTCTCTCAGCTCTAGGCTGCCGATTTCCTGCCCCAACTTGTTATATTGTTCGATCGCCGACATGCGTGAAAGGGAAAACACACGAAAAACGCCAGAATTTCCCGATGCGACACGAAAAAAACAGAATGGAGGAAAAAAAGGTGTGGGGTCGTTGGAAAATGGGTGGATGACGGGTCGATAATGGACTATTTGAAACATGATTATGTAAATGGAATGAGGTCAAGGTTGGAAGTGAATTCTGGTGAGATCCGGGGTAAGGAGCAGGTGGGAAAACGATCTCTACCTTTCAGTTCACCTTTTCTTTTTGGTTTTTTGTTTTCTGTTTCTTTTTTCCAGAAATCTGTTTCATCAAGCATGAAAAACCCATTCAGGCTGTCCGCTGTGTAAGTGAACGAGACAGCAGGGAGGCCCAATGTTGTTTGAAAAGTAAAAGCTCCAATTACATCATAATATTCGTCTTTTGATCTCTTATATTCTGTACTTTTGAGAAGTGGGATGTGGTGCATTTGGAAGTGGAAGATGGAATGTTTTGTCCAGAAACCAAATTGTTCGAATTCTCTCCAGCAGACGGTACAGAAAGTACAGAAAGTCGAGTTCTTGGCTTAGGGAAATCTTTCAGTTCAAATCTTTGGGGAAAGTCTGCAGAGAAGTTCACACACACATGCACACAATATTGTGTCAAATGGCCAGATGTTTACAAAACTTTTTTTTTTCCTAAATTCTCCTTCTAGTATTGATCCCCTCATCCTAAACCCATCATCCCACACTATTTACTTTAAAAAAAATTCCAAGAAAAAAAGCAGGAAAATGCAACTGAATCTTAGCCACCAGGGGAAAAAACAAGAACAAAAAATGGGCTTCCGACTCGACCTCGAAAAGAAAAAGGGAAAAGAGTCCATAAAACTCCAATATCCCCTCCACACTCTGTCTCTCTCTCTCTCTCTCTCTCTAGATATATATATGTTGTAAATTCGATGGCTTCTAGCACCACAATATCTTTTCCACTTGTTTATTCTCTGTTTTCTTGCTGTTCTATACGTCTGTATGTATATATATATATCTGTGGTGTTTTTTTTCCAGGAAAAAACACCTTCCCAGAAAAATGTGTTGTCGTAGTCAAACCAACAAACTGAAAAAAAAGTTGAATCCTCTCAAGTTACGAGACATTCACTAGAAAAAAAAAATTATAGCAGGGAAGAAGAAAAACCCACGTCCTCCCAACTATATAATACGGATCACATCATTGTCGGTCCCTCCAAACCCACACCCGCTTTTCCCTGACTCTCTCCCCCATCCTCCACAGCCAGGCCATTTTGAAAGCTATATATATGTATATATATCTTTCTGTTTGTGAAAAATGCAATGCCGAGTGTAAAAAAAAAAGAGGGTCGATTCGTTGTTTTTTTTCCCCATGGAGGGCTGAAATTCCCCGAACCCTTTTCACTTCAGAGAGAGAATTGTGCGAAGAGGCGGAGAGGGGAAAACAGGGGCAGGGGTAAGATCTACCAATTTTTTTCCTTTTTTTTTTTTGCATGCGAGTGTTTACTGTTTCTGTGAGTTTTCACTGGCCCCTGCCCCCCCCCCCCCCAAAAAAAAAAGAAAGAATCGCTCCGTAGTAAAAACCTCAAGCCCAGTCTCTCTCTTCGTGTAAATTGGGTTTAGATTTGTGAACTAACAAACTCTATCAATCTATTTTTAGAACCCCACTTTTTGCTGTCATTTGTTTTTTTCCCCGTCTGAATCATGTTCTCTAGACATCGTCAAAACGTTTTTCTGCCCCCTTTGTGTTTCGTTGTCCCCTTTGTGTTTCGTTGTCGGGGCAAATCTTTCAGTGAGAAAAAAAACTTGCAAAAATTAATTTCCTTTGCCCGTCCCCCCCTCGAACATTTTTTTTCCCCATTCACTTGTAACAGTCTCCCCAACCTCAAGTCAAAGTTGTTTCTTCATATTTCGCATTTCACGAATTGGTTTTCGTTCTTTAGCCAATTTCCCACGACTTCCTCAAGGGACCCTTTTTTTTTTACCTCGTTTTGCACCATATTCCAACTACGTTTCTCAATCTTTTGGTACCATGTGCAAACCCACCCCCAAACCCCCAAAAAAAGACTGTGCATATGATTTTCTTGCCCCCATGTATGTTTCCATGTCTGACAGAAATCGTGAAAAAGAAAATGTAGAAAAAATACCTAGGCACCATTCGCTCCTTCAGCAATGGTCCCATCTTGTGTGTGTGGGGGGGGGAACGACAAGCATCCAAATCGGCCTCCGACTTTCACCCAAGTGCCTCCATCACTTCCTCCAGAGCCGACGTAACTTTCTCCAATGAATCGTAGGCGACTTTCCCCCCATTCGATGCACCGACATCATGATGACCCAGATTCCGGCCCCCCCTGCTCCCCTCATTCGAAACCCCCTCTCCTCTCCAATCCACTCGACCCGTCGATGCACCTATCATCCTCCCGCACTCCATGCTGCCACCCTCTCTCCTGACCTCCCCCCTGGCCAACCGCCCCTCCCCCGGGTGGACCATTTTCCTGGCTTTCGCCTGAGGCTTGGCTCCCTCCACAGCTGCACACTCGTCCGATGCCATTCTCTTCCTGGACTCCAGCCGTGGCATGTCTGACCTGGGAGCATCCGTTGGCAAGACAGACGGACCCGCGATTTCCCCTCTCTTGTCCACCGAGGCCGCTCCATCTTGCATTCTGCCTCCGGTGTGGGCCCCAACTCCACAACCGGGCAAGGTGGCTATGTCAGCCGGCCGTCCATTTTCCACCACTCCTAAAAAAGAATTCAAATCGACGATTCATTCTCTCCTCAGCAAATTTCATTGCTGGTTTTATATCAGTCGTGAAATATACGATCCACATCCCGGTCGATAAGTCGCAGGATTAATTTTACACGCACACAGTTCAGCTACCAGAGGGTATGGTATGTGGACCCAATCGACACAGAAAAAGCTTTAATCCTCTTTCTTGCTCGCTGGCTACCTCCAACCAATTTCCAACATTTTGGCCAGACACCTCCATCGCTGATCTCCAATGATTCAAAGGAATTTCCTCTTCGTTTTTTTTTCATGTACATCAAATCAGTGTTTTTTTTCAGTTTTTTTCCACCACCCACATCCTAAGCGATGCCAGCCGCATCCCACCCTTCACCATCAACACCCGTACCAGCTCTGGCCTTGATTATCCTCGGGCTGGAGGTGCCCCGCCTCCGTCGCTTGGCAGCCCTGGCATGGATTTCCAGCAGCTCGGGCGATTCGGGTGGGGACATCCCTCGAACTTCCCTCAAGCGTTGCAAATACGCTTTGAGGTCTTGCTCGACGTTCAAATCCTCGCTGGACTCTTTGAACTCTCCGTCGCGCCCAAGCCAATGCCTGAAGTGGTTCCCCATTTGACCACCGCATGTCTTGAGGGTGCTTGCATGGATTCTGGCGTCGTTCTCCTCGACATTGCGGTCCTGTGGATCCAAGAATTTGGAGAAATCGTCCAGGAAGGTCTGGGGGGGGCCGGTGATCAGTTTCTGGACGAGGTTCTTGATCAGGCGGGGGGCATCTTGGGTGGCTGGAAGCTTCCGGACGGCCCGGGCACAGCACAGCAGCCGAAAAAAAACTCCAAGCAACTGGATAAGGTAAAAAAGTAAAACAACCGGTCAGATTGCAACCAGAACGGTGCGATTTCACTCTTTCTTTCAGTGGGTTTTTCCATGCGATGTATTCATTATGGCGTTTTTGAAAAACTTACATTTAGTGATTTTGAGCCAGGGAGGCAGATTTTTGTTTTTGTGGTTGCTATATTTGTTCACCTTTTCGGCTGTGAAGGGCTCCACCTCTCTGTTGTGGATTTTGGAATTGTATTCTTGCACCACGAAGTCTGACGACCGTTTTCCGGGTTCCAAGACTTCGTTTGCAAGTTCGAATGGCGAAACTGAGGTGTCATCTTCCAGATTCACGTTCATGGTATCTGGGCACCCTGTGTGTCAAAAACATTTTTGGGAATTTCTTAAAGGAGATCCCTGTAATGGTCATGTAAACCCTCCGAAACACTCTTTGAAGTTTTTCATGGGGAAAACAAAAAAGCAAAATCCAATCACTGGGGAAATTTATTTTCTGAAGCAATATGTGGGGGTGTTGTCTGAAACGAAAGCGAATCATTGTGGGGCACAAAGAAAAAAGGAAAAACAGGTTTCTAACACCTTGCTATGAAAACTACTCAACTACAGAAAACATACATACGTACATGAAGATATTCGCCTCATTTTCCATCCATCCGTGCGTGACACCACTACGACAGCTCCGCTGAGAATATCAAGGCCAGCAAGCTTCAAATCCCAACCTGTGTTGAAGGAAAAAGAAAAACAAACAAGGGAATCAGAGAAAAAACAAAAAAGGGGGTCAAAAACAACGAAAAACAGCAAAATTTTAGGTTATATATATATACGTATATAGAGAGAGGGAGAGGGAGGGAGAGAAAGAGATTTGCCACTTTTTTTCGTGTTGCTTGCAAAACGCTCACCAAAAGACTTGATGATTTTCTCCAAGTTCATTATTCGGTACAGAGCCTCTTGCCTCAAGTAGACAAAGCACAGCGTGTCATGGGAGCAAGCAATCGCCTGGCTGCCAGTCGATTGCACGCATTCCTTCGCCCCGAGCTCCTCATTTCCAGCCAAACACTGAGCCAGAGTCTTGGACCGGTACCTCTTCAACCCCACCCCACTCTGCTTATGTTTGTTAGAATCACGAGGGGTTTCGGCCGTCGATCCAGTAGCTTCTGGTGCTACTCGGATACGGGGATCCCTACAGGGAGGGGGAGGGGTGGAACTCACCCCGGACGGGGAAATCACTTGTTCAACACATGGCAAGCTGGTTGCTGGCGGGCAGAAAACTCCATGTGGAACTGCGACATCATTCCTGCTCAGATTCACCCCCGGGCCTGCCCTGATTTGATCGAACACTTCATCCTCATCCTTGAATGCCACCCGTTTTGCTGTCGGGGTCTCCTTTTTCTTCCCCCCAGGCAATGCCGCCCCTTTTCGAATATTTTTCGGTTGATCTTGCTGTCGTTGTTGTTCGGCTTTCGGTGGGGGGGTTGCTCCATCCTCTTGGATTCCCCCAGGAGTTTTTATCGCCGGTTGGCTGGGTTCGCCTGACGGTCCTGGGGGGTCCAGCTGGGGGGGGAGTGATGGATTTGGACTTGGCAGGCTGTCGCTGACGGCTGGGATGTTGAACTGGGCATCATTGCTCAGGATGTCGTCGATGTACGCTTGAGTGGTCACGACACGATCCAGCATCTCGGTGCTGATCGACTGGGGCACCCGATGGTTCGAAGTGTAGTCACATATGCTTTCTGCAACATCCTTCAAGATTTTCACCACCTGACAAAACACAGCAAACAGGCTGACACACACACACACACACACACACACATGGATAGGAAGAAAGGGGGTGGCGGGTGGGGTAAGTTCAAAATCAAAAAGAACGAAACGAAAGCAAATGGGAATATGGACAGAAGGATAATGAAATGAATGAACAAAGCTTACCACTTGTTTTGCTTTGGAAATGGCGACATCGGAAGGCTCTCCTTGTGAAATCAGTTCGTGTCGGATGCTCAAGACAGACGAGCGAATGTCGACAGGAACCACATCGTCTGCAGCCCCTGGAAAGTTCAAACGCTCTCGACATGTGTGACCCTGCCAAAAAAAAAATGTATACATTTCAGCCCCTCCATTTGGAACCACAAAGACCAGGTAAACACAATTGCTAAGTCACCCCACCCACTGGGCAACACCTTACTGCAGGAAGATGGTCATCTATAAAAGAACCCTGTCTGACAACGAAATGACTAAATGAATGACTGATGCTGAGGGAAGATATTGAGCAAACAAATTCACCTGAGTGATTGATTTGGCGATGTCGGCTGCTGCAGCCGCCACGGATTCGAATCTGTAGTGCCTTTTGAACAGGTTCATGTTGTGCGATGATACGAAGGCGATGTACGACGAAAGCTTGCCGCCCAATGACAAAATTGAGACATTCCTGTGCCACAGGGAACAACTCCAATCACCCCATGCACTACAAACATATAGAAAAGTGCTAGATATGTGCTACATGCTTCAGTGGATCATAATCTAGGAATGTCTGAAGCCAATGAAATGCATTGGATGGATTTGGATGTTCTGTGACATGATGCATGCATGCATGGATGGATGGGACAGGTCAAATCAAGCACGACCGAATAGTGGGTACAAGAAAGAACCTGACGCTACGATGGGCAAAACCGAATGAAGGAGGGAGTATCGAGAAATCAAACTTCTTCGCTCGAAAACAAGTCACGATTCCATGGCGTTGTTACGCCGCTCGTTTGTGTGCAACTGGATTCGGGCTGCGACCGCGCGCCCCGTAGAATCTCGAAGCTCGGTCGGGAGGGGGAAACCACATCGTCACTACTCGTGGCATGCGCCCGGCATGTGCGTATCCTTACCATTTGTAGCGAGTGCTCTTGCGTTGCTGTCGTTTGGGGCCCGACCGGCCGGCGGAAGCCTCTTGCTTCACCTGCAAGGGAAAACAACACATTCAAACCTCAACTACTGTTGTCGGTCCACCGCTCCGCCCGCCATTTCGGTGTCGATCATCGGAAAACACGTCTCGAAATCTCGATTTCTTATTTACCCCCCCCAGTTTCGATTCGAATTTTTCCCTTTCAGATTGATGGTCCACGCTCCAGGAAAGAGCCGGGTGTGACTGAGCAACAAACGCCCGGAGGGATAAAACGGTGGGGCTGACGGTCGGGAAAAGGCTCGGCCAGGCATGCATGGGGAATGTTTCGAACAGCATGACCACCGAGACCGAAAACTGGAAAAAAGGAAATCAAAAGAAGGAAAACGACGAGCCCATGTATCGCACAGCGGCAAGCAAAATAAGGGGAGGAGGGTTTGGTCAGTGGAAACTGCGGTGGTGGTGGACGACCACATGTTCTTTTTTTTTTCGTCGGTCCTTTTTTTCAGTCGCACACCGTGTCTGGGTTGGGACACTCGGGGGGGCCGGTATTTTTTCCCCCACCTCAATATCGTCAACGTCGACCCCCCGGCTGGGGTTGGGCGCTTGGTCGAGCGATTTCTTCATCAGTGCTTGTCGCAGTCTCGAGTTACGGTCGCAAATTTCCACCTCCACAGTAGAAAACAGAACACGAGACGACTCGCCCACGACGGAAAGATTTGGACCGTGCGAATTGGTCGCTGGCTCAATTTTCCCGAGTCCGTGAATCGATTCTGGTGCGTCGGTCGTACTTGTAGCCCGACTGAGTAATACGAGTCGTTGATGTTGTTTATCGGGTGTTGATTCTGCGTTCGTTGACGAACTGTCCCCAAAAAGGCGTTTCTTGGCCAAAGGTCGATGGCAACGATTGGTTGGGAGCATAAGTTGACGATGCAAGAAAACAGGCGCGTTTTTGAAATGGGGTTCCGAGGGGATTCGATCGAAAGACTCGAAGGGTTTGATTCGGGATTCGGTTCTCGGCCCCCGCCCAGCACAGCGCGGAGGAACTCGCGAGAATTGAGCGCCATCCTCCCGATTATCGATTTCCCTTCGTGTCGAACGGGAAAGCACACAGGAAACGGCGCGAGGTAGATTTTTCCGACAGGGATGCAGTTCGAGAAAGAGCAGAACGTATTGAGCGTCTCACGGTCCCGACCCCTCGCTTGCATAGACCATCGTCTCGCTTCCCGCGCGATTCGATTCGTCATGAGGCCACGTTTCCGGTGGTGGTGCGCTTTTGTGCTGGTTGCGCAGAGGACTGATCAACAAGCCAACGCCTCAACACTGTTGCCAGCACGTGCATGCGATCACGAGGATTTGACTCACGGCAGTAAATTTGCTGTACAGTTCCACAGAAGCGTTTCGGTTTGCAAAACGGGCAGGTGAAAATTTCGTGCGCTTGATTCGCAAGGAGGGAACGAAGGAAAAAAAAACAAAAACGAGCGGCAATGGCAGGGAAGGATTTCGCCTTTCACGCCCACCAATCTGATGATGGCTGGACCAAAGAGGTATTTGAAAAGGGGTCTTGATAAGCGTCGACTCTGAATTGTCAGAGTATCTGACACCTTGAGAAGCGAATTCGTTGGGCTGGAGCATCGGTTGCGGGTTTTATCAAGTGAAAAGTTGATATGCCCCAGAATCCGTTCTTGGCATGCGTTCACGCGTCGAAAAATGGTTTCAGGAAACCGCCTCCCCTGTGGCCAACCCGATGAGCGTCACCGGAGCGACGTTTTTGCTGGCGGGGGGCACGGTTGGCGCCGGGATAATAGCTCTGCCCGTGAAAACGTACGACGCAGGGTTCGGTCCGTCGATCCTCGGTCTTGTGGGGTGCTGGGCGCTGCTGTACGTGTCCGCTTTATTCCTACTGGAGCTGAGCTTGTGGTTTGGGGAAGGCGCGAACATATCGACGATGGCGGAGGACACTCTGGGGAGCGTCGCGAAGTTTGCTTGCGTCGGGATGTATTTGTTCGTGTATGGCGCGACCGTGGTTGCGTATGTGGCCGAGGCGCCGAAGTTCATCGTGCCCGCTGTAAGCTTTTTGACAGGTGATTCAGAATCATTTGCAGAGGTTTGCATGAGGGGATGTTCAGTTCCATGAGAATCACAGAATCTGAGGAAAAGTGAACTCAGCCCCTCCATTTGGCCCGGAGCATCCACATCCTTTCGTTGCCACAGAGAAAATTGCCTCGATGCTTGACTTTTTTTAAAGAAGTGTAGAGCCCAAAAAGCCAAGGGACCTGTCAACTGTGCAAACCGCACCATGTCAGTCTCAAAGTGCCACATGTACCTTGTTGAATCGCTGATTGAAATCCTTGCATCCATCAAAACAAAACAAAAACAAAACTCAAATCCTAAGAAATCCCAAGAATGATATTTAATTTTTCAGAGCACGAGCAATTCAATAGGTAAGAAACATAGACATGTTGTTGAGATGGGTTAATGGTAGCAGGGGTTGCCGTACCAAGTTGGCTTGCTGCTGCTGTGTTCACCTTCCTGTGGGGTTACGTCATTTACCTGGGGTCCCATCCAGTGAACAGAGTCAATTTTTGGTGCATGGCCGGTTGCATCCTGGCCTATTCTTTGCTTTTAGTTCTCGGCGGTAGAGGGGTCAACCAAGAATCCCTGTCGCACTCAAATTGGTCCAGTTTTCCCAAGAACCTGCCCCTGATGGTCACCGCTCTATCGTTCCACAACATGGTCCCGTCGCTGAGGATTTCGATGGCTTCGGTCGGCGATGTTCGGAAAGCTATACTGTACGGTAGTTTGGTGCCGCTGGCTATGTATGCACTCTGGGAGTTGGTGATTGTCGGCTCCTTGCAGAAAGGAGACACCATTGAATCGGTGGAGGATGTGCTGCGTGGGATGAAATCGGTGGGGGGCGAACCGGTGGTGTTGACGTTCGAGTGGTTTTCTTTCCTAGCAATCATTACTTCGTTCTTGGGGGTGGGTCTGGGGTGCCTGGACTTCATCCGGGATTTGCTGCTCGGTTTCAATGTCGATTCCATAACGGACATGATCACTGACCCCACATCTCGGCCGTTCGATATCGGCAGGATGGGCCCCTTGGCGCTCTTCTTGATGCCCTGTTATTTCATAGGCATCGCGTTTCCCCACATTTTCCTCTCGGCCCTGGAATTTTCGGGGACGCTGCGGCTGTTGATTTTTTCGGTTTTGCCGGTGGGGATGGTGTGGGTGGGCAGATACAGGCAGAATCGAAAGGAAATGACTTTTGGTGGGAAGTGGCTTTTGATCGCTGTTTTGGTGATCTCTTTGGTAATTATATTTTTGGAATGGCATCATAAAATAATGCGAGACCCAGCCAAGATGGCAGGGCAATCTTAGCGTCCATTCGGTGAAACGTGGTAGAGGGGGTTAATCCTACCTGGTCATCAGCAGAGCTGCTTTTCTTGACTGGGTTTCAAGTAGGCTTTTTGGTCTTGGAAATTTAACTTCATCACAAGTGTGGCTGTTGGTTTGATTGTGCCAAAGTTCAAGTTCTGGGTTTTTGTTGCAAAAGCATACCTTTGCAATGGGGCGAAAGGGTCGTCAGAAAAATCGATGGAGTGTCCGCACTTGCCAGAGGACCGTATTGCAATGATAAAGAGCTGGACTTACTCCTGGTAGATGAATACACCCATCTTTGTAAAGAACAACTAATCGTTATCCAATATGTGTATCACCGGCCACGCCCCCTCCCCCCTTTTTCCCCAAAAAGATGAAGCATTTTTGTTCTTGAAATGGAGTTTTGCTGGATGGAGGCGTTGAGTGGAGGGGAAACTTTTTTTGTGATGGGTGCAACAGCAGGAAAATTATTACATCCAGTCTTTCAATTTAAAAAAAACTGCACGTTGGCAGAGGACCAACTCCACACACAAGGTCGACAGAAAACGAAAGTTCAGAGACAACGGGTCAAAACCAAACATCGACATTTCACGATCCCATACCTCTCGAAAGGAGATTGTGGAGAACCTGCTCAAGTCCATATTTGTTGACCATAGCGGATGATGGCTCATGAGGGTTGTACATCTATTATTGATCGATTCAAAGGGGGAGATTGCGTTGCTTCACTTTCGTTGATTGGTGGTTTCACTACACAGGGGTTTGCGTAATAGCACCTTCAAACACAAACAACACCCAAGTGCCATTGATCGCAGATCCATTTCGATCCTTCCCTCCACGCATGGCACAATTCTAGAATTCCACATTTTCCAACAATAATAAAAACAGGGGAAAAAATAAAAGAAAAAACCAGCAAGAAAACGCTCCTGCTTGTGTGAACAAGATTTTTTCTACCTTTTTTTTTCTGAGAAGGCCAGAAAGAAAGCAAAGGGTGTGAAAGTCTTGAAAAGAAACCAGTAATGGTGGTAGTCGTCCATGACTCGTGGAAATGGATACGCGACGGCCGCTGTCGCCGGCTGCTGGGCAGACTTCCCACGAGCTCGCTCGTCCGTCATGACGGCTCTGCGTTGCAAAATCTAAAATTGAGGTCAGCGACTGGAGGACGACTGGCGGGTCACCGCATATGTGGAGCAACTTCACCATTTCATATTGCACCTAACTTTTCAGTCTAGTCTCGTGTTTTTTCAGTGTTTTCTGGTTTTTTTCTTTTGGCCAACTGTCCTGCGGTGCTCAGGTCGGTCGGCTAGGGTCCGAATCTTTTTCGGGAGCAAGTCTTTTGGTCTCTTCCTTTTCGATTAGTTCGTTCTTCTCCTTCGAGCCGATCGAAGAAGCAGACTCGTGGCGTGTAGCTACCAGTGTTTTCTTTCAGACCAACCAGCAGCGAGATGCAGGCGCCGGGACCAGCGCAGCAACACAGGAAAAATTCTGGAGGGGCTCAAGCCCAGGGGCCGCCCCCGAACTCCTCCCGAGGAAACGACAAAGGCAACCCCAACACGCTGTACGCTCCCCCTGGACAGCATTCCGCGCAACCTTTCCCCATGTTTTTGCCATGTCGCGTTGGGTCCCCAGGTTTTTCGTTGTTCGAAGTGTGCAGTCAACTGAACGCATTCTTTTCGTTTTTGCTCGCTCCGTCGTGGGTGTCCACAGATACGTCGGCAACCTCCATCCTTTCGTCGACGAAAATACTTTGCAAGAGGTTTTCTCCTACGCCGGCCTTCTGGAGCAAGTGAAAATCGTTCGGGTAAGCGCACGACGGTCCGCGCACGGCGAATCCCCCTCCCCGTGTTTTTTTGGCATTCCAACGTTCTATTTTTAAGACGAACGCGTGGTACAACAGGATAAAACCACCGGAACGAGTGCGGGGTATGGTTTCGTAAAATATTACGAACCACGCAGCGCGCAGATTGCGCTCCAGACGCTGGCTGGCAAGGTTATTTACGGACGCGAGGTTCGTCTGAACTGGGCTTTTCAGAGCAGTCAGCGCGAGGACACCAGCAAGCACTTCCACATCTTCGTCGGGGATCTCAGTCAAGATGTCACGGATGCTGCCCTGCTCGCAGCTTATGCCAATATCGGGAACTGCTCGTAAGTCAATTGTTTTCCACACACGAACAAGCCCCCTCCTCCCTCCCTCCCCTTCCCCTTCCTTCATTCCCCCTCGGTCATTCTGGCCAGGGCAAGACCTGCAATCCTTCACTGCCTTTTGTGTTTGTTTGTTTTTCTTTCCTCTGTTGGAAGGTGTGGGGATTCTTTAAGCACCTGCACCTTTGGGTGCACTTCCTCGGTCGTCAGTCGAGAGCGTTCTTTTCTTGTTTAGTTTTGTATTGTGGCGAGTTTTGGACTTGGAGTCGTTGATTTTAAACACCAGACCGGTCTGTTTATTTATGCAGGGATGCCAGGGTGATGTGGGATCACAGCACCGGTCGATCCAAGGGTTATGGGTTTGTTTCTTTTCGAACGAAGGAGGAAGCAGAACGAGCCATTCAAGAAATGCATGGTCAGTTGATAGGGTCCAGACGTGTTCGATGTGGGTGGGCTCAGCACAAGCAGGTCAGCGAGGTGCGTATCAAGTCCGGCCAAGCTCTGCAATTGCCCAAAACATCAGCACTATCCCATGACAGACCGATATATAAGTGTATATCTGTACTTACCATCTCCTGTCATAAGCAGTAAGGGACTGTGTCGTGGAACTCATTTTTTTTCTTCTGTTTTTTTTGCTCTGTCTAACAGCAAGATGCTGCCCAGCCGCTGGACTACGAAACTTTGGACAAGTGAGGATCACTTTCCACATAATTTTTGAAAATTAGGTTTTCTGTATCAGCCGATTTCATTAGGGTCATTCTACACTATTGGGATTGTTGTTTTTTTGTCGTGAATAGAAGGAAAGAGTGAGGAAGTGTGACTTGATGTGGAAATTGAGTTCCGAGTGTGGATGTGTTTTTTCCCCCTCTCACCCCTCCCCCTTTTTTTTTGGATGTTATTATTCAGGGCTGACCCTACCAACAGCAATGTGTACATTGGGAACGTGCCACCTGAAATGAACGAAACTGATATTCGCCGCCACTTCCAATCCTTTGGCCCAGTCGTTGATGTCAAGCTACACAAAAAGGGTGGCTATGGATTTGTGAGATTTCAGGTACGGTGGTGCAATGAAGCATCATAGGAAATGTTTTACCGATTTGGTTCAACAAACAGTGTTTAGCTTTGTAAGCAGGCAAGAAAATGTAAAGGGTTTTTTTTTGGCTGTGGTTTGATCCTCTCAAGTATTAAATCGGACCTCCACAGATATTCTCCTGCTGGGAAAAATCTTTGTGGGAACCCCTTTTTCGTCCTGATCATTTTTGCTTTTTACTGAACCTGACCTCGAAATACCTAGAGTGCTCCCCCCCCCCCCCTGTTGAAACTGAGCCGGTAGCTGACATTGTCGTTTCTCTTTCAGAAACATTCCGATGCTGTGAACGCCATCCTACAGACCAGGGGAAAACTTATTTCGGGATCCAAGGCTGGGGAAACCGCTTCCTCGCCTGGTCGTGATGGCTCCAGCGTGAAAAGCTTTGCCCCAGAAGTATGTTGTCTCCACTCCCCCCTTTTTCACTTTTTTCATTTTCCCTCAATCAATTGTCAAATTCTTACCTCAAATTTGTTTTACCGCATATACGTACGTCCACCCTTCACAAAAAAAAAATGTGTGTGCGTCTTGTTTATCCGATGCATCTTAATACTCCCTCGTTTCTAGAGACTGTCGTATAATTTTGACATCCTTTCCTTTGCTTTCGTATAATTTTGACATCCTTTCCTTTGCTTTCGTTCGCAACCACAGCAAGGGTTGAAGTGTTCGTGGGGAAAGCACCCTGATGCTCCCAGCGGCAGGTCCATGCTGATGGCTGGCCTTTCGCCCATGACTGGTCTCCTCGGAGGAAACGACGCGTCAATGATGCAGGTGGATGGATACACAGACTGCATTATGTGGAAAATATACTGAGTAGTGCCTTTTGGTGGTCGATCTCTTTTAAAGCAACGCCACAGAAGGCTCCTGGATGGGATATCAGACATGTCGTCGAAAGGATTGTTGAACTGCTGCCAAAAACGGCCACAGGCAACTCCCAGCAAGTTTTACGAGTATCCTCTTTTCAAACCCTGTCCTCCCCTGAAACCCTTGACGAAAAACAAACAAAAAATGCTAGTTCCCCGGATGGGTTATGTAACGGGGAAGAAAAAATGAATGCCTCGATTCTCTACAGTATTTTAGAGGTCCTATTATTTTAAGGTAGAGAAAGTAACACGTATCCTGTGGCGGGTCTCTTCTTTTAGGGTTTGCTCCCAGGTCATCAATACATGTTGCCCACTATGACTCCAATGACTTCGCAACAGCTCATGATGGCTAGTCAATTTCAGGGACAAGTGCCTCTTTCCCCTGGGCAAATGCCGATGCTGGGACGAGGAGGCCGAGGGAACGCGCGTCAAGGCGTTTCGGCACCTCTCGTAGGAACCCCCGGAGGTTTCTATCCAGGAATGTATTATTCTTGATTGTCTCGCCAGCGCTGGGCTTTCGAACCAAAAAAAGCCTTAAAAAAAAACGAAATTCTATATGAGCCAGGATTTGGCTTGCGTGGTCTACAGTGGAAAAAAAAAAGAAAGGAAAATGGAGGGATCTGTGACCTCTTGGTGTGAGGTCCAGATTTTTCGGAGGGTTGGCGGTGCGTTGTTTTTATATCATGTGGAAATGATAGAAAAGAAAAAAAGAAGTCGGTCTGTTGTTTTTGTTGTCTCTATGGATTCTTTATGACGCTCCAGGTTTTAAAATTTGGGGGGGGGGGAATTCGGGGTGAGTATGTGGATGGATCGGATATGGAGTGGGGGATTATATTTGGCACCCAAGTGTTTTTACCCCCCGTCTTCTGGGCTTTTTTTTTCTTTTTCGTAGAAAAAAAGAAAAGAGAGGGTTGTTTTTTTTGTTCTGTTTGTTTTGGCCTTTTTTTTATTTTGGGGGGGTGGTTGGAGTGTGGGGTGTGCGTATGTGTGTTTTCGTTGCCTTTTGCAGAGAGAATTTCAAAGTTAAATGGTTATAAAAAAAAACAAAGATGACATAAAGAAAGAAAGAAAGTGTGCTGTATTGGGGGTTTTTGGATGGGCAGTCTTGATTTGTGTGGTAGATTTTATGGAAACAAAAAAACATCAAAACATGGAGCCATACTGTGGGGCTTTTTGTCCATGTGTTTATTGGGAGAATTCGTGAAAAGAAAAAAAGAGAAAAGGCAACTTAAAAAAAAAAAAGAGTCAAAGGGAGCCGGAGGAGGAGGAGGGAGGCAAAGAAAAAACAAAGAAGAAAGATTATTTCAACATTAGGCTGGGTGGTACATACAAGTGCTTTTTTTTTTTTTGCTTTTTTTTCCCTTTTTTCACGAGGGAAAATCCAAATTTCGTTGACGTTTTAACACATGGTTTGGGGATTCATTGGATGAAGTCGACAGTCGAAATGCTTTTTGTGCTAAGGAGAGAAGAAACCACACAGCCAAAAAAAAAAAGAGGAAAACAAGAAAACGCTGCAGCTTTCATCAGGAAGTTGGTTTTTTTTTTGTTTTTTTTTTGTTGAAAGGATACGAAACAAGGGAGGGGGAAAAAAGGAAAAGAAGTCTTTTTTTTTTTTTTTGGTTCCTTTTTATGCTTGTTTTTATTTGAAACGAGGAAGAGACGGAAAAAAAAGGGGGGAAAAAGAAGTGAAAAAAAAAAGTGACTTGTTTGTAGAGTCAATGTTCCATAACCATCTGAAAACAGAATTTGATCTTTCTCCTTCCTTTTTTTTTCTTTTTTTTTATAGGTGTCATTTTGTGGGGTTTATATTCAGGGAGTGTTGGAAAAAAAAGAGAAAAAAAAAAGGAAGGAGGTTCGGGGATAAGGGATATGGGTCTATTGAGTGGGAATGGGGTTTTTCAAAAGGGGAAGAAAAAAAGAAAAATACAGAGAGAGAGGGAAAGGAGTTGGGGAAAATACATAAATTTACTGCTAGAAGGGCAGGATTTTGTGGGAGCAGGGGGGGCCTGTTATGCCCGTTTGTTTTCTGTTCTTTTTTTTTTGACTCTGCAAAGGAAAAAAGAAACATGCATTTTGTTCCTTTTTTTATTGATGGATTAAAAAAAGATTTGAATTTGTGGGGGAAAATAGAAAACAAAAGGGGGAAAAAGGGAGGAGGGGAGGCCCCCTCAAGCCACTGTTGGTGGGTGGTTGATAAAGGTATCTTTTATCAGGTCTGATTTGATGTCGGATTGAATTGGCAGTTTTTTTTCAAGTTGGTAGCAGCAGGGGTTTGATGAAAAAAACAAAAGTTTGAGGGAGGTTTACGAAAAAAAAAAAAGAGGGAAAAAAAAAACAACCAAAAACAAACAATATATATTCTACCTGTTCCCTTTCGACGACACCTGAGGGGAAAAGAAAAGGAAAGGAAACCAACACATCATGTAAAAAGAGGTAAAAAAAAAAGAAGAGAGCCATCCCTTTTTTTTTATAATTTTAAATCCTAGAAGGAAAAAAAACAGAAAAAACAGAAAACAGGAGATAACCACATTGGGACTGAAAAAGAAGGGAATTTTAAAAGAAGAAAAAAAAAGGAAGAAAAAAAAACAATACATTTTAAAAAGCTGACAATGGGTAAAACGAAGGTCTATATCCAAACTTTTTTTTTGTTTTTTTGTTTTTTTTTTATAAAATATAATTCTAAATGCAGAAAGAAAAAATTTTTCGAGGGATTTAAAAAAAAAAAACTGAAAGCAAAAGGCTGGGGTTTTTTTTTGGGGGAGGATTGGGGAGGAAAGAAAAGGAAAAGGAGAAAGGAAAAAAAGAGAGAAAAAAAACACGAGGTGGTCTTTTGTTTCTGGGGTTTTCTGGCATGGAAGCCATCCCAGAAGGGGGTTTAAAAAAAAAAAACAATTTAAAAGGAAAAAGTGTGTTAAAAAGAAAAAGAGGGATAGGGGGATGTCAAATGGGTTGTATTCTTTGGCATATTTATGTAAGTATTCTCTATTGTGACTTATGCTTTCGAAAACAGAAAAAAACAAAAGGGGAAAACGTGCATAAAGTATGAGCTCTTTTTTTTTTTTTCTTTTGTCATTTTCTCTTTTTGCTCTCTTTTTTCCCCTCTTTTTCCTCCTCTTTTTTTTTTTTTTTTTCCCTTGCCTGACACAGCCCTCGACTTTCTTCGAGGGAATGGACATTTGACAAAAAAAAAAAAAACTAATGGGGGGCTGGTTGAAATTCTTGGAAAAGGTGTTTTTCATGGGTGGGGAAAAAAAAAGGTGTGGTGGTGTTTTTTTTTCTTCCTCTTTTTCCTGGTATAGTCTAAGGAAAATTAAAGAGAGAGAGAGAGAGAATGAATTCAGGGCAATGGTGGTGTTAGAGGTCGCTCCAGAGAAAATTGGGGGGGGGGGGCTGGGGTAACCAACAGTCTTCAGAAAAAAAAAAACCTGTTTTGTTTCTGCAGTATGTCATAAAAAAAAAATCAACTGGGGTGTGTGTGGGGTAAATGACTTGATCAACCATTGTGCTGATATTCAGTAAAAGAGAGATAAGAAAAAAAGAGAGAGAGAGAGAGAGAAAACAAAAAAAGGGGAAAAAAAAAACAGGGTAGTTTGGTCGTGAATGCAGTTGTTTTTTTTTTTGTTTTGTTTTCTTTTTTTCTGTCTGTTATGTTTTTAGACTGGCGTGGGGCTAAATTGCTCCGTAGTGTGTATTCAGATGAAAAAACTGGGATTGGTTTTTTGGGCAAAATCCCCACTCGGTGAAGTGAAATCTTGGTGGAGTTCAAGGGAGGGGGGGGGGAATTGATGATAATTTGAAAATTCAAAAAACGTTCAGGGAAAAAAAAAAGAAAAGAAAGAATCAACCTCCCCCGTCCCCTTCAAGGGAGAAAGGAGTGATGCATGTAGTATTTTTCAATGGATTTGCCGAGTGGGGTTCGATATTTTCAGCGTTTCTCTTGTTTGGTTGGCACTAGAATAATCGTCAACTATATTGTGCAGCGTTTCGCTTTGTTTGTTTGAGATGGTAGCCCTTTTTTCTTGCAGTTAGTTTCGGGATTGTGTTGTTTTGTTGCGGAAAAAAACCCGATTGGGGATGATAGGGAGATACAATTGAGAAAGGGGGGGGGGCGGGAAAAGGGCAGGGTTACCAAAAAAAAGGAAGAGAGGGGGTTTGGTGGGGGGGGGGGGGTATTGGGAAGGTTTTTACGATCGTAGAGAGTGGTTTTTAAAGAGGGTGCAGCTCTCAGTTCGTGTTGAAAATTTCTGGGGTTGTGTTTTTGATGGTGGTGGTGGTGTTTTTTTTTTCGAATTTTATATGCGAGAGGGGTTATGCACTGCTGTTTGAAAAGAGAGACCTTTGAAAAAAGATGCAAAAAAAAAAAAAATTGACTCTTAACAAAGAAAAAAAATCGTTTTAAAGGAAAGAAACTATACATCTATGCGGGGGAACTCGAAAATATGGCAACGAAAAAAGGAAAAAAAAATACAGTGATGGGGGAAAAAGAGAGAAAGGAAAAAAAAAAAGACCTGGTTATGTGCAACTTGATTTGTTTTGAACATATCGGAATGCCCTAACCTGGCCTGCTCCAACTAAAAACCAAAAAAAATATGAAAAGAAATCGAAACGAGCGCTCCCCCCTTGTTTTTGAAAAAAGAAAAAAGAATACAAACGCTCTTATATATATGTACATGTATATAAACACATTTCTGTGCAGAGCTCGAAAGAATGAAAGGATAGGGCATTTCATTGGGGGATGAATTTCTTAGCAGTGGTTGGGTGATCTTGGGGAGTGTAAATCGCCGTTGCTTCTGTGTGAACTTTTTCCGGTGTCTGTTGTCTGCAAAAATTCCGCTCAGTATTCTTCCCCCCCAAAAAATCGACCGCTCGCACTTAACATACGACGAACACGATTTACACCCACGCTCTGAAACATGGAAAATCGGGTGCTTCGAACAGAGGACACAGAGTTTGGTGGAAGAAGATGGGTGGCCTTGACCGGGTCTATTCCCAGTATTGACGAATGATCTCCATGCAGAACTACGCGCCACCATCCCTGGTGCATGCGGTTTCCCTGGCTTTCGATCAACCTCCGAAACGCTCGGGTCAACCCCCGCCAGAGCACAACGAAACATCTCTTGGTGGTGGAGGCATGGAGGCCAGGAGTTTTTACGCGGTGGGACGGCCGGAGCAACCACCAGAGTCGGACTCGTTGGAACGAATCGCCAGTTTTGGAACACACACTCATGGGGGTTTGGCTCCGTTGAGGCCACGGGAGGATGATCGTTTCCAGGAGCCCCCCCGGACAGGCCATTCCATCGAATCCACCCGCCAACACAAGGAGGTGATTTACAACCTCCACAGAACCAGCACCGAAACCATAAGTTGATGATTATTTTGGTCTTGGTTTTGGTTTTGGTTCAGTCTGAAGCAGACTGAATCCTGCTTCCTTTTGAGTCGCCATTTAAAAAACAAGGTTCCTGAAATGATGATTTTCTTTTGAAAATGGATTTCTTCTAATTGGATGCCAGAAACCCCGAAAGTGGTGCGTGTACTCTCCTGATTGGTTTCTTATTTTTTTCTGTTTGGTTTGCGGCCTTCCAGCTAGATCCTAACGACACGATCAAGGTCGCTGTCCGCGTTCGACCTCTGCTGGACTATGAAAAAGTCGGTGGAGCTCAAGAAACCATCCAGATCGACCCCGCTGACCCAACGTCGCTCAAGGTGGGGTAAAGATATCCTGTGGAAAAGGCCATCAAACTTTTTGCCAGCAGCAGGCTGACTAACACGTCTTTCCATTGAGCCATAAAAATTGAGGGCTCAGTGTTTGTTTTTTTTCCCCAAGAGAACCTGTAATGCAAGGTTAATTTAATTTATTGGCGCCCTGTAGCCACATGCGATTGCAACCCATTGTGGCATTTTTTCTCTCTCCATTTTTTATTGTTTCAAAATGCATTTTATCATATCAAAGAAAAAAAATATGCAGCCCCGTCCAGTGTGGGCCCCCCCGCTGCTCCAACAATAATAGACCAAAATGCAATCTTCTCCATTGTTTATGATTTTAAAAAAATCTTATGATTGCAGGTGGTTTTGCAAGGACCCCTCGGGTCCACTCTGTGCAGGGATTTTCATTTCCATGCTTGCTTGGGGCAAAACGAGTCTCAAGAAGAGGTCCTGGAGCAATGCTCGATCCGGCAACTCATAGACGCCGCCCTGGCAGGCTACAATGTCACCATCATGGCCTACGGTCAGACTGGATCTGGAAAAACTTACACCATGTCTGGGCGAGAGGTGTTCAATGACCATGGAGTACCCGAGTGCAAAGATCAAGGCGTCATCATGGGGGCTGTCCAACACCTGATAAACGCCATTCCCAACAGAGAGGGAATCAAGTGTGGGCTGAAAGCCTCCTACTTGGAAATCTACAACGAAGGAGTGTACGATTTGACCCACCAAAGGAACAGGAGCTTGCCGGTGAAATGGGATGCCCGCAGGGGGTTTCATGTGCCTGGACTGAAGGTGGTGGATTGCTCGGACATGCGTTCCCTCGATCAAGTGATCGCCACGGGGATTCGAAATCGAAGGGTCGGCAGCCATGAGCTGAACATGGAGTCCAGCAGGAGCCACACCATCCTCACCATATACTGCGATTCGACACCCACTGACCCCAGCATCCCAGGTTTCGGAAGCACGAAATTCGGGAAAGTGTCTTTCGTGGACCTGGCGGGAAGCGAGCGGCTAAAGGACTCCAGATCATCGGGCGACGTGCTCAAAGAGACGACCAACATCAACAAAAGCCTGTTCAATTTGGGGAAGGTGATTTCGACGCTGGCTGAGAGGGAATCCGCCCCTGGGCTGGTGACACATGTACCCTACAGGGAGTCCGTGCTGACCAAGCTTCTGATGGACAGTTTGGGGGGGTCAGCTTTTGCCCTGATGATCGCTTGTTGCTCCCCAGCCCCTGCCCAGATCGAGGAGACTCTCAGCACTTTGTCGTACGCAACCAGAGCGAAACGAATAGTGAATTGCCCCACCATCCAATACGATCCTGACGAGGTCGAAGTCATTGCTCTGAGGTCTGAAGTGGAGCTGTTAAGAGAAGAAAACGTGCATTTGAGGGGCATCATCAGGGGCCAGGACCATTCAAAATTGGACCCCCCAGAAATCGAAATCTCACCCCAGCAAGTTCCAGTCAGACGATGGAGCAACGATGTTTCCCCCGCTTTTGGCCCAAACATGGCGAACCCGTTGGTCAAGCCTCCACTGGCAGTCCGGCCATCAAGCAACTTAAGCAAAGGCGGGCTGCGGCGTGCTGGGTCAGCCCCATCGATGAAATTTCCTCAGCCCTTTGAATGCACCCAGCTACACAATCAAGGGAGGGGCTCCTCCATACATGATGGTGATATGTCAAGCCAGGTGGAAAATGCCAGAGCCTCCATGCTGAGTCAACAGCCCAAAGACGAGGTGCCTTTGACACCGGCTGAGAGTAGGGGCCAACGTAGAGCAAGGTTGATGGATACGCACGATATCCTGACACAGTTCACTGAAGAGAATGGGCGACTGGCTCGAGAAAATGAACGGCTGAGGAGCAGTGGGGAACGAATGCTGAACAGCAGCCAGGTGCTGTTCGAGGAAATAACTCTCTTGAAGAATAAGCTTTCTCAGCTGGAGAGTGCGGTCCTCTCGGGTGGGGATTGTCAAGTCAGCCCAGCGATGAAAGCCCCTGCTCAGTACGCCACATCCCAAGGGGGTTTTGTCGCTGCGGGTGACATGGCCTCAAGGAGGGGCAGCTCAATAAGGGACGAGAACGACCATCAACCGTGGCTGCAAAGCCGGCCTGGGATGAACTGCAACAACAGCACCACTTGGCCCAACCAAGACTGGGTGTCACCATCTCCAGCTCCATCCCAAAACCCCACCCACCACATTTCACACACTGCAATCGAGACCGGTTGCACTGCTCAGGGGCGATCAAGTCGTCCAGGTTCCCACAGAGCATCTCCATGCGATGTCGATGGAAACGTCGGCGGAGCAACCCCATCGAGGGTGCAGGATCAGATTCCTATGGGTGGGAGGAGAGTATCTGGGCAAGGCAGCCCTGTGCCGACATCACGGCCTTCAAGCACTTTCAGGCCAGAAAACGTTTCCTACAATCCAAAAAAGCAAGCTCCCCACCAGGTCAACAGCGAATACCCTAATTCAAGCAACCCCGGATCAGAGCCTGCAAAGGAGCAGCACATTGAGCGGTTGATATCTAACTCGAGGGCATCCTCTGCTTGTGGCCAATCGACAAGGTCTAACGCTGGGGCATCGTCTGTGGGTTCCCCAGGGAGACGTGCCAGTCGATCTAAACCCAAAGCACCTGACGAAGGGGTGATTGTGGCTGACAAAGAAGGGCTCAGTTTGCTCTTCGGGTCCAAAAAGCCAAACCCCAAATCGCACCCGCCTGAAAGCATAAACAGACAGCCTCAACAGGAGGGGTACCCTACTTGGCTGGCATCCTCCGAATCCGTATCATCACAGCAGCAAAAAGCTCCACACCAGGGTCCCTACATATTTATAGATCCTCAAGTACCCCATCCTCCCCTTGGCAACTGCTCGCTACCAGTCGACCACCATTACAATTCGCCGCAACCTTATGGCCTAACAGCGAATTCTTTTCACCGAGTTGAAAGCTGGGATGGATCATCCTATGCTTCACAGTTGTCCGCCCAGAAATCTGATTTCGGCCACAGAAGAAACACAGAGCCTGCTGTGATGGGAGGGGTGGATCGGGAGAGGAGATATGGAGGAGGGGGTGGGGGTGGTGGGGCTCCGCTGCCATTTGGGGTGGGCCCTCCAGGGTATGCTGCACGATATCAAAGCAGCACCACTGGTGGTTGGGGTGGAAATCTGTCTCACCCCGGAGGCAATTGACTGGACCGGTGGCAGAAGGGAAAGCATAGTTATATGTTTTATGGGATAGGAAGGTATTTTGATGAGGCTTCTTTCTGAAACATTGTCGATGGCAAAACTCTTTTCGGGAAGAGCGTCTCTTCACTGTGCAAAGATATACATACGAATTCGGGATCGCTGGGGGTTCCCAGGCAGGAAATTAAAAACGCTTGAAGGATTCGTATCTTTTTTGTATAGTTTTTGTAATTTGGCTTTTGTCAAGAAACGATGGCCAGGTTGGGGTGTTTGTACTGTTATTGAGGACCCAGTGTTTGAACCTTGGATTTGTGATTGGCTAAATTATTGTCAGGAAGAGTTAGCTGAGGATACTGCGTGGGGTTAATGACTGAGATGGAGGAAGGGAGAGGTGGCTGTTTAGATGATATGAGGTTGCTCTGTCTAATGCTTGGTTTTTGAGGGGTTTTAACCCCTGTTCGTTTTTGGTTAAGAATGTTGGGGAGGAAAAAACACCATATCTTGGTACTTTAGCTGGAAAACGTTGAGAATTGGGGAACGCTCTGCAGAAACATCACAGAAAAGGAATCCACAGATTTCAGTCCAGCCCTTTTGCTGCATTATCATGAGGATTAATTCCTCACGAATTAATCCTCAACCACGGGATTTTTGTTTCGTTGAAAAAGGCAACAACTTGAGAGGATATGGAGGGAGTGGAGATGGATACTTCCACCCCTCGCCCCCCCCCCCAAAAAAAAAAGAGAAAAAAAGAGAAAAAAAAGGATGGAAGAATTACACATACATTCAGCCCCTCCCAGCAACTCAAAATCACATAAGTACATTCAGAATTTTGAATTTGATTTTCAACTTGACGATTTGCCGCTCACAACTAAGAGAACACCCTCCAAGTGAAAGAAAAAGAAAACAAAAAAAACGATGCATGACACTCTCTCTCTAGATTTTTTCCCCTATCTTAAACAAGCTACAATCAGTTCTCTCCAAAAGTTTTATGATAATAAAAAAAAAATCAGCCCCATGACGTTCACTTTCCCTTCTTGTTTAATGCTTGCAATATCCGTGAAAGAATTTTGGACTCACAATATACAGGCTGTCTTTTTTTTTCCCCTCTCCACACATCTCACAAAAAAGAAAATCAGAAGCTTCGCAGAAGCTACGGAACTATCATATGGAAACGCTATTCATTGTTCTTTCTGCTTCGTGTTTCTGGACCAGAGCAAAGGAAAATAAAAATAAACAGAAAAACGGAGGAAAAATATTAGAAGAATGGCAAATGCACTCCATATCATCCCACCACTACGTGTGTTGTTGACATTATCTTTTTTCTTGTTTCTTTTTTTTCGTTACAGTGGTTGATTTTCATTTATTTGTATATCCCTGGTTTTGTATTAAACTAACAAAATATCGGGGGAGGGGGGGTGGATGGGCGAGGGAAGCAAAATGCAATCAGGGAAAAGGAAGGAAAGTACTGGTCTAACGCTTTTCATTCCTTTTCCGGATAATATGGTTTTTAAATCCCTCTGCTTTCTTTTCCCTCATCTCAAAATTCTCAAATTTTCAGGGGGAAAAAGAGGGAGCCCGTTCCTCCTCTCTCTCTCTCTCTCCCACTCCTCCCCAAGAAGAAAAAATATGAAACAGAAAAGAAACCAGACCTTTTTTTTTTTTGCATTGTGCTAATAGAGAAATTTCCCATACAGAAAGAAAAAAAACAGAACAAAAGAAAACACGAGAGGAAACCCCGGCTTGGTGGAAGGTGAAAATGTCATGATGCAGCGGTTTCCCCATTTTCGAGTCCATCCGTTTGCATTTTTTCTCCATCCTTTTCCCCTTGTTCAGGTTCTTGTTTTTGAATATCCTGTGATCGGTCGAAAGTGATTGCATGATCCTTCAAAATCTTCGGCCCATCCTGAATGGCCTGTTCTCTGTCCAAAATTATCGACTTTCCGCTCTCCAATCCAAACATAAGATACCTACGTAAACACACACCAAGGAATTTTGTGACGATCTTTTTCACAGCTCATACAGGAGTTTTTGGCAAGCAGAGCATCTTTTATCATTCCCTTGTTCACTAATTTTCCACCAAAAACAAGAAGAAGAAAAAAAAATTGACCCCCGCGTAATCGTGACATCATTTCCTATGACTGCCCGGAAATGACGCACCGTCCTTTCCCCCAACCCACCACAAAAAGAGATTGAAACATCAATTTTACAATTTGCTCCATCTAGCCAGTTCAAAATCATCGACTTAAACACAAAACCAGGGATATCCTTCCCCTAATACCTCCCCCCTCCCAAAAAAAAAAAAGAGGCAACATATACAATTCCAAACCTTTTTACCTGTCTGTACATTTATCCACCAGCTCGGCAAGGTGTTTGAGATTCTTCAGGTCTTCGCCATTGAAGGTTGCACATCGAGTGGTCGAAAAATTGTATCCAAAGTTCAGTTCCGATGCCAATACTTGAACCAGAACTACAATCTAGTACCCCCAACAAACAAACGAAAATGAACCTCAGCAGAGCAGTAGAAAAATTGTCATTAAAGTAGGTGCCGTTTAGTAAACCATCGGATAATGTGCAACTCCGTTTATTGAGCCAATGTGAGCCCGGAACGGAATTTTCACCGCTCAATAAGCTTGGACTTTGGATAATAAGCCAGCATTTTCTTCTCCCATGAAACATCAAAATTCTAGGTCCTTGAGGATACAAAAATTAGAGGCCAAAACTGGTTCATTCTGCATCTTTGTGGGGCAAATTCTTGAACGGTTTTGTCGTCTTCTTTTTTTTGTTTTCCCCGCTCACCTGTTGATCATGAAACTCTCTGTATTCTGGGATTTGAGCGAGAATCGGGACGGGGCTGCATTGCCTCCATTTCCTAGATCCAAAGGCATGCTCCAAAAAGGGGATGCTCAGAGGAACGAACACCAAACCTCCGACAATGAAATACGAAGGAGTGCAATCCATTCCGTGCAAAACCGGCACCAAGGGTTTCAGTTGGCCCAATTCATAGCTCACCTAGGACACAGCACCAACACCCCCCCTCAAAATTACATTTCCTTAATGTAAAAGTGAATGTTTGGTGGGTTGAACCCACCTCTAATCTCCCCCTTTTTTCAAAAACAAGCAAAAATAGAACTAAAGTGGCCAAAACAAACGAACGCATTGCATCCATAGGTTTACAAACACACTTCTTCATATTATTATTCTTAGGCGATGTCCTGCTTGCCACCCTTAACCCCAAAGCGACCACTCACCTCCATTATCTCGCCTTCCCTCAGCACTTTCAACCTAAGGTGTTCCCCGATATGTTTACATCGGACTATATGAGAAAATTCGACACGCTCATCGTCCCTGAACTGTACTGTTCCATCGTCAGCAATCGGAACCCCATCCACCTCCATTACCACATCCATCAATTTCAAAGCACCCGCAGCCGACGAGAGTGGATCCACCTTGTAAACCACACACCCGGATCCCCCCTCCGGAACCTGAAAGCACATTCAGAATTGGTCGATTTCACGAAACCGGTGGTGAAAAAAAGAAACAAAACGAGGGCTTCCAACCGATGGTTTGAAAAAGAAATATTGTATGGAAAAAAAAGCGCTCTTGAAAAATGGATGGACCCGACGATTTGCATATATATCTAGATGTAGGCAGCATTCCATGGTGGAAATTGCTATTCGCAATTCTTTACTCTTTCGTATAAAACACACCCCAAAACATGATCAACTGCAATATGAGGCGACCCCACATCCCCCCCCAAAATAAATAAATAAATAAATAATACTAATAATAAATAAAAATTCAAAAATACCCCCCCCCCCTCCCACTTCTGAAACTCACGAAGCAAATCCCCCCTCAAAAAAAAAAAAGGAAAAGAAACCGAAAGTCCAAACTCGATCGGAGAAAGAAATATATATTTTTGCGAACCTTCAAGAACACTCTAAGGTGATTGTTTTCCATGTCTTGAAACCTGAAGCCGCTCGAGCAGCTTCCCCTCACGGTCCCGTGTTTCTTGTACTCTTCCAGAAAATGCTCCACGATCAACCACGGGATGATGTACCCGACATTGTCCGCATGAGTGATTTTCGAAAAAGCGACGCCTGCCACCTTTCCTTGCTCCAGATTGGCAAACGCCGGCCCCCCCGAATTCCCCGGGTTGATGGCCGCATCGATTTGAATGCCCAGAAGCTTGTTTGATGCGACTGCATACCTCGTCATCGTGATTCTGGAAACGATCCCTTTGGTGATGCTCAAAGAGTCGCCGCCCAGTGGATATCCAGCGACAAATATTGGATGCTGGGAGAGGAAAGCAAACAAATCGTGAAAACAAAAATAGAAATTAAAATTAAGTGGAAAATTAAATGAAATAAAACCCTACCTACCCCGTCCGGGAGTGATATGGTATGGATCCTGCCCCCCCCCAAAAAAAATAAATAAGTAAATAATAAAAATCTCCTTTCCCAGAGTTTCTTTTTTTTCCTTTTTTTTCGTCCGTGTTTGAATGACACCCACTTCTACTGGATGTTTGTTTGTCAAATAAAAATCAATATAAATGAATTAGCATTAACAGGTGGTTGAAATTGAAAAAAACAACAAAAAGTCTGCAGTCAATGTATTGGGGGACAGATTTCTAAATTCTACCTGTGTACCTTTTCGCCAACTACAGCAATTTCTTTCCAAAAAAAAGTTGAACGGCGATGTCGATAGGCTCTTCTATGATGAAGCCAGAAAGCATCGAGCGAAACTTTCAAAACAAAAAAAATGGTTTTCACACCTGGAGATCAGGGACGTCGACAAATTTCAAAGGTCTGATTTCTTCTTCCCAGAAATGCCCATCGCTGGCCCCATCCTCCACCGTCAGTAGGGCCAAATCCGAGCTCTTGGCCTCGCATAAAACTGTTGCTTTCCATTTTTTGGGATTTCCGGGTCGGCGGACGTGGACGGAAGTTGCATTGGAAACCTGGATGCTAGGGACACTGGCCAATTCAGGAAATCGGAGTATTTGGGAGTGAAAAAAAATAAAATAAAAAAGAGAAATAGGGGGGACTGTGTGTTTTGAATACAATCCGCAGGGGTGAACACGTATCGTCATCCTCATCCCTAGTTGAGGATTTACGTTTTATTGAAGTAGGTTTTTTTTCAGGGTTTTTCTTTTTTTTGGGGGGGGGGAAGGGGGGTGAAAATATACAAAGTGACAAAGTATACAATCGTAGATTTCTTAATGCTTTCATTTCGATCCAAAAAGAAATGAAGGAGGGTGAGTTTCCTTTCGTTCGCATATGTCAGGGCAGTCCATCGGATCCTTAGAGCAATTCTTATCGCTGGGGAGACCACCTCCATGAGCCAATCACAAGAAATACTTTTCAAGGCTGTTTTTTGGGTTGGTTTGTTTTTGTTTTTTTCTGTTGACGACAACACAGTTTCGAACTCACCACGTGGGCGTTCGTGATAATGTGCCTGAGCTCAGTGTCCACCACAAAAGCGGATCCCGTTGCGCTGCGCTGAGGCCGCATTTGCCAGGGCTGGGCGTAATTAGGCTCCGTTCTAACGACATACACTACAAAGAACACGAAAGGGGAAGTCTTGGTAAGCTTTCCCGTAAAACCGAAATGAACAGGATCGACTTGTTCTAGCGCCATTTTCGTCACCGACGTGCCGTCAAAAACGTGTCGAAACCCACAAAACACGGCGCTTTTTTCACCAAGTGCTCCAGCGACACTTTTCGAAATTCATAATCTTCACGGTCTGACGCGAAAGAAAGGTGTGGACGAGGGAAAACAGTACGTACCCACCTTTGAGCACGGATCTCAACGCCCAGGCTTTTTCCCGCTTCAAATGTCGAACGCTCGTCTGCGCGGGCGCGACTTGCGGTTTGGGCATCGGTTCGTCCTCCATCAGCTCGGCCCCATCGCCACCCAGCCCCGCTGGGATGACGGACTCCATCTCCCCATCCATGTCGTCAATAACCCCACCAGAAAGCTTCCGTCGCTGGTGAAAAAACGAGCGGCGTCCGAAGTAGTCGACAGGTCACTCTACCCTTTCGCTCTGCAAGAGTATTTTTTCTTGTCGATCGCTGGGGTTCGCTCCGGAATTAGAAAGAGAGTGAGGCCCGCTTTATCTTTTTTGGCGTTCGCACGTGTCTGTCTCGCCCGTCTGACTGACAAATTGTGGATCAGTTTCTGGCATCGGGCGCAAAAAAACGATTTGTCAAACTAGAGTCAATCGTACAGCTGTGGTGTGGTGACGCATCACTGATCGACACCATGAGCGAGCTAGAAATTTTTGTATCTACTGCAGATAAAAGAGGATGAGGTTGAAAACTGTGTGTTTGTGTGTGGAAAGGTCAAAATTAGATTGATTGCTACTGATTCAGCAACAAAGAATGATGGGCCCAATACAGTTGATGAAGTTTGTCTTATCATGAGATCTGTGAACTTTTCACAACTTCTTTCTTTCCCAGAATATGTATGGTCACCTGCCTGTCCTTTATTTTTCAATCTACTGACCTGAAAATGAGTATTTTCCAGTGAGGGAATTCTTGCAGTCAAATTTTCAGCCAGACAACATTAATTTTTTGGTGTTCATCATATTTCGTTTGCTTCTTTTAGAAATAAGGAGGCTATGTGATATTTACCTTTCAAGGGCATTTTTGTATGAAGGTGTTCAACAGAAATAAAACAAACATGAACCACCCCTTCTCGAAACATAAAAGAATCCCTCCTAAAATGTACTCAGAAGAAGATAGTGTCATAATTCATGCACAAATCATCAGAAAATTTCACCTCTACTGCCAGCTGCTACAGAAAACAGTGTGTTGAAATGAAAAAAATCAATTCCAATGCAATTAATTAACAAACAGGTAAGATATTCTTCACAATAATATAAAACAGCCACACACAATCGATTGAAATTCGAGCCTTGTTTTCTTATTCTTACATTGGCCAAATGTGTTTGACAAGAAGCTTATTGCATCTGAACAATCAGATGCCTGCTGAAAGATCTGCCTTTTCCATAAGAAAAAAAAAGTTGGCAGCCCATCCTTTCTGTTATTCGAAGCTGTACATATCTAGTACAACCATTGCCAAGAAAAATGAATTCAAAAACCATGATTGAGATCATTAAAAAAAAAAAGCCTTTCTTCGCTCGCTGGTTGATGCGCGAAGGTTTTATTCATGTGCAAGAAAAATCGTTCGTCTCGTGGTAAGCAAATATTCATGGGTCGACGCTGGTGAGTGAGAAGCTGGACGCGGTTCCGGTACTGTCAGTTCCATCGGCTTGCGCGGTGCCCTTGAAGGTACCGGTCGACAAAGATGGAGTGGACAGGAAGGTTCCTTCGGTGGTGGCCGCACCGCTACCGGCACCGCCGAACTGGAAGGCAGACGAACCATCCCCGACGCTGGTGCTGAACGACCCTCCATCAACTGCGTCAAACGTCCAGGGGATATGAGAAACAAAACTCGACCACAGTAGCAAGCACAAGATTCACTGCCAGTTTTACAGTGGAGTTTAGTGGGTTGTGGGAGGGTTGGTGAGTACTCATACATCATAGTGCGTGATATTACTCACGAGTTCGGACGTCCGCAAATCCTCCGAGAGTGGCTTGTCCGGCACCGGTGTTGCCCTGGGCGGCCACATTTTGGTTGCCTTCAGCAGCGGCGAGACCACCGTTGGTCTTGGTCGAGAGAGTGGAACCAGAGCCGTTGGACGACGTGGAGCCAGATCCTACTTGAGTAATTCCACTTCCAGTAATCCCGGAGCTTGAGATAATACCTGTTCAGAATCGACACACAAGATTAGTTCGCAATGGTCCTACAGGTTAAATATACTTCAACACAACAGCAGTTTCGCATCCGTTGTCCTTACCAGGAGTGACAGGACCAGGGATGCCAACAATAGGTCCAGGTCCAGGGATGATTGGGATTGGTACGCCGGGGACTGGAGTGGGAACTGGTCCTGGGATTGGTGTGGGAACTGGTCCGGGTACTGGTGTTGGGACTGGGGCGGGGATGGGTGCGGGGACTGGTGCAGGGATGGGTGAGGGGACTGGGGCGGGGACTGGTGCGGGGATGGGTGCGGGGATGGGTGCGGGGATGGGTGCGGGGATGGGTGCGGGGATGGGTGCGGGGATGGGTGCGGGGATGGGTGCGGGGACTGGGGCGGGGACTGGTGCGGGGATTGGTGCAGGAACTGGGGCGGGGACTGGTGCGGGGATAGGTGCGGGGATGGGTGCGGGGACTGGTGCAGGAACTGGTGCCGGGATTGGTGCAGGAACTGGGGCGGGGACTGGAACAGCGGGGACAGTGGGAACTGGCGTTCCGGGTCTCGTTGGCCTTCCGGAGCCACTGTTGCCGCTTCCTTTACCGTTTCCAGAACCGCTGTCTTTGCCATTTCCAGAACCGCTGTCTTTACCGCTTCCTGAACCCCCTGGGGCTCCGGGTCTTCCAGAACCACTGTTGCCGCTGCCTTTTTCGTTTCCTGAACCGCTGCCTTTACCGCTTCCTGAACCCCCTGGGCCACCGGGTCTTCCAGAACCACTGTCGTCGTCATCACTGTTGTCGCTGCCCTTGCCCAAAGGCCTCAAGAATTTTTTGCCTGAAAACAGAGACACCGCTGAGTGTTCCATACCGAAAAAAACTGCAAGTCGATCGATAGCGATTCCATAACCAGAGCTTCCCACTGTGCAGTAACGCATCTTACCATAGGTAGACAGAGAGCGGTCGGCATACGCGCAGCTGCACAAAGCCAAACACAACAGTACGCAAGCCCAGCGAGACATATTTGCTTTCGACGAGAAAAAAACGTTTTTCTTGGTAGGCTGTATGAGTTCTTGGCAAAACTTTTGCAAGGATACGTCCAGTGCCCCAGCAATTTATACTTACTCAGTGGCGGTACAAACGTACGTGCTCAGCAAGATCCGCCACGGATTGGCCCCTCGATCACGTCACGCAGGAACTGCATGCCCGACATCCCGTCTCCCATACCGCACTCACAGCAAACACATTTCCCTCCCAAACGTTCTTCACCTGGGCTTGTCCCGCGAGGCCATCGCTTTGCCGCTGCCGCTGTACCCCTCTTTTTAGGAAAGACAAAAGCGACGAGCTCGACTGGGCGAGGGCTTTTATGTGCTCGGATACCCGGGGTCGGTCGGAGCCGGTCGCGGGGTCGTTTCCGCGATTCCCACATCGTGCGACGCGATGGGTTGTGGTCTCGGACGTGGGCGTCCCTGTAAACGTGAGACAGGCCTGCGTGGCCGCAGCGGAAAGAACTCCATAGTTCCACAGCGCTGTGGATGCATGAATACAAGGCGGGAAAAGCCCGGCTTGCGTTTCCGCTTTGCGATCACTCGCCGACGGGCTACTTTTCGTCTCTAAGAAACACTTTTGAAGAGAAAGGGAATAGGGAGAAACAACAACGAAAAGAAAAGAAAGAAAGAAAAACCACCACTCGATAAATTAAGCAACACAACCAGCAAAACTCTCGTCCAAGCACGGGGAGCGACTGTGCAAGAGCTCGATAGAGTGACTCCTTGACGTCAGTCGCGCTTTGAACCGTCGAAAAAGGTGCTTCCACACAAAAGATAGACCCTGTGAGGTAGAGATCTGTGATTAGCTCCGACTATTTCGCCAGGCCACCGCTTTCGACGCGACAAAGCGCGACTAGACGGTTGGAGCAGGCTCTCCCTCTCGCGTCTAGTCGTGCTTTCTCGCCTTGGAAACGGCGTCCACCAAAAAAACTCGACCCACTGTGTCGATATCTATATTTAGGTCCAACTCTTTTTTAAGAACACTCTGTTTGTTTTCCAGATGAGACAATAAACACAATCATGATACACATGGGATGGAAATGGATGAGTAGTTTGGAGTGCAATTGACAACTGTGGAGCTTTTTCAAACATTGGTAGTTGTAGACCTGTAGATCTTGTAGACAAATAACATGGTTTTGTCCTCTGAACTTAAAAAAGGTTGACCTGAAGCTTCGAACTCCAAAACGAAATTTGGAATATTCTGGAATTCGATTAATCAATGGACTTCAATTATTCACCAGTCATCCTTGATTTTGGTTTAATGTTGAAGGCACTTATTCATTTGAATGTGAACTGCAAGGCGGCTGACCTTAGCTGAGTCATATTTGTAAGTTGGGTGTAGGGCGGCTGAACTTGGATTAGTCATGTTTGTATGTGTCGGGAACAACGCTTGAACACGTGACTTGTATTGTGGTGTATTGGTTAGTTGGTTGGGTGTTGGTGGACCAAATTGACTCTTTTCGTTTGTTGTAAAAGACTGTTTACGACATTAGCTTTAAAATCTGTCAGAACTTATGATGTGCCTGATATTTTGGCCTCAAACTTGAACACCATAAACTTGTATGTGTTGATCAGACATCTAAAAAAGTTGAGGCCGAAATATCCGGTACATAATCAGTTCAGACAGATTTAAAAAAACAGAAGGTGCGGTCATCGAAAGTTGGAGTGGAGGAACCCTAAACACTGTCAAATTCTTTTTTGGCATCGGTTTCAAACATGATTTCAAGATTCCTTAATTCAAACAATGGACAAAAGCATGAAAATCCAGTGAAAAACTCTGGAAATCTTTGAACTCGACAGATCTTATGATGTTTTGCCCCAAAATTAATTCCAACCAGCAGATACAGGTACTTCTATCCGGGGCAAAAACTCAGCAATTACTGATTTTCGGGAGGACACTCATCAAGTTGATGGGGAAAAAAAAGCATCAAGAATCAACTCTCTAGTATGATGGCACCATCAGGGAAAATCTCTGCCAGAAATTTTCTGTGGAACTGATCTGGGCTCCAGATATTCCCATCGAATCAAAGAATTTGCCCATACTGCAACATGCACACAGAATCTGAATCACGGTCCCGCGACAAGGGCTGCTGGACATTTCAGCATGTATCTGTATCATTAATGATACAATATTGCAATATTGCATTCTTTCTGTCAAACATGCTTCCTCAAATCAACAACAGGAGAAGAAAAAAAAGAAAAAGAAAACCCTAACAAATAAAGCTCAGAATGATCCATCGCCTTGTCCGGCGAACCAAGCAGTCTCCCCAAGCCAGAGGATCTTCCCATATTCGAGTATTCTTGATAAATGATTGCTTCCCTTGTGAAATGCATGGCTTCTTTCCATCACCACTTACTTCTTGCAGGGCTTTTTTTTTCCCTCCTCGACTGTTCAAGGAGGCTCGTTTGCTGGTGGCTGGAGCCAGCAATTGTCGAATGCCGAAGATGTCGATGGAGGCAATGGCACGTGCAAAAAACTGCGATCCGGTAGTGGAGTGAAGTTGCAAGGGCCGGCGGGACAGTTCCCTGGACACACCACCTTGGAGACTCGACGCAGGGAATCTGATGATGGCGCACCAAAATTCAACATTGCTCTTGTCGGAAGCGAGTAGAGTCTGGCCTCCGCAACAGCATTCAATTCAGATGCTGTATGGATGGTAGCCTGTCTTTTTATACTTTGGTGTTGTACTGTGCCATTTCTTGTTCCAAGTTCTATATGGTTTTTTTGATGGTAAGTCCATATTCAAATCCTAAATCCACTAAGAGAATTCATCTTTGAATGTAGGTGGTTGCATTTGCTGATTCTCTCAACGCCAATAACCAAGTCCACTCCATCCTTCCTCATAAAGAATTCTTGCTTGTGTTTGCAAACACAAGCAATTCTCAGAAATGGGTGTGCATTTGTCATCCACTCTATTGATGACCCCCGCCTGACACTGGTCCAGATTTCTTGAACTCTTTGGGTGTTGAGCATTCACCTATTCTTTTGAGGTGTTGTGCGTGGAAGCCGTTCAAAATTTTCTTTTTTTTCACATCAATACACAGATGATACCTCCCCCCCCCCTCTTCCTGCTGGATGAAATTGCACAACTAAGACCAACGATAAGGGAAACCGTCAGTCAGCTCCGTACGACTTCAACGAAGCTTTCCACCACTGAGCATGAATTGGCCCATCTCAATTCAAAGAGAACACCCTCAACAACGAGCAAATTTAAATCAGCAGACCAGGAGCTTGATGATAGATATTGAAACTCTGAACAGAAGCCAAGAATCGCTTCAGTCCCCCGTCGAAAGCCTGGAGGCCCAGATGTAGGAAGCCATGCAGAGGGGCGAGATGCTGGCATCCTCCGTTATGGCGATGGAACATACATAAATATGATTTCTCTTGTTCATGGCAGCCCCAGCCTCCATCATCTTGCTTTGAAAAAATCTGCTCCCGTAGTAAAAAAAGACAGTCCCCCCTTTTATTCCAGCCCTTGAAATTCATCCCACAGCTCTCCAGATATGAATGAAGTGCTGCATGGATGGCAGCGCTAGCGCACCTTCCTATCCACTTTGTCGCAGAAAACATGGACCGGCTGAAGCCGCCATTTTGACCATCGCTTCCACGTGCACAGTGGGAGATGTGTGGCTCAGTGGGAGATGTGTGTGCAGTCGATCAGTCGAGAAATTGTCTGAAAGATTGTCTTGCAGTCAATCCGTTTTACGAATTCCTTCTTCGACCGTGGGGTTGTATACAATAGATACGTATTAGATACGTATCTAATGGGGAACACACAACAAAGATTTGCTTTTTTGATCCGATTTGATTTTTTCGATTTTGGGCTGGAATTGTGCCTTTGCCCAAAAACTTTGCTGCGAAACCCCTTTTCCATGTTCGCTTTCAGACGGTGGGTTCAATTTCTGATGGCCAGATCATTGCCATCTGATTTTCAATTCAGAACAGTGGAGCAAAAAATAAGGCAAGAAGAATGCTTTTTTTCCGAAAGGGTAAGGGTGGGTGGGTCCATGGTGTTTGAAAGCAGTCCATAATGATTCCCTATTTTATTTTTTATTTTTTTGGGGGGGGATGAGGACTCGTGTTTGCTGGTTCTTGGTTCTTGAATGTGGGTTTTCTAAAGAAAAAAAAGCCAACGAATGAAAATCTAAGACGACTCTAATTAAAAACTATATTTGAGAGATAGATAAACGCTACCGATTGTTTGACTTGTTTGTCCAATCTCTTTATGCCTTTGTGTCCTTTTAAAAGATCAAGATTCAAAATGTAGACTCTTTCAAGTGTAGTGGCTGCATAATGGTGAATGAAAAATGTGTTCTGTTAAAAAAATAATTGTGCCACAGTGTTTTGTATACTTAAGGAGGGAGTAGGATTCAAACCTATGAGATAATAAGAAAAATGAGGAAAAGTCAATGTGAAGAGAATCTCCTGATCAGATTCATGAATCAATTGATCAATTTCGAAGTGGGCGCCTTGCCTTTGGACCTTTGATCACGGGAATTCGACAAAGAATTAATCAAAACCATGAAACAACCATGAAACAAACACTTGAAAAAAAATGATGTGAGGCAGTCATGGGGAAAAAGCACCCCTCCAAGAGTGTCGTTTTTTTGTTGTTGTTTTTTCGACAGAGTCTCCAATTCGCGAAATCAGAACTGAAATCTGAAGAGTACAACCCCCATTTTCTCTGAAAAGTTTAGGTAATCCCTTTGTAAGTATGAAGTGGTCTTTTCTTGTGTCACAAAAAAAAATTCAACCAAAAAAAGCATGTAATGACATTTTTTTACATCGAGTCAGTCATCAAGGGCACAATTATTATCATGCAGCCAACACACTCCTGAAAATCAAGTGTCATGTTTTTTTTTTTTAAAGAACACCACAAGAAACGAAAAACAAGTCAAATGTTCGGTAGCTTTCATCTTTTTCAAGTACTCTTTCAAGTAAAGATGTCTCATGTCTTTTCTTTTCGTTTGGACACAATGGATCGAATCAAGCAAGCCTACAGCACCAAAAGACAATACCGACCAACAGCCAAATCGATTCCCCGTCCATCTCCTTTAAGAAAAAAACATCCAAACACCCCCTTCCCCTTTCCCAAAAAATGTTGTATATTTCCACTTAATGTTTCTTCACACAAGACAGCATCTTCTTCCCTCAAGCCACCCTCCTTTCCGAATTAAAGAAAAATCAGCGAGTTGGTTTTCTGATTACTCCAGCATTCAGTCGTCTAAATCCACAGGAGAAGCTCCGCCTGAACCATAGCACCCACCACTCAGTCCAGAAACATTTCTTTTCCATGAAGATTATTCCTTTCGCGTACCCTTTCAACAGATATCCAGGCATGGGAGAAACAGAGCTGATGCAAATTCATTTTTATCGATTATTATCAATAATTACAAAAAAAAACATCCATCACCACAAAAACACACATCCCTATCCATAATGTGAAAAAAAAATGACTTCAGGAAACATATAAGATTTTTTAGTTTTAAATCAAACCAGTTTTTGATGAAGACTGTATGGTTTTGGACAGCAATTTTATTTACATTCTAAATCTTGGCAGGCTAGCAATCATCAAGCACCACGATTTTGAGCTTTTCTTTTAAGCAATTTTATAGATTTATTTGCATTGGATGTGTGGCCAGCTTTGCAAAGAACGGAAAAAACGAAAGGGAAAAGCAGTCGTTCCATAGCATTATAAAACATGTTCCTTCGTTACATCCCGAAGGGGGGATATCGAAAAAATGCGTGGTGTTTGGATTGTAGTCTATCTCAACAGTGGAAAAAGAAGTTTACTGAGTTGAAAGAAGTGGAACACCCAAACGCACACCAAGTTTTCCCATCGACGCAAAAATAAGACCCGACCATGGTTGGGTCAGAATCGCGTTCCTCAGTTTCTTCGCGCGTTTGCGTGTAATCCGTTGCAACCACGCAAAATACAGCTCACACTACCCACTCCCAGTTGAGTCGTGGAAAACAGACAAATAGCGATTTAAGAAAGCGCAACACAGAACTTGTGTTTGCTTCAGTATAACATGAAGCGAGGTCTGGATGCAATCAGGCCAAGAATTGGCAATTCAAGCTCGTGGTACCGCCACAAGCAGTCCGTCAGTGACTCCCAAAAGCGAGTCCAACTGTGCATTGGCGGTACGCATGCTCTGGTGTGAGTGTGTTTGAAAGCGGTCACGAAAGGGGCTGTTTCCATGAAATATTTACATAAAGCGGTCTTTTCTCACACGTCAGTGGTACCGCAACAGGTAGCAAATCGTAGAAAAGGGCTCTTCCTCAACATCCCCCAGTTTTTCGACCGCGCGGCTTTGCTGAGGCTAGAGGACCAGTTCCCACACATCCTTGCCGAGGCACGATGCAGACGAACCGTGACCCTGTTCGAAGCAACTTTCCTGCTTCGAGAATGGAGTCTCAGACGGTGCGCATCTGCTGTCGAAAGAAACCAACCACCGAGCAAACGAGGGCGAGTCCGCGCTGCTGTGTGCTTCGAAGCGGCTCTGTTTTTTACACGGCCTAGGCCTGCTGCTTTCTCGTTCCTGTAGGGCGCAAACAGTGGAAACCCCGCCATCAAGAGGAGGGTCCGAAAGAAGCCGTACTTGTCCAGGCGCAAGAAAGCTGAGGTAACACACGAAGCATGACGTTCGTGTATGTGTGTGTGTTTTTTCTCTTTTTGCTTGCGTTTGTTAAATCAACAGGCTCCCAAATCACTACCTTCGTTCTTCGTATGAACACAAGTTCCATTGCTGACTTTTTGCGGTGTGTGCTGGCAGATCGCCGCCAGGAAAAAGGACGAGACGCCGCCGGAGTACAGGAACCCGGCTGCGGACCTTGAGGAGGAGTTGCGTCTCCTCAAGTTGAGCTTGTTGGAGAGCGAAGATGACGAGCCTCCACCAGCTCCCGAGAAGCCGCCACCCACTCTGGTATGTCTGGACACAGAAAATTCTTGTGGTGTTGGCCGACGACTTTGACTGGAGTGTCATGGGAGGAAAATCTTGTGTTACTGTTCGCTCACTCTATTCTGTGCGACCATTCAGGAAACTCAAAACAGCGGCTCGACGTACTATGATGAGACGGAACCGTTTTGCCTCGTCAAGCCAAGTGGGGCGATTCACATTTACGACCCCGTCACCGGAATCTTGTCCGATGACGTCTCGCCTCTGAGCTCCAACATCCCAGAGTCACCCTTCGGTCCAGGTAAAATCCCTTTTCTCCTCACAACTGAGTCGCTATTTTTCTGCATTGCTTCTCGGAGTACGTAACCAGAACTCTTGCTAACTGTCCGCCGTTTTCGCTTACCGACATCCATCATGTTCTGGTCGCAGCCCCAATCGAGCCCGAAAGCCCAGTTCAGCACCAGTACGCCCCTCCTGGGCCTTACCCACAGAGCATGTGGATGAACCAGTCGATGCCGTACTACGGTATGCCAAATCCCCCTCCTCCACCACCTCCGTATCCTCACTACAACTACATGCAGTGCCCCCCGCCTTGCTACCCACCGCACGCGCAGTTCAACGGCATGATGCCTTACCAAGGTGCGTGGTGGTCTCAGCCACATCAGCAGCCTTTTTATCCCCCGCCGCCACCACCTCCTCCTGTATATCGGAACAGCTACCACCGGAACGTTCTGGTTAACCAGGTGAAACATTCACTGGTCCCCTTATTGTGTTTTCCCTCAAATCTCCCTTAAGAATATGGAACTTAAACCATACCATACACCACAATACTGAAATTTCGTCCTTCAATTCATGAAGAGTAGTGTTGAGGTCTCGTGCTTTTTATTTATTGATTGTGTGGTCGTTGAATCAGAACCTTACGTCGAAGGCGACGTCGGTCTTTCGTGCAACCAAGGGATCCCAACAGAACTGCTCTCGAAACTGACACCTGGACGCGAGCTGGACTCTTTGGTGGAATTGCTTCCTTCTTCGGCTATTATTGGAGCCATTAATACTTTGTTGCCCACTTTGATGCCCCCTGTTTATTGAGCCTGAGGCTCTCAAAATTTGAGTGATGAAATCTGCCCCCTTTCTATGTGTTTGTGTTGTTTGTACAGTTTTTTGGCAGTCGGTCTGTGTTTTGCTTGAGTTTTGATGCTGTAGTGGATGACTGCTTCATCCACGTGATCGATCGATCCTGGAACATTGGATGGTTTGTTCTGGGTGTTGCTTTTTTCTTCGATCACCAATGGGTATGTTTTGGGAGACATTGTATGAGGTCTTGCAGTACTGGAAGTTTTGAAAAAAAAGGTGACTAATTTGGTTCACCTGGCAGCAGCTGGAAACCTTTTTTGAAAAAAAGCTGCTTGAAGAAGGAAAAAGAGTCAGGTGTTGGGGGCAGTTTTATGGCAGTGTTGAGGATATGAAAAGAAGATGCGGAGATTTGGTTGTCACGCGAAAGTAGTTTGTGTGTAATTGAGGTGGTTTTTCAAATGCACTTGATACAGAACCTGTGCACATGTGAGGGTATATTGCATGACAGACTGGTTCCATTCGATCTTTCGATTCCAATGCATCCTGCCTGCATCTATAAAAAAAACTGAAGAAAAGAAATACTCATGTCAACCAAGTCCTAAATATGCTAAGCATCGCAGTTCACTTTAAAGTTTTCCTCAAAACTAGCGGATAATTTTGCATTTCCCAGAGAAGGCATCATCAGCTGGACGATCAGTAGTTTCTTCAGTGTTGTTTTCGTTGGTACTTTAGAGGAGCATCCCAATCTGGAACATGCAAGTGTATGGTGGTTGCACATTTGCAGTTTTTTGGGGGGTTCAGAAAAAATGGAACAGATGCCGTCATGTCTCAGAGGCTTGCCTTGGTCGCTTCACGTCTGAGGGATATACAGACGAACTGTTATCGTTCAGGTTCAATTGGTGATATGCTCTTTAATAATTTTTTTTTGTATTTTTCATCTCGTTTCAATGGAAAGCTTCCTTGTTATGAACAAGGAGACCAGCAGAGGAGAAGAAGAAGAGCTCATAATAATGTCTCCCTCCAGATACATTATAGAAGCCCGAGTTTCTTGAAAACAAATTTGACGCCGTTCAGTGGCAGAAGATTTTTTTGGTGGGGAGTGGATGGGTGGGTTTTATTTGTATTGTGAAAGAAAGAAAACCGTAAGAAGGATAGCTGTCCAAAATGTTTAGGTTTGGCGGGGTAGGTCTCAGCATGGCTGGTCCGCCATCATTGCCTGGGACCAGCAAATATCAGAAAAGAAAAGAAAACAAAAACCCTCCTTAGTCCCCCTTGGATTTGCCAGTTTATGAAACAGCAACGCAATTCTCGATTCGCAATGAACCGTTGCTTGCTATTCAGGGAATGGCTTTCAAGTCCTTGCAATCGATTGTTGAGTTGTGGATCAGACAGCCAATCAATTCTTATTTTTTACTTTTTTTGTGTGTGTTGCACCCAAAATATCTTTTTGATCCAAGTTCCTCGATGAGCCGTGTGCTCACTTTGACGGGCTTTTTTTCGTGGTGTTTCTTCATGAACTGATCAGTTGGTTTTTTTTCCACTACTGGTGGGAAAGTCCGCAAGTTGGCAATCGGGTTTTTTCACAAAACTTCTTGATCTGAGAATACGGCCCAGATTCATCCACATGACAGATTATCATGAGGTTGATTCAGCACTATCACTTGTCAATTTTGACCAATTCTCCCCTGCAAAAAAATGACCGTGATTCCAACTCCAAAAAGAAGTGGGAGGCTTATGCACATGAAAATTATATTTAAATTTATGAACTATGCAAGGGCTAAACGCTGGTGATTTTTGTAAGGACTTTTGTTAAACCTACAGTGCCTGAAAAAATTAAAGCATTGTGTTGATCAATACTGCCTTGCACAGTTTTGCAAAAAGTGGACAAACTGGTTTCAAAGTTTGGGGGACTTTCAATTTTCTTTCTTTCACTACAGTAGACATTATTTAGTCTGCGCACCCAGTAGTTGATGCTCGATGAACCAGAAGTTTTAAGCTAAAACTTGAGTGTGGAAGTGCAGTGGTACTTAGACATTTGTGATATTCTTCTTCAGCATCAGTCCAGAGAAAGGGAACTTGGTGTGTCAATCAGGTGCATCCTGTTTGTGTTTTTGAATCTGAACCATGAACCACAACACCTCGGCTTTCCATCGTAAACACTCCTTGTGATTGCAGGGGCGGCCTTATGATGCTGTCGATCCACCCGGTGGCGAGTCGCCAAGTTTCCTACAGTCCTGAAGGGAAGGCACCGCCAAAAATGTTTTCACGTTTTAAGGCGCCAACGAAAATAGCATGTTGTCAAAGATAGGCAGGCGTCTCCGTTTCGAAACGATACCCAGCGTGTGTTGCTCTAGTCTCGCGCGCATCCCTCTTCTGCAAACTCGTTTTGAGCTCATGCGACCTTATCAAAAAACAGCGAGACTCCTCAAAAATTTCGGACCAAGTCGTCCTCCAGTATCTGGATGTTCCCAGCGAGAATGCTCCAATTGCTGTCACATTACAGAAACGGGTCAACACAAGCAAGTATATGTTCTTCCACGAACCCCCGTCGAGCTACGCTTCTCTTGCGTTCTGGATACACTTGAGTTCAGAAAAAAGTGAGATCTGCACCTGCGCAACCGAGGAACCGAGGAAGATGGCAACCGAGGTCGTGAGGTCGCGAAGGCGGAGGAACAGGAGCGGTATAGTGTGACGACCTTGCTCGTGTTAGACGTCTGCTGGCTCGTGAATCTCTGAGAGGGGAAAAACTCCTTGAACGACTTCCGTCGTCTTCGCTATAACTGTTCCTTTTCGAGGACGAGAAAAACAATCTTTGACACAGCTTTGCTTTCTGTGTTCCAGACTGGTTCGAGACCTATAATCGGTCGAGAAACAGTTTCGTCTTCCGCAACGATTGGCGCGGAGAGACGTGGGCACAACCACCTGCCAACGGCAGAGTGGTATACTACGGGGTCGGCCTCTGCGCTGACATTGGCCCCATGAGCCACTTCTGGTGGCCGCACTCCCAGGAGCCCGATTATGAGTTCACGGAGGGCGAGCCATACGAAGTGGCGGCCACCAGAAGCGAGGAAGAGGAGTACATCACCCCTGGCCCGCTTCCAAGGTAACCATACAAAAGGGAAAAAAAAAAGGGACAAACAGACTGGTCGTGATTGCCCAGTGAAATGATTGAATCGAGCTTGGTTTGGAATGGCCTATCAGGAGCCGGAGTGTAGAATCCCTTGCACAAGGCATGGGAAGCAACGAGGAGCTGTGTGGGGAGAGGGAGGTCGTGCAAGTCTTCCTCCGACACATCCGTGGAGAAGACGAGGGAAGCATCCCTGCTTGGATGGAAAGGACAGGAATCGACCAGAAGGAGGAAGAAGGCGGCAGGCTGACGAGATCCAACAGCCTTGTGTCGATCGGAGACTGCATCACCGCTGTGGAAGTTCCCCCTGCTGATGTGGTGGACCTTGGCAAGAGGCCAGGAAAGAAAAGAGGTGCAAGGAAATGGCGGCGGCTGGCGGGTATCATTGGGATTGGAGCCGGTGTGGCTTGGGCTTTGTCCAAGCTGCGCAAATAGGTCACAGCGAGCACTCCACGTGGTTTTTTTGTTTTTGTTTTTGTTTTTTCCACGTGGCCAATCGTGCTATTTACCAAAAAAAAAAAAAATCAAAAAACATCCAGCTATTCAAGTCGCACGCCGTTCCGAGGTTTCATCACCACCTCAATCGCGCTTGATTCGATGCTGGGGGGGAGAGGGTGCCTTCGATCGCTGGAGCTCTTCCTGGACGGAAACCCCTTCGGTAATGGAACAGCCAACCATTGATCGCACTCGTAAAAGAGAAGTCAAGAAGTTTACTCGAGGCCAAATCAACAAAAGCATGCCAATCGACAGTGGAGTGAGTTTCGCAGCACGAAAGGGAAACGGAACTAAATTCGACTTTATTCAGATTGCATGCTTCCGCGGTCCAAGTGGCGAATGAAACCAGAAGCGAACGCTTGGAGAGAGCCAAGGTGCGCCTCCCCCCCCCCAAAAAAAAAGTTAAATTAAATTAATTAAATAAATTCTATAGCTTTCAGTGGCATGTGAGATTTTTTTTTTCTCAGAGTCAGGGCAGGGTAATTGCTTCTATTCCTGTTAGAAAAAAAGAAAACATGATCAGAGACAAACCGCAGCAAAACCTCATGCAACTCAATATAGAACAAAGATAATAGACATGGAGGGGGTGAATGCTTACGCATTGCAAATATCAAACTGCTGAATTTTCCTGGCTGTGTTTTTTTCCCCAGGGTTACCCGCATCGCAAATATCAAGCTGCTGAATTTTCTTGGCTGTGTTTTTTTCTCCAGGGTCATCCTCATTCGTGTTCATGAATGGCACAGTTGTAACTTTCGACAATTCTGCATGGAGGTCGAACACATGCGAGAAATAGCTATCAAAGAGGAAAACAAGAAGCCATCGTGCAAAAAGTGAGTTACAAAATGCATTCCATAAGGGACAAACAGTCATTTATCAAGAGCACTTTAGAAAAATAAAATCAATGAAAATGGGACCTTTTGATTTGACAGAGAGGGGGGGGGCTGTTTGGTTGGTCATACTGAGTGTTGCTTGTTAGGGTTCAATTATTATTTTTCTCCTATTGTTGATTGGAGGAAGAAAAAAAATGAGATGCATGTTGAAATGTCCAGCAGCTCTTGTCATGTAACTGTTATTATCCATATTATATGTGCAGGTTTGTATAAATGTACATTCATAAATATAAATAATATTTTTCGAAGCTTGGGGGAAACTGATGCTAAAAATCGCTTGTCGATCGATTGTAGGTTGCAGGCTGGGCGAACTTTTGATTTGATGGGGGTATCTGAGGTTGCCCCAACAAATGAAAGCGAATATGTAAAAGTCTTGGAAATTTGATTCAATGCAGGTCTAGAACATCTCCACAGAAAGGTTCCGGCAAATATTTTCCCTGATGGTGTTGTGATACCTGTGAGTTGATTCTTGAAACTCGTTTTATAGCATTGCCCTAAAAAGTAATCATATCATTTTTTTCAGATTAAATTCTCTAGCTCTGCTAGTTGGAATCGGGGGGAAAAACATGATAAGAAACCATTGAGTTTGAATAGTTCCAGAGGTGTTTACTGGATTTTCATGTTTTTTTCTATTGTTTGGAACAAGGAATGCAAATTCAAACAAAACTTTCATTGGCTATTCAAGAATTAAAAAAGCAATCCATCAACACACTTTTTTTTCCTCTATGTTTGATCACGGTTGTTTTTTTTTTCTTGAAAGCAGTTCCATGATAACTTTCGTCTAACTTTTCATTTATTTTTTTTGAATGGTGGTGTGAGTGGTCAGACAAAATAGAAAACGAAAATCTCGTATAACCAAATGTCGATTCATTTATTCTTTCAATCAGCTTGTCGACCCCCCACCCCAAAAGGAAAAGAAAAAAGTTTTCGTGTTGACAGTTTTTTTTTTCTTCTTCAGGAATGGAGGAAAAGGAACAAAAAACTTGAACAAAATTTACCAATACAATCACCAAAACGGAACGCTTCACATGCCTTCAACAGGTGCATTTATAAATTTATTTGTCTATTATTATCTTTTTTTTTTTGGGGGGGGGGCTTATAAATAACAAAAGGGACAATCCGCCCGCTGTTCTATCTGCAGCAGTATGTCCGTCGCTGACCACATGGTTTTCTACCAAAAGGTTCAGGATTTCGGCACGAATGCCGCCTCACTCTGGGAAATTCGACATTTCAACCCCACCACCAAACAGAGAAGGCGAGTTCTTTGGCTTGTCGGCGGGAAAAAATGAGAAGCGCCACCCAGGTGGTTGTCCCCGGTATGCGTTTGCAAATCCCAGAAGAAGGAAAAAAAAGAAAATCTGGGATTAGTCTTTTTGGGAAGGCGGCTAATGCACCTGATCGTGAGTTTTCCACCCAATCAGCTGGCTTTTCACTTCCACTCATTAATAAAAGGAATAAAAAAAGAGTAAAAGTAAAAGTAGGAGTAAAAGTTTATTTCCAAATGCATTGAATAGTTCCGAATCCGATCAGACATTTGTCATGTGAGGTTCAGATTTTTCTTTTTGGTTTGTGGATCATGCAGGGCTATTTATTATAGGCTGTGTGCCGACTGCCGTTGATTTTTGTGAAATCAAGAAGGGAACCCATGTATTGGTAAGTTTTTTCCATACTTTTTTTTTTCGTAAGTGATTCACACACAGGGGGTATATTGCTGTATATTCCTGTTTTTCCTTCAAAATATCTATAGTATCTGCAGATATATACATCTATATTTTTTTTTCTATTCTCCTTTCAAAAATAAAGAATAAAATGCCACCTTGTCCCTCACAGAATTACCACGTGTTTGTTTTATTCCCAAAATTTGCTCCAGGATCCACACATGGACTGATATCAGTTTTTTTCTTTCTGTTTGCATGAAATCTTCCCAGACCATTTTGAACGAAGAGCTGGTCCCGGTGCTGGGCAGTGACATTCAACATATGGTGGTATATATATATATGAACATGGAGGAAAAAACCATGCTGTTGAATCATCTGGACGATTGCATCACTTTCATCAAAAAAGCCTTGTCGGGAAAAGCATCGGTTTTCGTGCATTGTTTTGCTGGAGTCCCGAGGAGCTCAACGGTGGGTTGGATAGATAAGGAAACCGATTGGGTTATGGGAGTTGGAATAAAATTGAAGAAAAAGTTACTGATCGACATGGGTACGTAAAAAAAATTCGTCTCTTGGATGCTACAAGAAAGAGTGACCTTTTTTTTTCTTTCTGGACTAGCCATTTTTTGGGGAAAAAAATCGGGGAAAATTGAAAGCGCTGAGCAACAAATTTTATCAGGAGATTTGGTGGAAGAAGCGTCTGCCATAGAGAACGCCCCCAACGAGGAAGACGTCGCCCTGTCGCAAGTGAGGTTTCTTTTTTTGGGGGGGGGCATTCCTGGCAGATGATAAACCGATTAATCAAGCAAATAAAAACATCGAAAACGATCGAGATTTTCCGTTCCAAAAAACAATTAAATAAAACAGAATACTGACCACCAGTTTGTTTTTCGAGATGTTTTGTTTTTCCCCCCCTTTCCCCCCAAAACATATATATATATATATATACATGTAATCATTGATTGATTGATATATATATGATTTTTTTTTGTTTTTTTCAGGATTCTTTGTTCAGATGTCGAAAGTGTGGATGGTACCAAAACCTTGACCCTTTGAATCCTAGCGGAGATGAACCTCATGAAAGTGCATCGTCGGTTTTCGTGGAGCCTCTCAGCTGGATAAAACCGAAGGCGCTCTCGAAGGGAAAATCTATTGTCCGCAATGCGACACCAAATTGGGCTCATTCATCTGGTCAGGTGTGAAGAATATGTGAAAATTCCTGCCCCCCCTACCCCCCCCCCCCCAAAAAAAAAAAAAAAGAAATTACAACAGAAAAGAAATGATATGAACTTTCGCGAAAGCCATCAAAGCGCATAGTTCTTTAGTGCACTCCGAAAAAAAAAACAACAGTGATTTGTATTCTGGCGATGGGTTTTATGGATTTCCATCCCTTGCTACGTTCTTGTTGACTACGTTTCCTATTTACATGTGTGTGTGTTCTTTCTTTTCCCTTTTTTTTCCCTTGTTTAAGTTTGTTTATGTTGGGTGGATGTGTCAGTTCAGGTGTAATAAAGGACGAATCTGGAATGTGGCGTTTCAGCTCCATCTGAAGAATTTGGACGAAGTTTCGTCGAAGCCTGTAGAAAGTTTGAGCCATCGTGTCAGACAACCCAGGTTCGGCTCCGCCCCAAAACAGCCAGAAAAAACCTTGCAAAACAAGGTAAAATCAACAAAAAGTAATAATAAAATAAAAAATAGGAATAATGGATTTAATCGATCAGTATCTTTCAACCGATTTTTTTTTTTGCCAGTATTTTTTTTTCTTTACCATTTTTAAACATGTGTACACTTCTTCTTAAAAACAAGGTGTTTTCTTTCCCTTTTTTTTAATTGCATAATTTCCTTTCTTCTTTTTTTTCTATTTTTAGATTCTGGGTCACGAGGTTTCGACTCTTTTATTTTCGAGGCTTTGAGGTTGGGCATTCTGGAAGCCACTGGGGTCGACATTCCGCATCAATTTCCTACAGATTTTAATGAAGTTTTTGGAATGGACATTCAATTTGTCTGGAGCATTATGCATGAATCTATGAAAGGTGAACCGTCGGAAATTTCCACACAAAAAAAAAATAAAATAAAAATTCGGGCCTTGTCAACCTGTTTCATGAGATTCATCAGCTGATCATTTTCGTACGGGAAAAAATTGGAAAAAGTGCGTTCATTCCCCCCCCCCCAAAAAAAAAGGTTAAAATATTCCTCCCCCCCGGTTAGCAATTCACAGAATTAACGGTCCATTAAGAAAAAAATGAAAAAAAAAGCAGGAATATCTTCATGCTTTTTGTTTCTGTCCCCGATTTTTTAATTCAAAAAAAGAGTCTTTTCAAGCTTGATTTTTCCTTGTTCTTTTTTTTTTTTTTTTGCATTCGATGTGTCTCGTCTTTTCTACTCAAAGACGAGACTGACTGGATGGAAGACATAGAAGCACTGCTGACTAAGGTCTCCATCGCCAAGGAGAAAGCATACAAAGAAATGACAGCGGCCGGAACTTCAGCGTTCCCTGGAGTAACCGAGTTGATCAAAAAACTGATGGCTTTCGGGGTGCCCTTTGGAGTTGGCTCCTCAGGGTCTCCGGAGAAAATCAATCGCAATATACAATCAGCAGGCCTGTCTGGTTCATTTCCTGACCATAAAATCGTGAGCGCTAAAATGGTAAGCCTCGCTTTTCTTTTCTCTGTTTATTTTGTGGTTTTTCCGCATTTTCCCAACAGAAATTTGTTGAAAATCGAAATCAAAGCCGAAAACTGCAGCATGGGTGGCCATTTTCCCAATCTGAACAAGGACTTGCCACAGTAGCAAGCTTCTGTGTTTTATTTTTTTCATACATAGGTGAATAGAGGGAAGCCAGCGCCTGATATCTATATTGAGGTGCTTCGGCGGCTGGAATGCAGAAACCCGAGTCGTTCGCTTGTAATCGAAGATTTGATAAATGGGTTGAAGGCTGGGGAAGCTGCTGGGGCTTACACTGTTGGGATAACCACTTCTTTTCCCAGAGAAAAAATTGGAGCCTCATGCTGATAGAGTGTTCGACACCATGAGCGAGCTAGAAATTTTTGTATCTACTGCAGATAAAAGAGGATGAGGTTGAAAACTGTGTGTGTGTGTAGAAAGGTCAAAGTTAGATTGATTGGTACTGATTCAGCAACAAAGAATGATGGGCTCCATATATGAAGTTTGTCTTATCATGAGATCTGTAAACTTTTCACAACTTCTTTCTTTTCCAGAATATGTATGGTCACCTGCCTGTCCTTTATTTTTCAATCTATTGTCCCAAAAATGAGCATTTTACAGTGAGGTAATTTTTACAGTCAAAAAAATTTCAGCCAGACAATATTAATTTTTGGTGTTCATCATATTTCGTTTGCTTCTTTTAGAAATAAGGAGGCTATATGATATTTACCTTTCAAGGGCATTTTTGTATGAAGGTGCTCAGCAGAAATAAAACGAACATGAACCACACCTTCTCGAAACATAAAAAACTCCATCCTTAAATGTACTCAGAAGAAGATAGTGTCATAATTCATGCACAATTCATCAGAAAATTTTACTTCTACTGTCAGCTGATCCAGAAAGCAGTGTGTTGGACTGAATAAAATCAATACCAATGTAGCATTTAGACAAACAGGTAAGATATTCTTCACAACAATATAGAAGTGCCACACACAATCGATTGAAATTCAAGCTTTGTTTTCTTATTCTTACATTGGCCAAATGTGTTTGACAAGAAGCTTATTGCATCTGAACAATCAAATGCCTGTTGAAAGATCTGCCTTTTCCATAAAAAAAAAAAAAGTTGGCAGCCCATCCTTTCTGTTATTCGAAGCTGTACATATCTAGTACAACTACATTTCCAAGATATATGAATTCTCAAGAAAAAATTTCCAAAAACCATGATTGAGACCATTTAAAAAAAAAAAAAAAACAGCCTCTCTTCGCTCGCTGGTTGACGCGCGAAGGTTTTATTCATGTGCAAGAAAAATCGTTCGTCTCGTGGTAAGCAAATATCTATGGGTCGACGCTGGTGAGTGAGAAGCTGGACGCGGTTCCGGTACTGTCAGTTCCATCAGCTTTTGCGGTGCCCTTAAAGGAACCGGTCGACAAAGATGGAGTGGACAGGAAGGTTCCTTCGGTGGTGGCCGCACCGCTACCGGCACCGCCGAACTGGAAGGCAGACGAACCATCCCCGACGCTGGTGCTGAACGAGCCTCCATCAACTGCGTCAAACGTCCAGGGGATATGAGAAACACAACTCGACAACATCCGCACAGTAGCAAGCAGAAGACCCACTGCCAGTTTTACAGTGGAGTTTAGTGGGATGTGGGAGGGTTGGTGAGTACTGATACATCATAGTGCGTGATATTACTCACGAGTTCGGACGTCCGCAAATCCTCCGAGAGTGGCCTGTCCGGCACCGGTGTTGCCCTGGGCGGCCACATTTTGGTTGCCTTCAGCAGCGGCGAGACCACCGTTGGTCTTGGTCGAGAGAGTGGAACCAGAGCCGTTGGACGACGTGGAGCCAGATCCTACTTGAGTAATTCCACTTCCAGTAATCCCGGAGCTTGAGATAATACCTGTTCAGAATCGACACACAAGATTAGTTCGCAATGGTCCCACAGGTTCAATATACAGCAACAACAGCCGTTTCGCATCCGTTGTCCTTACCAGGCGTGATAGGACCAGGGATGCCAACAATAGGTCCAGGTCCAGGGATGATTGGGATTGGCACGCCAGGGACTGGAGTGGGAACTGGTCCTGGGATTGGTGTGGGAACTGGTCCGGGGACTGGTGTTGGGACTGGGGCGGGGATGGGTGCGGGGACTGGTGCGGGGATGGGTGCGGGGATTGGTGCAGGAACTGGGGCGGGGATAGGTGCAGGAACTGGTGCAGGAACTGGTGCCGGGATTGGTGCGGGGACTGGTGCAGGGATGGGTGCGGGGACTGGTGCAGGGATGGGTGCGGGGACTGGGGCGGGGACTGGGGCGGGGATGGGTGCGGGGACCGGTGCAGGGATGGGTGCGGGGACTGGTGCAGGAACTGGTGCGGGGACTGGTGCAGGGACTGGTGCGGGGACTGGAACAGCGGGGACAGTGGGAACTGGCGTTCCGGGTCTCGTTGGCCTTCCGGAGCCACTGTTGCCGCTTCCTTTACCGTTTCCAGAACCGCTGTCTTTACCACTTCCTGAACCCCCTGGGGCTCCGGGTCTTCCAGAACCACTGTTGCCGCTGCCTTTTCCGTTTCCTGAACCGCTGCCTTTACCGCTTCCTGAACCCCCTGGGCCACCGGGTCTTCCAGAACCACTGTCGTCGTCATCACTGTTGTCGCTGCCCTTGCCCAAAGGCCTCAAGAATTTTTTGCCTGAAAACAGAGACACCGCTGAGTGTTCCATACCGAAAAAAACTGCAAGTCGATCGATAGCGATTCCATAACCAGAGCTCCCACTGTGCAGTAACGCATCTTACCATAGGTGGACAGAGAGCGGTCGGCATATGCGCAGCTGCACAAAGCCAAACACAACAGTACGCAAGCCCAGCGAGACATATTTGCTTTCGACGAGAAAAAACGTTTTTCTTGTAGGCTGTATGAGTTCTTGGCAAAACTTTTGCAAGGATACGTTCAGTGCCCCAGCCATTTATACTTACTCAGTGGCGGTACAAACGTACGTGCTCAGCAAGATCCGCCACGGATGCCTTCCCCCATCACGTCACGAAGGAACCGCATGCCCGACATTCCGTCTCCCATATCGCACTCAAAACAAACACATTTCCCCCCCAAACGTTCTTCACCTGGGCTCGTCCCGCGAGGCCATCACTTTGCCGCTGCCGCTGTACCCCTCTTTGTAGGAAAGACAAACGCGACGAGCTCGACTGGGCGAGGGCTTTTATGTGCTCGGATACCCGGGGTCCGTCGGAGTCGGTCACAGGGTCGTTTCAGCGGTTCCCACATCGTGAGACGCGGTGAGACGGTGATAGGTTGTGGTCTCGGACTTGGGCGTCCTTGGAAACGTGAGACAGGCCTGCGTGGCCGCAGCGGAAAAAACTCTATAGTTCCACAGCTGTGGATGCATGAATACAAGGCGGGAAAAACCCGGCTTGCGTTTCCGCTTTGCGATCGCTCGCCTACGGGCCACTTTTCGTCTCGAAGAAACACTTTTGAAGAGAAATGGAATAGGAAGAAACAACAACGAAAAACAAAGAAAGAAAAGAAAGAAAGAAAAACTACCACTCGATAAATTAAGCACAACACAACACAACCAGCAAAACTCTCGTCCAAGCACGGGGAGCGACCAGTGATTTTCCTAAGCACTCGGAGCTTCAAGTCACTTGGCTTTTTTCTACTCTTTTTTATTTTTTTTTCCGCCACGTTGTGGCGTTAAGGGGCTTTTTGAAATTTTTTTTTCAAGCCAATGTGGCGTCATGCTTGGTCTCGTGGCTTTTTTTACTTTTTATGCAATAGTATTCTATAAAGTCTTAAAAAAACAGTTTTTGGACACGTATGCCCGAAATATTCCATCTAGAAAATCTCCTCAAGAGCCCCACCGCATTTCGGGGGGTAAAAATGAGGCGCGCCTCACTACATCCGCTCGAAAATCACGTAAATTTGCTACGTATTTGCGACGATAGTCGCGATTCTCTCGCACGAATCGTGGGCTGCTGCGCATGTATTTTTTGGTTGGTTGGCGATTCGCTCACAAGTGCGCGAGTTGAGATCAGGATGAGCTCCGCGGTGGAGATGCTCTTACTGCTGCTAATTCATCAGAACAATATCCTTACAAACGATAGTGATAGCCACCACCAGCAGCGCAGCCCACTTCTGGCGGGCTCTATTACTAAGTGTGATGTGGTACAACATGCAGCGCGTCACACTGCGAAACAGGGAGTTCTGACGCACCAAACCAAACCAAACCAAAAATTACATACGCAGAAGCCTAAGTATAATAAGTTCTGATGCAATCCTGTGCGCAGGTGTTATCGATCACCTTTGAAGGGTCTCTGGCGATTCGACTTTATTTCCGATATTTTTTGCTGGCCACAATGGCGATTTCAGCGATTTCTCGTGTGTCGATTTCACTGAGTGGCATATTGGCTCTGAAATAGTGGCGTTTCACACCTTGTTTTTTAATATATATTCCGCCACATTTGGCCCAATTTTGTTTTTTTCCGCCACATTGGCGGCTAAACGCCACTAAAAAAAACCCTGGGAGCGACTGTGCAAGAGCTCGATAGAGTGTCTCCTTGACGTCAGTCGCGATTTGCACCGTCGAAAAAGGTGCTCCCACACAATAGATAGACCCTGTGAGGTCGAGATCTGTAATTAGCTCCCAGTATTTCGCCAGGCCACCGCTTTCGACGCGACAAAGCGCGACTAGACGGTTGTAGCAGGCTCTCCCTCTCGCGTCTAGTCGTGCTTTCTCGCCTTGGAAACGGCGTCCTCCAAAAAAACTCGACCCACTATGCCGAGATCTATATTTAGGTCCAACTCTTTTTTAAGAATACTCTGTTTGTTTTCCATATGAGACAATCAGAAAATTCTCAGTCATGATGCACACGAGATGGAAATGGATGAGTAGTTTGGCCATACTGCAACATGCACACAGAATCTGAATCACGGTCCTGTGACAAGGGCAGTTGGACATTAAATTTTCCCAAAGTCTTGAGGTCATGGGTTTGAATCCTAATCCCTTTATAAGTATGAAGTGATCTTTTCTTGTGTCACCAAATTGTTTTTCAACCAAAAAGAGCATGTAATAACATTTTTTTAAGATCAAGGGTACAATTATTATCATGCAGCCAACACACTCCTGAAAATCAAGTGTCATAGATTTTTTCGAAAAGAACACCAAAAGAAAAAAAAAAAAGTCAAATGTTCGGTAGCTTCTACCTTTTTTCAGTTGTTTATGCTTTCAAGTGAAGATGTCTCATGTATTTTATTTTCGTTTGCACAAAATTGATCGAATCAAGCAAGCCTACATCACCAAAAAACAATACCAACCACCATTCAACTCGATTCCCCGTCCATTTTCTTCAAAGGTAAAAGCTTTTACGGGGAAAAAAAAGTTATCTAATTCTTGGTTTGGTTTGGTTTGGTTCTACGGAAAAAAATTCGGAAGCATAATGAATCCCTTTAAAGGGAAATTTCAAACACCCCCTTTCCCTGCCCAAAATATATTGCACATTTCCACTTATTCTTTCACACACGACAGCATCTGTCAGAATTGTGAACTCAATGTGGATAATAAGGTGAAGAGATTGGACTGGGGGAACACTCTGTATGAGTCGGCAAAAAGAAAGGCAAAACGGAGAGTCTCTTCTACAAATCAACACAAGCAAATTACAGATATGCCACCCGAGCCACAACCATTCAATAACATCCCAACCAACCAGCTGGGTTCCTAGCCGAGCTTTTGCCCAGAAGTTGGGCAACTTTCAGACCACGACATGATCAAGAATGAAAAGGGGTCCTCCTCTTTAATAAACAAGAATAGAACATGAGAAAAATAGCAGATTTTACATCAACATCAAAGATGCAAGCCATAGTCAAGATCTTGAACTGCATGAATTTCTGAATCAACCATGATAGCAAAACGTGAGATCGGTTACGAATTCTGAGACTGGTGGAAACTCTGTGGTGGTCTTGGGGAATGCGAAGCCCACTTTCAAGTGGGGAGGACCTGAAAATTTGAGGAACAGACTTACCCCGATCGACGAGAGGTGAAAAATGCAAGTTTTGTTGAAATCTTGCTAGTCACATTTCCATGCTTATTGTCAACCAGCTGCAGCTCTCCTGCTTCGTTCTAATTCTTTGCCATATAATGTTTCTTTTGCTAGACTAACTCTTCATTGAAAACTCAGGAACTGGCTTTAAGTCAGCTGATGTGTAAGTTGATTTTTATGGATTTTGAGTGCGACTTCCAATTGGAGAGTGAGTGAAGGATTCCTTCGTTGGCTGTAACACTCTTTTGGACCTCTTCTCCGCATGTTACAGCTGCACAGTGAACATACAGCACTCACACTCACTAAGCATTTAACCCTTTCTCACTCACTAAACCAGCAATAAAATCCAAGGTGCTGTTGGGCCTGAATGTTGGGCCTGAACAAGAGGCTGCAGCTTGAGAGCATCACAACATCAAAAGTATTGTTTACAAATTTACAGTTCATACATACCAAGCAAAAAAATGGATCAAAATTTTGAGCGGAAGACACCCACCAATCCGCCTCTTCGCTTCAAATACACAATGGTAATATCATGAATCAATGTTGCGAGACCATCACCCCATGCTACAAAAAGAACTGATAGCAGCTGCTGCCATGCAACTTCGGAATCACATACAAAATCGAACCTGAATAGGCTTCAATCAGCTCATGTGGCTGCTAATCATGAAGTGATACCCCTCATGGAAACTGCATGCAAAAACATGGAGAGTGTGCTTCACATTGTCATCGTCTCATGTCCTGGAATGCTTCACGCTGCACTCAGACGATAACTGCAACTGACAGTGGGGGCGTAGGTGGGGGAGGAGTGGTGGGAGGGGGTGGAGGGGGAGTCGCAGTGGCGGGGGGAGGAGGTGGAGGTGGGGGCGGAGTGCCAGGAGGAGGAGGAGGAGGGGTGCTGAGAGGAGGAGGTGGCGGAGTCCCGGTAGGAGGAGGAGATGGGGGCGGATTGACGGGAGGTGGAGATGGGGGCGGATTGCCGGGGGGAGAAGGAGGTGACGGAGTGCCGGGGGGAGGAGATGGAGGTGGAGTCCCTGGAGGAGGAGGTGGGGGAGGAGCCGGAGTGGCGGGAGGAGGAGGTGGTGGGGGAGGAGTCGCGGGAGGAGGAGGTGGCGGTGGGGGCGGAGTCCCGGGAGGAGGTGGTGGGGGCGGAGTGGCGGGAGGAGGAGGTGGGGGAGGAGCCGGAGTGCCGGGAGGAGGAGGTGGGGGGGGCGGAGTGCCGGGAGAAGGAGGTGGCGGTGGGGGCGGAGTCCCGGGAGGAGGAGGTGGGGGCGGAGTGCCAGGAGGAGGAGGAGGTGGTGGGGGCGGAGTGCCGGGAGAAGGAGGTGGCGGTGGGGGCGGAGTCCCGGGAGGAGGAGGTGGGGGCGGAGTGCCAGGAGGAGGAGGTGGTGGGGGAGCCGGGGTGGCGGGAGGAGGTGGTGGTGGAGTTGCCGCGCCAGACGGAGGAGGGACTGCTGGAGGTCTCATTCGCTCTGTTTCCATTGGTCGCAGCATATTCTTTGTAGGCACCACACCTACCGTTCGAATTGAAAAAAAAAAATAAGAGGTCTGGAAAACCTTAAAAAATAAAATAATAAGAGCTCTGGGAAACCAACCCCAGTTAAATCCTGGACCTCCACTCTTTAATCAGACGGCAAATAGACATCGACCACACGTTTCGAGAGGATTGAGACGCAAAATCAATCTGCAATTTTCTGAGTGGATCATTGCGAATCGCTTTGCGCACGACGTCGGCACGGACCGTAAAGGGCTCTTTACAGGTTTGTTTTTTTTTTCACCGGGGAAGGATACCATTACGATGGACGCGCATCGTCAGTCCTTCATAAGAAACGTCAAACCAATATTCTAACCACACCAAAGAGTTTCCAGGCGATACGCACCAACAGCAACATAGGGTCGTGACCCATTAGCAGCGCCAGCCACGGCCAGCAAGATGCACAACGCCAGGGGAGCGTTCCAATCCATGAGGGAAACTGAAACGAGGGATGCGAAGAGGGGTGGATGGATGATGTCTCCTTGCAGCAATCCAATCGTTTTATTCCGTTCAGCGGGGAGGCTTATCCGTGATGGTGACCTTTTTCAGCATCAGAGATCTGACGTGTATGCATTGTTGTGCATCGATCAAATCAAAAGCAAAATCATGATCGATCGAATCAAATCCCTCTCGATTTTGCACCAAAAACAATCATCTAAGATTTTAATGATTGAATCGTTGCAGCAAAAACGACGAGAACCAAAAATTAAACGGATGAATTCAGATGTTGGATCGGTTGGTCAAGTGAGTTTGATTCAAAGTCACCAGTGATTGCTGGGCCTGGGCTTGGAAGCAATATTCACATAGGTCTTGTTTTTCTGAAAAATGAAAAACTGCCGAATATGAAGGAGTTTTTGCTAGGCATCATGAGTGGAAGTTTTTTTGGGGGCGAGGGAGGAGGATGGGAATATTGTGTCAAATCAAGTGCAAAAAAAAAAAACAATTTGAAAAAACAAAGAAACAAACAAAAATTCTTCCACAAAGAAACTGAATTAATTTTGAGATGTTCCAAAAATTGCCCTTAAAAAATCAACCAATTTTCGGAGAAAAAAAGGCCACTATGAAGTCAACGGAAGTGAAAGGAACTCTTGGGATTTTTCGCGTGGAATGAGAAAATCAACTGAACTTTCCTGTTCAGGAGGGAAAATTTAGCCAAACTGAATGAACTGACGCTTCATCGATCTTTAATCTTCTTGTCGAGTATTTTGGGGTGGGGTTCATCCTCTTCCTGCCTAAACTGGATGTAAGCTGCTCTCAGAGGGAAAAAAGCCGCCTTTATTTTTTGCCAATTGAACTAAAACTACCACTTGTATGCTCACGATGTTCCATATTTTCACGAGCTTATATTTGCCACCATGAGCCAAGGTTTTGCTCAATAAGTTCACATGCAACTCAAGAATGTGGGGTTTCTACAATGGTCATTGTCCATGGTTCATAAACCATAGACAGCAAGAATTCCTAGTCTAATCTAGGCTTTGTGTGAGCTCGAACAAACACTGAAGCAGGGTCAACCAGATTCGTGAAGAAGCGAGCCGTGTGCCTGCAGCTACAAACAGTACCACGAATAGTATTCACTTTTTGTCTCCCGCTTGTTGGATCCGCGTGAAGGCTCAAAACACGAAAAGGGTGCGTTACTTTAATCAACATAGTAACCCTCAGCAAACCTTGGAGACCATGCATGTCCCTTGCCAGAATAAGCTCACCAATTGTTCGGGGGCCCTGCTTCACTCCCCCCATGTCTCAGGCAGTGAGTCTTTTGGGGATTCTGGTGGGTTTAACAATGTTGAGTGAGGCGTGGGATTATGTGTGGTGGTTTGTGAAAAGTGTATGAAACTTGTCTAGCAGGTGGGGCTGCGCTATCTACCACCATACAGACACTGCAAAAGTGGAAAAAAATGTGTTCGTCTTAATATGAAGTCTCAATAATTATTATATTAGGTGCCAGCCTTCTCAGGTGTTGAGCATTTTTTGGGACAGTACCGTGATGTCCACCGATAATATATGCAAATGTTCTAAACTACTGACTGATCAAATCAAGAGTGAAATTAACAGGCAGAGAGGTTTCAATCTTACACGATAACTTGCAAGGCTCTGGTCTTTCATCCGTGGATGGTTGAATGCTGCTGGATTAGATCGAGTTTCTCGGAGGGATCCTGGGGAATCAGAATGAAGAACTCTCATCACAATTTGTTCAAATGCCATCAAGTGTTGTCATTGTTTAGAATCAGACTTGAGAAAAGCAAAACAAAAAAAGTTGTGCTTGGCCGATACGAACCGGACAGGTCCCGGAGACATTTACCAAAAAGATGGATGCATGAAAGACTGATGCTTTGATGAAAAGTGCTTTGCCACTTGTGGCCACAAGAAAAACACCATGGTATGTTCAGAACAGAAACAGGATGAGGTCTCTGTGTTTGTTGTTCACACATTCACTCCACAATAGTTTCGACCTCGATTGATGCTGCTTCACCAAGGCATTAACCGTAGCAAAATTTGTCGCCAGTAAAGATTACATAAAACATGGGGCAGCACTGAGCTTGGGCCCTGCGCAAGGTGCATGTCGTTTGTGGGGGTGGACTGCCGCTTTGAAACACTCGTTCTTTTCTGTGGCCTCACACACCTTTTTCCTCAAAGAACGTTGCGATTCCGTGGAAGATCCAGCCCAGCCAGACTCCTGAAACGAAACCAGGAATGAGAAAAGTGGTCACCGACTTTCTCTCGCTTGGACGTAGCCTCGTCTCAACACAGACGCTCGAATAACTGTCAAATTACAGAAACGGGTCAACACTTTGAGTATATATGCTGCCACAAAACTTTTTCGAGTTACGCTTATGCTTGCGTTCTGAGCCGAGAGTTTTCAGGTATTCAGTGAAAAGCTAGTGCACCAGGAGTCGTGTGCATGCCAAACACTATGGAGGTTACGAGATCGAGGCGCCGAGCTTCGAGATCCGGTATAGTTTGACAGCCGCGTTTCCCAACCGTCGATGGCTCCAGCTGGAGAGACAAAGAGCGTCTAAACCGGCTGTGTTTTTCCTTAGATTGGTTCGAGTTCTATAGTAGGAGCAGGGGGCGATTCTGTTTCAGGAACGATTGGCGAGGGGAAACTCGTTTGGAACCGCCGTCGTCACCCTGTGCAAGGATTGTGTTCTACGGGACCGGCCTTTGCTCGGACGTTGGTGATATGACGTACTGGTGGTTCCCTCATTCCTCCGTACCGGAATACGAGTTTGTAAAAAGGTGACGACCACGGTGACGACCACGATGACGACCACGGTGACGATCGGGATAGGAGAGATAATGATGATGAGTTTGTGACCACATTGGTGTACATTTTTCCGCAATAGAAGCTAATTACACAAGTCCGTATTTATGCAATAGAAGCTAATTACACAAGTCCGTATTTATGTCCACAATCCATCCGATGTAAAGAAAGAGAGAGCTGCTGCCACGCTCTTTCAACAACAACTGAAACCGGGAGATCTTGACAAGTCGCAACTGCGCGGGATAAAGAACGAATCAAATGACCACTGTCCGAAGAAAACCCGCCAAAAGACTTGGCCGCAAAACAGATAAAATCAAACCCCAAACGATGACATTTCTCAGCCACTTGAGCCTTGCGATCCACACAACGTAAAATGCCCGCCCCCGCTTCGCGAGTAGCCCGAGCCAAAGTGGCTTGCTGTAAAGGATGCGAAACAGTGACATCAATAACACACGCCTTACCATGCCGCCAAGACGGAAAAAATACGTCGGCCGGACGCTCAAAAGAAGAATCTACGTGCAACTCCATGCGAGGACGCACACCCGCCGACCGAGAAAAATGGAACAAAAAGTTCCGGATACTATTATGACGAGCCAAAACACTGCCCCCCACTTGGCACATGATAGCATGATCACCAAAAACATCCATGGACGAATGACACATGGGACAAACAGCGCCATCCTCATACATGGGGAGACCCAACCGCCATCGTAATAAAATATTGAACGCCGCCGAAGAAAGCTCCGTCCCCAACGCCTGATTAGGCAAAGCAGAAAGGTAAGCCCCAGAATAAGGAAGAGAGAGACTTCGCAAACGCGCCTCATCCCGCCGGAACCCTTGACGCAAAAGAGCATCAAACCGCCGCTCCCCAACCAGCAACGTCAACGCTTTCTGGGTAACCTGCTCCTTCGCGAACCACTCCTCGGGGGAACTGAGTGCTGCTGGCGGCAAAATATCATCAAGTTGCACAGCGGCAAAGCTCCACGAAGGATGGTTTGAAGAAAAAGAAACCCCCGAAAGAATCGACAAATCATGACGAACAAAATGTAGAGAAGAAAAATAGGCTACTGCATGAAACCAACTTCCAGCCGAAATCCCAAGTCCCCCACTACGAACCGGCAGGCTGGTTTGCAACCAAGCCATCGAAGATAAAGATAAACAAAAAAACTGTTCCATAGAATCCCGTAACAAACCATCAAAGCGGTCCAAGAAGTGTTGGACACTGCTATACAAACAAGGAGGAGTAGTGCGAAAAAGATGCACCACTCGACATGCCCCTAAACAGGAGCGCAAAAAAAGAAATTGAAGCTGAGAATCAGCAACCTCAGAAATACGCTCAACCAACGACTTAACTTGCTCATATCGACGATCCAAAAACGGTGTAACCCACTCATCAGACCCAAACGGGGCCCCCAACACACCCGCCCCCCAACAAGTACCAAACGAACGTGACAATTCCCTAGGAAGCGAATCCGCGGAAGGAGCTGAAGGCCAAAAGAGTTCACATTTGTGACGATTAATGTGAATCCCATGATGGGGGCCTAAATCACAAAGAAACTGAAAAAAACTGGACACTTGGTCAACTGGACCCCCAATGGTGCCGTCATCTAAATACCATAAATCCAAAGGAACAGAACACACTTCTCGAACTTCTTGAAGCACCTTTTCCAAACCCAAAGAAAATAAAAAGGGTGCCAAAGGATCCCCTTGCTGCACTCCAATGTGACTAAAAAGTGTACGGTCCCCACACACTAGACGACAAGGCTGAGAATATGAAGAAAAAACCCATTCCGCCATATCTGGAAAATGGGTATTAACCTCATGAAAAACAGAAGTTCGATTCACCAAATTGAAAGCATTCTCCATGTCGATCTTTAAGAAAACAAAATCAGACGAAGCATGGTGAGAAGCTAAAAACAAACGAGAACTATGCACCACCGATTCTGCGCCACAGGCTGCAGCTACCCCCCTTTGGTGCGGACCAAGAAAATCCGCCATTTCCCCACGAAAACATCCACAGAAACATTTGCTGACGAGACGACGAAAAACGTCGCCGACAGCGATCGACCTTACCCCCACACCCTTTTTTTTAAAAGGTATTAGCGACGCAGTTACCAGACGATCCATAAGATCCACCGGCAGACGCCCCCGTGCCAAAAAATTGACAAACGAACAAAGGGTCGCCGACACCCTCGCCGAAATACGGGGAGCTGATCCTCGTGTAGCATCTTGCAAATGTTCGGGCCGGATACCCGATGGTCCTGGAGAAGATGCGCGCGGAAACTTGAATAGGTGGTTCAGCACAACATCTTCCGTAAAAGAGAACTCCGACTCCACATGATGCCCACGGGACGGCAAGGCTTCGACCGGATGCTTAGCTCGAAGAGCCTCCACCACTTCCTCCGACATGGGATGTATTCCCGAAGACTGTAACGCCTGACACGCCCGGCTGAGTTGCCCTTCCCGTGCTAACGTTTTGGCGCGGTGTAACGCCTGACTCGAAGAAGAACGACTTGGGATAGCGGACTGTTGAGAAAGGAATACGGACCACAACTCGTTCACTTCCCCCCGCTGCCAAGCTTGACACGCAGCAACCACGGATTGTCCAGCCCGAAATCTCTGACGACCACGAGGGATGGGAGAAAGGCAACACCGCGCAACCAAAAACAGCAGCTTCATCGAGGTGTCGTCAGCCTTGGACAGCACCCCTTGCAACACCGAAGAGAGAACTTCCCCCCAAATACGACGCGCCACCCGGGGAATGTGCCGAATAGTGCGCTTGGGCGCTCGAAAAATGTCGTCCCACGAGATGTTGGAGATATCCGGCCGAGCAGAAGTGAGAGGAGGGCGAGGGGCTGCAGAAGAACTAGCAGGGAGAGGAGGAGCCGGGACAAGAGTGGATGGGGGAAGTGGGGGAGGGGCAGGGGTGGTAGAACGAGGCACCAGGGAGTGGGGTGGGGCGGACAATTGGGGAGGAGCGGACGATTGGGGAGGAGCGGACGATTGGGGAGGGGCGAGAGACGGAGAAGGGGCGAGGGACCGACAGGACCGCAATCGAGAATGGATCGATTGACAGCGATCACAGGGAAGCCGGTTCCACCGCTGAAAATACGCCGCGGGCACAACATCCAACTCACGAAAATGGGCGGAGCTCACATGAGAATGTAAACTGGACGCGGTGAGCCAACCACGCCGATGACGAGGACAAGTGGGAACAGGACAAAAATGCAACATGGAACTCATTTGGGGACGGGAAGAAGCGAAGAGGTAAGGGGAACATCGTCAGGTAATTTTTTACGCACTTGCCGTAATGTTAACGCCTCCTGCGACCGGCATTCACCAATCGCATGTCCCTCCCGTGTGCATAAGGAACAGCGAAGCCCACGACGTTGATCCGGACGAATAGGACAAAGAATGTAACCCAACGGAAGCCTCCCAAGCAACAACGCACGAAGGGCCAGTTCAGAAGTGGTGTTCACCACCACCGATCTCGAACGATCCTTGGAAGAATGGCAATCCTTCACCGCAACGCCAGCGCGGGGTATCCTGAAAACTCGCAGCGGATCATTCGTGGAAAACAAAGAAGTTTGTCGAATGCCATCAAGAATTTCATCATCCTCCATGTCCGGATCCACGTTAGAAATCACAAACGAACCACGAAGAGCCTGGGGTGGTGGTCTCCGCCATTCCCCATAGTCACCAAGTTTCACAGAAAAATCCCCAGGCAAAGTGTGTGGAGAAGACAAAAGGGCGCGCACGCCCCCACGAGCCGTGCGAGAAATCCGCTGGAGGCTGATAGAACCTTGAGAATGCTCAGAAAGTGCCGCCGCCAACACCTTCCCAAAATGATGTCCTTCGAAAATACGCCAACGGGGCCAACGTACCGGAATCAAATGCAGCACCCGATCGGCCGGCCAAGCTAACGACGTAGCATGAGGTTGAACTTCATCATAAGCAGTCCGAGCGACCCCCTGGACCGCCGAGATAGGGCGAGAAGCCGGGGGGAGAGACGCCTTGGCCAACGACTTCACGGCATTAGCGTACGAGGCCACCCGCTGGCGACGACCAAGACGAGGGAACGCCTTGTGATCCAAAAATCCACGCGACACAGCCGGCTTGGGGCCTGGCCGGCGCCCACCACCACCACCACCACCACTTTGGGCTAAGGCCGACGCAACACCCAAATCAAACGCCGCCAACTTTGCCAAAAAACCATCAGCAGAGGCACGAACGTCGGGGCCCAACGATTGAGAAGAAGCTCGCAACAAATCAGAAATCTGGGAAGCAGCCTCCCGCAAAAATTGAGCTTGATCCGCACAAACAGAAGCCAAAGAAACAGCAACCCCAGAGTCCCGTGGCGGAACGCCAACCCCAGGCGCTGCTCCAGAAGAAACATCAGGGGGAGCCAAACCTTCCCCAGTGAGCCAATTGACAGCGCCCTGCTTGCCAGCGGCAGGGAAAGAAGGGGTGGCCCGACCCGGTGTCCCCGAAAAGGGCGTCGCGTGAAACGAATCCAACGAAATTTGAGACCCAGCGTCATCGTCACCACCTGCCATAGGCGCATCCAGACCCCACTCCCGATCCGAGCGTCCAGGAAGAAAACCAGTTAAATCCGAGCGGTCCAAGCGTCCAGAGAACAACGAAAGGAAAACGCGATCACGGTCCGTGTCGGCGACAACCAAACGATGGGCGAGAGAGGAGACAATGGAGTCGAGCGTGGAATCGGACAAGCCATTCACAAACGCCCGCAACTCTGGCACACCAGCGTCCGGAGGACTAGCACGACCCCCCGGATTGGGAGGGAAGGAGGCAGCCATAAAAACGCAAACGGGAAGACACGAAACAACAAACGGCGACGACAGGAAACACGAGCGTCCACACCGCAAAAAGCTGAAGCTGGTAGGCTTTCCTGAGTCGGATCAGCGTTCGATTTGGGTTGTTTTGTTTAGGGTTCTGCCAGATGAGCCGCGGGATCCGCCGCCCCGCCCGACGGGGCGGCGGGCCCGTCGCGGAGTCTGGTAGGCTTTCCTGAGTCGGATCAGCGTTCGATTTGGGTTGTTTTGTTTAGGGTTCTGCCAGATGAGCCGCGGGATCCGCCGCCCCGCCCGACGGGGCGGCGGGCCCGTCGCGGAGTCTGGTAGGCTTTCCTGAGTCGGATCAGCGTTCGATTTGGGTTGTTTTGTTTAGGGTTCTGCCAGATGAGCCGCGGGATCCGCCGCCCCGCCCGACGGGGCGGTGGGCCCGTCGCGGAGTCTGGGTGGCTTCTTCGCGTGTAATTATGTTATGTTATGTTTGTGACCACGCTTTCGTTCCCGAGGTAAGTCTACCCAACCACGTTTGTGCTATTTCAAACGTTTTTTTTTTTTTTTTTTTATTATGTTTCGTGTAATCATTGATTGATTGAATGATGTTGGGCTTCTCTTTCACACTGAAATCTGATATTTGTTCGTTTTATCATAATGTTATGTTTTCGTGAAGCCAGCGTTTGCCAGGCCCCTGATCAGAGTTGTGCGCCGTTGCAACGGCGCACAACTCTGCATCGAACCACAGTCACTGAGAAGCAAAATTCGCTCTCGCTTTGGTGGCTGCTTGTTTTGGAGCTCACGTCACGTAATTGAAAAATGTATCAGAGTCGCGCCGAAGTCGTTTTTGCGACAACGACAACGGCCGTTAACCGTTAACGCCGTTAACGGCCGTTGTCGTTGTCGCAAAAATGACTTCGGCACAACTCTGCCCCTGATTCACACATAGGGGTGTTCACTGATCAGTTCTGTCTAAGTTACAACAATGTCTTCCTAATAAGTAGTGGTTGTAAAGCCCCAATTTCCACACCTGTCTCTTCCATTGCACTTCCCGTAAGTATTTTGGTGATATATGTCTCTGTTGGTGATTGAATAGATATACAATCAATCAATCAATGATTACATGTTATACATACATACATACATGTTGAATAGATATACATGTATTTGTGTGGTGGCTTGTCAAAGGACCCCCAGCGTTGCTTCATTGGCCGAAGGAGTTGCTGACGACCCGAACCTTTGCCCAGACCATGCCCTGGTGAAGATGTTCTTGAATCACCTTCGTGAAAACGATGATGTGAGAGTTCCTGATTGGAGCGATAACCAAGTGCAAGAAGCCAAAGAAGAGGACAACGGCCAAGGCATATCGAGATCGAACAGCATCGTGTCGATCGGAGACAACGTCGCTTGTGCTGTTGCTACTGAAGATGAGGTGGACTTGGCAAAAAGGCCACTCAAGAAAAGGAAATCGAAGAAGGGGAAGAAAAGACGATTGGCGACATTTGTAGCACTTGGGGCTGGAGTGGCGTGGTTTTTAACCAAGCTGCGAAAGTAGGTTGGCTCCAGACAATTAGCTGGGTTTTTTTCCCATTGGGTTTTCCCATCTGGTTGTGTTTGTGGGGGGGAGAGGACAATATTCATCCATTGTAAAAAGAAAATCCCCACAAATAACAGTGTCTTGAATGGATGCGTTCGTACGATACTTCCCAGTTTGGTAGATGCTTATACGGTACCTGTCACTTGGTTGGGGCAAATACTAACAAAGTGTTTCACTACAAAAATTCGAAAGGAGGGCATGTGATCCTCAAAAGGTACATGTCTAGATATGGGGTTAGTTTGATTTAACTTAAATCAAACTAACCCCATAGGTTGAACCTCCTGTTAATTCAAACAAACAAACAAACATCAATTACATTGTGTAGGAGAGATATTCTCCTATTACAATGATCAGTAAGAATAAAATGTGATATTGTAAATCATCAGCTGGTAGTGCACCTCGAATCAATGTAATGAAGCGTGCAATAAAAATCCATCTCATAAAATACTTTCTTTTCAACCTGCAATCGGAGCTTATCAGACGTGCTGCCCTTTTCAGTGGAACATATCAGTGCAAGGAAAGCTGGTTTGTTTTTGTCTGCATCTGGGGATTCGAGGACCCTCGACTACCAGGGAAAAAGCATTTCCAGAACAAAGATGACTGCTTTGTTGTGATAATATAAATCAACCAATGCAATTGAGATCAATTCAGAATTCTGATACGGTTAGCAACTCTGGATGGAAAGGCGATCCACTTCAATATATATATAAGTATTGATATATGGTTGTTGTGGTTCTCGGCCCAGTAAAAAAAAAAAAGATGGGGGACATGGGGCTGCAGTCAGGATGAGCAGGAAGAGCTAATCATTTTGGTATTTTCTAAGACAATGGGACTGGGCATTTGCATATATTACATAGCATGTGATATATTCTATAGGAGCATGTTGGCTCCTGACATTCTTCCCCTCTCCTTGCGAAATCTTTGATCTGAATCCACAGTTCCCCAATATCCCTGGTCCTACTTATTGCTTTACGACTACCATCTCCACAGCTCCCCAATATCCCAACTCCTACCAACCCGTCTGAAATAGATTCTCAGCCAAACCCATTGAATGCTATGGCCAAGAAATTCTCGCTTGCTGACAAGCAAGACAAAATGGTTCCACTTGTTTGAAGATGAACATCAAAATATCAGCACGGACAAATGAGATGGTTATAGTACATTTGCAAGATGAGGAATGGAAGCTATGGGGAATCGGAGTCTTGGCTGGATTTCAGCTTCCCAGTGATCTCATTCACTGGAATCAGTTTCAGCTTTGGACCGAACAAGGCAGGGCACCTGGAACACCATACACAATATCAGATGGGCGAGACAGATATGCTGTGGGTTTTTTTCTGGGAAGCTGGATTCCCCAGAAAAGATCTCTCCACTCCTACCTCCCTTGAAAAAAAAAAGGGGACAAAATGGCCAGTAGAATAAAGAATCTCAGGCTATATTTGGGGCCCAACACAATTGTTGACCGCCAGAAATTTCCCATTCTTGCCAAGACGATTTGGATCGGAGGTCAACTTTTGGATCCAGTTGTTTCCCAATATCAAAAAAGCACAGTAAGGAAATCCCCGAAGAATGCATATGGCGTGCTGATGCAGAGTGTTTAGTTCCAACTACTCGGGAATTCATACTAAATTCTAGAGGTCAGAGAAAATCTGCTCCAATCTACTTTTTGTTGCACCAGAAAAACACAACAACAACAACAGTTTTATTTATTTATTCATTCATTTACAGATATTTTCATGATGTAAAAACACGAGGAAGGAAGTGGGGTAAAATTTGAATGCAGCCATGGAATTCAAAACATTCTTGTGGCACAAAATGGATGCGTTATTTCATGAGTGAATTGTTTTGCTTTCAGCCTCGATGCAGCACATGTACTTAAAAAACACACACGCATGATTCAATAAAACACTCACACAGATTGGCCTGCCTCCACCAAGCCAATACTGTTTGAAGAGCCGACTCGAAAAGACGTGCAACAATCGCCCATGCAAATAGTCACTGCCACTGCGGGGACCTCTTGACTTTTACCAGATGCAGGAACAAATTGGGTGTTTCCATGGTAGCGGCATCCGAAGAAGGGCAGGCAGGACCCAAGGATTTTGCGGCCTGGGTAAAAAAAACCAACAAAAAACCACACACACCCCCCAAAAAAAGAAACTAATTAGTTTATTTATAAATGCCATAATGATTGGAGTAAAGCAAATAAGCGAGTTCACTCATGAGATCTGCATGCATCTATATCCTCACTTGAATATATCCTGAAATCAGTTTTTTCTTGGTTTCTGAAAATTTGTCACAGAATTCACAGCTGTGAATCTTGTGATGCATTTTTTGTAGCGAATCACTGTTGATAAAATGAAACGCCATATATGTTCCTGAACCAAAAATTTGCTCGATCCTTTTTCAGGAATACCTGGGGAGTTGCCCCTGACTAGTCTACCAGCTTGCCCGACAGGAATCCTGCAACTGTTTGATCCGGAGGGTCTCGTGTTTGATTTTCGGCCTTCGGATGAAATTGCAGAAAGTTCACCCAAGGTGACTGTGTCGAAAAGCCCGGACCTGACAGTTCATTGGGAAGTTAGAAGAAAAAAAAACAGATATTCTGAAATGGATGCAAGAACATGGGTTGGAAAAAACGTAACCAAGGAGAAAGAAAATTGCAAATAGTAAAACCAGACTTGCTCAAGTAATGACCTTACTTTTCTAAATGCAGAAAAGTTACCAGCCACCCAAATTCAATCAACCTCAAACACCCTGCTCTATTTTTTTGCTTAAGCAAGTTGTAAGGTGTGAACAGAATTCAGTGATAATAATGAAATCAATTTTTGCACCCCAACATTGCATTTATATTGCCACAAAATGGATAGAAATGGGAATTTTATTCCGAGGTGCTTTTGTACTACTGACCGTGATAGTCTGGCAACGGCCTCTCCAGATGATGTGTGCTCCCCGCCAACATCACCTCGCTCCATATTTGTCAGGAAAAGCGATAATTGGTCCCGCCCGCCACCCGCTACGTGAAAAAACCAAGTGCGATTGCCTCAAGCAACAATAATTAACAATTGACCCCCCCACCACCACCCGCAACGTGGCAAAGCACGTGCGATTGTGCCTTTTTTTTCCATAGAGGGCAGGGAAAGACTGTTTTAACACAAAAATGAGATGCTGTTGAATGAGGGCAGTAAGAGGAGGGTGGGCAATGCTCCCGATTACAGAGAAAAAAAACCTGACTCACAGCAATCCGAAGGAATCGCCGGTCTCTGGCCTAGAGTAGGGATCGCTGACCACACTGCGAAACAGAGCAATGCGAAGACCCATCGGCTTGGGTTGCCAACATAATTCGTTGCTGTTTCGCCCGATTTTGTCATTTTTCGATTTTCGAGGGATTTAAAACACAACACAGGTGGTTATTTCTTGGTGTTTGTTGTGGGTTCACCAGGGTAAGTAGCAGCGAGCCAAGCTGCCCTCAGCTTTCAAATCATGTGACGTCTTCTCCCATCATCCTACTTGTCGATTCACACCAGGGAAAGATGTAGTCGGGAGCAGGTATAGGGGTTGTCGACCCAAAAAAAAGGAAAGGGATTTTTTTCCGCTACCTTGCTGTTTTCCATTCACAAAAAGGTTCAAATTGCCCTTGGGGTGGGCATAACAAGTGAACATCCCCCAAACATTTAATACAAAAGTAAAAATCACAGCAAAAAAGCCTGAATAACAAGGTTTGATCCTTTGATTTAAAGAACCATTGTTTTTTCTGATGCCTGTTGCAACAGCAATTGCTGTGACCAGCATATACGTTTGCCTGGGAGTGGATCCCCAATACTGTCAGGAGATTCCACCACTGCATATGACTACTTTCAAAAAATGCAATATCAGTGCACTTCAAAGCCAATTTAATTTCATTTTGGTTGTTGAAAATACTGCGCTTGGTTCATTGCATCGTGGTACAAATTTTTATTCATTCACAAGAGGATTCTACATGATCCATTGACATAAGCGGTACGCTGTCGCAAGCAGTTGCATTGTCAATGTAGGCAATCAATCAATCAATTACAGCAAAAAGAGGCCATCACCCCCCATAATAAATGTATTCACAATGTAGGAGTAAATATCTCTCTCTGTTATGATTTGAGCAACAAATCGAAACACCTTTGTTGCGGAAACAGTCGGATCACGCCCAGTGGGATCCAGAATATCTCTTTCCAATTCAACCTTTCCAGCTCTCTTCTTTTTGCCTTTTCAAGGAAGAAGCTTCTTCTAAGAAGTAGGAATAAAGCAGGATAATTCCTCTGCTCTATCTTTTATCTCCCCCCCCTCCTCTTCCAGCATCAGTATTCAGTGGAAACAGAAAATAAACAAGAAAAAATTGCTGAGGGTTCAGGATGCAAGTCTCCATCAAGATCAATGCCAAACTAATATGACCACACTCCATATCACTGATCAATAATGCAAATAAGGCAAAAAAGAGTCCATCACCCCCATAATGCCGTGGCACTCTGCCACGTCACTCTCCAAGACGACTTGCTCCGTGGGATCTGTCGATCAAAGATTACTTTCTGGATGTCATGATCGCCAGAACACCACAGGCTCCATAAAAAATCTCGAAAAGAGCATTTTGCTGTCCAACGCTGATCCTGGCATCGAGAAACGCGCAGCTCCGATGCACGATGAGGTGTTCAGCCTGACTGGGTGGGGAGTGCGTTTCGGTGACAAGATGGTTCGCGAGGTTTGGATTCTTGTTTTGATTGGATGTTCTGTGGGCGAGGGCAAACATCAATCATAAAACATCGTGTGAGGTGATCTCCGGCGATTCAGTTTCCCCCACTAAAAGGAAGGAGGCTGGACTGGGTGGGTAAGGCGGTTTTTTCGTAACCGGGTCGTGCATTATACGCGGTTGTGCTTGGGCTGTAGAAAAATCAGCTGGGATATCGCAGGGTTTTTTTTTTCTGGGTGGCGCCGTGGAATAGAAAAAACTCCAGGTCGACATGATGAATCCATCGTTCGAACCCGACTTCGCTGCGACGAAAATGCAAGAGTTGCGTCGTGCGTTGAAATTCGCGAGGGTGGGAACGGGAGAGATCGGCGAGGCCATTCGCTCCTGTACCTTCGGTATTCAAGCCAGAGGATTCACCATGTTGATCGTAACTTGTCGGAGATCAGGTCGATGGCAAAAGGCGGCGGAAATTTTCGACACCATGACATCCATGGGCGTCAAACCCAATTTTTACGCTTACGCTGCCCTGATTTCCGTTTGCTGCAACGCAAAAGCTTGCGCGAAGGCTCTCGAGGTGTTCAACGATATGGTGGCAGCGTCCAAGGTGGATGAGAATCTCCAGCCGCCGGATGCCCTCACGTATCGCGCGTTGATTCTGGCTTGTCGCCGGGAAGGCCGCCATCAGACGGTCGTGTCTCTGTATCGCGCCATGCGGAAGCAAGGTTTGAACGATGATAAGCAGAGCATGCTGTGTGCCATGAGCACCTATGTGAGTTTGAAGCAATGGCGGCTGGCGCTGGAAGTGATGGACGAGTTGCACGGGCTCGGGGTGCTCATTCCTTTGAAAGAGTATCTCCTGATCATGACCGCATTCGCCGACAATGGCGAGTGCGACGCGGCGATCGAAGTGTTTTTGATGATGCAAATGGCGGGTGTGTCGCCCAGCCCACAGATTTGCCACCAGATCATTCGAGCCGCCCTGTCTTCCGAGAATCCTGGACTTGCCATGCAGATGGTCAGCGAGATGCAAGTGGGAGAGGTCGAATGCTCCCTGGAGTCCTACGAGTGCTTGCTGCAATTCCTCGCCGTGTCGCGGCGCTGGAGCGATTTCATCTGGGTGCTGGGCAGAATGGAAGCTCAAGGTCTGGCGCTGGGGTCTGACACCAGCAGGGCAATCATTAAATGCTGCACTCAAGCTGGGGAATCTCATTTGAGCCACAAGCTGGCTTCCAAGTTCAAGAAGGTGCCCTCAGGAAACCACACGCCTCGAAATCAATCGCCTCGATGGACGATTAAAGCTATGAAAGACCGCCGATCGCCGGCTTCTCCTCCACCCCCCACCACAGCTGGGAAACAGCTGAAAACATGCAAAATGATGAATGATGGCCATGTGCTGCCTTCTTCTTACTCTCCTTTGCCGGCGTCGGCCGTGAAAAAATCAAAAGTGTTCAAAATGATGAGGGACATCCCGGTGGTGTCTTATGTTTAAAAAAGAAGAAAAAAAATATATGTTTTTCAAACGAGAAATGAAGGAAAAAGAAAGATTTTAGGGTTTTATCCGGTTTAAAAAAAAAAAAAAATCGAAAAGGAAAAATGATCTGCTCCTTTGTGGCTGCTCAAAAATTTGACACGAAGGATCGTTTTCTTGAAAGAAATAATTTTTTGGCTGTACCTGTGCATTTGTTTGTGTTTCGTCAAATGGTTTTTTTAGTTTTTGTTTTATACTTTTTCGCCGGCTTTAATTTCTGTGGGTGTTTATAGTGCTTGCCACTTACCTTTTTAGTGCTGTTTTTTTTTTTTTTTAAATCGTCAAATGAGGTTTTTTTGTTTTGTTTTTTTTATGATCAAATGAGGCAGGGCATTATATTGCTTTTTTCTTTTTTGATTTCGCGAAGAAAAAAAAAAGAAACTGACAAAAAAATGACGAGGGAAATTATGTGGCTCGATGTCTAAGCGTCAACTCGATTGGTCAACTGGGTATTTAGTGTTTTTCTTAATTTCCATCTTCATTTCCGCAGCCAATTTTTTTCCTTTTTATGCTATTTTGGTGTTTGTGTGTGTTTGTGTTTGTTGTGTCATTTATGGTGGGGATTTTTCAAATTTTCATGCATTTGTGATTGCATTTGGCAAAAAAAAAAGAAAAAAAAAAAGACAGCGAGAGATTTCAAATTTTCATGCATTTATGATTGCATTTGGAAAAAAAAAAAGAAAAAAAAGACAGTGAGAGAGAGTTATTGTTGTGGTAAATCAAACTAATGTATGGCAAAAAAAAAAAGAAAAAGACAGAGTCAGAGTGAGAGTGAGAGCAAAAAAAGAAAGAAAAAGATAGAGTGAGAGTAAGAGAGAGTTATTGTGGTGGTTTTATCTAATTATTCTATATACACATTTTTTTCCTCTGGGAGAGATCAACTAAATGATGGGTGAGGGAGGGGATTTTCGTGTACCTTTTTTCTGTGGTTCATAGTGTTTTTTTTAGTGTTTTGGGTTTTAGCGTGTGATTAAAAATGGCAATTTTCCTCTGCCCCCTACCTATCCTTTTAATAGACACTGTCATTGTAGGTGGATGGAGAAAAAAAAGAAAAAAAAAAAAAAAAGAAGGGAATAAAAAAATGAAAAAAAAATGTTTTGGGATGGCTGCCAGTCTGCAGTCGATATCCCGTTGATGGAAAAAAAAAACAATGGATACATTTATGCTTTTGGGGTGTTTTTTGTTTTTTTTTGTTTCTCCTTTTTTTTGTGGATGTTGTGTGTTTTGGGGGGTTCGTACAAAATCTGGTTTGCATCATGGAGGGTGGCAAGCAAAAAAAAATTAGAAACCAGGCCGAAATTAATTCAGACATACATTTTTCTGGGAGGGTGGGATATGATGACTTTCAAGAAAAGCAAAAGGCAAAAAAAAAGAACCAAAAAAACAGGCAATCCGAACAAAAAAAAAAAGACTAAAAAAAAACGTTGTGATGTAGAGGAGGAAAGTGTTTTGCCCGTGCGTGGGGGTGTGTTGTTTTTTTTCGTTTTTTTTCGGTTCTTTTTCGGGTTAAAAAAAAAAAAATGCAGGCAAGAAGGGCATGAAAAATGTGCTCTGTGGAGTTTACCACAAAAAAAAAAAAAACTTCTCTTTTTGTTTTAAAAACAATGAAAATGTTGCTTGAGGGGCACCTGGGCGTTTTTCTTTTTTTGTTTTTTTTTCAGGAATGAAAATTGGGCTTTTTTTGGTGCAAAAATGAATTCGACAATCTGAGTGATCTTTTGGATCTCAGGGCCGTCCCTCAGGTTTATTCACGTTTTGGTTTCAAGAGAAAAATGGGAGGGAAAAGACTTCAAAAAGAGAGAGAGAAAAAATTGAGATATTGAGTTGCTGTTATTTATCGTGGGGATGTACGAATCATCAAGGTTTTTCCTGGGGGTTGAAAAAAAAATGGTTTAAAAAAAGAAAGAATATAGATCCCTCGAAAGGGGTGCTTTATAAAAATGTTTTTCCAAAAAGGAGTATGATGGCCTTTTCAAAAAAAAAGACGACAAGTCAGGGGATTGGAAAAAAAAAGAAGAAAAAAAAAAGAGGCGAAATGGCACATTTATTTAAAACTGATTTTCAAAACTGATTTTCGTTTTCTTCCCTGCAACATTTTGCCGCCCATCATTCTTTTTCGCTTCAAAAAAAAAGAGGAAAAAAGAACGATGTCGCTTGTTTTCTTTTTTTTTAGCACTTGAAAATTTTGACTCCAAAATCTTTAAAACTTAAAAAGAGGAGAATCTCTCTTGGTTTTGGTGTCCTTTTTTTTTTTCTTGGTTGGGGGTTGAAGCACACTTCTTGCTTTATTTCTGGCAAAGGGAAAACGCCACATTTTGGGTTTGAGACTGAAAGAAGGGGAGTTGGGATAGGAAAGCGGGGGAAGCTTCCAAAAAATTCTATGAAACGCTTTTTCGTCGTTTTCTTGTCACTTGGAAAGTGCGATCGAGGGAATGGTGGCATTGTGCTTTCCCTTCGGTGTCGAATCAGTACAAAAACCTTACTGATGCTTTGCTTTCATTGTAAGCATGCAAAAAATTAAAGAGTTCTGTGAGCTCGAAACATTCTATGCTTTTGGGGGGATGATGCAAATTATTGTATTGTATTGTATTGTATGGTCACCATACAATACAATACCATCACGGTGATACAATAACAGCCCAATTTGGAAAAAAAGCTTGGGTATGAACAGGGAGGCAATAAGATTGAGGTCAAATCTAAATCAGGCCATGGGTAACCCATAGTGGCTGCCTTTGAGCAATTGTTGCAGCTGCAGATTAGCTGTATGACTGTCTGTATCTGCAGGTTCTCGCCATGCTATGACATGCAACAGTCGTACAGGTTTGCTGTAGATACAATCTCCGACAGAATTTTTCACTCAAGCAGCACCTGGGCAAAATGCATTCTTGTGCTTCTTACAGAGAAACAAACTAGAGCTGTCAATGATGAGTTTACTTGTTTAATAATTAACTCTCTTTACATCCACTCTAATCTGGGGCAATAGTGGAGGCTTTTGCCGATTACCATGTATTTTTTTCATGGGTGGGCTTTCGATGCCAGATCTGTTTGTTTTTTTTTTGTGGTGCTTTACCAAAAACGTTTTATGCAGTTTTCGTTTTCCAGGCAGGAAAACCAAGGCAGCCCCGCATTTCCTCAAGGAAGGATTTTCTACATGGTTCACTTTATTTTGTTTCTTCATTTTCGTTTTGGGTGGTCTTCGTTGGGGAAGTTTGCCTAATGTAGATCAATCAATCATTCGTTACATCCACTCAACCACAACATATATGATATATGATTCTATGATTTTCAACACATTTCATTCTCTGCACCCAGCCTATCATGAAGCCATTGCCATTCCACACTCGTCACTTCAGCACCCAGAGTTTGAACAATAGCACCACCTGTGACAAAAAAAAAGAACTGCCATGAATATCACAATGGTAATAATGAAGCCATGGTATTGCTATATTGAAAAAAAGAGACAGATTGTGCAGGGTATCCATAACTTTGGTTTTGTCATGTTTCTGGAAAATTGCGACCAAAAATGCGAATTGAATATTCGAAGCAAGGATCCTCCTATCCTATTGTACAAACGTGCATCTATCATATTTATATCGTTTTTTTTTTCTTTTTTTAAGAGGTGGCAAATCACAAGAAGCGAAATTTTACCTGCAAGGCAACCAATTTGAGCACACCGTCTGACAGGTAATCCTCGCACCAACCCAGCTATAAACCTTCAGAAAAAAAACAAACGGTGTCAAGTACTATGGATTGCGATACTGATGTTCTACATGGTCGATAATTTTCTCATCCTTGATAAGAACACAGGAAAGCAACTGAAAGCAGTTCAAAATAGAAAAAAAAAAGCTCATGCACAGGACCCCCCCCTCCCCCACCATACAAACAATCTGGTCGACCAACCCGACAATCTGGTCGTCCCTACTTTAAAAAAACTGGATACAAAACCAAGAACGAGAAAACAGCAAAGAAAAAAACACAGATCCCACTCACCCTGCGTTGAATGAGTCACCAGCCCCCGTCGAATCCACCACCTTAATCCCATCCACAGCTGGCTCCCTCATCACTCCCTCCGTTTTGCTGTGCCGGCTGGTGAACATGCAGCCCTGATCCCCAAGGGTCACCACTGCGATGTGACAGTTTCTGGAAAGAATATCCAACCCATCTTTTGGAGTAGCTCCCGAATCTCTACCTCCTGCCAGTTCCATCGCTTCGTCCTGAAATTGCCCCAAACAAATGTCGATTCCATTGTCATTTTGCGGACTATTCCCATTAGGTTTGCCTGTGTGAAGCCTACTCGCTGTTTCAAAATTCTTTTCCATTCATTTGGGGCGAATACCATGCAATAAGAATGCAACAAGTTTTTCTTCCTTTTGAGGTATACCATACGTATGGTCTTGGAATCAGAAAAAGAAAAATTTCAGCCCCTTCCCCCCACCCCCCCCCAAAAAAAAAAGCAAAAAAAAAACAAAAATGAAATTGAAAAGAATAAGTTGAAAGAAAACATGAGAAAGGGACAAGATCTGGAATGCAAAGAAAACCCCAAACACTCTTCAAAACATGAAAAAGAAAGTGAATTTTTTTTAAACCCCGATGTCCACGGATAGAATGAACTGTCAAAAGAAGCCTACCTCATTGCAGGAGCAAAAGTGGATCCATCCTGCCTCCAATATTTCCAAAATATCATTTCGGAACATTTTAACCACTTCAAAGGATGCCAGATCCAGCGCCACCCGAGCACCAGCCTGAAACAAAGCAATCACTATAAGGAAGCAAACATGGAGAAAATGGAATACTTATTACACTTATACTCATAAGTACGGGGGGGGCGGGCGAGGCTCTGTCCTACTTCGCAACCATCATGGCGGGTTTTTGAACAAGGAACTTTATTCAGATTTTCATTTCCAAGGTGCTAGGCACTTTCACAAGGGATTTTTTTACTAGGTTTACTTTATTTTTAGATGCAACTGTGGAGGGTTTTTCTAGAGCTGACTTTATTGGGCTGGATTTTTAATAAGGGCAGGGCTAAATCACCTCGTTGTGGACGGCCTTTGCTGGGCAAGTTTGCTTAATGTAAATTAAACATTCATTCATTCATTCACATACTCATAAGTATATTTACCTAGATAGTTATTATTAAGTAATATTTTTTTAATTTTAACATATAAAGTAAAATTGCAGCCACCGACACCATGGTTTACTCTCTATCTGTGGTGGTCCACCTGCATCCCTCATTTCGCAACAAAAACAGATCTTTGTGGAAAATAAAAAAATGGGCGAAAACAAGAACAGAAATGAAAGGGCAAAAAAACAATAACCCACCTCTTTTGCAATTCGAGAAGCCTCCACAATCATGCCAGGCTGGTACATGGAATACCCTGCCATCGTAACAAACTGGCATCCCACAAAATCCTGAGGGTTCAAATCGTGGGGGAGCAATTTGGAGGCTTCCGACATGTAAGTTCGCATCGTTCTTTCCCCATTGCATGCCAGAATCACACATTGAGCTGCCGAAAGAAACCCAAAACAAATCAAAACATGAGCGAGGAAATGTGTCATACCTAGATATCAAATCATCAGTAAAGATGCCTAACAAGGTATTCATCATGGGTGACTGACTGACTGACAGACTGACAGTGGAACTATTTTTGGAAGGAATCATTAGTGCTGAACATCCTAGCTCCTACCTGTTGTGCCTTTCGTAATCAGCTTCGATGTGTTGACCGATGCCCTCTTCAAGCTTTTTACGAACATTTTCCCCCATTCATCGTCCCCACACGCACTCACCTATTCCCAAAAAGTCGAGCAGTAGTACACAATAAACCCCACGTCGACTTTCGCTTCAACTGCCAATCCCACCATAGGCAAAGGGAAACACAGCTAGGAGCACAAACTCGTACAGGGGCCTCCTTTTCTTTGACAGAATACGAGAAATTCCAACAGGAACAAAAAAAATTTCAAAAAAAAATGCGCATATCTCGCAACCTCGTCTCCCTCTCTGCCCAACAGCTTTCCCCACCAAATCGCATCTGACTCCGAACCCCGCCGCCAGACCTCTAGAAGTGTTCGACGCGCTCCCTCCAGCCTTGCTCTCGAATTCCCCCACGTCGTGCAGTATCTGCTTCAGCCCCTCCGGGTCGATGTGACGACTTCCGCCGACGTCGGTGCCGCGCAGCGCTCGTTTCAACGCCGCTTCGTCGACGGCGCTGATGTGATCCACCACCGCGAAAGACTGCACGGCGACGACCTGCGGCGGCAGCGGTGCCTCCATATGATAGACTTGGGGGGTGAAAAAATATGATTCGAGATCGAGGAGGTGCGACGTCTTGAAGGAAATGCGCTACCAATTGTGGTGGTTGGCTTACAAGCAGGTTATTCATGCCGATCGTGGTGTATAAATGGGCATAAAAAAGATTTAACAGAGAGGGTTCCACGTTTTTACTGCAGCAACGACTCTTTCCACCACCTCCTTCCTTTCCCGACCAGTGAAAAAAAGAAAAAGGTTCGCGATGCAATCACGCGCGAATGTTGCGGAGGAAAATAAAAATCGAAATGCGTCGCACAGCATGTTTCAGCTCACTTTGCTCGCGCGTTGTTGTTGTTTTTCGGCGACCTTTCTTGCCGCTGCTTTACACGTAAACTCACTCTGTTTTGTCATAAACAGGCACTTCCACTGAATAAGTCATATACCACACAATGAGCTCAGATTCACGATCGGCTGCGTTTGCGTTTTGTCTGTGCTGGGTTGCGATCGAATGTAAAGGCTTGGTGGAATGGCCCCTCGATTTGTTGGAGCGCTCGACACCGCAGGCGAACGGGGGCGTCCCGTTGCTGGATCCCCCTTACCACTCCGCCGGTTACATGAAATTGAACGGCACGCACGACGCGAAGCTGTTTTATTTCTATTTCGAGGAGCGCAGCCGCCAGAAAGATGCTCCCCTAGTGTTCTGGACCAACGGAGGACCCGGATGCTCATCTCTGTTTGGTCTGTTTTTTGAAAACGGGCCTTACAAGGTGGATATGCAAACGGGGGAATTGTCTGTGTCGGAGTATGGTTGGGATATCGGCCAGAACATGCTGTTCGTGGACCAGCCTGTGGGCGTGGGATTCAGCACCTCCAGCGATGATCGCGACTTCGCGCACTTCGAGAAAACGGTGGCAGACGACATGCTGATGTTTTTCTGGGAGTTTATGGAGGAGCACCCCGAAATGAAAGGCAGGCCCCTCTATCTCTCTGGGGAATCCTACGCAGGTGGGCGGCGCCGCCGATCATCTTTCAGTGATCTTTTCTAAGATCCCATGAAACGTATCTTTGGTGTTGTTACACCAGTGATTCTGGGCTGTCTGCCCTGTGAACAACAATAACATAATTGATCAGCGATAATGTTTTTGGAGTGGTTTGCAGGTCATTATTTGCCTGCCATAGCGAAACGAATCGTTGAAGCCAATGCTGGAAATGAGGGCCCAAAATTGAACCTGCAAGGAATCATCTTGGGCAATCCATGGACGGATCCAGGGATCCAAGGACTCTCTGAGGTGCTTGTTGACTAATAAAGGATAAGCACAAAAAAATGCCATCGTTGAATAATGTTGCTGGTGTAATATTCTAAAAGCATGAGTACTGACTGCACACAGTTAATGGTTCTGGCACCATTCACTGGTCAATGCTCAAATATTTCTGAACCTGCGCATTTTAGCCATTGATGTTTTCCGACCAGGAAATCCTGCCGAGAAGAAAAGAGTCAAATTTCTTCCTTTCTGTTTTTTCCTCACCATCAATCCTGCACTTGGAACCAATTTTATTTTTACGGTTTTCTATGAAGACAATCAGAAACCAAAACAAAAAAACGAACATGAAACATGAAAGCAATTAAAGAACTATTGTGGCGATTAATGTGTGGTTCGTTTTCGGCATTGATTTTTTTTTGCAGATCGATTTTGCAGAGATGCATGGACTGATCAGCTCTCAATTTGCAGCATCGCTGAGATCGCATGGGGACATTTGTATAGCCTTGGTGAATTCATGCACAGAAACCTTGGATCGGGAAACCTGCTTGCGCGCTAGGCATATCTGCTATAAGTAAGTAGGAGGTGGAATTAGCAGTCCATGCCTTTTTCTGACCAGTTTCAGTGTTTTCAACGAGGTATTTCACCAAACAAACAAAAAAGAATAAAAAAATCTGTCTTCTGTTTCTGTTTCTGATTCTTTCTGTTTTTTACCCCCATTTTTTTGTTTTTTGAAAGAAGGCGGCTCCAGAGCACTGTTGTCCCTTCTTGAAAAAATAAATCAACATAAAAATAGCTTCTGTTCATTGGGTTGCGCAGGTACTCCAGGAGGCCCATAATGAAAGAAAATCCTTTCATGGATGTGTACGACATCCGGCGAAAGTGTTATGAGAAGGATTGCTATCACATCAATCACATCAAATCGTTTCTCGACAGTCCCGAAGTGCAGGAAAAGCTGGGTGTCAAAAAAGAGTGGGTGGAGTGTTCTCACACTGTCCATGGGCAGATGAAAGCAGACATGCACGTCAGGTATGCTTGCTTTGCTTGCTTTGTATTTTCTTTCATGCTACATGTATGTTCTTTCCTGCTACAAATGTGTATTTTCAATTCAGTTTTGGAAATTTTGTGGGTTATGAGAAGGATACAGGGAAAAAGGGAGTGAGCAAAAAAATATAAATATAAAAAAAATATAATATAAAAGAAATCACATATCCGATTCAAGCATAAATCAACAAAATGAGTTGCGCTCTGGTTTTAAAAAGAAACCTTGTTTTTTTGCTTGTTTTTACTTTTATTGTTCTTTTTTGGGGGGGGGGTCAAAAATACGCAGTGTGAAGAGCACCTTCGAGTTTCTTTTAAGGGAGGCCGGCCTCCGAACGATAATCTACGTGGGCGACCAGGATTTTGCCTGCAATTGGATCGGCAATCAGCGTTGGATTCGTTCCATGAAACTCGAGGGCTGGACAGGCAAATTGAAGGAATGGAGGGTGGATGGTGAGATCGCTGGGGAGTGCGAAACTGTGGAGCCCCTCACTTATTGCACCGTTTTTAATGCTGGCCATTTGGTGCCCTACAACAAGCCGAAGGTCGCTCTGGATATGGTTCATCGATTTATCGGGAAGAAAGCGTTTATCCAGGCCACCACGGAGCTGGAGTATGGAATGGATTTTCCAGGAATTGTACGATCTAGTTTCAGCATTTGAACTAGGGAATCGAAATAGTTTGAATTCATTCGGTGAGCAAGCCATTTCACTAAATTGTAATTTGCCGTGTGACTGTGACTGTGAGTTTTTGTACAGAGCAATTTTTTTTTGGAAAAGTTTGTAGTATGTTTTTTCCATATGAAACAAAGATCCACTGGAGCAGGGAGTGGGTCTTATGAATCATCTTTTTATTTCACTCCTGAGTCTCTCTGTATATTTTTTTTTTAGCTTGGTGTGCAATAACAATTTGTATGTAATTTTGATTTTATCAGAATTCTAACAATGGGGTGGAAGTCGACAAGAAAACGTCGGGGTTTCATGCCAGAAAATGAAACATTATGAAAAGCAGAACAAAAGCAAGAGCATAAAAATCCATTAATTACTTAACGTTCATGAGATTTTCAAAGAACCTCAATTAATCAAAAAAAATACTGTCCTCTTCTAACACAAAGAAACAATTCATCGAGAGGCCAAAACGACACCCCCTGCGATCTGGTGTAGGGAATCAATTAATTATGCATATTGAGCTTGGAATTATACAAAAAACAAAGAAAAAATACCTTTCCTTGCATTTGTCTCTGTCTCTCTCTCTCCCAGGAAAACGGTCAATTTTTTTTTTTACCGTCAGTTTTTCTTCTTTTCGAAACATCAAAAAAATGGTTTCCCTGTTCGTGACAATTTTTTTTTTCAAGTGACGATCACTTTGTCCCTCGCATTTCTTGTGGGGGATTCCGTGAAAGATCGACCCTTGATGAATCGCTGCACCATGTCCAGCGCAACCTCCGGTTTATCATGGGGCACCATGTGGCCAGCTCCGAAAACCTTGCAGAAAGTCAAAGGCTCCACGGTTTCGCATTCCCCCACACCTTGCCCGTGGAGCGTCCATGGCTTGTTTTTGCCCGTCCATCCATCCAGATTCATGGAAGCTATCCAATCGGCGTTTCCGATATGATTGCAGATGAGGTCTTGATCGCCGATGAAAATGATCGTGCGAACGCCCGCGTCTTCCAAAAGCGACTTGAATGTGCTTTTCAAACTGCAGGGCGACAAAAAAAACAATCCGTTCCATTACATTACAAATTGATCTACAAATAGATTACATTACAAATTGATCTATAAATAGATTACATTTTTCAACAGCTTTTTCCTTTGGGGATTTACAGAGTGACAAGAAAAAACGAGTTTGCTTCACCGTTCGGGGCAGAAACCTGTTTCGGGGTTTTTTGACAGGGTTTTGATATTCGATCAAAGAGTCAGCACATTTCCGCAAACGGGCAGCACTCCGCCTATTGTTGTTTTTTTTTCAAGTGAACAAATTTCAATCACAAACTCGATACATTTATAAAAAACACTGCGAAAACAAAACAGTTTTTTCCAACGAATGACCCTGTTTTCCCAGTCGCCCGAGAATTCTTACCTGATGTAAATGTCGAATTTCATGTCATACCAAACCGGATCCGAACAATCGCTCCATTTGCGATGCACACCCAACTGCTTCTGAACATCAGGATTGTTCAAGAAACTCTTGATGTGACTGATATCGTAGCACCCCTCAACAAGGCACTTTTTACGAATATCATATACATTGATTTCTGGGTTCTGCCTGGTAATGGGTCTCCAGAAATACCTGATGGGAAAAACCCAGTCACTGTCCTGTTTTTATTTTATTTTAAATTATTTAATTCAGTTTTTTTTTTTTAATTTTAATTCCAGAAAAAAGGCCAAAAAATGCACAGTGATGGGTTAAAAAAAAACTTGCCACTGCTGCTTTATCAAAAAAATACTTTCAAAGTGCTTGGCACAATCCGAGGAATTGCATGTGCAATTTCATTCGAGGTGGTGATTAAAAAAAAAAAACGATCGAAAAAAAAAAAAGGAAAAGCGGCTGGACACACTGTAAAACCATGAAGCAAATTGAGGCCACAGAAAAAAATAAAAATAAAATTAATTAAATCAATTCTTTTCTTGTTTTGGGGAGCTTTTTTCTTCCCCTTTCCCCTGTGGCCAAAATTGCTGCAAACTTGGAAAGAAAATGTTTTACCAGTCGCAAATGCTCCGGGCCATGCCGCAGATCGCCTGAGTTCTTGTTTCAGTGCATTGGTCGGCCACCTCCAAACACTCGTCCTGGTGCTTCATCAGTTCGTCGGCAAACGTTGCAGGCTTCAACAAGTTCTTTTCTTTCGCATACTTGACCTGGCCATCGGATGCAGGAAAAAGATTTCACAACATGTGCTTTTGGCAAGCCTTACGCACCAATCAGATATGCTTCGGGTAGTTTTATCATAACATGCATTATATACATAGGTATTTTTTTTTGTTAATTAACTTTTTGAAATTGAATTGAAATTGCTTCACATAAGGCCAAAAGGCCGAGTGCAACCCATTCACAGAAATGTGATATAGGCTGACTCAGAAGTAAACCACCGTTTCATTCTAATGTCCATTACCAGCTCTCTACCCCAAAGGCAAAAAAAAAAAGAAACTGAGTCAAGAACCTCCAGAAAAGAAACCGCTGGCTCTATATACCAAAAAAAATCAAATGCGCTTTACCTGAGAGACCGCTTGGATCCCTGGATCCGTCCAAGGATTCCCCAAGATGATTCCTTGCAGGTTCAATTTTGGCCCCTCATTTCCAGCATTGGCATCAACGATTCGTTTCGCTATGGCAGGCAGATAATGACCTGCAAACCACTCAAAAAAAATTCATCACTGATCAAGTTTTTCGGGAAAAAAAAATTGCACAGAGTTTTCTCTAATTCCTTTGAAAATTTTGTTCTCACAATGCACCGATCAAGGACATTAGAACTGGAATCTCTCGCCAAGCGAAAAAAGATAAGAATTTATATATATAAAAAAAAGAGGAAATTGTCCCCAGTGAAAGATTGATTCACCTAGCAAGTCACAACAGCATTAATTAATGGGGAAAACAAAAGGTGGTGTGTTTTCCGATGTGAAAAATTGGATGCGTAGAATTTGCGCATTGCTGTACGACTATCACACTTCGTATGTGTGGAAAACGATTGAGCAAGGCGATGGTGCGCCGACCCAGCACGTTCTACGTCCACGCATAAACAATAGCTCAGGCCAAAACCACCCACCTGCGTAAGACTCCCCTGAGAGATAGATAGGCCTGTCTTTCAATTCGGGATGCTTCTCCATAAACTCCCAGAAAAACATCAGCATATGGTCTCCCACCGTGTCCTCGTAGTGTGCAAAGTCGCGGTCGTCGCTGGAGGTGCTGAATCCCACGCCCACAGGCTGCTCGACGAACAGCACGTTCTGGCCGATATCCCAACCATACTCCGACAAAGACAATTCCCCCGTTTGCTTGTCCACCCTGTACGGCCCGTTCTCAAAAAACAGACCAAACAGAGACGAGCATCCGGGTCCTCCGTTGGTCCAGAACACCAGCGGCGCATCTTTCTGGTGGTTACGCTCCTCGAAATAGAAATAAAACAGCCTCGCATCGTGCGTGCCGTTCAAATCCATGTAACCGGCGGAGTGATAGGGGGGATCCAGCAACGGGACGCCTCCGTTCGCCTGCGGTGTCGAGCGCTCCAACAAACCGAGAGGCCATTCCACCAAGCCTTTACATTCGATCGCAACCCAGCACAGACAAAACGCAAACGCAGCCGATCGTAGAGAGAGAGACCCAACCATTTTTAGCCAGGTTGTCGAACAAGAGTGGAGCAACTACAAGCGCAAAATCTGCGCTGGGTGGATTTTATAACGATGGATTCGAATCGTTATGAATGAACACAGCCCTAATCAAGAACGATGTTGGCTTTACTTTGGCTCGACAAAAACTTGTCTGTTTCGTCTGGCATGATCGACGAAGGGCGGATTTTTTTCCACCCCGAAACGAAAAAAAACACAGAATAGGTTGGGAAAGCCAGAGATTTGTCCCCTCAGGTTAAACGTGGGGAAAGAAAGGAGAAGAGCGATGCTATTGGAGAGCCACATTTCACGAAACGAAAGAGTCTAGTTTTTTTTTGCCCAGTTCTGCGGAGTTCGTCGACCTGTGTTTTCCCGAGGAAGAGTTTTTTTTTTTTTTTTTAACGGACAGTGGAGAAGGGAGCAAGTGAAGGGGGGATTGAGAAGAAGAAAGAAAGGGAAAAAAAAACCCTCACGTTAAAGTGTCTCGGTGCTTTTTTTTATTTCCGATATGTCCCACGGAGCAGAAAAACCTGACTTGAGCGAGGTGAGGCGAGCGAAAGCAACGAAAACAAGAAAACAACACAAACAGCGATCGAAAAGCAGGAGAGAGAAAAAAAGAAATCCCCTTTTTTTGACTGTAGTTCAGTTTCTTCTCAAAAAAACCCTAATTTTGTCTGCATGAAAAATTTGAACACTGGAGGAGCAAAGTGCAAAGTAAAATAAATTGAAAAAAGAAAGTGCTTGTACCATCGATGAATCTGTTTTCTATTTTGGTTGAATTGAAGAGAGAATTTTTTTTCTGTGCTCCATAGATTTCTGCTGACACGAGAAAAGAGTTTGCAAGTGAAATTGCTGGAAGGGTGGGTTCTTGTTTTTTTATTTGGGAAGGGGGGGGGGGGGGAAGCAACCTTGTGTACTTAAAAAAATATGTGTCGAAATTGTTATTTAAAATTAAAGTTTTATCAGTGCATGCACTACTATGTTTTCTTATGTTCAATTTCAAATTACCCCCCCCCCAAAAAAAAAAGAAATAAAAATACATGAATATGATATACCCGATTCTTTTTTTCTGATTAAAAAAAAAAGAGCAAAAAAAACTAAAAATTACATGAGATGATGGTGGACTGTACATTTTACTTTACTTTACTTGAGCAAAAGGGAACAAATGCAATGAAGAGAGAGAGAAAAATAAGCGTACAGATGCTTGTGAAATTTGTGCTTCGTTTCTTAGTATTATTGTGCTTCACTTTTTCTGTTCAGGTCCAAAGAAAACTAGAAAGAAAGTCACGGAGGGAGGAGTGGGGAAACAAACTAGAGGCGGCTGCCATGCAAGTAAGCACCCACTGTGTGCCTTGACAAACAAATATATTTACATGTATAAACATATATGAATAAATGTTCAATTTATATAAGGCAAACTTGCCCAACGAAGGCCGTCCACATCTAGGTGATTTATCGCAGCCCTTAGTAAAAATCCAGCTCAATAAAGTCAGTTCTAGAGAACTTTTTACAGTTGCATCTAAGATAGAGTAAATCAAGTAGGTATCCCTTGTCAAAGTGCCTAGCACCTTGGAAACAAAAACTTAGTGAAATTCTTTCTTCAAGAAAAACTCGTCATGCTCATGCTCATGATTTTTATTTTATTTTGTTCATAAGCCAAGAACAAAAATGGACCCCATGATGAAACGAGAGTTGCTGATATGCCGTGTGTTTTGCTACATGTTTACGCTTGCACCCCGTCTTTCGTTGATCGAAAAAGGCGAGGTCTCCAGCTCCCGAGAAGGGCGGCGGCTCCAAAAAATCCAAACACAAAAAAGACAAAAAGGATAGGCGGTTGAAACCCAAACGCAGCAAAAAGAGCAAAAGAAAACGGCATGACAGCGCGGAGTCGGAGGATTTCAGCTCCAGCGGTTCGGAAGCTCAGGAGCATCATTCGAAAAGAAAAGTGAGGGGGGAGGGGGGGGATTTAGGAGGTTGATTTTTAGGGGGCATCGTGGAGTAAGGAGTCTGGATAAGAAAAAAATGTGTTTTCTTAGTATTAAAAGAATTATTTGAATAATTAAAAAAAATGTGTTTCTTGTTATTAAAAAAAAATGTTTCAATAATAATAAAAAAAGAAAACAGAGAGGATATTGGGGGTTGTTGCTGCCAGGATAACGGTGGTGATAATGCATCGGGAAAGTGAAAACCCAATTGTGCTTGCTCATTGCCTTTATTGTTTGTTTGTTTTTTCAATTAATTTCCATGCATACAAATGATGTTGCGATTATGGTGTTCACGAACTAATTTTTTCAATTTTGTTGGTTTGATTTTGCAGCATTCTCGGAAACACAAGCGCTCGAGACGATCCAGGTCGGACCAAATTTTGAAAGCCAGAATGTGTTTTATTTCTTCAAAATAAATGAATCATGAATAATTTAATTAGCAATTTCTTCCACAGGACAGAACATCCTGAAAGAAACATACCGTGAGATAACAACTTGTGATAAAACTTTTATTTAAAACATTTCTAGGGATTTTGGAGGGTTCTTTTCGTTCCCTGCAGCTTTTGACGATCACGAAACTGTTGCATGTTGAAACTGTTGAATTAATTTTGATGATGCTCCTCCCCATCTTCAAGACTGTTTTGTTGTTGTTGTTGTTTTTATTGGCTACCTTCGTTGTGCTCAGTGTCAAACAAGAGGGAAGCCCATGCTTGCTTCGAAATTCAGCTCGAAAATATTTTTCGAGACAGCATTTGTCTGGAATTGTGGAACTCTCAAACCGCTCAACCTATTTCTTTTCTTTCTTTTTTTACAGTGACTCTTCGGATTCGCAGGAGCCTCCCAATCGACACATGTGCTCTGGCAAATCCTGATCAACCTGATCCTGATCCTGATCAGGAAAAAAGGTTGCCAGAAGCACCTGTCAAAAGTCTGGCCAACGCCTCCTTGATAGTTTCAACATATATATAAGTGTTTCTTTCATTCGGATTAGTGTAAAGGGGGAGGGGGGTTAAAAAAAGAAAAAAATACGCTCTCCAATTGGGTCGACAAATTTGTGATTTTGTTCGGCATATGAGGGCACGATGATGTAGACGTTTTTTTTCGATACATAAATGTTTTGCTGTTTTTTTTTTTGAAAAGGGGGATGGGTTTGAAAGAGGGGGAAAAAAAAGCCCCATTCGACAGATGTTGCTGTGAGAATTGCTTGGAGGGAAATGGAGATTTGCTGTTGAGAATTGTCCCTTTGCATTTGAACCTTCAATCAATAGCTTTTTGTGTGAGCTACACCAGCATGTCCAATCATTCCATGAACTGATCAAGAAAATCTCACACACACAGAAGTTACAGTTACTTCATAACGCCACTTGATTCGTTTGTATTGATTCGTATCAATACTGTTGGAATTCGAGCGGTAGTTTCATCCTCCCAAGATAGGCCGTCGAATTGCTGTGAATCAAACGAAGTTGGAAAGGGCTGGCGTCGTCGATCCACGCTCACCGACATATTCGAAGTAAAGTCTTGACCGAAAGACGTCGAATCGCGACGCTTTTGTCCCCTCTCGTTCAGACATCGAGAAAAAATATCGTAGAAATTGATGGGATATTTAGGATGACAAGTAAAAGGAGCATTGATGTAAAAACCATGGTGTTTGTTGTTAAAAAAAATTCTGCCTCTGTAGTGAGAGGCGATTTTCTTGTCGATATGCGATTCTTCGCATGAGATTTCACAAATTCGATAACAAAAAACCCAATGTTTTCCTCCTTGACCAACTCCTTTTTTTTGCAATTTTCAGGTCCTGAACTGATCACCGATTTTTCAAAAAAGTAAATTCAAACCTGAAAAGAAGCAGCAAAACATAGAGCAGAAACCAGAGAATCTTCCAAGGGGGGATCAACAGCAATACTTTTTATAAAGAAGATTTTATAAAAGAGAAGAGCGGAAAAGTGAGGTCATAGAAGTATGAGTCAGCCTGGAGGATTGGGGAATCGACTGGCCAGTCTCTTTGGCAAAACGAGCATAGATGCACCGTTGATCTGGCAAGATCGCGAAATTAGATTCGATTTGAATGCCAGAGATCTCGATTGTCGAAAAGGAGAATTCGTCATCGGAAGACTGGTAAATAAATCCGTCTACAAAATCAAGGGTGATCTCATTTTTTTGATAGGATGACAGTCTCATTAGCCTGTCCAATCAGTGAGATAAGCCCTGTTTTTTTTTGGGGGGGGGTCATTTTTTCTTTTACTACTGACGAATCGAGGCCTTTTGTGTTGTTCAGTGTTACATTTGATTGGGGTGTGGATATTTATCAATCATATCTTTTCAAAGAAGTTGTGTTGGATAATTATGGTGCTTCACAAGAACAATTCTGGCAGAAAGAATGACTAATAAATCGGGAGGTGCATCGTGCATGTACATGCACATGCAGATTGGGGTGGAAGATACAAAAGCCAACAACGAGGAGAGGGGTGAAATGATCCTTACCAACCTCAGAATGTTGTGGATATCTGAGAGGAGCAAAAGAACAAGCATGTCGATCGGTTACAGCTGTGTTTCAGACGTCAGTATCCGAAGCTGCGTGTCAAGATTGAGAGGTAATCCTGCTGTCAACCGGTGTTTGTTGCAGTGCTTCATGATGGATTAACCAGCCAATCGCTCCATTCATGTGGAAATTACCATCTCTATTACAGATCTGCTGCGTTTCTACCTTTCAATTTTGTCTATGAGGGGTGCCTGAAACATGTGTGATTTCCTTTGTTGATCAGTTAAACAACGAACTTCTCATTCTTTTTTCTTTAATGAAATATCTATTTTGAATCTTTTTCATGTGCAGGTGCATCTCAGTCGATATACATTTTGACCAGATTCAATGGGTCTCGATTCGAGTTCATTTTCTCAAGCATCCAGAGCGATTTTCCGAGACTCTATTCCAGCTTGCAAGCAATCCATGCCGCCTATGGATCGTCCAAACTGTACAGAGATCTTAAACTTAGAGGTGATAAACAATCACAAAAAGAAAAAAGAAAGAAAAAGAAGACAGAAAACTGAATTGAAGGGTGAAAATTTGTGTGGTGAAAAACTAAACAGTCAAAACAGGAATCTAGCCGAACAATTGTGCAAAGAAAAAGAAAAACGAAAAGGAAAAAAATCCTGAAATCCGAAGCATGCAAATTTCCACCACCATCGGCATCAACGTTTCTTTGTTTTGTTCGTGTTTTTTTTTCATGTTATATTTATGGCAGCCGCTCTGTTGGAGGATTCTGAGTTGATACTTTTGCCCAAGGAGGAGGTCTACCACAAAGTCAATGGGGTCTGGAATCTGTCCAGTGATCAAGGAAATCTAGGAACCTTCATTTTGACGAATGTCAGAGTGGTTTGGCATGCAAACCTCGCAGAAAATTTCAACATCAGCATTCCATACATGCGGGTGGGAAAATCAAAGTAAAACTAAGTAAAGTAAAATCTTAAAAACCCTTCACAGACAGACCAGAAAGAGGTGGAAATTATATGGTGTTTTTGGCCCCCCTTTTCGTAAGGGCATTGAAAAAGGCATTGAGTCCTCAAAAACTTAATCTTGGATTTTTCAAGCCAAAAAAAGGGTTAAAGTTTGAATATATTGTAAATACGGGTTTAGGTATGTCTAAGACGCGTCCTTTAAAATGGTTAAAAAAAAAATTCAGACGGTCAAGAATAAAACTGGCATCCAATCGTAACACAGCTGACACAACAGATTAAATCAGCAAAAAAACAAGCCAACAACCAATTCGATTTTTTCAAATTCAGTGAGGGCTATTTTCTGTTTTCTTTTTTGCACTCTTCCACCTTTTTTTCTTTTTTTGTAAAAAACAAAACAGATCAAGGGAACCCGCATCAGAGAATCGAAATTTGGTATGGCCTTGGTGATCGAAACGACAGCAGAGAGTGGGGGCTACATTCTGGGTTTCCGGATCGACCCAAAAGAACACATGGAGGGAGTCCACAAAGAGATCCAATCGCTGTGGAAGGTCTATTCGCAGAACCCCATTTTTGGGGTGGATTTCGCCCCCGATGCTGCCGGCACGGAGTCTATGTTCAATTCTGAGACCATGTGAGTGGAATTTCACACAATTTTCATCGTCGTCTGCATCATTTCACTCGAAACACTACTAGTAGTAGTACTACTACTCTTACTCTTATTACTCCCTTCATGCTGTCACCCTACCCTTTGCAGCACTCGTTTAAAATAAAAAAATAAAACTGCAGGGAAAGATTGATGTATAAATACACAAGTGGGCTATTTTTGTCAAATTTTTTAGTTTTTTTTGGTAAAAAACGAAGGAAAAGATTGCTCGATCGCTAATCGCTATGGCAGACTCACCGAGAGGCCCAGTTTCTGTTCTCATGTTTTCATATTTGTTCGGTGGTCAATGCAAGTTTAGAGAGATGCAGACATCGATCATTGACCCCCCCCCCCCCCCCAATCAAAAATGATTGAAGAAAATAGTATGCTGATTTGACAGGGAGGATGATGTCCAAATAGTGGATGGAGACGACAAGGGCGATCTGTTCGCCACTTATTTTGCTGAGGATTCCAAATCGAGCGACAGGCCTCCTGTTTTTTGCAACGAATTGGGGTTGGCCATCGAATCCCTCAAGGAAGGCATGACGATCGCTCAATGCTGGAAAGTGGTGTGATCCAAAAAATGAAGAAACTGGCTCCGAGGGTTCGAATCCAGATGCTTGTTTTTTTTTGGGGGGGGAATGGGGGTGTTGGGAATCAAGGATCAGGGTGCCTGAAGTTTCAAGTTTCGGTGTGTAGAATGAGTGAAAAATAATAAGATAGGATGAAATGTGGAAGGAAATGGGCATCTGATCCCTCACCACTTATCAATGTAGAGCAAAAGCACCAACAAGAAATCAGCTCTGGAACCAAAGCAATCGTGATACTCATTGGATAATCACGAACAGCTCAGTGATTGAGACTTGAAACACACCCCCCCCCCAAAAAAAAAAAAAACGGAAATTAATACGGACTTGTGTAACAAAAGATGAACAGACAGTCACAGCAACCTACTCAGATTCCCATTACAGGTTTTTTTTTTTCTGGAGAAACCAGAAAACGCCCCCAGATGTGAAATTGGATCAATGATGGAGCCCCATGCATATATATTATGGAGAGATATCTCTCTGGTGCCGCAGATATGTGTGAAGTTATTCCAACAATGTGCCTTGACACAGCATTTGCTGTGCGTGAGCTTCCACTCAGTCCCATCGCGCAGCCTCCTTCATATTATGAGTCATCGATACGCACCAATTTATTATTAAGCCAGCCCACACCGTGGTGGTGGATCCTGTCTATACATTGTCAAGCTCACCAGCAGACAACCCCACCACTTCCTGTCTTGCCCGATCCCTCACCCCGCTCTGTGTTTCGGTCTGACAATATGAGAGCCGTAGTTACGACGTTCGCGCTGGGATGCTTGCTGATGGCTTTGCCAACTTTCGCGCAGAAATGTGACGTCTGGTTGTTGGGGTCGGGATTGTGCGCTTGCTACGATAACGACCACTGTGCCGCTGGTTCCGGGTGTTTGACAAAAACGTGCGGCAAGAGTTCGTGCAGATTCCCACGAATCTGTTTCTGCAAGGTGCGTTTGTCCAAATGGCTGGGTGGTCCAAACACGATTCAACTAGGGCAAAAAGAAACAAGTTTTTGCAAGCGAAGTTAGTCAGGGGGGCAGAAGTCGGAATATGTCGCGTCGCGGCCAGCGCTTGTCGATCGTCTTTTTTAATGTGCGTTACGTGGCGTTTCATAATTGGGTGGAAAGAAATTCTCTCTCTGAGGAGCACAGTTTCTGGCATCATTGAGGGCATTTGTTTAATGTTTAGTAATCATTGATTGATTGATGACAATTTTTTTTTTTTATGGCAGTTTGCCCTGAGGCAACCTTGTGTATCAATTTCTGCCTTTCCAACTAGATTGAACTATGGATGGTGCTGAGCCAATTGTGCTGCGCATTCCCTTATTCCATAGTTGAGAATCCCCCCCCCCCAAAAAAAAAAAACCAAAACAAAACAAAACAAAGGGCATCTGGTATAGTTGCCCGGAATTCTTGCAGTGCAGTTTACCCAAAGCCCCTCGTTGTATGATATCTCTAAAACAGTCTTGATTGTTTGCCTCTTGATTTTGGTAATCAGCCAAACTCAGGCACTGAAACAGGCACCAGCAACTGTTCTCCTGTGAAATCCGGGCCTTGCGAGAATTGCTATCCTCCTCAAAGCCTTCGGGCAGATACTGACAGGAGCACGCCAAAGGATGTTTTGGTCTGGGAGTACGGCACTCTCAACTCATTTGACCTTCGGGAAAGAGTCGCCCAAGCTGGCCTGAGCACTGAAGGAACCGATGAGGAGCTGAGAGAAAGATTGGCGGATTTTGCTCTGGATCAAGAAATCATTGAGACATAGACGAACGGCTGGCTGGCTGGCTGGATGGATGGATGGATAAATTGCTTTTCAAAGATTTTGTTTGCTTTGGGAGTTCCTTTCTTTTTCATGTTTTTTTTTTGTGTGTGTGTGTATGTGCTTGTGTGTTTCAAGTTTGGAGGGGGTTTGTTTTGGGATGTTTATTTTTATTGATGAATGTTTGGTTGGATTTCTCAATATTTTTTTGGTCCAGGGAAGCACCGGGGTGCACTTGGTTTTTAATTTTGTGTAGGAAAAAACCGATTTGTTTAAATCTTGTTCAACAAACCACCACTGCGTCCTGCAGTCTTTTTGGCTTTTGTTTGGGTAACTTTCTGACAAAACGTTTTCTTACAGGAATAGACTGTCGACTCTTTTTCTCAGAAAAACTATAACTGGCTAATTTCAATGGGGTTAAAAATGTAAATCAGCACAAGTATCATCAGTTCAACAGAAGCCCAGTACATCCTTGAGCAACTAACCCCAGAATTTAAATTAATTTAATTTACATCCATTGCCTGGGTGCTGGAAAAAAGAAAATAAAGAGCTGCAGGCAGTATTGGCTGCCTCTGCTGTCTCGATGCAGCTGCCTGCATGGAAAATCTATAAATAGATATCTCTCTCTGTTATGATTTGGGTTGGTATCAAGAGTTGAAATATATTTATTTTCGTACATAAAGTGGTGTAAATATATTTCAACATATATCAGTTCTAAATACTATACAGTACATATAAAACAGACTATATTTATACTATATTTTTTCTACTCTTTTTTGTGGAACCACTCGGATCACAACTGTCCAGAAAATCCCTTTCCTTTCCTTCACTCTATTTTTCTTTTCCCTCATCCTTCTCCAGCATCGATGTGCGGTGCAATTTAAAAAAAAAAAACACAATAAAAAAATGCAAAGAGTTCAGGATGGAAATGTCCATCAAGAATTGATGCCAAACTCATGTGACTGCAAATATCATCAACATTTAAACAAGTAGTGCCAGAAAAAAGAATTCAAGAAAGAAAAAAAAAAACTAACAAACACAAGCCACTCTTTTTTTAAAAAGCCAGAAATCTTTTAAAAAAGGTTTGATAACAACAAAATTTCACTTTTTCCATTTTCACCCCAAAAATCTTTCAAGGAGTTTCGAACTTCAAAAAAAGAAAACATGTCCCTTTCACTGCCAACAATGTGCATTTCTTTTTCTTTCTTCTTTTTTTAATGATTCCCAGTTGGGCCACCCCCTCGCTCTACAAGAGCTCGGAAGTGGCCCAACTGAGGTCACCCAACCGAAATAAAATAGGGCTGCTTCCTTTTCTTGAAGAAGGAAACTCTTTTATTCTATAAAAACAAAAAACAAAATAAAAATTCATCTTTTATTCTTGACCACGCAACTGCCCATTCTTCTCAAGAAATATAATGAAAAAAAATAAAGAATAGAAGAATAAAAATTAAAAAATAAAAAATAAAAAATTCAAACAAGAATAAAAAATGAAGAATAAAAAATGAAGAATGTCTTGATGTCAGCCCCACAATATTTTTTTTCGATCACAAAATGTCCAAGTCAGTCAATTGCAACCTCTTCCCAGTCCCTTTTGCAACATCCAACCCACTGTGCATTGAAACCTCTTCCTTACAGCACCTTCTCATTTCCCGTACAAAACTCTTTATTCTAGGTTTCACATTTTGCATATATATCTTTTTTTCTCGCTTTTTTAATACTGGTACTTGAAACCGGGGCCCCTGAAAAGACTGCAACTCAATATGTTTGTCTCAGTTTTTCCTTTTTAAATAAAAACCAATGCCCTTGAAAAGACTGCAATTCCATATATTTTTTTCTCTTTTTTCCCTTTTTTTTTTCCAATATGGTCCTTGAAAATGGGGCCATGAATAGACTGCAACCCAGCCCTTTTTTTAGTGTTTTTTTCACCCCCTCAAATCTCCTCATTAATGCATGTCCTGATTTCCCCCTCTCAACCTTAGGGATTTGGGATTGGATTGAAGGAGAGCCGCCGGCAGTTGTATTACAAATTTTGCAGGTCCTGTGCATTTTTTTTCCCCAGTCTGAATGCCCCCAACACCACCACCTATCACAACCCCTTGTCATCCAGAAATTGAGGCAGCTCCCCTCTCCCTTTTCCTACCACATTTCCCTCGATTATCCTCATATATATATATATGGTTTTTCTTTCTTTCCTTATGTTTTTTTTTGTTTTTTTCCACTAATCCCTCTTTTTTTTCAGTATTTTTTTCTCTTTCTATTCGAGTAACTTTTTTTTCCTCTTTCTCTCAGTGTTTTCTTTTTCTTTGTCTTTCCCTTTTTTTTTTAATGTTTAGATTTTCTGCTGAGACATGTATGTTTTGACTTTTTTCCCCCATCTTTCCCAATACGAACACAATAAACCCCTCTCAAATCCAACACCCATATTCCACTCCACATTCCAACTCATCCTTTCTTTCAGTTTATGTATTTTCTCCTCATCTATGTCTGTTTCTTCGTCCCTTCTTGTTTCCCTTTCTTCTTTTTTTATTTTCTAATATACACTGCTGTACAAGAATGTACAAAAATATACAGTGATGTACAAGAATGTACAAAAATATACACTGATGTACAATAATGTACAAACATATACACTGCTGTACAAAATGTACAAAAATATACGCTGATGTACAAAGTATACAGAAAAAATACAAAAAACATATATGTACATTCCCCGCCAGCTGTCCAGCACCCTGAGGCAACCCCTCTGCCCTTGGGGCATTTCCCAAAGCGTTCCTCCCAGAAAGTTTGCCTGATTTCTGGCAGGCCCATTCTCCACAGTCCTCGGGATTTGACGTTGGCACTGAAGGAGAACCACCCTGTGCTGTTGGGACCCTCCTTGTGCATTTATTGTCTCCTTCCAGATTTTTTAGGACATCCTCTCTGGCACCTGGGGGACCCACCAGGTTTAATAAACCACCGAAAATGGTGAGGGCACCTTCATGCGAGCGACCCCTTGCTCCTCCTTGAGCACCATTGCTTCCAGCTCATTTTTCTTCTTGGAAATTCTAGCATTTCTCTCCTCTTCTGTTTTTCGTGGCTTAATGTCTCCTTTTTTAATCCTTTTTTTGTTCCTACCATCCAGAGTTCAAGGCAGCTCCAGTCTTCTTTCTCTGAACACAGTCACCTATTCCATCCACCCGCAGGATTTTTTACTATGGCTGTTGTCTAGTATCTTTCTTTTTTTTCCCCTCACATAGGTTCTGTTGTTTTTTTTTCCTATCACTAATCCCACTGCCCTGCCCCCCAAATCCAGGCCGTCACCATGCAATCTCCAGCCAAAAAAGAAAGTCCATATTTTTTCCCCATGAAACTTTTTCTTTTTTTTTCTCGGACCTGGACGTGCATCACCCCTCCACTGGCCCCCAGTGAAACATCCATCATTCCATCTTCCCCTTCTTTTCATGTTCCTTTTTTTTTCCCCGCCTAATCCCATAATATACAACAGAATACAAAAGATTGTACAAACAAATACATTAATGTACAAACAAGTACAAAAATGTACAAACAAGTACAATAATGTACAAACAAGTACAATAATGTACAAACAAGTACAAATATGTACAAACAAGTACAAAATTGTACAGCGTGTGAGAACCCCTCGACTGTCCACCACCCATCAATTCTGCTCCACAGCCTGCAACATCCTTCTCTCTGTCTTCAGGGCATTTCAAAAAGGCACACGTCATCCCACAGCCATCCCAACTGCCATTCCAGCAAAACTGCCTGATTTGTACTCCTCCGTGCTTGTGTCCAGCAGCCAATTAATTTTTCTTGATCTTGAAGCCTGCTTTCCAATGCTGGAGTTCTTAGGTTGACACCCTGAAAAAAGACGAAGTTGATTCAAAAATCATATCAAATAGAACAATACAACTGGAATCTTTCACACACACAAGCGTTTACACTTATTTAATTCAAGAATTCAGAACAAAGTCACGCATGAAAGGAACACAAAAGCAAAGGTAACATTGTGTAGAGCATTATCAAGGGCTTACCTTTTTTTCCCTTTTTCTTTTATGGGATCCACAGCCCAAATGGAGCCCCCGCACCTCGTCCTCACTTCCCCCCCACCCCACCCACGCCCAACTCTCCCCTCCCCCGCCCAGACCCCACCCTTCCCCCACTCCACCCAAGCCCACCCCCTCCCAACCCTCCCCCGCCCCAGCGCCCCCCTCCCACCCCGACCCCCTCCCAACCCCCTCGCCCCGACCCAATCTCCCCCCCACTCCTGCCCCGCCCCTCCCAGACGACCCGGCACCACCGCTCCCGACCAAGGACCATGGCCTGGCCAGGCCACCATGGCTTCAGCTCCAGGCACGTGAGGGAGAGGAGGGGAGGGGAAGAATCTGTTACATTGCTCTCCACCGTAACAGCCCTCCCCCCCTCAGCCCCCACATGACACACACACAGAAATTGAAACATATATATATAACAACAAAAAAAGAAGGAATGAAACAAGAGGCACAAAAATAAATACAAGAAAGAATTAAACAACATGGAAAAAAAACACAATAAAAAATCAATGAAAAAGAATATCTTTCTCGAAAAAGAAAATTGCAATGTGGAAAACACAACAAAAACAAAATATTTTGGGATTGCTCATCACCAATTCTGACATTTATTTGCTTGGTCTTCAAAGCCAGGAAAATTCCTGGCTCTTCATGGTGGGAGGCCTTGGCTGGTGGTCGCGGTGGGCGGATCGTTGGGAGGTGGCAGGGGGAGTGGGGTGAGGAGAAAGGGCCAGGGGAGGAGGAAGGGAAGGGGAAGGGATGGAAGGGGCGGCGCCGAGGCAGGGAAGGGCCGGGAGGAGGTGAGCTTGGGTGGAGTGGAGGAAGGGTGGGATCTGGACGGAGAAGGGAAGAGCTGAGCGAGGGTGAGGGAGGGAGAAGCAAGGACGAGGCACGGGGGCGGAAAACGTTTTAAATCTTTTTTTGATGGCCTGCAAGCAGAAACACAAATTAATTCTTTCACACATGTATATTTTTTGTTATCAGTTGAAAATTTGGGTGGTGAACTTTGTACCAAGAAAAATCATCTTACATAAGCCAGGTATCTAAAACAGGCATCACTTATAAGGTTCTTGGTTACCATCTAAAGAGCACAGGATTACAAAAACAATTTAAGACACAGCCACTTTAAAAAAAAAAAAACAAAAAAAATGTTCACTTACCACTCCTTTGACACGTTCGCAGTTTGATTTACCCATCTTCCAGTGGTTTTTTGTTATTCTTGTCTTTGTTCTTGTTGTCCCCCTGCAAACGTTTCCCTGCTACGCCTCTTCTTGGTTTATTATCATCCAACAGCTGCATCTTTTTTGGCTGCTTTTTATACATGCTTCAGTATCATTTTTCTTTTTTCATGGCTCAAGACTTTGCCACAACAATATCTGCCCAGAAAATACAAAATGAACAAGATTCAGTATGCTGACATGTTAACAAGAAGACAATAAGAAAAACAAAGACTTTCAACGAAAAGACTGTTTCATTTTCTTTTTTCAGGGGCAGGGGGATTTTCTTGCCAAATTATATGTATCGGATCATGAATCCAACCTGTTTCTTGTGGGGCCAACTGGAGAGGGACAGGAGATGCATCGTCAAATTGTTGTGCTCCAATACTGGCTCCTCAATGAAGGGCGGCCACGTTGCTTGAAATGACAGGTTCTTGCAGCTGCTGATTTGAAAATCTAACCCAACCACACAGGGAAAATAAAAATAAAAATCAGACACACACAAATTTGGACGATTTATTATATCAGAGCAAGGGGCCCACATCACTCATTTGCACAGTTGACAGGCTACATGGGGCAATTGCCTCGGTGTAGAAAATTCGAATCAAAAATACAAGCATAAAAAGACCCAAATAAGCCTTTGTGTTCAGCACAAAGATGCACGAGTCCACAGAAGACAAAACGTTACACTGTTTCGGAAGATATCAAAAACATGTGACTTCAGGTTGGAATAGTGATGGACATACCTTTGGGCATCCACGCATTCTAGTTTGATGGAGTCAGTTAGGGTTTCATCAATTCTGTGGCTGCAACTCCAAAGCTTCCCTGTCTCACTGGTGCGTGGCATGGATGCTTTCACTCCAGATAAACCCCCACCTCCGTTGAATTTGGACTTCTCCGGGGCTTCTCTGCTGGAGGACATGGTCTGAATTTTTCTTGTTCCCTCTCGACAGTGGACAAACTTATTCCTTTCCTACTTTCTTTATTTTTTATTTTTACTTTTTTCTTTTTCTTTTATTTTTTCTTTTTTCTTTTTCTTTTCTTTTTACTTCTTTTTCTACTTCTTTTTTTACTTGTTTTTTCTTACTTTTTTTCCTTTTATTTTTTCCTTTTTTTTATTTATTTTTCTTTTTTTTTACTTTATTTTTCTTTTTTTTTTAACTTTTCCTTTTTTTTTTTTTTTTACTTTTCCTTTTTTTTTTCTTCTTCTTTTATTTTTTACCAAGGATCCAAAACGGGACGCCCCCATCGCAGATTGATGCGGACGATATTTAAAAAAAAATAGCGATAGATCAAAAACACATGGTGCCCAAATATGGCAATGGCTCCAGGATGAAGGAGAGTCCAGGATCGATGGGGATCGCCTTGGATGGCTGCTTGACGAAACTAAGAAATGAGATTCCTTGATTTGCGCTGGCCGCCAAATGTAGTCTAAATGCACATGTACCGGTTAAAAAAGGGGAATTGGAACGTATTCAATGAGGGAGGTCGATATAAACGCATTCCATCAACTTTACATCCTGGCGAAAAGAAATGCAATTGTGCTTTCCCCACGCGAAAAAGTTGGGCAAAAATCCACTGTAAACGACATGTACTGCAGACAGCTTGGCCTAGAAGATTTCAAAAATTATCATTAATATTTTTCTATAACAATACAAAATAGGTGATCCTGTTTGCCAGATATTACCAAAACCTTCCGAACCAAAAGAACTCAGCCCACCTGTTTTCAAATATAAGATATCGACCCTTCTCCGAGTTTTGAAACTTGTGCAGGAGGTTGACATGTGTTTTTTTCTCGGTATTTGGGCAATCCTGAAACAGATGCCAGACCCACATCAAAACTGAACACAGTTGCATTTGTGTACAATTGTACATATTTTTTTTTCTTTCTTTTCCCACTTTTCATTCCAAGACAAGTTGGTTGTTCGCCTAAAGATTTTTGGTTCAGAAAAAATACATGTTTAAAAAAACAGAATCCCTGAAATCCTCACCATTAGTCTTGAAAAGCCCGATGACGCCTCCCTTGGAGCGATTTCGTTTCTGGATTGGTCATTTTTATCGCTCCTGGAATTGTTCATGCAACCCTAGAATCCACCATGTTTCACTGATTGTCTACTTAAGAAAAACTATAAAATGAATAAGGCAGGTTATGACACATTCATTTCACAAGAATAAATACCAAGTCACCAATTTTGGGTGCATTGACATAAGCACCCATGCTATCCTGGATAGGAGGAACAAAAGCATCGACTGAGCATACCTCTATCAAAAGTGAAGAATGCTTCTCTGCAGGTGACAGGAGAGCCCATGCATGCAAACCTCCCCACAAGATAGTTTCTTTTTTTTTCTTTTTTTTTTAGAAACTACCTTATTGGGAGGTGGTTTCTTTTTTTCATCTTCCTTCCTCCGGAAATTCTTGTTCCGATATCTTCAATGTCACCCCCCTGCTCTTTGTCCCGTGATTTTCTCGGAAAAGCATGGGTTTTGTTTCGTCGAATGTTACTGGCTCCACATTCATGGCATTTGGACCTGGTTGGGTTCAAATGATCAGCAGACGAGGGTTTCGATTGAGGTGATTCACCAACAGCGCCCATCTCTGGGTTGCTTCATGCTGAAGTTGGATTCTCCAGCACCGAGGCTCTCTACATCATGAAGGCCAGATCACATCAGTCTAAAATAAACGTAAACTCGCACATAACCAAGGTGCGGGAAAACAAATCCTTCTCTTGCAATATAAAAAGTTCATATGAGAGCCTACTACCTGTTGGTTCCTTGCCAGTTCAGGACTCCATTAAGGTATGTGAAGCCTTTTTTCCCCTTCAGCCCAGCGATTGCTTGTTGCAAAAACCTTCAAGGGGAAAAAGAAAACACACAAAATAAGTCTTTCCTTGACGGGAAAAGTTGTGTTACTCTATCGTATCAACAATTGTGCTGAAAAAACACACACACACACCTCAGGAGGTTTCATGCTGGAGAGGGTGTTTCATGTTGGCGGCATTCCCTTCTGACAATGGGCCCGGTGAGGATTCCCCAGTGTCTGTCATGGAGCACCCATTCCTATGATTTTCTTCTGGTGGATCTCGTTTGGAAGGAATAAGGTTAGCAGCCTTTCCACCAGCAATTGCTTGTTGCAATAACCTACAAGGAAAAAAAAAAGAAGCAAAAACTGATGGAGTCTTTTCTTTACAAAAATAATTGCCTTATTTTCTTTTGTCAAAAGGTTGCTGCTGGGAAAACTCACATAACACTCACCTCTGTATACCGCAGTTGATTGATCAACTTTTCATCGATGATATTTGGCATCTCTGATGACCCCCATGCAGGCGGCATTCCCATTTGATAATGGGGGATTCCCCGGTGCGGAACCATACACCTTAACGGGCTAGGTCTGTTGCTGAAATGAAGATGGGTGATATCATGGCCAGGCCCATGAGTATTCGAAAGCGCTGCCCGCTCCTGAGTTGCATGTCTGGAATTTGTCATTGTCGCCCAAATCCAATGCCTCATAGTAGTTCCAGGGCTTGGTGAAAAAACTCGTTCCAAAATTTGAGCATCTTCTGAGCAGGGTATGTGATGCAAGCCCATTGCCAACCATCCCACCAAATCTTCCTTGATTCCCCAGTTTCTTTCATTGAACCCCCCATTGCTGTGGTTTCTGCTGGTCCATCTCCTCAGGCATAGCACCCTTCCAAGGAAGGAATCTGATAAAAATTACAAAAATCAAATACAGTGTATTTAATACACAAACTCACAAAAAGAAAAGACACCAAAGAGAATAAAGAAGCAAAGGTCAAGGGGGGGGAAGGGGGGGCAAGCTGACTCCTAAAGGATGACAGACGTCTCTGTTTCTCACCTCGGGGACCTGATGCAGTAATGAGCACGGCCGGCGGAGCGTGATTCGCTACCTCGGGCTTTCAAGGACCGTTGGAGGCGAGACGGACACACGCAACACCTGGCGGCGCTATAAAAATCGCCTTGCCTTGTCTCCCATCGAATGGATTCCGAGGAACTGGGACCGTCAAGAAGAAAAGAGAACTCTTCCCGCCACCGCCGCCGGCATTGGGTTCGTCTCGTGTCACCGCTACGCCTCGTGTCGGTGACGGAATCTTCTTGGGGGATTGAAGGAGGGATGGATGGTGGTGTCAGAATCGGAATCAGTCCTGTAGAGAAGGGAGACAAAAAATATGGGCGATAAATAACGCCGCCTCGACGAACTGTGTTGATCAGAATGAAATCGTGTTGATTCGTCTGGGAATTGGGCATCATTGAATGACTGATCGACGTCGAACCCCACAGGTAAAACAGGTTTGCATGGGTTAAATGCACACAACTGAATCTACTCCTCTTTTCTTTGTATGGGGGTAAGATGGCAACATGCAACAATTGATGGATTGATGGATTGATGATGCAGGTAAGAGGTCATAAAGCTTCCTCCAATCAACAAATGAGAACCAAAACCCAAACCAAACCAAATAAAGAATCGAAACACTACTTCCTGCAAGCCTTTCTTGCAGTTTGACTTTGAACGAAACCGATAACCCTCAACCTCAAACCGGATGGGTAGATAAATAACCCATGCAACAATAGAGCAAGAATTTTTTTTCTATTAACCAAAAATTCTCATTGGTATTTCAACAACAGGCATCAGCAAGACAAAGCATCCATCCCTTCTACAACGATCCGAGATGTGCAGAGTTTGTCAGCTTTTTTTTCTTCTCTCAACAAGTTGAGTGGATATTACAAGCAACATACACACAACTGAAAAGGGGAAAAAAGAAGCTCCCATATTTTATTTGAATATCAATATATAATGTACACATACGAGACGATACCTTTTGGGGACCTCTTCCTGGTTGCTCCATGTCTGGTGGCCTAACATACATCCGCTCAAATCCAGGGGCTGATCACTTCTACTGGCACCTGACAGACAATTGATTTATAATCTGTGGTTGGTTTAGGGTTGGTTCCCTAAAAAACCAAAAATGATCGACCTATTTTTTTTGGGAAAAAAACCAAAAAAAACAACACTTTTCAAAACATACTTGAAAAAATAAGAGGGTGACATTTGAACTCGGTAGTTATGGGGATCTCGGTTTGTGAAGGTGAAGCTTTGGGCCCACATTACTCATTTGCACAATCACCAAGCTGTATGGATGTAAACCATTTGAAAATCAAAATAAGAAATGGGGTGAATTTTGAGCATCCAATTTCGACCATCCAATCTTGACCATTACAAAAACTCACCACAATGCTATGGGCATATGAAAATTTGAGCCATGAATCCGGGCTGCCTTTTGCGGGGCTGGCTTTTGGCTCCTTTCTGCTTTTAACGCCCAAGTGATTTATTTATTTTCCTTCAAGAGATTTTCGGAGTGGGCGAACTCCTGTTCGCACCCGTCTTCAGCCCATTTCTTGTCGGCGGCACTGTGGTTTTTTTTCTGTTCGTTTTCGCCATTTCGTTGTGTGTGCAAGGAACCCCAAAAGGCTGCCGTGACCAAGGCTGTTTGAAGACCAACTCGAAACGACTGTGCCGCAATCGCCCATGCAGACAGAACCCCGACAATTGGTCCTGGCAGCCGGTGCCTGAAAATCCAAAACAAGTACGATTCTGTCTTTATTCCCAAGGAGGGCGGGAAACGCTCAATTTACAAAAATGTGGTGCTATTGGAACACCGCGGCTGTTCGCGAACGAGACACCAGGTAATACTTTTGTCGATTGCGGAGAAACTCAACCGACTCACAACAATCCAATGGAATCGCCCGTTCTGACCAACAGTCTGCATTGCCAGGGAGAAACAATAGAACGTTCGTATCTGCTTGGCTTACCAGTGTCTTTGGTGACGATATCGGTTCAGGGATTTCAACACAACAACGCGCGTGGTCGTTGCATGGATTTTGTTGTGAATCCACCAAGGTCAAAGAGCCATGCCGGCTTCAGCTGTCAGACCATGTGACGTCTTGTCCCATCTCCACATGTTGTGGTGGTCTCAATCATGTGTTCAGAATTGTCTGCTTTACATTGTTGTGGAAAATCAAATCAAATCATGATTGTAAACACATTGTTGTGGAAAAGGCTTGGGAAAAGTTTTCCCTTCTTTGCATCCAAAATGCGATATATATATATATATATATATAATATATATATTCGATGTTCGTTCTTTGCAACACTTGCAAAGATGGAGATGTACAGTTCCGACAAAAGTAAAAAGAGACTTGCTGTGTTTCATGGAATGATTTCAAAAGACACCAACAAAAAAAAAACATGATCCAACACAAGAATTGAGACAAAACTGCCAATACCACTGTCAATGTCAATACCAATATTACATCTGCAGCTGCAAAGAGGCCAAGACTCTACCGACTGATTAAACGAAGGCTTTCAGTCACAATCCCGTGGCCGCCTCGATCGTTCAAACGATCAGCTCAAATTAACAATTTACCAAGTAAATCCAGAAGTGCGTCTGGTGCCTATGGAAAGGCACCTCTGGAACTCGTTTCTTTTCCCCTTTCTTGCCAACGGATGGCAAGGTGGAGCGAGAAAAAACCCATACATCTGCCCCCTTTCCTTTCTTACTTTTTTTTTTTTTTCACCCTCCCTTTTTTTTTTCCTTTCCTTTCAAGAAACCGCATCCCTGCTCTGTACAGCATCGAAACACAGTTGGAAAAAATGTACTTGGAAACCACCACCACCTCCCCTCCCACCATTCTCCGTGTTTCTTTTTTTTTATCGATAACAAAAAAATCCCCCAGGGGATTCTCATAAAAATAAAAACCCATGAATTTTTTTTTCCCTTCTTTAGCTTTTTGTTCGTTGTTCTGGGTGGATTGTTAATGAAACAAAGGCACTGGTGGGGGGAGGGGTGTATTTGTATTGCATACTTCTCCCTTTTTTTTTTCATCCCCTTTCTATCTCTTAATCAAAATCCCTTTTCCCCCCCCCCCATCCCTCTCTTTTTTTTTCTTAAAGTGAATTACATTTAACACATCGCACTGGTGCCCACACATGGTAATTAAACCAATAAAGAAACTGTTCTTTTTTTTTCTCATGCACAATCATATGCTCTCTCCCCTTCCCCACCCCTAAACCACCCATCGTTCTAATCCCCAAAAGAAATATACCTCTTGGCAGTTTCAAATGTGTAAAAAAAAAATCAACCCCAAAAAAAAAGAGAGAAAAAAAAAGCCATAGAAAAATGAAAACTGACACACAAACTACGAGCCAGAATATGAAAAAAAAAATTAAATCGGTCACCATAGTAATGTATTGCTTACTAAAAAAACGACCAATAAGAACTGCAAGAAAACGAGAAAAAGAAAAATAACCAAAAAAAAAGAAGAAAAGAAAACTGAAAGAATTTCTAAAAAAACAAAAGGCAAAAAAAAAAAAATTAAGAGGGAAAAAAAAACCAAACCTAATGAGGGTTGACCTTGTGGCAATTTTTTTTTTTCTTTCCAATTTTTTTTTTTCTCTTACCTTTTCTTTGTTTTCTTTCTTTCTTTTTTCTTTCTTTTTTTTTCAAAATTCAAAGGGTCGCGTGTATGTGGTGTTGGTTTTTTCTTCACATATCTATATGTTGACTTGCTACCGTAGTAATGGTTCCGTTTCGACTTTCGATGGGGAGATGCACCACTGGCAATTGAACGTAGGGCAGCATTCCTTCTTGGAGTTCCACTGTGTTTGTGTCAGGCATGTGCGCAAGCATTCCTTCCATCATTGTAACAACCTCAAGGCGATCAATCACCTAAAGGTTTAGACAAAAAAAAAAAAACCAGGAAAACAACTGGTGTCATTTCTATCGCTTCACCAGTCAAGGTCTTAATTCTGGAATTCCCATCAATTCCGGATCCTTCCCCCCAAAACAACAACAAAAAGGCACCAAAAAATAAAAATAAACCCCCCACTTTGGCAACTTTTGGCAGGGATGTACGTGCGTCTATGAAGATACATAAAAACACTTAACTACAAAAAGAAAGACCCACGCAATCTCTCCCCCGGATAACCAATGAAAAATGAATTGGACGTTTTTCAATAAAAGGGAGGTGGAAGCCCTTCAATGAAAAAATCGACGACTTCTTATTTCAATTTCCTGAATATGACACTCCAGTTTTTCTAAAAATTGGGGAGTTTTTTTTCTTCCTTTTTCATGGCCAATCGAAACATCGAAAACCCACCTCCATATCTTGCAACAGAGAAGCTTGCTGTTCGTCCGTGAATCCCGGATCGAACAGACAAGCCACGAAAGTGCATAATTTTAAACGTTTCTGAGCTAAACCGGCTTCGTCCTCTTTTGGAGCCTGGTTGCAAAAACCATGAAAAATATATATATATAATGAAACATATGCGTGGAAACATGAAAACAGGAGGGAAAAAAAAAAAGACTCTCCCATCATTTATCATTTCATTTGAGCCAAGGATTTTTGAGGGAAAAAACAAAACATGAAAAGACACAAGAGCAAAAACAAAAAAGCGACACAGCCGCCCAAACATTCAATTCTACCCTCCGTCCTCCTCTTACTCCTCCCGTAAGTTCAATTTTCACTGTTGGATATATTTCATATATTTTGTTATTTTCATTTTATTTTTTTTCAAAACTGGTACAAATCCATTCCCTTCCCTTTTTTTTAGAGAAACACAGTTCAGTTTCAGTGTGGTGAAACTCACATATATATATATATGTATATTCTGCACTCACCTCGACCCCTCTTTGAGCGAACAACGGAGACTCCCTTGTGTTGATGATGGCTGCTGTAGCTTGCATCTGGCGGTCGCTGCTCTCGGGAATGCTGATCCCAGCAGCAAAAGGCGCGCAACCAGGATTACACTGATCTGCACGATCCACATACCCTTTTTTTCGACTCCCTCTTTGAGAGAAACAAGAACCCTAACAAACCCCTGCCGCCTCCCGTGAAACAAAACTGACATTCCTGTGATTTTTAATGGACGCTGTTCTCTCTTGTTTTTCAGGATGCTTCACATCAAAGTTAAAAAAGCTTTCTGCAGTCCATCCACTGGGCAAATAAGTGCTATGTGGTTCTTACTTCATTGTCTGGGGCCCGGGGGGAGGGGGGAATTTCGTCGACTAAAGTTAAATGTGAGAAAGAAAACTCACAGGGCAGTCACAAGAAAAAGCAAATATTTCGTCCAAACAACAACAAAAATTTTGTATCAATTTTCCTGGCACCCACATTTCTGTGCCTTCAATGGAGCATTCGCTTGCATGATTCCCTTCCACCTCTTGCCGATCTCGGTCAAAATTCGGGTGTCTTTATAAAATCCAGCCCCGGATGCACCCACATCTTGGCAGGCGATCCCAATGGTTCGCTTTCCGGGACCATTTTCAGCTCTTTTCGCTGCGGAGGCTTGTTTCCTTTTCGTTCGAGGCCTGGGGGGAGGAATCAGCTCGCAATCGCCGCTCATTTGAAGTTTCTGGAAGTACTTTTGGGCATGGCTTCGAATCTGACAAAGCCCAAACACAAACACATATATCATATACGAACAGCGTGGGAAACATTCATATTTCTCCTTTCTCCATTTTTCTTTTGGGGTGGGTGGGTGTCGGAGGAGAGCGTGAAACTTTCCGTCATGCGGTCTCCATCTCGACCCGAGCGGATGACTGACAGATCTATTCTCGTATCGATGACCGTCCAATTCGAAGCTACCCACCACCCCACACGGCCTTTCGCCGTTGGCCGTTTCGTCGGCTGTGAATTCGTGTTGCGGGCTGTGCCATCGCACAACCAACCACCCACAGGGCGACGTACAGCATTAGAGAAACCAAAGCAACTCCGTCAGTCGGAAACGCAGCTTCAGATCGGCTGTTGGTCAAAGATAGTCATCTCGCCCCCCCCCTCACAGAAACCTCCCAAACTCTCCAAGAGAGAAGCTGGTGAGAACCTCGCCGCCGCGCGAACACGAGTTTCGAGAAAGGTGCAAGTGGGGATGCGCTCGACGCACACGAGATCACTCGTTCTAGCATTTTTATTACCTGCACGGCCGTTTTGGTGCCGACGTACGCCTCAACTTTCTTCCACTCACGTCGATATAATTTCAATGCCTCGACGAATCGCTCGTGTTCGGCTTCCGTCCAACTTTCGCGAGGCTTGCTCATGGTGTATTGCTTGCGCGGCTTCTTGGGCATTTCGACTTCCATCGTTGCGTTCATTCTCCCCCCTTCGTTTCCTGATGCGAAACCCAACGCCAACACACACCCCGTCCAAAACGCAACACGAAAAAAATGGAAACAAAAAAAAAACATGCAGCGCTTCGCCCCCAACCGAAACGGAACAAAAAGGGGTAAAAAAAACCTATCCTCGTGTCGTGTGGTGCGATTCAAAAAGAAAACAGAAACCCATCGGCCAAAGGCTGAAAAGATATCAGGCAAAGAAATGCCACCATACATAGAAAGCTTCAGTTTGTGTGTCCGTCGCTAGAACAAACATAAGCATCCCCATCCTCCCACGTCGCCATAAAACGTTCGCGCAGGCGCCCTCCATCGCAGCTCGACGCGAGTTCGGGGCCGACACTAGCGACGCGACTTCACGGAAAGTCGTAAATATATTCCCATTTCGCTATATTTGTTTTTACAAAGCGAACCGGGAGTTTGAAAGGTGGTGGTTTATTATCTAACTCCCAAGATATTTCACGTATTCCCCCTTAAGTACTGGGAGTCGAGCGACGTCCCCAATACGGCTCTGCCGCTACAAACACACGCCCCGTCCAGGCAAAACGAGTGTGAATTCCCCTCCAGCAATCGGCGAGCGAGCCAGGGACTCACCTACAATTCGTAACTCTCTTCCGTGCGTGAAGCGCAACCCCTTTTTTTTCGCGTCTTTATTATTCGTGGACGGCGGTTTTTTCTCTCCTTTGGAGGCCTCGGCTCGGGCAAGTGATGTTTTCCTCTGCGCGACGATCGCACTGTGTCGAAAAACAAACGAGTAATTCAACAATACTCAACCGCATTTCTGTGACGCACTGGGCGAACTCCACCACAAAAAACCACAAATTCGTTTCGTGAATCGACCGAGAATACGTGGAGCAACGAACGCCCGGGCCACAGCAAATCCAGGTCCATGGATCTTGGCCCACGTGACATTACTCCCGCCCTCAGTCACGACTCAACCCCTCAGCGCGGAGTGCTCAAATCCACACATTCGCATGCAGAACTGAGAATTTCTCGCCCTCGTTGGGAATATTCCAAGCTAATGCATAATGAAAGCTAGTGCCCCGATAGGTGATTTTTAGTGGCCGATCCATCAAAATCAAATCCCGCCATATATCTCGAAACATCAACGATATTCCCCCACTCCTTTTTGCTACAAATCACAGAGCGTGTGTTTTTTCTGCCATTCATTCCTATGCACACACACCGACACCAAAATCCAAACCCACCCACACTGATCTTTTCTCAAGCGATCGCCCCCCTTTCAGCAACACAATGGATCGCCCGAAAACCCAAACAAACAAGATCTGCTGGCGAAACAATTGGAGAACTGCCCCCCATTCAAGGAGTGGGACGCCGTTCTGTTTGCAACAGGATGAATGAATATCGAGAATCACCAGCGGCGGCGTCGTCCAATAGTGTGGATGTCCTCCTTCGAGAAATCTCTGGGACCGCGCCCTATTGCGAAACGCTCCCCGTCTGTCAGAACTGTGGCAAAAAGAGAGGTTCTAACAGGAGGGTCGCGGTATTGGTCCCCCCCCCCGCATACACCCAACCGACAAGTGTCGAAAGCAGAGACGCCCCTAATAGTGTGACTCGCGTTGTTCGGCAGAGTTGCTTCAAGAGATGCAGTGGACTTTCTGGGTGTTGAAAAAGGGATCAGCCCGTCAGTTCGGCCTCCTTCTAGGGTAAACTCTCACCCCGACAGCCTTGAGGCTCAAGGACGGACAACGAACGTCGAAACGCGCACGGCCGAGGCAAAGGCACACGCAACACACCAGCGGAGGGCTCAGAGTCGTCGATGTCCGCGGGCGCAGGAGTACAAGAGCTCGTTTGATATTTATTAATCAAAATCCTCTTGAAATCGTCAACGTGAAGTTCGTTGTCAAGTTTTGGACGCCACGTTCTTGATTTCTTTTCCATCGACTCGCGACGGCATGGGCGTGTGCCAAACACGTGGCATGGCCGGGTTTATTTACGTTGTTCGAGAAAAGCACAGCATATTCCCGAGGGTCCAGCAGAGCGATACCTCACCAGCTGGGCCGTCTGGCTGGGAGAGTGGTAGAGGAATTGTGATATATTCTTTCTCTTTACAGGGAATGTCCATCATTTTATTCTGGTGGTCTCAATCTGATGGAGAGTGAGTGAGGAGCAACCCACACATGAACAAGAGTGAGCTGAAAATGCAATCCTATGCCTGTTCTTTTGCTATCCAATTCTCAAACAGGGACGGTTTCCTAGCAACATCAGCCATTTGCTCGGCATACGGAGCCCCCCACTTCTCTTTGACCTCCCTCCAGGTCCAATCACAATTCGAACCTAACTCTGCTCCTTCCTCGGCCCCTCCCTGCAATGCCCTCACAAGACCAACGACCCTCCCTGACAAAATCGCCCTGCATAGCCTCGAGCGAGTGTTGGGAGACAAGGGAGTCTTTGCTTTTTTGGTGGCTCCAAATTTTCTCCCTGTCGCTCCAAGCGTCACTTCATGCCAGGTCTTTGCGGCATGGGGAGAAGGAGGCGGCGTTTCGGCGGACCAATTGATGGCTGTGCCGGAAGGAACTTGACGCTGGGCTGTCGCAGTTAACGGGAATCCATCCAATAAGCTTGAAGGAACCACATTAACTTTCGGCTCAGCCACCCTAACATCCAAAAAACCCCAGCTTTCAAACTCAGTTGACCCTTTTCCAGTTTGGAATAATTCTGATGCGAAACATTTCACCAACCCCGTTTCAGGGACTTCCCGGAACAGAGAACGACTCTCACCGGAAGGGTGGGTTGAGTCTTTCCGTCAAAAGCTTGCATCGATCGATCATCCCTCTGCTCAGGGCATTCAATGCATGTATATCGGACGTGTTCTCCCCCAAAACCACCGTCATAGATTCCAAATAAATCGGAGAGGCCAACACCCTCAACAATGGACCTCCCTGAATCCCCATCAGCACCCATCTTGCCAGCTTGTCACTACAACTCATCGACAGCGTGGCTTCCCCTCGACCTGGCTTTCTCCGGAGCACCCCCAGTTCCTGAGGCCCTGTCTCAACATCCGACGCCCTGGGGATATTGGACAATATCTCCTCAAGCGTTTTCGACCCCATTGATTGGGTGGAATTTTGTACAGGCTTCGCCCCTGTTCTCACACTCTGCTCAGCTTCTTTCCCGGCTGTTGATAAAGTCCCATCCCCATCCTTGACTTGTTCATTCAGTGGTAGGCTATGGCTTTGTATCTCCTCTGGTGGCGTCAAAATGGCGCAATCACCACAGGGATGCTGACTCACGAAGAAATGAAATTCAACACCCTCCAGCAATTGGAATTTCTTTGTCTGGGGATCAAAAGCGAAAAATTCCCCAGCGGCAAGGAGTTTCTTCTCCGTCTTTGCAGTTACATTCTCTGGTAGTTTTCCAACAGCAATCCCCAGTTCTGCGATCAACCAGGAAACGAATGCCCTGCAGCATCGCCAGTTGATTCTCATCAACGATTTGTCATGATATCCTGTAGTCAAGAAATATCTTCCTTCAAATTCTTGTTTTTTCTTTTCTGCCGAGGTTTGGGTCAAGAATTTTTTCAAAGGTGGTATTTGAAAGCAGGGAGCTATCATGTTCATTAATTCAAAGGTGTCCATTAGCAGCAGGTTCTTTTTGGTCTCTTGTTCGATCGCTCCGATCGAAGGTAACCACGCAAAAAAAAAAAAAAAATGGAAACAAAACGCAAGGATCTGTCGAACTTTATCGCGCCCACCTCCTTGCTATCACTTCGGCGTGGGAATCGTTCACGACGTCTCCAGATTCGCATCGCTTCGAAGCCGACAGACATTTCGTCCCAGTTCCGAGAGCAACGGTTTTCAAGCCGACATCCCTGTTTGCGTCGCGCAGAACCACGCCGGCGAGAGTGGTGTATTCGTTCGGTTGAGGTTTTCCTTTTTTCGGAAGCTGTCGGAAAGTGTGGAGCACCGCGCTCGCGATGTCTTGCGACGAAGGAGGTGCTCGCGACAGTCTGGCGCGCTTTCTTTCTGGAGCACTCTCCATGGTCCCTTTTCGCCTGCCCGCACCTGCAGCATGCAAAAAGAAAAAGCTGACTCGATTAAATTGAGGCTCTGAGACATTTTTCTGGAAAAAGACAAGGAAAAACCATCCAGGCTTTCGTCCATTTGATGCCCAAATTCCCTCCAAGTCTAGGACACCTTGTGTTGCCTTGCTCTTGTTCCTTTCGTTGTTACTTGGCTCCATGTTTTTCCAATATTCCAACCCTGCGATTACTTCCACTTATGATTATGATTATGATTATGATTACTTCCACTACAGGGTGCAAAAAAAAAGCTGTCGAAAAGGAGAGAATGGGAATCCTAATTGGTGTGTTCAAACTTTGAGTGACGTGTGACGTGGTGCGCCATCGCGCAAGCACATATCCGTCCCTTTCCACCAAATCTGGTCCAAAAAAAACAAACAAACAAAAACACAAGGCTGTTTTAGCCAGCGCCTTTCGTGCACTTTCGTCTGCCTTCAACTCGAGTAGGTGAACTCATCCCCGAGTTCCAGAGGCCAAAACGAAAAGGAAAGCCTTTTCGCGCCCAAGAAAAGGGCAGGAAGAACTCTGCTGAGCAGCGCAGAAAAGACGAGCGCTGTTTCTGGAAGCGTACACGTGTGCCGCTTCTGCGTCGCGCTTTCTTTCTTTCGCGAGGGAAGGTTCTAGAGGGAACGAATTGGAGTCGGCTGAGGCAACCCAGCGAAGTCGCTGTCGTTTTTTGTTCTGTTAAGAAACCTAACGGAGTTAAAAAAACCCACGCACGGTGGAAGAAGCACTGAGGACAGGCGCTTGACAAGAAGAGGAAAACAGGGAAGGAATTTGCGCGGAGACGAAAAATTCAAGAATCTGGTTCGCGCGTTGTGGAAGCTACGCGCAGAGTGAGGGGAGGACATCGTCTCGTTGGTCACGACTGCGAGGTTTTTCTTTCGCTGCCGCTGAGGGCATCGAAGGCGTTGACCTGTCCTTGCATTGACGCAACTCCTTTCCAGAAAGGAAGCCACCAGACGCGGAACTGACTCGAAAGGGGACAGCTACGTGGGTCGTCTTTGGAGGACCTTTGGAGGATTCCGTCACAGTGGCAAACGCGGAGTACTTTCGTACCGCAGATACTGGCGTTCAGTAAAAAAAAAGCACAAGAAAAAAAAACGAAGCACCACAGCTGTTGTGAAGGCGCTCGCGTCGAGGTTTTCGGGCTCGTGGAATTTGTCGTGCAAGTGAAATTGGAAGGGAGGTTCCTTGGGTCTTGGGACGGAAAACAAAACAGGGTTCAGCAGCGAACTGCGGTTTTGTCGGCGTCACATTGCTTTTTCGTCAGTCGCACTGGGAGGAGCATCTTTCTTTTCACTCCCCCTGCGAGATCCAGACTCCCAGAAATCTCCGGCAGCGGTCTGGTAGCGGGTGGTGTCGCGGATTCGTCGCTTGACGCGCGCCGTGACGCTCTCGATATCTTGCGCTTCCTCGAGTCGCACCAGCGCAACAGGAGGGAGAATTCTTTTTCTTGTTGAAAAAAAGCTTGCGAAAAAAGAAACTCGCGATGCTCGCTCAGAAGGTCGTCGCAGCGGGTGCCAGCGCGACACAGGCGGGATCGACAGACGCAAGCAAAGCAGGTTCGGTCGTCATACCTGGGAAAAATGGTCTCAGGAGAGAAATCAACCTGCTATTGACCGTCGAGGAACGCGGGGGGAAGCAAAACGTGCACTCGGAGACGATCAACGTGATGGCCGAGGAAACGATTCAAAACTTGAAGCTCCGCTTGCGCAATCGCGGGTTTTTCACGAGTCGTCATTGCCTCGTGTTCGGCGAGCGCAAGCTGATGGAAAACGAAAGAATCGGAGAGGTCAGTGTTTTGGCTGCCGTCGTGGAGATCCCTTAGAACAAAGCAAGACTGAACCTGAGTCTATAAATATTCTACCATGTGGGTTGTTCTGAAAAGTAGTTTTTGATATTTCAGGAAGTTTTTTCAACACTTTGCTGTTCAATTCTGTATCTGGATTGAAATCAGAAGTCATTCATTGTTAGTTTTGGGTTGAAGAAAAATTCGGTGGGAAAAAATAATCCGAAGTCACACTTTTTTTTCCCCAAGGAATTGTCCAGGAATTACATGATAGAGGGTTTTTGATCTATATTGGGGTGGTGGTGTTCAGGTTGCCTCTCGCTACAAGGAGCCCGATGAGGCCGATTTTCTGCACGTGTTCGCTCGGTTGTCGGATGTGGAGTCCATCGATGTCAAGACCGACAAAAGAAACATTATCTACACTCAAGGTGACACCCGCTTGGAGTTGCCGGTGAGTTGTGCTGGACCACAAATCAACTGAACTGTTTTGTTAATGTTGGGCAGGGGGCTGCATTTCCTCCTCTGTGCACTGGTATTTATTTATATTTTATTGAATATATATATATATATTGGTGGGTGGGTGGGTGTGACTTTTCTCTGTGTTGTGATGTTGTTGTTGCTACAGAAACCAGAAAAGGATTTGCCGAGAAGTGTTTTGACTTCGTCGCTCTCTGGTAATATGACCCCCACGGGCAGGGAATTGATGTTGAGGGGAAGGGTCGTTTCTGGAGCAGACCCTGTACCCAATTTTTTTGACCGCACCGAGCCTGTCGTGCATTTGATCATCAGGAAAACCACGCAGGTGAAATGGCAGCAAGACAGGTATGTAAAAGTTCGAATAACATGGTTGCATGGATGGCAAAAAAAGTTGTTTCTGTGGGGAGAGTGATTGAGGCTTGGGTCAATGTTTTTCTCGATGGATGGACCCTGTTTAGTCATTGCAACCTGCTTTTGACTTTCACTGTGGATGTGACGCCAAAAAAAAAACAAAGAAAAAACAAAGAGAAAGAATTCAGACAATTCCGTCCCTGTCATGTGAGGATGGCCAAAAGCATAGATGAATCTGTGTGTGAAAAACTGCATTCTGGTTTGCAGGGGAGATCACTTTGAGATTTCGATTTCGGCCCTCGACACTGTGGATACTGTCAAAAAGAAAGTTGAGGAAGTTGCCAATGAGCTTGTGGGCGATGGGGAATACAGGTGGGTGGGAAAACAAAAAATGAGCCACTTGAAATTTATTTATGTTTAATAGGTTCATTATTTTTCATTTTTTTCATTTTTTCATTTTCTTTTTTTTGGGGGGAGGGAGGGAGGTGGTGGGGTCGGTTTGCACATTCCAGAGATCCACTTTGAGGAAAAGGGTAATGTAAATTCTGTTATTCAGATTTAGGTGTTTTTTTTTGTTTTGTTTTGTTTTTCAGCAACTGAAACATATCTCAATGGCAATTTGTTGAAAAGACAAGAGGGAAAAGCAAAAAACAGGAATCTAGTCCCACACAATTTTTTTTTTTTCCGCCTAAATCCGTAACATTTCTACATGTTGCATTCTAACAGAGTCGTTCATGGCGGGGAAGTTCTGGACTCTGAAAAGCCATTGGCTATGTATGGCATCGGGAAGGGCAGCATTCTGGAACTGGTTCCTTTGGTGTTGGAAGAGTTTCCAGCCGCCAACAGCTCCCCGAAACTCACTTCGCCTTCCAGTCCCAACCACCAGATGCATGAAAATTGGAACAAGGCCAAAGATGCATTGGCAAAGGGGGTCAAGCCCAAACTGACCCCTGCTGGAACGGGAGGATCTTACTTCATTCTGTCTCATGATGGACAACAGGTGTGGGTTTTTTTCGACTGCTGTATCCTTGCCGTTTGTGCTGCCTGTCAGTAAGACAATGTTCAGAAGAGGATCATCGAATTTTTCAAATTCTTGTTTGCATGGGAGGCCCTCCCCGTCGCTTATTGTTCATCATTTTTTTTTCATCAATAAAAAAAAGGGTGAAGTGAAAAATGAAGTGATAGTGTTTGTAACTTTGTTTTTACAGGTTGCTGTTTTCAAGCCGGAGGATGAAGAGCCCCTGGCACCGAACAATCCCAAAGGCTACAGGTAGGGAAATTCGTTTTAGATTTTTTGTTGTTCAAAAAATCGTCAGGGTTTCCACAAGGATTTGCTCAAGTCTTCAATAAAATGGAGGTCTGCTGCTGTGATACATTTTTTTCCAATTTCCCCCCCCCACCTTTTCCCACTTCCGGCCACAGATTGGCTCCAGAAGAAGCACCACCTCATCCAAGAAATATATGTATACATATTTGTACATCGAATTCGACATGCAAAAAATCACGTGTTAAAATACATGTCAAATTTCATACCTTCAAGGACCCCATTTCCATCTTTTGCGCCGATCTGAACCTGCACTGTTTTTTCTTGTTTTTTAAATTGAAACAGTGGCTCTCCAACTGGGGAAGGTTTGAGGAAGGGAGTGAGACCTGGGGAGGGGGCAACCCGAGAAGTGATTGCCTACGTTCTGGATCACGGCCACTTTGCTGGGGTGCCAGCCACGGCGATGGTTTCGTTGAGCGGACGCGAAAGAGAGAGGGGCCGCCACCGAAAAGTCGGAAGTTTCCAGCAGTTCGTGCATCATGAAATGGATTGCGAAGAAATGGGACCATCAAAGTTCCCCCTCTTGGTGAGCTACGAAAAGCCAAGCGATATCATATCCGTTGTTCCAGACATTTTCATTTTTCTTAGTTTGTGGACAACTTGAATAGTTGGTTAAAAAAAAAAAAAAAAACAAGATCAAGTTTAAATCTGATTGATAATAATATTGATGATTCAAGTTTTTTACTGAACTCATGGGGTGCTTGTGTGTAACGATTGGCAGGAGGTTCAGAAGATCTGTGTGTTGGACATTCGACTGGCAAATACTGATAGAAATGGAGGTAACATTTTGGCCAGGAGGAACGACGATTCGGAATGGCAGTTGACCCCCATCGATCATGGCTACTGTGTTCCTGACAGCTTCGTCGACATCAATTTCGAATGGATCTACTGGCCCCAAGCAAAGGTCCCATTTTGCAAGGTGAGACTTGGCCAGTATGGAGACGGGGGATAATGCAAATATAATAGCCTTGCAGTTTATGTAACCTATTTTTATTTATTTTTTTTTTTTGGGGGGGGGGTGGAGGGTCGAACAAGTGCCCTGATTCAAATTTTTTAATTTTTTTCTTATTTTTTTCAAGATTCAGATTTTCAATGCAATAGATATCAAATTGCTTCTATTGTATAAAAAGATTCGTTCTCTAATATTTATTAACAGATGTTTATCGATTTGAGGTTCCCCTTTCCCAGTATGCACCTTTCAGCACAGCACTTTTACGTATTTCTTACTTTTATTTCCTCACTGCTCTGGATGTTTTCACACAATAGGTTGCGTTAGAGTACATCAGCAGTTTGGATGCCGAGAGAGACCTCTTGATTTTGCGCGCCCATGGGCTCCATCTTCGAAGGGAATGCGAACGAGTGTTCAGAGTCTGCACCATGCTTCTCAAGAAATGTGCGGCGAAAGGTCTCACGCCGAAGCAAATCGGTCAGGTGAGCTGCCCTCCTCCCCCTGTTCTGTTCAGCCCAAGTCAAGACAAATCAAAAATAGAGTAACAGAAATGCATGCCTAGGATTCTTCAGAGGGGTTGATTTGCTTTTTCCGTGTTTGTATGTTTTTTGGTTTTTTTTTGGTGTGTACAATGAAACAAGAATTCCTACTCCGTAACAATGGCAGGGTCTGGCATCCCTGTCTCAATTGGTGACTCTTTTTTTTTTCAACTCACAGATCATGTGCCGTGAGTCGTTCACTCGATCTCCTTTGGAAAAGATGGAGAAGCGTGCGTTACAGTTGTCGGTCCAAGAGGAATACGGCCCAGAAACCCCGGTGGGTTCAATTTCCCGGTTGGGGGTCTCCGACAAAATTTACCTCCGTTCGATGGAGAGCGTTTTGGATCAGTACCTGGAGGATGTCGATCTTGCCGATAGTGGCATCGTGTGATCTTATATAGATAAGCAGAGAGAGAGATGGATGTGTGTGTGTGTGTGGTGTATTTGTGTACGCTTTATTTTATTTTTTTCCTTTCCTCTGTTCACTTCCATACACCCAAAGATGAAAAGAACCAAAAAAAAAAATGAAACAGAGAAGTTGATAAGAAAGGAGGGGAGGGCGGTTTGAAAAAAAAAAGGAAACAAGAAAAAAAAATCAAATTCTCGTTGTTGTTGGTTTTGGGGGATGAGGATGGGATGGTATTTCTCCCCCCCCCCCCCCTATTTTTGTTTGTGTTTTTTTTTTTCCCTTTTTTCGATGTCTCTTTTTTTTATGGGAATTTGGGAGGGTTGAGGGGCTTCCGATTTTTGTCGGTCAAGGAAAAGAGCAAAAAAATTCATCCAGGAAAAAAAAAAGTAATATATCATTCTGTATGCATGCACACGCACACACATGTATGCATGAAAAAACAGAGATTCAGGAATTTTTTAGTTAATAGACATGTGTGCTTTCATGGATTTCTCGTCATGTTTTTTTGTGACGAAGATCTGTCATGGGTTCCCTTTTTTTGGGGGTTGTATTTTTTTTTTTGTGAAGGTTCGTTTTGAGGGGATTCGAAAGTTAAAAAAAATAGGGGATTTGTAGAATGGGTTCTTGGGATTTAAAAAAAAGGAAAAAAAAAGGTGTGAGGGAAATATTCAAAGAAAAAAAAAAACTATGATGATTTCAAGGAAAAGTTTGATGGTTTAGGAGAGGGTTTATTTTCGAAAAAAAAAAACAGGGGGACAAGAAAAAAAAAAGGGAAGGAAAAGAGTTCGAAATTCGGGGTGCCATGACTTAATACCATACAAGAAAAGCAATCTTTTTTTTATATCTGTACATTTTTTTTATACCGTTTTTTTTGCCACATAAACTTCGTCGTCGTTTTTTATTTTCCTCTGTGAGAACAAGGAAAAAAAAAGAAAGAAGTCTTATGGAATCGATGAACTCTTGAAAAAAGGGTGTTTGTGTAGAGATAGAGATTTGAGGATTCACAAAAAGGGGAAAAAAAGTTCATGGGTGGAGGGAATGGAAAAAAAAAAGGAAAAAAGGAAGTTTGCGTTTGTGGGCGATGTATAATTTTTGTGTGTGTGTTTTTTTTTGCTGAACGTATGAAAATCTGCGGAGTGTTTGTAGGGGGTTGAAAAAAAAGAGACGAAAAAGAAAAGAAAAAAAAATGCTCATGATTCTTGGGCCAGACTTTTTTTTTATCTATTTTTTTTTCGTCTTCTTTTGCACAAGTGTGTGTGAGAGTGTGTTTTTTTCGGATGTTTGTGTTTTCTTTCCTTCGAGTTTTAGCGGCTGTGGAAAGGTTTGAACAAGACGATATATATTTTTTTTTGGCTATTTGTAGACGAGATGTTTTGAAGAAGAAAAAAAAAGAAAAGAAGGTGAGAGTGAAATGAAAGAGGAAACTTGGACGGGTTTTTTTTCGTCTTCTTCTCGGGTTTTTTCCGTGTTTGTATTGTTAAGTTTGTGATGATCGATTGCCATTTGATTTTGCGTTGTAAGAAGGAAAAAAAAGGAGGAAAAGAAAAAAGAGCAAAAAGAGGAGCGATTTTAACCGACCATTACACAACTCCCTGTTCCCTCTGTTGAGAGTGTGTATTCTTTTAAGGAGGGGGGTGGTTTTGTTTTTTTTGTTGCTTTGTATTTTTCTTTGCTCCAGAGGATGGACAATCTGATAATTATCACCTTTTTCCCTCTTTCTCTCTCCATCTCTCTCTCTCTCCCCTTTTGTGTTCGTTCTTTTTTTAACGTTTTTGCACATTAAGCCTAAGTATATGTGTGTGTGTTTTTTCCCTTTTTTTTCCCTGCTGTTTTTTTCTTTCTTTTCTTGCTAGATTGGATTCCCAAGCTATGTGTCTGTGTGTCCATAGATTTTCTGAAAAAAAAATCGTTTTTTTAAAGAAACGGGAGGCTTTTGCAGTTTCATCATAGAATCCTTCCCTTTCTGATAGTGCTTTTTTTTTCTGTCTTGTTTTTAAAAATAAGAACGGGAAAAAAAAAATAGAAACGAGACGAAAGCTGAAAAGATAAAGAGAAAAGGAAAGAAAAATTGTGGGGGGTCAAAAACAGAAAAAGGAACGGGAGAAAAAAAAAGAGTGAGGGAGGGAGAGAGAGAAAAAGGGTAAATAAAAAAAAGTGGTTATTGGCAATACATTCTATTTGTGATCTTTTTTTTTGTTTGTTATCTAGAAGGGTTAGTTCTCTTTTATATGGGCACATTTTTGTTACTCTTTTTTTTCAAGAAAAAAAAAAGTAAACGAAAGGTTTGGAAAGAAGAGACGAATCAAAATGAACTGTGGGAAGACAGATGATTTTCTGCGTCGCTCTGCATTGTAAAGGGGATATTAAACCAACCGGGAGGGAATTTTTGTGAATTTTTGACCAGGAAGAAGACTGGATGGTTGGAATTTAGGGTAAAACCGGTTATGTGAGTTAGGGTGGCTGAAGTTTTCTCTTCCAGGGGTGTCATCTGTGGGCTTTAAAAAAAAAAAGAGAGAGAGAAGAAACGCAAAAAAAGTGTGAGAAAAAGTGTGAGCACCTTTTTCTATGTTTTTCCTGTCCCCCTTCCCAAGATGTTAGTAGGGGAAGGAGGAACTCTTGTTTGATTCACTGGAGGATGTTTCTGTGTGCATAGAGCTAGTTTTTGCTGTAGCCCATCAAGTGTCAGCCCTGGCGATAGAGAACAAACTTGTTTGTGGTTTGTTTTATTGGCTCATCGTTATGGAATGAGTTGTTTTAACTCTGGTTTTCTTTCCTTTTTTTTACCTTTTTTGCTGTCTATTGTGTGAGCCTTGGTTACCTTTTTTTGTGTTGAAAGAGTTTCCTGAGTGTGGACTAGGGGTAACGCAAAAAGGATATTCTAAAATACTAATGTTGTTCTAGAAAGGAGGGGGGTTTTGAAACAGAGAGAGAGAGAGAGGGAGAGGAGGAAACAAAATTTAAGAATGCTTTGAAAGGGGTGTCATACAAGGGTGGCAAATTCAACTCCACAAGTTTTCTGTTTATGTTTCTGGCATTTCAAGGGAAAGAGGTAAAGAAGGAAATTCTCTCTCTCTCTCTCTCTGTGTCTGTTTTTTCAAGTTTCAAATTTGATTCCTACCCTTCAGAACTGCACGATTTCATGGAAAAGAAAAAAGAAAAGAAAAAAAGGATTGAAAAGATTGGCGAAAAAGAAGGAAAAATTAGAGGAAAACATGGGGAGAATATGAACGGAAAAGGGAAACAAAATGGATTGTATTCCATCAATCAAACTGTTTTTTGTTTTTTTTTTCCGTTAACGTTGTCTGTTTTCACCTCCATCAGTTTCTGTTTCATAGACGTACGAAAAATAATTCAGTTTTTTTTTTAGCGGACTATGCCTCGGAAAGTTAAGGGGGGAAATTTGGCTATTTTGTTTCTAAGCATTTAAGAGATATTTGTTATTTAGAAGGAAAGAAGAGAAAGGTTTTTCTTTTGGAGTTTTCCAAGATCGAAAAAGTGGTTTGAAGAAAAACATTAGGAAGAGATCATTTCAGTGGTGAAATGACGTTTCTTACCAACCTGTTTTCCTCCACCCCCATTAAAGAATCGTTCGTTTTCTTGAATATTGTGTAAAAGGACCCCCCCCCCCAAAAAAAAGAGCTTTCCATGTGATAAAAAAAAAGAAACCACTGAGCATGCTTGGCTACTTTCAAAAACAATGAGTATTTCTTGCTCTTTTTTTTTTTTTTTTGGTGGTGGTGGGGGGAGAGAGCGTTTTCTGTCTTTTTGTTGCACAAAATTGGGAAGAAGTGCGAAGAGGGGGGGGGGGGGTCTGTGAATAATGTGCCGATATTTTGCCAGAAACAAAAATATATTTTGGATTCCTCTGAGCAAGAACGATTCTAATTCTGTAACAAGATGAAAATCCTTGGGAAATCGAAAAAGAAAAACGCTGAAGTTAATATCCGGTCTTTTTGTGTCCGTTGCTTTTTTCTTTCTTTTTTTTTTTTTTTTTTGTGTGGAGGGGTAGGGCCTGGCTTGCAATATTTGTTCAGTGGAAGGAAGATATTCTCGAATGAAAAGGAAAATGGGGATGAAGGCCCTTGCATTGGTCCAAAAGGAAAACATGCGAGCGAGATTGATGCAACATTTCAACTGTAGAAACTATAGCTTGTCATTTTTCACCCACATCCTGGCATCAGATTTCTCGAATTGAGCCATTCAGGGAATTTGTGGTGCAGGAAAGGAAATTGGTTGTGGATGGATTCTCAACCGGGCAGACCCGGGAACAGGATATGCTCAGCAATTTCCACAGTTCCCAATGAAGACCGAACAAAGATGTAGGAAAAAGGTCACCCACCCGACTGTATTTCGTGTTTTTTTGACATTTTTTTCTCCCCCAAAACTGCCACCACCAAGAGCAAGACTTACACTTACAACTGACAGGGAATGAAATACACTCACAACTGACAGGGAATGTGTACGGGAGTCATGTGCATGTGTACTAGTTGGACTGGCCTGGATTGGAAGTGGTTAGAATGTCGGCGGTTAATGTGTGGGTTACTGTACCAACTGAATGGGCAGTATTAATTGGGCCACAGTGAACGATTGTGTGTAAGATTTTCAGTGAGTCTTATCCTTCAGTTGGTGGCCAAGAAGGGGAAGCAGAGTTGCTTTGCTCTGAGGCCGTTTTGAATCGAATATCGTTCTTCATCTCTCTATCTTTTCGACTATCTTGTGAACTCATTTGCCGATACCACGACGACGTGGTCAAGCAGCAAACCGTCGGTGGACTTCGTCTTCGATACTCTCGAGGACATACTTTCGCACTACGGCGGGCTGGCGGAACAGGCTACGATTGAATTGCTCTTTGTGAAAAGTGCTGTTGAACAGTGACGCGCATCAAGCGTTTGTGGACGGCAAGACCAACTGGGTCATAATAAGCTTTTTGAAGTGTGAAACCGGACAGACCGGCAATTTGGACCGGTGTTTTTATTTGCATTGTGGGCAGACAGTGCATTGATTTGGAATTGATTCGTTTTGCGACGTGTTGTCGACAGCTCCCTGACACTACCGCTCCTCTCCAACCCATTACTCGCCCTCTCCCTCATGGACGTTCAACTATTGGCGCAGTGCCTCACTGGCCTGGCGGTACCCGAATTCAACGCTCAGTGTCGGGACCCAGATGATTTTTTGGACTCGTTCGAAGGTTGGCTGGGAAAAACACAAGTCTGGAGTGACGAAGTGGCGGCCAAAAGGTTACCATTCTTCTGCATAAAGGAATATCGCCACTGGTGTGAGCGATTGGTCACCCTGACCATTATCGTGGATGAACGCGGCCGAACAAACTATGATTGGAGTTTAATTCGGACGAACTTCGCAAAGGAAGGCGCTGTGCTGCTGGGATTAGTACAGGATTTCGCTGATGACTTACGAAAAGTGCGGATGACCGCCGGTGATACCGTTGCAGCATACACCCTCCGATTCGAGCGTGTTACCAACAAAGCTGGCGGCGCAGTTTCTGAACAGGAGCAAATCAAAGCATTTTTGCGTGGACTCGCATCAGATGTTCAAGAGAAAGTGATGAACAAAATGCCTAACACAATTAAAAAGGCAAAACAGTTTGCCACTCAGGCGGCTGAAATTATCACGTACAAACAAAGGATAAGAATCGATTCACCTCTCGCTCCAGCACCAGCACTTTTACCTCGACCAGTCCAAGCATCAAGTGTGGAAGAGCCACCGACACCCACATCTCAGGCAACTCCATTTCTGGCGCTGCCAGCACCAGGAGTCGTCAATCAGGAGATTGCGTCATTGGCAGCGCAAGTCGGAAAGCTGACGGAAGTGGTGACGCGCATGGCGACGCAACAAGAAACGCAAACACGAAAAGAGCGACCCACAGTCCATTGGCAAAACAGTCAGCGTCCACCACTTGCGACAGGCAGCAATCAAGTTCCACTTGGAGGTCAGCTCGATCAATCCAAAGCGGCTGGACGATGTTTTATTTGTCAGTCCCCAGATCATTGGGCTGATCGGTGCCCTCAACGCACTGGAAAAAAGCCGGATCAAGCACGATTGGCACGGGTGGCACCTGCCGAGGATAAAATTGATTTCTCGTCACCATGTCCGGTGATCGAATCAGCACGTGTCGGGAAGCGTCAAAGGAGTGGTGAAGGCCACGCAAGGAAGCCGAGGATCAAAACAACCTTGGATCCGGAATGGGAGGCTTTTTGGGGTGACGTGAAAGTACCTCTGCGACTGTTTAAGGATCGGTCGAAAAAACAAGTGAATATGCAGTGTCAACTTGGGGCGAGAAAGTTTTTGATGCCTCCGCCGAAGCGAGCGACGGGATTCGTGCCACCACCACCACCTCCCCCTAATTCAACTGAAGCCCAGCCAACAGCAAGCGCCGATGCCATGCACCTTGCACAGGAGGTCGCGCGACAGGCGGCGGTGGTGTATGGAGTGGTCGCAGGTCGGACTATTCGCAATGTCATACTGGATCCAGGAGCGTCCAGGACTTTATTAGATGTGGAGCAAGCGCGGAAACTCAACCTACTGCAGAAACTAAATCCTGCTCCGTTTACGATCATGTTGGCGAATGGTGCTTCGGAACCATTGATGGGTGTTACGGATCCGCTCGATGTGGGCGTCAGCACTGCGACAGCCACTCTATCCATTGGAGTTGTTCAGGCGCGACAGTCATACGATTTACTGTTGGGACAAGACTACCTCAAGGCAGTGAAGGCCTCAGCCGATTTCAAACGACAAACTTATCAACTGCATGGGAATCCAGGGGTGACAGTACAACAAGGCAAACATCAGTTGCATATGTATGTGGAGGAAGTGGATGGATCTGATGGCTTGGAATGGGATACTGATGAATCGGAGGAGGAGAGTGAATCAGAGGAGATGACCAGTGCCACTGAGAGTGCATTTCGAGCATGGGAAGTTAAGGCAGAGGATCAAGTGTTGCAAGCTTTGCGAACGTCAACAGAGGTCGACGACAATCCACTCAAGGAAGTGCATATCAATGCGGAGTTATCCAAGGAAGTACAGGCCGATATTTGGGAAGTGCTGACCAAGTACAGCTACGTTTTCACTTCGGATATCACGCAGATGCCTGTCACGACGACTGCGCAGTTTCACATTAACTTGAAACCGGGCGCTGTGCCTTGGAAGTGTGGCCGACTGAGACGATATGCGCCCAAAGAGGTGGCGTTTATGAAAGAACATTGCGAGAAGTTATTGGAAGCGAATATGATAATTCCCACAAACACAACCACATGGTTGGCAGCAGCAACTGTGGTTCCAAAGAAGGATCCAGTGACTGGCGAATGGAATTTGCTTCGTTTCTGTGTGGACTACAGAAAATTGAATGAGGCAACATTGGATGATCCATATCCGCTGCCCAGGACGGATATGTTATTGGACGAATTGGCCGGACATTCCTTTTACACCACGCTGGATTGTTTGGCAGGGTATCATTCCGTGGAAATTGCACCAGAATCGCAGCCCCTCACTGCTTTTCTCACCCCATTCGGTATTTACTCGTGGAGAGTAATGCCCTTTGGAGTCAAAAATGCGCCCGCCTGTTATATGCGGATCATCGATCATACCCTGCTGGGCGTGAAAGAGGCGGCTGCGTTTGTGGACGACATTTGTCAAGGCGCAGACACTGAAAAAGCTATTGCACCGAATCTGGAGACGTTGCTGAGCAAAATGGCGGGAGCATCGCTGCGCTGCAAACCCTTGAAATGTCACGTGGGTTATCCAACCGTTGAGTTCCTGGGACATCGTCTATCACGCCAGGGATTGAGTACACAAGCTCAAAAAGTGCAAAAAGTGGCTGCTGCATTACCACCAAGGAATCGAGAGGAGTTACAATCGTTCCTGGGATTATCGTCTTACTACAGACGATTTGTGCCGAAGTTCGCTGATCGTGCCAAAGTGTTGCACACGATGGTCGCTACGACGCCTTTTCCTGAGTGGACGAAAGAGAGGATGGAGGCATTCAATGATCTCAAAGGTGCATTAACAACGACGCCAGTTTTGGCAGCCCCTCAAGCGGGTGTGGCGTACATTATCGACTCGGATGCATCGCAATATGCATCAGGTGGAGTGCTCAGCCAAATTCAAAATGGCGTGGAACGACCTGTGTTTTACACGAGCAAAATGTTTTCTACGACAGAGCGAAACTACAGTACCACCGAGCGAGAGGGATTGGCGGTCATACACGCACTCAAGGCGTTCAGACCATATGTGTTGGGCGAAAAAATTACCCTGCGAGTGGATCACGCGCCATTGCTTGGGCTATTCAGGAAATTGGACCTTACAGGCCGAGTGGCACGATGGCAGTGTCAAATCCAAGAATACACGGAGCTGGAAATGGTAACCCGAGCTGGAATCAGACATCGCAATGCTGATGGGTTGTCCCGATTGCGCTATGAGGAGGAGCCAGAAGTGGAAGTGGTGCGAAGTGCCAGGGTGCAATGGCGTAGCGTGGATTGGTACGATCAGGTCATTGGGCTGTTGGTACAAGGCGATGCACAGGAGGAATTATCGGAGTTCATGGTTCAGGAGGGCAGGCTTTGGCATCGGAATTGCGATGGGTTGGTGCGTCAGTGTCTGCGCAGTAAAGATGTGGAAAGTGCAATTCAGGTTGCACATTGCGTGGGTCACTTCGGAGTGCAGGCAACGGCGATGAGAATCAGGGAAACCTTTTGGTGGCCAACCCTTTTTCGCGATGTGAAAGAATACGTGCGTCGGTGTGTGAACTGTCAGCTGGTGGAACCAAGGAGAGGGCCAGGTCGCATTGAACCAATGGTTGTGCGTTCAGTTTGGCAAGTGTTGGAGGTGGATTACTGCGTTGGAATGCCACGATCGCAAGCTGGGAATGTCGCTTTATTGACGCTGGTGGATTGTGCCAGTGGTTATGTTATCGCGGAGGCAACACCAAATTGTGACAGTACCACGGCGGCCCAATTTTTGCTGAAGCGAGTGTTCCTCGTTTTTGGAACACCACAGGTGCTGTATTCGGACAATGGATCGCATTTTCAAGGTGAAGTCGCGGATTTGGCAGCAAAACTGGGGATCAAACAAAAGAAGTCGATTCCTTACAGAGCGGAAAGCCATGGGAAGGTTGAGAATGCGCACCATTTGCTTTTGGAGCGACTGCGTCGATATAATGTCACGAACGACAACTGGGATCAATATGTCGCAGCAGCGTGTTTTGCCATCAATACTAGGCAAACGGAGACGTACGCTCATTCACCATTGGAGTTGGTGTGTGGTTTGAAACCACGGTTGCCAGGAGAAGTGTGGATGTCGGATAACGGAGTCGCAATTCCAGTTATGGAAGTGGGGAAAGAATTGGGCTGCCTGGGATTAATTCGCGATCATGCATTGGACGTCATGGGTGAGAAAAGGGACCAATGGGCAAGGAATAGTGCTTATGGAAGCACAGAGCAGATCAAGCAAGGAGATCAAGTGATGGTTTTGACGGATCCAAAACACAGGAGCAAGGTGGAGGTCTACTGGAGAGGGCCATTCGAGGTCGACTGGGTTGGAGAGCGAGGAGCGGTACGTGTAAAGGGTAAGTTGTTTGCTGATTGGCAAATAAAAACTTTGAAGTGAGGTAGTTTCCAGCCTGTTTTTTGATGTGAGCAATTTTGACTGAAGAATGGAAGTGTGGGGAAGTGAGTTTTTTTGAATGCTGAACAGGAATGGGAAGAACAGATTGGGGAAAGGATTTGTATTGATTTTTGATTGAGAACATATTGAGGGAAGGTATAGTGTCAGTGGGTGGTATTGCTGGGCATGGTTCAAATAGAGGAAAGAAAAAACTGGGACAAGTGTTCACAAAATGGGAAAGCTGTTGGGCATCTATTTTTGAAGTAAATCGTGAGGGCACGATTAACCATTGTGGGGGAGGCCTGTACGGGAGTCATGTGCATGTGTACTAGTTGGACTGGCCTGGATTGGAAGTGGTTAGAATGTCGGCGGTTAATGTGTGGGTTACTGTACCAACTGAATGGGCAGTATTAATTGGGCCACAGTGAACGATTGTGTGTAAGATTTTCAGTGAGTCTTATCCTTCAGAATGAAACCTTTTCGATCCAACAGATTAGGGTGCGTTTCGCTTGGCGTTACACGAATCGTCCGCTTTTCGTTCGGATCGGATCAAGCGTGACAGCACGTCCAAAAAGGCACACAGCAAAAACGCGCGAGGAAAACGGCCTTCCCTGCTCGTCACATCAGAACGATGGTTTCCAACATCCGCGTTTTCCGATCGCGAATAATTTTGGCGGGAGAGTGGGGAAAAACCCCTCTGCCTCCTGAACTCCTTGCAATTCCTGTCCGGAAGATATTATTCGACCCAGCGAAGCAGCTGGGCACTTCGCGCTATCCTTTCACGTGGGCTGCTCGTTTGTACGTCCCCTTACCCCCGACCGTTCTGCGGTCCTCGCGGACGAAAACCGCATGGAGTCCGATAAGACGAGCTTCGGGAAGGTGGTCGGGGATGCTGGGGCGATGTCGTTGAACATATTTTCCTCGGTTCTCATCATCATGGTCAACAAGTTTCTGATCGGGACGTCGGGATACGGCTTCAACTTCAGTGAGTTGCCAAATGGCGTTGGACACCTCTCCTATTCCGTGTTCACTTTTTTGCTCGCGACGAAACCTATCGTTGAACGGAGGTCATTTTCAGCGTTTCTGCCTTCAGAAAACAGAATCTCTGTCCGTGATCGCGTTGAGAGCTTTCGTCACTGCGAGCGCGAACGAGTAATTCGACAGCTGGATCCCCCCCCCCCCTTTCCTCGAATAGTAGACCAGGACCAGATTTGGTGCAATTTCCGAGACTGCCAACGTGCATGAATCTATGTGATGTTTATGTCTCGGATCACCCTTTTCTTTTTTTTTTAATCTAAGAAAGAAAAGGACCTAGAAGACGCCTCCATGAGAATTTCACCCGTGAATCAAGGGGAGCAAGGGAAAGCATCTTCCCCCCCTTGAACCCGAATTTCCTTCATTCCAATTCCGTAGTTGGTTTCCCCAAACAGTCCCTTCTCAGTTTTTTTTAATCAAAATTTAGTTCATTTAGGCTGAAATGCCTGTGGAGCCCTTTCTAAATTTATCAGAAAAAAATGAAACTGGTGTAAATTTCTTTAAGCATTCTACTGTGACGTAGACCCAGTTCCTCAGAAAACAATAGCCCAAAATCCCAATGCCTGGGATCTAGTTAAAAACACTTCTTCCCTCCATTCCACCATCGACCTTTGATTCTTCTTGGAATGAAAGTGTTAAATCGATGGTGGGGCCTGGAAATAATGGTCGAAATAGAAGCACATACGCCTGCCCGAAATCATAGGTTCACCAAGAAAAAGTGAAGAAGAAAAAACAGAATCACAGGCAGCTTCTTGTTTCAACAGATATATTTTGTGCAATGGCATGCTACTTTGCCGGGTTTTTTTGTTTGTTTCAACTTTTTCTTTTTGTTCAGTTGTCACTCTGACTGGAGCTCATTTTCTGGCATCGTCCGGTGCGATGCATGTTTTACGAATGCTGGGCTTCATCGGCTATGGGAATGGAATTCCATTGAAAGGTGTGAGTCTGACATATCAACAATCATTTATTTTTTATTTATTTTTTATTTTTTATTTTTTTTGGGGGGGGTGGAATGTTGCAACGATAGTAATAGATATATTTTTAGATGGAAGTCAGAGGCATGCTTGCACATTTGCATGCGATGTATATATATGTAAAAGTATTTTTTTTATTTCAAAAGGGCAAACAGGTGAAAGAACTATTACAACTGGTGGATAGTTTCAGTGACATGCTAAAATGTGAGGTTGTGTTGTGTCTTTGTTGATTTGCCACCAGAGATGGCGGGATTCGTTGCGATTAACGGGATCTGCATCGTTTCTTTGAATCTATCCCTCATGATAAATTCTGTGGGATTTTATCAGGTACGGCTGATTTGATGAAACAGATTTTTTTTTGGGGGGGGGAATGCCACATTAATAAGTTGGTCAAACTAAATGTGACCATTGAACCAGAAGAAACGGACTTTTTTTTTTTTTTGGGGGGGGGGGGGGGTGAAGCAGCGAAGTTTTTTGTAACCAGTCACTGTTGATGTTCTTTCGCTTAACAACAAAGAAAACAAATTTTGTAAGTGATGGAATCAGGAAATTTTCTGTGTTTTTTTTCTCCTATGTTTCGAAAGTTGTGATTTTTTTATTTTTTTTTAACCCTTTGCCTCCGATAGATCGCCAAGCTGCTGAACATCCCTTGCGTATGCTTGTTGGAGCATTTTTGGCTGGGAAAAACCTTCAGCCCCCCCGTTTTGATTTCCATTGCGGCGGTCATCGTGGGCGTGGGAACCGTCACGGTGACTGACATAACGGTGGTCGGAATGGGGTTGCTGATGGTGATTATTTCTGTCATTTCCACTGGAACCATGCAAACCATGTGCCGATACTTGCAGAAGAAACATGGAGTGTCCTCTTCTGAGCTGCTGCTCAGGGCAGGAATGTTGACGGTGGGCAGGATTTCTTGAATATGTTTCCCTGAAAAAAAGAGTCAACTGGGAAAAAAAAACATTTCTTGCAACCCAGAAAGAATGAATGTAGTTTTCTTGGCTAGTGACCACTGTGATGTGTCCCTCCATCCCGAAAGAAGTGGTTTGCTCCCCATTTCTGTTTTCAAATGTTATTCATCAGGTTTCAGGATTGATTCCGTCTGTGTGTGTGAGCATCCCTAACCATTTCCTAAAATTAATTCATTCTACAGTTGACAAAACTGGCACTCATTAAATTTAAATTTTTGCGGAGGGAAAATATCGTGATTTTTTTTTCTTTTTTTTTTTTTTGGTTCCACGAAACACCACAGGGGATGTTGCTGATCCTGTTGGGCCCTCTTCTAGACAGATTCATCACCGGAAATTGGGTTCACAACTACGTGTACACCCATCCAGCGATCACTCTCTTGGCTGCATCGTCCATGGTGGCAGTGCTAGTCAACCTTTCCTCGTTCATGTGCTTGGGCCGGTTTTCCGCCGTCACTTTCCAAGTGATGGGACACACCAAAACATTCATGGTTTTAACGGGGGGCGTGTTGCTGTTTCACGAGACCATCTCCCCAAAGCAACTCATGGGGATGTCTGTTGCTGTGGCAGGTATGCGGGGGGGAGGGACAAAAGAGGGCTCATGTGGAATGCTTACTGATTGTCTGTCTGCAAGGGTTGGTTTCATGTTGCCTTTCTTTCCGTTTAAAAACAAAAAAAGGAGGAACAGAAAATTGTTCCTTAGAAGAAAAAAGAGATACGGAAAAACAGATCCTACTAGCACCTAGTGATGGGTTGTGAAACTGTCGTTCATGGGGTAGGTCTTGTCAGAGTTATCAACTGATTCAGAATTGAAACGACCAAAGCAAGTGTTTTGATTCCATTTATCAAGAGCGTTTCCTCGTTATTTTTTTTAATCTGCGAACTTTTTTTCTTTCTTTAGAAGAGGAGGGTGGTCAGGGATGAAGGAAGTCAAACCAAGATGTGCTATGACTGACATACTGTGTATTTGGTCAGTTCGGTCCAGAGACTCCTGGGAGAATACACCAATGTTTTATTTTTGCTGTTTTTCTTTTTCCACGCAGGTATGATTAGTTATGGATATTACAGCTCCCTAACACCCGCCGCCCCACCTTCAACCAGCGTTCCTTTGCTGAATTCTAAAGGAAGCGAAAACCGGGCCATTGAAATAACTGTGGACTCGAGGACTGCCAGGGACTAAGTTATGTTAGGGAAAAAGAAAAGGGATTTAAAAACTGGAGGTAAAAAAGTGCAATTAAAAAGAGAGAGAGGAGAAGGGGGGAAGGTGAATAAGATTGTTATCCTAAGCATTACAATTGGGGGAGGGGGGTCGAGAAAAACCATGAGAAAAAGAGGGTTTTTTTCAGAATGGAGGGTCGGGTCCTTAAAATAGGAGTTGAAGATGGCAAGGAATGCAGTGTATGGAACAGACGTGAGGAAAGTCCAGCCAGCTTTTTTGCAGGTTGGAATATCGGGTAGTGTTATATTTTTATTTGGTACGGTGTAGGGTGGAACAGAGAGAGAGAGGGGATCAGCATTTGAATTTTAACTTTTGTTTTGCATTGATGATCTGTGCGTTTGCTCGGCAGGGCCCCTAGCCAACTTGGGAAGGTGTCTTTTCAGGGTCGTCTATTTTTTTTGTTTTCCTTTTCTATTTTTGTTTTTAAGGGAATTGTTGGAGTGATGTAGTTAATTTTTTCTTCTCAAACAACTGTTGACATTGTTGCCAAAAGTTCCAAGTGTTCTTTCGAATTGATTCTGTGCTATACCTCCACAAGGTTCGATGAGGGCTACTCAATTTTATCTTTATTCCTCTTTCGAAACCGCTGTTTCACCTGTTCCTGTTCTCCTACAGTACAGTGCTCACCCAAACCAAACTGAGGAATGAGGCACATTACTCTCAATTCTCAATTCAAAAAATCCATATTTGTTTTCATCCATTTCGTGATTTGCACCATTTTGGACTCCCCCTCCATCCATCCAGTCCCACAATACAGTGATTGAAAAATTTCATAACAGGTCAGTGGGGTGGTGTTGATAGGTATCGAATGTGGCTGAATGGGGTGTCGAGAAGTCCCAATCTCATTTACCTTTTCTCTGAACAGCCTGGTTTCTTCTACTTGTTCTTTACTGAAGTTCAGCAGCACTCAGCTGCAGCCCGATAACAGGCAGAAAGGGACCCACCCAGATTCCAAGGGTTGGGATGGTTTTGCTCATAAAACAAAAGTTCAGGGGAGATGCACAACTCCTCGGTTTTCATTGAAAAAAAGTGCAATAGGTTCCGTATGGGGGGATTAGATTTTGGCATGTGCAAACTTTTACTTCTCCCACCAATCCACCCAATGTTTCTTCTTTACATCTTTCTGTTTTTTTTCCACACAACTTTTCTCCCGCACAAATATAATTCTTCCCCCTCCCTCGTTTTATTTGCCAAGGTCAAGTCTCGAACCCATTTCCCCGCCCAGTTGGCACAAGGTAACGAAGCCTCCCCATCACCACAATTATTGATTTGAAAATAAAAATAGAAAAACAATCTGCCATATTGCACATTATTTGTGCATATAATAATGTACATCATGACTAAGTCGTTTTCATGCTGTAGTGATCGAAAACTTTTTTTTTCCCTTTTTTTGTTTCTTTTTCTGTCTCCCCCTTCCTCTATCATCAGCCCATTTTCTTTTTTTCTTTTTTTCAGTCCATTAAAACCTTTACGTTAGAAAAACCTTATTAAAAATCGTGTTTGAAAAAAAGAAAAAAAAGGGGCAAAAAGACATAAACACACACTGACACATAAAAGAAAGCAGATCCCACCAGAAACAATCAACAAAATATTGTCTGGATGAAATTCTGGCCAACTTAACCAAAGAACCTATCCTGGTGAAATGCCGATGCAGATAAAGGAAGGGGTGCAATTCAAAAAGAGTTTCTTTTTTTACTTTTTTTTTGGAAAGCTTCGAAAAAAATCATTTCTTTCTTTCTTTATGCAAATTATTCGCCCACTGCTTGGAGAATTGGGGAGTTGCCCATATTGCATGCAAAAACAAAAAACAGATGCATGCATCCAAGAGGGGTCAGATAAGTATTTTCTTTTTGTGTGTTCTCCTTTTCAGCAAATTAAAAAAAACGGCCGTAAGAAAAAAAAATGACTTAGATGATCAGGTACTCCCCACATCACAATTAGCACAAATATGAAACCCCTCTTCCCAAACCCATTAACTGAAAAAAGAAAAGAAAACCAAGCTCAAATTCCAGGAGATGGAAAACGATTATCATTTGAAAAGGGGAAGGCCCGAAATTAGAAACAGAACCATAGGAATCTGTGAAATAAATAGGTGCAAATACGACACCTACCCACCAGTGGAGCATTTCCATGTGGGAAGTGCATTTTTCTTTAATTTTCACGAATTAATTATATCAGTTGCACGTTATCGACGCAGATGAACTGCTTTCGGCCTTGATCGTTTCTGATGAAAAGATCTTGTACATCGGCTGCTGAGTTGCCACCACACCCCCTGAATTCGGAGGCGAAAGCTGTGATTCTGGCATGGTGGGCCCCGAAATCGAAGAGACCCAGGTAAATCGTATAGCGAGAATACCCATTGCTTTCACCAGCAGGTTGAAGGTCTTTCAGAGAAACCATCCCGCATTCCTGCACGTGGCATGAAAAAAATTAGAAAATTTCAACAACAAAACCACACTTTTTCTCAACAAAAAATACCAAACAGAAGTGCAATTATATTTTCGGTGTTTCGGGCATGCGCCCAAAATAAAGTGGCCTGCTGGTGATGATCCATCCTCCAATTAACAATGCCAATATATATATATATATATATGTATCACCGATTTCACGTGTTTCTTCTTTCACCACAACAGGGTCTTGGAACAAGCACTCACCCCTTTAGCTCCAGATAGTTGCAGCTTGACCTCTGGGATGCCATCCGCTGTTCTTATCCACATTTCCAGGGAAACGTGATTGTCGAAATCGGATCCTTTCGCACCCAATGCCAAAGCTCCATACCTGTCGACCTCGCTGCAAAAAGCATCGCCCCCAGATGGTCCCTTCCATCCAAACACCCTCTGGGAATTCCAGGACTTTTCCCACCACGAATCCTGGAGGCCACCAGAATACACGCTCACAGGTGCAGACTGGGATGGCTGGATTGGGTTTTCCACCGGTGCATCAGCTGCGAGTCCCCAAGGAACCGAAAAAAGCAAAAAAAGAATGATTTTAGTGCCGTTTTTAGCTTGCATTCCCTTTTCCTCCACAAATAGTAAAAAAAAGCAACCCCCCCCCAAAAAAAAAAAAACAAAAAACAAAAAAAAGAGGTGTCAGACAATGAAAGTTCGAGGGGGAAATGCATATTTGGATGCCAGCTTGCTCATGCACTCAAAACAGAAAGAAAAATCTCTCTCAAAATAGGTGGTCTCCCAAACATAGGTAAGAAAAAAGAAAGACCTACAATTTCCCTATTTGATCCCTCTTTGCTGTATTGAATGACCCCAGTCTGAGCAACGATGACACAACTACAATAACTGAGTGTGCCGTTCTTCAGAATTTTTGACGTACATGCAGGGGACTGGCCAGCTTTCGGAAGCCACCAGGGTCTCGGCTTGGTCGGGCTTTCTCCCGGAGTGGGGTTAGCAATAGGAGACGCTGGATTTGGAGGGACATAATCGCAAGACACCGGGCGATACTTCAACCCAATCACACCCCACTTTGCATCGGCCAGCTGTGGATTTCAACATAACTGACATGTCAGACGAGTGAATACGAGCCAACGAAAACCAGGTACAAAAACAACGACCCCCCCCCCCTTCCTTTTTTGAAATTCACCCCTTTACGGGAATGCAGCCAGGAGAACAGGAGTGGAGAGAGGGCGACCAGAAATGTACAGCTTCTTATGTTGATTGGATGGCAAATTTCAGGCGGATCACCTTTTCGAAGGCCCACACTGACAAATCGAAGTGATCCATGTCACCGCAGCACCTTAACAACAGAATCCACATGAAAGGTTGGTTACTCTAGCTGAAATCTTGCATTTCCAGTTTATATCTGCCAACATGTGCCCACAAGTGCAGACCAGCATCCACACACAAATTCACAAGTTACCATCATCTTGACAAAGTTCAACAACCCACACCAATCCCACCGGGTCACCAAACGAATTTTTTTTCAAAAAAGAGCAAAAAAAGCCCCCCCTAATGCAGGGTATATCCTGACACTTGGACTCACCATCTTTTATTGGAGTAGGAGTTTGTCAGGTAATTGCAGGGGCAAGTGTCGGTGATTCGAACGACGACAGACTCATCAGGGTTGTGACAGACATGGGATCGATCCAGATGATTGCCATAGTTGTCCTTGAAGTTCATCGCATCGCATGCCACCTCATAACAAGTCCTGTTGGTTATTTTGCCAAACATATATTAGTAAAAGTGCAAAATGGCTGAACAAGAAAGATCAGAAAAGGGTGAAGTGGATTAGCAAAGGTCCGCTCAAGCCACAACCAAGCGATCGCAAGATTCCATGTTGAAGTACCACTTTTTATCACGTGGGTGGCGAAAATCACATGAGACCTTTCATTTTTTTGAGGAGAGGTGCGTACACTCCGTTTTCAATTTCTCGACCCAGGCAATAAAAGCCCAAGCTCTTTTCTCGGGCAGAAAAGAAAAGAAAAGAAAAAAAAAGCGCTGATATCCACCAATGGAGTTTTAGAGTTTAGATCCGTAGAACGAAAATCGATCAGCCTACCCACAGCTCCCGGCAAACTCGTAATGTACGTCTGGCAGCGCAGCCACATCCCAACCAAGGGGCTCATCCTCCCAGATGTATCCGTATCCACAGCTTCCCTCGTGAATGCTCCACAACCACGGTTCGTTCCCGTAGAAAGTCCCGCGTCCCACCCTCCATCCATCCGATCGATCGCCGCTGTGCAAGGTATCCTCGGTGGGCAACAGTTGCTTGAAAAACTCTATTCCTTTTTCATTCAGTATGCACATGGCGCATGGTGCGCTCAACACGATCAGAAGAATAACGGTTGGAATCGACATCGTGCGCGCGTTCAGGGACGTGGCGGCGGCTGCCTTCCCTTTTTCAAGACAACGAATTCTCCCGCAGAAAAAAGCTTGTTCCGACTTTTTTCGCGCCAATAGATATGGTGCAGGGATGGGATCGCGAGAATTTTGAACAAGGGCAGGGCTCTGTAGGTCCCATCTGATCCTTGGCGCTTGAGATGCGGTCACATCATGTTGAGGTCCATCCTGGGGACAACGAGGTTTGCTGCCAAATTGCTGGACCAAATTCTTTCTGTTGTGTTCGTTCGTTGGCACTCGAGGCCGTCTTTCAGGAATTGCGAGGGATCGGAGGCGTTGACCAAGCGAAGGAAAGGGCAGAGAGGTAAACATCTGTCCGTTGTGCCAAACAAAGAAACGCCGCCATTCTTCACTGTTGGCTTCACAACTTCGAAGTTGTGTTTGAATTCAAACAGAACAAAAATCAATATCCTTTCCTGATGTCGGACAAAATGAAGGCGGGTGTTTTTTCCATGCCTGATACGGAAGATCCTAAACTAAAATAAATGGTGTGACAGCGAACTCGGAGCAAAAAAAACGCGTCCTGTAGACGTGCCCCCCCCCCAGGCTGGCCATCCCACCAAGGGCCCCAGGCGAATATTTGATTTTGAGTTGGGTGAAAATTGATACAACCCTGGCGTTCTTGACCCTGCAGCACCTGTTCGCGCGCCTTCAACCTTGTATGCCGACGAATAGTTTTGTTCGTGATTTTTAGACTCCGAAAACCTTGAAATCTGTCAGTCCAAGATGGGAGGAGCGTGCAACATGGCAGCCCTCCGTTCCTTTCTGAAATCCGCCCAGGCGGGCACGGGCGAGATCCAACGTGCGATCGAGGCGAGCGCGTTCGACATCGGCGAGCGCGGGTTCACCATGTTGATCGCAACCTGCGGCAGATCGGGCAGGTGGAAAAAAGCTTTGGAAGTTTTCGACGCCATGTGCGGGGAGCGCATGTTATCGAAGGGGGTCCGACCCAACGCGTTTTCTTACTCCGCCACGATCTCGGTGTGCTGCGGTGCCAAGGCGTGTGGGAGAGCCCTCGAGGTTTACGAAAAGATGAAGTCTGTTGCGCGGGCCGACCCTACTCTTAAACCTACCTCTTTCGTTTTCGAGGCGCTCATTCCTGAGTGCCACCGATCCGGGCGTCACGATAAGGCGATCGAGCTGTACGAAGAAATGGGGTGCCTAGGCATGACCCCGAGTTCCTCAACGCTGCTGTGCGTGGTGGAATCGTACCTTGGCAGGAAAAACCTGACGCTGGCGGCGGACGCGATCGACCGGATCCACGCCAGCGGGAAGGCGCTGCCCAGAAAATGCTACCGTGACTTTATTCGGGGGTGTGCGGAGCAGCGGGATTGTGGGCTGGCGATCGAAATGTTTCTGAGTATGCAAATGGCTGGGGTTCCGGTGGATTCCCCCACCTGCCACTGGATGATGAGGGTCGCAGAAGAAACGGAGCGGCTGGACGTCGGCGCTTTCCTTCTGCAGGAAATTTTGCTGGCGGGTATCGAAATTCCGTTGAAGACGTACAACTGCCTGGCAAGGCTTTTGACGAAGGGAGACTGGAAGAGTGTGGCGGCGTCCCTCGCGAAAATCAGACAGGGGGAAAATCTGGATGAAGGCAAGGTTTCTGCGGTGCTGGATAACTGTATCAAAAACGGGACGGGGAAAAAGAAAGCCAAAGAGAGTGCGATGTTGAAATTGAACAGAGCTGTTGGAATGCAGACACCGGCGTCGACCTTGCAAGTGCAATGGACGATAAAGTCGAGTGTCGAAGTTGGCTCCTCCATGGGGTGAGGCCCAAAAACAAAAAAAAGAAGAAAAAGAAGAAATGATTTGCTTCAAGTTTTTTTTCTGAAGCTAATCATTATTTTTTTTTCCCTTTCATTTTTAATGTGTTATATGTCATATTTGTGCGGAAAAAAAATGTTGCAGGGAGGGGGGGTCAAGATGTACAACGAAAAAGGTGGAAAAAGATTTTTATGTATACGAAAAGAAAAAAAGGAAAAAAGAATCAAATTCTTTAGGAAAAACAAAAAAAAAGAGCGAGAAACAAATTGCTTATTGAGCAAAGCCCCCACCTCTCCTCCCAAAGTTAATTTGGATGGGATGCTTCATGATAGGAGAACGGGACGAAAAAGAAAAAGGAAAAAAGGGGAAAAAAAACTTTTGACAAAACAGATCTACCATACATTGTGTATCAAGCAAACATATATATATATATACACCAGGGGCGAAAAAGAAAAAAGAAAAAAAAATACATTGGGGCTCGGACTTTGAAGGTTTTATTATATCAGAGCGCCGAGGTGTGTGAGAGAGCCTCCTGACGAATGATTTTTGATTGTATTTGTTTGCATATTTGTTGCAAATAACAGCGAGTATGTATTGGCTTCTTGTGAGATTTTCGATAAGTTTCATTTTTTTTCTCGTTTTGCTCTCTCAGTCCTCATAGAAAGGAGTGAGAGAAAAAGAGTGAGAGATGGAAAAGGACAAGAAGAAAAGGGGGGTTTTCAGGAATAATTATTATGATTCTTCACTTCGGTTTTTTTTTTTTTTCATTTTTTTGGGGCTTTTTTTTTTGGTATTAGTTTTTTTTATTATGATGGAAAATACAAGTCGTTTCAATATGTGCGCTCTATGAGCGCCGGCCGTATCGTTTTTGACAATAGGCCTTTCATTATTATTTTGAGGGATTTTGGATTTATTTTTTTTTCCTTTTATTTGTTGTGGGATGTTCCAGAAGCTTGAAAGAGAGGATCAATAACAGCGGGAATACCTCTCTTTCCACACAGGCCAGAAAAAAAGAAAAAGAAATGGAAAAAAATGAAGAAAAATTACAGGTACTTTTGAGAGTTCGGACAAGTTGGTATTTTGGAAAAGTCCATTGAGCGATTCCCAGAAGAAAAACGGTGGTTTATTGCTTATTAGAGGGAAAAAGCCACTACTTTTTTTCTTTTGGAGTTTGCAGTTTGAACAAAAAGAAAAAGGGATGGGAACAGATAGCCAGGTCTGATCGGGTTTTTCTTGGTAGTCTGAAAATGGAAGTCTTTGAATCAGAGTTTTCTTTTAAGAAAATGGTTGTCATGTTATGCACCTGTCTGACACAAATGTCTCGTTGCTGTTGATTAATTGTTGCTTCATAGACCAATTTGCAGGGGTTTCGTCCAAACAGAAAAACTCCTTTACACTTAGTGCACATATACATTTCTTTAAAAATACATACATTTCTTTTGAAAATACTGAAATGTTGTTGCATAATTTTCTGAATGCAGTCGCTGTATGACTCACAAGTCCAAGTGCCACAGAGCACTCACACATCCTTATTGCCAAAGATAACTTATCTTGATTTCATATTTTGTACTTCCATCTTCAACATATATCTGTTTCACAAAGGTTAGTAGCCGTATGGAACGCTTTAACCACATGGAACGCTTTAACCACATTTGTCGAAGTCACGTTTAACTTCGGTGTCGCATCTGTCAAGTGTCGCACTGTCACTATGGAAAGTTTCCTTTTTTGGCATGTAAAACTGGTGGTTTTGGCATATTCAATAAGAAGTTGACTCACTGATAAGCCATATGGTCCAGCTTGTCCTCAGGTGGGTTTTCCACCACGTTTTACACATGTGCTGTCAAGTGATTTAAGGACTCTGATTGGTGAATCGCATGTGGCATTTGGGACTGAAGAGCTTCATTCCCCACCACCATCGCCACCATCCCCTCCGTATATTCTCTACCCATGACTAAACCCAGTTATAATTGTTGTTTGTCAAGGATTATCAAACCTTGCGACTCGTGCAAGGATATGAACAAAGCAGTTTTCGGTCTCATTTCAGTTGGTGGCAATGTCTGTATGTCGGACTGTTGTGTGTTGGAGAGGGTGGATGGGACATTCTGTTGTTTTTGCTTCCCGTTTCGTTACATACGTATTTGCGGTGTAGAGACTTCTTTCAACGTATAATCCTTCCCAACAATCTTACGTTCTCGGAGCAACTTGTTCAGCGTTACGACACCTTCAAACTCGTCTTAAAACTCCTCAGTTCTGTGCTTTTTTTCCCTGTTCGCCGACAGACAAGATCGAAAACGGACAAGCGTACTGGTACTGGCCGTGGACGTCGTTTTCTTGAAGCTAGCGTATGGTGGCGAGCAGTTGCACAACAAAGCAGTCGCAAATGGGCAATAGTCCTCCCGTCCACGTTTCCCCGCGAACAGTTATCCCCAGCAAGGGTAAAAGGAAACCTGATTAGTGGGTTCCACATGCACAGCGCTCACCAAACCCTCTAACTATAGAAACCTGTGTGATTCAGTTCACAGCTGCTGGAAACTAATAATCCTGTTGAACTGGCTAAAAATAGTCGGTTTGGCGAGATCGCTTCAGCGTCCTTGCAGCTGCTCTGCCGTTTCCTACAGCAACTTCCACCCCCGTCCTCCTTCCTTCCTCCACAAATGAGCTGACTACAGCTTCCCTCGGTGCAATAACTTTTCCAAATGTCGCTATCTTCCGTCCCTGAACGAGCATAAATACCGCAGACTTCCCACACTCAACGTCAGCAGCTCCTTCCCTGTTCTTCCCCCCCAAACACACGCACTATTGAGAGGTATTCCTATCGCTCCGTTGGTTTTTCGCTCCGAACTGAAAAAAATGACTCCTGCACAAAATCTCCCCTCCATGAGAGCAGCGCTCAAGTCGGCCAAAGAAGGCTGTGGCGAAGTGGAACGCATCATCGAGCTCGCTGAGTTTTCTATAGGGGAACGCGGTTTCACAACACTGATTGTGACATGTGGACGGATGGGGTCGCCGAAAAAAGCCATCGAGATTTTCCGAGCCATGTCTGTGCGTTCCATTCGACCCAACTCTTACACCTACGGGGCCATAATATCTGTTTGCTGCAGCGCATCGCAATGCGACTTGGCGCTAAAGTACTACGAAGAAATGAGGGCGGCGGCGGCGGAGGACGCCAGCTGCAAGCCGGACGCCAGGGTGTACAAAAACCTGGTGCCTACCTGCTTGCAACACGCCAAATTCGACATTGTGTTGGCACTATTTGAGGAAATCTCCAGTGCTGGGATCGAAGCGGATAAACTAACTCTGGAGTCGGTCCTGGAAGCCAGCTGGCGGCGCAGACGATGGGATGTTGCAGCGCGGGTTCTCGACGACTCCCATGCACGCGATCAAATACTGTCCCCTCGAGCCTACACCAAATTGCTGGGTGCTTGTGCCGACCACGGTGATCTGGACCAAGGCTTGGAGTTTTTTATCACCATGCAAATGGCGGGCGTGCCAGCTAATACGTATTCATGCAGAGGTTTGATGCGCGCGATCGAATCCGGGGGAAGGGCAGACATGGGAATCGGGCTGGTCAACCAGATGTTGGAGAGCAAAATTTTCGTGAGTAATGAGACCTACAATTGTTTGCTGAGGGTGGTCTCGAAGTGTGGACTATGGAACGAATTGATCAGCATTGTTACAGAAATGAGGCAATTGGGCATTGCAATAACTGTCGAATCCAGAGCCGTGATCATGCAATGCCACAATGCTCAGCTGGGAGCTAGCGATACCAGCACCGCCAGTTTTGTCGCTTCTAAAATGAAAGGTCTAGGAATCGCGATCGACTCTGATGCCCAGGGTTGGTCAATTGGTGCTGGATACCGACTGTCAAACAGGGCTTCCAGTTCCGGTGGACTATCCTCTTGAGAGTGGGCAACTACCTTCAAACCCCTGTCTGACATGGATGCAGGTCAGTCCTGTGCCAGATGGGGGAAGTTTGTACCATCAGCACTTGTGTATACTATTGAGAGAGTTTTATATTTCATCGCAATGCGGAGGTGGGGTTGGGAGTGCGGGTGGGTTTGGGTGGCTTTTTTTCCTCCGAATAGCGTTCTGTGGGTTATGCAAGGTTATCGTCACACTGGCGGAATCGGTTATCACTCTAGAAAGAGTGACTTCTGAAATTACATGTATATTATGGTCGTCTTCTTAGTGGACCAAAAAAAAGAGGTTTTTTCTGCAAAGAAATGAAAAAAAAGAATTGCACGCGGCTTCTGGATGTTACGTTAATCATTATCGACAAAAGAAAACAAGGAAGTCCCAAACATGTTGTAAGTGTTTGGGACTGTTTTTATTTGAAAAAGAAAAAGTCTACACTTCGCATGGTAACACGCATAATGTTCTACTTTAAAAGAAATATGATGGATGTTTTTCTTTTCTTTTTTTTTTAATCCTCCTTCCTGGTTTTGGTATGGATTTTGTATGTCAGAATTGGCATATCTTCGGTTTTGTGTTTTAGAGAGAAGCGCTCTGGGTTTGTTTCAGACTTTGAAACTGTTCTTTTGTAACAAGGTTTTTCTCTGAGTGCCTGAGATGTGTCAGCCCATGAAATTGCTGCATGGGGACTTGATTTTCAAAACCATTTTGCCACATGCAACCTCCGGCAGTAACAACTGCCCCAACATTTTAGAGTTCATGTTTCTTTTCTTTACCTTACACCGAAGTGCACACAAAAATATGGCAGGAAAAAAGTTGAAAAAAAAAAGGATGCTGTTTGCTGCAAAGTAGCCTCCACACATTCTTTGGTTTTGGGAAATACTGTTTCCGTTTGGGTGTGCCTCTGCTGTGGACTTGACACTGATTTTGAACGAGCAGAATATTCTCATCTCAGATGATGCCCAAATATTTCACAACCCACCAGAAAACACAACATTGAAGAATCCTCTCTGCCTTTTGCCACTGGGCTCTTGTCCCCACAGCTGCCACGAGCGATCACAGTGTGCTTTTTTTTTCAACATGTGCTGTGAAAGCAAAAATGTGATTGGGGGTTTCGGAATGCCAGTTTTCCTGTGCGGTCCTTTCGATCGCACCTGGTTCGATGGTGACGTTGCGATGTCTTGACGTGAACCTTCACTATGGCTTCACCTTGTTCCAAGGATAAAACCTCACTGGTGTTTGTCGAAGCACAGTGCCCGCACTTCGAGCCCGAGGACAGGATTGAAGCGCAGCCGCAACTTTTATTTTAAGTAAAAATACTGACTAATCGTGATCTGCTCTGACGAGATGTGCATTTTCACATTCAACCTTTCATCACTTTTTCGGGTTTCCATGTCAATTAGGATTTCACTTCAAGTTTTAGTAGTGTGAAGCTGCTTGTCAATAATGATTTAAAACTTGGGTTATTTCCAGACAGACAGCTTCGATGTTGGATAAGTTGTGGTTGATCGAAAGAATGCTCCACTTTCACACCATATTTAAAACAAAAATACCCACACGAAACTATTTTTCGTAGTTAAGCCATGCTCCCAAGGAATCGATCATGTGTGTTTGTACAGAAATGGCTCAAGATTTTGGTGTGGTGAAGCGCTTGACAGACATGGGAATGATTATTCCAGCTCAAATCAATAACAAAAACAGTCCTGATGCTGAGACCATGGAGTATATTGAGAATATGAAGGGCTCAAGGCAAGCGCTGGAAGACAATGAAGGGTGCAGGCAACAATTGAGGTCGGGTGCCGTAAATATCATGTGATGGTTTTTTGACCACTTGCTGCTGCTTGACGTGCTTATTGGTCAGACTAGCATTGAAAGCCTCTGAAATTTGGGCATTAAATTTTTCCTCGTCAAGTTTTTGTGGAAGCACAAAAGCCAGAACATCAAATCTTCAGGATATAATTATATATATATATATATATGTATGTATATATATGCATGGGCTAAATCACCTAGATGTGGACGGCCTTTGTTGGGCAAGCTTGCCTAATGTGAATTAAACATTCATTCATGTACATGCATATATGTTGGCAAACTTGAGTGGAATGGTGGCATGGGTAGAGTTCCTGGCAGTTTTGATGTATTGGTAGCTATTGGTTTCAGGGAGATGCAAGCCAAGCTCCTGCAAATGAACACCGACCAGCCTTCGATCATTTCCGGTCGATTCGCCTTCGACATGGTTTCACATGCCCTGGAGATGGATGCTGGAGGGGAGGTTCTGCGTTTGGACCTACCCCTAGACGATTCATCCATCGAGAAATTAAAAACTCATTGCACAGATTCGCTCGTTGGTCTCGGCGGGGCCCCCTTCCGCGATAGGCATCTGCCGAAAATCAGATCATGTCTCGAGTTGAACGCAGATTGTGTGAAATTGCCCCCCAAAATTTTCAACTTCGATTTTGCGGACGTCCTTGATCATATCAAGAAGAAGCTAATGCCGTCGGCGGCGGGCGTCGAAGTAAAGCTGCACAAACTCCTGGTGTATCCAAAGGGGGCGTTCTTCAAAGGACACGTGGATACGGTGAACGACGAAGATCACTTTGGAACTCTGTCGCTCCCCTTGCCATGTAGGAGTGCATCCACGGGTGGGTCGATGTCTTTCTACCAGGGAAGAGGGGTCGAACCTGAATTGTGGAGGAAATATGAGGATCTATACTCCAACGATACCTGCGAAACGGCGCCCTGCCCTGAGATAGTCACCTGCGACTTCAACGCCACTGAGGACTGGGGCGTTGTGGGAGAGAACCGCGAATGTCTCGTTCCCTTTGTTGCCTGGCTGACGGACATCCCACATGCGATATTGCCCGTTGAAGAGGGCCATCGGGTTGTGTTGGTGTTCAAACTTTTCAAAACTGGAGGGCCTGTAGACGTACCCGTCGATCACACTCTGTCGAAATCCCTTTGGCAAAGTCTGAATGATGTCGCTGAGCTGCCCGAGGACGCCATTCGTGGGGTGGGCATCATGTGTCGACATTCGTATCCTCCCGCCGCCCTTCAGCCAGGAAACCTGAAACTGGTGGATGCGGATTTACACAGAGCGCTAAAGCACCTCAGGATGGTTCCTGAGTTGCTGTCGGTTGTTGAAATGAGGTCGGCTTTGTACGAAGACAAGGGCTGGAGGTGGGCTTTCCATCAGGGTTGGTTGGCTGAGTGCAAAGTCTGGATGCGGAAAGGGGACAAACGTTTCGACTACCCCGAGTATGATCTGGAGGCGACCTATGACAGGGCATTCGTTGGTGAGTATTTTAGCTATGCCCCCCCCTCGTCGAGATTCCAGTCACTTGGGCCGTCGGCGTGTTTGCAACGAATGGTCTACCTGCACTTGGGATGCGGGCGGATGGTTGCGGAAGGAGAGTTTTACTACGGAATCGTAAGTGGCTCATCTCATTGGTGGTATCAACACTCCATCCTCGGGGCGGTTCTCTCTGCGGTGCACAGGGATGGCCTGCCTTTGTTGAAAGAACTCCATCAAGCATGTCCTCATATCTTCAAGCAAATCTGTAGGAAATTGCTCCAGTAGTGATTCCAGCCTGGGGCAGGCTGACAGCGAAACTTCCCCGAGGGAAGCTTCGCTGTCCGCTGGTAAGGCCCGAAGTTTTTCTTGTCTGATTTTGTGAATGGTTGAAGGTCACAGCTGGTTTGCTAGGCGTTTTTTGGTGGCACACAGTTTTTAGATCGGAAAAACATCATGGAAAAGAGCAACCGTCCATAGGTTTGTTAATTGGCAGGTTTTTCCGTCATAGCAACGGGGCTCAGGTCCTGTTCTTGCCGTTGCTGTGTGAGATTTAGATTTTACAAAAAAAAAAATTTGGTGCCGACTAATGTTTGCAATCCCTGATTTTGTTTTGCGAACAACATTGAAGAAGAACTTGTTTTAATCACTTATGGTGACTCAGTCCCTTTCAAAAGTTATCGACCATCAAGCAAAGCTTGCAAAGAAGGGAAACCTATTGCCAAGGTCCTTTCCACAACAATCAAAACGGACAATTTCTGAGTACAAGTCACAGATTGAGACAAACCAACAAAATATTCAGGAAACCATGATGTTATTGTTTCAAAAAAAAGGTCTCAGGCCGAAAGGGTCATGAAAAGCTCCCAGGCCTCCTTTGCACCTCAAATCTCCCTCGTCCATAATGGGGTCGAACCAAGACGTCTTGCGCCCACAACATTAAGATGGGACAAGACGTCACATGGTCTGACAGCTGAAGACAGCACGGCTCTTTGGCGTACCTGGTTCTCTTCCACAACAAAATCCAGGCAATAACCACGCGCTGCGTTCAAATCCCTCGAGCAACGTCTTCACGACCAACCAAAGGTATGGGAAACGAATGGGTTTGCGCATTGCTATGTTCCGTAGTGTCGTCAGCGATTGGGGATTCCATTTGATTGTTGTGAGTCGGTTTAGTTTCTCCGCAAGCGGCAAAAGTAGTTTCGCGAGCACCGCGGGTCGAACGGCGTTCCAGTTTTTGTGGTAAGAGCGCTTCCCCGCCCACCTTGGGAGTAAAGACAGAATCGTTTTTGTTTTTGTTTTTCAGCCATCGGCTGCCGGGGCCAATTGTCGGGGTTCTGCCTGCATGGGCGATTTCGGCACAATCGTTTCGAGTTGGTCTTGGTCAGGGCAGCCTTTTGGGTTCCTTGCACAAACAACGAAATGGCGAAAACGAACAGAAAAAAACCCACAGTGCCGCCGACAAGAAATGGGCTGAAGACGGGTGCGAACAGGAGTTCGCCCACTCCGAAAATCTCTCGAAGGAAAATAAATAAATCACTTGGGCGTTAAAAGCAGAAAGGAGCCAAAGCCCAGCCCCGCAAAGACAGCCCGGATTCATGGTTCAAATTTTCACATGCCCATATCATTGTGGTGGGTTTTTACAATAGTTACAATTGGATGCTCAAAATTCACCCCATTTTTTATTTTGATTTTCAAATGGCTCACATCCATGTAGCTTGGTGAGTGTGCAGATGAGTGATGTGGGCCCAAAGCTTCACCTTCACAAACCGAGATCCCCATAACTGAGTTCAAATGTCACCCACTTATTTAGTCAAGTGTGTTTTGAAAAGTGTTTTTTTTTTCTGTTTTTTTTTTCCCCAAAAAATAGGTCGACCCTTGGGAAATCACAGATTACAAATCGATTGTTCGTCAGGTGCCAGTAGAAGTGATCAGCCGCTGGATTTGAGCAGGTGTATGTCAGGCCACCAGAGATGGAGCAACCAGGAAGAGGTCCCCAAAAGGTAACATCTCGTATGTGTACATTATATATTGATATTCAAATAAAATGTGTGAGCTTTCTTTAGTCCCTTTTCAGTTGTGTGTATGTTGCTTTTAATTTCCACTCCTTAACTTGTTGAGCAAGAAAAAAAGCTGACAAACTCTGCACATCTCGGATCGTTGTGGAAGGAATGGATGCTTTGTCTTGCTGATGCCTGTTGTTGAAATACCAATGAGAATTTTTGGTTTATAGAAAAAAAAAATCTTGCTCTATTGTTGCATGGGTTAATTATCTACCCACCTGGTTTGAGGTTGAGGGTTATCGGTTTCGTTCAAAGTCAAACTGCAAGAAAGGCTTGCAGGAAATAGAGTTTCGATTCTTTATTTGGTTTGGTTTGGGTTTTGGTTCTCATTTGTTGATTGGAGGAAGCTTGATGACCTCTTACCTGCATTATCAATCAATCAATTGTTGCATGTTGCCATCTTACCCCCATACAAAGAAAAGAGGAGTAGATTCAGTTGTGTGCATTTAACCCATGCAAACCTGTTTCATCTGTGGGGTTCGACGTCGATCAGTCAATCAATGATGCCCAATTCCAGACGAATCAACACGATTTCATTCTGATCAACACAGTTCGTCGAGGCGGCGTTATTTATCGCCCATATTTTTTGTCTCCCTTCTCCACAGGACTGATTCCGATTCTGACACCACCATCCATCCCTCCTTCAATCCCCCAAGAAGATTCCGTCACTGCCACCCCGGAGACGAACCCCCGAGATGCCGGCGGCGGTGGCGGGAAGAGTTCTCTTTTCTTCTTGACGGTCCCAGTGCCTCGGAATCCATTCGATGGGGGATAAGGCAAGGCAATTTTATAGCGCCGCCAGGTGTCCGCCTCGCCTCCAACGGTCCTTGATAGCCCGAGGTAGCGAATCACGCTCCGCCGGCCGTGCTCCTTACTGCGTCAGGTCCCCGAGGTGAGAAACGGAGATGTCTGTCATCCCTCAGGAGCCAGCTTGGTCCCCCCCCCGCCCCTTGACCTTTGCTTCTTTATTCCCTTTGGTGTCTTTTCTTTGCTCCCCCCCCCCTCTTTGACCTTTGCTTCATTATTTTTTTTGGTGTCCTTTGTTTTTGTGAGTTTGTGTATTTGATTTTTGTAATTTTTGTCAGATTCCTTCCTTGGAAAGGGTGTTATGCCTGAGGAGATGGACCAGCAGCAATCACAACAATGGGGGTTCAATGAAAGCAACTGGGGAATCAAGGAATACTTGGTGGGATGGTTGAGAGTGGGCTTGCATCACATACCCCGCTCAGAAGATGGCCCCTTGATGTCAATTTTGGAACGAGTTCCTTCATCAAGCCCTGGAACTACTGTGAGGTATTGGATTTGGGCGACAATGCCAAATTCCAGGCATGCAACCCAGGAGCGGGCAGCGCTTTGGAATACTCATGGGCCTGGCCAGGATATCACCCATCTTGATTTCAGCAACAGACCTAGCCCGTTAAGGTGTATGGTTGCGCACCAGGGAATCCCCCATTATCAAAAGGGAATGCAGCCCGCATGGGGGTCGTCAGAGATGTGAAATATCATCGATGAAAAGTTGGTCAATCGGTATATAGAGGTGTGTGTTATGTGAGTTTCCTCAGCAGCAACGCTTTCGACAAAAGAAAATAAGGCAATTGTTTTTGTAAAGAGAAGACTCAATCAGTTTTCTCTTTTTTCTGCCCTTGTAGGTTTTTGCAACAAGCAATCGCTGGGCTGAAGGGAAAAAAAGAGCTTCACATACCTTAATGGAGTCCTGAACTGGCAAGGAACCAACAGGTAGTAGGCTCTCATATGCGCTTTGTATATTGCAAGAGAGTGGTTGTTTTTCCCGCACCTTGATTTATGTTTATTTTGGACTGATGTGATCTGACCTTCATGATGTAGAACGCCTCGGTGCTGGAGAATCCAACTTCAGCATGAAGCAGCTCAGAGGTGGGCGCTGTTGGTGAATCACCTCAATCGGAACCCTCGTCTGCTGATCATTTGGACCCAACCAGGTCCAAATGCCGTGAATGTGGAGCCAGTAACATTCGGCGAAAAGAAACCCATGCTTTTCCGAGAAAATCACAGGACAAAGAGCAGGGGGGGGGATCCAGAACGGACAGGTTCCAGTTCAAGCTAATGACCAGGATGGGAAGGAGAATTTCCGGAGGAAGGAAGACGGAAAAAAGAAACTCCCTCCCCACAAGGTAGTTTCTAAGAAAAAGAAAAAAAAAAGAAACTATCTTGTGGGGAGGTTTGCATGCATGGGCTCTCCTGTCACCTGCAGAGCATTCTTCACTTTTGATAGAGGTATGCTCAGTCCATGCTTTTGTTCCTCCTATCCAGGATAACATGGGTGCTTATGTCAATGCTTCAAAAATTGGTGACTTGGTATTTATTCTTGCGAAATCAATGTGTCGGAACCTGCTTTATTCATTTTAAAGTTTTTCTTAAGTAGATAATCAGTGAATCATGGTGGATTTTAGGGTTTCATGGACAATTCCAGGAGCGATAAAAATGACTAATCCAGAAACGAAATTGCACCAAGGGAGGCGTCATCGAGACTAATGGTGAGGATTTCAGGGATTCTGTTTTTTTAAATATGTATTTTTTCTGCACCAAAAAACTTTAGGCGAACAACAAACTTGTCTTGGAATGAAAAGTGGGAAAAGAAAGAAAAAAAAATATGTACAATTGTACACAAATGCAACTGTGTTCAGTTTTGATGTGGGTCTGGCATCTGTTTCAGGATTGCCCAAATACCGAGAAAAAAACACATGTCAACCTCCTGCACAAGTTTCAAACTCGGAGAAGGGTCGATATCTTATATTTGAAAACAGGTGGGCTGAGTTCTTTTGGTTCGGAAGGTTTTGGTAATATCTGGCAAACAGGATCACCTATTTTGTTTTGTTATAGAAAAATATTAATGATCATTTTTGAAATCTTCTAGGCCAAGCTGTTTGTAGTACATTTCGTTTACAGTGGATTTTTGCCCAACTTTTTCGCGTGGGGAAAGCACAATTGCAGTTATTTTCACCAGGATATAAAGTCGATGGAATGCGTTTATATCGACCTCCCTCATTGAATATGTTCCAATTCCCCTTTTTTAACCGGTACATGTGCATTTAGACTACATTTGGCGGCCAGCGCAAATCAAGGAATCTCATTTCTTAGTTTCGTCAAGCAGCCATCCAAGGCGGTCCCCATCAATCCTGGACTCTCCTTCATCCTGGATAATTGCTATATTTGGGCACCATGTGTTTTTGATCTATCGCTATTTTTTTTAAAATATCGTCCGCATCAATCTGCGATGAGGGCGTCCTGTTTTGGATCCTTGGTAAAAAATAAAAGAAGAAGAAAAAAAAAAAGGAAAAAAAAAAAAAAAAAAGGAAAAGGAAAAAAAAAAAAATAAATAAATAAAAGGAAAAAATAAAAGGAAAAAAAGTAAGAAAAAAAAAGTAAAAAAAAAAGTAAAAAAAGAAGTAAAAAGAAAAGAAAAAGAAAAAAGAAAAAAGAAAAAAGAAAAGAAAAAGAAAAAGAAAAAAGTAAAAATAAAAAATAAAAAAAGTAGGAAAGGAATAAGTTTGTCCACTGTCGAGAGGGAACAAGAAAAATTCAGACCATGTCCTCCAGCAGAGAAGCCCCGGAGAAGTCCAAATTCAACGGAGGTGGGGGTTTATCTGGAGTGAAAGCATCCATGCCACGCACCAGTGAGACAGGGAAGCTTTGGAGTTGCAGCCACAGAATTGATGGAACCCTAACTGACTCCATCAAACTAGAATGCGTGGATGCCCAAAGGTATGTCCATCACTATTCCAACCTGAAGTCACATGTTTTTGATATCTTCCAAAACAGTGTAACGTTCTGTCTTCTATGGACTCGTGCATCTTTGTGCTGAACACAAAGGCTTATTTGGGTCTTTTTATGCTTGTATTTTTGATTCGAATTTTCTACACCGAGGCAATTGCCCCATGGAGCCTGTCAACTGTGCAAATGAGTGATGTGGGCCCCTTGCTCTGATATAATAAATCGTCCAAATTTGTGTGTGTCTGATTTTTATTTTTATTTTCCCTGTGTGGTTGGGTTAGATTTTCAAATCAGCAGCTGCAAGAACCTGTCATTTCAAGCATCGTGGCCGCCCTTCATTGAGGAGCCAGTTTTGGAGCACAACAATTTGACGATGCATCTCCTGTCCCTCTCCAGTTGGCCCCACAAGAAACAGGTTGGATTCATGATCCGATACATATAATTTGGCAAAAAAATCCCCCTGCCCCTGAAAAAAGAAAATGAAACAGTCTTTTCGTTGAAAGTCTTTGGTTTTTTTTTGTCTTCTTGTTTTGTCAGCATGCTGAATCTTGTTCATTTTGTATTTTCTGGGCAGATATTGTTGTGGCAAAGTCTTGAGGCATGAAAAAAGAAGAATGACACTGAAGCATGTATAAAAAGCAGCCAAAAAAGAAAGATGCAGCTGTTGGATGATAATAAACCAAGAAGAGGCGTAGCAGGGAAACGTTTGCAGGGGGACAACAAGAACAAAGACAAGAATAACAAAAAACCACTGGAAGATGGGTAAATTAAACTGCGAACGTGTCAAAGGAGTGGTAAGTGAACATTTTTTTTTTTTTTTTTGAAAAAGTGGCTGTGTCTTAAATTGTTTTTGTAATCCTGTGCTCTTTAGATGGCAAACAAGAACCTTATGAGTGATGCCTGTTTTAGATACCTGGCTTATGTAAGATGATTTTTTTTGGTGCCATGTTCACCACCAAAATTTTGAACTGATTTGATAACAAAAAGCCTCAACATGTGCCAAAAAATAATTTGTGTTTCTGCTTGCAGGTCTTCAAAAAGAAATTTAAAACGTTTTCCGCCCCCGTGCCTCGTCCTTGCTTCTCCCTCCCTCACCCTCGCTCAGCTCTTCCCTTCTCCGTCCAGATCCCACCCTTCCTCCACTCCACCCAAGCTCACCTCCTCCCGGCCCTTCCCTGCCTCGGCGCCGCCCCTTCCATCCCTTCCCCTTCCCTTCCTCCTCCCCTGGCCCTTTCTCCTCACCCCACTCCCCCTGCCACCTCCCAACGATCCGCCCACCGTGACCACCAGCCAAGGCCTCCCACCATGAAGAGCCAGGAATTTTCCTGGCTTATAAGACCAAGCAAATAAATGTCAGAATTGGTGATGAGCAATCCCAAAATATTTTGTTTTTGTTGTGTTTTTCACATTTCCATTTTCTTTTTCGAGAAAGATATTCTTTTTCATTGATTTTTTATTGTGTTTTTTTTCCATGTTGTTTAATTCTTTCTTGTATTTATTTTTGTGCCTCTTGTTTCATTCCTTCTTTTTTTGTTGTTATATATATATGTTTCAATTTCTGTGTGTGTGTCATGTGGGGGCTGAGGGGGGGAGGGCTGTTACGGTGGAGAGCAATGTAACAGATTCTTCCCCTCCCCTCCTCTCCCTCACGTGCCTGGAGCTGAAGCCATGGTGGTAGGTGGCTAGTTGGGAGCGGTGCCAGGTCGTCTGGGAGGGGCAGGGCAGGAGTGGGGGGGAGATTGGGTCGGGGAGAGGGGGTTGGGAGGGGGTCGGGGTGGAAGGGGGGCGCCGGGGCGGGGGAGGGTTGGGAGGGGGTGGGCTTGGGTGGGGTGGGGGAAGGGTGGGGTCTGGGCGGGGGAGGGGAGAGTTGGGCGCGGGTGAGGTGGGGGGGAAGTGAGGGCGGGGTGCGGGGGCTCCATGTGGGCTGTGGACCCCGCGAAAAAGGAAGAAAAAAAAGCATAAAGGTAAGCCCTTGATAATGCTCTACACAATGTTTCCTTTGCTTTCGTGTCCCTTTCATGCGTGAACTTCTTTCTGAATTCTTGAATTATATGAGTGTAAATGCTTGTGTGTTGTGGTTGTATTGTTTTATTTAATATGATTTTTGAATCAACTTCGTCTTTTTTCAGGGTGTCTACCTCAGAACTGCAGCATTGGAAAGCAGGCTGTAGCATCATGCATTGGCTGCTGGACACAAGCACGGAGGAGTACAAATCGAGCAGTTTTGCTGGAATGGCAGTTGGGATGGCTGTGGGATGACGTGTGCCTTTTTAGAATGCCCTGAAGATAGAGAGAAGGATGCTACAGGCTGCGGAGCAGAATTGATTGGTGGTGGACAGTCGAGGGGCTCCCACACGCTGTACAATTTTGTACATTATTGTACAATTTTGTACATTATTGTACTTGTTTGTACATTATTGTACTTGTTTGTACATTAATGTATTTGTTTGTACAATTTTGTACTTGTTTGTACATTATTGTACTTGTTTGTACAATCTTTTGTATTCTGTTGTATATTATGGGATTAGGCGAAAAAAATAAAGGAACATGAAAAGAAGGGGAAGGTGGAATGGTGGCTGTTTTTCACTGGGGGCCGGTGGAGGGGCCAGGCCCGAGAAAAGAAAAGAAAAAAATTCAAGTGGAAAAAATATGGACTTTCTTTTTTGGCTGAAGGTTGCATGGTGACGGCCTGGATTTGGGGGTCAGGGCAGTGGGATCAGTGATAGGGAAAAAAAAAACAAAAACAGAACATATGTGAGGAAAAAAAAGATACTAGACAACAACCATAAGAAAAAATCCTGGGGTGGATGGAATAGGTGACTGTGTTCAAAGAAAGAAGTCTGGACCTGCCTTGAATTCTGGATGGTAGGAACAAAAAAGGATTAAAAAAGGAGACATTGAGCCACGAAAAAAGAAGAGGAGAGAAATGCAAGAATTTCCAAGAAGAGAACTGAGCTGGAGGCAAGGGTGCTCAAGGAGCTAGGGGTTGTTCGCATGAAGGTGCCCTCACCATTTTCGGCGGTTCATTAAACCTAGTGGGTCCCCCAGATGCCAGAGAGGATGTCCTGAAAAAGCTGGACAAAGACAACAAATGCACAAGGAGAGTCCCAACAGCACAGGGTGGTTCTTCTTCAGTGCCAACGTCAAATCCCGAGGACTGCGGAGAATGGAGCTGCCAGAAACTTTTCTGGGAGGAAATGCCCCAAAGACAGAGAGGGGTTTGATGCCTCAGGATGCTGGGACAGCTGGCGGGGAATGTACATATATTTTTTGTATTTTTTCTGTATACTTTGTACATCAGTGTATATTTTTGTACATTCTTGTACATCAGTGTATATTTTTGTACATCACTGTATATTTTTGTACACTTTTGTACATCACTGTATATTTTTGTACATTTTTGTACAGCAGTGTATATTTTTGTACATTCTTGTATAGCAGTGTATATTTTTTGTACATTCTTGTACAGCAGTGTATATTTTTTGTACATTCTTGTACAGCAGTGTATATTTTTTGTACATTCTTGTACAGCAGTGTATATTTTTTGTACATTCTTGTACAGCAGTGTATATTTTTTGTACATTCATGTACATGAGTGTTGGATTTGAGAGGGGTTTTTGTGTTCAAATTGGGAAAGATGGGGAAAAAAATTCAAAATAGACGTATTTCAGGACAATATATATGAAAAAAAACATGAAACTGAAAGAAAAAGAAAACACTTAGAGAAAGAGCAAAAAAAGACCTCGAATAAAAAGAAAAAAAAAAGAAAGAGGAAAAAAAATACACAAATAGAAAAAAATAAGTGAAAGAGAAAAAAAAAACCTTCAATAGAAGGAAAAAAATAGTGAAAGAAAAAAAAAAAAAAAAAGGAAAGAGGGGTGAGTTGCAGAAGGACCTGAAAAAAAGGAAAGAAAGAAAGAAAAACGATATCTTCTATCTCCCTATATATAGGAGGATAATTGAGGGAAATTCCTAGGAAAAGGGAGAGGGGAGCTGCCTCAATTTCTGGATGACAAGGGGTTGTGACAGGTGGTGGTGTTGGGAGCATTCAGACAGGGAAAAAAAAATGCACAGGATCTGCAAAATTTGTCATACAACTGCCGGCGGTTCCCCTTCAATCCAATCCCAAATCCCGAAAGTTGGTACTGGGATTGAAGAGGGGGAAATCAGGACATGCATTCATGAGGAGATTTAAGGGGGAGAAAAAAAAACTGGGAAGATGGCTGAGATGCAGTCTATTCAGGGGCCTCAGTTTCTGACCACATAGATATATAAAAAAAAGAGAAAAAAACATATGGAGTTGCAGTCTTTTCAGGGGCCTTGGTTTCGAAGACCAGTTTTAAAAAACAAATTAGAGAAAAAATGAAGAAAAACCAGGAATCCAAGAAGGGGAAAGAGTTGGAAAAAAAAAGGGTAGGGGGGCTGCCTAAGTTTCTGAATGATAGGAGGAGCTGTAATGTTGGGAGTCAGGAAGAAGATATATAAACCCAAGAAAGGCGAAAAATTGAAACCTAGAATGAAAAGTTTTGTCGTTTTTAATAAGTCTTTATTTTTTCTTCAAGAGAGTGGCTTTTGTATAATTTCCTGGCTTTTTCGTTTTTGGCACTTGTTGTTGAAGAGCTTTAACAAGGACAGAGGTCTGAGCGCTTCCACAGGAAACTCAAAAAAAAATACTTGGTGGTGTCATTCTTGATTCCAGATCAAAACATTACAGCTCCGACAACAATTTAAGGAATCCTCTTTTTTAAAGTGAAAATCGTACAAATCTGTACTGTAATGCATTTAAATGCCAAAGTACTACTTTTCATGCTTGGAACGCCTTCATCCTGCGTCGTGAAAACATCATGAAGTCAGTCAACCAGGCAGAAACAGCAAAAATCAAACCCATCTGCATGTCCACACCCAGCAATTCGCTAACCTGTCGCCTCCAAGACACTTCATGGCAAGAAGAGCTGTCGAAAGCACGATGACCAAACCAGCCACTGAGATCGACCCAACCAACAATACAATCATGACCACTCTTTTGCCGCCATCCCCTGATTCTTCAGATTCTGTGGGGTTCTCAGCAGGCGAGGGTCCTTGACACCCAATTTCCCTCGCAACACTGTCTCCTGCCACATTGCAGGGGTTCACCTGTGTTGGGCGTTCAGCGAAATCTCAAAAAGATGGATAATATATTTTCATGCAGTCGCATGAAAATACATATTTTCTCAGTTTCGAGGTGGGTAGTTTCCGACATCACCAAAGATTGCACAGTCAAAACCACAGCTGACCTTATAAGGTATCAAGTGTGAGCCACTGGCGGTTGGCGGCTGCGTCTTCATTGGCGGCTCGAAAAATGGATCGAAAATGGATGCGTCAGGGATGGCGGGTCGAGGAGGAGAAGGAGCAGGGAATGGGGGTGGATTTGGCGGAGATGGGGGAAGTGGCGGCGGCGGCGGCGAGGGTGGTGGTGGGGAAGGTGGGGACGGCAGCGGTGGTGGTCCAGGGGGTTCTGGAGGGGGTGGTGGAAAAGGTGGCAATGGGGGTGGAGAAGGAGGAGGGCTGGGAGGGGGTGGGCTTGGGGGAGGGGGTGCAGGGCACAGAGCTCCAATGCCGCTATTGTCTTGCAGGATAGTGGTGTCATCCTCTGTTTGTGAAAAGTCTGGTACCTCCCCGCACAATCCCACAAGATCGCTGATGTCCCTGCAAAGAAACACGCACGCAGACGGAGGACTTCAACACATCAAGTTTTTTTGTTTTTTTTGTTTTTTTTTTTGTCTGTGCTTCGGAGCCAATTTGGTTAATCCAATATGTACTGTTGGACTCACAAGCGCACTAAGCTCTCCATCCTGCTCCAACTGGTGGGAAGGCCCCCCACCAGACCGACATTATTGGCAAGGGACCTGCAATCGGAACATTCAAAACGGGTCAAACGTTTGTTCTTCCGAAGAACAGGAGTCCTGAAAACCTTCAAATCTTTTTTTTTTTTAATTTGACAAGGCTCACGGTCTCACAGTATTTGGAGCTGTGTTAGATCTGCCCACGGAGCTGGGAGTTCTCCCGTCAATTGATTGTCGCTGAAGAGGAACTGCTCGGCGTTGTCCAGCTCTCTGTACTCGATAGGCAGCGACCCTTCAATAGCATTGTCTTCCAGAGACCTGCGAAAAAGATCCACACCAGCTTGACCATTCATGTTCTATCCGCGACGGTGGGCATTAGACGCAGACAACAGTGTTTCAGAAAGTTTGGCAGTCCCAGACTCTAAACAGAAATTTATCTAGGAAAGAAAAAAAGGAAATTAAAAGGAACTTTCTTTTTTTTCCAACTGCTTTAACACTGCTCATCTCTGGAAACCAAACCGTGCAAACGAAGGGTTGCTCACGAAATCTTGTGGAAACCGGCAAAACTCATACCCTTGCATCTTTTTCGGCTGTCACGTACAGTATCCGCAGATCCATAAAGCCGCTCCAGCTCTTCGGTAAAGTTCCACCGATATCGTTTCTCGCAGCAGAGAAAACTCTCAGCGACGCCCCCTGCGTCGCGGCCTCATCCACTTCGCCGAGCGAACCAGAGAACTGGTTGTTGTCGATCGATCTGTGTGTGTGTTGCGCAGACGAAGTCAGAACACAGACAAAACGCCAACAATTCATCTGTGGAACTGTGCGTTTTGAAATTTGCTCTGGTGACAAATCTAACTGTAATACAAGATGAAATTAAGAGGAGGGTGCCTGGGGACGCCTTTATTCAAAATATATGACGATTTTCTGATTTTCTAGTTTCGTCTGTGCAACTGGAGAGCGACACCGATACCAACGCGCGCGTGCTGGACGATAAACGCGACAACCACGTCGCGCCGCAATGTCACTGACCAGCAATGGTTGCGTTCGACGCGAGCGCGGACGCATCGTCCGCTTGGAGGTGGAGAACTTCAAATCATACAAGGGTCGCCAGTACGTTGGGCCCTTCAAAGATTTCACTGCCGTCGTCGGTCCCAACGGCTCTGGAAAGTCCAACCTGATGGATGCCATCAGCTTCGTGCTGGGTGTCCAAACCGACCAACTGCGGGGACGTCTGGTGGAGCTGCTCTACCGCGGGCTGGATTCGAACGGAGAGGTCTTGCAATCCAAGTCCGGCTACGTGAAACTCGTCTTTCTCGACCCCGATGGCGTTGAAATTCAATTCTCCAGGAAGATAGTGCCGTCGGGGTCCGGTCCGGATGCGAGCTACCAATCACAATACAGAATCGACGAGCGCTTGGTCGGACGAGACGCTTATGTGGGCAAGATGAAGCAATATGGAGTGCTGGTGAAGGCGAGAAACTTTTTGGTTTTCCAAGGGGACATCGAGTCGGTCGCGCAAATGAACCCCAGCGCTCTGACGACGCTGGTGGAGCAGATATCAGGAAGCGTCGAATTGGCGCGAGAATACGAGGAACTGAAGGTGGGTTTCCAGGCAAAAGACGACTATGAAAGACGTCTTTTGTTTTGCCATTGACTTACCAATTTCTGATTTTGTCCCCCCACCCCCCCCTTTCCCCAAGTTGATGTTTTGGCACTGCATATATGTGTCAGACATACCCCACGGTGTGTCGATTTTTAATGAAGCATTTTTTTACTTTTATATTGTTTGGTGTGGTGCACAGGAAGATGTGGAGAGGGCAGACAACGAAGTTCGGCGGCATCATGTCCAAAAGAAAACGATCAATGTGGAAAAGAGGCAGGTCAAAGAGCAAAAGACTCAAGCAGAACAGCACTTGGCCCTGGAAGCGGAGCTGAAGGACTGCAAAATCATGTATTTCCAGTGGCTGGCATATCATGCAGATAAGGTATGGAGCAAGAAAGAACAACGCACACAGGCATGCATGCAGACATGCATCTCTGGGAGATGCACAGCTACATGCATGACATCTGGGTGCATGCACATCTAAGATGCATGACATCTGAGTGCATGCACATCTAAGATGCATGACATCTGGGTGCATGCACATCTAAGATGCATGACATCTGGGTGCATGCACATCTAAGATGCATGACATCTGGGTGCGTGCACATCTAAGATGCATGACATCTAGGTGCGTGCACATCTATGATGCATGACATCTAGGTGCGTGCACATCTACGATGCATGACATCTAGGTGCATGCACATCTACATGTTTGTGGGATGTTACATACTGCAGCGGATTCACATTTCGATTGAATGTACACATTCATGAAACCCTGGCACGTTGGTCAAAATCTAACAGGACATCACGAGCGAGAACGAAGGCATCGAAAAAATGCGTGAAGCTCTGAGGGAGGTGGCCAGATCACAAAGGATTTCCGAAGATTTGCTGAGCGATTTACAAGGCAAGCACAAGGAAAAAATGGATTTGCACATGGCCCTGGAGCAAGACATCAGAAAGAAAGAAAGGGATGCGGAAAGGAAGAGCCCGGAGGGCACTCGAGTGCATGAGGAGCTGAAGAGGTTCAAGAAGAAATTCGCATCGTCGAAAAAGGAGCTGCATGATATGCTTACGAAACGAGGGGAACAGGAGGCACATGTGCAGTGAGTGTTTTCAGCAAAAAATATACGTAAAAAGAGGATAAAATAAAGAAGTGTGGAGAAAGAAAACAATTTATACCCCCCCCCCCCCCCCCCTTTCCCGTCTTTCCTTCCTCCAAAAACGTTGAATTAAAATTGAGCAGAGAATTAGGATTTTTTTTTGCTTAAATCGATTGGTTGGTTGGTTGGTTCAGTTCTATTTTGGAGGAGCTGCAAAAAGTGAAAAAACTTCGATCGGAATTAGAAGAGGTTATTAGGAAAGAGGAGGAGGAGGGCAAACGGCTGAGTCAAGACGACCTCAAGGAATATCGCAGGATTAAAACAAAAGTGTCCAAGAAAACCTCGACGCTCTCTCAACACATGCAAGGTCTGCAGTGTCAATTGAGTGCCACTCAAGTGAGTATCGAGGCATTTCTTTGAAAGAATTTCATTCTTTTTTTTCCATTTTTTTTTGTGCCTTTCTTGTATGTATTATTTCTGAAGCTTGGCTTTCGGAAGGAAGGGTGATTACACATTCAACCATATAAAAGAGGCCGATGCTGTTTTTTTTTTTTTTTTTTTTTTAAATAGTTGTGATCGCTGTATGAAATTCTTGTTGAGAATCTGGGTGTTTGTTTTTTTTTCTCAGAAAATTAAAACACGATAAGTGAATGTTTTTTTAAATTGAATCTTGGATAGGATGTCATTTCCCGGAAGAAAGATGCGATGGGGCAGCTGGAGGCTCAAAATGAAGTCGCCAAGGAGCAAAGGGAGCAAAACGTCAAGAAAATCGAGGAAATGACGGCGACGATCGCTGGACTGAGGTAGCGTTTCAAAAATCAACACCACGGTTATGACATTGAGAAACAGGAAGTTTTTCGAGTATTGTGGTTTGCCTTTTTTTTGCCCCATATACTCTGATGAAATCCATCCTCTGTATGTGTGTGTGTATATATTCATATATATATATATAGATATAGCATGACGGGGGGGGGGGGGACATAATTCGATTTCATTAGCCAAAAGGTCGATTGGTTATGCGTCGAGGTGGGCACTTTACAAGAGAAATTCTCTTTCCATCTGTTGAAAAATCTGAAAAAAAATCTGTTGATACAGATTGTATTATACATTCTGCTTTGAATTGAAGTTGTTTTTTTTTGGGTTCTTTTTCAAGGACTGACAAGAAGGCACTGTCGACGAAAAGAGGGCATCTGAGCGAAACCAATCGCCGCACAGACACTCGTCGTGATTTTTGTCTGAAAAAGATCGCCGATTTGGAGGAGAGGATTAATGATGCCAGGGTCAGCCGCATTGAAACTCGTCGCGAGAGAGAATTGTTGCAATCTCTGGAGAAACTGAAAGATGCATTTCCTGGTAAAAAGAAATAACAAGAAAATGGATGCATTCTGTACTTTCCTTTCGTTTCGTTTCGTTTCCTTTTTTTTTGGGGGGGGGGGGAGGGGGATCATATTGACGACAGATTCTTAATCATCGTGTTATGCAAGTATACTTTTTTTTCTGTTATGGAAATTCTTTTTTGGGGGGAGAAGGAATTGTGGAAGTTGCACAGCTGCACATAGGGCGCCGCACAAAAAAACTACCCCCCCCCCCAAAAAAAAAACAAACAAAAAAGCCTTGCTTCTGACTGGTATTTGATGTTTCAGCAAATCAAAATTTGATATTTAGGAAGAGAAATAGAGCTGTCCTTTTTCCAATTTTGTTTTCTTCAAAAAGCAATGCAGAAAACGAAACAATTTTTTTTTTCTTGGCACGTTTTCTGATGGCTTTGGGGATCCCTGATCGGAAAACCAATTCAGGGTTATAAAAAAAAAAAGGGGGGGGCAAACTGTCAAAACATGTAAGATTTATTCGCTTTTCCTCCCCTTCCCCAGGTGTGTATGGTCGAATCACAGACCTCGGCAAAGTCATGCAAAAGGAGCATAACATGGCGATTTCCGTTGCAATGATGAAAGACATGGATTCGGTGGTGGTCGACACCCTCGAAACCGGACAGCGTTGCATCGAATTCTTGAAACGGAATCAGCTGCAATCGATAACGTTTCTGCCCCTGGCTGGCATGGATGTCAGACCCTTGGACGAAAGCTTGAGGCAACTGGGGGGCACCTCGAAACTGGCGATAGATCTGCTAGAATTCGATCGGGCGCACGTGAAAGCTTTCATGTTGGCTCTAGGCAGTACGGTGGTTTGTTCCACGCTGGATGAAGCTGCTGAAGTGTCCGCAAGGCATCGGGTAAAAAAGGAAATCTTTTTTCCTTTGGGGGGTGGGGAATCTTTCGTTTTTTTTTTTTTCTGTCCTGATCTCATTTTTTATTCATTCTTTTTTCTGCATTTTTTAGGTGGGGGTTCAGGGGGGGGGGAAAACCCACATCTTTTCTGTTTTTTTTTTTTTCTTCTTCTTCAATAAATGTCGTTTTCAGGTTAATAGGAAGTTTAATGAATTCGGGGGAGCGGCATGTGGAATAATGGCTTTTGATTGACACCCAACCTGGTTTCATTCCTGGTTTCATGTGTTTGTTTTTTTTCTTTAATTTTTTTTTTTATCTTTTCCTCAGCATCGTATAAAAGTGGTGGCTATGGATGGAACTCTGTTGGACGTCAAGGGGTCTCTCACTGGGGGTCATACCGATAAAATAGCTGCCCGGGCAGCCCAATGGAACGAACAAGAGGTGGAAGCTTGGCAGAAAGAACTGGACAAGCACCAGGAGGAGCTGAGGGAAATGGCTCCAGCCAGGGAGGGGCGCCAAGAGGAGCAAAGAATCAGCATCGAAGTGGAAAACTTGGGCAGAAGAATCCGACGGGTGGAGGAAGACATCAGAACTTGCGAAGCCCGACTGAGAGACAAGGTAAGAAAAAAATCGCATCGTGCGTGTGCCTAACACTTTTTTTTTTTTCCCCTAAGTTTTTGAATCGATGTTCTCGTTTTGATGTAAGGTAATTGTGGAGGGGAAAATGATTTCGTCGTCGAAGCTATTTTTTTTTTGGTTGAAAAAAAAAAGAGAGAGAGAGAGAGAGAGAGAGAGAGAGAGAGAGAGAGAGAGAGAAAATGTGTGAATGGAGGGATGGGGTGGTTTTTGATTTTTTTTTGTCGTGTTTTGTCAGGATGCCGAAATCGATTTGAACAAGAAGGACCTCGAAAAAATCAGGGGGGAATTGCCGGCATTGGAAAAGGAAATCGAGGAAAAGCAGCAAGAGATCGATTCTGTGAAAGATCAAATCGATAAGGTCGCAGACAGGTGAGGGGGATTTGCTTATCTTACCAAAAATTCTTTCAAAAAGTTTTATTTTATTTTTTTCGAGAGCGAGAGAGTTTCAATTTTTTTTTTCTTAAATTAATGGGGGAAAAATGCACACAGATGTAATTGTAACGAATCTGGGGGGGGGTACATCAATCTGCCGGAGAATAGACAGTTTTTCGAGGGGAGAGGAATTAGATATTATTATTGATTTCAAGTGTGTTTTCCACCTCGATGTATTTTCTTGTTTTCCTGAATTTTAGTTTCGTGGGGTTATGCAGGAAATTTGCAGACTTCAGCCGTCGCATCGGTGTGGAGAGTTACAGAGAGTACGAGGAGGGGCATGTGCAAAGGGCTGACGAATTGTCAAAGCAAAAGGCGGAGCTATCCACCAAAGAGGGGCAGCTGTCAAATCAAATCGATTACGAAAAGTCCATAGAATGGGACGTGCCCATCGAAAATTTGCAACAGAAAACGGGACGGTGTCAAAAAAACATCGCAGAGCTCACGAAAAAGAACGAAGAAATCGAAGCTGCAAAGGAGCAGGTGCTTGGTGTTTTATATGATTTGTACATATTATAAAAAATATGTGTAGTTATGTCTATATTTATTCGATATTTATTCAATATATTACAGAAATTTTCTGGGGGACCTGAATGTTTTATTCGTCAAGAGAGTTTTTGCGGGGCAAATTCCGAAAGTTCCAAGCTATTTTCAGTTTTTCTCAAAATAACAAAATTTTTAATCTTGGATTGTTTTTAGAACCCAAAATGTTTTTAAAAATAAAAAAATGGAACGACAATACATAGCATGCAATTAGTCGGTGCAACATCGATTGGCATTATTTAAACTTTTTTTTGGGGGGGTGTTTTTTGCAAGATTTTGAAAGAGCTCGAGGAGGACAGGAATAAATTGGCGGAATTGAAGCGCGAATATGAGGAGGTCATGGTGGAAATTCGTGAAGCCAAAAAAATTACACAGAAACATCATGCGATAGGCAGAAAAATGAAAAGAGATTTGGACAACAGAGTGGCAGGCATGGAGGATTTAAAATCGAAAAGGGAGGATGTCGTCAAGGTAATGCTTTTTTTTCTTCTTTTTATTGGAAGGGGTGCTGTTGTATTTTTTTTTTCCTTCAGGTATCGGTGTTTTTCTTCTTTCCATTTATCGGAATTTTTTTCAGATCGTCGGATTTTCGTTCGTGGAGCAGTTTTCTTTTCAAGCTTAGTGAACCTATGTGTTATCGTTGGGAGTGGGAGGGGGTCGAAAGAGATATTTTATTAAAAAAAGAAAAGAAAAAAATCGCCCTCTAACAACCCTAAACAAACAGAAAGGTGCTGTCGAATGCGTGTTTTTATCCCATGTATCGAATCTCGATATCGAGGCGCCCCCCCCCCAAAAAAAAATATATAAATAAATAAGTAAAGCAATTTTTTTTCCCCCTCAAAAAAGCTCCTTTGACATGATTTCATTTTAGACGGCCAGCATGCAACTTGGGGAGGAGTTCACACCGGATGCATCTTGCTTGAAGCGACACCATACAGCAACGGAATCAGAAGAAGCCAGGGAAAGAATGGACAAAGAACTGACCACCAGAATCGATGACCTCAACATTAGACTGCAAAAGACGGCTCCCAACCTGAAAGCTTTCGAGCGGTACAATCAGGTGAGCTGGCAGTACAATTTCTTTGTGTTTTGCTCGGCTTGCCAGGTTGTGGTGGGCGGGTATGTCAAATTTTCAGCGTGGAGATCAGTAAAAGCGGCTTGTTTCTTTCGATGCCTTTGGCTGCTAAAACTAAATTAATAAAGGGGGGGAAAAAACAAGCAATTGAACCAAGGATTCAATGGTCTCCCTCATTCACCAAAGAGTGGCGGTACTTTTTTAAAATTTTTGATTTTTAAACTTTTTGGAAATTGAAAGGCCAGGAGATGCAAGAAGGCTTCATGGGGATTCATTTTTTTTTAAGGCATCTGTTTTCCTTAAAAAAAAAATAAAATGGTTTATTGGCGGTGTAGGTTTTGGAGCAAGAACAGGGTCAACAAAGTGCCCTGGAAAAAGCGAGGAGAGCGGCGGCTGAAGTTTCTCAAAAATTCCACAACATCCACAACCAACGCTACGATTTATTCATGGAGGTGCGAGCAAGGTTTCGCAAAACAATATGCATACCATTTTAGTTCATGGCAAAAAAACCTGTTTCGGATTTTTTTTTGGGGGGGGGGCAGTTTCTGGTCGCCCCATCGTCTCAACCAAACTTGAAGCTATGTCATGAAATAATTTCGATGGAAAGAGGTCCGCTTCTGTATTTGTTTTTCTCGATTGTTTTAACTGATGTTGACCTTATCCTCAGCGTCAAACTGGATAACCTTTCGAAGGAATTGTATAAGGAGTTTTTGGTTGCCTGTTTTTCCTTTTTGTTTTGCTTTTTTGGGGGTTAATTGGTGGACTGCACCATTCAGGCATTCAATCACATCGATTCGGAGATCAACGAGATCTACAGCAGTCTGACTAAGAGCGACGTTCATCCGAACGGAGGATCTGCGAATCTGTATTTAGAAAACAGCAAAACTCCTTTTCTGCATGGCATCAAGTTCACGCCGATCCCACCAGGAAAACGATATCGGCAGGTACGTTGCAAAACACCAAAACCACCTTTTTGAAGAAACTCTGCTTTTTTGTTTTTTTGGTACTTCTGGCATCCAGTGGCGGGAGGGCGGTTGGGTTGCTTTTTCGATTCCAAATTTCTTTAAAAAAAATCGAACTAGAATTGTTCGATTCATTCCATGACCTTTAACAGCGATAACAAACCCTTTGTAGTTTTTATTAGTTCTTTATTTTTTGAATTCGAATTTATACATTACTTTTTTTATTTTTTTTTGATGGTTCATTATTTAAAAAAAAAAATTGTAATCGATATTTTTCGCTGCCTCGAATTGTTAATCAAACCTTTGTTGAACCATAGGTGTTTTTGTTAATAATCGATCGCTGGGGTTTTCTCTCCACTTTGGCGTTGCTGAAATTTCCACAACCCAACATCACATAAGTCGTTGCTGCTGATTATGCTACTGCTTTTCCCACATTTTTTTTTTCTTTTTTTTTTTCTAGGTGGAGCAATTGTCTGGTGGTGAAAAGACGGTGGCAGCCCTGGCGTTGCTCTTTTCTATTCACAGTTTCCATCCCTCCCCTTTTTTCGTTTTGGACGAAATCGATGCCACTCTGGATGCCTCCAACGTTTCCAAAGTCGTCAGATACATTTGGGAACGAACGCAAGAGGGGTCTTTCCAGAGCATAGTGATTTCGCTGAAGGATGTGTTTTTCAGTTGGGCAGACAGTTTGGTAGGGGTCACCAGCGACCGAACAGGGAGCAGCAAATCTTTCACTGCCGATTTGGGGCAATATCCAATGGATTAAATTTTTTGAGTCCATGTTGTGCGAACCCGGTCTATCAGTTAAATTGGGTCTTTTCAGCATTTTGGTGTGAGTTTTGAACGCTCCCTCGCCCCCCCCCCCCCCCAAAAAAAAAAAATGGACAAGGATCGTGATATGTTGGGGTCTCGGCGATAACCCCTCTCGAAAAAAAAGGACGATTGATTTTCAAACGATGGAAAAATGCTGAGCAAAAAGAAAAACTTGCGGTGGGTTGGGGAATCGTGCAGAGGTGGGTAGTTGTATATAGTTAGATCGAATAGGAAAGGTAGCTTCCCTTTTTGCAGCAACTCTTATGATCGAAAAAGACTTTCATCAGTTGGGGCTCTGAAAACGTATGCAGGATGCTTTGTTTTTTTTCTTTTTTTTTCCTTTGGAAATTTCGAATATAGATATGTGTAGTGTGCTGCAGGGATGCTGGCCGTTGTAAGTCATTCAATTTTTGATCAGATCTGATCTAGAGCTCTAGAGCTTCTTCGTCTGGATCTAGAAGTTGTGCTCTTTTAAGGGTTGTACGTTCATGTTTTCATGAATTTCAAGGGAAATAATGTTTGGTAGAGTTCCCCTCACATTTGCTCTAGGTTCCTCCAGGGAATCTCGCTCCAGGCTTGCCCGTTTTGAAGTGGTAGAGTCCCAGTCAGCAAATTGCTCCCCAAATTCAGAACCGAAAGCTCCTCCAGTCCAGAGAGGTCAGGAAAAGGCCCCACGAACTGGTTGCCACTCAAGTGCCTGTCACACAACAATCTGAGTCATTTTTGTTTTTTTTTATTCTCATAGCTTTCCGGCGCCTTTCCATCAAATATCAACTGGAGGTTGCACACATATTCCACGGATATAAATTCCCACGTGGGTTTGGGACGTCTCTCAGTTCAGGTTTGCCTCCGTTTTTCCACACACATTCCCACAACTGGATTGAGTGTCCAACGAAAGGCTGCTGGTTCTGTGCCTCCCATAAGAAACACTCACAACTCGACAAGCTTGGGCAAGCCTTCGAGCGCCGTCGTATTTATGGTGCCAAAAACAAGGAGATTTTGAAGCACCACTTTGACCACGTGCCCCTCTGTGTCGCAGACAATCCCCGTCCACCTCCTACACACTCTGGAGGCATCGTCGGCGTCCCACGAGCTCAGGATTTGTTGCGGGTTTATCCCATTTTTGAGCGCGAGAAGATGAGAAACTGAAAAGGACACACACACACAACAAGCATCACTCGAACGTTTCGGGTCGAAACACTTAAGTGAAAGCTTTCAACTCGATATAGACGAATCGCAACTTTTGAAAGGTCGAGAGCTTGTTGGTTTCAGCAGGAGGTGCAAGACGTCCACGCAGCAGTTCGTGACCTCTCACCTTCGGATTCGAAAAATCCACAAACCACCGCCGCCGACAAGAACACTGTCCAGACAGTCCAGAGCCCCAAAATTGGAGCAGACATTCGGAGTCTGGGTCCGCTGCGAATATCCTTCGGTTGTTGCGCCTATCGCCTTGAAGAGTTGACGGAAGTTCGTCAGTCTCACTGTCTTCCCATCACTGAGTTGTGTTAACACAATAACCCAACGACACAATCGCGTGCAGCTCTCTGAATGGATTAAAAAGTCCTTTCCGAAAAACTTGAATCGAACTGAATGTTCCTCAGCAAAAGCTCATCTGAACACTTGGTTTTCAAAACCGTACATCCCACCACAAAAACATCCTACCAACAACAATTTTTCGATAGTGGATAGCGAGGGGGGTGGGGGGAAGATTTGGTCTGGTCCTCCCCCCAAATTGAAAGGAAAGAAACTCTATCGTATCATTTCCTCCCGGGGCCTCCTTTGATTAAAAAAAACTTGGTCAAGTTGCGTTTATGTCGATCGTCTTCACTTTTTTGTTGGATAAGAAGTTTCTTTGTTTCCTGCCTTTTAATGTCCAAACTGGAAAATGTATGTACATAGATCTGGCACAGCTCCATCCTCCAGGACCGACTTTCTGAAGGCTGGAATGACCCCAAAGATGAAGGGACTCTGAGTACAGGCTTTGACATTCAGGATTGATTGCAATCAATCAATTGGCAATAGATTCAGAATATATTTTTTTGCTGAACTGTGTCCCTCTTCGTGGAGTTTTCATGGCTGTTAAAAGATTCCAATTGCGAAGTGAATCGTTGAGATACTGGGATGCGAAGTAAAGTACAAGTGGATTGCGATGCTCGATGCAGACAAAACCGTCCATAAGTCTGAATACAGTGGTTCAATTTTCAAAATGCTTCCACCAAAATCAGACTGAGAGGCAGCAGCGCTGCTAGCCATCTATTCACTAGATTTGCGGGCCAAGTACTGCCCAGCCTCCAATACGATCAAAGTACACTTTCCTCTCAGAATCAGGAGGAACTTCCCCTACCCAGCTGTGGAATGTACGATCCACCTGTCATTTAAAGTGCTTGATGGGGATTGATGGTGCTTAGCCACTCAGAAATTAGACTGGTGGAGTTAAGGTCTGGCTCGAAGGATGTGCTGGCTGGTGTACACACTACGAGCAGTACGCGGCTCTTCTGCATACATATTGACTCAAGAACTAGATTCACCATTCCTGAAATCGAGTAGCCTCTTTGATATACTAGCTCGTGCCAAACAAGAAACGATGAGGACTTTCGGAATTGCCATCGCATGCCTGTTGCTCGTGGCGCCTGCTTTCGCAGGTTGGCTGTTGCACTGATCTGATTTCAGCATCGCTGCAGCTTGACTTCCTGTTTTTGATCTCTCTTACATTCTTTTGTGATTCCGCAGCGCGCGAGCTGGAACAGACAGCAAGAACATCGTGCTCCGTTTTTGGCTCCGTCAGTCTCGTCGTGAAGTCCGGTTCTTGCAAGGGATGGGCAGGAGCTAACTGCAGGGTAAGGCAGAGTCCCACATGTGTGGTGAGGCGGGTTGATCAGCACGTTTTTTGTTAGTTGTCGTTTATGTTGTTTGTGTGTGCTGCGGAATACGCAGGCCCACGCCAAGGCCCAGGTCGAGATTGAGAGCGCTGTCCAGGCCCTCAGCACTCAAGACCTGTGCAACCCCATCAAAGTTAGGGCCGCCGCGAAAGCAGTCGCAACTGCTCTCGCTTCAGTCTACGTCTCAGCTTTGTCCAAGGTATGACTCCACAAACAGGAAATCGTGTGTTTGCTGAAAACACGATCTTCACCAAACGTTTCTCTGACTGTTTTTTTGGTTTCGCATAGGTTTCTTGCAACGGGCAAGGTTTTGGATGTGGATACTCTGTCGCTCAAGGAGATGCTTTCGCTACTGCATACGCGGAAGCGTTCAGCAAAGCTGTCGCCGCCGCTTACAATGGAGATTTGACTGCCATCTGCGTTGCCGACTTGAAAGCGATCGCCGTCGGTGTGGCCAGGGCCGCTGCTTTCGCTGTCTCCAAGACCTGCGTCAACGGTTCTGGAAGCGCCTCTTCTTTCCACGCAAACTTCGTGGCTGCTGCCAGCAAAGCCATCGCAGTGTCAATCACCTCCGCTACCGCTGAAGTGTGCGATGGTAAGTCTCCGCTGGCGGCATGCTTTTTCAGAAAAACGAAATTAGATTCTATCGATTGATCGTTTCTGTTTGCCTTCCAACAGCCGACAAGTCCAAATCCAAGTGTGGCGCTGATGCCTTCGGAAGCTCCACCACCCAAGACAATTTTGTGCAGAGGCCTGTCGCCATCAATCCTCCACCCACTGGCAATGCCAACGGAGGTGGTTTCACAGGTGGCTCCGGTTTCGCCAACCAGCTTGGGCCATGCATTGACATCGCCCGCTTCGAGTGCTGCAACGGAAAGTAAGTACCATTGTTGTGAAAACTATCCTTGTTCAGCTGTCGTTGCGATTGATCGTGTCACAAGGTTTCGTAGCTTGCCCAGGAACCTCAAAATAGTTGGCACAGATGTTAATATTTGTTATTTTTTTCCAAGGTGCGCTCCCCACTTGTGGGCTGAGACCCCAATCGAACCATCTGGAAGGAAACTGATCTGGGGCACATCTCCAAGAAAGCCACTTTGCTACTGCTACTAGATATCTTGGTCAAAGGAACGTGAAAAGGCTACGAAGATAGCAGCGACGGGAGATCAACTCAGAGTTGTTTTTTTTTGGCTTTTGCTGTCTTTTTTGGCCGTTTTGAATGAAAGGATTTGTTGTCATTTTTGAATAAATGCTTGGGGATACAATCGTGACGCAGCATACAAAAATATCCCTTTCTTTAAGAGAAAAGAGCTTGCTTATGAGTTTATACTCATACACTGGTTTCATAGATATCAAATTCGAAAGTTTCGCCCCAATCTGCCATACTGGGTCTCTGCTGTTCTCCAGTTCCAGTCTAGTGCGATGGATGCGATTGGTGTCCACAATGTTGTTGTTCACACGGAGTTCACACAGTGTTGCAAATCTTTTTCACATTTTTTTAGACTGCGGATGATACCAACCCAAAACATCGTTCCTCGCGTACGGTACGCGAAAAAATAATTTGTGTTGTACCTTCGTGTTGTGGTCCAAAGGCTGCTGCCATCAGATCGCAGCAAACTTGCCATTGTTTTGGTACTGTTTCAGAAATCCAAGTTTCCCAAAGTTCAAAAGGGTGGTTCTCGAAAATTTTCGCCTCAAAACTAAGCAAATTCTGCTGCGAATGCGTGTAAGCGAATGACCCGTATCTCAGTCGCCAAACGTCTAGAGGTGAAGCCGTGCAGTGTGCTAGGAGAAAGAGTTGCTGAGGAAATTGGGCAAGGATCCCCCACCCTTGGTGAGGAAGCCATCGATTCTGAGGAAGTGGGGCTGGTCGTAAACTGAGTCTTTTGAAAGGGTGGTCATTGAGTTGGATGCGGATGTGGATCAATCACTGCTCAGGGCCTGTGGCGGCTGAACTCAGTTCACAATCCAAACACCTTCTTTCAAAAGATCATCCACATTGCATAGGCGCAACGGGGGGGGGGGGCTGGGGGGCCGGGGGGGGGGGGGCCCCCCCCCCAAAAAAAATTCGGCCCCCCATCCCCCGAAATCCTGGTTGCGCCTATGCCACATTGTCTCCATACAGTGTTCAATCGCAAGCTAACGGAAAGAAAACTGGGTCAATAAATACACTGTAGGGAAGTCCTTCTCACTCGTTAAAGATGCAACCAGGAACAACGAACACACAAAAAAACACCATGTGGAAAGGTGTGAAATCGAAATGTGTGGTGGGGGAGGTTCAAAAAAAGCTCACAGGACCGCAAAATAGAATTGGCTGACCTATCAATTGTGTCTTTTTTATTCTACCAATTTTATAATCATTTTTTTTCTTGTTTCGTCTTTGACCGGATTTGCTCACTTCTATGATGTGCAGCTCGAAAAGGAGGAAATCGTTGGGGCACTCGGAAGAATGGCAAGCAAATATGTATTTATATTTAGTCGCGAATCCGTATCGGTTGAGAGAGTGACAGGGGAAGGGCCTAGACAGAAAGCACGTTCTCCGAGGAGAGGTGTTCTGACCAGCTTCTACCACCAGCCCAGGAGCTTTTTTCGATTTCAATCCCCACAAAAATGGGAAAATAAAAAAGCTCTGAAGGGTTGTCTTTTCCAGCTGTTATTATTTCCCGAGAGCAATTCTCTTCTCCCCCCCCACCCCCTACCCTTCTAAACATGAGCTTTTGCCTCCTTGCCACCCTCCAGTTGAAAATCGATGGTGTGGGTGTTCTCCGGAAAGTGATCTCCGGACTGGATTTCATTCAAGTGGTGAAAGACTCCTCTGGAGCTTCCCTAGGACCCACCCATTACCAACTTCTTTGGGAAACCCCAACTCACCTGCCAGAGCATTGATTTTGAAACACACATGTCGCAACCGAAAACCAACTTCACAAACTATACTGTCAGACACCATATCAACACTCTCTCTCTCTCTCATGAACATTTCATGAGATTAACGTAGTTGAAAAGAATGCCGTCTCAAGTTTCTGCCTATGTCGACTTTTCTTTTCACATATCCACATACCCGGTCAAGTACAATTCAACATCACCACCGCTTCACCTTTTTTTACAATTATTCAACATAGTGCCAATCGTGGAAACCAAAAAAGCAAAAAAATAAGACAATGTCTGTGCTCGGGGGAAAAACGAAGAGATGCCGACGATTGCCTTCAGTAATATCCTTTCATTTTTCTGCTGTTGTTGTTACATGGAACATTCACTGCTTTTCCTACGCACCCACAACACTTTGGGGCTGAGCGTCCCCCCCCCAACCCCCCCCCCCTTTTCATCTCTACATCTTTCTGATTGCTAGTATCCTTGTTACTACTTTTTCTGGTCAGACTTTTTTTTCTTATCTTCTCATTAGAGCTGCTGCGACAGCGATGGCCCCAGCCCCCAGTAGGGTGGCCCCAGCAATTCCTATGCCAACAACCCCTTCATGAATAATTCTCTCCTGGATCAAACCTTTGAGCTGCTCTGCTTGGCGAAACTCTGGCCATTCCTGAAAACAGCAGCAAAAAAAAAAATTGTTCGGCACAGGACAACTCCCCCCCCTCACGAAATTTGCATCAGCAAAAAAAGCCTACTCTCTAACATTTGTTTTTGGAAAAACATGTTCTTCACTACTGAGCTGCTTAATGAATGTATATCTGTCCAAACAAAAAAAAAAGCAATCTCTATTTTTCAACTAACGTTTTCTTTGTGGTTGAAAAGCTTCCTGCAGCTCAAGCACGACACGTGGGCAACGAAGAAAAAAACACTTCACTTTTCGACCCTTGTTTCTAAATCAAAAAATCACATGGCTGTAAATATGGGGCGGCCGTTAACCTACCGCCAACACTGCTTTCACTTGCCGCCATGCATCCACATAGCTCTTTGATTTCAGGAACCCAACTGCAGCCGCAACGATCGAGCAACTCAGAAATCAAACAACAACATCTGGAGTGGTCACTTAAATGCCAATAAAACTGAAAAAAAAAAAATAAAATAAAGAAAAAATGGTTTTCAAAAGACAATACACAAGTTGAAGGATTCGATGGACCAAACACACAGAAAAAAGACACATATTTTTTTCTTTTTCTTTTCGAGGGTTTCTTCCTGAAAGGTTCGTGGGCGGTCTTCGACAATTATACATGTCAATCGATGCTATGAAATCAATCGATTGATTTATCCGTTTGAAAAAACAAAGACAGTATTTTTTAATTATTGTTCTGCCCGTTTGCTGTATGAAATCCTGAAGCAAAATTATCGATGGCAGCAGACAGACTGACGGCTGAGCGGATCACAAGAATGAATAAACTGACTGACTAAATAAAAAAAAAGAAAGAAAGAAATGAAGAAATAAATAATACCTGCCAGGTAGTATTCGGCTTCTCTCTTGCTGCTGGAGTCTGTCTCTATGTCGCACAACATGCGTGACATTTCGATCCCTTGTTCGACTTGAGCGGGATTCGAAGAGTGAACTAGGGACCATGCGAGTCTGCGAAAAAACATGTTGCAACATATATAGTGGGTGGCTTTGCTTCCAGGATCTAGCTAATACATTAATATATATCCATATATGGGGGGTAGATAGGAAAAAAATAAAATAGAAATAGACATTGGGATACACCAGTGGTTTACTTCTGAGTCAGACTAGAACACATTTCCGTGAACGGGCTGCACTCGACCTTTTGGCCTTGTGTAAACTAATTTCAGTTTCGATTTGAATATATCAAGGTATTGATATTTTTTGTTCTATTTTTGAAAAATGAGAAGTCTTTGGGGCCAGCAAGTTTGTTGAAAACACAACTAAACAGCATGATGTCGGCGGTGGGCTTGTTGAAGTGCTTGCAAAAAAAATTGATTTTGATCCGTTTTACAAACATCAAGTTTTGCTTTCAAATGGAGCTTCTCTCTGAAACCCTTCTTCACAAAAAACACAATGAAGTGGATCCAAGTCAAAAATGCTAAAAATTATTAAAAAACATTACAGATTTTTCAGCAACGGCTGGAATACCTGTATTGAGCGTGTCTCAACCCTTCGCCTCCATCCAGCTGTGCTTGAGAATATTCCGCTTGTATTTTGTCGATGAAATCTTGGTCCGTCTCAGGCAATTCGTAGCTCATCTTTTCTTCACAGGTTGGGCGACTCAGAACTGAAATGAAGTCGAAAAGCGAACCGAGGATAAACCACTCCAAAACACACACGGACGATGAAATAGGGAAAGCGTTTCTTTTTTTTCGCTGCAACGTGACGCCCTTGCTTTGTATTTTGCTCTTTTCACACTCTTCAGCGTCCAGCTGCCGCGAAGGTTCAATCGAGAAAGCGGTTTCCACAAATGGCCCGATCCAGGTAAATTGAATCAATTCCACGCTTTAGTTTAGTTTACGTAAGAGCAAACCTGCCTGAGTTTCTGTTCACAGGGTTTCTGTTCTGGCCTTCTGGCGGGTGTCATGATCGGTCGATCCCCGCACGCGACAAGCACGTTTCCTTCAGCGACGCATAAATCCCCTCCCTCGATCTTTACAAAACCACTCCTAAACCGTCACGTTTCGACCGGCCGTCACCCGCACGTGAGGTGGAGCGCAGATTCACGTTGCTTTGTTCCTGGGGATTATCGGTCCCCCTGTTGCCTGGGCTCAGGCCGTTCATTTCAGAAATGTTCGATCAACTCGCGAAACCGACACGAAAAGAAACGAGGGGGAGAATTTCTTTGCGAAGCGTCGGACGTCGGGGCTTTGGAAGATCCGTTGCCTGATGGAAACCGTGGGCTGTGGGGGTGGAGGTTCAGAACTTTGAAGCAAATTTTGCTGTTTGCCCTCCCTGCATTGGCCATACCTCTGGCCGACCCGCTGCTGTCGTTGGTGGATACCGTCTGTGTGGCGCAGGTCCGTCGATCCACCACCAGTATTACTTTTGTGCGGTGTTTTTGCACTTGAAAGCATTCTTTCTATAACCCTGGTGTTGGTTTTGTAATGGACTTGAATCACACAGCCAGCATAATATCAAAAAAGCAATAAATGCGGAAAGAACTGAAAGATGGTCATCATCAAGTTGCCCTGATATATATTTTTTAATATATTTTAATATATTTTTTTTAATATATATATATATTTTTTTTTTGGATCAATCAATGTATAGAAAAAAAAAGAATTGAGGGCGAAAAAAAAAATGGAGTGTGAATCCAGCTGATATGATCCCTCATTTTTTGTTTCTGTTGCTATTTTTTGTCTGAGCCGTAACTGAAACAAAACTGAAGCTAAATCCAAATAACAAAAATGAGGTCAAGGGGCGGGGGTGGTCTGCTTGGCATCTCAGCAATATCTATTTTGATTGCAGTTCTTTTTTCTTTTATGAAAAAAAATGCTCCTGGTGTTTCTTTTTAGTGTGCAGGCACAGTTGAACTGGCTTCCCTGGGCCCCAACACTGCGATTTTCAATTTTGCCAACTACACGTTCAACTCTCTTGGCCTCGCAACCATGACGTAAGAAATCTATAATCGGATACAGGGGTAAAACAGAACTTCGAATTTAAACGGGTGGTGCTGCTGTTTTTGTTTTTTTTCTTTCAGTTTTTTCTTTGTCAGTGTGGTTTAGGCATTGGGATATCATGATAATCGAATGAAGTGAAATTGCAACATGACCACATGGATTTTTTTTTTCAGAGTGATTAAATGTTTATTTTTTATCAAAAAATTTCGTGCAAATTGCATCAGAAAAGGTGAACGTCCCAAGAAAACGATCCATCCTGCAAATGGTCAAACTTAGGGCAGCTTTCATTTTTCCTCCGTTTCTGTTGGCATTCATCGTTAAATTCGGTTCATCAATTTTTTTTTTTTGTTTCGCCCATGTCTCCTTTTCCACAAGCGAAAAACGAAATAGACTTCTTTTTCATGTATCGTTGTTTCAACTCAGGGGCAATTTTTTTTTTCCTCCTCCAGTGAAACGCAGTGATGGGTTGAATGCGGTGCTCAGTGTGGTGATCGGAATAATGATTTTCAATGTTAGGGTAGAATCGTCGCCGAACGATTGAAATCCGAAGGACCGAAAGAAGCCAGCAAAGATTTTTCGACGGCCCTGTTGATGAGTCTGGTGTTTGGGGTTCTGTCCATGGCTGTGTTATTGGTAGGCCATCACAGATATATTTTAAAAAAAGTATTTTTTTTCTGTTAAAATTATTTGATATTATGTCTGTGCAATCGCATTTCCTCATATCCGTGAAATATCATAATAATGATATGGAGTATCAGTCTGACAGCACAATTTTTTCCAAAAGATAAATTGAAAGAATCAAGGGAAAGCTGAGTCCTCCACTGATTCGAAAATGACAGTTGTGTAGAAAATAAATAAATAAAATATTAAAACAAAAAATCTTGAAACAAATATAGATTTTTTCTGTGTTTTGGTTTTTGCCAGGCATTCGGAGGTCGAATAATCACCAGTTCAGGAGTGGACCCTGCGGTTGGCTCGTTTTCTCTTGAATATTTGAACATCAGGGCTTTCGCCCAGCCGGCCGCATTGGCCATTCTCGTATGTCAGGCTGGGCTGCTCGCTCAAAAGGATTCCTTCACCCCGTTCCTTACTGTCGGGGTTGCATGTCTGGTCAATATCGTAGGAGATGTGCTGCTTATTAAGGTATGGAGGTGGGAGGGGGGGGGGGGGGCATTAGTAGTAAGGTGAATATTTATTCATGGAAAACTCAGTGTACTGTCACCAGAGAAATGGGGCCCATATCAGTCATTCGCACACCGGCTGGGCTATTTATTTATTTATTTATTTATTTATTTATTTATTTATTTATTTATTTATCATTATTATCCCGTTCGCAAAGAAAAAAAAAATCCAAAATGTCTCTGGAAATTTTCTTCCTTGATGGTTCCCAAACTCGTTTTTTTAAATGCCAAATCGTGACCCAAATTACAGGATATTATGTTTTGAGTTATTCATTAAGGTAGCTGCTTTTAACGATTGTCCCCCCCCCCCCCCTTCTAACTTTTTTTGTGTTCGGTGTTTTTCAAAACAGAAATTCAAGATGGGCGTAGCCGGTGCAGCGCTAGCAACTGTATTTGCCGAATACTGCGAAGTCTTGATAATGCTGTATGTCCTGGCCACTCGGGGCAAAGTCAAACCTTGGATCGATCAAATCCCTTCGAGGGCTCGCCTGAAGAACCTGATGTCGGTGTTCCTCCCCTTGAGCGCTGAGTATTTCTGCAAGGGAGGGTGCTACGTTTTGATTCAATGGACGGCTGCCGGGTTGCAGCTCATGGCCTTGGCCGTGCATCAAGTGACGTACGCCTGGTGGAATCTGTGCGCCTTCTGTCAGACCCCGGTGGAGCATTCGGGATTGGCCTTCATTCCTGCTGCCAAAAGTGAGTGTAATCAGGTGGTTCATGTTTCGTTCATGTCGGAGGCACATACTCATTCGTTCTTTTACCTGTGTTGGTTTCGACCAAGATGATTGATCAAACTTTGGTGGTGTGGTGGTGGTGGTGTTTTTTTCTTTTTCCCACAGGCAGGAGGGAACGGGTGGAGGTCTCGGCATTGACCATCGCATTCGGTTGTTTCACTGGAGTGGCTACTGGGATTCTTGCAGCCGCCGCTCCTTTCTTTTTCCCTGGCTGGTTTTCGCCCGATAAAACCCTGTGGCCTCTGATGAAAACCACTGCACCTTTTGCTTTGCTTTCCTTGTGTTTATCAGGGGTGGATGTCGGCATGATGGCCATACTATACACAAATCGGGATGGACCTTTCGTGGCGAGAACTATGTTCACCAATCTGGCCATGATCGCCGCTTATTTGTTGGGATGTGTGAAAATGGGGTGGGGTTTGTATGGAGTTTGGGGGGGGCTGGTTTTGTTTTTCTTGATGCGGGCAACTTGGAGTTCGGTGAGGGTGTTTTCCAGACATATGAGCCGAGGGGGGGATGTTTGGGGGGAAGGTGCCAGTCATGCATGAGAAATGGTGTTTTTGGAATCTGATATGGTATTTTTTTTCTTCTCCCTTTTTTTGACAGCCGCCACAATTTTGAAATTCAAAGAAGTTGGAATCCCAAGAATTTGCTTAACGACTTTTTTTTGTAAAACGGGGGTGAAAACGTTTTCACTCAAATAGACGTTGGTGTTGATGGGCTCGGAGAGGTTTCAATCATAAGTCAGCACGGAGTCGAACCGTGGATGCTCCCAGGACAAGCACTGACCTGACAGATCTTGCTGTGAAACGCCTCTAACTCTGCCATCTTGAGTTTGAAATTAAAAAGGAAGAAAAAAGCATTTCAGAATCTTTTTGGGGGGTCTTACTTGATCGTCCCCAGCAACAGCGCACATCGAAGCCCAAGTGCATCCTTTAAATCAGCCAGTCCCTTTGAAATGCTTTCCGAAAACCACTGTGGATGTCACCCTCCATGATCCCAAATCATGTATGCTCCAGTGCACATTCAAAAACGCTCAACTGTCCCCTCACCGGGAAGCCACAGGTGCAGGGTTATCAACCCCACCTCAACCCTTCGATCAGAATCGCAGCTCATCTCTCTTCAGCTCCCAAGTCAGGCTGCAGGAGGAATTTTGCTGCTCTGTCCATCAACCAGCTCATCACCTCTTACTTCCCTGACCAAGGCTTCTTCCTGTCCTGTTCATGTCATGCACTCCGAGACATATCACCCCCACCTCAGCCCTTCGATCAGGATTGCAGCCCATCTCCCTTCAGCCCCAAGTCAGGCTCCAGAATTATGCTGCCCTGTTCATCAACCAGCTCATCAACTCTTCCTTCCCTGACCAAGGCTTTTTTCCTGTCCTATTCATGTCATGCACTCCGAGACATATCACCCCCACCTCAGCCCTTCGATCAGGATCGCAGCTCAATTCCCTTCAGCCCCCAAGTCAGGCTGCAGGAGGAATTTTGCTGCCCTGTCCACCAACCAGCTCATCAACTCTTCCTTCCCTGATCAAGGCTTCTTCCTGTCCTGTTCATGTCATGCACTCCAAGACATATCACCCCCACCTCAGCCCTTTGATCAGGATTGCAGCTCATCTCCCTTCAGCCCTCATGTCAGGCGGCAGGAGGATTTTACTGCCATTCCATTGTTATTGATCTGGCCATCGGTTCCCTTTCGAAAAACCACCTCCTGGAAATCTTTAAATGCTTCATTCCTTCTTTTTGTTCAGTTTCTTCTTTTCCTCCCCTTTTTTTTTGTTTTTTTTACGACTTTCTTTTTTCTCTTCCTTACCTTTTTTAACCAGCCAGCTGCAGCTCATCGACTCTTGTCGGCCTGACCAAGACTTTTTCCTCTCCTGTTCATGTCACCCAATTTTGCCCTCATCTCTTTCAGGTCCCCCTCCCAGTCGGTCAGCTTCTGACTGAGCTTTGCATCGTTGATGGTCTCCACCACCTTCATGGCCTCCACGAGCTTCTTCTTAGTTCCGCTGAGCTCCTTCTTCGTGCCCTTCAGGTCCCCCTCCGCCACCCCCAATGCCTTTTTCACTGTCTTCAGTTCCTTTTTCGCCTCCTCCAATGCTTCCTTTTTTTTCTTCAAGTCCACCCCAACCCTGCTCAGTTTTACTGTAGCCTCAACCAACTGCTCAGTTTTTTCCTTCAAAGCAGACCGGGCTGTCTCGATTTTTTTCTGAACCCATGGGAAGACAATTTTTTTCTGGTCGTCGATCGTTTTTTTCAGGTCGTTTTTTTCTTTCTTGCAGTCCTCGTTTCGCTTTTTTTCTTTCCTCAACTCTTCTTCCAACCCTTTGTTTTTTTTCTTCAGCATCGAAATCTCTTTTTTAAGGTCGGAAACTTCTGACTCCTTCTTCGTCGCCCCCAATGTCGCGTAGTAAGAAATATGCACGAAAAAAACGAAAAGAAGAAACAAAAAGTAAAAAACCCAAAAAACACCGGCATCCGTAAGGATAGTAAAAACAGTTTTTTTGAAGTTCGTACCGGCCAAGCTCCCGAAAGTTTTTTGAAACTCGCCTCCCAAAGGTGTCCTCGCAAAGGTGTCCGTCAGTGATATGAGAATGTTCGCCATTATCGCCAAGATAGTCGCCAGTGCCATGTAAACGTTCGCCATTGCAAAAAAAAACAACAAAAAAAAAACAGTAAGTATTCGCCGTGTTCGCCGCGCTTGTTCGCCAAATGTTCGCCTTTTGTTTTCGCCAAAGTAGTCGCCTGTATTCGCCAAAGTAATCGCCTGTATTCGCCAAAATGTTCGCCTTTTGTTTTCGCCGAAGTAGTCGCCTGTATTCGCCAAAATGTTCGCCTGTGTTCGCCAAAGTAGTCGCCTGTATTCGCCAAGATGTTCGCAGAGTTCGCACAGAGTTCGCACAGAGTACCGTTGCTTCAAGAAAGTTTGTTTGCGGAGGGAGAAAAACCGTAGAACTCCGGAATTTATGGTGTCCGCCGCTGTTCACGGATTTCTGGCCGTCTGACATTCGCACACATGGCAGAATCATTCGAGGTAAATCCAGAAACTCAACGTCCTGGTGGGCGATGTTCCATTCCGTTCTGGGGCAAGCGCTGCGCGATTGCGACTGCATCCAACCAATTTATTTTCGAAGAGTCGATAGAAAATCCGTCAACGCAAACCACTGACGAACAAACAACTTCAATAACTTTGCAAAACCACTCCTGATTATAGTTGAATTGGCGGCGAACCCCAAACCCAAGACCAAACTCAAAAATGAAAATATGCCACCATATATCCATGAGTAACTACACCACCGTGATAGAAAATCACTTCTCGCGGTCTGCATTAAAAAAAGCGAGTCTTGAAAAGAGTGAGACAGCGTGCGCACGTGTGGTTTCACTCGACCTCCTTTTCAGATAAACATGCATGGATGGATGTGGATGCATCATGACAAGTTCGTGAATGATATTGGGCAGAGATCATGCACCCCCAGCTTATGGCTTTGTATAGTTTGGAATCATTCGATCCCCAAATACACTGCTTGTTGTGCATTATTGTTGTTGCAAAGTGTTTTTGCAACAACAAAAACCTGTTTTTGATTTGATTTGGGGAAGGGGGGGCTGGTGAAGATCGTAACCATTTGGTTATCAAGTGCTGCTTTCAGATTCCTCGTGACGCTTTTGGTTCTGTCGAAAATTCTTTTTCTCACTCTCTCTAAAACTATGAAGACCATTCCCAGGCAATGCCATTGCAGAAACTTACACCAATCAATCAATCAATCAATCAATCGATCGATTGATTGATTATTACATGTTGCCTGAGACACTTACACAAGGGAGGGAAACCATCTGACCTTCAGAGAAAAAATATGACCTGGGATTTTTCTTCATCTTCATTCAGGATTGCAGTGTTTCTAAAGGCTACCAGCCAGAGGACGATAAAAAAAATAAAATCAACACCAAAACTTCACCCAAGTCGCAAGTCTCGCAACAATAAATCGCACGGAACCTAACACAGTCAAAATCTCTGAATCGATATGTGATGTACAAATGCAACCGTCGATCGCTAAGTTCACCCCTCGATCAAGAATCAGCATAGCCAGTGAACAACTGGCACAAAGATCGAAAAGACAAAATACTTGTAGGTTGAAGGGCTGATTTTTTTTATGGTCACAGGACCCCATGCTAAACCAACTCAACAACAAACTCCTGAATTTTTCTGGTGGTGCCACAGTTTTTTCCAACACATGAGAGTCGAAATCGATTTTTTCTCAGTTGCACGGTACTTACAGAGCATAGCCAGGTCAGCACATACCCAACATCCGACCGAAACACGCAAGATTTGCCACAATTTGAAAGAAGAAAAAAAAATAAGTCCTGAAACCTTCCGAACAGAAAGTTTCCCTCTGCAAGAAACCAGCCACTTTCCCAAACAGACGGTCGGAGGCTGCCGTTTTGTTTGCTTCTCTTTCTTTTCTTTTTTTCTTTTCTTTTTTTTTTTCTCGGCTACCAAGTCTGACAAAGAATATATTTAAAGAACAAGAAACCTTCCAACACTTGAAACCCAGCGGAAAAAAAAAAAAAAAAAAGACCTCTAATAAACAATTTCCTCCCGTTCCGAACATTTTCATAAGCCGAAAAAAGAAAAGAAAAATCCCAAGAATGTCAAGCCCTCAACCTGCATACAGTACGTCAGAACCCCCACCCTGTACTCTTTTTCTTTGTGGGTTTTTTTGCGGTGTGTTCTCACATATATATATTTAAAGCGAACCTCCAAAGTTTCCAATTCTCTAGCGCGTCTTGGACTTGGGTTTGGGTTTCCAGTAGGCCTTATATGCGAAGTTTGCAAACAGCAAAAAGAATATCGCACACTGAAACACCAGGAGAACAACAACGAGCCGAGGTCTAAAGCAATCCGTCCCCAGGAGATACACTCCCTGCAAAAAAAACAAAACAGAACAGCCAAACACAAGCTCAAGCCATGCAGAAAATCGAACCCCCTTGCACTACCATTCAGTGTCGAATTGAAACCCCCTGCACTGGCGAGGGGCTGAAGCGGAATGCTTATATATGTAATATAACGAAAGATATGCTAATAATGGATCGCTCAGCCAAAAACACGTTTTCGTGGACGGGTTGCACTCGGCCTTTTGGCCTTGTGTAAAAATACTCTCAATTCAATTCAATGGATTTCTCAGAAAAAAAAAAAAAAAAAAACATTTCGGGAAAGAAACACAAATTATGATATTGCTGAGCAACAAAGTGTGTGGATTTTTTTTTGGGGGGGGGGGGGGGGGGGGGGCAGCACAGCACTGTGAATAAAAACAACGGAAATCGCTGAGAAGCACCTGAGCAATAAACAAGAGAAACTGGATCATTTGACTGTAAGTCACAAATGGCTTCATAACCGCAAGCTTGATGCCGAATGTTGCAAAGAAATAATATCCATACCTACACCAAAAAAAACCACACACACACACAGAGACGATCAGGTGGTCCAGGTACAGCGAGGTTCTTTAATTGTGGAATAAAAGATCAAGCAAACCATGGAGTGATGCTATTTTTGGACAGGATTCTGCAAACACACAAGATGAATAAAAAATGGCATGTTCAAAACTTGTTCGGAGGGCTTTGGCACAAAACTCCGATACGACGTGGTGTGTGATTTTCAACAGAAAGGCTTTCGACAGGGCTTTCAAATTCATGTTTTGACATCATATCCATTCAATCCAGCAATTCACCAACACGAATAAACAAAACATTATTTTTTTTTTTCAAAAAATAGCAGAAATATGCAGTAGATAATATAACATAGATATAATATGTGTTATCTTACGTGAATATATGTGTGTCTAATTTACATTAGGCAAACTTGCCCAACGAAGGCCGTCCACAACGAGGTGATTTAGCCCTGTCCTTAGTAAAACTCCAGCTCAACATATTCAGTTCCAGAAAAACTCTCCACAGTTGCATCTAAAACAGAGTAAACCTAGTCACCACAGCGAAAGCCAGGTTTGCCGTCAAGTTTTGGGCAAACTTAAAAAAATAAAAATAAAAATTGTTATGGGACGAAAAATCCAAAATTAGTAAATTTGTTGCATATATATATATCGCACTCACATCATGACGTGGATGAAAGAATTAAGAGCACAGCAAAACCAAGTTTCGCCTCCGGCCCCGTAAGCGATCACCGACCACCACACCGGGAAGAAGGTGGTTGCATGGTGGTAGACGTGGAGGAAGGATATTTGCCTGGTGTTCTTTTTAAGAATCATTATGAAGGTATCCACGAACTCGTACGCCTTGGACAAATAATGGATCCACAACACCCGAGCCAGGGCGTAACCGCTTTTGGTGAAAGGGTCTGGACCTGCCTCGAATGGGTTGCACCAAAGGGAAAACTTCTGCCCCCATCCGAAATTGTTGTATGCCTGTTGGGAAAGATCGAATGTCGTTATGATGATGTTTCAAGGGAAAAAAACAACAACGAGGGGGTGTTGGGAAGATCAGACAGACTCTGTAGCATGACGGGGTTGTTTTTTTTGTGTTGTCGTCGACTTCTTTTGACACTTTTTTTCGGGGGGCATGCGTGGAATGTATGAATTTTTTTAATTTTTTTTGTCGATTTGTCGAAGAGGGTTCTGGGGTTTGCGGAACTGGTTTATATCCTAACAGGTTTATGGGCTATTTTATGCGCTGAATTCAGCACCGGTTAAAACGACCATAAAAAAAAAACTCCAAAAGAAAAAGTATCTGCTGAAAAAGAAAAAAAACTGTTCGTTCGATTGATTGAGTGGTTTAGGGATCGATTTTTTTGCCGTACCTGTCTGACTGTCTCGACGCACATGTACAAACTGAGGGAAAAGAGAATGGCATTATGCAAGGCCGCGAATCTCTTGATCTTCATCGGTTCCCGGTGCTTCATGAAGCGCATCAACAATGGAATGCCGAGAAGGTCTGCCATGGAAGCGTGTAGGAGGAAGGGGGTGGGGGGGTAAGGGGGGAAATCAGCACAGCGTGTTTTTTTTTTGAGATGGAAAAAGCAGTGGGGCTGGAGCAAGAGAGAGAGAGATAAGAAGAACTGTTTTGATTTTTTTTTCTTTCTGAGCAAAGGGAGGTTGACTGTTGGTTGTTGAAGGAAGGAGGAGGAGGAGGGGGGGTGGATCCACTTACAGGCCAGACTCACAGCAATCGCCATCCGAATGTCGAGGAGGGGCCAATTCTCAACCCGCTTGTCTGCAAACGACGTGTAACGAGTTCCATGCTCTACATACAAACCAAAATGGACTGGCAAAAAAAGTTTGTTTCTGGTGTGGAATTTTATTTTAAGAGAAAAAGAAAAAAAGAAAAGAGAAAAAAGGGAAAGAAATTGTTGCTTGGTTTGGAAACCTCTTTTTCTCTTTCATGAATTTTGGAGGTTTTGGGAGGGACAAAAAAAAAGTCTAAAAGAGTGGAGCCAAGGGGGGGGGGGGGGGGGGGACAAAAAAAGTGGCTCTTTTTTTTCCCCTGTTGACGAGGGTGGGTTGTGGAAAAATGCCTACCAGAATAATAAGGTCCGACAAGCCAGTCCCAGACATCTCCGATCAGAGCTGTCGCGTTTCCGCTCATCGTTCACGCCGGTGCAGTTTTTTTTACAAGCAAGGGGGGAGAAAAAGACGGACCACCACCAAACCTCTTCCACCGAGGGGGATCGATGCTCCACTGAGATTTGGAATCTAGAATTGGTAATGGCTCCGCGAGCAAAAAACGGTTGAGTCATTGTCGGCGAGGTCAACCAGGCGCATGTGGCGCATGTGAACATGCGCCCCCGTGAGCGCCAAAGATGTCTGCGCTTTGCAACCTGGACTTCGACTCGCTGGGGCCCAACTTGCGGGAAGCCCTGCAGCGTCCTCGACCCACGTGCACGAAATGGGGACCCGAGACGCAAGCCGGGAAAAGGATTCTGGAGGATTTCGAACCGCCCGGGTCGGGGGACATCGGAAGCGAGGGGGATCGGAAACGTCGGAGAAGTCGATGGGAGCCTCACGTGGAGAAGGAGATTCCGGGTCTGCCCGGGATATCTCTACCGCCTGCTCTGGCGGGAATCATAGACGTCAACCTGGAAGTGTTGGACCTGCAGCGAGATCTGAACGCGATAAACGACAAGCTACAGCTGATCCAGTCCAACCGTTACGTCGACAACGAGGAGGAGGAGCGCTCCGTTTCGCCGGAGCCGGTGTACAACGCGGAAGGAATCAGGGTCAACACTCGGGAGCAGAGGTCCAAAGACAAGCTGATCAAGGAGAGGCAAAGGGTCATTCAAGATTTGATCGTGAAAAATCCACAATACAAACCTCCCTCCGATTTCAGGCCCGAAAAAAAGACCAGGAAAATCTCGATCCCCGTGAATGAAAACCCTGGGTATAATTTTATCGGGTTGATAATAGGCCCGAGGGGAAACACTCAAAAGCGAATGGAGAAAGCGACGGGGACCAAGATTGCGATTCGAGGGAAGGGGTCGTTGAAGGAGGGCAGAGTGAGGAAGGAGTATAGGAGCGACCCCTCCGAGGATGAGCCTCTGCATGTGTTGATCGCTGGGGACACCGACGATTCTGTGGATAAGGCGGCGGACATGATTCAGAAGCTTCTGGTGCCGGTGGATGAAGTGCTGAACGAACATAAGAGAAACCAGCTGCGTGAACTTGCCGAGCTGAACGGCACTCTGAGGTTGGTGGATGAATTGACCCGATGCGTTGTCAACCCCCCCCCCCTTTCGAAAGAAATGAAAAAAAAGAGTGAAAGCTTGAAAAGTGGAAGAATTGGAGTGGGCGTTCGTTGATGTTCCAAAGGCATGTTTTCTGAACATGGTGGGGGGTTTGTTTGGGGAAATCAAGGGGTGAAAAAGAGAATTGAACCACAAGTGTGAAGCCCAAGGAAATTGCACAGTTCTGAAAGATGGCTGGGATGCATGTCTCAAAATCATTGATGATTTTTGAATTAAAAACAAAAAACAAAAATGTGAAAGGTACCCTACCTTGTTTTTAGAACTATTGTTTTTCCCAAGGCAAAGGATCCAGGTTCTTTTTTTCTGTCGTGGTGCCAGGGATTTTGAGCAATGGGACAAAAAGGATGAAGAACTCGGCCTGTACAAGCTCCCTGAAGCAATCAAAGCAAGGGCGGAGCGGCAATATCAGAAAGATTTGGTGTCCGTCCATCCGGGGGAAGCCGGCAAAATGGAAAACGAGTTTCAGAGCTTCATGCGGGAGGTCGGAGCCAACGAACAACCCCCCTGTGGTGGCGGTCCGCCCGTGAGAATCGATGGTCGAAACGTGCAGGACCCCACGAATCTGTACGTGGGGTTCATCCCTTTGAGTTTATCAGATGAACAACTGGAGGCGCTCTTCCAGCGGGCTGGAGAGGTGGTGCATTGCCAAATCATCAGGGATCGGCAGACGGGCCAAAGCAGGGGGTTTGGCTTTGTGAAAATGGTCGACAGGGAGGCTGCGGAGAGGGCCATTCAGGAGCTGCATGACTATCATGTGGAAAAGAGGCGACTGGTGGTGCGGTACAAGGGGGAGGGACCCCCTCCACCCCGTTCCATGCCACCAGACGGACATATCGGACGGAAGAAATCGAAGGCTCTTTCAGAAAAGCCAGCCCCACCTCCTCCACCTCCGCCAAATCCACCTCCGAACTTTTCTTCGACAGTGAAAGGTCGGTATAATATTAAGAAAGCAAAAGAAGGAAAAAATACAATGGATGCTAGGAAATGTCATCTTATATACATAATGCAGCCACATATGCTGTGGAACCTCGTTGCCCAAAACTACCACCACTCGAAAGCGATCGACTCCTGTGTCTGACGATGATCATATCGGCCTGAGCAAAACCATGTTAGTCATTTGCATCCACACTTTCATTTTGGCTAATTTTTTGCTTCCTTTTTTTATTCGTGTTCACCGATAACAAGCGACCCCATTCCTTCTCTGTCCATTTGCTTCATTGTCTCATTATGTTCCGTGTGTGTATTGAAAATCAGAACAATGGGAGCATGCGGAACGGTACGACGATGAACGCCCCCCTGGAGTCGACGATCTTCCCCCCCCGCCTCCACCCCCTTGTCCTCCCCCACCCCTGCTCCCACCTTTGCCTGTCGCTGTGCCCCAATGGATGCCACCACAGCCAGATCCCATGTTTGCTCCAAACGTCTTCCCTCATCCTGGAGGCGGCCCACTTTTTGATACCGAGCCTCGACCTCCCGGAGAGGAGCCGGAGCCTCCAGGCACGGTGGGGGAGCTCTCAGGACAGCTTTTCGATCAAACGTATGCCGCCCAGCCGATACCCCCCCCTGCACCTCCGGCAGAATATCAGGCCATGGTGGCGGAAAGTCACGTCGAGGCTTCCACTCCACCTGAAATCAAGGGGAAAGAAACACGACGTAGGAGGGGTGTGGAGGAGGCGGGGTTGGGGGGTGAGGTGAGTGGGCAAATGTCGGTGGATGAAGGAGAGGGGAGGCGTGCTAAAGTGGAGACTTTGCGGTCGGAGTCGCCTGAACGTAAAAAGCACAGGAAAGAAGAGAAGGTGGAGCCGTTGGTCGACCTGGAGGAAGGGGAGATCCCTGTGGATTCAGGTGTGCAAGCAGTTTAGCTTAGTGGAGAACCATGATGTTGTGCCAATTGTTGTGTGGATGCAATAACTGGGAGGTTTTGAGAGAAGATTCCTGGCTTTGCTGCGAACGCAAGGGTGAATCAACACACAAGACGAAATGCTTGAAAAAAGAAAGATAACGTTGGCTTTTTGGGGAGTAGTTCTGCATGCCCAGTGAAATTTGAAACTTTTCGATCTGGAAGGATCATGTGATCCAAGTCCTACTCCCCAAAGAACTCAAAGCCACCCCAAACATAGCAGAATTTCTGTGTAGGTTTGTTTCAGCAGCAAGATGTTCATTTTCGTGGTGGGTGGGTTCTTTATAATATAATATAATATTCTTTGTACTATAATATAATATTCTTTATAATATAATATAATATTCTTTGTAATATAATATAATATTCTTTGTAATATATATATATATGTAATCATCTTTTTTGCAGATGATTCTCCTTGTGACAACGAGAACCACCGTTCTCATGAAAAAAGGGATCGGAATCGGAAGGGAGGCTCTTCTTTCAGATCCGATCGAGGGGACAGGCATCGGAAATACAGGCAAACCGACGGGCCGGACAGACGGAGGGCTGGGAGTGGAAGGAGCAGAAGGCACCATTAGCAGAATTATTTTTTTGGAGGAAAAACAAAGAAACATTTTTTTTCTTCTTTTTCTTTTAGGTTGAGGTTGTTCTTTGAAGTTGTGTGTGGAAGTACCTTTGGAGGAAACCACCTTATTGATGCCTCGATCCTGTAGGAAATTCATCTCTATGTAAAATTTCATGGAATCTATTGGGCTTGGTGGAGTGGGCAAATCTGTGGGGAAGGCGTCCCCCTAAATTATCATGGCTCGTTTTCTCACATTTGGGTGGACACCCTGTGTCGGCCGACCTGCATCCTTCAGACGAATTCTTACGAAGAGGGGGAACCCGAATGGCCGTCGTTGCGTGTCGAGCGAAAATCACGACGCCCGCACCATTAACGAGCCCAACTCGGTGTCGACGGCCACATCCCAGAGCGAATCGCAAAGCGATTGGCTCCGCGGCGTGGAAACCGACCTGGAGCGAGACTTTCTCAAAAACGAACTGGAGCCTGGCTTGTATGTGGTGTCCACACCGATCGGCAATCTGGGGGATATCAGTCTCAGGGCGTTGCGAGTGTTGAGGAACGCGGCGTTCGTGTTTGCGGAAGATACGCGGCGGACCAGGATTTTGTTGCAAGCTTTCTCGATCAAGTGCAATTTGGCCAGTTGCCATGCACACAACGAAAAGCAACAATGTGCGAAAGCCGTCGACAAGATTTTGAGCGGACAGGTCTCTGGTGATTACAACAAGCAACCCCCCCCCCCCCCTTTCCCCCATTAATCGATCGGCTCTCCTTCCCAAACTGATAAATCATGTCAAACATGCTGGTGAATTCATTCTTTCAATTCATGGTGCATGGATGTCGAGAGGGGCCACAATGCTGAGATGGAGTTGCAACAGATGGATTGGCTTAACCCCCCCCCCCCCCCCAAAAAAAAAAAAAAAAAAAAAAGAAATAGGAAAAAAAGAAATAATATAAATAAATAAAACCCATTGGCCTGCTGATCTGGAAACTCTTTTCGCACAGGTAGTTGCTCTGGTGTCTGATGCTGGGACTCCATGTGTCAGTGATCCTGGAGTGCTGCTCATTCGAGCCGTACTTGAGAGGAGACTCCCCGTGATTCCCATCCCTGGAGCATCGGCCGTCATGACTGCCCTCGTCGGCTCAGGAATGGATGTCACCAACTTCACATTCGTGGGGTTTCTTCCAGATAAACAAGGTGGAAAGCACAACCATTTCCTCAAGAGGAGGTTGATTGCTGATTTTCTGTCTGGTTTAGTGGGATTTGAGGGGGCATCGAATGCTGTTTGGGATGTTCAGGTCCGAGGATCAAGAAGCTGAAGGGGATGGCTGCTTTTGATGGGACGATGGTGGTGTACGTTTCCCCACACAATTTGTCGAGGGTGTTGGCGGATTGCAGAGCTGTTTTCGGGGATAGTCGTCCATGTTGCCTGGCCAGGGAGCTCACGAAGCAGCATGAAGTACATGGAATCGACTCTTGCAAAGAACCCCACCTGAACACCTGAAAACAGCCAAAAACAAGGAAGAGACCCCTTCAGAATCTAAGTTATTCAAAATGCTTGAGAAGAAATGGCAACCCACGTGATTCACAGTGTGCAAGGATTTTTTTTTTAATAGGGAGCGGAATATGTGCTGAGAGTCGGTGGTGGTTGCGTTCGCAGGAGTTCGATCGGAGAACGTTGGGGGAGTTGGATGGAGCGTACAAAGATCAACCGATCAAAGGGGAGATTGTTCTGCTGATTGGACGGAGTGAAGAGGACGATGGCAAAGCTGTCTTCGATGCTGAATTTGTGGGAAAACTCCTGCAGGAGCGGATCGATGCTGGGGAGTCAGTCTCTTCTGCTGTCAAGGAAATTGCTAAAGATTTGGGTGTCGGGAGGACGTGGGTGTATCAGCTGGCAGTGGAAATAAGCCGTAGTGGTAGCAGCAGTTGATCTAGGGGGGGGGACGACCCCTGTAAATTGATGCTTTTTTCTGTGTTACACAAGTCCACATCTGTATCAACACGATGAACTCGTGGGGGAATAAGACTGGGTTATATATGACAGGGGAATGTGGCCAGTCTGACAATGGATCAGTTGGATCTCGTATGACCTTGTGCATCCACTGAAGCACTCAACAAGCAAAAACAAGATGTATAACCAATTGGATTAAAAAAAAGACAAAGCAAGCAAGCAAATGGCTTGATGCAGCTTTCCTGAAGTCGAGCAATAGTATTGCATTTCTTGGACCCCCCTTCCATGCTCCCCCCCCCCCCCAAAAAAAAAAGAAGAAAAAGAAGAAGAAAAAAACAGAGAAAAAAAAGGAGAAAAAAAAACAGAAAAGAAAAGAAAAAGGAAAGAAAAAAAACCATGCAAGATAAGACAAGACACAGGAGGAGAAATCACAGCCCTTAAGCAGATTCTCGCATTTACACGGAAAGCGGAGGGACCGGCTCCCAACCAATTGGTTGGCTGCTTTGAACGCCGCGGATGTTAGCAAACGGGGGAGAGACGCCCAGTCAGACTCTCGGCTGCGGTCATTAACTGATTCGCTGTCGGATCAGCAACGTCAGATCAGCCATCGTCCATCCGATGATGACCCTCTTCTTTTGAACGTTTTTCAACGTTTGGGGTGCAACTATCTGCCGCCTTGATTGCCCGGTTTCGTAAAGAAATTGCGTTGAACGAGTTTTAAAGGTATTTCCAGCGCCAGCAACCGGTCGTCGCCTCTCGCGCATCTCGGCCACGCAGTCTCGGCGCCGCGCTGTGTCGCACGGCTTCGAAACTCGGCGTTCTTGCACCAGTTGGTTTAGAACCACCACCCCGAGGGCTTCAGCGGTGTCGGATTATGGCGACCGGCGAACAAGGACAAGAGGTGCCCGATGGAGGGAACACCATGCTGCCGGTGACAACTACATACTTAGGGGAAACTCTGCCCCAGCAGCCGCTCTACAATTGGGACCCCGCGGCTCAGCAAAGTAATCCCGTACAGCAGCCCCAAGGGGATGTCAAGCTGGAGGAGGACACCATCCAGGGAGGTGGTGAGTGTGGGGGGAGGGGAATCTGCGAAAAATGACGAACCGAGCGCAATCGGGCGAGTGCGACGACGTCGCGTAGGTTCGGTGGCTTGTGGAATTCACTTATTTGGCGAGGCATCGTGGGAGTCGTGGGCTGAGAGTTGGTTGGAAGACGCTTGTCAAGAAATATTGAAAGGGTTTCGTGGACAGGGATGAGCTTTCGCTCGTTCTCAAGAGTGATTTATGCGAAAAAAAACGCAACCCATCCTCTATCCGACCCTTTGTAGTAATGCCAGACGGTCTCGCGTCGTTGAACTCGCACTCGTGTTGCAGTTTCGGAACTCGGGGGGGGGGGGATAATGGGTAAAATGTGTGTTTATCGATTCTCGCTCTGTCTCTGCTCCAGGTTTTAACTCGGATTCTGGTCATGGTGCAGTGGCTTCAGTACCCGTTTCTGGTGAATGCGCCGTGGACGAAACGAGCTATTTCGTTGGAGAAGGGTCGGCCGGACCCGTAAGCACTTCGGTACCTCCGCCGCAGGTCCTCCCAGCGCAGCAGATTCCGGAGCTGTCGATGGGAGCGTGCGCGTCGACTGCGCCGGTCACGATGGTGACGGCCCCAGCCGCGCCGATGGTCTTAGACGTTTCCCAACAACCCGTCGTGGTGACACAACCAGGAGGGCAAGCGCTGCCCACGTCAGCCACCGCGCAACCGTTGATGGTGGGTCCTGTGGGGACAGTCACTCTGGAGGAGCTGCGCAGCGCCGTGCAGCAATTCGCGGTGGAAAGGGACTGGGACAAGTTCCACACCCCCAGAAACTTGCTTTGCGCTCTGGTAAGCTGGGGTGGCTTTTTTTTTCGTCTCCTTTTCGCGAAACGAATGTTATTATTTTTTTCCCATTTACCGTTTCAATTTTGCGAGAGGGGGGGGAACGATGAGACCGCCCCTTTTTTTTCAGTTTTACTTTTTTTTGCTTTTTTTGCTTGCCTTGATGCGTCGTCGGACGGGTGTCCTTCCTCGTGATTTAAAAAAAGGGTCGATCGTGGGTTTTTTTATTGTGGCCAGGTGGGGGAGGTGGGGGAGTTGTCAGAGATATTCCAATGGAGGGGAGAAGTGGAGCCTGGTCTGTCAGGTGAGACTGACAAAATTCCATGGAGCATTTCCACACCAAGCTTTTGTTTTCGACTGTCGAATCTGTTCATACATTTCATATTTTCATGTATATATTTATTGTTTTTTTATTATTTTGGATTTTATGCATCAAGTGCATGCATGGATTGGAGAAGATATGAGAAGGAATGGCTCGCCCCCAAAAAACGCCCCCTTGTGGATATTTTCATTACTCGAATGAGTTATGGTTGCATTAACCAATTTTCAATTCTGCAGGTTTCTCAGATGAAGAGAAGTCGCATGTCGCTCAGGAGCTGGCCGACGTAAGGAAAAAAAATATATAAAAAAGGGAAACGCATTTGTTTTTCTTGCTGAGAAATGGAACATGATTAAAAAGAAAGGAATCAATGAAACCGGTTTAAATGGCCATCATGGTGATTGTATTTTTGTGGATTGTATTTTTGTTTTTGTGGCCTACGCAACGTACCTCACAATGAGTGCAAGGGATTCACTGCTGCTCTGTATTTTTATGGGGTGTTGTTCAATTCTTTGTTCAATTCTTTGTTCAATTCTGAAGTTTTGTTTTTGTTTTCTTCTAGATTCTGCTGTACCTGGTTCGGTTGTCAGACATTTGCGGCTTTGACCTTGGACAAGCAGCGTAAGTGAAAACACCCCGCCGAGAAATATCACAAATATGCAAATATGCTTTTGTTTTCAAAAAAAGTGTTGCGAAGAAATGATGTGCCCCTGTTCGGTGCATGGACACAGATTTAAAAAATATATGATAAAAAATCATGTGGAAATCATGTGGAGGGTAAATTTCTTTGTTTTAATGCAACGCAGGCTCAACAAGCTCCAGATGAATGCTCAAAAATATCCGGCCGAGCTGTGCCGGTAAGCATCCACTTCCTGGCTTTTGTTAAGCACATTGCCTGTGTTATGAACTAGAACTAGGAAGAGAAAAAACAACAACATTGGAACGTACAGAAAGTGTAACCTTAGCAAGTCTTTAAGAGAGATCATACTTCTGCATATTTAGTTCACTCTGGGGACCGACCACCGCCCCCCCCCCCAAAAAAAAAAAAAAAAAAAAAGAAAAAAAACACTTTGTAAAACCCCAAGATTTTCGAGAGCAAGCGCTTCCGAGATATTTTATGGGGTCAATCATCAGTGGTTACGAAAAAAAACTGCCAGATATAATGAGGTGGATGGGGAGGAGGGGGGGGGGGTGTTGTTCAGAGTTCCAAGAAATCACGGTAGATTTTCACACAGTATTGTGTTGGATCAGTGGATTATATGTTACGGTGGCATATGAAATTATTACCATTATTATTATTATGGTTTTTTGAAGCCAACAGTCCCCTGACCCAGTCTTTTGCTGTCCAGGGGCTCGGCTGCTAAATACACATCGTATGGTTCAAGGTACCCCCCGCCCCCAAGAAAAAAAAAGAAAAATTCCCCGAACAATGAGATCCCTAAAATCCACAACAAAAAAACAGAAGAGCAAGAAAGCCTTGCTCTTTTTTTCCCCACCACTCGGAAAAAAAAAGAAGGAAAAAAAAAAGAAACCACCGAAATTTCCCCCTAGATGTGCCGATTTGGGTACCCACCACTGATCCTTTCTTTTCTTTTTTTTGTTTAAGTTGGTATTCTGGTGTAGGTTTCCAAACGAAACAATTCCTAATTTTCGTGAAGCCTGGGAGTGGACCCGAATATTCAGGTTGCGCTACAACCCCCCTGGTCTAACCAAAAAAAAAAATGGAAGAAAGAAAGAAAGAAAACACACCAAAAAAAAAGAAAGCCGTGATGGAGAAAAAGAAGAAAAAAAAACCAACAGAAACGAAACGCACCTGCTCACTGCTTTGTTCTTTTTTCTTTCCAGATTTTCTAGTTTATCTATAGAAGAGAAAGGGGGGGGAGGAGGAAAGTGCCTCCCTTTCTTTGTGTACATTTATTTCAGGGAATATCTATCGAAATTAAATAAATTAAATAAAAAATGAACAAGCTGAAACTGAAGAGTCTTTAAGTGTTCACACCGAAGAAAAAAGAAAGGAGAAAAAATTTAAAAACCAAAATAATAGGTAGACAAACCAAAACCAAGAAAAGAAAGGAAGAAAACAAGGGGAGAAAAAAGGGTCCTACCCAGCATTTAGTTTGTTTGTTTTTTTTGGCTTGAGAGTTTTTCTGTGGACTGTATGTAGGCAGAAGTACGATACCCCCCCTCGTGTCAAAGTTGAAGAGGAGAGCAGCGGCAGAAAGCGACAGAGGGAGAGGTTCACCGAAGATCAGGTCCAAGCAATGACCTTGCTAGCTGAGCGTGCCCAGTGGAGCATCACTGCAATATCCTGGGAAGAAAGAGTCAAGTTCTGTGAGGACTATGGTGTAACAAAGGTAATGAGCCACCCCCCCCCCAAAAAAAAAAAAAAAAATCCTCCTCCCTGTTTTGTTGTGTTTTTTTCTTTTGGAAAGCAAGTTTTACTCTCCTTTTGGAGGTGGAGCTGGCGGTTGCTGGGATGGTAGTTTAAGGACTTCGTTGTAACACCCCATATTTTATTTTTTTTAAGCTTTTTAATTGAAGGTTTTTTCTGATTCGCAATCCAGGAAAGGCTGAGCAACTTTTTCAACAACCGGAAACCGAAAGAGATGAAAAAAGGGCGCAGCAGCCGAGCATCCTTACCCCAAATGCACGACACCTGCACCCAAGCGACACCTCTCACTGGGGAAGACGCAAAGGTCCATGCACAGATGCAGGCAATAGCTACCCAACAGGTGTGTGCAGCCCCCCCATCGATTTTGATGGAGGTTCTTCGAAAACCCTACCTGGCTGACATCAGTCCTGACTGCGTGGCGACTCAGGTTCAAACATTGCACACACTGCAACCCGTCCAACACGTTCAGCAGCTCCAGGTGATGACTCACCCTGTGGTGGGAATGGAGCACCATATGGAGCATCATATCGAACATATTGAGCCGATGGACCATATGGAGCACATCCAGGTTCAACACTCGGCTCCCCAGCCTCCTTCACAGCCACCCCAGCCGCCACAGCCCATGAACACTCCCGCACCTGCCTAAGCATGCTCTGTTGTGATGGACGATAATGTTGATTTTGAAAGGTGGTTGGGTCGGTGTGGGGTGAGGGAGGGGAGGAAGGGGGGGGGGGGGTTACTGAGGGAATTATAAAGTCGAAGGGGGGTTATTTGCATAACAAAATAGTTGGTTTTTTTGGGGGGGGTAGGGGGACGCGTTAGAGCAAAGATGGCTGTTTGGGAGTTGAAACGATGTTGGTGAGATCAAGGTGGTGGTGACAGGGAAAAAGAAAAAGGGTCGAGTTGAGGGGACTGTTGGTTTGAAGGGGGAAATTCCAAAATTATGGTGTGTGCAGCGAGGAAAAAAAGGGAGGGGGGGGGAGGCGAGGGAACCGAAATGTACTTGACATATGACGAATCGTTTTGAGTGCTTGCCTACATGTTTGTCTCAACAGTTTGGAGGGAAAAGGGACCAGGGGGAGGGGGGGAAGTTTTAGTCACAGGCATATTATAAGAGCGCATGTTGTTCGGAAAACCTGGTGTTTGCTTTTCCTTGCTTGCGTTTTGGTGTATTTTTTGAGGGAAAACTTTTTGCTTGGGAGGCCGCCAGTGTGGTGAGGGAATTTAAAAATGATGATGAACTGGCAATGATCACTTTTTGATATGCTGTGGTTATCCAAGGAGGAAGGATGGAACATTTTCAGGGAAAATCCTGAATGGATTGCTCTTTTTTTTTCTATACAACACCTCTTCTTCTTGGACTGTAGGGGGTGGGCTTGTCGTTCATGCTATTCTTGTAAGTGAGGACTGTCATAACATTCCAATTTGTGTGTTCGTTGTTTGATGACGACGACCCCCCTCTCCTGGTTAAAGTCAGCTGAGATGTCTCAGCGCTCCAGCTTTGGATTCTTTCCTTGAAGAATAACGAGCTGTTGTTTGGTACTTGGATGCGACAGGGACTGGTGCAGCAACTTTTACAGAGAAAATGGTATCCATACAGCTGACCACCCACTTACTCTTTTGGGTCAGATCTCCATCTGCCATACAGAATGACTAATATACCCTTCTACTTCAGATTTGAGAAAAGTCCCTGTTCTGTTTCAGCTCAATACAACAGAGCTGAGAAGGAAGTAAATGGCTCAGACAATTTCATCCAAAAACTTAATCAGATGATCTACCACCTAATATTTTTTTTTTTTGCTCATTTGCTTTCATGATTGAGAGGATGAATGCTTATGCAAGTGTTGTTGGCCTCGATGGACATTTTCCTGTTAACTAAATGAACACAAATCAGATCAGCAATTTTCAGATACTGACAAAAAGTTTCAGGAAAAACCCCAACTCCCCAACGGCATTGACCTTTCTTCAGTATCAACTGCCACGGCCATACGATGCGTTATCAACATTAACACACCATGGACTGAACTGGATAAAATTATCACAACGATCCTCACCTCAAATATCAATTCGAAATACGTTCAAAATCTCCGAATCCCCCCATATCTTCCCAAATTTTACCCCCTCTCCCCCCCCCCCCCTGCATCTTTCCACGCTCAAAACGAAACATCCACAGGAAAAAATGGTCAGAGAGTCAGTCCCTCTCCATATGAGATGACCCCATTACACCACCCCCTGATAAAGTAATGATTCCTTAGTTTTTTGTGTTTTTTTTTCTTTTAAGTTTCCCCTTGTTTTTAAAAGAAAAAAAATTGGAGTTCTATCGCTCGACTCTCTCTCTCTCTCTCTTTTTCATGATGGCACATAAAGACCGGCTTCGATGGCCAGTCTGCTTTTCGCCACTCCCAGTCTGGACTTTCTTCTGGAGCCGGTGCTCTTGTGGAGGGTGCCCTTGCTGACGGCTTTGTCGATTTCCTTGTAAGCTTCAGAAATGAGGAGCTCCACAGGTTTCAAATCCTCCACAGATTTGGGGAGTTCGTCCTTCATGGCCTCCATGGCTGTCAGAGCCTGTTCCAGCAGGGCAATGGAGTCATCAGTTAGTTAATAATAGTAATATTAATCACCGACCGAAAAAAAGGTCAGACAGTGGATTTCGAGCGAAAAAACCGGGACTGGTTCTTTTATTGTTCTTGGAGTCATGGGGATATGCCACTTTCGATATAGCACTGAAATAATAATAGAAAAAAAACAAAGTTGATCAAACTTTTGGCTATTACATAAGCCAGTACATTTGAAAACCTGGCAATCAGCCAGACCAACCCCCCCCCCTCCTCTACCTCACCCTCTGGCTCCTCACCAAACCTCAAACAAAGCCAACGGAGTAGGATATGTTCTCAGACCATCCCACACTTCCATTGATGAGGGGATGAGGATGCTTGTGAAACCTAAAGTGTTTTTTTTGTTTTTTTTTCTTGTTGCTGTCCGTGCAGTCGGGTACCTTTTTCATTCTGGTCTTCACTGCAGATTTCCTGCTCTTGTTTCGGACGCGAGCCTTTTCAGCTGTGCGTTGCCTTTTTAGAGTGTTCTGCTTGGCCTCGACGGTCGCTGAAAACACAGGCGTGGTCCTGATTGGCCGCGCTCCGAACACTGAAACAAAAACAGAACAAAACTTCCTCATCATTTGCGATTTAAAACGAACGCGAGGGGATTAGGAAACCCGTTGCATAGCGTCCCTCGCACCCTGAGCGGCCCCAACGTTGGCTTTGAACGAACAAGTGGCGGCAGAGGGAACCCTGGCTTTGGATGCCAAGGCCATGCGGCCGAACGCGCGGGTCAGTGTCATCGCCATCTCGGATGGAAAAAAAGAAATTCGTGGGTCGAGCGCGTTTGCTCTTTGAACGAAGTGAACTCCGAGCAGGGAAGCGCGAAAAAGAAAACCCTCTCCGACCGTGTCGTACGAATGTGGGGCGGACACGTGTGTCGATGGAGGAACCCAGCCGACCTGTGTGTTTCTGGCATTTGTTTGCAGCGCTCCCCCCCACAATATGGGTCGTCGTCGTTCCGTGGTGCGAGTGGCAAGGAGGACCGTCACCGAAAGAATTCCCCAACGCGTGGAGTAGATCGCAACTCGAAAAGCGCCGTCCACAAGGCGGCAGCTCGTCATCATCTCGAGTGACGCTTTGTTTGCAAGAGCGTCATCGTCTCGCTATGTCGGTTGCGAACAAGAGTGGATTCTCTCGCGCTCGGAAGGAGAGGGCACCCCAACGTGCTCTCACCACCGATGAGATCGCGGAAATCAGGGAAGCTTTCGACCTTTTCGATACAGGTAGTCGCATCGAGAGAAATTTCATAAATTCGACAGAGTGTGTTGGGAAGTGGAGACTCCACCCCAGAGCCCCCCGAATCTCGACGTTATTGCGTTCCTTTGATTCTTCCCCCATCATCTGCGTCCCTTTCGAATCGCAGTAAGAAGCGTGGCTTTGCTTTGTGAGTTGATTTCCGTCAAAGTGTGATGGCGGTGAACTGTTGGCTGCTGATCCTTTTTCAGCGAGGAGCGGTTGCATCGAATACTCGGAGCTGAAGGTTGCGATGCGAGCGCTGGGCTTTCACGTCAAGAAGGAGGAAGTCGTCAGACTGCTGCGGGACTATGACAAAGACTCGACGGGAAGCGTCGACTTCGACGAGTTTCTGGAGATCATGACTAACAAATTCGTCGATCAAGATCCACAGGAAGAGGCGTCGAAGGTGGGCATATTTTTTGTCAAAAACAAAACTGCTGAACAATGCATAATAATGAGAAGGAGAATACCTCCCAAGCCCCACTGGGAGAATCCATGAAAAAAGCTGCAAGATATGGCTTCCTTACAATCAGCTGGTTTTTAACATTTTTAAGGTTTTCTATCTTTTTTGTCCTTGTTTCAGCATCATGGAGGGTGGTGGTTCTCTTTTGCTGTGGGTTGTAATTATTGATTGATTGCAACCAATAATTACATCAAGGCAAAAAAGAGGCCTTCACCCCCCACAGAATGCCAAAAAAAAAAACACTGCAACAGCATCCACAGTATCGATTTCTGATAAAAAAGACCCAATCCATCAAAAATTGGCCCAAACTCTGGGTTACAGTGAAGGGACATTAGGCGTCTGCGCTCTATTGATAATAATGATCTGTGGAAAGGAGTTACTCAGTTGGGTATTTCCTGTTCAGTTTTTTTCATCTACGACTGTTGGTTGTGCTATTTTAAGGGACTTTGTTTGTGGAATGAGAGGTCATACGTTTTTACCGTAAGAATGTGAATTCAAGAAATCATACTGCCCCCCCCTCCTGGCCTCCATTTCTGGAACTCATCCTGGATTTCTTCAGCCCATGGTGTCTTTTTTCTGCAGGTTTTCGACCTCTTTGACATTGATGGGACTGGTAAAATCACTGTCAAAACTTTGAGACGGATTGCAAAGCAGTTGGGCGAAACCATTTGCGACGAGGAGCTGGCAGACATGGTGGATGAATTCGACAAAGACGAGGATGGAGCAATCAACAAAGAGGAGTTTTTAGAAATTCTGGCTGGCGCTGATGATTGAGTGATTGGTCACCTGTTGTGGTGGGGGGGGGGTTGTTCGCTGTTGCATAGAATTATTGCAGAACTTCGGGCAATAGAGGAATGGATTTCTCAGGTGCTGATTGAAAGCCCAAATGAGAATTAAAGCTGGAAATTTTGCGTGGAGTGGAGAAGATGCTCTGATGTGGTGGTCAGATCATTTGATGAAATCCCCCCCCCCATAATGGGCTCTTAGACATGTACAAATAATGGCATAGACTTCCAAACACACACACACACACACTTTTTTAAACTTTTTCCACACAACCCTGTTTTTTTTTCACCGCTCGAATGTAAATCCATCCACCTGATCATTTCACATGACAACTTCTGAATCCCCCCCCAAAAGAGATAACAACAAGAAATCTCTCAAAAAAACGACCAAAAAGATCTGTTGTCAAGAAGCAGAACTTCTTTTAGGCAGAAGCTTTTTCTTTCCATCAGTTACTGCTGCTCCAAAATGCTGAGAAGCCTAACTGCAAGAAAATTTGATGAAAGGATCCAGAATTCTGAGTGGGTGGTGAAATGATGGGCATCTTCACACAACTAGACCCACCAGCGGGTGCCCCATCAACTGGTAGTCAGACAGCAACTCTCAATCAAATGCTTGGCTTTTCCCAGCAGCCTCATATCATTTCCAAGCATTCTTTTCTCCAAAGAAGGAATTTTCCCTCTCCATGACAGTCCCAACCATATTCACACCACCAGCTTTGACATATGTTCTGTTGGTTGAAAAAAAACACTCCATTTGGGTCGCTGCATGCTGAAACAGTGTTCAGAGTGAAAGAATCTTGAATTGTATTCTCCTTCGGGGTGAAAGAAGGAGGAGTGGGGGAGCATGCTTCCTGCCGACCATCTTTTAGAGCTGCCTCGAAACTCCATGGTGGTGTAATCAAGGCAGAATGTGAAAATCAGTCCAGGCCAACCACCCACTGGCATCCACCGCATTTTCTCCAACAGCGAAAGCTCCTTCTAATTCTAAGTGATATCCTCAAACTTACTGGCATCTGCACAAACATTGGGACCAATACTGTGGGTTTTTTTTTTCCAAGGATGCTCAGCAAATGTCAAGCCCCTGTTTCCATTCAGTTTTTCCTAGGACGGGCTTTACTGATAAGCCACCCATCCATGATTGCCCACCTGAAAAAAAAAGCCCCAAGAGAGTAACAACATGGGTGGATTACTGTGGAAAAAAAATCACGAAAGAAAAATATATCAACAAGAACAACATAAGGAAAGGTCCAGCCGATTGGACACAGAATATGAAACATATGTTGTGAACATATGGTGCTTTTCATCTTTTTTTTTTTTTTCACACTTCTCACTTCTTTTTAAATTTTCCTTTCCCTTGCTGTTAGGGGGAAGGAGTTGAAGCCCAAATTTGGCCATCTGCAAATCTGGTTCATGTGCAATTAACGATTGAACATGTGCGTGGAATTGTACAACCGATTGTAAAAACGCCAACCCCAAAATAGGGTGAGCCATTTCCTTTAGTCGCTCCCTCTGCAAAGAATGAACAATTCAATTCTAAGAAACCCAAAAAAAAAACGTTATCTGACGCAGGCAAGACAGAAATTTGGTCCAGGCGTTATCCTCCAGAAACCTACAATATTACGTGAAGCAAAACACACCAAAAAAGAACAAAAACACGTTTCCCCACATGCTGCACAGCAACAACACAAGTTTGTCGCCGAAGTAACCACGCTTACATAAAGTAAACAATCGACGTTCAACCTTTTTCATTGCGTCCACAAATACCCAACTAGTCTGTACTTTTTTCCAAAATACCCGTTCTCCAACGAAGTTACCGACGATCACAAAACTGCACTCCACAAACCAAACAAACCAGGGCTCGCCCCTGCCCAACATCTGAAACAAATCAACAACTTCAAAACGAAAACTTCAACTGCGTCCGTTCTTTCCAAAAAAAAATGTGCCTCCCCATATTTTTTCCAACGAAATTGTACTCAACATCCTTTTACACTCTTCATGGATTTATGCTGTGCACGACTTGGGCTCATGCCCACGTGCACGCTCCGCTATCCGCTTGCCAGCTTTTCTCAGCCTCGCCCTTTTTCCATCTTCGTTCGGAACGTCCACGTACTTGCTCTCAAAGGCAACGTTTGACTTCGTGGAAATTTCATATTTTGCCCCAGTCTCGCATGCAACTCCAACAGGTTTGAAATATGTGGAGTAGACGGTGGCTGGACCAACATATGACACTGCCTGCTGCATTACGACCTTTTGGTAAGGCCCGACCTGTGAGGTCACGGTGATTGTCTGCGCCTCCTGGAACACCTCGCTCTCTTCGGATCCCCAGTCATAGCCAATGGATGTACTCATCTCCCCTGTAACTATTCCCTCGATACCACCACCGACAGATATTGTCATGTCAGTACTTGTCGTCCATGATGATGTTTCCGATATTTCTGTCCCGATAGTCTGTGCGTAAGCGAGAGTGCCCTCGTTGGGGTTGTCGCAATTGTCCAGAGTAGCAATCACTGCATACGCGTCGTACGGTTCCCAAGAGTCCTCGTCTCCTGCTTTCCATCCAATAAGCGTGCCCGCAGGGTCCCAAGAGCCATAATATGTTTGTGCACCATTGCAGTTGAAGTAGGGAGAACTTCCATCATTTGAGTAAAGCGTCCCACCGCCTCTGTCGTTTTTCAACCAGATGTGAGTATCATCTTCGTCGGTGTACACATAAAAGCCCTGTCCAGACTTGCAACAAGTATGCCAATCCCTCACGACGTTATCAGGACTGCAATCCACGAATGTCCTACCGTCATACATCAACAAGTACATCAGGTCTCCGCGCCATTCGAGCTGGTATCTCTCCTCTGCCTGGCAATTTGTCGAACCAGATACCATGTCCTTGTTGCCATCTGGCCTGATAAACTTTTGGAAGTGTCCCCCAATGAAACACATGTAGTCCTCGCCTATGGTAAGGCCGGATCCGGACTGAGGCGCTGGCCCAGTCTGGAACCTCCAAAGGTAGTTGTTTGGATCGCCGCTGCGAACCTGCCACCAATCTATTCCATCCTTGTTTAAATCTGGTGGCGTGGTTTTCGCTCCTTGGGCGACGGCACACAGAGAAAGCACGATCGCAAACAAGACGCCTGTCATTGTGTGGAGCACCTGGTGAGGGCTACAGACACTGCAATAAGTATCCCTCACTACGACACATTGAAACACAGCTGTAATGTGGCCTTGCACGTCACTGCATGCAAACTGTCCACACATCCCCCACAGTCAACGTCGTTTCCTGTCCATGCAAAAGTGGCGGCTATGGAGGCCAGTAGTTGACCAGTGCCAAGAAAACAGTCACGAAAACGAAGATCGGACGGACTCCCCAGCATGCATTGCAGGGCAAGGAAGAAGGGCACGGCTCGCGCGCGGCTTAGATAGTCATCCACGGTTCGGCTCCTCCGGTCCATACGATCCATTCCACGGTTCTAATTCCAGAAGTTCGTATGAACCATTCTCCTTCAGAGTTGTGCCCCGCGCGACCACTCGCTAGTAAACTACTGGCCTGAGTATCCGCCACTTTTGGATGGACAGGAAACGTTGACTGTGGGGAATTGACAGTTCGCATGCAGTGACGAGCACATTACCAGGCCTGTTTAAATTAGGACAGTGTCCTCATTGTCCTCATTCTGGTATTTGAGGACAGATTCTGCGGCTTATTTGAGGACCGGGTGAGGACAGTGAGTAACCGTGTCTCTGGACGCAAGGCGACTAACCCCGCACACTTTCACAGCAGTGCGCAAGGAGAGGGCCCTCTCAAAATGACCCTCGTGTTGGCTGTAACGCTTGCTATCCCGTGAAAACTCATCGCGATAATACCCTAGCAACCCAAAAGCGCCCTTGCATATAACAAGACGAGAAAAGCTCGAGGCAAACTGCACAAGCAATTCGAGAAAAGCTCGACACGTCGCCTTGGGACACGCAACTATACTCCGTTGGTGACGTTTTTCCTTGACAATCGTCAGTCGACAAAGTATCCACTTAAAGCCCAGCCTCAAAACAGACAACAAACAGCCAACTCCACCAGCACCTAACATCAAGGTCGTTTTGGCGATCGTTGTTCTCTGACGTTCGACCCCGAACGTCAGGGACGTAGAAACGCAAATGAGTGGGTGAAACAGTGGTCGCTGTAACAGTCGGACTCACTTGATACAACGCGCGATACGGACAGAAAAAGCTGTTGGAACCATCGAAATGAGAGAGGCAGTCGCGAAATCAGGCGAAACACCTTTCCTTTTCTTTTTGGTGCTCAGAGATAGCAACGATGTGAGTGGGCAGGGTCGGTATCCCGAAAAACGGCTGTGTTTGTCTGCGGCTGACTGGATTTAACTTTGTGAAATGAGGACAGGTTGAAGATCTTAAATGAGGACAATGTCCTCACGTGTCCTCAAATAAAGAGGCCTGCCGATCGACTCGCGAGTCGATTTCATGGGGTTTTTTCGGATACCATCTTCATGAGGGGTTTTGTGTCAGTCATACTTTCAGTCAACAAAATTTTCCTGCAGTAGTTCTGTAAACTGGAAAAGAAGACACTATCTTGGAAAAAATAACAAGTTCTGCTTCCCCCTCTACCCTGCACTCTCTTTCGATGACGAACCTACGAAAACTCACCCATCCACTCTCTCTCCTTTTTACAGCTGTCAAATTGTCTTCAGCCCATGGTGTCTTTTTTCTGCAGGTTTTTGATCTCTTTGACATTGATGGGACTGGGAAAATCACTGTCAAAACTTTGAGACGGATTGCAAAGCAGTTGGGCGAAACCATTTGCGACGAGGAGCTGGCAGACATGGTGGATGAATTCGACAAAGACGAGGATGGAGCAATCAACAAAGAGGAGTTTTTAGAAATTCTGGCCGGCGCTGATGATTGAGTGACTGATCACCTGGTGTGTGTGGGGGGGGGGGTTCGCTGTTGCGTAGAATTATTGCAGAACTTCGAGCAATAGAGGAATGGATTTCTCAGGTGCTGATTGAAAGCCCTAATGAGAATTAAAGCTGGAAATTTTGTGTGAAGTGGAGAAGATGCTCTGATGTGGTGGTCAAATCATTTGATGACCCCCCTCCCATAATGGGCTTTTAGACATGTACAAATAATGGCATAGACTTCCAAACACACACATACTTTTTTAAACTTTTTCCACACAACCCTGTTTTTTTTCACTGCTCGAATGTGGATCCATCGACCCGATCATTTCACATGACAACTTCTGAATTCCCCCCAAAAGAGATAACCACAAGAAATTTCTCAAAAAAACGACCAAAAAGATCTGTTGTCAAGAAGCAGAACTTCTTCAAGACAAGAGCTTTTTCTCTCCATCGGTTACTGCTGCTCCAAAATGCTGAGAATCCCAACTGCAAAAAAATTTGATGAAAGGATTCTGAGTGGGTGGTGACATGATGGGCGTCTTCACACAACTAGACCCACCAGCGGGTGCCCCATCAACTGGTAGTCAGACAGCAGCTCTGACTACCAGAGCTGATCAAATCCTTGGCTTTTCCCAGCAGCCTCGTATCATTTCCAAGCATTCTTTCCTCCAAAGAAGGAATATGCCCTCTCCACGACAGTCCCAACCATATTCGCACCACCAGCTTTGACATATGTTCTGTTGCTATTATGGGTCGCTGCATGCTGAAACAATGTTCAGAGTGAAAGAATCTTGAATTGTATTCTCCTTCGGGGTGAAAGAAGGAGGAGTGGGGGAGCATGTTTCCTGCCGACCATCTTTCAGAGCTACCTCCACCATTGAAACCTCCATGTTCGTGTAATCAAGGCAAAATGTGAAAATCAGTCCGAGCCAACAACCCACTGGCATCCACCACATTTTCTCCAACAGCGAAAGCTCCTTCTAATTCTAAGTGATATCCTCAAACTTACTGGCATCTGCACAAACATTGGAATCACTGCTGTTTTTTTTTTTTTCAAGGATGCCCAGCAGATGTCAAGCCCCTGTTTCCATTCAGTTTTTCCTAGGACGGGCTTTACTGATAAGCCACCCATCCATGATTGCCCACCTGAAAAATAAAAGCCCCAAGAGAGTAACAACATGGGTGGATTACTGTGGAAAAAAATCACGAAAGAAAAATCTATCAACAAGAACAACATAAGGAAAGATCCAGCCGATTGGACACATAATATGAAACATATGTTGTGAACATATGGTGCTTTTCATCTTTTTTTTTTTTTTCACGCTTCTCACTTCTTTTCAAATTTTCCTTTCCCTTGCTGTTAGGGGGAAGGAGTTGAAGCCCAAATTTGGCCATCTGGCAAATCTGATTCATGTGCAAATAACGATTGAACATGCTCGTGGAATTGTACAATCGATTGTAAAAACACCAACCCCAAAACAGGGTTAGCCATTTCCCTTTTGTTGCTCCCTGCAAAGAATGAACAATTGAATTAAGAAACCCAAACAAAAAAACACCATCTGAAGCAGGCAAGACAAAAATATAGTCCAGGTGTTATTCTCCAGAATCCTGTATTATTACATGAAGCAAAACACACCAAAAAATAACAAAAACATCTTTCCCCACATTCTGCTGATTTTGTTTCAAAAAAGAGATCCTCGATGGAGCCCAATTATTCTTCAATGCATAAGTACAGGCTAAAAGTCGATTCATGCAGCCCATTTACTGGACACATGACTGACATAGACCTCGTCTATGCCAATACCACTATGAAACCACACAGGACCTTCACCTGTCTATGGAATATTGCAAACACAATGCAACCATGAACGGGGGGAATTCACAGGGCGTAATACCTGCTAGTAAATCCATCAGCACTCCAAAAACCTCCAATTTAGCCAACTCATCCTGTGGCCTCAAGTTATGCACTCGAATGAATCCTCGACATGGTATCCCCACCAGGTTGATTTCCAGAAACAAGGTTGATGCAAAATGCAACAGCCAGGCAGCAGGTCCAAAAAATTGAGTCCAAGAAATGGATAGCACCACAAGCACGAATTGCCATGAAACAAATCTGGAACCCAATCGCCACTTTCTTGTGATTTCGTTTTTCGACAAGCTCCCACAAAAGGCCTTTCACACTCGCAGTCATGTTTGGAATGAAAGGACCCTTCTTGTTGGTGTTGAAGGGCATGCCAGAGACATTTCCTTCAGGAGGGTGCTATGAGTTATGATTTGGGGGGGCCACCCGAAACGGATGGCACTAGAGCCCCCTTCTGTTCCTCCAGTCGATTCCACAGCATTTCGCAAAAAGCCCTGTTACAAAGAACTTAGAAAACTTAACGGTGCTGAAATTATCGACTGCGGAAAGCAGTGATTGTCCTTGTAAATAGCAATGTTGCTATTGATCCTCTTTTTTTTTTTTAATTCTGTAAACTATTTTTAAGCCATTTATCAAAAGGCATATTTCAACTCCGATATATCCAAAAAATTTCTAGACCTGTTGCTTTTGTCGACAAAGGTCGACTCACTCACACAGAATTTCAAATTCCGAACGATCTGTGTGAAACCTTACCTCGTGTCTGACCCCATGTGGCCCGAGGTTCGAAGAGGGGTGTGGAAATTGGGGGGGGGGGGGCGATTTTTTTGATGGACTGGGGGGATTTAAATCGACAAGCGAGTCACGTCTGACTCGCTCGTCGAACCCCCGCTCCCTGAGCACGATCCCGAGGAGGAAGCGTCGGCCGCCGAGTCGACCGAAGACCCGCCATCCGACGAAGCCGTAGCTTCTGTGTCTCCCTTTAGGAAAATAATAACGTGAAAAGCGTGAAGAACGACCACCCCACGATCGCGATTGGAACGAACGCACACGGAAAAAGAACACAAGAAGTTTCTGGCAGACTCAATCAGGCCGCACCACAAACTCGCCCCACAACTTACCGCCGATTCCTCTTCGTCCGACTCCAGGGATTCGGCGCTTCCGACCGAAGAGGGACCTTCAAGCGAAAACAAAACTATTTATATTCTTCGTTGTGTTAATCTGTTGTTGAAAACATTATTAAAGGTGTCACCACGAGCATCACTTACCGCTGTCCGAAACGAGGTCAATTACTTCAACCTCTTGCGCGTTTTGCGCTTCTTCGTCCTCTTCCTCCTCCCCTTCGTCGTCTGAGGAGAGCAGGTCGATGATCTCCACCTCCACCTCGCGATCGCTCCGAACAGGGCTCTCCTCCTCCTGCGCAAGTTTCGAACAGAGAGACTTTCAGCTCTTAATATTTTCCACTCAGAAGACGACGGCAGGCGAAGCTCAAAGATCCCGAATCCTTACCGTACGGGACCTCTTCGAAGAGTCCTGACTGTCGGCTTCCTGAACAACACCACAAGAATCCGTTTTCGCAAGATTCTGGCAGTTCTCAAATACCGATCGCAAGAGTAATCACTCTTAGCAGGCGCGCCTGCGCAACTTGGGAGCGCTCGAAAGGCGACGAAATCTATTTGCTTGCGATCAGTTGTTGAAGTTGAACAAATCCGAAGAGCGAGGACCAAGTAAGAAGAGCACAGAAATACGAAGCTTACCTCGTCAGGGCGGGACCTCTTCCGGCCACCGTTCGGAGAAGGAGGGGCTTGTCTTCCAGACATTTTGTCGTCCAGGATTCTTCTCACCTTTTTTCTTGAAAACTCACTGCAACGTAAACTGTTTATGCTTTTTGTGAGTCGAGTTCGGTGTCTCTAGCAGGGTATTTATTTAACCACGGAACCTGTTAATTTCCGTTATGATGGAACGATTTTTCCACAGGGATTTTGTAATTTCAGCGGGGGAGGGGGGGGCGACATACTCCACACACAGGAGGGGAATTGGGTTGGGTATCCTTCAAAGATACCCCAAAGTTGGGCAATCAGCATTGTTTCAGAGGGGGGGGGAAATACTCTGCATGGAAAATGTTTCAGGAAATTTTTGGAAATACTCTGGGAAACAGTTCAGATAATGCCTGACTGTTGCATGGTTCCTTGATTTGGAGTGGTTTATCTGGTCTAGACCACAGATCTGTGAGATCATGCATCGTAATTATCCGACCGGTGTTTTCTGCAATTTCATCGCTGAAACTCCTCCGTGCTGAGTTCTGCTCATCAAGCAAACACTCATAAAAAAGAAGACGACGAATCGAGTTCTGAGTGTAAATGCCAGGGCATCCACAGTGTATTGCAGGTTTTGAACCACAGATATTAATATCTGAATGTTCTAGGAAACCATGCACACCACACAACCTGTGCCAGAACCTCAACGACACGAAAAAGAGAAGAGTCCGTCCAACCTTGTATGTTTTATGGTTCTACAAATCCAACGTCTCGTTTACAAGGAGTAAACATCAAACACAAAGTAAAAAAACGAATTGGTGTGCATTATTGATTTTAAGGCCATAGACAGAACCCATGAACTATTTGTTGAGCAGCAGACAAACATCAATCCCACAAATATAACAACAGCCTTGGTCATTCCTCCTTCTTGACACTGGATTTGGAGGTCAGCACCATTTCCCAAGCAGCCCTTTCGCTTTTGTACATCACGAACAGCACCCCTGAGGCCGACAGCAGCGCTGTGGTGATTTCAATGCAGGCGGACGGGAGAAATTCCATGTCGGCTACGAGGAGCGAGAAATGAACGAACCATGAAATCCAACAAGCAGCAGCCAGTGCCAGCAGAGTTCTCGGCGATGGCAATATGTGGGTGAAATTCACGACATGTTTCGGAAAGTGATTTCTGATGCACCTGCGACCGAAAGTAGAGAAAAAAAAAATCAAGAAACAGGACCATAGCTCCCCACAAAAAAAAAAACAAAAACTGACACTGTTGAAAACTCAATATCTTGGGCAGAGTCGATTTAAGTAGTTGTTTCGGCTTAACAAAAAATAATGAAAAATAATTATATAATAATCGTACTCTGTGAAGAGCGCCATTCCCAGTTTACAGAACAATCGATCAATTAAAAGCGTTATATCATTTTTTGAAAAAGGTCATTAATCATCATATATATTTTGTGTTTTATACGTTTGTGCATCCACCCCACCTCACCTTCAATTCTTCATAAAAATGTTACCCGAAACAACTAATTAAATCGGCCTGGCCTTATCTATCGAGTGGAAAAGTGAATTCTCCAACACAAACGTGTCAATGTTGAATTTCAAACAGGGAGACTTTTTTTTTCCCTCACCACATGGAGAATGCGATCCGAAGGCACATGCCCACACCATCAGCAAGAATCAATCCAACAGAACCAAACTTCAAGGAGAGCATTGCACTGGCAGACATGTGGACGATCGCCACACCAACCATCCATGCATTCGAGCTGAACAAACTTCGAGCATCCAGCACCGCATGAACGAACGCCTCCGTAACACCTGACCACCACCCCCACACACATCGTCTACCTTAATTTTGGAAAGAAAACTTACTCACAAATTGACAATCAAACGAATTGTCGATGGGGCTCCGAATTTCTGCCTCCAGATATGCCACAAACGCTCATATATATATATATCTATGAATGAATGTTTAATTTACATCAGGCAAACTTGCCCAACAAAGGCCGTCCACAACGAGGTGATTTAGCCCATATATATATATTGTATACAACATATATCAGCACAGCATGTCGACACCTTCTTTCGCTCAAGCCAAAGCTAGCCCCCCCCCCAATGTCTGACAAACAATCGCAAAAGGCACCACCCACCATTGACTGCCAACAAGAGAATGTAGGCGCAGTACCACCCCAAGACGGTGGGGGCTTCTGTGTTGCTCCATTTCTCGGAATACAAAATTCTCAGCAGCGTGGTGGAGTGCGGGGGGCCGAACACAGCCGCCAGCAAACCGATCAACGAAACGGCACGAACCAAGGATGTCAAAAGTCGATTCAATTCACGCATGCCGGAAGCATCTTCCCTCGAAATGCCTGCCCTGGATTAAAAAAATAGTTGCATTATTTGCTTATTTCTTTTTGCTGCTGGGCAAAATCATGTAATGGGGATCTACCCGCCCCCCCTCCACAAAAACTAATTTCAGTTTTTGGCAGTTTCTCAATATTGCCCAACGAAAGATAATATGGGCAGTAAAATATCGCCCCCCTCCATTGCGTACCTGCTGAATGCAAGAAATGCAGCTTCTTCGATTGGTTGAAAAATTGTCCTCACAACCAAAGAGCCCAACCCAGTCACCACCCCAAACACCCCTTGGCTGTGCTGGCTCTCCACCATGACCAGCACATAATTGGAGCCCTCCGTCAAAATCAATTTTACCAGCGACTGGACCAGAAAGGAAAGCGACAGCTGTAGCACGCCAGGGTCGAAATGCAAGCAAATTTCGAGGATTCGCCCACCTGCCTTGGCAGCAGGAAAATGCAAGTCAGACTGACGAACATGCATACGTTGAGCAGACGTATACCCACCCTCGAAGAAAATTCCACTGCATACAACAAGAGAAAACAACCTCGCTGTTTGCATAAAGACCTGGATTTCGATTTTGGTTTTTGAACGTAGAAAGATGGGCAAAAAAGCCGAGAGTCGACAGGATGTTGCAATTTCCACGGGGGAAAAAAAAATCACCCTGACAACGGGAAAAGAGGGAGGTTCACCTTGGAAAAGATTTCGGGCAAAAGCATTCCATAACCGAGGAATGTGATCGCTCCGAAAGAAATCTGGGCCGCAGAGAAACAAAACTCGGGTCTCCTGATATCATTCCAGCAAAATAAAAAAAATCAATTTCGACCATCTTCAATCGAAGCATAAGAAAAAAAAAACAAATTTTGACCAAGAAAAAAAAAACTAAAAACTAAATAAAAGGACATGATATTATCATATTATCATGCAGAGGCATTTTTTGAAATTATTCTCGCCGAAACAGAACATTGAACGATAAAATCATACAAAACACGAATCCTACCACATTCTCATATAAGAATGCTTTCTCCAGTTGGTATTTTCTCGCCTCGTGTTTTTTTTTCTTCTTATATTCCAATATCAGGTTGTTTTTTCTTTCAATGCATACATGATGGGCAAAACCCCACCATTCAGTAATGTACAAGAGAGCAGCTGTGACGAAGCATCTGGAGAAGGTTGCCAATCCCTCCACCCAGAGCTTTCGTCGAAATCGCAGCCATACGTGGGCGATTATGCAAAAGGGTTCGCTCATCAGCTCCAAAAATATCGCAATCACTGTTGCCAGCCAGCCATCAAAATCACACACACCCCAATTAATGCTCGTTTTTTTTTTAATTTAATTTGCTTTGTTTTTTCTCATGCAGAGGAGCTTTCACCATGCACAGAACGTGCTTCTTTTTCTTTTTTTTTAATATATATTTTTCAATCGTAAAAGCAGAATTCTGAGCGGGTGTTGAAATGAAGGGCATCTTCACACAACTAGACCCACCAGCGGGTGCCCCATCAACTGGTAGTCAGACAGCAGCTCTCGATCAAATGCTTGGCTTTTCCCAGCAGCCTCCTCGTATTTCCAAGCATTCTTTTCTCCAAAGAAGGAATTTTCCCTCTCCATGACAGTCCCAACCATATTCACACCACCAGCTTTGACATATGTTCTGTTGGTGTTAAAGAAACACTCCATTTGGGCTGCTGCATGTCGAAACAGTGTTCAGAGTGAAAGAATCTTGAATTGTATTCTCCTTCGGGGTGAAAGAAGGAGGAATGGGGGAGCATGGTTCCTGTCGACCACCTTTCAGGGCCTCCACCAGCGAAAGCTCCTTCTATTTCTATGTGGTATGCTCAAACTTACTGGCATCTGCACAAATATTGGGATCACTGCTGGTTTTTGTTTTCAAGGATGCTCAGCAGATGTCAAATCCCTCTTCGCATTCATTTTTTCCTAGGGCTTTACTGATTATGCTGCCCATCCATGATCGCCCACCTGAAACAAAAAGCCCCAAGAGAGTAACAACATGAGTAGATTATTTTAAAAAAATGACGAAACAAAAATATATCAACAGCATGAACAACATGAAAAAAGGTCCAGCCGATTGGACACATAATATGAAACATATTTTTTGAACATGGTGATTTTCGTCCATCTTTTCTTTTTGCAATCACACCTCTCACTTCTTTTTAAATTTTCCTTTCCCTTTCTGTTAGGGGGAAGGAGTTGAAGCCCAAATTTGGCCATCTGCAAATCTGGTTCATGTGCAATTAACAATTGAACATGCACGTGGAATTGTACAATCGATTGTAAAAACGCCAACGCCAAAACAGGGTTAGCTCTTTCCTTTAGTCGCTCCCTCTGCAAAGAATGAACGATTGCATTCTAAGAAACCCAAACAAAAAAACACCATGTGAAGCAGGCAAGACAGAAATTTAGTCCAGGTGTTATTTTCCAGAAACCTGTAATATTACGTGAAGCAAAACACACCAAAAAAAAACAAAAACATGTTTCCCCACATTCTTCTGATTTTGTTTCAAAAAAAAAAAATCCTCGATGGAGCCCAATTATTCTTCAATGCAGAAGTAGAGGCTGAAAGTCGATTCATGCAGCCCATTCACTGGACACATGACTGACATGGACCTCGTCTATGCCAATACCACTATAAAACCACACAGGACCTTCACCTGTCTATGGAATAATGCAAACACAATGCAACCATGAATGGGGGGAATTCACAGCGCGTAATACCTGCTAGTAAATCCATCAGCACTCCAAAAACCTCCAATATAGCCAACTCATCCTGTGGCCTCAAGATATGCACTCGAATGAATCCTCGACATGGTATCCCCACCAGGTTGATTTCCAGAAACAAGGTTGATGCAAAAACGCAACAGCCAGGCAGCAGGTCCAAAAAATTGAGACCAAAAACTAGCACAAATTGCCATGAAACAAATCTGGCACCCAATCACCACTTTCTTGCGATTTCGTTTTCGACAAGCTCCCAAAGGCCTTTCACACTCGCAGTCCTGTTCGGAATGAAAGGACCCTTCTTGTTGGTGTTGAAGAAGGGCACGCCAGAGACATTTCCTTCAGGAGGGTGGTATGAGTTGATGATTTGGGGGGCCACCCGAAACAGATGGAACCAGAGCCCCCTTCTGTTCCTCCAGTCGATTCCACAGCATTTGGTCCAACATTCGAAAGAGGCGTCCCTCTAAGAAATCTTTCTGATCCATCCACCTCCATGAATGCTGCCCTTCTTTTCTTTTGTCCCCATCTTTTCCATAGGGTTCCGACATGATGACCCAAATCGCTTCAGTTTCTTCCACAGCTGTTGAACAACAACCAATCAAGATCATCGGTACATAAATCATTTCAAACCCTGATGCCGACAGGAAAAAAACCTGTTCCGAACGACTTAGAAAACTTAACGGTGCTGAAACTGTGGAGAGCAGTGGTGACTAATGCATAAACACATCCAGGAATTTCTCAAAAAACTCAAAAAACAGTCTTGAAATAATTCAACATTTTGAAATCATTTCAGATGAAAACAAAGATGCTTGCCACAAAATCATATCAGCAAAAAAACAGAGAAAGAAAAGAATCATTAATATTGTCAGATTGATTATGACATTTTTGTTTTCCATTTCCACTGATTAACTAATCTAATCATTTTCGTTGAAACAGAATCAAAAGGCATATTTCAACTGCGATATCCAAATTTTTTCTAGACCTGTTGCTCTTGTCGACAAAGATCGACTCACTCACACAGAATTTCAAATTTCGAACGATCTGTGCGAAACCTTACCTCGTCTCTGACCCCATGCGGCCGAGGTTCGAAGTGATGTGCGGAAATTGGGGGGGGGCGATTTTTTTGATGGATTGGGAGGGATTTAAATCGACAAGCGAGTCACGTCTGACTCGCTCGTCGAACCCCCGCTCCCTGAGCACGATCCCGAGGAGGAAGCGTCGGCCGCCGAGTCGACCGAAGACCCGCCATCCGACGAAGCCGTAGCTTCTGTGTCTCCCTTTAGGAAAATAACGTGAAAAGCGTGAAGAACGATCACCCCACGATTGCGATGGGGACGAACGCACACGGAAAAAGAACACAAGAAGTTTCTGGCAGACTCAATCAGGCCGCACCACAAACTCGCCCCACAACTTACCGCCGATTCCTCTTCGTCCGACTCCAGGGATTCGGCGCTTCCGACCGAAGAGGGACCTTCAAGCGAAAACAAAACTATTTATATTCTTCGTTGTGTTAATCTGTTGTTCAAAACATTATTAAAGGTGTCACCACGAGCATCACTTACCGCTGTCCGAAACGAGGTCAATTACTTCAACCTCTTGCGCGTTTTGCGCTTCTTCCTCCTCCTCCCCTTCGTCGTCCGAGGAGAGCAGGTCGATGATCTCCACCTCCACCTCGCGATCGCTCCGAACAGGGCTCTCCTCCTCCTGCGCAAGTTTTTCGAACAGAGAGAGACTTTCAGCTCTTAATCCTTTCCACTCAGAAGACGACGGCAGGCGAAGCTCAAAGATCCCGAATCCTTACCGTACGGGACCTCTTCGAAGAGTCCTGACTGTCGGCTTCCTGAACAACACCACAAGAATCTGTTTTCGCAAGATTCTGGCAGCTCAAATACCAATCGCAAGAGTAATCACTCTTAGAAGGCGCGCCTGCGCAACTTGGGAGCGCTCGAAAGGCGACGAAATCTATTTGCTTGCGATCAGTTGTTGAAGTTAAATACATCCGATGAGCGAGGACCGCGTTAGAAGAGCACAGAAATACGAAGCTTACCTCGTCAGGGCGGGACCTCTTCCGGCCACCGTTCGGAGAAGGAGGGGCTTGTCTTCCAGACATTTTGTCGTCCAGGATTCTTCTCACCTTTTTTCTTGAAAACTCACTGCAACGTAAACTGTTTATGCTTTTTGTGAGTCGAGTTCGGTGTCTCTAGCAGGGTATTTATTTAACCACGGAACCTGTTAATTTCCGTTATGATGGAACGATTTTTCCACAGGGATGTTGTGATTTCTGCGGGGGGGGGGGGCTCCAGACATGCTCCACACACAGGAGGGGAATTGGGTTGGGGTCTCCTTCAAAGACACCCCAAAGTTGGGTAATCAGCATTGTTTCAGAGGGTGGGGGAAATGCTGTGCATGGAAAATGTTTCAGGAAATTTCTGGAAAGACTCTGGGAAACAGTTCAGACAATGCCTGACTGTTGCATGATTCCTTGATTTGGAGTGGTTTATCTGGTCTGTCAGGGAACCAAAAACATCATGCAGCGTAATTATCCGACCGGTGTTTTCTACAATTTCATCGGTGAAACTCCTCAGTGCTGAGTTCTGCTCATCAATCAAACACTCATAAAAAAGAAGAAGAAGAAGAAGAATCGAGTTCTGAGTGCAAATGCCAGGGCATCCACAGGTTTTGAACCACAGATATTAATATCCGAATGTTCTAGGAAAGCATGCACACCACACCACCTGTGCCAGGACCTCAACGACAAGAAAAAGTGAAGAGTTCGTCCAACCTTGTTTGTTTTATGGTTCTACAAATCCAACGTCTCGTTTACAAGGAGTAAACATTAAACACAAAGTAAAGAGACGAATTGGTGCATTATTGATTGAAAGGCCATAGACAGAACCCATGAACTATTTGTTGAGCAGCAGACAAACACCCAGCGATCAATCCCACAAATATAACAACAGCATTGGTCATGCCTCCTTCTTGACCCTGGATTTGGAGGTCAGCACCATTTCCCAAGCAGCCCTTTCGCTTTTGTACATCACGAACAGCACCCCTGAAACGAAACTTGTGAGCGGGCGATGCCAAAGAAAAGGATGCCACTGAAAACAATTCGGCAATGGTTCATGAACCATTGCTCCCTGATCAGGGAGCAAAGAGGACATCCCCATTTTGATTTTGCTGGTTGAAGCCTTGGTGCTGAAATGAAATGCAGGAAATTGCCGCGAGGAAAAAGACTCTAGAGTCTTTTTTCTAGAGTAACAGATCTGTTACTTGCGTGTATAAGTGTTGGATGGACAGGGAGGAATGGAATGCACAGGCAACTCCAGCCCTATATAGGGCTATATATCACAGAAATTATCCTATTCGTACCCACCCAAAAACTACCCACAAGATACCCATTTTGTAATATCATGAATCGGGTGATTCTGGGTTTTTTACCCAACTGGGTATTCTTTAATTATGTATTGGGTATGCTTTGGGAAGCCACCAGCAGCCATTTGTTATAGATTGGGGTGCAAATTGCGTTCAGACCCTTTAGACACCCACAACAAGAACGAAAAAAGATAAAAAAAACTCATCATCAAGAGCAATCGTTCCTTCATCCACAATCGGTCCTCAAGCTTCAGATGCATACAAGTGCTGTTTTTTCTTTGCAAAACTCACAAAGTACTAATGCCCAGTGGTCATCAGCAAAAAGAATAGCATCCCCCATTCAAATATTCATAGTCGAATGGTACTACTTATGCATAAGCATTCAACACGAATAAAAACCCCATGACCATAGATAATATTGCAATTTGATTCAGATTACAAAAGAAGTGGTACCACCGGTGTGCTTGATTCATAACACATCAAGGTTATGGTGGCAGATTCAAATCATAAAACACTCGTTTGGAGCATTTTTTGAATTGAAGAATTCCAAGGCAAACAGGAAGAAGCCCACAGCAAAAATAAAATGGTTCATTCTGTGCAGGAGAGGTGACATGAATGCTGAGGATGCTGGAGCAGAGAGAAGAAAAATGAACAGAGCTTCTTATTTCACCTTGCCATGTTGAAGGAGCCCCATGATGGTACGCTTTCTTGTTTCGTTCCAAAGCGAGGGGTTGTTTCACAGTCTTGCTTTGCTGATTAATCCATTTTTAATATGTTTTCTGGACGCAGTTTAAACTGGAGGCGTTTCAAGCCTGAATTGCTCTGGCCGTCTTTTGCACTTGGTGCACTGTAAAAATACATTTTCACTTTCTTTTTTGATATTCCTGACATATTCGATCCATTTCAGAAGGCAATTTGAAGTGGATGGTTGTTGGTATGGACACTGTTGCAGAATCTATAACAACACCATTTTTCTGTAAGAAGTTTCTCTGCTGGCACTTCCAATCCCTGTCGCATCCAGGGTACCAACAACAACATCTGAAAAAACCAACCGCGATAAAATGACGATATATTGAATATATATTTCTTCCTGCCATGAAATCCTAAGATCCCTGAGGCAAATGGTTGGAGAAATGGTTGCACACTTTCTTGTTCTTCAGACCCCACTGAACTTGGGCTTCTGTTGTGGGTCGTGATTATCGATCGATCGATCGATTGGCAAAAAACGATAATCCTCGAAATGTGTCGATTATCCATATTAGATTCTCTGGAGTGGAAATGGGGAGGAGCGCGAGAAGCCTGTGCCTGTGAGCAAAACTCACCCAATGTTTTCCCCATCCCACTCCCAGCAGCATTGCTCTGTTGTCCTGCCCGCTCGCGTGCCAAGGCTTCGATATTCTGCAGCGAGATGGGGTGGACGGGCTGCGCTTCGAAACAAACGCAATCCGAACAGAAGAACCGTTTGTATGGCTGCGGTGAGTTTTATCAACACCACCTCCAGGAAAGGTACCCAACCTGGTCGAACTGGCGGAAAGAAGAGCAGATTGAAAAAAAAACAGGGAAGCAGGGATGGGATTAGATGAAGGATGGAGCAGATGGTGTTTCTCTTTTTCTTTTTTGGGCACCGGGAAATTTCCAGGACAAATTCTGCATTTGAGCTTATTTCTGTTTTTTTTTTTTTTTTTTTTGGAACATCGGATCAGGAGGCTTATGTGATCGAAAAACTGGATAAGGCTGTGTCGACATATGATGAGCTTCAGGTAAGAAATAGAAATGAAATAAACTATTTTATGTATTTTTTTCTTTTTTCGAATGTGTTACATCAAGACTGATGGCCCCATGTGGACCGAACTCTTCATCGCATTTCATTATTTTGAAAAATTAAAAATAAAAATAAACACAACAAGGAACATGTGCCACAAGTCTTATGGAATACAGAGAGATTTTTGTTTAAATTGCAGACAGTAGAAAAGTTTTTGTTTTCCAAAAGTGATGATCGAAGATCTGCCGCCTCAAAAAAAGTTTTGTTCATTTATTTAGAAAAAAACCCCCAAAAAAGTCATTGATTCCATGAAGATCTTTTGGGTTTTTTTCCATTTTTTTTTTTCAATGCATGAATGCTTTTTCCACCGTCATTCAATAATCCATGCTTTTTTTTTTTCGGTTGGGCCCCTTTCAGAAACGTATGGCTGACCCTGCGATTGCTGACGATCCTAGTGAACTGACTCAAGTGGCGAAGGCTGCAGCCGATTTGGATGGGGTGGTTTCCATGTACGGAACATACAAGGATTTGTTGAGTCAGCTGCAGGAAGCAGAAGAGCTCCTGAAGGAGTCCAAAGGTTTGATGGGAAATAAATAAATGAAATTTTGGAGGATGGCCTTTCATTTTTTTATTTTTTTTTCTGACAGCCCTTTTGATTCTTCTGTCAATTATGGTAGGCGCCAATTGTGTTTCTTTTACATAGCGTAATGGTGCATTGTAGCAATTTATTTCCAGGTACAAAATTCTATATCGCTCATTTACATAGAGGACAGGTTGCATCAAGCTTTCAACCTGGATGTTTAAATATTTGAACAACCAAATAGCTATGTATGCTTGTCTAATCGCCTGTTTTTTTGTTTTTGTTTTTGTTTTCCCCTTTGTTATACTGTACCGGAGCACTTTCCGACATCCTTCTTCATTTTGCTTAGAATTTTTCCCCAAAACAAAGGAGGTCTTTTCCATGTAGACAAATTTTAAGCGATATGATGTTTATTATTCACACATAATTGTCCATTTTTCTTTTTCAAAATCAGATGATGCAGAAATGGAGGAACTCGCCAGGGAGGATCTGAAAAGCTTGACTCCAGAAATCGCAAAAATGGAAGAAGAGCTGAAACTGATGCTGGTCCCCAAAGACCCCCTGGACGAAAAAAATATCGTCCTGGAGGTCAGCCACTCCGATGCCTTTCAGTTTATTTTTTATTTTTCTGCTGCTTTTTTATAAGCTTTTATTTTCCCCCAACACATTTCATTGAGGCCAGTGTCATGCAGCCGTACAAATCCTCATAAGAAAAGTTTGTTTTATATTCTCTTCAAAATGTTGAAAAAAAAAAAGAACACGAAACAAAAATAAATTCATAATTTCAAAATTTTTTGAATTTTATTTTGAATTTTATTTTTTTGGCAGATTCGAGGTGGCACTGGGGGTGAGGAAGCTGCATTATGGGCGGCCGATTTGCTCCGTCTGTATCAAAAGTACGCCGAAACTCAGGGGTGGAAATGCAAGATGCTGTCCACCACTGTGGCGGAATCCGGAGGACTGAAAGAGGCTATGATGCAAGTGAAGGGTGGTGGGGTGTACAGCAAGTTGAAGTACGAGGGGGGCGTTCACAGAGTGCAGAGAGTTCCCCAGACGGAGTCTGGGGGAAGAGTGCATACCTCCACAGCCACCGTTGCCATCATGCCTGAAGTGGACGATGTCGAAGTGAAAATCGATCCCAAGGTGGGCAAGTTTCCCCTCCCCCCCCCCTTTTTTTTTTGCAGTTTTACTTGCATTTTTGTTTTTCTTGCGTTTTTTCCTACACTTGCGTTACATCGTTTTTCATGGTCTTTTTTTTTTTTCTTTCCGAAAATCATGCTGCCGCACTTCTATCATTTTTTTTTCTCCCAAAAAAGTGAGTAAAACTCCAGGAGTGTATATACCATCCACTTCTTTTCTTTTTTGGTATTTGTTTTTTGCTGTTTTTTCTTCCTCAATCATGTTTTTTTTTTTTTTTTTTTTCGACATTTCGCTTCTGACAGGATATTGTTTTGACAACTGCTCGCGCGGGTGGTGCCGGAGGTCAAAACGTAAACAAGGTGGAGAGTGCTGTGGATCTTACCCACAAGCCGACGGGGATAAGAATTTTTTGTCAAGAATCCAGGACGCAGCTGAAAAACAAAGAGCTGGCTTTCGAGATCCTCCGGGCCAAATTGTTTGAAATGAAAGTGAAAGCCCAACGAGAGGAAATTTCCCAGACGAGGATGAGTCAGGTAAGAATAAAAACAGAGAGAATAAAAAGAAGTAAAGCGGTTTGTTGCAGGTGGACAATAAATAAATATCAACCCCCCCCCCCCCCTCTTGCAGTTTCTTGTCCATCCGTAACATATCTTTTAATTTTTTTTTGAAAAAATGCGATGGAAGTGTGGATGTGTGCGGACACAGGTGGGAATGGGGGGCCGATCGGAAAAAATCAAAACTTATAACTACAAGGATAACCGCATGTCTGACCACCGCCTGAAAATAAACTATGATTTGGCGAAAGCTCTGGAAGGGGACATAGACAGCTGCATAGAAGCCATGATTTCTCTGGACCAACAGGAGCAGCTGAAGGATTTGGCGTCGATTTAAGATGCCCAAGGGGGAATCTTCGCACCACTCCTCCATGCATATATATGGTTTTTTTTTCTCACTATTTTCCGGTGGAAAATATCAGATTTTGATTATTTTTTGGGGTGATGGTTTTGTAAAGGAATTGAGGATTGTCATACACATGATTGGTTGGAACCATTAAGCAGCACCTTGATTGAATTTTGGGCTAAAATTCTGCTTATTTCATGAAAACTATAAGATGAGGGAACTGAAAACCACATCAGCTAATTTCTTTTGGAAAAAAATCTTATGCATTTCAAGAGTGACACGAAGGCTAGGCTAGGCTTTTTGACAAAAAAAAGAAACACCAAAAAAAACTTGCTCTTTCAAGGAGGGCACTTTCACGCATATCTAAAGTTGAACTAAAATCCTTCCTCTATAAAAGACAAACATCTTGCCCTTCGCCACATTTTTTGGGTTTTTTTTGTTAATTTATTACTATTTTTTTTTATTGGGGGGGGGGGAGGTTGCGGCATCCTCACCAAGCCAAGTCTAGCCAAGTCCCCCCCCAAAAAAAAAAATAAAAAAATATCAAGGTGCATATTCTTGAAAGAAACAAGAAAACTTACATCATTGAAAACTCAAACCTTGACCGGATGGAAAAACAAAACAAAACACCCCTCTCGATTCCCAGAAATAATTTTAACCTCTTCTTTCATTCTCTCCTTTTTTTTTTCTTTCATGTGTATTGTGTTCGTATCATGAGGTCAGCAAAAACAAAAAATATATATATATCGTGATTTCGATGAGAAAAAAAACGAAACAAAACATTTTTTCTGAACTGCCCCCCAAAAACAACAAAGAGCTTTTTTTTCCTCTAATACATATTTTCTTTCCCCCCTCTCTTTAACCGATCAATCATCGTAAACCGCCTGCTTTTTCTTGTTGATAATTTGAAAGATGTGCGATTTCCTCACCCCCAGCTCCTTATATTTTTTCAACAGAAAATCTGGCAAATCGTACGACACATCCCCCTGTATGTCCAGCTGCTCTCCACCGGAAGGCAACTTCACCACCGACGCCCCCGACGCGAACTTTTTCCCAAAAATCTTCGACGCCTCCGCGAGCTTGATCCCGAATCCCTCCAACCCCGTCACCGTCGTCACGCTCTTCTTCTTGCTCCGCGTGGAAATCTCCATCACGATTTCTTGTTTCTTTTTCTTTTTCACTTTCCCACCAGGGAGCTGTTTCTCGATCTCGTTGCCGTCGTCGTCTTTGAGCGTCAGCTTTTCGAGAGCCTCCGGCCCCTCCAGCGATGCCTTGTACCGTTTGTATTCGAAACATTCGGGGGGCAAGTATTCGTTGAATTCCGAAGGCACTCCAGTCACGGGATCATACTCCACCACCACTGGCTCGGGCAAAACGCTACCTGACGCCTCCGCCATGGTGAAGTTTTCGCAAAGAACGAACCCTTTTTTTTGTCCCCTGCTTCTTTCGCGATGTCTAGCTCCTTGCTTCGCAAACCCCTTTTCCTTTGGAGAAAAAACTTGGAAAAAAGTTTTCCGATCACCCAACAAAAAGCTGGCCAGAAAACTCGACACCCAGAAAAAAAGGGCTGTGGACACGTGAACAGAAGCCACCAAAAATCTTCCAAGAAATTGAGAACGGATGTCTTTGTGTAGAACATCAACAGTACATTAAACCACGTGTCTGTCTGTCTGTCTGTCTGTCAGACGGGTGAAGGTGCTGAATCACACTCAACGAAAAGTTTTCCTGGACCAAACACAACAGGCTGCGTTTCTCCACCAAGGGGACGCCGGGTTTGTGGGGAATATGACGTCGACAAAGAACTCCAGCGAAACTGGCAGCGACCTGCTGAAAGGATTTTCGACCTTCTTGAGTGAGTTCATGTCCATTGGCTCCAGCAGCATTTTCTCGTGGTTCTAGCTTGCTCTGCAACGCTTTGTTTTTTTGGGGATATTTTTTCTTGAAAAGATAAAGGTCTAGTATGAGTTCACAATGAGGAAAATCATCACCATGACTCACCAAATCCAATATAACCAAGCTAACGAGGATTGTAAATCCACCCCAATCAAATATAGGTTCCTGCTCTCCGACCAATATATATATATATATATATAGATAGATTCATGTGAAGCTCATCTCACTGTGTTTCCTTGCCTGACAAAAACACCCAATGCATATGCAAGGAAATTGAACCACATGTATGCACATACAGATGCTCATCTGCGAAAGAGTGGTAAAAGCCACATTTTATGTCATTCAAGGAAAATAAAAAAATGTAAGAAAATGTATTGTTGGGGTGTCATCATTTTGTGTGCATCATGTCAGGGCTCCAAGTCTTAACTCGGATATTTACGTTCGTTTTCAATCTCTTCATCATTCGGAAGCTCAGACCCGAGGATAACGGGGTAAGGCATCTCCCCCCCCTCATTTTGCTTCTCAGGCATTTTTTCTCCCCTCTTTTTTTCTTCTCACCGTCTGGAAAGAATGCACGTTTTTTTTTTCCTTCTTTCTAAACTTGTTTCCAAATGTTAATACTCAATTGCTTGTGTGAGTGGGGTTTGCGTGCGAAATAGATCATTTTTTTTTTATAAAAGGGAGGTTGGGTTGGTTGATTGAGAAGAAAAGGGAGGGCTCAAGAAACAGCGTAGAAAAAGGGTTGCGTTCAAAACTAGAGAATGGGGGATACGAAATTGGCTAAATATTGTAATGAGTGTGTGTGTGTGTGTGTCCTTCCTTCCTCTCCCGACCCCCCCCCCCTCTCCCATCCCCCAGTTGTCAGTTCAATTTCATTTGATCACGACGACGGTGCTTTTCTTGAGCCGTGAGGGTTTTCGAAGGGGATGTCTGAGGGCAAAACCTGGCACCATAAAGCTGTCGGAAACTGCTGAGCTGGAGAGAGTTTCTGGAGTGTCCATGCTGCCCGTCTTCCTGGGGGGATTTCTTTGTGCTCTGGTTTGTGGAACCCTAGTCAGACGGAACGAACGGGCCGGGGATGATGTTTATGCGCAAGCCGTCGTCCTGCATGGTATGTCCGATTTCGACCCCGTCTGTTTTTATTTATTTATTTCTAATAGAAGCAGCAGCATAGAAGTGAGTCAATGAATTGAAGTAAGTAGAATAGGAAATAGAAATTTGGATGGATTAGGAAATATAAAGTTACATAGATTAGTAAATTGAGATTTGAATATATTAGTGGAAAATCAATAAGTGTTAGGGTGGGGGTGGAAATATATCCATATGCACGTCACGCATTTCAAAAAAGCATCAAAGAAAAAAAAAGCATCTGGTGATCTGGTATATGGTTTTTTTCTTTTCGCATTTGCTTGAGTGGTGGATAAAAATAGAAGGGCTTTTTTTTATTGAAAAATATATTAAAAAAATAAATAAAAAGAAAGCACGTTCTATGCATGGTGAGAGCTCCTCTGCATGAGAAAAAAACAAAGCAAAATAAATTATAAAAAAACGAGCATTAATTGGTGTGTGTGATTTTGATGGATGGCTGGCTGGCAACAGTGATTGCGATATTTTTGGAGCTGATGAGCGAACCCTTTTACATAATCGCCCACGTATGGCTGCGATTTCGACGGAAGCTCTGGGTGGAGGGATTGGCAACCTTCTCCAGATGCTTTGTCACAGCTGCTCTTTTGTACAGTACTGAATGGTGAGGTTTTGCCCATCATGTATGCATTGAAAGAAAAAACAACCTGATATTGGAATAAGAAAAAAATAAAAATAAAAAAATCACGAAGCGAGAAAATAGCAACTGCAGAAAGCATTCTCATATGAGAATGTGGTAGGATTCGTGTTTTGTATGATTTCATCGGATGGGTTACGTTCACTGTTCTGTTTCAGAGAAAAAAACTTCAAAAAAATGCCACCGCATGATAATATCATGTCCGTTCATTTGGGGGGGGTGTTTTTTTTTGCTCCAAATTTGTTTTTTCTTATGCTTCGATCGAAGATGGTCGAAATTTATTTATTTTTCTTTTTGCTGGAATGATATCAGGAGACCCGAGTTTTGTTTCTCTGCGGCCCAGATTTCTTTCGGAGCGATCACATTCCTCGGTTATGGAATGCTTTTGCCTGAAATCTTTTCCAAGGTGAACCTCCCTCTTTTCCCGTTGTCAGGGTGATTTTTTTTCCCCTGTGGAAATTGCAACATCCTGTCGACTCTAGGCTTTTTTGCCCATCTTTCTACGTTAAAAGACCAAAATCGAAATCCAGGTCTTTATGCAAACAGCGAGGTTGTTTTGCTGGAGCTCTGGTTGTACGTAGCTGAATATCTTCGAGGGTGGGTATACGTCTCCTCAACGTATGCATGTTCGTCAGTCTGACTTGCATTTTCCTGCTGCCAAGGCAGGTGGGCGAATCCTCGAAATTTGCTTGCATTTCGACCCTGGCGTGCTACAGCTGTCGCTTTCCTTTCTGGTCCAGTCGCTGGTAAAATTGATTTTGACGGAGGGCTCCAATTATGTGCTGGTCATGGTGGAGAGCCAGCACAGCCAAGGGGTGTTTGGGGTGGTGACTGGGTTGGGCTCTTTGGTTGTGAGGACAATTTTTCAACCAATCGAAGAAGCTGCATTTCTTGCATTCAGCAGGTACGCAATGGAGGGGGGCGATGTTTTACTGCCCATATTATCTTTGGCAGTATTGAGAAACTACCAATAACTGAAATTAGTCATGGTTTTGTGGAGGGGGGGCGGGCATATCCCCATTACATGATTTTGCCCAGCAGCAAAAAGAAATAAGCAAATAATGCAACTATTTTTTTAATCCAGGGCAGGCATTTCGAGGGAAGATGCTTCCGGCATGCGTGAATTGAATCGACTTTTGACATCCTTGGTTCGTGCCGTTTCGTTGATCGGTTTGCTGGCGGCTGTGTTCGGCCCCCCGCACTCCACCACGCTGCTGAGAATTTTGTATTCCGAGAAATGGAGCAACACAGAAGCCCCCACCGTCTTGGGGTGGTACTGCGCCTACATTCTCTTGTTGGCAGTCAATGGTGGGTGGTGCCGGTGTTCTTGATTGTGTGTGTGTGAGGGGTGTCTTTCGCGATTGTTTGTCAGACATTTGGGGGGGGGGGGCTAGCTTTGGCTTGAGCGAAAGAAGGTGTCAACATGCTGTGCTGACCCCCCCCCCCCATCGACTACCTTAATTTTGGAAAGAAAACTTACTCACAAATTGAGAATCAAATGAATTGTCGATGGGGCTCCGAAGTTCTGCCTCCAGATATGTTGCAAACGCTCATATATATATCTAAGAATGTTTAATTTCCATCAGGCAAACTTGGCCAACAAAGGCCGTCCACAACGAGGTGATTTAGCCCAAAAATGTATATTGTATGGGTGGTCAGGTGTTACGGAAGCGTTCGTTCATGCGGTGCTGGATGCTCGAAGTTTGTTCAGCTCGAATGCATGGATGGTTGGGGTGGCGATCGTCCACATGTCTGCCAGTGCAATGCTCTCCTTGAAGTTTGGTTCTGTTGGATTGATTCTTGCTGATGGTGTGGGCATGTGCCTCCGGATCGCATTCTCGATGTGGTGAGGGAAAAAAAAGGCCTCTCTGTTTGGAATTCTCCAACATTGACACGTTTGTGTTGGAGAATTCACTTTTCCACTCCAGGCCTGGTCGATTTAATTAGTTGTTTCGGTTTAACAAAAAATGAAAAAATGGAAAGAAAAGAAAAGAAAAGCTATATAATAGTTGATCAATTAAAAGTGTTATCATCTAAAATAAAAGGTCATTATTAATCATTATATATATTCTGTGTTTTATACGTTTGTGCATCCACCCCAGATAGATGGATTTAAATTTCAATTTTTTCTCGTCCAATCACAGGTGCATCAGAAATCACTTTCCGAAACATGTCGTGAATTTCACCCACATTTTTCCATCGCTGAGAACTCTGCTGGCACTGGCTGCTGCTTGTTGGATTTCATGGTTCATTCATTTCTCACTCCTCGTAGCCGACATGGAGTTTCTCCCGTCGGCCTGCATTGAAATCGCCACAGCACTGCTGTCGGCCTCAGGGGTGCTGTTCGTGATGTACAAAAGCGAAAGGGCTGCTTGGGAAATGGTGCTGACCTCCAAATCCAGTGTCAAGAAGGAGGAATGACCAAGGCTGTTGTTATTTTTGTGGGATTGATCGCTGGGTGTTTGTCTGCTGCTCAACAAATTGTTTATGGGTTCTGTCTATGGCCTTTCAATCAATAATGCACCAATTCGTTTTTACTTTGTGTTTGATGTTTACTCCTTGTAAACGAGACGTTGGATTTGTAGAACCATAGGTTGGACGAACTCTTCTCTTTTTCTTGTCGTTGAGGTTCTGGCACAGGTTGTGTGGTGTGCATGCTTTCCTAGAACATTCAGATATTAATATCTGTGGTTCAAAACCTGTGGATGCCCTGGCATTTGCACTCAGAACTCGATTCTTCTTCTTCTTCTTCTTCTTCTTCTTTTTCTTTTTGATGAGTGGTTGATTGATGAGTAGAACTCAGCACTGAGGAGTTTCAGCGATGAAATTGCAGAAAACACCGGTCGGATATTACGATGCATGATCTCACAGACCAGATAAACCACTCCAAATCAAGGAATCATGCAACAGTCAGGCATTGTCTGAACTGTTTCCCAGAGTCTTTCCAGAAATTTCCTGAAACATGTTCCATGCAGAGCATTTCCCCTAACCTCTGAAACAATGCTGATTACCCAAGTTTGGGGTATCTTTGAAGGATACCCCAACCCAATTCCCCTCCTGTGTGTGGAGTATGTCTGGAGCCCCCCCCGCAAACATCCCTGTGGAAAAATTGTTCCATCATAACGGAAATTAACAGGTTTCGTGGTTAAATAAATACCCTGCTTGAGACACCGAACTCGACTCACAAAAAGCATAAGCGGTTTACGTTGCAGTGAGTTTTCAAGAAAAAAGGTGAGAAGAATCCTGGACGAAAAAATGTCTGGAAGACAAGCCCCTCCTTCTCCGAACGGTGGCCGGAAGAGGTCCCGCCCAGACGAGGTAAGCTTCGTATTTCTGTGCTCTTCTAACTCGGTCCTCGCTCTTCGGATGTGTTTTAACTTCAACAACTGATCGCAAGCAAATGGATTTCGTCGCCTTTCGAGCGCCCTCCCAAGTTGCGCAGGCGCGCCTTGTAAGGGTGATTACTCTTGCGATTGGTATTTGAGCTGCCAGAATCTTGCGAAAACAGATTCTTGTGGTGTTGTTCAGGAAGCCGACAGTCAGGACTCTTCGAAGAGGTCCCGTACGGTAAGGATTCGGGATCTTTGAGCTTCGCCTGCCTTCGTCTTCTGAGTGGAAAGGATTAAGAGCTGAAAGTCTCTCTGTTTGAAAAACTTGCGCAGGAGGAGGAGAGCCCTGTTCGGAGCGATCGCGAGGTGGAGGTGGAGATCATCGACTTGCTCTCCTCGGACGACGAAGGGGAGGAGGAGGAAGAAGCGCAAAACGCGCAAGAGGTTGAAGTAATTGACCTCGTTTCGGACAGCGGTAAGTGATGCTCGTGGTGACACCTTTAATGTTTTGCAACACAGATTAACACAACGAAGAATATAAATAGTTTTGTTTTCGCTTGAAGGTCCCTCTTCGGTCGGAAGTGCCGAGTCCCTGCAGTCGGACGAGGAGGAATCGGCGGTAAGTTGTGTGGCGAGCTTGTGGTGCGGCCTGATTGAGTCTGCCAGAAACTTCTTGTGTTCTTTTTCCGTGTGCGTTCGTTCCAATCGCGATCGTGGGGTGGTCGTTCTTCACGCTTTTTACGTTATTTTCCTAAAGGGAGACACGGAAGCTACGGCTTCGTCGGATGGCGGGTCTTCGGTCGACTCGGCGGCCGACGCTTCTTCCTCGTGCTCGTGCTCAGGGAGCGGGGGTTCGACGAGCGAGTCAGACGTGACTCGCTTGTCGATTTAAATCCCCCCCAATCCATCAAAAAATCCCCCCCCCCCAATTTCCGCACACCGCTTCGAACCTCGGGCCACATGGGGTCAGATACGAGGTAAGGTTTCACACAGATCGTTCGGAATTTGAAATTCTGTGTGAGTGAGTCGACCTTTGTCGACAAAAGCAACAGGTCTAGAAAAAATTTGGATATTGCAGTTGAAATATGCCTTTTGATCAGTGGAAATGGAACACAAAAATGTCATAATTAAGCTGACAATATTAATGATTCTTTTCTTTCTCTGTTTTTTTGTTGATACGAATTTGTGGCAAGCATCTTTGTTTTCATCTGAAATGATTTCAAAATGTTGAATTATTTCAAGACTGTTTTTTCCTTTTGTTACAGATGATGGTATGGTTTCTCGGCCTGGCTTCGTGTCTTTGCCTTATGCTGGGATCGCAGCCTCTTACTTTGAGATTCCTTAGAGGGACGTCTCTTTCGAATGTTGGACCAAATGCTGTGGAATCAACTGGAGAAACAGAAGGGGGCTCTGATGCCATCCGTTTCGGGTGGACCCCCAAATCATCAATCAACTCATATCACCCTCCTGAAGGAAATGTCTCTGGCATGCCCTTCAACACCAACAAGAAGTGTCCTTTCATTCCAAACAGGACTGCAAGTGTGAAAGGCCTGTGGGAGCTTGTTAAAAAACGAAATCACAAGAAAGTGGCGATTGGGTTCCAGATTTGTTTCATGGCAATTCGTACTTGTCATGTTATCAAGTTTTTGGACTCAATTTTTTGGACCTGCTGCCTGGCTGTTGCGTTTTTGCATCAACCTTGTTTCTGGAAATCAACCTGGTGGGGATACCATGTCGAGGATTCATTTGGGTGCATTACTTGAGGCCACAGGATGAGTCGGCTATATTGGAGGTTTTTGGAGTGCTGATGGATTTACTAGCAGGTATTGCGCCCTGTGAATTCCCCCCTTTCATGGTTGCATTGTGTTTGCCTTATTCCATAGACAGGTGAAGGTCCTGTGTGGTTTTATAGTGGTATTGGCATGAACGAGGTCTATGTCAGTCATGTGTCCAGTGAATGGGCCGCATGAATCGACTTTTAGCCTGTACTTATGCATTGAAGAATAATTGGGCTCCATCGAGGATTTCTTTTTTGAAACAAAATCGGCAGAATGTGGGGAAAGATGTTTTTGTTCTTTTTTGGTGTGTTTTGCTTCACGTAATAATACAGGTTTCTGGAGGATAACGCCTGGACTAAATTTCTGTCTTGCCTGCTTCACACGGTGTTTTTTTGTTTGGGTTGCTTAGAATTCAACTGTTCATTCTTTGCAGAGGGAGCGACTAAAGGAAATGGCTAACCCTGTCTTGGGGTTGGCGTTTTCACAATCGGTTGTACAATTCCATGAGCATGTTCAATCGTTATTTGCACATGAACCAGATTTGCAGATGGCCAAATTTGGGCTTCAACTCCTTCCCCCTAACAGAAAGGTAAAGGAAAATTTGAAAAAAAGTGAGAAGTGTGATACAAAAAGAAATGAGGCACCAAAAATGCCATGTTCAAAAAATATGTTTCATATTATGTGTCCAATCGGCTGGACCTTTCTTCATGTTGTTCATGTTGATATATTTTTCTTTCGTCATTTTTTTTTAAATAATCCACCCATGTTGTTACTCTCTTGGGGCTTTTTTTTTTCAGGTGGGCAATCATGGATGGGTGGCTTATCAGTAAAGCCCGTCCTAGGAAAAAATGAATGCGAACAGGTGCTTGACATCTGCTGAGCATCCTTTAAAAAAACAAACAGTATTGATCCCAATGCTGATGCCGATGCCAGTAAGTTTGAGCATACCACTTAGAATTAGAAGGAGCTTTCGCTGTTGGAGAAAATGCGGTGGATGCTAGTGGGTGGTTGGCTCGGACTGATTATTACATTCTGCCTTGATTACACTACCATGGAGGTTTCAATGGTGGAGGTAGCTCTGAAAGGTGGTCGGCAGGAAGCATGCTCCCCCACTCCTTTTTTTCACCCCGAAGGAGAATAGAATTCAAGATTCTTTCACTCTGAACATTGTTTCAGGATGCAGCGACTCAAATGGAGTGTTCATAATAGCAACAGAACATATGTCAAAGCTGGTGGTGCGAATATGGTTGGGACTGTCGTGGAGAAGGCATATTCCTTCTTTGGAGAAAAGAATGCTTGGAAATGATATGAGGCTGCTGGGAAAAGCCATAAAGATTGAGAGTTGCTGTCTGACTACCAGTTGATGGGGCACCCGCTGGTGGGTCTAGTTGTGTGAAGACGCCCTTCATTTCACCACCCGCTCAGAATTCTGGATCCTTTCATCAAATTTTCTTGCAGTTGGGATTCTCAGCATTTTAGAGCAGCAGTAACTGATGGAGAGAAAAAGCTTTTGTCTAAAAGAAGTTCTGCTTCTTGACAACAGATCTTTTTGGTCGTTTTTTTGAGGGGTTTCTTGTGGTTATCTTTTTTTGGGGGAATTCAGAAGTTCTCAAGTGAAATGATCGGGTCGGGTCGATGGATCCACATTCGAGCGGTGAAAAAAAAACAGGGTTGTGTGGGATTAGTTGAGAAAAGTGTGTGTGTGTTTGGAAGTCTATGCCATTATTTGTACATGTCTAAAAGCCCATTATGGGGGGGGGGGGGGAATTCATCAAATGATCTGACTACCACATCAGACCATCTTCTCCACTCCACGCAAAATTTCCAGCTTTAATTCTCATTTGGGCTTTCCATCAGCACCTGAGAAATCCAAACAAACAAACAAACATCATTTCACCTGAGAAATCCATTCCTCTATTGCTCGAAGTTCTGCAATAATTCTACGCAACTGCGAACAACCCCCCCCGCCACCACAACAGGTGATCAATCACTCAATCATCAGCGCCGGCCAGAATTTCTAAAAACTCCTCTTTGTTGATTGCTCCATCCTCGTCTTTGTCGAATTCATCCACCATGTCTGCCAGCTCCTCGTCGCAAATGGTTTCGCCCAACTGCTTTGCAATCCGTCTCAAAGTTTTGACAGTGATTTTACCAGTCCCATCGATGTCAAAGAGGTTGAAAACCTGCAGAAAAAAATACACCATGAGCTGAAAACAATTTGACAGCTGTAAAAAGGAGAGAGAGGGGATGGGTGAGTTTTCGTAGGTTCGTCATCGAAAGAGAGTGCAGGGTAGAGGGGGAAGCAGAACTTGTTATTTTTTCCAAGATAGTGTCTTCTTTTCTAGTTTACAGAACTACTGCAGGAAAAGTTTGTTGACAGAAAGTATGACTGACACAAAACCCCTCATGAAGATGGTATCCGAAAAAACCTGATGAAATCGACTCGCGAGTCGATCGGCCTCAGACTAATTACAATCATGGAGTGGTAAACCAAGGCTCGCCACTGCCGAGACAACAAAATAACAAAGCGTCTGAAAAAAAATCAAAAACTTCAAAACAAAAACTTTGACGTTGTGTGTTCTTTCCCAGATTAACGTTTCTCCCCGTATTTTTTCCGATTTTGAAAGTGTTCAATATCCTTCCACACTTCTCTCTATGCATAAGCCTTTTTATTTGAGGACACGTGAGGACATTGTCCTCATTTAAGGTCTTCAACCTGTCCTCATTTCACAAAGTTAAATCCAGTCAGCCGCAGACAAACACAGCCGTTTTGCGGGATACCGACCCTGCCCACCCACATCGTTGCTATCTCTGAGCACCAAAAAGGAAAGGAAAGGTGTTTCGCCTGATTTCACGACTGCCTCTCTCATTTCGATGGTTCCAACAGCTTTTTCTGTCCGTATCGCGCGTTGTAACAAGTGAGTCCAACTCATTTGCGTTTCTGCGTCCCTGACGTTCGGGGTTTTCACGGGATAGCAAGCGTTACATCCAGCACGTGCTCGTGCACGAGGGTCATTTTGAGAGGGCCCTCTCCTTTCGCACTGCTGTGAAAGTGTGCGGGGTTAGTCGCCTTGCGTCCAGAGACACATCTACTTGGTTACTCACTGTCCTCACCCGGTCCTCAAATAAGCCGCAGAATCTGTCCTCAAATACCAGAATGAGAACAATGAGGACACTGTCCTCATTTAAAGAGGCCTGGTAATGTGGCCTTGCTCGTCACTGCATGCGAACTGTCAATTCCCCACAGTCAACGTTTCCTGTCCATCCAAAAGTGGCGGATACTCAGGCCAGTAGTTTACTAGCGAGTGGTCGCGCGGGGCACAACTCGGAAGGAGAATGGTTCATACGAACTTCTGGAATTAGAACCGTGGAATGGATCGTATGGACAGGAGGAGCCGAACCGTGGATGACTATCTAAGCCGTGCGCGAGCCGTGCCCTTCTTCCTTGCCCTGGAATGCATGCTGGGAAGTCCGTCCGATCTTCGTTTTCGTGACTGTTTTCTCGGCACTGGTCAACTACTGGCCTCCATAGCCGCAACTTTTGCATCGACAGGAAACGACGTTAACTATGGGGGATGTGTGGACAGTTTGCATGCAGTGACGTGCAAGGCCACATTACAGCTGTGTTTCAATGTGTCGTAGTGAGGGATACTTATTGCAGTGTCTGTAGCCCTCACCAGTTGCTCCACACAATGACAGGCGTCTTGTTTGCGATCGTGCTTTCTCTGTGTGCCGTCGCCCAAGGAGCGAAAACCACGCCACCAGATTTAAACAAGGATGGAATAGATTGGTGGCAGGTTCGCAGCGGCGATCCGAACAACTACCTTTGGAGGTTCCAGACTGGGCCAGCGCCTCAGTCCGGATCCGGCCTTACCATAGGCGAGGACTACATGTGTTTCATTGGGGGACACTTCCAAAAGTTTATCAGGCCAGATGGCAACAAGGACATGGTATCTGGTTCGACAAATTGCCAGGCAGAGGAGAGGTACCAGGTTGAATGGCGCGGAGACCTGATGTACTTGTTGATGTATGACGGTAGGACATTCGTGGATTGCAGTCCTGATAACATCGTGAGGGATTGGCACACTTGCTGCAAGTCTGGACAGGGCTTTTATGTGTACACCGACGAAGATGATACTCACATCTGGTTGAAAAACGACAGAGGCGGTGGGACGCTTTACTCAAATGATGGAAGCTCTCCCTACTTCAACTGCAATGGTGCACAAACATATTATGGCTCTTGGGACCCTGCGGGCACGCTTATTGGATGGAGAGCAGGAGACGAGGACTCTTGGGAACCGTACGACGCGTATGCAGTGATTGCTACTCTGGACAATTGCGACAACCCCAACGAGGGCACTCTCGCTTACGCACAGACTATCGGGACAGAAATATCAGAGACATCATCATGGACGACAAGTACTGACATGACAATATCTGTCGGTGGTGGTATCGAAGGAATAGTTACAGGGGAGATGAGTACATCCATTGGCTATGACTGGGGATCCGAACAGAGCGAGGTGTTCCAGGAGGCGCAGACAATCACCGTGACCTCACAGGTCGGGCCTTACCAAAAGGTCGTAATGCAGCAGGCAGTGTCATATGTTGGTCCAGCCACCGTCTACTCCACATATTTCAAACCTGTTGGAGTTGCATGCGAGACTGGGGCGAAATATGAAATTTCCACGAAGTCAAACGTTGCCTTTGAGAGCAAGTACGTGGACGTTCCGCACGAAGATGGAAAAAGGGCGAGGCTGAGAAAAGCTGGCAAGCGGATAGCGGAGCGTGCACGTGGACATGAGCCCAAGTCGTGCACAGCATAAATCCATGAAGAGAAGTGCAAAAGGATGTTGAGTACTTTCGTTGGAAAAAATATGGGGAGGCACATTTTTTTTTGGAAAGAACGGACGCAGTTGAAGTTTTCGTTTTGAAGTTGTTGATTTGTTTCAGATGTTGGGCAGGGGCGAGCCCTGCTTTGTTTGGTTTGTGGAGTGCAGTTTTGTGATCGTCGGTAACTTCGTTGGAGAACGGGTATTTTGGAAAGAAGTACAGACTAGTTGGGTATTTGTGGACGCAATGAAAAAGGTTGAACGTCGATTGTTTACTTTCTGTAAGCGTGGTTACTTCGGCGACAAACTTGTGTTGTTGCTGTGCAGAATGTGGGGAAACGTGTTTTTGTTCTTTTTTGGTGTGTTTTGCTTCACGTAATATTGTAGGTTTCTGGAGGATAACGCCTGGACTAAATTTCTGTCTTGCCTGCGTCAGATAGATTTTTTTGTTTGGGTGTCTTAGAATTCAATTATTCCACGCACATGTTCAATCGTTAATTGCACACGAACCAGATTTGCAGATGGCCAAATTTGGGCTTCAACTCCTTCCCCCTAACAGCAAGGGAAAGGAAAATTTGAAAAGAAGTGAGAAGTGTGAAAAAAAAAGGATGAAAAGCACCATATGTTCAAAAAATATGTTTCATATTATGTGTCCAATCGGCTGGATCTTTCCTTATGTTGTTTTTGTTGATATCTTTTTCTTTCGTCATTTTTTTTTTAATAATCCACCCATGTTGTTACTCTCTTGGGGCTTTTTTTTTTCAGGTGGGCAATCATGGATGGGTGGCTTATCAGTAAAGCCCGTCCTAGGAAAAAATGAATGGAAACAGGGGCTTGACATCCTTGAAAAAAAAATACAGTATTGGTCCCAATGCTTATGCCGATGCCAGTAAGTTTGAGGATACCACTTAGAATTAGAAGGAGCTTTCGCTGTTGGAGAAAATGCGGTGGATGGCACTGGTTCGTTGGCCTGGACTGATTATCACATTCTGCCTTGATCACACTACCATGGAGGTTTCAATGGTGGAGGTAGCTCTGAAAGGTGGTCGGCAGGAAGCATGCTCCCCCACTCCTTTCACTCCGAAGGAAAACAGATTCCAAGATTCTTTCACTCTGAACATTGTTTCAGCATGCAGCGACCCAAATGGAGTGTTCATAATAGCAACAGAACATATGTCAAAGCTGGTGGTGCGAATATGGTTGGGACTGTCGTGGAGAAGGCATATTCCTTCTTTGGACAAAAAAATGCTTGGAACTGATACGAGGCTGCTGGGAAAAGCCAAGCATTTGATCGAGAGCTCCATCCGAGCGCGAGGGAATCCACTCTTGTTCGCAACCGACATAGCGAGACGATGACGCTCTTGCAAACAAAGCGTCACTCGAGATGATGGCGAGCTGCCGCCTTGCGGACGACGCTTTTCGAGTTGCGATCTACTCCACGCGTTGGAGAATTATTTCCGTGCCGGTCCTCCTTGCCACTCGCACCACGGAACGACGACGACCCATATTGTGGGGGGGAGCGCTGAAAACAAATGCCAGAAACACGCAGGTCGGCTGGGTTCCTCCATCGACACACGTATTCTCATGGATACGAATCAGCAGTTGCATTTTATTTAAACCCCCCCCCCCCCCCCCATTATTGGGCTCCGCCAGATTTTGGTTGACACCAAGAACAGCCCCCCCCCCCCCTGATTTTGAAAATCAGCAAAATCCCACATTTCCCTTGCACATATATATAGATATAGTGTGTATTTCGGTCAACGCCCAGCTGTGTTTCAGGTGGACGACGCTCTTGATGTCGAAGGTGTGCCCTGTTCTCCGCACCCGAACGGTCGTCTTTCTACTGCAATTTCACGGGGGTTTTGCGTTCTGTCGCAGGAGGAGGTTTCGTTTCTAGTAACTTGTTTGACGGTGCGTTGACTGCTCTCAACCGTTTCTGTGGCATCGACCCCCCCCCCGTATCTCCACCACCAGACAATCGCTATGTTTGAAGGGCGAGGCAGATGGGGGGAAAGAAGAGCCACTCTCCAAACCCGTGGCTGCGCGGGAGCTGTGGAATTCAAGCGTCGATTCAGGAAATCGCGAGGAAATAGTTAGCGCCGGCGCAATTCCCGCGCTCCTGACGATCGTAGTTAAGGGACCGATCGATGCAAAAGTTGCGTCCATCGGCTGTCTGTCTTTCTTGCTGAAGGAAGAAGACGACGATGAACCCGTCGAAGTAGGGTGGCTCGATCGCGGCAGTAGACTATTGTTTTCTTGGTCGAGTGTTTTGCCCAACCCAAACGACAGTGTCGCGATGATGCGCAAAACCGCTTGCTTTGCATATCCACGTCCGTTGTACGATTTCCCCACTCGGAAGCTCTGAAATATAAAATGAGGTTGAAACCAACGAGCTTCACTTAGTGTCGAGAAGTTCTCTGTCGAAACAATCAACAGCCAGCAACAAAGTCGACATTCAAACATTTGTTTGGATCACAAAAAAAAACGCTTGTTGTGAGCGTGAAAATCGTAACGCCCACCGTTCCGCTCATAGTTTTTTCCAACTTCCTTCTTGAGCTTTTTTGGAGGACCTCCCTCACATTTATCTTTTTCTATTTTACGTTTTGATGATGCTTGCTTTGAGCCTTCAAGCGGCGCGACAGACACGTATTTTTTTGTCCTTTCTCGGGTTGCAATAATTACAATAAAGTTTTTTCTAGGTGACTCCAGTTTCCAGCTCTATCGAGTATAGTTGTCAATACTCTTGAGTTTATCGGAATGGCACGCAGTCCAGGGTCAGCTTTTTATGAGCAATTGGTTTTTTCGTGTGTTGATCCTTTTTGAAAAATCGCACTGGCCAGAGCTGAAGAAATATCAAATCCAGGACACAAAAAATGAAAGCTTCAATCGAAACCTCAGTCTTCACGGATCATATTTTAGGTGAAAGAGGAGTTTCTGGCGAACAAAGGCATTGCCAGTCTCACCACAATGTACAAGAGCTGCGCAGAAGATGGACTTTCGGTGACGGGGAAGGTAACCCATGCTCCTCCGAATATCTTTTCTCAAAAAGTGTAGTGCAGCCAGTGACGCCTCTCTGTTCTGCAGATCGAAGTTATGCGATGCTTCAACAGGCTGTGCAGTGGAAACCCAGACGCAACGTACAAGGTGATTTGTGCCGCTTGCACCAAGTGTCTGCCGCAAAGCGGCTCAAAACAGAGTTGATATATCGCCTGTTCCAGGTTTTCCAAGCAGCTCTGGATATCACGGTGGCGGCGGCGCTGGACTCGAAAGAGAGAATCTTACAGGTCAGGCGTGAAAACCAGGAGATCCTGTTTCCAGGCGAACAGTGCATTTTCCATGTCTGTACATCTGTGTTGCTTGCTTTGTTCATCAACCGTTGGCGTAACCAAGCATCTGTCCATGTTGCAGGCTTCCAGCTTGCATCTCCTTTCAATTTTCTTCCAAAACTCATCCACGCACGCGGACATCCTGGACAGCATAAGTGTGGATGACCTCCTAGAAATAGGGCGGTTCAAGGGGTGTCCCCTGGGCAAAAGGGCGCTCGTAGCAATCTTGGTGCACCTCTTTGAAGCGTCCAATGAAACCCAGAAGCGAGAGCTCGTCCATAAAGTGATTCCGCCGTCCAGCTCATCTTGAACAAACATTCCATTGCGTTATTAATCGGCACGCAACATCAACAAATTGCCTCTGCCCTTATTTCCACAGTTCCACCTCCACTTGTTTTTTTCACACACACACATCTCCACTTGTCTTTTCCACACACACACATAAAAACATTGCCTGCTTCTTCCACTCGAAAGCCTGCTCACTTCTTTCGACCGTGTGCGTTTGACACGAACGCAGATAGTGACTGGCAAAGGTATCGAGACGCTGGTGGAGGTGCTCGACTCCGACGAAGACACATGCGCTCGAGCATCGTTTTGCTTGTACCAAGTTTCGAGGGAGGCTGCCGCGCAGCACTTGATCATACCTCGACTGAAAACGCTCGTCAGAATGATCGCGTCAGAGAACAACGACGCGCGCAAGTAGTAAGTCTGTAGTTTCCTGATCGTTTCGTTTACGACTCCTCCTGGATTGCCTTGTTCGTTTTTTCCAACCTGGAGAAAGAAGCGTGCAAGCATTGAATCCATGAAAGCACTTGAGAAGTTGCGCAGGTGTTCTGTGGATGTTGGCGCTCCAAGATGAGTTCAAGCAACCCATTGATCAGGCAGAGGCGGTGTCTTGTTTGGCAAAGCTGTTGAGCTCCAAGGACTACAGAGCTAGGTTCAACGCCACGGTAGGTCACACCCCGACTGTTGATACTCGACTGGACAAAGTATTAAAAAAAAAAAAGCACGGAAAAAAAAAAGCATGGCTGTTCCGTTGGCTGCTTCGTTTTCTTGATGTCTGATCGTCGTCAAGGGCGCCTTGCGAAACCTGGCGTTTGATGACGAGATTTTGGAACGCATTTTGGCGTTCAACCCTCCTGAAGAGCTGGCGAACGTGTGGACTCCGATCGGATGGAAGCCGCCAAGCACGAAAGGGGCAAACATCCCAAAAAGCGAAATCGGTCGGCAGCCGTCAACGCTTTCACAACCACAGCTCGATTTTGATCATGACGATGCTTGATCTGAAAAAAAGGCTGACAGCCACCAACGGTGAAGTCCACCGTTGAGTGAAGCCTGATTTCCTTGGGAATTCGAACGAGGAAACGCTCAGTTTGTTTTTATAAAAACTACTGACATGGACCCGAATGGGAATTCAACCGCTATTCGTTTGCATGTAATGATTATGTGTGTGTACTTGTGTATTCGTGTCGTTTTTTCTGGCATTATGGGGGGTGATGGCCTCTTTTTGCTGTTATTGATTGTTTATTCGTTCAGGAGATTTATTACACAAGTCCGAATGGCGATTCTCCTCCACAATGTAATTCATGTTTGTATGTTTACTCGTTTGACGATGATATCATTCGGGTGTTTTTGTATTAGGGGTTTTCATCAGTTTTCAGTTTACTGTGCAATTGTTTTTTTGGGAAGCTGGTGGGTAGCCTGTTTTCAACGAAGTCACTACTGTGGATCGATTTTGGTACCTGGAAAAACAGATTGCGGTTTCGTTACAACATCCAGTGCAACTCTCGGCTGGAATGCCAGACTGTCGGCGCAATTCTTTTTCTCTCTGCAAATCTTTGTTTACAAGCTAAACACGCAATCATTTCCAGCGAAACCAAAAATCGATTCACGATAGTCCAGACAAAAATACCTCTCTCGAAACTAGCACAACGAAATAATTACAATGGGTGCAATCATTCTCTTCTAACACAGGCTCCCTAGATCGCTGTGCTCACACATCCCCTTGTATATAGATAAAAGAAACTGGTTTTGAGCCGAGATGGACAGCAACATCCAAGAGGAAGCAATACATGTGTGGTGGGGAGCAGCACCCCTCCAAAAAAAATAAAATGAAGTCCCCACCCCACACATGCTGCTGAACCTCCCAGAAGCCAAATGACCATTTTACATTCTCAACCAACCAAAAATGACGAAACAAATTCCAGTCTCACCCTTTCTCTTTTTTTTGTTCAATCAAAAAAAAAAAAGCAAAATTGTGGAAAACAAGACGCCACGAAGGGGCATCCACCCTATCGTTTTAAAACGTTTTTTTTGACAGAAAAAAAACTGCCAAGGTCGATGATGAACCATCTCGCTCCACACTCGTTATAAAAAAAACCACATTCCTTTCTTCTCTTTTTTTCAGAACCCTCTCTCTTTTTCTTTTGTTCTTTTACTATGAAAGTCTTCTATAACCCAACCCACCCCCCCTCCCCCCTTGACAACTGCACTGCCTTCCATTCTCTTTCTTCAATGAGTTTTGTTTTGTTTTTTTCCCCACAGCGATCATAGAAAGGTGGTGAAAGCCCCTGCAAACACCACCCCTCCTCTCTCTTTCTCAAGATATACTCAGGCAGGCAATCTTTGCAACAATATTTCCACCCCCCCACCCCCCCAACTCACCCCAACGTATGTTTTTTTTCGTTGGTGCGGTTCTTTTTTTCAAAAGCACCCCCCTCCCCCTTTCCCTTCCCCCACCTAATTGAAAAAATATCATGTCTTCTTTTTTTTTCTTTTTTTTTAAAGCAGGGGTTCATAGAATACTGCAACCGAAGTTGCAAAAAAAACGAAAAAACAAAAAACCAAAAAAAAAAAAAACACGTCATCTCACACAAACCCTTCCCAATATACCTTTTTTTCTTCATCAATATCTCTCTTTTTTTTTTCTTTTTTACTTTCTTTATATAATGGCCCCCCCTGCAATTTGGGTTTTTCTTCCTTTCCGGATCTTCAATGGATTGGTTTTTTTTCCCCCCAACACTTGCCAACTAAAATCACCATTCTTTTTCTTTCTTTTTTTTTTTTAAATGAACAATGCAACCCCACAATGGCAGGACCAAGGCAATGTTTCCAACTAAAAGAAAATAATGGACAAACAAATCACCACATAAGAATGATATGGCAGAAAAGGGAAAAAAAAAAAGAAAATAACCGGAGCAGGAAAAGAAAGAAAATAAAAAAAGCACCCCAAATATGCAGCAAATATACCAAATCAAAAACGGCGAGGCTCTCTCTGTCTTGCGGCACCTTCCCTCTCGAGAAGACACTAAAAAAAAATACCATGCTGCCAAACTGAATATAGATTTTTCTTTACTTTCCAATGTCCCCCCAGTAACGATGTTTTGCAGTAAGGCAAAATAGCCAGCAAAAAAAAAACAAAAAAACAACGAACAAAAAAAAACCAAAAAAAACTGAACACGTAGAAGCCTGAAAAGTTTTTTTCAATCTTTTCTCTTTTGGACACCCAGTTTTCCTTCCACCCAGCTGACCTCACACCTTTTCCTTCCATATATCATTGTTTCCTTTTTTTTCCCCCCTCAAGATAGATTAAACCTCTTTTACAACCCAAATATAGTCCTTTTCTTTTCTTTCTTCCATCCATCCTTCCACCCAGCTTTTCTTTCTTTCTTTTTTTAAACCAAAACAGGGGCCTTAAAATGAAAAATGTCAAAAAACATGTTTCTGAGACCACCACTGCCCCACAAATAACAATTTGGTTCCAACCCTAAAGTTGCTTTGACGAAGCTTCAGCAAAAAAAATCCAGCGCTAGAAATATTTCGGAAGCGCTGCTTGTCTCGCCCCATTGACACACCATGTCCCATCGCTCCTTTTTTTTCTCCCCAAACCCCCTTCCCCCCCCTCCAATCGACCCATGTCTCCTCTCTCTTCCTTTTCCTGTGATTTCACTCATACTTTTTTTTTTTTTTGTTCTTCTCCCGGCGGTCCAATAACCCTCTCCCAGAAATAAAACCAAAAACAAAAAAAAAAAACAGAACATCCCGGGGGAAGTCCTAGCAGGGAAAATACACACATAAGACAATCTGCATTGCTGATGCAACGCTCCCGAGCCTGTTTTCTTTTTCCCTCTCCTCCTCCTTCCGTTTTTCTTTTTTTTTTTCGTTTTTTTTTTTTTCAACCCATCCCCATGACAGCAGTGTTTGAATCGACACCACTATGAGTCGCACCGAGGCCTCACCTCCCAGCCATTTCCCAAAAGCAAAAAAGGAACCAATCAATCACAACATCATCATTTTCCGCATAATCTTTTTCTCTCAGAATGTCGTGTAGAAAAAAAGCGTCTTGTGTGTGTGTGTGTCTCATTTTTCTTTTTTAAACACGGAATTCCAAAAAAAAAAAAAGAAAAAAAAAGAAAAAAAATCTTTTCTCTTTCCATAGTCCCATCTCGTATCTCCTCTCTCTCTTGCTTTTCTTTCATTTTTTTTTTCGATTTTTTTTTAAAGGACCCGTGTAAATAAGGCTACGCACATTGCGGCCAAAACTGACGCAGCGGAAAACATATTAAGAAAAAAAAAACAAACAAACAAACTACAAATCAATCGGAAGCTTTTGCTCTCCCTTTTTTTTCCCCAGGAAGGCAAAAAAAACAGCTTCGACAAACCCCACCCACCCCACCCCTCTTTTAAAGTCAGTGGGGGCCCCAGAAACTAGAACATCTGTTCAAACTGGGGACTCATTCACACCTCGATGCGAGCATCTAATCTTCAATGTATTCTTTTTTTTTTATATAGATCTTTTTTTTTTTTTTTTTTTGGCCTCATCTCTTGCAAATTTCTTCAGGTAATAACATGCGTTATATAGCTGCACCATGCGTTGATCCAAAATAAGTACAAACAAAAAAAACCTCCAACAACTGCAGGAACCCCCCCCCACCCCAACAAAAACTTTCCGAAAAGCATTTTCAGAAGCTTGCAGGGAAGGGGAAACTCCTCCGTTGCGTATCTTCCTCCTTGATTTCATAACCCATTGTTGTTTTTCTCATAACCTCTCCGCCTTCCAATGTTTTGCACTCGAACTCCAAGATATTTGAATTTCTATCGAACCTCGAATTTTGTTCTTTTATACCAATCTGCACACTTCTTCAACCCTTGCCTAAATTATACAAGTTTTTTCCTCTTCCAAAACCCACAAAAGCACCCTACTCTTCTTCCGTCCTTTTCTTTTACCCCACCACAGCATAAAGCTTGTAGAAAGGAAAAGTTACTGGAGCATGTTCGAATTCATTAATGTTGCAGCCTCGTTGCCACCACTGTTCACTCTCTCATGCTGGTGAAGACCCCTGCAGGTCATACCATAAAAACCTCAAATCCAAATTCCTTTAAAAAAGTAAAGAGAAAAACATTCCACACCCCTAATATCAGCATTCAACATACTTTGTATGAGAGAACATCTACGCACAAAAAACGATTCTAAACCCAAAAGCATGCAATCAGAAAGCAATTCCAAACCCAAAAGCATGCAATCAGAAAGCGATTCCTAACCCAAAAGCATGCAATCAAAAAGCGTCTATAAATCTATCCAAAGATGTACGATTTACCCACTTGTCATAGCCTCCCATCATATGGAACTGTCCTGGCTGAGCTGGCTGCGGTGCCTGTTGATGCGCTTGTTGCTGCTGGGATGTTGGATCCATCATCTTCATTCCATCCATGTTCAAGCACTGGAGCAAAGCTTGGGCTTGCGCCATCAGAGCTCCGTTTTGAGCAAATCCTGATTTTCGAAAGACAATACTCGCATTTTTAACCCACCGATTCACAGTGTGCACCCCCGAACATCGTACGGACGCCTCTTTGCATATATATATAAGATATGACACACACATATATATATATATACCCCTCAGCAATAGTTACCAGCGTTGACATCTGGCAGAGGGACAGGCACCCCAGGAACGACCATCTGGCTTGCAGCAGTCTCAGGCTGGGCAACCACTCCGTTCACAATTCCTGACACATCCACGTTGCTCATTCGTGCCAAGAATCCGTTGTCCACCATGCGCTGAGGGGAAGCACCCACAGTGCCTGCGTGGCGAGCTCTTGCGGCAAGGCTGTTCAACAGGGCAGGGTCCAACTGGAGCAGCTGGGCAGAAAGCGCAGGATTTTGATCGAGGGGAACCCCAGAAACAGCACTATTCACTCCATTGACGAACTGCTGTCCACCCATAGGAAGCACTTGGCTGGCATCGGGTTGACCATGATCCATGGGCATTCCGTTCGCAACAGGATGTGGTTGCGAGGCAGTCACTGGAACCTAAAAAAGGACAAAACTCACACCTGTAACTACCCAACTCACACCAGTAACTACCCAATCCCCCCAGCAGCATGGTAACGATCCCCCCCCCTCCTCAAATGGCTGGTGTTGATTGAGGCACACCACCGAAGCAAAAAAAGGCCGGACTGAGTGCAGCCTTACCTGACCCATCATCATCGGGTCCACAAACATTTCAAGAGAGCGCCCGGTGGCATGCCCGTTGCCGACTTGGCCTCGGCTCACCTGGATTGGCAGCATCGTCCCTTGTCCGGATCCTTGATCCACCGGTATTTGAGTCGACATTCCCAAAAGCTTGGAAGCCAGGAAACTGTTGTCGATTGAGTGACGATTCGTCGTGGGTGGCGCACGAGGCCTTGCCACGTTGTTCTGCCCCCCCAGAAGGCCGTTCAGAATGGCTGGGTCCAGTTGAAGGAGTTGCGAAGTGTCCAAACCCCCGGCTCCTGCCAAGAACGGCATGCTGTTGATCGCCAGATTCTCCGGCTGGCTGGTTGCCACCAGCTCCTCGGGAGTCGTGCTCGGGGCACTCACTGGGCTGTTCACAGCTGGTTTGGCCAACTGTTGCTCCAAAACCTGCTTGAGAGCCTGTTGGAGGTCCTCTTGATTGGTGCCGGACAGGAGACTCTGCTGCATCGGCTTCGACGTGCTGCTGTCTTCTTCCTTGGTGGTTTCCTGGAGCTGTTGCTGTGCCTGCTGCTGGCCTGTTGCCGGTTGCTGCTGCTGCAACATTCCCAACTGCTGGAGCAGATTGAGGGCATTGTTCGATCCGTTGGAGCTATCGGTCGTGTCGCTGGGGCCCATCATAGTGCCGGAAGGCATGGTCACTTGCTTCAGAAGCTGCATCCCAAAAATGAAAAAAAGAATAAATAAAACACACACACACAGTCTCATCTCTCCACTGTTGCTAGAATTTCCCAAAATTTCTTGAAGCAGCTCTGATTGACTTTTGCTCTAAAACTTCCTAAAAGCCTCCAATCGACACAACATTTTAGAAGCAGCTATGATAGATTTTTGCTCAAACTCCCTCAAAGCCTCCAATCGACACAGTATTTCTGCAGCAGCTCTGATAGGTTTTTGCCCAAACTCCCCCAAAGCCTCCGATTGACACCCCAATTCTTAAACCCCCTTGGTGAAACGAACCTCGAGAGCAAACAGAGGCGAGGATGCGGAAGCTGGTGCACTTGCACCTCCAGTGTTTGTGATGTTACTGGCATCAAGAATCGTCTGGAGAGCTTGTGCAAGATGCTGCTGTTGGAGGACTTGGACTTCTGAGAGTAAACCATCCCAGAAAAAAAAACCAAAACAAAAAAGCTTTCTCAAAACCAAGAAATAGACCCTGTAACTAGACCAGAACCCCTTTCTGGGGGCATGAAAAAAAAAAGCTAAACGAAAAAAACAGCTAAAGATGTTTTTTGTGTGTTTGTTGAGAACAGGATTGTGACACAGGGACATCCCAGAAGGGTCGTCTGACCTGCGGCAAGTTCCGCCTGGACTTGTCGCTCGGCGGTGACGGGGTCGTCTTCAGGCCTCCTCAGCTCTGGCTCGCAGTGAGCGAAAAAACAAACCCGGCGCTTGCAAGATTGTCCATCCGTGCAGAGCTAGAAGAAGGTACAGCAACCCGGTTAAAAAAAAAAAAAAATCCCCCCCGGTCACACCAAGAACAGAAACATTTTCACGTCTCTATAAGTTCCCACGACGGGGAAGTGTTTTGATACAAGCAGAGATGCGGTGAATCAGGTGTTGTTTCAATCGTCTGTTCGTCCGTTTCCCGACCGGTGAGGAGCACGTGCACGCGGCTAATCGAGATCGAGCCAGCAATTTACCTGCGTGCGATAACGCGATGGGTGCAACCAGCACTCGAATACACCGTGGGCAAACGGACAGGCATCTCCACGCCGGCAACAACCACTCTGACCAACACACAAGTCAGTCAAAACTGTCCACAGCATCAAACCCACCCGATGTCGTGCAGAAAAACAAAACCCACGTGAAAAAACCTCCCTAAGTCCTCCAACCAGCACCACGCCTGAACAGCGACGGGGAGTGTTGATGCTGTAAGATTGCGACGAGACATGTGCAGAGAAGCAGCACCCTTAGTGATTTACCTTGCGAAACTCAGGGCATGCGGTCCCAGAGTACCTGTACCTCCTCGGGTCCCTTCTGCGGGCCTTCTCGCCCGGGTGGGCAAAAGGACATTGTGTCCAATCGTGTGGTCTGGCCCTAGGGCATCTCTTCACCTAAACAAGAATACAGAAACCCGCCTCCTACGTCAGCCCGTCCCTCGCCAACGTCTTTTCCACTTTTCGCAGCGGCGGGGCCCCACCCCACACACCTTAAACTCGTGCATCCGGAAATGGTCCGAAGCGAAGGCGGTCGAGTCGAGATCGAAGACATTGTCTTTGTTGGAGTTCCCGGAACTGGAAGTCGACATCCTCAAAAATATCACTGCGAATATGCAGTGTAGGGCAAGACGCCAGCGGGACAAATAACAGATATGGGGTTGAAACCGCCACACCGAAAAAACAATTCACCCCCCAAAAACACCTGTCTTCATGCACTGTAGGTTTGTGAAAAGCACATTGACGTTCTAGTATGGACGTGGCGTGTGGGAAATTGGGAGGCCCAATCTTTCCAGCAGAGCAACCATGTGAATTGCTTTTTCAGATCCGACGGATTTTGCAAAATTCTACACAGTCACAATTACTGATTGAAACGGATGAGCAAAAAACCACCGCCCCTCCCTTGCATTTCCCTTGCACCTGAGTTGCAAGTTCTACTCGCACACCCCTTCCCTTGCTCGCTGTTTCGTTGGAGGGGGTCGTTGCTTTTTTTTTCCGCAAAAAAAAAGCTGTGGAAGAACCACCACTGACAGCCTACTGAGGGGGGGGGGGTAGCTCGATTGCTGGGCTTATGCAAGAAGGTCCCTGACCCTAATTCTAACGCTCCGAAAGAAAGCAGTCCAGAGTCGATATTCGACCTGGACATTGTTGGGAACGTGAGCATGCTTCTTTCAAAATTGATGAATGACAAAACCAAACACTAAAAACCAACAACCCACACACGCCCTCCAAAACAACGCCAGAAAACGAACCCTACGGTAGAACTACTACAAGGGCACCACTGGACATCTTCTTGCAACTCAGTAGACCAACACTCATTCATTGGTGAAGGATGGGAAAGGGAAAGGGCAAGAAAGGCAAAAAATCAAATGACCTGGTGGAACCAGAGCATGACCCCAGCTGGGAAAGAGTACGCTCCTTCAGATATGTGTTTTCGCTGGTCACACAATTCCAGACGCCGTCTTATTGACTCTTTGACGATTTTTTGACGTCCCAGACAGTGGACAGCGGGATATGGGACAGACCTCCAATCGCTTTGCCAGGTCTGTGGTGATGTACGTGGACAGGCAGTCATTGTTACACCGCAGATGTCTGACATAGAGAAATTCACTTGCAGATGCCAACATCTGGCCCACTTGGGGTGCACTCCGGGAACGAGTGCTGAATTCATGCAAACAGGTGGGCCCTTTTGTTTTTGAGCTGGCCAATTATTCTCCATCCAACAGAAATTCACGAAAGATTAGCAACATCTGGGTTCCATTAAGTGCTTTAATTCTCCTCTGATTCGATGGTCGAGCGACATGGTGATAAGAAGGGCTGTTTAATCGCAGATCAAAATAACTTGGAGCCAATCCTTGCGGGATGCATTTCCAGCCGAAATTGTCAAACTGTCACCCCCGGAGCTATCGACATTAGAAGTGAGTGGGGAAGGATATGCTGTGAGGTCTTCCTCAAAAAAAAAATACGGATTTGCCTTCAATTAATTTACAATAATCTTTAAGTTGCTTCATCCTCTTGCCTAGCCGTTGTTGTTCATGTCGAAAGCCTGATGGCCTTTGTGTAGATGCCAGTTCAAGGGAGCTGAGAATTTACGCACGTTCGTGTTGTCGCCCATGACGGCATGTCCCAAATTGAACCAACTGGACATGTCCAGCTGCAAAGCTTTGGAGTACGTTTTGCTTCAATCTCAGTCCCTCACAGAACTGGACCTCTCCAACTGCAAAAACTTGAAAAAGGTGAAAGACCTGGCGACACCCCATAAACTCCTTTTTGGCTGAACTGTTGGGAAAACCTTTATCTGTGCGTTTGTGGTGGGGGGGACAGCGGGGAGGGGGGGTGGAGGTTGCGCATATTAGCATGAATGTTTCTGCCATTTTCACTGTAACCCCAATCTATTACAATGATGAAATCCAAGGAGCAGTGGGAAATATTGTGGGCCCTCAAGAAAAAAGCCTCTGTAGATTCTCCCCATTGAATATGGAAAGAGTATGTTTGATTTCAGGCACTGATCCACTGCCCCAAGTTACAGAAACTGACAATGACCGATTGTGAAACACTGGAGACCTTGATGATGTGGAGCGATGAAATGACAAAGCTGGATTTAACAGGTGGATCCACCCATCCACATATTTTGCTGCAAAATAAATAAAAAAAAAAAGTAAAAATATTTCTTATTTGGAAGAATCAATAATGTAATGTTTGAACAGGTGCCTCATCTATCCGTGAACTGGAGCTCCACTGCCCAGCTCTAATCGACACGAACATACCCTCCCTGAAGGTCAGAACCCCACCATATCACAGAATTGATGACTTTGTCTGTTATCTTTGGTGTCTTTTCACACTTGCAACATCAGTGTAGAAGTCACTCAGCTCTCCTAGTTTTCTCCCACATTGTCAAGAAGTGCTGGACGGGTTGGTGACTGAGAATGGATCCTGTAGGCAGCCGATCGGCCTAGCAGGCCTAGTCACCCTCCGATATCGCATATGCTTCGAGATGGGTACAAGCTGGAAGCCAGAAGAGAGCTAGAGGAAAAGGAAAACGAACAAAAGATTGAAGGAGATAGCGGCATTCCCAAGGTGTTCCGACCCCTGACATGAGGGAGCCTGGGTGGTTAGAAATCGAAGCACACATTTTATTTCAACTTCTTGTCAGTCCTTTACTGTGGAAATCAGATGGAGGCATTCGTTCGAGGTCTGCTTGTTGTGGGAGGCCTGCTTCTGCAACGTGAAAAATTCCCCACCAATAGAATCTACTATGCACAGCAAAAACTGAGTGTGTTGCAGAGGCCCCCTCGAATACTCCAGTGCAGTACAATTTTTGCATCATTTATAGAACAAGCCTCAGGGAACGTTTCAGAGTCGTAAAAATCAAAAACCAAAAATGCTACGACTAAACTCGATGAGTAGGAAACATGATGCCTGATCCGAATGACAGCTCACCACCTCAACTACTATCATTACACTTTTCCGAAAATGGCCATAAACTGTAAAACAAATTAAAAAAATGATGTCCATTCAGACCAGGGCAGACCTTGGAAAATAGAAAACCCAGGAACGCACCAAGAAAAGAATGAGATGATTCCCACCCTCCTCCTCCTTCCCAAGAAAAGGAAAAAAAAAACGAACAGCATCATCCAATGACCATCATTTGTAGATGTCAACCAACCCTCCCCCCCCCCAAAAAAAAAAAAACGAGAAAAATAAACAATGATCCTCTCACTCATCAGACCCTGGTTTTCACAAAGACTTGAAGCAACATGGTGCCCATTTGACTTTGAGAAGCGATTCCATTACTACGAAGCAATTCCCTACTTTGGTTTTCCAGAGAATATTGAAAAAACCAACCCAACGTTTCCACCCAGCAAACTCTACACGGAAAAAGTGAGACAGCCATAGAAAAATATTCATGAGAAAAAAAAAGAAGAAAACGATCACCTCGCTGAAAAAAAGGTGGGCAAAAAAAGGTGGGCAAAAAAAGGTGGGCAAAAAAAGGTGGGCAAAAGTACAGCACACACACACACAAACTACCGAAGGGTAAAGAGAAACAAAAAAACCCATTGCATAATTAAAACAATACTTCTGTATTCGAATGTTACAGAGGAGGATTCGAAGCAGAGCGTCGTCTTTCCATTTCCTTCCCGGCCAATTTCAAAGAGCAAACCGCCCTGACTTTGCAACCCGCTCTGGACCAATTGCTTCTCGCTCTGTTTCTTTCGAACCTCCCACTGGAGTCAGACCAATCCGGGCCAGGGATGGACGAACTGGATGCCGAACCTACACTCCTCTTTTGCCTGCTTAACCGTTTCCCGATGCTCCATTTCCCCACGTGCGAGGCTTCCCCTTCCCCCCCAGCCGCCGCCCCCACGTCACTTTGCCGCCTGAGATTTCGATTCGATGTGGTGGTTCTTTCAAGTTGCTTTTGTCGCTCGCTGGAGAGCTTCTCGAAGCAGTTCTGGCAAACGCACTGGGATTGCTGACCGCACGACGCCAGGGAGCTGTGCGTCACTATGGGTGTGTGATCTGCACAGTAAGGCAATTGACAAATTCCACAAAAATGTCGGATCGCCCGCTTCCGCCAGCGGCGAAACCCTCGCCAATGAACTCGACATCTGCAACGAAAAACAACACCATAGAAGTTGGCCATCGACATACCAGAGCTTCGATTCCTCCTCATTACGGCAGCCCTCCAAAAGCAACCTAGAAGACGTGCCAGTGAGAATCCCTAGTGGATAAAATGTTTGCAATAGGGTGTGGTGAGCTTACAATGCGAAGGAGCATTGCCCGACGATCAACTCCGAATGTTCATATTGAGGCAAATCTGTGCCATCCTCGTCGGCAATATCCACACTGTCCTCCACCGAATCCCAAGCGTTTGCAGGGAAATGATCGGCAACTTTCTCCATCCTATCGTCCCCCCACACCCCCTGCTCGGGGTAGCCCCCATCCTGCCCATTCTCATCCGTTCCCCATTGGCTGGAGCCGAAATCTCTGGAAGAATCCAGACCTGAATTGCTGAACCCCTGCGAGCCTGACTTCGACATCGCACCCTTGGAATGGTTCCGTTTCGGGTGAGACTGCCCTTCCACCACGTCGTTATGGGAAGTAGTTTCCTCTGAACCTGCCCTGCAATTCGACCTTCTCGACCCCTCCAGCCACGATTCCAACTTTGCGAGATGCAGGGCTCTAGCCACTCTGCTCAAGCCGAGAAAAGCGAGGCAACGGACCAGAGAAATGTGGCGGCTGTGCAGGAACCTGACGGCAACCGTCAGGAGCAAGACGAATAGAGTGGATGCCCCCGCGAATAGACCCTCCCTCAGAACCGCTCTTTTTGGACCATCCGATGTTTGGTGCACCGCGCTCATTCCCATTATTCCCACACTGCTGACGAGGTCATTCGGCCCTCCACCAGCTCGAAAACTTGCAGGCTGGGCGCAAATCTGTCCATTTTTCAGAGCCGTTTCGCAGATTCCGCTGCTGGCTTTCTTGCTGCGACCGTACACGCTCCACGCAGCTATTCTGTATTCATGCCTGCCATCCTCGGCATGAGGGATGCTGACGAAATACTCGTTCGAATCTGAGACCTCTTGCTCGTGGACTTCTTTCCATGCATGGCCGCCGGGTGCAGCCGATCGACGCTCGATCACGAATTTATGAACGGGTGGGTTGTCCGGTGCGGCAGGTTGGCTCCACGACAAGGAGGCCAGATTGCAGTCCACCTCACCACAACGAAAGTTCTGGGAATGGCCGAAAAAAAAACAACACAATACCATATGATTGAGCAGCTGAACAGAGCATCAGCTGAACACTCATTGGGATCACTCGACAACAGTAGTTGAAGAGTTATAGCCCATTTCTGGAAACCGCCTTCGAAAAAGTCCCGAAATAAGTGGAAATGTTCGCACAACTTGAAAAAGACGCGCACACACACAAGGCATTTCTTGATGGAAAAATCAATCCCATCAGCAGGTTTGCCACAAAAGGTTTTACAGGAGCAGTTCAAACAAAAACAAAAACAAAAACAAATCGAAAGAGGAATGCCCATACCTTTGGTCGACTTGGTGGCTCTCCTAGACCCAGAATAAGGAGCTGAAGGCCTCGCTTGATCTGTGCGCGGTGAAGGCGGCTGGTCACCTATTTTTTCACAATCAAATTACTTAGTGTGGCACTCCCTCCACACCTATAGATGTGTGTGTGTGTGTGTGTTTAGCTTTTTCTTACAAATACAGCGTTTTGGGCTGTGAAGCCATATCAATCAATTGAATAAGGATGTCTAGTGCATGAATGACAAAAAAAAAATTGAAAAAAACAACAATGAATTTTATTTTCCCCCTCCCCAGTTGCTTTTCTGACCTGCAGATCGTTCTTAAGAATTTCTTCGTCCTCCATTAGCAACGGGAAGTCCAAAACCTGCCCAAGATCAACAAATGAAAAACCATTCGCAAGTTTCAGTCCCCCTTTATACCCACCACAAAAAAAGCATCTCTCCCAAACCCAAGAAATATAAAATTTATAGAATCTGTTTACTTCTTTTTTTAGAAAAAAAACAAAACAAGCTTTGCCCACACTAGATGTTTCTGTGGGCTCGAAACAGCTCGCCCTTTTTTCTGCCAAAAAGTTGCAATTTGATGCTGGAGGGAGATTTCTTTTGCACGGTCAAGCCTAGTCAAGTGTTGTGAATTTGTAACCCATAGTTTTTTTGGGTTTTTTACATTTTTTTTGTTCTTTGTACCGACCTTACCGTGATGGCATTCTTCTTGAACGCCTCCTCAAATTGTGGAAGACCCAATCCATGCCTCACCCATTCCCCCACAGACGAACCCTGATCACAGCAAATCCCATCTTCAATCTCTAGAAACATGATTTTCCAACCCCCCCCCCCAAAAAAAAAAAAAAATCCGCAAACCCCACCCCTCCAAGGAAAAAAACACCCTTTTTGTTGTGTTTTCTTACAATGATAATTTCTTTTGTTGCTTGGAAAACGGGAAAGGCCTGTGGGTTAACATAAGAAATGAAAAGAGTGAGGGCCTAGCTAGTCATGCAGTCTTGAGCGCAAGAGTAACCTATATATTTGGACCAGCAAAGAAAATAGGGCTCATATATGCATATTTATTTATATATTAGACGGATGTCTGACACGATTGGGAGACGGTGCATACGGTCAACTCACCCGGAGCAAATCCTTCAAGTGGTTTTGCAACTCTGCCACAGAAATAGTCGTCAGCGGGTCAGTTCCGTCGACGTTCGTGGTCATTTGGTCAAGCGCCGCATCCACCTTTTGTCTGGTGTCGAATTCTGAACCCCCAATGGACTCCCCGATATACTTCCGAGCCTCGGTCTCATCGATTTGCCCGTCGCTGTTTCCGTCCAAGGATCCGAAAAACTGCGACACAGCGGCTTGCTGCGTGTTGTCTAGGTTGGGTGCATCCCCGCTGCCCAACACTCCGAATCCCAGGAGGAGCAACACAACGAGCGTTCGACCCCAAACCACCCAAGACATAAGGTGGTGGTTTTTCTGACGTTTCTCTGTTCGACGCCCTGATCTGCAGTTATCGAAAGCTGGACGACCAGCAGGCTTCCCCACGTTTTTGATCGCTGAACAAAACTGGGCTCTCGAGCGCGCGTTTTGATGCCTTTGGAATAAGACGAACACGCCATTGGACTGGAGCGAAATTCAGCGAGGGTTTGGAGTGGCACGTCGAGGGGACACACAGCCCACACCCGATCATTATTCATCTTTCTCCCAAGAGTGACTACACGAAACGCAGCTGTTTACCATTTATTTTTATTTTTTTATTGTTTATTGTTTACCTCTCCTACAGAATGAAATTGATGTTTGTTTGTTTGTTTGTTTGTTTACCATGTATTTTTATTTATTTTTTCATAAAACAACCAAACTTCTCCCCATTTCCAAGTCTACAATTAAGAAAATTCAACGCAGCTGTTTACCCAATCGCTGTGATCGTTCGTTCTGCGCCGCCATGGGGTATTATCCGCTGAGCACTCGATTGATCTATGTCTGGAAAGAGACAAGGTTGGTGTGGAGGAGGAGCTTCGCTGAAGGGCTGCACATCAACCCCAGACCACGATCAACAGAGATCTGGCAACAGGATGGAGACGAGGGAGTCTGAGTGCGGAATGAAATGGAGCTGAGCATCATGCAATAATCGAAGGCTGGTCGTGCGATGGTGGGGTTGAGCGTGTGTGCTGCTATGGAATCCTGGCAAGGGGAAAAAACGGAAAACCCCCACTAGATGAAGCGAACATGTACATGCACTCGCAATCTTGCGAGTTGGATGTTCAACTGTGGAACGTGCGTTGTACTGTGCAACAGACCAGTCTTGACCGGTACCGTTCAGACAAATATAAAAAAAAGCACAATGAAAGCTTTTCGGCATTTCCGACACGTTTCAGGGAAATCAGTGAACTCCCCCCCCATTACACAAAAAACACAAGAATTGGGCAATGCTTACAAAAAGGTTGCCTACATCCATACATCTAACCTTCCTCACTTCTATCCCAGTTTCTCTGGGTTTTCTCAAAAAGCCGTCTGCCTACCTCCAAAGCGCTATGAATTCTTACACTATGCAAACTAAATAAAACCAATCTACCAAGTTGAAATTCACCGAAATCTATATGTATAAATCTTTCAAAAAAATGCCCACAAAAAAGAAAAACCACTCATTCCCCCCCTCAAAAAACAAATCGGGAAGCCGCTCCCCCCCCCTCCCCCCCCAAAAAAAGCATAACCAAAAACTCTCATTGTGTCCCACCCCAAAAAAAAAAGAAGAAAAAAAAGAAAAATCTCGCCATTTCATTGAGGAGTGCCAGTGTCTTTCGCCAATTTCATCCTGCTGGATAAATCGAAGCTCAACTTCCACACGTCCTCCAGCAATTGATCGACTTCACGAGGATTCAACAACGCTTTTGCCGGTGGGATCACTCTCAATTCCCACAGTTCCTCAGGGGGATCGTATTTCATGCTGTTTGTCTGCCGCTGATACATGCAAAACTTGATGGCTTCCAGTGAAATACGATCCATGAACACCGATTCCACGCCGGCATTGCCGTTCATGGCGGGTTGATTCGGCTGAGACGACTCCCCCACTCTTCTGAACACGTATCTGGTGTATTGCTTGTAATGGTCGGTGCGTTGACGAACTTCCTCATTCTTGATTTGCACCAGGCCATCCTCGTCTTTGTACAACGCCGTCTCCAGTTGTAAACCGGATACCAGCGCTGAATCTTTTGCTTCCAACGGCTCTTTCTGTGAGTACCAAACACAACGATGTTCATTGCTTGCAGCACCACCACACACACAGTCAGGTTTTCACCAAGCGAACGCTCTCCAATGCCCCGCTTCCAAGGCTGGTCGATCGAAAATCACGATTCGCAAAACAAGCACTGATTTGAAAAAAACATAGCCATAACCTAACAAAAACTCCGAACACAAATCGACAAAAAAAACCCAACCAAAAGTCTATGATCGGACAATGGGGAGGTGGGGGGGGTGAAAGCGAAGCTATAAGAGTCGGGCTGTTTTCGTAGTGTGGTGCGACATGAGGGCACGGTTCGATAATCAAATCGAGTGTGTGTGTATATAATGAGATGTATGTCTGACCTCTGTCTTGAGCATGAATCGAATGTCGCACTCAGAGCCATCCAGCTCGTCCCCTTCCTTCATATGACCACCAGCGGGCAACGGACACTCTCGTTTGATGTCCGAAATCACCCAGCTCAATGCCCCATTCTCCACATGTCTGAAATTGAGCTGGTTATCATACACAGCAGTGTAGTTCGACCCCATGGAAGAAGCAAATACGAGTTTCACCCCCTCCTCCTGCTCCTCTGGGATGCAATAGAACTTGTATACATCCAGCCATTGCTGTTTGCATGGGGAAAAATAAACGCCATCCAAGAAGAAGGGAAAAAAAAAAGAGAAACACAATTCAGTACGATCGCTCGTTCGGCACGGCAGACGGGTTGCAAAAGAGGCAAACAAGAAAGTATCAAAAGTATCAAAAAGAAAGTATCAAAAGTATCAAAAAGAAAGTATAAAAAGTATCAAAAAGAAAGTATCAAAAGTATCAAAAAAACAGTGAAGAAAGAGAAAGAAAGAAAGCTTGTACTGTTTGGAAACAAAGCGAAACGTTTTTCGGGGGGGGGGGGAGGGGGAAGAAACCCATCCGATGAAATTCACGACATGAAGGATATATCAGAGATAGAGAAAAGAGGTGCGGTCGCCTTACCCGGATTCCTCCTTTCAAAGCTTCGTGAGTTGTGTAGGAGATGAAGGACATGCTGATTTCTTGCCGCCCTTTCGTTGCCTGTGGACTCCGCTTGATCGCCACCCGCATCTGTTAAAAAAAAACACACCAAGTTTATATTTATATTTAGAATATGTTAAGGCTCTTCATGAGGGGATTTTTTTTCGCACTATGTTTGGTTGGCTAAGCGATTCGGATAGGAGATTTTGATTTTCTGGGAGTGCCCATGCAATTCTGGTCAGCGTTGTTTTCGTCTTTTTTTGGAGGTTCTCGAATCAGTTTTTTCTCAGTTGGATTCGGGTGGAGAGCTAGATATGGACAATGGGATTAAACGATGGTTTACTTCTGAGCCAGCCTATACACACTTTCCCGTGAATGGGCTGCACTCAGCCGTTTGGCCCTGTGTAAAATAATTTCATATATACATATATTAAAGTCATATCGAAGCAGAGAAAGGCGAAAAACAGAAAACAAAAAAAACACAGGAGGAATTAAAAAAAACAACGAAACTTACGGGGCCGCTGTCCCAGTCAATCATGGTAGGGCGCATTTTTTTCCTTTCCAATGCATCCAGAACTTCTTGGATGCTCAGCCCCTGTACGTCTTCCACGTAATTTTGTGGGGGACTGACGATATAGGTTCTGCCAAATTTGATGCTCAGCTTTAATTCCCCATACAGCGGAGAATAAACTCTTTTGAGGGACCTCAATTGCTGCTTGAAGTGATCCTGAAACCTTGAAAAAAAAAAAATGGAAAAAGTTCTTGAAACCTTGACCAATAAAATGGAAAAAAAAAATCTCTAAACATTGACCAAAACAATTAAAAAAAATAACAAAATCTCGAAACATTGACAAAAGAAATAGGGGGAAAAAATCTCGAAACACTGACAAAAAACATAGAATTTTTTTTCGAAACATTGACCCCCCCCCCCCCCCAAAAAAAAAGGTTGATGCATGCTTTGGAACGAGGAATCATTGTAAAAAAAAAAACATCGTTTTTTCGCCTCTCCGTTATTGGGAGATTCGCTCGGCGCAGGGAGGGGTTTGCAAACCTGTTGTAAAGCGAATTAATTCCTCCAGGTGTTTCTCTGGAGGAGGTGTGCCGGTAGCGTGCCACGTATAGGTCATATCGCCTGGAGTGCTGGTAATGCCTCTTGCCAAAGTAAGGTTCCAGAGCGACGTATCGATCTTCGGATGATGAGGAGCCTTCCATCAACAAACTGTGGCAAGCTTCGACCTTGTCTGCTCCCCTGAAAACAAAAGAGAAAAATTTTAGCACGAAATTCCATGGGAAAAATACAACGCAAAAGTATAAATTAAAAAATGAAAATAAAAATAACAATATTTTTACATATACACACATATATTTACTGATTTTTTTTTGCTGAATAGCTTCTTTTTCTTATTTTTTTCAGGCTCCTTGCCAAGCTTTTTTTTTTCTTTTTTTTTGAGATATTGCAGACAAGGAAAAGAACGATAGTATCAGAGCCAAACGTTGGTTGCATTTTTTTTGGGGGGCACCTACCGGACGGACACGTTCTTGGTGGCTTCGGCATTGAATCTGTCATTCAATTTCTTGATGTATTTTTCAAGGATGTAGAGCTCTGCCCCTGAGCCGAATGCCTTCACAACCATGCCAGGATCCCTGAAAAAAAAAGTCCATGCACACCATTTCATTATACAATGTGTGTGAGTGTGCAGTTGAGGAAGTATCATAAGTCATCAGAACATTCTTCTCCCCCCCCCCCAAAAAAAAAAATAAAATAAAATGAATAAAATAAAATAAAATAAAATATATATATGTACATTGAAGGTCTTTCTTTATCATGAATTTGTGTGAATTTATTTTTTTCCCTTTCCAGGGTGCTAGGCACTTCCACAAAATATTTTCTATTAGGTTTTTTTCTAGTAGATACAACATTGGAGGGTTTTTCAAGAACTGGCTACATTGAGCTGGATTCTTTTTTCCTCAAAAAGGCTTAGGCTAATCACCTTGTTGTGGAAGTCCTTCGTTGGGCAAGTTTGCCCAACGATGTAAATTAAACCTTCATTCATTCATATTATGTAATAACCAAACATATATCTCAATTTCCAAACATATATCTGAATTTCCAAAACACCCCCCTGCCCTTTCCCCCACCCCTTTTGGTGATTTTGCATTGCTGCTACCTGGGATTAGACTTTGGAAAAACCTGCACTTTGGCCCCCGAGATGTTTCTCAGATGCACCCTCAAGTTCTCCTCGTTGCCCATGACCCCTTCCGTTGCCCTCGCTTGAATGAAAAAATTCCTCTCTATCGAGATGTTCGAAAACAACGCCGCCGCATCGATGTGCAGGGCAATCCTGTGGAAAGCCCGGTCCATTTCCCCTTCCAACAGATTCTTCTTATCGTCGCTCAACAGCCGCCCGATCGCTCCCTCGCCAGGGAAAACCTCCCTCAAGGCCGGCTCGATTTCGTTGTCCAAGACATGCACCCCGTTCGTTTTCGGCCGGAAAAAGGTTAGGAAAACCTTGTAAACGTTATCGTGCGGTGGTCTATTGTCGACGATGTATTGCATAAGGTTTTCCCACTCCTCCACTCTACCGAATGCCCAAGACACCGCCGACTTGGAATCCACCAAATCATTGATTAAATTGTTGCATGTGGTCGAGGCGGAGCTCATTGCGTTGGGGACAACCCGGATGGCCTCCGGACAGAAAGACATGCAGTAATTGAGGAACAGGAACAGCACCAAGTAGTCAGGGATGAAATTCCCCCGGCCCCCAACCAACCCGATTTTGATTGTCCATTTCATCAGCACGCGGAAATAAGGGAACAGCCACCTGCGCAAGCAAGAGTGCAACACGAGGGTTAGTCTGGCCATGAAAATGAATATATTGGGGGACCTCGATTTGCACAGTGGTCAAACTAACGACACTGGGATTTCAGCCTCAATGCAGTAAATTTGAAGAAAGAAAGCAGCAGCAGCAGCTGGGGAAAGCAAAGGGGCAATCGAGGTGTCGGAACATACTTAGGAGCCGAGCAAATCGACATAACAGTTTTCGCTGGCAGGGACGGGAAAAAATGCAGGGAGGGTAGAAGTCAGACAGAGCAACACCAAAGGATTTCGTGGGTCGTCTTTCTTTCTTGATGCCATAACAACTCACTTGTTTTTGAAGATGTACTCCTTCAAAATGAGCCAGTTTTTCAACACCGATGGATCCGCCGTGATTTCTGCCTTCCTTTGATCCAGAGTTTGGTCCCTGAGCGTGACCAACAGTCTTTCCTTATCGGGCGATTTGCAATTGTATGAATGATTTCTCAGGTGGTCAGCCACTTTGCCGAGCAACCTTTCCCGCTCGTAAGGCTTTTTCATCAAACTCATGGGGTTCCATTTCCGGACGAGCAGGACATTGACGCTTCCTCCGGTCCCGTCCAACAGGCAGGTGGCGGCTGGGCCATGCAACACGACTGTGGATTCTCTGTGCAGGTGCTCCTGGAGTCTGCTGACCAGCTCCCCTTGTTTCCCAAAGCAGTGCCTGAATGGTCTGAAACGTGTGTTGTTGCTGGGGGCTACACTTTCTCTAACCATATACTGAACGAAAAAATGACAAAAAAAGAGAAAGGAAGGGGGGGGGGGGGGGTATATAGCGGATTGCGATTTGTATCCGATGGAGTGATTGTTCGTATCCCTAAACGGAAAACTGACAAAAGAAGAGAAGGGGTGGGGTGGGGGGGTATATACCGGATTGCAATTTGTATCCAATAGAGTGATTGTTTGTATCCCTAATGTCTGACATTCTTTGACTCAGCATTTAACTCTTTTTACTGTTGACCTTGCAAATGAAACGTTTTATGGTTTCTGGCTAGAAGCAACGCCCTTATCTCTCCTTCTGGATGGAGGGGGGAAAAAACATAAAAAGCACCTCCGCAAAAATTCCAGTGGGGGGAAGAAAAAGCCACAAAATAATTCGTGTGTATCAGATTCTTTTTTCTAAAAATAGAAAGAAAACGAAGCTTGCTAAATCTGTTAGGGACGGAAACATCAGAACACCCCCACCCCAAAACACAAACATCGAAACAAAAGAAACACGGCTCCCCCACCTTTGACCTTCCCTTAACATGGTGATGATGCTCTCCCACAGCGAAATATACACGTTTCGTGTCGTATATTTCGTCGAATCCTTGTTTTTCATGTAGATTTCGGCCAGATAGTCGCTCACAACCCAAGGAAAACTCAGGAATCTCTGGGAGGTGTTTCCGACCAAAAACGTCTCGCAATCCTCATCCACGTAGGATGCCCAATACCAGGCAGACGCTTTGTGCAGCTTCCTCAGATGTCGTACCCTTTCATCAGGAATGCTCAGCAACTTCTCGTCCTCTTCGAACCTTTTCCTGAATCTGGCCACCAAGTTCCTGCGGAGCTTGTAGGCGACCTCGGTGATGTCGTGTTTTTCGCTCCACAGCTTCTCGTCCAAGCTGTTTATGCAGCAACTCATGATTTCGGCTTCGGTGTTTATGCCGTACATCTTCATGGTCATCATCAGCTGGGCGTTGTAGTCGAAACGATTTTTGACGGCATCGTCCTCGAAATCCTTGTAACCCTCCATGCAAAAGAGCACGTCCCCTGGTTCACCTGACACGAAGGAAGCACGCAGTCTTATAAAATATGAATATGCAGAAGTAAATGAAATAAAATGAAAAATAAAATGAGATATTATTTTTTTTATTTGTTATTAAGTGATATTTTTCTGACGATTAGCGCCGATCGATAATTCATAGCAGGATATCGAAAAAGAAAAAAAAAAACAGAAAAGAGGGTTTTCAGCATCGATGTGGTGCACCTCGTGAAGAAAAAAAAGGGAAAAAAAATTGATCGGATGATTTTTTTAATTATTTTTTTTAACTTGGAGGTGTTTTACATTCTTTCTTAATCCCTTTCGGGTAAATCAAAATATTGGATGTTCATAGGTCCATCACCGCATTGCATCCTATGTTGACTGTTAGATTGATCCAAAAATAAAATAAAATTCTCCCTATTTTTCTGAAAATTCTTTGATCTTGCTGGTCATTTTTCGATGAAAAACTTTTTTGTTCCTGTGGCATTCGTTTCGACAAACAACTGCAAATACGCATGGCACTGGCTGATACTTGCAACAGCAGCTCACCTCCTGCCTGGAATCCATGGGGCGATTCGCAGAAGCTCATGTACTTGTTGCATTCTCGGAACATTTTCCCCAGCACTTTTTCTGACGGATAGGAGGGCTTGTCGGTTTTCATCATGAAGTCCGGATACCTTGTCAGCAATTCCTTCACCTCTTTTTCGATCTTTTGCCAGTTCCCGGTCTTGGGCGCATCCACAGCCTGAGTTGAAAAAAAAAAAGAAAAAACACCATTTCAATATATTTACTTTTTTTCTTAGTTTTAAAACAATCTTTCATAAACTAAACTTCGAGATTAGCATCATAAGGAGAGAAGCCTGCATGTCCGCCAGACACTCAGCAGGAAATTTGAAAAAAGAAAATTGGCCTAATGGGCAAACTTTATGGGGGGGGTTCGAACCAGAAAACGAAAACATTCTATTACTATTACTATTACTATTATTTTTATTATTTTTATTTTTATTTTTTTTGAGGGGAGGGAAGTCCTCGCCAAAAAAAACAAGCAGGATAACCCTCCCCCAGGAACAGGCGATCGCAACTCACCTTGGAGTGTTTCATGGCCAGTTCGATGCACTCACTGCTTTCCAGCCCCAATTGATCCGCCAAGGCGAGGTGGGTGTTGTCGATTTGCCCGAGGGTGTCCGATTCGATGTATTCGCACATGTGGTCGATCATGTCTTTCACGCCTGGAGCATGCGACAGTTCCTTTTTGGGGTCCTTAGGGTAGCTCATCGGCTCCTTATTGGGGAGAGTCGGAATAAGCTTTTCATGCCACATGCAGTGATACTTGTCCCCATCAAGATCTGACCCCGAAAGCTCGTTTGGGTGAGGTCTGGGACCAATCTGTGGAGGGAAAAAAAGAAAAAAAAGAAGAAACGGTGCTCACTTCAAAACCGTACCACGCATCTTTTTAATAACCATTGCCCAGTTTTTTTGGGTTTTTTTTTTTTCGTCGTTTCCTTCAAATTTCAGCGTTATCCCTAGCAACCCATAGTCTTTGATTTTTTTTTTCTCGAAGTTTGCATACATTCGCATCCCCACGCCTGTCTCTGGAAGTTGGGGGGGTGCTGTGAATCCTCTCAGGTGGGTGAATGTGAAAAGGACAAGATATAGCATACCAGCAGAAAAAAAAAAAACCCTCAAAAAACCCCTCTAGATGAGGTTTTAAACGTGCTGAATTCAACGGTTCAACCCGACTCACTTTGGGGAAGACCACCACATCGACCATGTGATACAACTGTGGAACATCAACGGCGTCGAAAGTCCGAATGTCCCCCGGATGCAAGCATGGGTTTTTAGAGATGACCACCTTCCTCTGGATGATTCTCTTCTCCCCCAGATCCTCCGAAAGAGTTTTTGAAATTTGGATGAAGACCTGGCCATACTGCAAGATGCCCGTTTCATCCATCACCCCCAGAAGCACCCTAGCTTCGTCCGGATGGATCGGCACCTTGGATTTCTCGACCAAATCCCTCATGCTGCTCCTGATTCCAAGTGGGAAGGTAGAAAAAAACGATTAGTTCAAAATCAGGAAAGAGCCCCCGCAGCCAGGGAAGTGAGCGAAAATGAAATAAAGTGAGTAAAACTCTTTAAAAAAAAAGTTGATCAAAACGAAAGAGAGGGAGGTGTGTCATCCCTGGAATCCACTTGATTTTTTCCTGAAGGAAAAGCGCTATAGAATGGAGTTAAGATAATTGGGGAAAAAAATAGAATAATAAATTTCAGGTTTGTCTTGACTACTACCCCACCACGGGCGTTATCGCTTCTTGCAAATTCTCATGGAAAGTAAAAAAAAATAAAAAAATAGAAAATCATCTGGTTTTTACTTGTATCTTGCCATCATGACGCTCCTCAGAAACCGCTCCGTGGTGATTTGAATGCGAGCTTTTTCGAAAGAGTCCCAGTGGATGAAAGGGCAGATGCTTTTGATGTTCGCTTTCGCATCCGATTCATTGATAAACATGGATGAAAGCAAATTGATTTGAAATCTCATCAAATCCAGAAACACGTCGTCCGAAACTCCGATGTTGTTCAGAAGCATGATGATCTGCAAATCCCCCCACCACCACCAAAACAAAATAAAAAAGTTGAAAGAAAAATAACAAGAAGGAAAGAATGAGCTATGTTGACTCATACCTGTATCAAAAAGTGGTGTCGCTCATCGCATTCTGCTTAAAAATCAAGCTGTTTTTTTTTGGTTTCTTTTTCAACCTCTCTTATGGAACCCCATCAAACTCGATTCTCATAACAAATTCAATTATCTTTGATTCCGTTTTGCTAACAGATCAGCAATCTTGCTGTCAATGGGAATCGGCCAAACGCAAAACTCGAATTTTTCAAAGGAAAAAAAAAAAAACGACACCACCACGCACCTGTTGGTTCAAATGCAGCGGCGATGGCCTGGATCGCTCTAGAACCTCCACGTAGTTATGGTCTGATTCGTACTTTTTCATGCTCTGTCGAACGAACACTTTCCCTGGCTGACACGAGGGGTCGATCGCAACGACGCCTTTGCAACCCCCCAAACGTATTTGGAAAGCTGATGGAGGAAACGGTAAATGGATCGCAGCAGAAATCTTCAAAAAAAAAAATGCACAACCAAACCAGGGCTGGACACTCGATGGATATACATACACAGATAAAAGAAATCGAACGTGTGAAAGATACTTCCTTAAGAGCTCCAAAAAGTACATTTGGTCGTGTTATTTATATCTCATTAAATGAAACTCCATATAAAACAAAGCTTTCCCATCAATCGTGCATCAAGGATAAAAGCTTCGTTCGGCATCTGGGGGGCCATGTTTCGAACGAGTGGAAAAAACTCTGTGCGAGAGAATTTTGTCCAGTTCTGTCGAAAATCTTTTTTTTTTCTTTTTTTGCAAAAGAAAAAAGAAGAAAAATTTTGTTTCGAACGAGCGGAAAAACCTCTGTGCGAGAAAATTTTGTCAAGTTCTGTCGAAAATCTTTTTTTTTTTTTCTTCTTTCTTTGCGAAAGAAAAAAGAAGAAAAACAAAAAGAGAAATGAGAAGAGAATCTTTTTCAATTTTTTTTCCACACTTGCACCACCAACCTCTTCAGCGATTTGGACAGGTATTTTCCCGATGCCATCGGAGAAAACATACTCCCCCTGCTCCACATCATCCAACACCACGACGTCTTCTGCATCGATCGTTCGAAACGACGTCGAGAAACCTTGGCCCATTCTCGACACGTAGGTTGCAACGTTACGGATGGCTGGACCAAAAAAAAGGCAGACCACCACATCAAGGTGACAAACCAAAAAACACAGAAGAAGAAAAAAACATAAAACCAACAGTATTTTCTCATATTGAAACCCTGCTGCCCAACATGACGGGGGGGACACACTTCTATCCCGATATTGACACAATACATGACTAATTATTGTCCGGTTGGGTTATTCATCGAAGATATGCACAGATATATACACGCACACACACATACATACATATATATATATTACTAAGGGCATGGCTAAATCACCTCGTTATGGACGGCCTTCGTTGGGCAAGTTTGCCTAACGTAAATTAAACATTCATTCACACATACACATATATCAGCCTGTAACACAGTTCCATGAACGGGCTGCACTATGGTGTTTGACCTTGTGTGAAAAATTCTTTCAATAAATACATATATCTCTGCAAAATTCGTAGAGATATATGTACTTATTTGCAGGACTCACCTCCCAACTCCCCCATGCTTCTTCGAATGATGTCTGCAGTTCCATCCTTAGCCAAGCCATTCTCTTCCACAAACCAACAAGAATGACTTCTCATTTGACTGTTGGACGAGGCCAGATAATCGTAATGCGTGTCAGCTATGTCGATTCCTTCTCGCATGACAGTTCCTACTCGTCCGACCAACTCTCCCAGTTCTCCGAATATCGAGGTCAGGTTTTCCATGGTTTCATCCCTGATGTTTACCCTCAAGAAGTTATCCGTCTGATGGTCAGACAGCACCCTGTTCGTCTGGAGAGCAAAAAAGAAAAAAGGATGGCAGAAAAAAAAGGGGAAAAAAAAAAAAAAAACAGATGTTATGATTGTTTTTATCGTTTTTTTCAAACATCGAGACTGAAAGTTTCATGGGGAAGGGTGCCTGCCTCCCCACTGGTAATCAACCGAGATACCATACCTTTTCACCGTTACTGTATGCATGTATATATATACATATATATATATATACTTACTTTTCTTTAAAAAAAATATGGCATCGCAGTTTGTTGGGAGGGTGTGGGGGTGTCATCCCACCCAACTGTTTTTTGTTGAGTAATGCTACTAATAGATGTGGGTGGCTGTGTTGCACGAATTCAACACAGTTTTGCTTTTTTCGTCGGCTTGTGAAAGCTTACCTGCATAAGATCCGGAGGGAAAAACAGCAATCGGGTGGGGGTGATGGCGACTCTTTTCACGATGGCATGCTGTTCGATGCCCTCACAATCCATCCTCAGTTTGTGGTTCCCCCCTTCCAGAATCTGCAATATCAACTCGTGGGGTTTCAGAAACAAGCCTCCGTCCAGAGGCCCCACCATCTTGTACAGCAACGCGGCCACATCTTCTTTGGAGAGTTTGTTCAACTGTTGGAAAAATTTGTCCGTGAATCTCTCCCGAACAAAGCCTTGACATCCGGTGAGGCATCTCCAAGCATAGTTCACCTTTTGTTTCAAAAAACACACACACAGATATAAAGTGTCGATTTTGTCCGACTCAGGGGGCTGAGCTCCACAAAAAAGGGGAAAGAGGGGAACCACACTCTTATATAACGTGATTCGGGGGCTTGCTTTATGAACCATCCGAATTCTGGAGGCGCCCCCCTCCAGCTTTTTTCCGCATCGAAAAAGAGGAAGGATTGCAATGAAAAACTTCTTATTGTACACATTATCTAGCTCCAAAATTCATTTAAAAAGAAAGAAAAAAGACGACTGAAAAAAAAAGGAAAGAAAAGAGAAGAAAAAGAAAGACTGAAAAAAAAACGACTGAAAAAAAAAAGAGGCTGAGAAAGTGCACGGTACCTCTCTGTCCTCATGATAAATGCACTCTTTGTCGATTCCATCGCCCGGTCCCGGTAGGGGGTGGGTTGGATACTTCTGAGGATGCAGCGACGTATAGAAAACTTCTTTATCGTTTTTGGTCAGCATGTCCAGACACTTGGTGATGCTGGACTCGAACGCGTGCCTTTCCGTTTTATCGTGCGGATTCGGTATGTCGAGTTGATATGTCAGACAATGACCGAAGACGTTGCCGACATCATCTGGAACTCGTCCGAAGTGGGTGACTCTCTTGGCATTCGCAGGTCCAGAAGAGATGTCCAGAAGCCGAGGAGGGTTCTTCAACGTGAAGTAAATCGACACCGTTCCCACTCCATCCATATCATCCTGGCAAAAAAACAAAAAGTTCAGCAAAAAATTCTGCTGTTAAAACCCCCCCCGCAAAATAGAAGAGACCACAGTGGGTGCAATACAGTACTGTACACAGTACAGTACAAGTACAACTGCACTGCTGTACTGTATTGTACTGTACTGTACTGTACAGTGCTTCACATTACAGTACAAGTTACGTACTGTGCAGTGGTTCACTTCACATTACAAGTACGTACTGTACCATAAAAAAACAAGACTGCATTTTTTTAGGCACTCACATCCCTCATGGCATCGTCTCGGGTGACCACTATGAAGTAGTGCAACTCGTCGAAGGACCATTCAATGGAGTGAATGGTGTCGTAGGTGATCGTCATGAACTTCCTGGCACAATCCACCTGCAGTCTGACAACGCAACCACAGCCATTCAACTCCCGACAGACAGGAAGATCTACACCATCCCTATGAATTCCCTGGACAGAGAAAGCAGCTTTAGATGCAAACTGTGGAAAAAGCTGTACTGGAGCGTTTGAACCCCCGGTGCGGCTTTGGAGAAAAAGTGAGGTTCGCTGCTTGTTCAATTTTCTTCCCCTCCAGTGTGAGGGAGAAAACACGCTTTCATTGTAATCGATGTATTGTTTTTATTTTTTATTTTATTGATGCATACCTGCAGGTCCGGCCCTTCTCACTCAAGTACAAGAACTGGTGATGACTGAACCACGATCCGATTTTCAGCTTGGCCACCTCCAACCTGATCGAGGAGCTCTCCGGCATGACCGACTTTTCGAACGACATCCAGAATCTCCCCCTGGTCGAGGTCGCCAACGCTCGCTCGATGCAGAACTTCTCAAACTGCTGGGGGTCATCTATGTCCAGATCCTCCACCGGAACAAGCCTGCATCTCGGGTGGTCTTCTGTTCGCAGCTTTCTCGACGGTGTGGGAAGTTTTACAGGAACCCAGTCGATCACTTGGGCGACGGACTTGAATATGTCCTCCACCCTCTGCCGTAAGTTGATGTTGGGAGCAACTTCTGTGCTGATGCATTGCAGGCTCACCACCATCTGGTCATTGTCGAATTCGTCCAGGAGTGCGGCATTCCCGGTGACCAGTTCGCCCTCTTGAACATCCAGAAAATTCAACAGATCCTGCATGCCCCCAGCACATGCAACATGCATCTTGAGTTCACCATGCACAATTGAGTTCATCCACCTGACACTTCGATACGGTCCTCCGCGACGCCACATTTGGTCGTAATCCGAGTATAAACACCATTTCATTTCGATTCTTACTCCTTTTTTACTGTTTATATCGAATGAAAGTTGGGCATGTGTGACATGCAAGTTGGGCATCTCGGTTGTTTCATGTCGGTGCATTCCCCCACCTTGATATCCTCGTCGTCGCTTTCCTCCGCATCCGATGAGCTGTTGCTGTCACTGCCACATTCGAGCCGGACCTTGTAGTCCTGCCTGTCGAAATCTGCCCTCATATCCAAAACTTGCCTCGTGAAAGAGACATCCTGCGTCGGCGGGTGCTCTCGCATGTACTGCTTCATGGCAGCCAAAAGCTCCGCTTCGATCGCGGCGAACTCGAACTGCATCTCCTGCTCCCTCTGAGTCTTGCAGATGATTCGGAATTCGCCGTTTTCCCCTCGACAGGCTCTCCCTCTGCTTTGGACGAAGGCTCCATAGGTGCCCGGCGCTTGAAATCGCACCACCAGATTGCATTTCGGGACGTCCAGCCCTTCTTCCAGAACAGTCGTCGCGATCAGTAACTTGGTGATTCCCAAGTCGAACGATTTCAGAATTTCGCTCTGTTCGGCCCATGACAGGCCGTCACCTTGGATGCCTTGACCCACCAGAACCTGGACGAAACATCAAGCAAAGAATTAGTACCCCCCACACACTTAGTACCTTCCTTGCTGCTTTTGAAAGTGTGGATTCGATCTGGACCCCCACATGCAACAATTGATGTTGACGTTACTGATTGCACGTCTGGAATCTGGAACCTTTTTTTTACACCTGAGTATGGTCGCTCAAAAACACATGCACAAAGACTGATGCCTTACCATATCACCCCATCTCAGAAAAAGAAAGGCCTCCGATCGATCCGATTCAACGAAGAACATGCAAATCGGCATTCGAAACAGGAAACCATGACATCCCTTTCTCTATTCGCTCGACATTTGCTCGACTACGAATTCTGTGCTTTTTTTCCCCTTCCCTTTCTTTTCTTTTGTATTATTGCTTCCCGCTTACCTGTGGGTTCAAATGCTTGAATATTGACTCGTGTTTGTTCAAGCAATCGTGCAATTTTTTGGCAGTCCTCCTCATGTCGACAAACACCAGAATCCTTGCACCATCGTCGGTGCTCTGGTTGGTCTGGATGTGGTGCAGCAGAATCTCGATCAACAGCTTGCAGCGAGCAGACAGTCTGACATACATTCAAACACCAATCAATGAAGCCTGATCGATGAGACGTACGAAACTTAATTGTTAAATATTTGACTACTTCCTTCTCATTAAATATTAATTGATTTTATCTTTTGATATCAATCCATTTCTGTTCATTTTTTGGTCAACTTTTCAAACCAAACGTTCAATGGAAATATACTAATCGCAAGTTTTGTCGACCTAAATTATTCAAAAACAGAAATTTAGTAGCCTCTGTCAATACAATTCACGCCCATTTTTTTTTTTTCCAAACCAAAAGTTCAGCAACTGTGTGTTGCTGTGCTGCAAAAACCAAATCATGGAGACTCCCCCCCCCCCCCCAATTTTGTTCTGGAGCCCGACCTGTGCTGCTGGAACGTCTCGTCTGCCTTGGCAACTTCATCGGCCATGTCCCGAATATAATCTCGGCGATTGCCAGGCATCAACAAGCTTTTCCTCTGCGTATCGAGCATAGTCTTGGGGTCTTGAACATCTTGAAGGACGTTTTTCATTACCCCTTGTGCAATGGACCACCCGACGATCTCGTTCACCTCCATCACAGCCAAAACTTGCAGAAAATGACCCAACCAAGCCGTCGCTGAATCGATGAGCCCCGTCTTCCGCCTGGCGTTTTCCCCCCTGGAATCGATGTTCGCACCCTTCATTTCGCCCAGAGCCTTGAACAGCTTGCGCAGACACCCCCGGAACTTGTTCGTGTCCGAGAGAGTCTCTATGCAGCCCCTCATCTCGCTTTCGATTTCCGGCTGCTCGAGCGCTTGGATGATGGTGCTGCCACACTCCCAAACTTTGTGCATGTAGTTCAGGAGATGCACTTTGAAATCCTGCTCCTTGCCTTCTGCCGGGGGCGCCAGAACCCAGTTTCTGGTTTTGTTGATTCCATTTTCGAAGGGGTCATTGACGAGAGGATACCGAGCATGGCACCTCACCCGCTGGCATGCGCTGAACAGGTCCCCCATTATGAATTCTCTCTTCGGGGTTTCCATGGGCGTGGCAGTCATTCCCATAATTAGAGGTCTGTATCCAGGCTGGACGTCGCTCCTGGTGGCTTGTTTTATGACTTTAGTCATTGGGTCGTCTTTATTTGCGTTGTGGGCTTCGTCCAGCACCAACAAGCATATGTCCTCCACACGGATGGAGTCATGTTCCAGCCGATTTACCAGAATTTGCGACGTGCATACCAACACATCGAGCTCAAATTTTGCCAGCGCCTGAATAAAAGCGAAACCCAATCACAATGGCTTTCAGAGCGGCCCACAGTACCACCACGCACACACACAATATTAAAAAGAAAAAGACAAACTAAATCTTCGCTAAATTCTGTAGTTTAAAAGGAGCAGCGGCCCCAAGCAAGATTCCACCATTTTCTACGGTCAAAATGAATTGGCGCACAATCATTACGAAAATAAAAGCTAGGTATGCAATTCTACTGCAAATCCTCTGGGTCGAAGCTCCAGCACACAAACAAAACAGCAAATCATCTGAGCTGAGGGTTCTCCTAATTCAGAAAAACACACTTAGGACTGGTTCAGTCGTGGCACAGGGTTCAAGCGGACATGCGAAAGAGGCCATCGACTGCTGACGGCGTTCGCACAAGCAGCAGAACCCACCTCGAGTGTCAAACCCATACCATCCCTCCCAACCCCACCTTCTTAGCTTTCCGTTGGTTGATCGGGTCTTGCTGGCCTGACCACGTTTGGACCCTTATTCCAGGGATTTCTGTGGTGATCACCCTGGCTTGCTGCTCCACCAACGCATTCTTGGTCACAACGAACACCACAATTTTGCATGGATTCAGACGTAGCATGGCATGTATGGCCGCAGCGGAGATTAAGGTTTTTCCGGACCCCGTCGGTAGGCATACTAACGAATTCTCCATTAATGCCATGTGTAGCATTTCCTCCTGGAACCGCAATATGCACATTCAGCGGAAAAAAAAAAAAAAAAAATTGGGGGGAGGGGTGGGTCTGGTTTTGCACCTTGTATACCCATGTCGTGTTGTTCAAAGAATCGATCCGAAACGCAAAAACTGAATTTGTCTGTTGTAAGAGTGATTTTTTTTTATTTTTTTTGCCTCCTTTGCTTTCTATATTCAAAACACCACAAGGGTTGTAGCTTCCCCAACTGCACCACCACCACGATATCAAGCCAATACTTACAAAGGAGAAAACCTTTTCAGCAGGTGGAGCCCGTCAGACATTGACCAAAACGTGCAACAAGAATGCACTGTGCCAGCTAACCAACAGATATCCCGACTTCGAAAAACTTCCATCATGTATATACCACAGTACCTGATAATTTCGCATCCGTGTTTTCGTGAGCTGCTGGAGCGTTTCTGGAGGCAGACATCCAGCAGACATATCCACGCAGAACGTGGGATATTTTTGCAGGCCTTCTCTGGAAGGATACCGTCGTCCAGCCTGTTTGCGATTCAATCGATTGTTGTAAAGACATGGTGACTTTTCCGGACCGTGGAGTGCGTTTATATTTAAATATATCCACAACGAAACACATTTGCATGAACTAGCACCAGGGGAAAACAGAAAAGGAGGGCACAGCCCCGGGGAAATGTGCGCTCAGCATTATCTGGTTTTCCCTGACGGCCAAAGTCTGCTGTTCTTCTGAACAAACCGAAGAGAGGATGCTCATGTCCAACCTTTCATTATATAGAGGATTTTGATACCATATTTTGATTTTGGCCTTGATTAAAAAAGAAAAGAAAAGAATATTATTGGTCACATTTTTTGTCCCCCCTGCGTTATCATGTTTATGCACGTACCATTTTTCTGCTGTATATAACACAAAGACCCCCCCAAAAACTAATGAAAAAAAGAAGATATTAATAAATGCATTAATACATAAACAAGTAAATTAATGAATAAATTACCTCTTCCACGAGCTCCTTGGTCTTTACGAGCAGGACTCCTGCGTTTTTGATGTCCTCTTTCAGCGTGGACCATTTTTTTGCCTTCAGGATCTGTCCCAACGGCGTTAAGAACTGCGTCTTGTCGGCGGAAAAGTGATCCAAGAGGCCTCCCTCCATCGAATTCCCCACCATACATTTGCCAACATCCTTGCGGCAGTCACTGCAGAATATAGAGAAAGCTTAATACAGGTACGCAAACATTTGTCATGCAACTTTTGTCAGCAGAATCCAAGGAATGTGAGCAAATCACCCCCCCCCCCAAAAAAAAAAGAAAAAAAAGAAAAAAAAGCACCTGTTTCTAAAGATCTTCTCAAAATTACAGTATCTGTCTGGATATAAATTCAGTCATATCATATGAATGGGAAGATCAGCCAAAGCAACTTATCGTCTCTTAGCTGGCTTATTTATCTTAGCTGTCAAACAAAAAGGGTTAATCTCATTTAAGAGATTATCAAACAGGTTCGGATGAAAGCACTTTGTACTTTGTGCCGTTGCAAGAAACGAAAAAAAAAAGATCCTCACCCGCACTGCATTCTCTTTGGACAGTATTGGCTGTCACTACTGTTGTTCATTATTCGTACGATGTTGCATGACCCCTTGAACTGCAGGGCAAAACACCATTTCGTCCTCAAATTTACATTTGTCTGTTTTTTTTAAATTGCTTTCTTATTAAATTCGATTTGACGCCAGCATTGCTTGGGTGTTTTTTTTCACGTGTTGCTGAACAGACACAAGGCATGATGGACTTGAATTCGATTGCTGAGCCACAAGGAACAGAAGCCACTCAAGAAACTTTTAAAAAGAAAACACGACAGGTAGGACAGGGCGTCGGAACCAGCGCAGAAGAAAAATACGATGAGTCGATGGGCAAGAAAACACCCCGTGTTTTATTCCGACAGTAGATCCCCCATCGTTACGGGCTGACGGAGCATAGTTTCGCTCGACGGATGTTTACCCCCAACCAAATCGTCACTTGCACGCCTTGGACGTCGTCCGTGATCCTGAGTCCCTCGATCGGCACTAAGAGATTCCCGCAGTCACCGCATTGGATTCCTGCACCAACAGGCCCCTCGCCCCCTGCGTGGCCGTTTTGGAACTGCATAGTTGCGGGTTGAACCCAAAAAAAAAAGTCCCGACGACGACTTTCAACGCCGTGGTTGATGTTTCAACACACGGCAAAACGTAGTCCTACACGGATAGGGCGGAGAGTCAAGTGGTTGGTCTGTGCCAGCGCAACAAGGTGACGACCACTAATAAGCCAGAAACTACGTGCCACTGCTCTGATGACGGTGAAGTCGGAGCGCTCAGGCATGCATGGGGTGACTGGGATTGCCAGCAGCCCCTAGAGGTGCAAAACCGGCTGGGACGTTATCCGATCCACCTTTGTCATGTTCGCAAATGGTTGTGGACACGTGGTGGTGGCGGGGTGGCCTGTCAGACTGTGATGGTTAGATGAAAGGGAGAGAAAATTCCACCAACTCTGGAATTTGGAATATTCAACATGAATATTCACATGGTCACATTTGCTTTTTACTGATCATTGTAATAGGAGAATATCTCTCCTACACAATGTAGTTGATGTTTGTTTGTTTTGTTTGAATTTGGAATTTGGAAATTTTACAACAGTTAATCATTATCATTATCCACTAACTCTGGAATGGAGTTGAGTGCATGGAATATGGGGAAGGGGAGATTTGTTGAGGATTGATCGATTGGTTATTTACATTTCTTTTTAATTTGCCACCTTGTATGTTTTTGGAAATGTGCATGTACATGTACATGGGAGATCACATGGCATGATGATTTTGTGATTATTTTTATTTTATTTTTATGTTGGTGCTTCTGGCAGAAACTTTTCAGTTGAAAAGAAGGAAAAGCATGTGTTGTGATGGGTGGCGATTCACTAATCTGTTGTGGGGGATTCTTTACAATGGATGAAATATTTCGTCTTCCCCCACACGCATCATGACTGACTGAGGTAAAACCAGTGAAAAAACTCCCAGATGATCCGCAAGTCACAGTCAAGACCTACGTCCGTAGCTTGCGCCAATTGCACAAGCTGCTGCCAAACCTTCTTCCTTTTTCCCCCTTTTTTTTCTTCTTGGCTGGTCTTTTTGGTAGATTTACCTGATCAGCAAGGGCATGACACCAGTGATGAGCTCCCCAATCGAGACGATGTTACTGCATTTTGATATCAAAATGTTTTGGCCTTCACATTCCTGTTGGGGCTCCTGGCTGCGATTTTCGCTCCAGTCGGGAAGTGGAATCTTATCTTCACCTTGGATATGAATCCTTCATTCGTTGCTTTCTTTAAAAAGCCCAAGAAAGATGGGGGGGAATGGGGCTGCAGTCAGGATGAGCAGGAAGAGCTGATTATTTTGGTGTCTTAGAGATAACCAGCAAGTTTTCAGACTCCTCCCCTTGGGACTGCACCAATTTCAATTTTTAGACAGTGGAATTTGCATTATTTTTTTCCCACTTGAACGGCTTACAAGTGTGGAAGGTAAATACTGGACTTAGGAGTCAAACCCCAAACCATTGAGTTTGAAAATAATGGGGAAATTCAATGTCTAAGAGTTGATCAGGAGATTTTAGCTCAAAGTGGCCTCCTTGGCTTCGGATCTTTATTATGGGAATCCAACAAAACAATGATGTCAGCCTGTGGGAAAAAAAAAATCATTTTTTTTTTTTTTTAAACCATGACACACAACAAATACTGTTCTGATACCCTCGATGAGTCAGGTGACTCTTCCATGTTTCCTATCCATCTCATTACCACGTAAAAAACACATGTCTCTATATCCCCCGTTCGTTCTTCGTCGATTTCAACACAGCCCGTCCTGTGTTACATATAAAAATCACCCCCCCTCCAACACTATCGTTTTTTTTTGTTTTTTGTTTTTTAGTGGGAGATAGAGTCTCCCATTCATTTTTCTCTTTGGAAAATTTGGAAATTCTCATACCCTCGATGAGTCAGGTGACTCTTCCATGTTTCCTATCCATCTCATTACCACGTAAAAAACACATGTCTCTATATCCCCCGTTCGTTCTTCGTCGATTTCAACACAGCCCGTCCTGTGTTACATATAAAAATCACCCCCCCTCCAACACTATCGTTTTTTTTTGTTTTTTGTTTTTTAGTGGGAGATACAGTCTCCCATTCATTTTTCTCTTTGGAAAATTTGGAAAGGATCTATTTCTGTAATCTTCCCAGAAGTCTGACTTTTTTGCTCGATGAATCCCCAGGCAGTCCCCCTAGGTTTGAACCCTTTCCAAAATTTTCAGAATCGTTGAGGGAAAACAAAACATTTTTTCTGGCCAAAAAAATCCTATGAGCCAAGAATATCACAGAAACATAAATAATGAATGGGACGTTTCCGCTTGTCCAGGGCCCTCCAAGAATCCACTGTCAGTGTGGGTTCAAAACGCCTTAAATGCCTTGAGCAATTGGTTAATGATCCCCACTCCCCCATTTTTGTCATAACCTGTGAAAAGCAATCATTGCAGCTGCAACATTCGTTGATTTTTTTGTCTTTTCCTTGCACATGTAGCCAGAGCGTCAGATTGTTCCAATCTGACAGACCCTGTTCAGTTAAGGAGTAAAATCAAAACTCCCTCTCTTTTATCGGCGCTTCTGCACCCCACAGCCTTCGTAATCCTGAAGCAGCCAACCCACCCAAAATAAGTAAAAAATTGAAAGATAATTTATTCATTTTGATTTCAGCTGGTGGGTCGACAAGGTGGGCAGGAAATGAACATATGCATGGCAAAATAATAAAACATGACTCAGTGAACATGCCTACCTGATGCAATCTCCGCTGTTGTGAAGTTTAGTTCATTCACTGACACACAAATGTTGAGCGATTAACTTCAGGACTCCTGTTCTGGCCTCATGCAAGGACACAACCGCAATCATTGTGTGTTCTCCTTTCCCAAAATAGGCAGCACATTTGAGATATATGCTTCTTTCATCAATCCTGAAAACAAGCAAAAAAACACACACCAAGTAAAGATCTCAACATCCAGTTTCATTACTATAAGAAAAACATCACAGAAATTAACATTCAAAAAAGCAAAAAGTGAGTAAGCTCAGAAAATTAACCAATTACCATGATCTGGTGGATTGAAATTCCAGGCGCATCAACAGTTGAGTTATGCTTTGGGATGTTTTTTTTGGAGGTGTTGGCAGTCCTTTGCCATGTCTTCCATGCGGCTGACCACCCCCCTCGCTTAAAACATCCCGTATGCGCACAAAGGGTCTTTCACCCCGTCATCTCCTCTTGCTTCCCTGGTCTCTTTTCTAGACACCTCCAGCCGCTTTCCAAAAATCCATTACCCACTTTTTGGGCCTACACATCCACCATTTTTTCTCCGTGCTTCGCCTTTCGAAGACCCTCCATCCACCTGACCGAAATCCTGGCTCCCTTTAAGCCCTCCTGATTCCTCCTCCACCAAACACTGAACACACACATGCATCTCAGCCACTACATCCAGCAGATATATAAGTAGATCCTTAGGCATCCAGCACAGCCCTCTTTCAAGCTCATTTTTTTTCCAGTTTTGTCGACCAAATCAGCACTCTTGCTGCAGCTCAATTTTTTTCTGTTGAGCTATCTTTTTCTTACTTTTCCCACCCTGTAAATCCCCCCCACAGAATGGTGGTGGGCTATTTCTGGATTTGAGCAGATCATCATCTTGCTTTTGATGGAATGCATGTGTCACATGCATGAAACATCTAAAACAAGGATTCATGTTTTCCCATGATTTCGATTTTTATTTAATTTTTTTTTTAAGGATTAGTTCAAATCAACCACAGAATTTTCAGGAATTTCAATCATTGTTTTTTTTTTCACACTCACATCCGATGTTGGCTCTGTCCATCACCCCACAGTTCCGCCAAGCCATGGCCAGAAACACGACTCCCTAAAAATAAGAAGTCCAGCAACATGTAACGTATAAAACACAATCAAAACAAAACAAAACAAGAAACAAAACAAAACAAGAAGTCCAGCAACGTGTAACGTATAAAACACAATCAAAACAAAAGAGGAAAAACACTTTTTGCTCGGAAAAACAAACACTTCATTCATACCAGCAGCTCCTCCTTCTGCACCAATGCTTCCTCCTGGTCGTGGAGCTGAAAAAAAAATAAAAAATAAATTACAAACCATTAATTTGCATTTAAGGAGCACCAAAAAACCACAGAATTTATCATTCACTCACCACATCTTTCTCCTCCGATATCCACTCGGCGTCCATGTCGAGGTTTTCCCTGGCCTCCCTGAGCTTCCCTTTCTCAGACCTCAGCTCCTCTGTTTCTGAACGGATCTGCAGATTTAAAATACACTTTTACACACATATATCGTCGGTCGAATCCATCAACTGCTCATGACTTAGCTTGAAATCAACTCACCTCTCCATAACAGAGTCGAATCCTCTCCGACCTCCTCTCCCAGTGCATGATCTTGCGATCCTGCATCTCGAACACGTGGTCGAGTTGATCGATATGCTCCTGGAGTCCTCGGTCTGGGAAAATTGCGAACGAACGTCAACGAGAAACGTCGGCGCAAACCGCGCACAAGGCGCCAAATTTTCTAAAGCATGGGACGGGACTGCGCCCTTGTGACGACACTTGTGACGACAAATGTGACGACGTTTGTGACTGCGCCCTTGTGACGACAAATGTGACGACGTTTGTGACGACCCTGTCGAAATTCGTCCATAGCAGACTGCAGCAACACTTATAACACTTACTCCTCTCTCTCGTGCGCTCCAGCTCGTCCCTCAGTGCCTCGCTTTTCAGTTCTCCCCTCAGTCCTTCAATTTTTTCCTCCAAACCTTCGCACAGTTCGAACATTTTCGCGAAGGCACCGAGAGCAGCGAGCATTATCGCCACGACCGCAAGACTGACGAGCATTGTATCCAGAGCACCAGAAAATCCGAACGCCAGAAAAACCCGAACACAAGAAAGCAGGCGAATCGGGGGGTTGGGCACATAACTCCATGTGCTGCAATGTGGGTCTGTCAGAATTACGAACTGCATGTGGATAATAAGGTGAAGAGATTGGACTGGGGGGAACACTCTGCATGAGGCGGCGAAAAGAGAGGCAAACAGGAGAGACAATCTCTTCTACAAATCAGCACAAGCAAATTACATGCATGTCACCCAAGCCACAATCGTTCAATAACATCCCAACCAACCAGCAGGGTTCTGAGCCGAGCTTGAAAATCGAGCCCCAGCTTTCGCCCATAAGTTGGGCAACTTTCACAGACCACGACATGATCAAGAAATTGAAAAAAGGTCCTCCTCTCTGATAAACAAGAAAAAAGGGTGAAAAAAATAGCAGACTTTACATCAACATCAAAGATGCAAGCCATATGATCACGATCACAGAAGCACAATTTTTCATTGATCTTTCTCCTCCACAATCTATGAAAGTCCAGAGAAAGCTGGCAAGTTCCCCCATCCTTATGCAACCAGGACTCTTCTTCTCCCAAACTCAGGGCTCGACCCAGCAGTCCCAGCCTTGTATCAAACCTCCTCTTCTTGAACTGCATGATTATTCTCTGAATCAACCAGAATAGCAAAACGTGAGATCGGTTACGAATTTTGATACTGGTGGCAACTCTGTGGTGGTCTTGGGGAATGCAAAGCCCACTTTCAAGTGGGGAGTCTCATCTTTTGTTGGAGGGGGAAAGAAATTTTCGGTGGGGATGAAAAAGCAAAGAAAAAACAGTCAAAACTCACTGGTTGAAGGAAAACAGGGGCGGATAGAAGGATTTAAAAAAATGAGTAACAGACTTACCCCGACGATACGGCCAGCGCCACCAGAGGATCCAGTGGGCGTGGGCTGCTCTGGAGCAGGGGTCGGAGTTGGAGCAGCCTTAATCGCCGCCTTCCCAGCAATATTTCCCACAGAAACCACCACCGTAGAGCCTCACTTCTTACCACCCTGCGATCAGAATATTAATTCATCATGTCCCTCACAGACAACTCTTGGAAACGATCGACAAGCAGCGCCGCCACAAGGATCGCTCACCTGCTTGGGTTCTTCGACGATAATCTTCTTGACCAGTGGGATAGATCCGCTACTTCGATCACCACCCCCTTCAGCGCCGCGATCCACGATCTTTTCTACTGGTTTGATCTTCGTGTATGTGGCGGCTGCTGCGCTATTGCCTACACAAACACCACAACAACTGGTCCACGATTGTCGCACCCCATTCTCCAAGCTGTATAAAATAGCGCAGCATCGATCAGAGAAATTCATTATGTCCCTCACAGACATCGCAGACAACTCTTGGAAACGATCGACGAGCAGCGCCGCCACAAGGATCGCTCACCTGCTTGGGCTCCTGGACGATAATCTTCTTGGGCGGTGGGGTAGATCCGCTACTTCGACCACCACCCCCTCTTCGCGCCGCGATCCACGAGCTTTTCTACTGGTTTGATCTTCGTGGCGGCGGCGGCGGCGCTATCGCCTACCATGACAACTGGTCCACGATTGTCGCACCCCATTCTCCAAGAACGCAGCTAAAATACCACAGCATCGATTCTTTCGAATGGAGAGTTGCGAAGATCACGAACCTGACGGCTATGCTCCCATGGTTGTTGAACTAAGTGAAAAGTCGAGTTGTAAAACTTCAGCGTCTCGATCTACTCAAACAGTGGTATCAGCTTAACAGGGGAACTTGACGTTTTCGATACCGCTGGGGCGCGTTTATTCCAAACACCCCCCACGCACTCTTGTTCTGTGCACATCACAACGTTGCATAGTCTTCCGTCCAAGGACCAGATCCTGGAAATGAGGAACCCAGTCACAATCAATGAATGAACTCCTCGAAAGGACGGCCAGTGCCCCACCTCTATTTCTGTAGTCTGATATGGAAACCTCAGCCAAGATAACAGGTCGCAAGCGCCCTTGTTTCCGAGAATTTGTAGCTCACCACAAAGCTTCGCCCAGCACACATCATCTGGAGAGGTGGTTGCCAGACTATCACGATCAGCACAGGCAAGCACAAAACACCATCAAAAAAATTCACAATGAAACAGATCAACACCCAACCTCCTGATGGCTGGCAGAAAGAAAATGGACTTGGTGTGGTCTGACTCACTATAGCGGGGGTGCTTGACTTTCTCTGGCAGGTCGCCCAGCATCTTTTGAATAGTGGCCTCCTCCTCGAGTTTCATCCGTGGGTCCAGGAGCTTGCCGTTTGCTTCATCCAGTTTCTGGATCCATCAATGTACCTTTGAGCGATGAAAAACTCTTTTTTAACCCCTTTTTAACCATTTTTGTGGCAATACCAATGCAATGTTGGGGTGCAAAAGTTGATTTCATTAGCACTGAATTCTATTTTACAGGAGATAGTTTCGAGGCTTGCAACTCGCTTTAAAAGAATAAAATAAAAAGCAGGAGGTTTGAAGTTGATTGAATTTGGGTGGCTGGCAACTGCGATTCAAGGGGTATTGTTAGTGTGTCTGCAAACTTCTTTCCTCCTTGGTTTCGTTTGGGCCAACCCATGCTTTTCTGCATCCATTTCATTATATTTATTTTCCTAACTTCACAATGGATCCATTCCGGAATGTCGGGTCCGCGTTTTTCGACACGGCCACCTTGGTTGAATGAACTTGCTTCGATTTCTTTCGGAAACCGAAAATCCAACACCAGACCCTCCGGATCAAACAATTGTAGGGATCCTATCCGGCAAGCTGGTTGACTGATCAGGGGCAACTCCACAAAGGGCATCACATGTACAGCTGTGATGTCTGTTCCAAATTTTCGGAAACCAAGAAAAACTGGATTTAAGAATGCATTCAAGTAAGGAAAAAGATGCATGCAGGTCTCTATGGCAACCTGCTTGTTTGCTCGACTCAAATCATTACGGCGTTCATTCAATTATATATACATTTGTTATATTTTATATATTGTTTATATTGTTATATATTTGTATTGTTTATATTGTTATATATTGTTTTTATTTGTATATATATTTGTTTTGGGACCCAGGACGCAATCTCCTTGGTTCCTGCCCTGCCCTACTCCGGATGTCGCCAAAATGAAAATAAGAACCCCTCCCCAGACTATCACAGTCAGCACCTGTGCACTCCAAATTTTTTAAAATACCTTCAATTATGTTTCTTTCCCATTTTTATCCATTTTTGTGGCAAAAGTTGGTTTCAATATCACTGAATTCTGTTCTACAGGGGAGAGTTTTGAGGCTTGCAACTTGCTTAAACAAAAAAACAGCGCAGGAATTTTGAGGTTGATTGAATTTGGGTGGCTGCCACCCAAATTAGCCACACTGAGGTTCAAGGGGTGTTGTTAGTGTGTCTGCAAATGTCTTTCCTCCCTGGTTTCATTTGTGCCAACCCATGTTTTTCTGCATTCCTTTCAGAATGTTTTTTTCCCTAACTTCACAATGGAATGTCAGGTCCAGGTTTTTTGACACGGCCACCTTGGTTGGAAGAACTTGGTTCGATTTCATTCGAAATCCGAAAATCAAACACCAGACCCCCCGGATCAAACAATATTGTAGGATTCCTATCCGGCAAGCTGGTTGAGTGGTAGACTGGCATATATATATACGCAAAAAGTATCAAGCGAATATCACTGATACAACCATATTTCATTTTTTTAGGTGTCCTGCCTTTTTCGCCCCAAAGCTGAAATTTATTCCAGTGAATGAGATCACAGAGAAGTTGAAATCCAGCCAAGACTCCAATTCCCCATAGATTCCATTCCTCATCTTAGGCAAGCGAGAATTTTGTGCCCGTAGCATTTAATGGGTTTTGTCTAAAAATCTATTTCAGACAGTTGGTGGAAGTGGGAATAAATATATAGATATAAATATACAGTAGAATTCGGTTACTATTGCGTCGGCTACTGCAGCACGCCGTCTACTACAGCAGAATCGCCAGCAACGGAAATTTCAGGGGGTGGGGGTGGCCGTTTTATCAATCTGGATTTCGGGTAATAAATCAAGGTGCTCACGAATTTCCTACGAGAATCGTCAAACGAGAGGACGCGCGGTGCAAAGGGAATGCAAAACAGTCGAACGAAATGAACGGAATGGAGTCCAGAATCTGTACATCATATCCTTCGCAGTTCGCCGTTTGGAAGTAGGATTGGAGCGTCGGGGCTTTGACAAGATGGAGGTCTACGAGAATGCCCAAGACATCGTCGTGGCGTTCCTTCGAACGCAGTTGAAGCGCCAGGCCTCTGAAGACTCTATTCAAGAGTTTTTTAAAGTTTGATTCACTTTGACGCGTCTGGGAATGAGGAAATGTCGGACTTTGTTTTGTAAATCGGCCGCGTACTAAAGCGAAAAACTCGCCGCCCGAATGTGATTTAGTAACCGAATTCTACTGTATATGTATATTGGGGAGATGATAGTTGTAAAGCAATGAGTAGGACCGGGGATATTGGGAGACTATGGATTCAGATCACCGGAGGAAGGATTTCGCAGGGAGAGGCGTAAAATATGAGTGTCAGGAGATAACTTTTCAATGTGGCAAGGAATTGTATGGAAATATGGGATTGTAGTATTACCATTTTGCGTGAGGATGACATTGTACAATGTACAACAATTGCCCACACCCAGAATAAAAGGGGGAATCGACTCGATTCTACTTGCATCATCGAATGGTGCAAGTAGGGCCAGATTAATTTGAGTCGGTTTCATTTCAACATTTCATTTTGTGTCAGGGAGGGATGAATGAAAAGGGAAGTGCAGGTGAATGTCGCAAATCAAGTTAGGGAGAGCTCAAGATGTTATCAACCTGAATAAGTGTGCTTCGTTTGAATGTGAGGCGGTCTTTTCTTGTGTCACAAAAAAAAAAATTCAACCAAAAAAAGCATGTAATGGCCTTTTTTTTTTACATCAAGTCAGTCATCAAGGGTACCTTTCTTATGCAGCTCCTGAAAATCAAGTGTCATGGTTTTTTTCAAAAAGAACACCACAAGAAACAAAAATCAAGTCGAATGTTCGGTAGCTTTCATCATTTTTCAGTTGAGTACGCTTTCAAGTAAAGATGTCTCATTTCTTTTCTTTTCGTTTGCACACAATCGATTGAATCGAGCCTACAGCACCAAAAAGACAATACAGACCAACAGCCAAATCTAAAAAAACCCCTTCCAAACCTCCTTTAAGAAAAAGACATCCAAACACCCTTTTCCCCTTCCCAAAAAAATAAAGAGCAAGAGCATGCAAATATGTACATCTTGACTGACCTTTATATACATATTCACTTATCTAAAGAAAAGAACAGAAAAGAGAAAGAAAAGAGAAAGTTTCACTCACCACTCTGTTTTTCACACATTTGCAATTTAAATTGTCCATCTTCCAGCGGTTTTTTGCGATGCTCTTGTCTTTGTTCCTTTTTTTTTTTTTTACATATTGAAAAAAAAGACACAAATAGCCACCTTTGTTTGTGTCGGGTCAAAAAATATATCGTAAACACAGGATTGAGAAAGCGATGGACATACCTTTGGGCATCCTCACATTCTAGTCTGATGGAATGGGTGAGGTTTTTTTCATCAATTTTTCATGTCTTGAAAATCCTCTGTAACAATTTCTTAGCCTGTTAAACGAGAATAAGCATCGATTGATCGTACCTCTTCCGAAAAAAGTGCAAAATGCAATGTTGCTTCTCTGCTGTGTCTGACTTTTTCCACATATTCTTCCTCCCCTCAATACCCACATCATCTTGCACCCAGCAGCCCAGCAAGTGCTTGTTGATGTAATCTACAAGGGAAAAAAAAACCAAAAAAAACTGATTCGAGTCTTTCCTCTACAGAAAAAGTCGTGTTAATTTTTTCTGCCAAAAATGTTGCTGAGAAAACTCACATTTCACACACAGTCATTGGACGGCCAGCTCTGCCTTCCATCGATAATATTTCGTATCTCTGATGATCTTCATGTTGGCGGCATTCCCACTTGACAATGGACCTGGTGTGGATTTCCCGTTGTCTGATTATTTCGTGGGTGAATCATTTTGCTTTCTGCCTTGAAAAAAAAAAAAAAAGCAACGACGCATGATTCAATACAACACTCACACAGATTGACCTGCCTCCACCAAGCCAACGCTGTTTGATCGCCCGTGCAGATACTCACAGCCACTCCAGGGATCTTTTGACCTTCACCAAATGCATCAGGGGCCTGTGCTGCAAAAAAAAATAAATGAACTTGACATTGATATTGAAAAAAAAAATGAAATTGGGTATTTTCCTTTTGGCGACATCTGAAGTAGGGCAGGGCAGGAACCAAGGAGATTGCGTCCTGGGTCCCAAAACAAATATATATACAAATAAAAACAAAATATAACAATATAAACAATATAAATATATAACAATATAAACAATATATAAAATATAACAAATGTATATATAATTGAATGAACGCCGTAATGATTTGAGTCGAGCAAACAAGCAGGTTGCCATAGAGACCTGCATGCATCTTTTTCCTTACTTGAATGCATTCTTAAATCCATTTTTTCTTGGTTTCCGAAAATTTGAAACAGACATCACAGCTGTACATGTGATGCCCTTTGGAAAGTTTTGAATCACTGTCAAAAAAAAGTTGAAATATGTTTGTATGAATTAATAAAAAGCTTGATGCTTTTTGCGAATACCTGTGGAGTTGCCCCTGATCAGTCAACCAGCTTGCCGGATAGGAATCCTACAATTGTTTGATCCAGAGGGTCTGGTGTTTGATTTTCGGTTTTCGAAAGAAATCGAAGCAAGTTCATCTAACCAAGGTGATCGGGCCGAAAAACCTGGACCTGACATTCCATTGTGAAGTTAGGGAAATAAATATAATGAAATGGATGCAGAAAAAACATGGGTTGGCCCAAACGAAACCAAGGAGGAAAGAAGTTTGCAGACACACTAACAATACCCCTTGAATCGCAGTTGCCAGCCACCCAAATTCAATCAACTTCAAACCTCCTGCTTTTTATTCTATTATTTTAAAGCGAGTCGCAAGCCTCGAAACTCTCCCCTGTAAAACAGAATTCAGTGCTAATGAAATCAAAAATTTGCACCCCAACATTGCATTGATATTGCCACAAAAATGGTTAAAAATGGGAAAGAATTTTTCATTGCTCAAACATACATTGATGGATCCAGAAACTGGATGAAGCAAATGCCTGGCCCCACGGATGAAACTCGAGGAGGAGGCCACCGTTCATAAGATGCTGGGCGGCCTGCCAGAGAAAGTCAAGCACCCCCGCTATAGTGAGTCAGACCACACCAAGTCCATTTTCTTTCTGCCAGCCATCAGGAGGTTGGGTGTTGATCTATTTCATTATGAATTTTTTTTTGAAGGTGTTTTTGTGCTTGCCTGTGCTGATCGTGATAGTCTGGCAACCGCCTCTCCAGATGATGTGTGCTGGGCGAAGCTTTGTGGTGAGCTACAAATTCTCGGAAACAAAGGCGCTTGCGGCCTGTTATCTTTGCTGAGGTTTGCCACATCGGACTACAGAAATAGAGGTGGGGCACTAACCGTCCTTTCGAGGAGTTCATTCATTGATTGTGACTGGGTTCCTCATTTCCAGGATCTGGTCCTTGGACGAAAGACTGTGCAACGTTGTGATGTGCACAGAACAAGAGTGCGTGGGGGGTGTTTGGATTAAACGCGCCCCAGTGGTATCGAAAACGTCGAGTTGAGCTATTAAGTTGATACCACTGTTTGAGTAGATCGAGACGCTGAAGTTTTACAACTCGACTTTTCACTTAGTTCAACAACCATGGGAGCATAGCCGTCAGCTTCGTGATCTTCGCAACTCTCCATTCGAAAGAATCGATGCTGTGGTATTTTAGCTGCGTTTTTGGAGAATGGGGTGCGACAATCGTGGACCAGCTGTCATGGTAGGCGATAGCGCCGCCGCCGCCGCCACGAAGATCAAACCAGTAGAAAAGCTCGTGGATCGCGGCGCGAAGAGGGGGTGGTGGTCGAAGTAGCGGATCTACCCCACCGCCCAAGAAGATTATCGTCCAGGAACCCAAGCAGGTGAGCGATCCTTGTGGCGGCGCTGCTCGTCGATCGTTTCCAAGAGTTGTCTGCGATGTCTGTGAGGGACATGATGAATTTCTCTGATCGATGCTGCGCTATTTTATACAGCTTGGAGAATGGGGTGCGACAATCGTGGACCAGTTGTTGTGGTGTTTGTGTAGGCAATAGCGCAGCAGCCGCCACATACACGAAGATCAAACCAGTGGAAAAGATCGTGGATCGCGGCGCTGAAGGGGGTGGTGATCGAAGTAGCGGATCTATCCCACTGGTCAAGAAGATTATCGTCGAGGAACCCAAGTAGGTGAGCTGTCCTTGTGGTGGCGCTGCTCGTCGATCGTTTCCAAGTGTTGTCTAGGGACATGATGAATTAATATTCTGATCGCAGGGTGGTAAGAAGTGAGGCTCTGCGGTGGTGGTTTCTGTGGGAAATATTGCTGGGAAGGCGGCGATTAAGGCTGCTCCAACTCCGACCCCTGCTCCAGAGCAGCCCACGCCCACTGGATCCTCTGGTGGCGCTGGCCGTATCGTCGGGGTAAGTCTGTTACTCATTTTTTTAAATCCTTCTATCCGCCTCTGTTTTCCTTCAACCAGTGAGTTTTGACTGTTTTTTCTTTGTTTTTTCATCCCCACCTATAATTTCTTTTCCCCTCCAACAAAAGATGAAAGTAGGCTTTGCATTCCCCAAGACCACCACAGAGTTGCCACCAGTATCAAAATTCGTAACCGATCTCACGTTTTGCTATTTTGGTTGATTCAGAGGATAATCATGCAGTTCAAGAAGAGGAGGTTTGATGATACTGTGAAGGGACTGCTGGGTCGAGCCCTGAGTTTGGTTGTCATGGATGCATAAGGATGGGGGAACTCGAAAATTTTCTCAAAGATTGTGGACTGTGGAAAGATCTCTGAAATATTATGTTTATCTTTTGAGATCGTGATCACATGGCTTGCGACTTTGCTGTTGATGCAAAGTCTGCTATTTCTTGGCATTCTCATTAAATTTTTATTTTTTTCATGAGAGAGAGAGAGAGAGAGGAGGAACCCGTTTCAATTTCTTGATCCTGTCGTGGTCTGTGAAAGCTGCACAATTTTTGGGTGAAAGCTGGGGCTCGATTTTCAAGCTCAAGCTCAGCTCATGACCCTGTTGGTTTATTGGGATGTTATTGAACGATTGTGGCTTGGGTAACATGTCTGTAATTTGCTTGTGCTGATTTGTGGAGGAGACCGTCCCTCCCTTTTGCCTTCCTTTTTGCCCACTCGGAACAGAGTGTCCCCCCAGTCCAATCTCTTCACCTCATACTCCATACGGAGTTCACAATTTTGACAGACCCAGATTGCACCACATGGAGTTCTGTGCCCAACCCCCCGATTCGCCTGCTTTCTTGTGTTCGGGTTTTTCTGGCGTTCGGTTTTCTGGTGCGGATACAATGGTCGTCACTCTTCTCACTCTTCTCGTCGTGGCGATAATGCTCGGTGCTCTCGGTAGTATGGGTTTCCCATCAAGGGTGGTCGCCTTGATGGAGGTCATCGACGACCACTGCAGCGTCCAGGATCCAACCTTATCGTTTTTCGAAAGGGTCTGGGCGTTGAAGTTGCTTGTCGATGGTTACTACCGAGGTGACTTCGCCGATGTGCCGGAGGAGACAATCGAGGATCTGGAGGGAGAGCTGGAGCGCGAGCGAGAGAGGCGTAAGTGTTGTTGCAGCTCTGCATGGACGAATTTCGACAGGGTCGTCAAAATTGTCGTCACAAGTGTCGTCAGAAAGGCGTTAATGTCGTCACAAGGGCGCTAATGTCGTCAGAAGGGCGCAGTCGCGTCCCATGCTTTAGAAGATTTGGTACCTTGCGCGGTTTTCGCCGACGTTCCTCGCTGACGTTGGTTCGCAATTTTCCCAGACCAAGGACTGCTTGAGCATGTGGATCAACTCGACCACATGATCGAGCTGCAGGATCGCAAGATCCTGTACTGGGAGAGGAGCAGGTCGGAGGGAATTCGATTCTGCAATGGGGAGGTGAGTTGATTTCAAGTTAAATCATCAGCGATTGATGGATTCGACCTACAACATGTTTTTGTTAAATGTGTATTTTAAATCCTGCAGATCCGGTCGGAACAAGCGAAGCTCAGGTCCGAAAAAGGGAAGCTCAGGGAGGCCAGGGAAAACCTCGACATGGACACCGAGTGGCTATCGGAGGAGAAAGTTGTGGTGAGTAAATAATGATCGATTCTGTGTTTTTTGGCGCTACTTAAATGCAAATGGTACGGGTGTTTGTAATGTATTTTATATTTTTTTCAGCTCAAGGACCAGCAGGAAGCTTTGGTGCGAAAGGAGAAGCTGCTGGTATGAATGAAGTGTTTTGTTTTTCCATGAAAAAAGTGATGTCCTCTTTTTTTGTTTTGATAATTCGGTATATTCACTCCACCTTCCCTTTCATATGTTTCTGTGAAATACATTTATATATACTAAGTACGTTACATGTTGCTGGAATTCTTGTTTTTAGGGAGTCATGTTTGTGGCCATGGTCTTGCGGAGCTGTGGGGTGGACAGAGCCAACGTCAGATGTGAGTGTGAAAAAAAACAATGATTGAAAAAAAATTCCTGAAAATTCTGTGGTTGATTTGAACTAATCCTCAAAAAAAATTCGAAATCGAAATCATGGGAAAACATGAATCCTTGTTTTAGATGTTTCATGCATGTGACACATGCATTCCATCAAAAGCAAGATGATAATCTGCTCAATCCAGAAAAAGCCCACCACCATTCTGTGTGGGGGATTTACAGGGTGGGAAAAGTAAGAAAAAGATAGCTCAACAGAAAAAAATTGAGCTGCAGCAAGAGTGCTGATTTGGTCGACAAAACTGGAAAAAAATGAGCTTGAAAGAGGGCTGTGCTGGATGCCTAAGGATCTACTTATATATCTGCTGGATGTAGTGGCTGAGATGCATGTGTGTGTTCAGTGTTTGGTGGAGGAGGAAACAGGAGGGCTTAAAGGGAGCCAGGATTTCGGTCAGGTGGATGGAGGGTCTTCGAAAGGCGAAGCACGGAGAAAAAATGGTGGATGTGTAGGCCCAAAAAGTGGGTAATGGATTTTTGGAAAGCGGCTGGAGGTGTCTAGAAAAGAGACCAGGGAAGCAAGAGGAGATGACGGGGTGAAAGACCCTTTGTGCGCATACGGGATGTTTTAAGCGAGGGGGGTGGTCAGCCGCATGGAAGACATGGCAAAGGACTGCCAACACCTCCAAAAAAAACATCCCAAAGCATAACTCAACTGTTGATGCGCCTGGAATTTCAATCCACCAGATCATGGTAATTGGTTAATTTTCTGAGCTTACTCACTTTTTGCTTTTTTGAATGTTAATTTCTGTGATGTTTTTCTTATAGTAATGAGACTGGATGTTGAGATCTTTACTTGGTGTGTGTTTTTTTGCTTGTTTTCAGGATTGATGAAAGAAGCATATATCCCAAATGTGCAGGAAAGGAGAAAACACAATGATTGCGGTTGTGTGCTTGCATGAGGCCAGAACAGGAGTCCTGAAGTTAATCGCTCAACGTTTGTGTGTCAGTGAATGAACTAAACTTCACAACAGCGGATATCTCATCAGGTAGGCATGTTCACTGAGTCATGTTTTATTATTTTGCCATGCATATCTTCATTTCGTGCCCAGCTGAAATCAAAATGAATAAATTTTCAATTTTTATTTTTTTTTCAATTTTTTACTTATTTTGGGTGGGTTGGCTGCTTCAGGATTACAAAGGCTGTGGGGTGCAGAAGCGCCGATAAAAGAGAGGGAGTTTTGATTATACTCCTTAACTGAACAGGGTCTGTCAGATTGGAACAATCCGACGCTCTGGCTACATGTGCAAGGAAAAGACAAAAAAATCAACGAATGTTGCAGCTGCAATCATTGCTTTTACAGGTGGGTTTGTTTTATCGATTTTACCCCAAGAAGAAGTCGTAGGATAATTTTCTGACAGGTACAATATTAAAAAGAAACAAAAAAGAGGCAGATGCAGCCGCCATCCATTGCTTTTACAAAATGCACACGAAACTTTCACTGGAATTTTAAATCCACCACATGCCCCATCACTTTCGGATCAAAGGAAGCAAAAAAAGACCACCCCAAAAATTTTCTTTTTGGTTATCATTTTTACACAAGATGGAGGAAACTCTGCAGACTTTTTTTTTCTTTTCAATTTTTCTTTTTTTTAATTCCTAAAACCACAAGCAACATGGAAATATCAACCCCTTATCTTCAGGCAGGGAAAAAAAAATATCTGTTCACCACAAAAAACGAACCCACCCAAATCCCTTTCATTTATTTACTTAAAAAAAACTTTTCCTTTTGTCTGACTTTGCTGTTTGTTTTGAAGTCGCCTCGATGACGTGTGACTGCCACGTGGAAAATCACACATGAACTCGTCTGATGCGTTTTGATTGGGACGGATGAGTGTTCCAACTCCGCAGAATCCTGTTATTTGGGGAAGGAGACCCGACTTTGGGTGGAATCGATCGCGTAGCCGCCGCTCTTGATGCTGTCCAGGACACTTCCTTTAAGACCAGGTAAAATCCGATCCGCACCATTCGAATCGAACTTGTTCGGCCGCAGTTGGTGAAAAAAAAAAACTGCAACAAAGAGGCAAGGCACTCGTGGTTTTATATTGATAGATATATTTGCTGTTTTCGTCTTGTAGCGGTGAGTTGCAGACCATATTTGCGGTTCCTTCGTGCGCAAAAAATCCCGGCTTACGCACTTCGCGCCAAAGCGTCTGGTTCCGCCACCGTAGAGCCCGCAAAAGTCGCTGCGATGACAGGTGAGTTTTCGCTTTGTATCGCTTCTTGGGGCGTTTGGGGGTTTTGCATTGCATTGCATTTTTTTTTTTGAATTAGGCAGTAGCTTCGGAATTGAACATGAAATATTTTTTCTTTCTTTCAAGAAAAAATAAATCATAAATAAAAAAATAAAACAAATTTCAGGTGTGAAATTGGTAGCAGAATCATTGTTTTTTTTCTTCTTATTCTAGCTTTTGATTTCGTGAAGCCAGAAATTCACATTCATCAATTGTTTCGTAAGCAAAAGTAAAAATTGAATTGGTAGCTGGGACTGTGGTGGGTTGATTTTTGCAAATGAATTCTTGAAACAGGGCCAAGCATTTATGATGAATTGGTCGACATGTTTGGATCTGCCATCCAGACAGCATTTCCTGGTGAGCATTTTCCCACGCATTAAATTCAGCAGAGAATCATTTGCTTTACTTTACCTTACTTATTATTATTATACTTTACTTTACTTATTATTATTATACTTTACTTTACTTATTATTATTATACTTTACTTAACTTATTATTATTTTTTTTTTATTTTTTTATTTTTTTTGGAGGGGGGGGGGGGTGATTGAACAGTGTCAAATCATGCTATCTAAGAAAGACAGAAAACGAAAATCAAGCCCATGGGGTGAAACATGATAAACTACACAAAAGGCGGCAAAATCATGGGAGGGTTTTTTTTCAATCCTTCGAAGCATCTCCCCCCCCCAAAAAAAAATGATCAGAGCTGAACTTAGGTTTCCTGTGAGGATTATGCAATTAAATGTGCTGGGACCTCCAATTTTTTTTTTCCTATATGTGCATTTTTTTTTCTGTTTTTTGAGGTTCATGTTTTAGTTGCGATATATACAAATATATATATATATTTTTTATTATTCTTTATTATTTTTTGTAGATGCTTCTCATTCAGCAATTGTTACTCAATGTGATCCGAAGTTTGGAGATTATCAATGCAACAGTGCGATGGCTCTTTTCAAACAGATGAAGGGTAAGGTAAGTGTTTTTTTTCTTTTCTTAAAAAAAGAAGGGAGATAAAAGGAGGAAAGGGGGGGGGGGGGGGAGTCTGATCAAAACGAAAAGAATGGCTATTGATCTTCAATTTATTTTTTTTAAATGAAAAAATGGAAGAGTGCCAATGAAGCAAATTGAAAGAATAAGAAAAAACATCCCATTATTTGCAGGAAGCACCAGCGTTCGTACCAAAAAAAAGAAAAAAGCAGTTTTTTGAGGATGGGGATGGGTAGTGTCTGTAACTATACATCCAGATACAATACATATATTTATTGAGATTGAAATTGTTTTACACAGGCCAAAAGGCCGAGTGCAGCCCGTTCATGGAAATGCGTTAGGCTATGTATATATATATAATGTTTTTTTTTACAACGATTGCGGGTGTTTTCAGGAGGGTGCACCCAAGAACCCTAGAGCTGCAGCTGACATGATCATTGATGCCGTAAAGGATTCCCCCATCATTGCAAGCACAAGGTATGTTACATAATTCTCCCAATATTCATTTCAGTTTCTTTTTTTTTCTTGAATCTATTTATGTTTTTTTGGGGGGCAGCTTTAATCTGGCCCCTCTGTGTCGACATGCAGACTGCTTTTTTTGCAGTGCAGTCTTTTCGATGTGTTTGTGAAGAGAATGAAATTGCAGAAAAAATATATTTTTCATACTATGTATATATATATATCTATAAACACAATATTTATTTATTGCTGTGCGAAAATGATTAAGATTGGCGTGAAATTGAGTCGATGGTGATTTCACCATGCAGTGTGGCGGGACCTGGATTCGTAAACATCAAACTCTCCCCAGACTGGGTTGCTGGAAGACTGGGTATAATATGGACTCTTCATTATTTTTTTTAAGTTTTTATTATTATTTTTTCCATATTTGTCATTCTTATTTTTTCCATTTTCTTAATTATTATTTTTTTTCCATTTTTATAATTTTTTCCACTTTTTTAATTATTTTTTTTTTTACGTTTTTATTTCTATTTTTCCCATTTTTTTCATCCTACGCTAACATGGACTCTCCACCACTATTTTTTACTAATCGTTATTTTTTCGTTGCAACTGACACCCTGATATTTTGAATTTATTTTGCTCGACATACAGTCTTGCATGTCGTGCAAATTGAAAACCCTCGGTTGATTCACACTCTGATATTTTTTTTATTATTGTTTTCAACAGGATCCATGATGAAGAACGGAATCCAGAGTTGGGCACCGAAGCCTCCGAAATCAAAAATCGTGGTGGATTTCTCGTCCCCAAATGTTGCGAAAGAAATGCATGTCGGGCATCTTAGGTCCACCATTATCGGTGATACTTTGGCCAAGTAAGTGTGTATGTTTCACATAGGCAGTGTGTGTGGGGGCATGCAATTTCAATATTCTTGGAAGCTTTTTTCATTCACTCTTTTTCCAGATCAATGCGTTTCTGAAGAGGACCACCGGTCGGAGATTGCATGAATGGAGCTTTTGATGAGCAAACGCAAAAGCAGTTCCAAGATTGATGTGGTTTTTGATTCTCGTTTCTGGCATGTTTCAGGACTTTTGAATTCGCGGGGGCCGATGTCTTGCGACTGAACCACATCGGAGATTGGGGCACTCAGTTTGGAATGTTGATCGAGTACATGGCTGAGAAGCGGCCCGAAGGTTTGGGGAAAGAGGGCGGGAAAGAGGAGGACGTTGCCGATTTGCAAGATCTCTACAGGTATGGTGGGCGGGATGGTATATAGCCGATACGAAATATATTATAATATAATATAATATATATATTTTTATATTTCTTATCTTTCCGAAAGAAAAAGCCATCGAAAGGATGCTGGGGACAAGAATTGAACGTGGGTTGGTTGCTCGAATCGTTGGGGTTTTTGTATTATGGAAGGGGCATTTTGGGCTTTTTGCTTGAGTACTATCATTCCGTTTTTTTTTGTGAACAAGGAGGGTCAAATGCATTATCTTTCCTCCACTTCGAATCCGTTACACGTTTTTCCCACTTATAAAATAAAGTAAAAGGACATATTTTACGAGTCAAATTCTCTGCAATAGCTCCCCCCCACCCCACTCCACTCCATTTGGGTCGCACACGTTCCTGTGAAAAAAAAGAACTCCTCAAATATGCCCATATGTCAGTCAAGCGAAAGTCGGCTTCAGGTGATCGAATCAGCTCCTTGGGCATTTTCATGCAGGGCGGCCAAGGCAAAATTTGACAACGATGAAGAGTTTAAAACGAAAGCTAGGGCTGCTGTCAAGCTGCTGCAAGGTGGGGCCCCCGAATATTTGAGCGCATGGAACAGGATTTGCGACGCCTCTCGAAAGCAATTCGAGCAAATTTATGGACGTCTCGGGGTGACGCTAACGGAGAGGGGCGAAAGCTTTTACAATCCATATCTTGCACCGCTGGTGGAAGAATTGATGGAATCTGGAGTTGCAGAAGAGAGTCAGGGGGCCACTGTAAGTTGTTATTATCAGTCGAGTGGGATGATCCACTCATAAACGTTTCGTTGCTTTTTTTTTAAATCTTATTTTGTAGAAGCAAAGAATCGAAGATGTGGAGTAAATGGAGCGGCATCAGAATCCATCGCTCTATAAATTAGTTTTTTTTCTTCTTCTTCCCAGGTTGAAATGCCAGGATTTTTTTTTACGAACATCATTTCCATACTGACGTGCTTGTCAGTCTGGAAAAAGTTGAAAAGTAGCAACTGAAAAAAAAGCATGGCGGAACAATATTTAAAAAAAAGCCCCTTTTTGCCTGTGTGCAGTGTGTATTTGTGGAGGGTCAAAAAGTGCCGTTGATCATTCGTAAGTCAGACGGAGGATTCGGGTATGCCACCACTGACATGGCTGCCCTCAGACAGAGGTTGAACGAGGAAAAAGCAGAATGGGTGATTTACGTCACCGATGTCGGCCAATCTCAGCATTTCCAGATGATTTTCGCGGGTGCTAAGAAGGCCGGGTGGATTTCGAACGATCCTGATGGCGCCCGAGTGGATCATGTCGGATTCGGCTTGGTTCTGGGCGAAGATGGACAGAAATTCAAAACTCGATCTGGAGATGTAAGTTGTATAGAAACATGAAGCCTTTTGTACAGGTGCTGTCTGTTTTTTTGAGAGGGGGGGGGGGGGGGGGGGGGCGGTGAATACCAGTGCAGGAATATACATATATATAGCCAAAATGTATATATATATGTTTATTTTTGTTTCATTTTGTTTTTTTTTCCTTTGTTTTTATTAATCCATCTGGATGTCAAATATATTTTTACGGGGTAGAGCATGTCACTGTCATTTATTGTTCCTTCACATTTTGTCCAGAAAAAATATGAAGAAGATGCATTTCTCAATAGCAGGATTTGTTTGATTGTTTGTTTGTTTTTTTGGGGGGATAATTCCAGGTCGTTCGATTGGTGGATCTCTTGGACGAAGCCAAAACCAGGTGTTCCACCACCATCAAGGAACGCAGGGAAGAAAGGGGGGAGCCGATTTCAGAAGAAGAGCTGGAAAGGGCTGCCAGCATCATGGGCTACGGAGCCGTGAAATACGCCGACCTCAAAAACAACAGAATGTCCAACTACAAGTTCTCATATGATGAAATGCTCAGTCTCAAGGGCAACACGGCAGTGTATTTGCTGTATGCCTATGCGAGGATCTGTGGGATCATCAGGAAATCAGGCAAAGATGTGGGAAAAATGAAGGAGGAGGGGAAAATCGTGCTGGAACATGAGAAGGAATACGCTCTGGGACTGCATCTTTCGCAATTTCCTGAAGTGAGTCGAAGGATAAAAAGATATTTATAAAAAAAAAGGCTCGAAAAGTGGGATGGAGAGTCCTTTTCCTGGCCCTGTCGGTTTTTGAGAAGGGGGGGGAAATGACCTTTTCGTCTTTGCTAGTGAATGTTGAAACAGATCCACTATATTTTTTTTGCTGCGCACACTCGCACCACCCCTGATTTTTGTTTAAATCCTTTCCAGGCTCTGGAAAGTTTCCCGAATTTCGACTGCATATTTTCAATGTGTAGCAATCTATACATATATTTTTTTATTATTTTTTTCAAGTCGATTGATTATAGCACATCTTAAAAAAATAGGCTAATTATTCACGCACAATTTCAATTTAATTTCAAATTTTTCACTGATTTTTATTTTTTATTCTTCTTCTTTTTTTTTCCAGGCTCTGGACAGGACCATGTCTGAGTTGATGCCAAATCGTCTGTGTGAATATCTGTACGATCTCTCGGACATTTTCACGGGCTTTTACACGGAATGCAATGTGGTTGGGAGCGAACAGGAGGAGTCCAGGCTGCTGCTGTGCGAAGCCACGGCGACTGTCATCAGGCAATGTTTTGCATTGCTAGGAATCACTCCAATGGAAAGGATTTGATCGACCCTCCCAATTTTTTTTAGGGGAAAAAAGGAGAACACGTTAATATTTTGACATGGAGGAGTTATTTAGAGCGAGGTTTGGGGATTTGAAAGGGGGGATGCGAGTACGGTGTGTTATGAAATGAAACGATTGGTCGTCTTCTGTTCCATCCATTATGCCTGACACCATTTTCTCGCTCAAAAAATCGGCATCGGAAGGCAGGGCTATCCTAGTATAGAATATCTGATTGTGCTGGAAGGCAAAAAAGGATGATGGCTTTTCTTGTTGGCCTGAATTCTTCCTTGAACCATACAGGAATTCTTTCGTTTCATGACGACCAGAAGAAGAATTTCTATCTTTTTCCCCATTCATCGTTCTGCCCGTAGTTTACTCATCCAACACGAAATTCAGCGCAATCCACACAACTAACACAAAATATGCCCCCCCACACCCATGTTTTTTTTTAGTAGACATGGTTTTTTTTCCCCTTGATGCCGCCAGAGGAAAGAAAATGAATATTGGAGGGAAAAAAAAAGAGAAGAAAAGATAGAAAAGAGGGAGCTTCCTTTCCTGTTCTTGCACTTGCAGAAGTCACTCTTTTTTTCGGGGAAAAAAGTGAGACAGAGGCCGACGTCGTCGCATCACCAGAATCTCGCAGACGACAGAACGCAAGCGGCTTCCCTTCAACAAAACACACTTGGGTTGCCTGGTTTCATCACTATTTTTTTCAACGGTGAAAAAAAATAGATTGCCTTCTGTCAAAAGCGCTCATTTTTTGCTTCGGCAGCGCGAGTGACGAGATGGATAGAGGGCGTCGCTTTTACAACGGGGACGATTCCGACCTAGAGGCGGAGCTCGACCCCGCTTACTACAGAGCAGAAGAATATGGGACGCCCCCCACGCGTCTAACGAAGTCATCCAAGCCGCAGCGTTTGCGTGAGTGTCGGCGTCCCTGTCGCCTTTTTTCCGCAGAAAGAGTGATATATTTTTTTTCCCACGTTTTCGAACGAGGCCGGTGTTTTGTTTTTGCTCCACAGCACCCGGGCTATCCAGAACGAGATTGACGCAGTCGAAAAGTAAAGACAGCCTACGAAGTCAGGACGGAAAGGTGAGCGTGCGTTCCTGCTCTGCTTTGTATGAATGCAGTGGGAAAAAAGATTTGAAACCTTCGGAAAAACGAGAGAGGGCAAAAAGATTTTTTACAGCGTGTTGCACGCTTGCATTCGCGCCCTTTTTTGTGGTGGGTCGATGTTGTCGCACCGCCACATCGAATCTTCGACCCGCCTTCGTGTTGATGCTGCAGCATGATCTGATAGACAGGGGTAGAAGAAAAAACAAGATAGTGTCGCACACGTGTTTTTGTTTTCTTCTCTTCTCTTTGTTGCTTCGGCATTTATTCGTGTTTTTTTTTCTTTTTTTTTTTCAGAAATACGGGAAGAATCTCTCCAAACGCCACTCTCGTAAAGCGGGCAAAGGAGGGGATGCGGCGAGGAAAAAGATCCAGAACGCCAGGCTATACAAGGCACGCACCCAAACTTTGCTTTGCGTTGAAAAAAAAAAAGGGGGTTGGAGCGAATTCATCGGATGATCCTGTCCAATGCACCCCCCATCACAGTCGCTTTTTGGAGGCGTTGCCGCGGCCCGAATGATTTTCTCGCTGATGTGCGACGGCTTTCTTTCTTGCAGGAGTTGAACACGACATTTCAAGTTTTGGGAATCGATGCATACCTGTTGAAGAAAGAAATCACCGCCAGCAGCCACATCCCTTTCACGAACGCGGCGTCATGCGGAACGAGCACTTTCGTATCTGAGTCAGACTCGGAAGCTTCCACATACAGGTGAGAATATGGGCTTCTTCTCTGGGGGGGGGACTTTGATTTGGCTTTTTGAAAAGCAGTTCAAAATCCCCCTCTCACTTCCAAGGAAAACATCTTATCGACAAGAATAATTGGTTGACGAAAATGGGGATTTCAACATTTGGAAAAAGTGAGACATTCACCACTCAAAGAGTGGTTCTTTCCCTGGATTTCATGAGGCTTTCAGTTTCGTGTTTCACTAGGGGTGAAACATGAAACGATGGAACAGAATTTTCAACAGCACTCTGTTTCTGATTGCAGTTGCTCCACCTCTGTGAGTGGCCTCACCGGTCGCACTCGTAGAAGATCGATCAGGTGAGGGTTGAAAAAAAAAAACTCGTGCCATCAAAACCTTTGCAAAGAGTGCATTTCCTGCAGAAAAAGACCTTGAGCTTCCTTTTTTTTTGTATTTGGCCATGGATTGAATGCAACGGTTTGGGTTGTGAATACTCTCAGAGGCGGCGGGACGCAGACTCCGCTTGAACATGTGCCCACGCCATTGTTTGAAGGGTAAGGGGAACTATCCAGACTGACTGTATGTTTATTTATTTTTATCTCTATAACTATCAAAAAGTGCTTTTTAAAGGTTTTTGATTCACATGTCGTCTTAATGTTTTATCTATAACCTTTATTTATTTTTAAACCTTTTTTCTGGCAGTAAACCCATGTTTGATTCTTATCCACATTAATTAAGTGTTAAATGTTATTTTAATTTTAATATAATTATGTAATATATTTTAATACATATGGAAATCCAAAATATCATCCCCGATGTTCATTCAACGTTATTTTTGTTTTCGATCTGGGCTTGCAGGGCGAATAAGTTGCTGGAAGGATTCTCGGAGGAATTCTATTCCAACAGCATTCCAGAAAAAGTCAAGGAGGCGGAAATGCGAGGGAAGGAAGCTCTGGACGCTTTGGCCGAATTGGAGTATTGGGATTTGAGCCATGGAGAGCACCACGAGAAATGGATCAGCACCATCACAGACAGCCTGAACGAAGCCCAGCACGTTTCTCGAGAAATGCGATTTTCGATGCCAGACCCAGTGTCGGGCAGTGTAGAAACCATCAATTCGATCACGGAGGAGGGGGAGCGAATCGTGGCGGTGCTGGGGGGTCTGATTCAAACGCTGTACGAGAGGATTCATGAGCGTGCGATAGAGTGTGCGCTGGGGATGGTGCCCTGTTTCAAGATCAGGGACGAAGTGATGTTGAAAAAGGCGTTTCGAAGCACCGGGAAGCTGCTGAGAAGCTGCCAGTATTTGAGCGAATCTGAGGCCCAACTGTCGATGCCAGGTGAGGGCCTGATTCGTTATTTAAAAAAGAATTATATTATATATATATATACCTATGCATATACAAAAAAAGTAGTAGGGGATAGGTTGCTTATTTAGTTTGGAAAGATTGGAAATGGTTGAGTTCTGGCATGACAGATGTTTATTTGTGGATTCATTGAGATCTGGATGTTTTAAAAATAAGTAAATAGAAAATTGCCGATTTTGGATGTGCAATGAAAATCTGGAAGGGGGTTCCACTCTCATTACTTTCATGTTTTTTTTTTCAAGGAGAGAAAAAAAAGGGGTAAGGAAGAAATAGAATATGATAAATCCTCCTGTATGCATATCTACACGGTTGGTCATTTCCTCTTGTTCGATTTTTTTTTCCTTCCTTTTTCTAGGTGTGTCTCAGTTTTACTTTTGCCTTGTAATGCCACCACACTCAAAGGGTCGGCTTCAAGAGGCTCTCAGACGCTTGCTGGAGTCCGCCAGCAGCGCAACCTCTGCTTTTCAAAGCTGCCTTCTGGTGGAAGACAACTTGACCCCATCGGCAGGGAAATCGATCCACGAAATCAGCAAAGCCAGCCAACTGCTGTCCCTCTGCTGGAACGGGTGCCTCGATCTGGTATCAGCCTTGAGTGGCGACAGCGAGCTCAAGTATGCCGCTTTGCACCAATTTGCCAAAACCGTTTCGTCCGCTGCAGCCCATGCCTCTGCAATGCAACAGCCGTATCAAGGTATTATCGTTTTCTTTGCACACGATCCATCAAAGAGTTTTGGCCTTGTTTTAAATTAATTTTAGTTTTAATTTTAATTCAATCGAGCTTCCACCACTTCCAAAAATACGTACAAAACGGCATTTTCTTATTCAGGAAAAAAAAACAATTTCAAACAATCTAACGACAACGATGAAAAAGTTTTCTAGGCTTTAGATTTACTTAAAGGAAAATGTTGAGAACTTTTCCAACGTAAAATTAAAGAAAAAAATAATAGAAATTTTTTACAACACATACTAATAAAACATGCTAATCGATTGCTCGCGCAGCCGGAAGGTCCCTCATCCAGAAGCAAAACGTGTGGAAGAGGAGCGGATCTTCAGAGGACGGCAGGAAAATGAGCGACGAAGTCGTGCAGGCCCACCTGTGGCTTTTGCCCTGTCTATGCGAGCTGATGAAAGCGGCACGGGCTGTGGCCCGCCATTTGAAAGGCCATGCGGAAGACAGCGAAACCGACGACGGGACGAAAGCGGTGTTGGAAGGCATGAGGTTGAATTTCTACAATCTGATGCTGGCCAGCACGAGGAGGATGTCTTGGTTGGCCAGCCGCCCCGAGAGCGTGGCCCGATGGGCGTTGGAAAGAATAGAGGGCCAGGGGTCCAAGGTGTTGTACTGTGTGAAGCAGTATGATAAGGGGCCTCTGGCTGTCGATGTGGAGGATCTCTACACTCAAGAGGTAATACCACCTATTTTTTCAGATTGGTGTAATTCTGGAGGGGGGGTTGATGAGGGAATAATGTATTTACTAAGGCTCTACATTCAGACAATCCGCTGTCGTTCCACATCAAAAAACGCCTCAGAAGTTCGTTTCGAGAAAGTTTCAATTTTTTTTTGATTTTACAACTTGGCCCTTGGAACGTATTCATTGGTTTCACATGCTTTTTTCCCCGTGTTCATTCTGAAAAAAATTCTTTCCACTCTGAGAAATTCTTCACTTTTTTCCATTTTAGAAACAGAAACATAACATATTTTCAACATATAAACACACATATAATATATATGTACTTGCACAGGGCAGGAGGAAATACCGAGTGTTGGGCGAAACCACGAAACAGCTCGTGAATCGAATCCTAAACGTGCAATCGTGCATCAGTCTGCGCCGCCCACGGGACGAACCCACGGGCAACAGAAAGCATGCCCCCCATTCATGGAGCGAAGAAAAAAATCCGACATCGCCAACTTCCACCGTATCTGGACATGCCAGAGCAGCCGACGACCGCCGAAGCCCCACCTCCACTCAGCACAGGAAAACCATCAGCCAAGGATCCAGTAGGAGCGGGGGTAGCGGCGGTGGGCTGGATAGGAGGAAACACAGCCTCTTGACCCAAGCTGTCAAAAGCAGTTTGGGGGGGGATAGCACAGAACAAGCTGATCTGGGCATGGATAGGCAAGAAACTGTTGCGGTGGTTAGGAATCGGGGGCTGAGCCCTGCGATGTTCAGCGGTGCATCCTCGACTCGGCCAAGGTTAAGGAGCTTGGACCGTGTTCACGAAGAAGGATTAGACAGGGAGGGTGGCAGGGAAGCGGATCGATCGGCTGAGTTGGATGTTTTCGCGATGGACGATTGTGGTGGAAAAAATCCTCCAGAAGTCGTCGAAACCCGCAGGAAAGCCACCACCACTTCATCGCTGGCAGTGAAATCGCCTTTCGGGAGCAGCGCTTACCAATTGAACATTTTGGGACTGGCTGGGAAAGGGGCTTCGACTGGGGCAACTGTAAAAACTGAAAAAACTGAAGGACTGATGGAGAGCAGACCACCGCCCACATCTAGGGTTGAAATTCTGCAGAGCCCTTTTGCCAGGAGGCCATCCACTCTCGGTCCAAACCCCAGCAAACCTAGCGCAATGGCGCCACCCCCAGTGGCAACCCACCAGGAATGCACCCCAAGCTGGACTGCTCGACTGAACAACCTTGCTGGTATGGAAACGCCAACGAAATCCCAAGGTCCTGCAAAGAAGCTGAGCTACGCCGCCGCTCTGAAATCCTCACTGAAAAAGCCTCAGCAATCTGTGGCGAGCCCGCCAAATACAGAGGGGGACAATTTGGCAACTGAAAGGGGCCCCCACGAAACGACTTCCACAGCGAACGGGGATGTCATGGAGAGGATCATGTCTGACAAGCTTGCCCAATATCCATGTGGGCTCCCAGATTCGGACGTTTCCACGAGTGCTGCCGGGCCGCCGTGTGTCATAGCAGCCCCCCGAAGGCCTGGCCTCCCGATGTCGAAAATGGACGATACGAAAGACATCAAGTGGGACCAACTGACGATCAGGAGCGTATTGGATGCGGGGAGCTCCGGTCAGGTTTTCGGCTGCTGGTGGCAAGGGTGTCACGTGGCGGTCAAAGTTCTACATCAGCCTGCTGATCTCCCCTCTCAGCTGGAGTTTGACTGGGAAATACAGATGCATCAGAGGGTTTCCTTCCATCAAAATATCGTTCAGTTTTTGGGGGTGTGCAAGGATTTTCATGAGAATGGGAACATCAGGGGGACGGGGCTGGTCATGGAGCTTTGCGAAATCGGGAGTTTGCTGAGGCTCATCAAGGAAGCGAGGTGGGAAAATTTTCCATGCCCTGTCAATCCCACATATCATCTTTCCCTCCCCCATTTTGAATTTTAAATTATGTTTTTAAATTAGGAAAAAGAATTTAAGCATGAAGGAGGAAAATATCAACGAAGGATGGTAACCTGAATGAAGTCTAAAAACACTAAATGTGTGCAATGGTGTTATATCAACTGGATGCACTGAGTTTTCTTCTCATTCGTGGTTTGGTTGATTTTTCCACAGATTTTTCCGGCATCTGCAAGAACAAGGCATGCTGGAGCAAGCCCACAAGAGAAATCCCGGGTATCGGCTGCTGACCAACTGGAGGCGACGATTGACCTTGGGGCAAAACATTGCCTGCGGAATGCGTTACGTGCATTCCCACAACATCATCCACCGAGACCTCACCAGTTATAACGTCGTGGTGGACCACCAGTTCCGGGCGAAAGTTTGCGATTTCGCAAAGTCCCGCATCGCTCCGAAAACTCGCCCCGTGGATCGGAGCGACACCATCGCAAATTCGCCAGCCTGGTCCGCCCCGGAAATCATCACCGGTCAGCTCTACACCGCCCAAGCAGACGTGTTTTCGATCGGGGTTATTCTGTGGGAGTTGGCGACGCTGGAGAGGCCGTGGGAGGAGCAGCTGTGGAATGCCAAGCATTTCGATTTTGATGTCATGCGGATGGTGTCGACGGGGGTTACGCTGGCGCTTCCCGAGGAAGTGGAGCCGGCTTTTCCGGAGTGGGGGATGCTGAAAGAGCTGATTTTGGACTGCTGGAAATTGAAACCGGAAGAGAGGCCCACGATGGAAGCGGTGCACCAAAGGCTGGTGGCGATCGGCGAAATCGTCGACAATCGATTGAGAGCTAGCATAGCTATTTAAAAGAGAGAAAAAACCAAAAAAAACGAGTTGACTAGAAAAAAGGAATAAGTTAATTGAAGCAATGTGGACAAGTTTGGGGGGGGCGGGTTGTGTGTGTGTGTGTTTTTTTAATCCTCGGAACACATTTTTCAAAAGCATCAAGAAAAGAATTGTATTTTTGGGTCGTTTTGTCTTTTTTTTTTCTCGATGGTTTTTTGAAAGTAGGTTTTTTTTTTCGAGGAATGGGATGTTTTCGTGTTCTTTTTTGACAAAAATCAGACAGAAGTGAGGAGTGGTAAAAAAAAATGACTTTTGTTCAAGGGCTTTGAGTGGAGTCGACAAAAAAAAAGAAGAATTGCAGTGTTGGTTGGGTTGAGAACTAATTGAATTTAGACGATTATGATGTCTAAAATTTTGGGGGGGTTGTTTGGTTAGCTAAGAAAAAGAATGGGGTACCTCGAATGCAATCAACGATTGTGAGGAAATGCTGTCGTTATACGAGAAGAGGAAAAAAATATATATTGCGAAAAATTGTGTGTTTTGTTGATATATGTGATGAGGGAGAAAATATACATGTGATAAAAATGTTAGATTTCTTTCTTGAAAGTAGTGGAAGTTATATGAAATGAGAAGGAAAAGGGTTTCGATACCATTTGTTCTTTGAGTTTTTTTTTCCTTTCAGTGTTTTTTTTCGTTTATTTTTGATTTCCAAGCTTCTCATGGGGTGGAAATTCAACAATATTGTTATGGGTGGTGGTTTGAGTTTCGACACTATATCTGACATGTATATAATATTATTTTGGGGGGGTGGAAATTAGCGATCCTCATAGAGTCTCATACTATGTGTGTATTATTCTTTTGTTTCTCCGAGGGGGAAAAAAAACGAATTAAAGAATGGGGATTCATTAGGCTTTTTTTTATCAATTTCGAAATATTGACACGCAAATGAGGTGAGGCGGGGTGGGGAGGGGTTGGACCTTCCAACGAATATGTGTTGGAAAATATATGCCCCCTTCAAGAAAAAGAAAAGTAAAAGAAAAAGCTGCGGTTTTATATTTAGATACCAAGGAAGCTGTTCATGGTTAATGGTTGCCTCTTTTTTTTTTCATAAGCAAGTGGAAAAAAAAAACAATGGTGAATGGCGTACATTCATTTTGTACGTGGTTAATATACATTTTTTTTTTTTTTGCTAAGGGGGATGAGTTTTGATTAAAGGGACTGGTTTTGTACAATTGTCCATGTGTAAATCTCTCTGGTAGGGGCATCGTCGTGTGTGTGTTTTTTAAAATGCAAGTAGCATTTGGCCAGATTAAAAATTGCATGTGCTGTGATTTTAGTCATCCCACTAGGGCCACTCCTCGGAGCGGGATTGCAGTTTACATTTGGGGATCCCCCTCCCTGTCTCTAAAATCAAAACAACAGTGAATTTAAAGAAGCAACGACAATTCCAAGGTGCCCTTCCAATAGAATGTGAAAAGAAAAACCACTGTGGAAAGGAGTAATTCAGTTGGGGTGCAGTTGGGACTCATGGTTGTGGTGTTTCAAGGGGCTTTGGTTAGAACAAGGGTCGTACTTTTTACTGAAAAAAATAAAAATAAAATAAAATAAATGTGAACCCCACCACCCAATTTAACCAACACGTCCACGATCGATTTGCGAACTTCCGAAAACAACCGTTTTCTTCATTTTCCATTTTCCAGTTTTTAATTTTTTTAATGATGTTTTGTCATTCGTGGGGGTGGGTAGTCTTGGGGACTCCAGTAAATTTCAGCTGAGGTATTAAGGGGATTGAGTTGAAGTGCCCTTCTTGTAGATTCAGCAGATTTGGTGTATTGGTTGCATGGAGAGTGGTCGAATGTTCTGTCAGTGAATGTACCTCCACTTTAGCAACACAATGTGGGAATTTTACATCTATAAAAGATCCCTGCATTGCATTGCAACTTTTGATCAATTTTTTAATCAGGACCCCTGTACAGGTGCTGTCAGCTTTTTGTTCATTTAAATGCTATTGTGGAAAGGAGTAATTCAGTTGGGTAGTTGCTGGCAGTTTGCACAGTTAAAACTCTGGGTTCTGGTATTTGAAGGGACTTTGGTTGGGATAGGGGTCGTACTTTTTACTGTAAAAATGTGAATTCAACACTATCCTTATCTACAGACTTATAATCCCCATTTTAATCCACTGGGTTTTCACATATAGTCAGTCAGGGCTGGGATCCTAAATCCTAGTCTATTTAATCTATATCTGGTAGCTTGTGGTCACTCAGGCTTGTGGTCCCTAGGGGGATACATGAAAAACTTGATGGAATTTAAGCACGTTCTTCTAATCGACCCTGACGGAACAGCTCTCCGTGGCTGGAAGACCAAGCAACCTTGTGATGAGCACAGAACTAGAGTGCGGGGGCTCGGCGGTGGAATAAAAGCACCCCGGCGGTATCGAAAGCATCAAGTTCCCCCGTCCTGAAACCACTGTTTGAGTAGATCGAGACGCTGCAGTCTTTCTTTTTACGTCTCGACTTCTCACTCAGTTCGACAACCATGAGGAGCACCGCCGTCAGCTTCGTGATCTTTGCGGCTTTCACCGTCTTGGCCATGGGTAAACGTATTTTTTTTTATCGATTTATGTTCCTCTCGTTATGTTTCGGCTTAGACAGACCACGCACTGGCGGCGGATCGTTGTTGTTTAGTTTGGGGGGGGAGTTTTGATTTCGATCGAGAATTTAGAAGGAACCGAAGCTGTGGTTCTTTGTTGCGCTGTTGGAGACGAGTGTGGACCAATCCTGGTCGTGTTTGTGTAGGCGATAACGATGCCCCCGCCGCCACATACACGAAGGTCAAACCAGTAGAAAAGATCGATCACGATATCGTGGTTGCGGCGCCCAAGAAGGTGGTGGTGGTCGAGGTAGCGGATCCGCCTCCCCCACCCGCCAAGAAGATCATTGTCGAGGAATCCCACGTGAGCAACCCTTGTGGCGGCGCTGCTCGTCGATCGTTTCCAAGTGTTGTCTAGGGACATGATGAATTAATATTCTGATCGCAGGGTGGTAAGAAGGGAGGCTCTGCGGTGGTGGTTTCTGTGGGAAATATTGCTGGGAAGGCGGCGATTAAGGCTGCTCCAACTCCGACCCCTGCTCCAGAGGAGCCTACACCCACTGGATCATCTCGTCGTGGTGGTGGTGGTGGTGCCGCTGGGGCGACTAGAGGTGCTGGCGGTATCATCGGGGTAAGTCTAATTTTTCAATCGTCCGGAATTGACTATCTTCTTCCCACCCCGTAGGGCCACCAAAGTTGCTGTCCGCGTCAAAATTCATAGTTGATCGCATGTTTTGCTGTCGTGTTTGATTCAGAGAATCATGCAGTTCAAACAGAGCAAGTTCGATGCCGTGAAAGGACTGCTGGGTTAAAAGCACCTTCAGGATCTGGGAAGAAAACCGTAATGTTGGGAAATTAGTGATATTCCTAAAACAGAACCTGGCCCCTGAGCTCGAGAGAAGAGTTGTCATGGTTGCATTAGGATGGGGGAACTCGATAATAGGATAAGGGGAAACTCGACAGTTTGTGGAGGACTGCTAGGAAGATCTCTAAATAATTATATTTCAGAGGTCGTGATTTTATGACTTGCACCTTTGCTGTGGATGCATAGTCTACTATTTTCTCTTTTATTGTCGTGAGACATTTATTTGTTTTTTCTTTTTTATTTCTTGATCATGGCTGGCTTTGAAAGTTGAAAGAGGTTTCCTCTTGCACAGTGCTCTTATTATTTTTTTAATATTTGGATATGGCATCTGCATGCTATCCAATTCATTGGATGGTTGCCCAACTTCTAGTCAAAAGCTTGGGTTTTGAGTTTTTGAGCTTGAATTGGGACTTGGGTGGTTTGTTAGTTATTGAGTGATTGTGTGTTGGGTGGCATGTCTGTGTTGTGTAAGTTTCTCCTTTTGATTTGGAAAATTGTCTCTTTCTCCAGGAGATTCTCTGTGATAATAAGAAAAACCTCCAGTTGGTGTGACACAAGAAATGTTGCAGTGATGACCACCTTATAAGTATACTTGCCTCTGTTATATCTATTTTTTTGTTTGTTTGTTTTTTTTTTTTGGGGGGGGGGGGAGGGAGGGGGAATACCTAAGTATCTGTGGCATTTATTTTTTTCTGGGTACACAAAAAAAAGTATCTGTGGCATTTATTTTTTTCTGGGTACACAAAAAAGAGAGATCCTTTCGTTGAATTTATTTAGGTAACACATAGTTAGCTTTTGCCCCAATCAAGTGGCAGGTGAGCAACAGACCAAACTGGGAAGTAATGTATGAATCCATTACTTTCATTAACATTGTTGGTTGGAAAAAACCCAGCTGAGTACTTGCAGCCAACCTACTTTAACCTACTTTGGCAGCTTGCTCTAGCTTGCTCTTCACAAGTCTGACTTTTTTGCTGGATGAATCCCCAGGCAGTCCCCCCTTAGGTTTGAACCCTGTTTCCAAACTTTTCAAAATAGTTGAGGGAAAAAAAAACAGTTTTTCTGGCCAAATAAATCCGATGGGCCAAGAATATGACAAACAGAATGGGAGATTTTCACTTGTCCAAGACCCTCCAAGAATCCACTGTCAGTATGGGCTCAAAACACCTTGAGCATTTGGTTATATAAGCGCTTATATTGTTGGGCGCGAATGTTAATGTGGCAGGTGAATCTCGCTACACACCATTGCACTGGGCAGTAGCTTGGAAAGACGTTTTAACAGTCCAGCTGCTTCTGGAGAGAGGTTTGCAAAGGAAGAAACAAAATCACATACACAAATGCATCCTGGCATTTGTTGCGCAATAAAAAAAGAGAATTTTTGTTCAAAAGGATTCTGTAGCTCTTCATTAGCTTGTGGATTGACTACCCTGCAGTAGTAGTTTGTGCATCCGGTAAGAGAATCTCAGCCAGGGAATTTATGTTATGTTTTTTAAGACTTCGTTTTTTTTTTGTCCTGAGAACATAAGGTGTACACATGATCGTTTTAATCGCAATTTCTACAAGGGAGAACCATTTATGCATTGCGTTCTGCGTTTTTTTCAGGGGCGAATTTTGATGCCGAATGCGACACTAAGAACACTCCGCTGCATTTGGCGGCCAAGTCAGGTTCTTCTGACATTGTGAAGATGTTGATCAATAAAAGTGAGTTTCTCAGATTTCACGAGCAGAATTGACCTGTTGTTTGCTCCATCGGTGTGCCGAGGTAAGAGCTGCAATTTTTTTGAGATGTTTTTTTTTTTTTCAAAGGGCCTAAAGTCAATACTCAGAACGACAATGGAAGAACTCCGCTGCATTTGGCATCCATGTATGGTCATGTTGATATTGTCAAAAGGTTGCTGGGAGCAGGTAGGATGCACTAGATTTTTTTTATTTTTTTTAGGATTTTATTTTTGTTAGGATTTTTTTCTTTTTTTCAGGATTTTCTTTTTTTTTAGGATTTTTTTTGTTAGTTTTTTTTTCTTGTTGATTAAGTTTGTTCACCTCTTACTTTGGATTTTTCTACAAGGGGTTCTGAAAAATGTCCTCAGATATGGAAATTTTTTTATAAATAATTAAAATTAATAGGGGTCAACGTTTCTCAATATGTAATATTGTTACAACTGCAGGCTGTGACAAATATCTTTTATTTCTGCATTAGAAAAAATCTCTCTCTATATATATGCATATCCGGAAACCACTCATGCACATAGGTGGCAAACGCATGCTAAAAAATGTGAAAAGCCTCGTGAAAAGAATCAGCTCGCATCCCCAGTTTATTTTTATTTTTTTTCTTAATTCATTCCATCGACCTCAAGTTTATGTTGTCGAAACCTCTGAACACAGTTTTGGATCCATATGTTGTTTCGAAGGTGCAAAAAAAACTATTCAGGATAAGAAGGAGAACGTTGCTGCAAATGTTATTTGCACAGAGTATGTGGGAAAAAATGACGATACGATCAAAATGGAAATCAAAAAAAAGCTTTATTCTGACGTTTAAAAAAAGAAAACAAAACAAAACATGGAAAGCTTATACACATATTCGATTTCTGAGAGAATCGAATAGAACATTATCAATATCTACTATAATGTTGTTGTGCTTTTTTTTTTATCTTTCAGACAAGAGATTTTTTTTGGCTTCGTTTCAATACAATGCTGTATGAAATACAATAATATAATATTGTATCATAAACTTACATATTACTACGTAAGTTTTGCTGCTGTTGTTGTTGTTGCCATTTTTTTTAGATGTGTCGAGCTTTGCTCATGAAAGGCTTTTTTTCTGTTTGTTTTTTTGATTCTTCTGGTGTTTTTCTTTTTTGATTGGTTTTGTTCGCTCGTTTTTTTTTTTTAAGGGGGTTTTGGGTTCTTTTTTTTGGGTAGAAAAATATTTATGAAAAGAAAAAAATGGGTTTACAGACTTTGCATCGTTATTGGTGCCGATCTGCTCAGGGATGAGGGGAGAAAAAAATTCCCCCTCAGATTTTGGAGTCCAGGAGGCGATTGTTGCCACCAGTTCAGTTTTGATTTTTTGATATGCTCCTGGAATACTTGTTTTGGATGGACAAAGAACAGTATATATATGCAACAGTACATGAGAAAGCTTAATTCATTTTTGTTCTTTGGAGGCATGTTTTCAGCGAAGAGAGGGCGTTGTTTGAAAGTTCCCTTTCTCTTCTTACCTAGCTTTGACTTTTAAGCTCGTTTCTTAACAAATCTGTTAAAAAACGAGCTGATATCTTTAAAGATATCAGGGACAAAACTTACAATGGCTGAACATCTGAATAATTACAGGGATGATGTCTTTGTAACGCAGTTTTGAGATACTTTTTCTGTGATAATTTTTTGTCTTTGTTTTAACCAGTTAAGCGCAATTTTCGCACCAACAGGAGACAAAGAAAAGGAAATAAATAAGAAAAAAGAAAAAAAAAGAAACGGAAATTCTTTGGGGGGAGGGGCATGAACGGTTCAGTACATGTTGGCACCTTCTTCCATTCTCTTCTCCATTCTCATTTTAAATTTTACTTTCGTTTTTGGACTGATCAATCTATCCTTGAAAAATAAGTTTTGCTCAGTGGAGGTCTAGTTTCTTGAGCACCTCCTCACTTTAGAGCGGAAAATCACAGAGCGCGAAGAGCTTGGTTTTGTTGAATCTTCGCAGTTGGTCTTTTTTTTCCAGTTGTTGAGTAGAAGTGAAGCAAGGAGGACGTTCTAACCTTGGTCTGAACTCAACAGTGTTGAGTTTTAAAAAAAAAGTTAAGATAGCCAGTACGTGACTCTCCTGCAACAAGAAAAAAAGTTCATTTTTTCGTGCGTGACTGAGGCACGTTTATTCAATTGTACGTTTATTCAATTGTGGGCCAGCAGCAAAATGCCCCGGACCAGGATCGAACTGGTGACCTCCGGATTACTCAAATTAAATGTTATGAGACCGACGCGCTAACCAACTGCGCCACCGAGGCTGTACGATAATATTGCAGAATTTAGGTACATATCGTCCCTTATCGCGAATATTGTTTTGGTTTTTCGCATGAGTTGGTCGATTTGTGTGCGAGTGGCACGGAGAAAAAAAAAGAAAGTAAAAACCACCGGCATTAGCGATGTCAATGAGGTAGTTAGCTACCCCATTGACGATCGAAATGCCGAAACTCCCATGGTGGGTGAATCCTGATCGGTTGACGAGACCCCCCCGGGATCAACCGGGGGACGACCTTGGTTGCACCATCGTTGCCATCATGGGTGCCAAGTGTCGTGCCAGAGTGGGGGCCACCCACTCTGGCGGATCAACGTCATGATCGAAAATATGTTGACCCGATTAGTGCCCGGTTAGTTGATTTTTAATTTCTCTCTCCTTTACATTTCAGTTTTCGTCGAGCGCGTTTTTTTCCCTCATGATGTGACTTAGAAACTCATCCTTTTTAAGCCTTTAGGCTTATAGGGTCTGTTTTCCGGGTTTTGTCGCAGCATGTCGGTCATAGGAACGAAGCGTTCCCTCTTTTCGCGCGCTCTGTCAACCTCTGTCATCCGCGCGGTTTCTCGTTTTTATCGGGCTGTTTCCTCGTTTCTGTCGTTTTCTGTCGTTTTCTGTCGCCGCCAGTGTGAGCCGCCATCAATTTTTTTCGCTGGGATACAGGCGAACGCTGGTGCGAATCCACTATTAAAGGTGTCTTTGTGTAGCTTGCCAGGTAAAAGTCAACTTTGTCGGCGACCCTACGTTTCGGTTCCATCGGCGTTATCAGCAACGCTTTGAGCCCTCTGATAAGTTTCGCATGGACAAAGGCGACTGAAAGGTGGTGCGAATAAAAAAAAACGAACAAACAGAGGGGCGGAAAAAAGATAAACCTTGGCTGTCCGTGTTTTTAAGCCTTTAGGCGGTGGTGGCGACAGTGGTGGCGGTGGTGGCGACAGTGGTGGCGGTGGTGACGACAGTGGTGGCGGTGGTGGACAACAATGGCGGCGGCGACGGCGATGGTCAACGTAACCAGCGTCAGAGTCAGAACCAAGGCCAACATTGCGGCGGTGGTGGCAGTGATGGAGGTAGGAATTGCACCCCCCCCCCAAAAAAAAAGAATCCGTAAGATTGATGGACGAAATGGGGCTTGTTCTGAGGGATAAGAATCACATGCCTGTCCTTTGCTTTGTGGCTGCCTGTGCTGAGAAGCAAAAGATTCTCTTGGGGGAGCATCTGCAATGCAGCAATGCTTCTTCAGTTGTGTTCCCGGCGGAGAATGAACATGCACTGCACATGAAAATCAGACAGGCTGTTGAGGTGAGAAGAATGCTACAAATCTAGTGGGATGTATGATTCTTTTTTTTCCCCTCCAGTTGCATTGCGTCAAGAATGAGCTCTCCATAAGCTGAATAAGAATCTGGGACTAACACGGGTGCTGTTAAAACTTGCGAAACTTGCGGAGGACATACCGTTTGCATTCACGAATGCATCACTCCGTGGAGTGCAAAACAATGTGGCCTTGCAATGGGCCCGAAAAAAGCTGCTGCCCACTCCTTCAGAATACAGAATGGTTAATTTCCAGTTCGAATCTGGGACTGTATCTCTTTTTTCGAAGAATAAAAATATTAAACCCCTCATCAGTTGGAACTTATTGTTGTCATCAAGAGCAGAAGAGGTTGAAAATAAAAATGAATGTCAGTTTTCTGATTGGAGTCAGACTGGGCTCCGTCCACCTCGCGTTGTTCCTCTTTTCTGGTGTAGAAAGGGCTAATTCAGTTGGGTAGTTTTTACAGTTAGAACTCTGGGCTGTGCTATTTGAAGGGTCGTACTTTTTACTGTAAAAACGTGAATTCAACAGGGGGATATTGTTAGGATGTTTTGTTTAAAATGAGAATAAGTGATTTTGAGTCAGATATCAACGAGCAGTTCTCCTTACAAAAAAAGTGTGATCCAGACGGCACTGTCGGCCACTTCTTGCCCAGCAAATGCTCATTCTCCGGTTGAACGGTCAATCAAAAAACTAAGTTCAGGTCGACCTCTTTCTTTCACCTAGGTGTAGCATTGCTCTGAAATTTTGATCCGTGGTTTTGAGCAGGTGCAAGATCCTGTAGAATTCCAGCTCCTCCAAAAAGTATTCACAATGGAGCGCAAAGAATAGAATAGAAAGGACTGATTTGTTTCGATCTAAATAGTAAAGATCACAAGTGTTTACAGACAGATGAGTGCAAAAAATTTTATTTGGTCTTGAGGGAACACTCACAAAGGAATTCACCCTTGATGTTCTTGTTGATTTGGGGATTCTGGTCATGATTGGTGGGCCGGCCTGACAGGCACGGAGTGCAGGTTTGGATTTGTTGACATGCAGACGCAGACCATTACTCCATGTTGTAATGTTGGTTTCATGAGTAGAATGTCCGTGGCATCTCGGAGAACAGCACCACCCTGTGGAGTGCAAAACATTGTGGCCTTGTAATGGTCCAGAAAAGAATACAGTTTTGCCCACTCCTCCTCTCGCACAATCATTAGCGTTTGCCATTATCATCTCATCATTTTTCAGCCTATCAATCAATCAATGATTACATGTTGCCTAAAGGCTCGACGCCCCTGGGCGGCTTCCCCTCGTTTTTGTTATGTACATACAGCGGTGCGCACGCCCTGGACGCACGGGAGTCAGCCACGGCCAAGACGCGGAAACTGCCGAAGGTGTGGCCCAAATTCGCCTGAGTTCGAAATATTCCGAGCACCCAAAGGAAAAGAATTGTTTTGGTAAGGGACGATATTTTGTTGGCGGCGCGGGAAGTTGCGGTGCAAGTTGATTCATTTTTTCCAGACGAGTTGTAAGACTTGAGTTGGATCGATTCCGGGTTTCATTGTCAAACAAGTGTCTTGAAACAATTGCCAGAAGGCCGAAACTTTGCAGGCGACACGCCTTTGTCTGAGCAAAAGGCATCCACTGAGTCTCTCTTTGTGGAGACCTGAATCATTTGAATGAGCGGTGTATGACGGGGAGGGTGGGCAGGATAGCTATCCTATAGCTATCCTTCTATAGAAGGTCTTTCATGCTGGCGGCGTTGGGGCTGGGACAATGGAATGATCTGGAAATATCTGGAAATCTTTAAAGATGGTTGGGGTGCTTCCTCAGTGATGAGCAAGCGATCCCAGTCGGAAACACTAAGGCGGAAATAAATAAAAATATGCAAGATTCACTGCCCGTAGAGCACGAATGTGTTACGGAGTCTTTTTCAAGTGGCAGCTGCTTGGTAAGATATATCTTATATAGAGTCCTGCGATGTCGACCATGTTTCTTGAATTGGACGAGCGTGTGGGGCGGCTGTGGCGAGAAGGTCGGTGCACCACTTCACAGGGAAGGCCTTGGAAACTTGACGAAAAAAAAAAGATCGGAAAACAATCTGGCTCATGAGCATATATGCTTTTGCAAGAAACACATGGCTTCTTGCAGAAAATTTTGGAAGAATGATATGACTAATCGTGTCCTAGTTGAGAAGAAACAAAACCAACAAATTTTCTGGTTTTTAAAAACACCTCCTGATTATTCACTCAATAATTTGGCTCCTTTCGAAGAGATATAATGCAATCCGGAAATGAAAAATCCAAAATTCAGATTCTCAAGTTATAGCATCGATTACATTGGCCTAGGCCTTACAGGCCTGTTGAGTCTTTCTGGACCAGCGGCGGCCGAAGTCCCTGACGAAAATACCACACACGATTCCACACACGCCACCACCTCCCACGCACGAAAGGAAGACAGCTCTCGCCCCGGTCAGGTCCAAATGCAAGTGCTTTCATGCCACCCACAGACGTGGCTCAAAATAAAACAGAAAGAGGGGCCTCCACTGCTTTTCAAGTGGATTCTACCCCAGTGTTCACTTCTTCATAGAAAAGGTGAACGATGCTCGTGTACGCCCGAAATTATACGTGATCCTCTGGTTGGTGTTCCTTTTCGTGCTTGCTCGATAAACGAACGTGCTGGTACTAGTAGCAGAAGCACTGCGGCACCGACGATCCCAAGGGGAAAATCAACAGATTGTGGTTGGGATCGAAAGAAGCCCCGCTTCGCAGCCCGTTCTTGGCGCATCTGCGCACAACACGAAAAACAAATGCAGCTCGTCTGACGACACCAATACAAACACGGTTACCAGTGAACAACACAGCCAGCAATACGAGCCTTCTCACCCTGGAGCATCCCAGCAGCAAGAGTACTCTGCCACGGTGGTGCAGACTGGGAGCTGGGAGCCGGCCGTGGTCGAGGAGGAGCCAGAATCAGCAGTGCCATCGCCGCTCGTCGTTGGCGCTGGGTCGCCCACATCATTAAGGTTGATGTTGGTGGCGGTGGAGCTTCCCTCCACGTCGACTCCGCATTCGGAGCTGGTACCCAATTCGCCTGCTCTCAACACATTCGCACGTTGCTTGTTGTCCATGGCCACACAAGAAACGAGATGAACAAGAAACGGCCGAACCTGTGCAGACTTCTGAAGTGGCAATCGCCAAGGCGTCAGCTATGGCTGTTGTTGCCGAGAGCACAAACTCGGAGCGAAAAGCCTCTGCTGTTCCGCTGCCTTCGACGCACGCCCTGGTGCTGCCTTCCGCGGCGGCTTTCGCGAATCCCACCGCTATCGCTGTCAGGTCTCCCATACACACCGCGCCGGATTCGCCGCTAGCTGCGACCGCCACGGCTCGAGCAAATGCTTCTGCATAAGCGGTTGCAAAGGAATCTCCACGGGCTACGCTGAAACCGCATCCAAAGCCCTGACCATCACAGGAGACCTGCACGAGCAAAGCAGGGGGTCAATGCACGGAAAGGGATACACAAAAAACTGACAGTCAACTTCAGCCTGGCCGCACCAACCTTTGCCAGCGCCTCGAAATAAACAGACGCCACGGCAGTCGCGGCGGCCGTTGCTGCAGCTTGCGCCGATACGGGACTACACAGATCATTTGTCAAGATCTCCTTGACTTCGCTCTCCAGTTTTGATTCGGCGAATGCCAGAGACTGCCGATCCACCACACACGAGACGTTTTCTGAACAAGTTGGGAACAGCATGAAACGCTCACAAGAGACGAGATATCGACAGCGAGGAGAAGAGCTCTTACATTGCAACTCGCCCCGGCCCAGCCCTTGCACGACCCCGACTTAACCACGAGGCTCACCGAACCGAACACTTGGCAAGAAGTGGTTGAGGTCTGATAGAGGCGTCGACCTGAATGAAAGCAAACATATCTAAGGTGGCGCATCCCAACCAGAACAGGAAAACGAGGGCCTGCGCCCACATGTGCTGCAAACCTGCCAAAGCTTGTGGCGGCGCCACGAGTGCAAGGAAGGCCAACACGATTGCAGCTTTCATCATCATTGTAAGGAAAGAGTCGGGACAAAGAAGTCGGTCGAGAGTGGAAAAAACGCACGCACAGAGCACAGAGAAAACACACCAGTCGTTGCTTTGCGATCCTCGGCGAAGAGCCGGTTTTTATGCTGTGCGCAGCAAGCCAGTTACAACTTTTCCTGTCCGACGTGCATAACTTTCAACCGCAACTGTTGGAATGTCGAAAAAGCTTCGGAGCAATACGTTCTTTTTTGTACTGGAACGAAACATACAACGACATCCCAACAGTTGCGGTTTTTTTTTGGGGGGGGGGTGGGGGTGGCAATTTGTTTTTAGGGGGTAAGAAACATTTGGTTGAGGCATGGTAGATTTCCAGGGGAATTCTCTTTTTTTTCCCTTGCTCCTTGACTTTTTGGGGGGGGGGGTAGAAAATTTCTAAGGGGCAGGCCCCCCTCTGGTTGCGCCTATGAAGCTGGATCATTTTTACAGCAAGAACGCTCGAGTCTCCGTTCCTCGAATTCCCCCCAGCGTCCCAACTTGTATTCTTAGATCATCCAAAGGCATCTCAACCTCTCCGGTTTTTTTGATCCCTTTCTGTGGCTGTTCGTTTTTAAAAGATGCATCATCCAGAAATGGCGTCCGGTAATTTTGGATTTAGCCATATAAACACCAGTCTTCTTTACTCTCTCTCTAAGTGTGATTCGTCTTCGAAGAAAATATAAATAGAGATATTCCCCATCAGTGGCGCTACCTCAAGAGTGGCCAGTATTTTGCAACGGCCGTTGAAACGTCTCAGTCTCACCTGAAAGTTTCCCTCGACTGTTTCTGAACACTGTGTTGCAGAAGAACGACGTTAGGCAAAGAGCAACGCAGTGCCGTATCAAAACAGGGTCGGTGCCTTTTGTCCAAAACGATTTTGGTTGGCCCCTTCAGGACTGTAGGAAACTTGGGTGACACGATGCTGGGTGCTTCGACAACATCAGAAGCTCACGACTGCTAGAAAATGATTGCGATCAAAAGCCGAGGTGTTGTTTGCTGATATTCTGTTCAAATTCAAACAAACAGTAGGCATCTTATTGACACATCAAGTTGCCTTCCTCTGGACTGGTGCTGAGGAAGAATATCATATAGCTTTTGGCTTCTATTTTGTTTTCAATGTATAATCTTCGGCAATATCTTTCAGCTTACTAGATTTGTTCTTTAGAACGGTGGGATTTTCTTTGTCCAGGGAGCTTTCTTTTGGGTGGGTTTTCTTTTTGTTGTTATTACCTTGTATTACTCTGGCATTATGGGGGGTGATGGCCTCTTTTTGCAAAAAGAGGAAATCGCTGTAATTGATTGCTTGAGGAAGAATATCAAATATGTCTAGGTGCCACTACGCTTCCACATTTCCTGCCTTAGCGAAGCTTATAATCAAAACTCCTGGTCCCTCAACTCAAAGCACTTTTTGAGCATCCACTGCTTGGCGGACAGTGAAAAAAAAACAACTTTGAAACCACACCAAATATCTGCCCATGGGGATCGCCCTCAACCTGTGACAGGTGTTGTGATCGACACAAAGCAACATTCTGTACGTGCAGAATTTTAAAGAATAAAGTCACTTGAAATGGTCGAAAAGTAAGCAAACATACTCTCGACTGCTTTGGTAGGCCGGTCGACGAGAGGTCAAAAACGATTGGCGAGAGGGGAAACTCGTTTGGAAGCGCCGTCGTCACCCTGTGCAAGGATTGTGTTCTACGGGACCAGCCTTTGCTCGGACGTTGGTGCTATGACGTACTGGTGGTTCCCTCATCCGTACCGGAATACGAGTTTGTGGAAGGTGACGACCACAGCGACGATCGGGATGCGAGAGATCATGATGATGAGTTTGTGACCACGTTTTCGTTACCGAGGTAAGTCTACCCAGCCACGTTTGTGCTATTTTATGTTGGGCTTCTCTTTCACACTGTAATTCGATATTTGTTCGTTCTGTTGTTATGTTTTCGAGAAGGTGGCGTTTGCCAGGTCCCTAATTCACACATAGGAGTGTTCACTGATCAGTTCTATCTATTACAACAGACATTTCTTCTGTCTGTCTATTAATTTGATGTTTGTTTGTCTATTACAACAATGTCTTCCCAATAAGTAGTGGCTATAAAGTCCCCATTTCCACACATGTCTTTTCCATTGCACTTCCCGTGAATATGTTGGTGATATATGTCTCTGTTGGTGATTGAATAGATATACATGTATTTGTGTGGTGGCTTGTCAAAGGACCCCTAGCGTTGCTTCATTGGCCGAAGGAGTTGCTGACGACCCGAACCTTTGCCCAGACCATGCTCTGGTGAAGATGTTCTTGGAGCACCTTCGTGAAAACGATTATGTGGGAGTTCCTGATTGGAGCGATAACCAAGTGCACGAAGCCAAAGAGGATGAAAACGGCCAAGGCATATCGTGATCGAACAGCATCGTGTCGATCGGAGACCACGTCACTTGTGCTGTTGCCACTGAAGATGAAGTGGACTTGGCAAAAAGGCCACTCAAGAAAAGGAAATCGAAGAAGGGAAAGAAAAAACGATTGGCGACATGGGGCTGGAGTGGCGTGGTTTTTAACCAAGCTGCGAAAGTAGGTTGGCTCCAGTTAATCAGCTGGGTTTTTTCCCATTGGGTTTTCCCAGCTGGTTGTGTTTGTGGGGGGGAGACGACAATATTCATCCATTGTAAAAAGAAAATCCCCACAAATAACGGTGTCTCGAATGGATGCATTCATACGATACTTCCCAGTTTGGTAGATGATTATAAGGTAGCTGTCACTTGGTTGGGGCAAATACTAACAAAGTGTTTCACTACAAAAATTCGAAAGGAAGGCATGTGATCCTCAAAAGGTACATGTCTGGATATGGGGTTAGTTTGATTTAACCTCCTGTTAATTCATCAGCTGGTACTGCACGCTTCGCCAAAATCAGGATGGTGACAACCACCTCGAATCAATCTCATAAAATACTTTCTTTTAACCTGCAATCGGAGCTTATCAGACGTGCTGCTCTTTTTAAGTGGAACATATCAGTGCAAAGAAAGCTGGTTTGTTTTTGTCTGCATCCGGGGATTCGAGGACCCTCGACTACCACGAATGGTCGTCCATTTCTGTTTTTACACCCACACAATGCTTGTAATTATATGATAGTGCATGTGCGATGGTTTCATATTTGACAACAAAAAAATACTGATCAGCTTTTTTCATATTTGAAAAGAAGAAAAGCTGATCAGTCTTTGCTTCCTGGAGATCTGATAAGATTCTCCATTTTCTGGACAAGAGAATCAATTACATTTTTGAAAAAAAAAAGAGAAAACAAGAGAAAAGACACACTGTGGGTAAAGAATTCCGAACTCAAAAATACTGGGGGCCCCCAGTATGTTAACATGCGAAGAGGAGGTCCAAAAGAGTGTTACAGCCAACGAAGAAACTCTACAAGTCGGACTCAAAATCCACGAGATCATTTCCTGTTAACAGGAAATCAACTTACGTATATATCAACAGTCTTACTTCCAGTTCCGAAGTTTTCAATGAAGAATTAAAAAAGCAAAAGAAACATCATATGGCAAAGAAGTAAAACGAAACAGGAGAGCTGCAGATGGTGGACAATAAGAATTGAAATCTGACCAACAACAAGATCTCAACAAATTTGTTGAGTTAAAAAATAAAAAAAAGAAGTCCTTGCATTTTTGACCTCTCGTAGGCCTACCAAAGCAGTCGAGAGTATGTTTGCTTACTTTTCGACCATTTCAAGTGACTTTATTCTTTAAAATTCTGCACGTACAGAATGTTGCTTTGTGTTGATCACAACACCTGTCACAGGTTGAGGGCGATCCCCATGGGCAGATATTTGGTGTGGTTTCAAAGTTTTTTTTTTTTTTCCACTGTCCGCCAAGCAGTGGATGCTCAAAAAGTGCTTTGAGTTGAGGGACCAGGAGTTTTGTTTGTAAGCTTCGTTAAGGCAGGAAATGTGGAAGCGTAGTGGCACCTAGACATATTTGATATTCTTCCTCAAGCAATCAATTACAGCAATTGCCTCTTTTTGCAAAAAGAGGCCATCACCCCCCATAATGCCAGAGTAATACAAGGTAATAACAACAAAAAGAAAACCCACCCAAAAGAAAGCTCCCTGGACAAAGAAAATCCCACCGTTCTAAAGAACAAATCTAGTAAGCTGAAAGATATTGCCGAAGATTATACATTGAAAACAAAATAGAAGCCAAAAGCTATATGATATTCTTCCTCAGCACCAGTCCAGAGGAAGGCAACTTGATGTGTCAATAAGATGCCTACTGTTTGTTTGAATTTGAACAGAATATCAGCAAACAACACCTCGGCTTTTGATCGCAATCATTTTCTAGCAGTCGTGAGCTTCTGATGTTGTCGAAGCACCCAGCATCGTGTCACCCAAGTTTCCTACAGTCCTGAAGGGGCCAACCAAAATCGTTTTGGACAAAAGGCACCGACCCTGTTTTGATACGGCACTGCGTTGCTCTTTGCCTAACGTCGTTCTTCTGCAACACAGTGTTCAGAAACAGTCGAGGGAAACTTTCAGGTGAGACTGAGACGTTTCAACGGCCGTTGCAAAATACTGGCCACTCTTGAGGTAGCGCCACTGATGGGGAATATCTCTATTTATATTTTCTTCGAAGACGAATCACACTTAGAGAGAGAGTAAAGAAGACTGGTGTTTATATGGCTAAATCCAAAATTACCGGACGCCATTTCTGGATGATGCATCTTTTAAAAACGAACAGCCACAGAAAGGGATCAAAAAAACCGGAGAGGTTGAGATGCCTTTGGATGATCTAAGAATACAAGTTGGGACGCTGGGGGGAATTCGAGGAACGGAGACTCGAGCGTTCTTGCTGTAAAAATGATCCAGCTTCATAGGCGCAACCAGAGGGGGGCCTGCCCCTTAGAAATTTTCTACCCCCCCCCCCAAAAAGTCAAGGAGCAAGGGAAAAAAAAGAGAATTCCCCTGGAAATCTACCATGCCTCAACCAAATGTTTCTTACCCCCTAAAAACAAATTGCCACCCCCACCCCCCCCCCAAAAAAAAACCGCAACTGTTGGGATGTCGTTGTATGTTTCGTTCCAGTACAAAAAAGAACGTATTGCTCCGAAGCTTTTTCGACATTCCAACAGTTGCGGTTGAAAGTTATGCACGTCGGACAGGAAAAGTTGTAACTGGCTTGCTGCGCACAGCATAAAAACCGGCTCTTCGCCGAGGATCGCAAAGCAACGACTGGTGTGTTTTCTCTGTGCTCTGTGCGTGCGTTTTTTCCACTCTCGACCGACTTCTTTGTCCCGACTCTTTCCTTACAATGATGATGAAAGCTGCAATCGTGTTGGCCTTCCTTGCACTCGTGGCGCCGCCACAAGCTTTGGCAGGTTTGCAGCACATGTGGGCGCAGGCCCTCGTTTTCCTGTTCTGGTTGGGATGCGCCACCTTAGATATGTTTGCTTTCATTCAGGTCGACGCCTCTATCAGACCTCAACCACTTCTTGCCAAGTGTTCGGTTCGGTGAGCCTCGTGGTTAAGTCGGGGTCGTGCAAGGGCTGGGCCGGGGCGAGTTGCAATGTAAGAGCTCTTCTCCTCGCTGTCGATATCTCGTCTCTTGTGAGCGTTTCATGCTGTTCCCAACTTGTTCAGAAAACGTCTCGTGTGTGGTGGATCGGCAGTCTCTGGCATTCGCCGAATCAAAACTGGAGAGCGAAGTCAAGGAGATCTTGACAAATGATCTGTGTAGTCCCGTATCGGCGCAAGCTGCAGCAACGGCCGCCGCGACTGCCGTGGCGTCTGTTTATTTCGAGGCGCTGGCAAAGGTTGGTGCGGCCAGGCTGAAGTTGACTGTCAGTTTTTTGTGTATCCCTTTCCGTGCATTGACCCCCTGCTTTGCTCGTGCAGGTCTCCTGTGATGGTCAGGGCTTTGGATGCGGTTTCAGCGTAGCCCGTGGAGATTCCTTTGCAACCGCTTATGCAGAAGCATTTGCTCGAGCCGTGGCGGTCGCAGCTAGCGGCGAATCCGGCGCGGTGTGTATGGGAGACCTGACAGCGATAGCGGTGGGATTCGCGAAAGCCGCCGCGGAAGGCAGCACCAGGGCGTGCGTCGAAGGCAGCGGAACAGCAGAGGCTTTTCGCTCCGAGTTTGTGCTCTCGGCAACAACAGCCATAGCTGACGCCTTGGCGATTGCCACTTCAGAAGTCTGCACAGGTTCGGCCGTTTCTTGTTCATCTCGTTTCTTGTGTGGCCATGGACAACAAGCAACGTGCGAATGTGTTGAGAGCAGGCGAATTGGGTACCAGCTCCGAATGCGGAGTCGACGTGGAGGGAAGCTCCACCGCCACCAACATCAACCTTAATGATGTGGGCGACCCAGCGCCAACGACGAGCGGCGATGGCACTGCTGATTCTGGCTCCTCCTCGACCACGGCCGGCTCCCAGCTCCCAGTCTGCACCACCGTGGCAGAGTACTCTTGCTGCTGGGATGCTCCAGGGTGAGAAGGCTCGTATTGCTGGCTGTGTTGTTCACTGGTAACCGTGTTTGTATTGGTGTCGTCAGACGAGCTGCATTTGTTTTTCGTGTTGTGCGCAGATGCGCCAAGAACGGGCTGCGAAGCGGGGCTTCTTTCGATCCCAACCACAATCTGTTGATTTTCCCCTTGGGATCGTCGGTGCCGCAGTGCTTCTGCTACTAGTACCAGCACGTTCGTTTATCGAGCAAGCACGAAAAGGAACACCAACCAGAGGATCACGTATAATTTCGGGCGTACACGAGCATCGTTCACCTTTTCTATGAAGAAGTGAACACTGGGGTAGAATCCACTTGAAAAGCAGTGGAGGCCCCTCTTTCTGTTTTATTTTGAGCCACGTCTGTGGGTGGCATGAAAGCACTTGCATTTGGACCTGACCGGGGCGAGAGCTGTCTTCCTTTCGTGCGTGGGAGGTGGTGGCGTGTGTGGAATCGTGTGTGGTATTTTCGTCAGGGACTTCGGCCGCCGCTGGTCCAGAAAGACTCAACAGGCCTGTAAGGCCTAGGCCAATGTAATCGATGCTATAACTTGAGAATCTGAATTTTGGATTTTTCATTTCCGGATTGCATTATATCTCTTCGAAAGGAGCCAAATTATTGAGTGAATAATCAGGAGGTGTTTTTAAAAACCAGAAAATTTGTTGGTTTTGTTTCTTCTCAACTAGGACACGATTAGTCATATCATTCTTCCAAAATTTTCTGCAAGAAGCCATGTGTTTCTTGCAAAAGCATATATGCTCATGAGCCAGATTGTTTTCCGATCTTTTTTTTTTCGTCAAGTTTCCAAGGCCTTCCCTGTGAAGTGGTGCACCGACCTTCTCGCCACAGCCGCCCCACACGCTCGTCCAATTCAAGAAACATGGTCGACATCGCAGGACTCTATATAAGATATATCTTACCAAGCAGCTGCCACTTGAAAAAGACTCCGTAACACATTCGTGCTCTACGGGCAGTGAATCTTGCATATTTTTATTTATTTCCGCCTTAGTGTTTCCGACTGGGATCGCTTGCTCATCACTGAGGAAGCACCCCAACCATCTTTAAAGATTTCCAGATATTTCCAGATCATTCCATTGTCCCAGCCCCAACGCCGCCAGCATGAAAGACCTTCTATAGAAGGATAGCTATAGGATAGCTATCCTGCCCACCCTCCCCGTCATACACCGCTCATTCAAATGATTCAGGTCTCCACAAAGAGAGACTCAGTGGATGCCTTTTGCTCAGACAAAGGCGTGTCGCCTGCAAAGTTTCGGCCTTCTGGCAATTGTTTCAAGACACTTGTTTGACAATGAAACCCGGAATCGATCCAACTCAAGTCTTACAACTCGTCTGGAAAAAATGAATCAACTTGCACCGCAACTTCCCGCGCCGCCAACAAAATATCGTCCCTTACCAAAACAATTCTTTTCCTTTGGGTGCTCGGAATATTTCGAACTCAGGCGAATTTGGGCCACACCTTCGGCAGTTTCCGCGTCTTGGCCGTGGCTGACTCCCGTGCGTCCAGGGCGTGCGCACCGCTGTATGTACATAACAAAAAAAAGGATGAGTTTCTAAGTCACATCATGAGGGAAAAAAACGCGCTCGACGAAAACTGAAATGTAAAGGAGAGAGAAATTAAAAATCAACTAACCGGGCACTAATCGGGTCAACATATTTTCGATCATGACGTTGATCCGCCAGAGTGGGTGGCCCCCACTCTGGCACGACACTTGGCACCCATGATGGCAACGATGGTGCAACCAAGGTCGTCCCCCGGTTGATCCCGGGGGGGTCTCGTCAACCGATCAGGATTCACCCACCATGGGAGTTTCGGCATTTCGATCGTCAATGGGGTAGCTAACTACCTCATTGACATCGCTAATGCCGGTGGTTTTTACTTTCTTTTTTTTTCTCCGTGCCACTCGCACACAAATCGACCAACTCATGCGAAAAACCAAAACAATATTCGCGATAAGGGACGATATGTACCTAAATTCTGCAATATTATCGTACAGCCTCGGTGGCGCAGTTGGTTAGCGCGTCGGTCTCATAACATTTAATTTGAGTAATCCGGAGGTCACCAGTTCGATCCTGGTCCGGGGCATTTTGCTGCTGGCCCACAATTGAATAAACGTACAATTGAATAAACGTGCCTCAGTCACGCACGAAAAAATGAACTTTTTTTCTTGTTGCAGGAGAGTCACGTACTGGCTATCTTAACTTTTTTTTTAAAACTCAACACTGTTGAGTTCAGACCAAGGTTAGAACGTCCTCCTTGCTTCACTTCTACTCAACAACTGGAAAAAAAAGACCAACTGCGAAGATTCAACAAAACCAAGCTCTTCGCGCTCTGTGATTTTCCGCTCTAAAGTGAGGAGGTGCTCAAGAAACTAGACCTCCACTGAGCAAAACTTATTTTTCAAGGATAGATTGATCAGTCCAAAAACGAAAGTAAAATTTAAAATGAGAATGGAGAAGAGAATGGAAGAAGGTGCCAACATGTACTGAACCGTTCATGCCCCTCCCCCCAAAGAATTTCCGTTTCTTTTTTTTTCTTTTTTCTTATTTATTTCCTTTTCTTTGTCTCCTGTTGGTGCGAAAATTGCGCTTAACTGGTTAAAACAAAGACAAAAAATTATCACAGAAAAAGTATCTCAAAACTGCGTTACAAAGACATCATCCCTGTAATTATTCAGATGTTCAGCCATTGTAAGTTTTGTCCCTGATATCTTTAAAGATATCAGCTCGTTTTTTAACAGATTTGTTAAGAAACGAGCTTAAAAGTCAAAGCTAGGTAAGAAGAGAAAGGGAACTTTCAAACAACGCCCTCTCTTCGCTGAAAACATGCCTCCAAAGAACAAAAATGAATTAAGCTTTCTCATGTACTGTTGCATATATATACTGTTCTTTGTCCATCCAAAACAAGTATTCCAGGAGCATATCAAAAAATCAAAACTGAACTGGTGGCAACAATCGCCTCCTGGACTCCAAAATCTGAGGGGGAATTTTTTTCTCCCCTCATCCCTGAGCAGATCGGCACCAATAACGATGCAAAGTCTGTAAACCCATTTTTTTCTTTTCATAAATATTTTTCTACCCAAAAAAAAGAACCCAAAACCCCCTTAAAAAAAAAAAACGAGCGAACAAAACCAATCAAAAAAGAAAAACACCAGAAGAATCAAAAAAACAAACAGAAAAAAAGCCTTTCATGAGCAAAGCTCGACACATCTAAAAAAAATGGCAACAACAACAACAGCAGCAAAACTTACGTAGTAATATGTAAGTTTATGATACAATATTATATTATTGTATTTCATACAGCATTGTATTGAAACGAAGCCAAAAAAAATCTCTTGTCTGAAAGATAAAAAAAAAAGCACAACAACATTATAGTAGATATTGATAATGTTCTATTCGATTCTCTCAGAAATCGAATATGTGTATAAGCTTTCCATGTTTTGTTTTGTTTTCTTTTTTTAAACGTCAGAATAAAGCTTTTTTTTGATTTCCATTTTGATCGTATCGTCATTTTTTCCCACATACTCTGTGCAAATAACATTTGCAGCAACGTTCTCCTTCTTATCCTGAATAGTTTTTTTTGCACCTTCGAAACAACATATGGATCCAAAACTGTGTTCAGAGGTTTCGACAACATAAACTTGAGGTCGATGGAATGAATTAAGAAAAAAAATAAAAATAAACTGGGGATGCGAGCTGATTCTTTTCACGAGGCTTTTCACATTTTTTAGCATGCGTTTGCCACCTATGTGCATGAGTGGTTTCCGGATATGCATATATATAGAGAGAGATTTTTTCTAATGCAGAAATAAAAGATATTTGTCACAGCCTGCAGTTGTAACAATATTACATATTGAGAAACGTTGACCCCTATTAATTTTAATTATTTATAAAAAAATTTCCATATCTGAGGACATTTTTCAGAACCCCTTGTAGAAAAATCCAAAGTAAGAGGTGAACAAACTTAATCAACAAGAAAAAAAAACTAACAAAAAAAATCCTAAAAAAAAAGAAAATCCTGAAAAAAAGAAAAAAATCCTAACAAAAATAAAATCCTAAAAAAAATAAAAAAAATCTAGTGCATCCTACCTGCTCCCAGCAACCTTTTGACAATATCAACATGACCATACATGGATGCCAAATGCAGCGGAGTTCTTCCATTGTCGTTCTGAGTATTGACTTTAGGCCCTTTGAAAAAAAAAAAAACATCTCAAAAAAATTGCAGCTCTTACCTCGGCACACCGATGGAGCAAACAACAGGTCAATTCTGCTCGTGAAATCTGAGAAACTCACTTTTATTGATCAACATCTTCACAATGTCAGAAGAACCTGACTTGGCCGCCAAATGCAGCGGAGTGTTCTTAGTGTCGCATTCGGCATCAAAATTCGCCCCTGAAAAAAACGCAGAACGCAATGCATAAATGGTTCTCCCTTGTAGAAATTGCGATTAAAACGATCATGTGTACACCTTATGTTCTCAGGACAAAAAAAAAACGAAGTCTTAAAAAACATAACATAAATTCCCTGGCTGAGATTCTCTGACCGGATGCACAAACTACTACTGCAGGGTAGTCAATCCACAAGCTAATGTGGAGCTTCAGAATCCTTTTGAACAAAAATTCTCTTTTTTTATTGCGCAACAAATGCCAAGCTGCATCTGTGCATGTGATTTTGTTTCTTCCTTTATAAAGGTTTGTAAATTTACAAACCTCTCTCCAGAAGCAGCTCGACTGTTAAAACGTCTTTCCAAGCTACTGCCCAGTGCAATGGTGTGTAGCGAGATTCACCTGCCACATTAACATTCGCGCCCAACAATATAAGTACCTGCTCGAAAACAACCAACCAAAAAAAGATTGCAAGATATGTCAGACCAGAGCCTAATACAAGAAAAATTTTAAAACCCTCAGCCAGAAAATATTACCAGAAAGACACTCCAGAAAAATAAAATAAAAAAATACTCTGTTTTTTTTTGTGTGGGGGGGGGGGAGGGGTTGGGGGTTCTGTCTACGTGCTGATTTGATTTGGTTGAATGAAGAGGCATGTGTCTTATGTACACGACAAACATCAATCGTTCCCTGGCAGACTGGAAAGCTTTGGTTTTGCATGCGTTCAGGAGTGGAGGCTCTTCATCAAATTGCGGCTCCTTGCAAAATAAAAACGTTATTATTCGTGTTTAGTCGATGAATTCTTCCAAGACAGCAACTGCACTGCGTTTTTCGACGAGCCTTGCGAAAAACTACCTTGAAGCGGAACAGTGTCGGTACGTTGTCGAGGATCAGCGTGGTGTGCTCTGTTAGGCAAAAAAACGAAAGCATGGCGTTAGCGTCGGTCGTACCAGTTGAAAGTGCGAAAGGTTTGAGCCCGAACTGCAGTTCGGGCTCAACTGGATGGAAACCAGCTGGTTTCCGTCGAGTGTGCAACAGCCCGGGAGTCGACACAAATACACAGGAAATGTGAACTTTCACACTGCTGTTTTTTGACTCACTTTCTTCAGGGTCGAATGCTCACACGAAAACATTTCTTGCTTCTGGCGAAATTGATTGTGGATATAACTACGGAGCTGTGTAAATAGCTTTCTGGCGACCACAGCGCAGGGTTGTTTTATCGTTGTTTCTTTTTTCTCCAGGGAATGGGAGGGGAAAGGAGAGGATAGAAACGCAGGCGGTGTCAGGTGTGAAAAAAACGGTGGTTAGGAGGCAAAAAAAGGAATTCAACCACAACAAAAGCCAGAGAGCTGCGGTATGTTTTTTTTTTGTATCTTCCAGAATTTTTTCTTTTTCGTTCGTATGTGTTTTGATTCTTTTCTTGTGTGTGGGTGTGGGGGGGGGGGGGGAGGGAAGAGGATACGCAGGTGGTCAGGAAAAAGACGAGGTGATTAATTTTCTTCTTTTTGTTCTTATGTTTTTTGGTTTTTTTTAATACGCAGATCAAGTGAAAGGATCTCTTCCGAAGGAGGGGTGGTTTGTTTTTTTTTTTACTCCCTGCAGTTTTTTTTTTTTTTCTTGAAGAAATTTTCTGGAAAGCTAAATCGAACAAAACAATATAATTTGCTAAAAATAGCGGGGTTTCATCCGAAGTTTTGTGGGTAGATTTTTGCTGCAATTGATTGATTGTTCTTTTTGTCAATGTGTATTTGAAAGAGGTCTCAAGCAGATTGGAAGACAGTTTTGTTTTTGCGAGTGAGTGGTTCAATATATATTTGTTGTTGATTACAAGCACTCTGTGAGTTGGGAGATGCACAAATGGTCGTCCATTTCTGTTTTTACACCCACACAATGCTTGTAATTATACGACAGTGCATGTGCGATGGTTTCATATTCGACAAGAAAAAAAATACTGATCAGCTTTTTCCATATTTGAGAAGAAGAAAAAAAGCTGATCAGTCTTTGCTTCCTGGAGATCTGATAAGATTCTCCATTTTCTGGACAAGAGAATCAATTACATTTTTTGCAAAAAAAACAAGAAAAAGAGAAAAGACACACTGTGGGTAAAGAATTCTGAATTTAAAAATACTGGGGGAAGATCAGAAGACAGGCCCTGTTGAAAGATCTCCTCACAGCAGCCTTGATGTCAGTGACTTTTCATATTTCAGCGACTGTTGGAAAACCTGGCCATCCCCAAAACTGAATGCTGAATTGCAAAACTCGATTCAGCATCCAAGAAAGAGTGGCTTATTTCCTCAGGAACAAAAGATTTCTGAAGGTGATTCGATTCCCTGGCCAAATATCGATTCAGCACCCACCAATTCCTGATCATAATGGCTGGAGCAGCGATTCCTGATCTGGGTGGCAGTCACATTGCACTGCGTGCAGGAGTGGGGATTTGGTTTCTGCAAAGCAGATATTCCAAAACAGTGTTCTCAAATTGTCCCGAAAGCCCGCGCAGCAGACGTGGAGCCGCGGGGAAAGTGGAATATCTGTCAACCGATGAGTGTTTCGAGAAAAAACAAACCCCTGGCGTCGCACCCACTGCGGTTTCCGCTCGGCTGTACTTTAAGAAACTACGACCTGAACCCGACAACACCCAAGTTCCCACCACGTTCTTTCTGATACAGAAAACGGAGAAAACGCGCGACACTGAACACTGTGCCGAAACCACACCACGCGCAGCCGTTGTTGCTCTCCTCGATCAAACGTCGCCACTCCACTCGTTTCGCGTTGCGGGATCGCAACGGCGCAGTGACGCCCGGCAGCCACCCCCAGATGATCACCTCTCGGTGTGTACCGTCTTGAGCACACAACGTTCCGACAGGGCGGCTGGTGGCTACCAACAGGCCAGGGGGGTAGGGTTCAGCACGCTGAGGGACTGTTTACAAGCACAGGTGTGTGCGAGCAATCCCATCAGTCATAACCAAGATCGACCCCTGGTTCCGGCATGGCGTGCCAGGCGTGCAAGTGATCTTCATTTGAGTTGACTGTGACGTATTACCCTCTATTCTGTGGGTGAAAGCGACCCAGCTGAGGTGAACTTTCTCGGGCTCCTTGGACACAGCCGCATCCCACGTGGCCCCCCATCTCAGCTCCACGCTCCCCTGGGTTCAAAACCACCTCCCTGCCTCCCAATTAAGCGGTATCATCCGAAAACAACTTTTTTGCATAGGAATTGTTATTGCGCGCCAGAGTTGCGGACGGTGAATCTCGATGATGCTTGCTGACGTGCCCAGCCCCCCGCAAGACCCGAACTTCCCGGCGGGAAGCATGCAGGCGCTGCGGCGCGCTTTGAAGTATGCTAGGGTCGGGACGGGGGAAATCGCAAAAGCGATCGAATCATGCTCATTTGACATCCGGGAAAGGGGTTTCACCATGCTGATCGTGACTTGTCGGAGGTCGGGCCGTTGGAGAAAGGCCATGGAAATTTTCGAAACGATGCGGGGAAAAGTGATTTCGACGCGCGGGGTCAAACCCAACTTTTACACCTACTCCGCTCTAATTTCGGTTTGCTGCAACGCGGGGGCGTGTGCCAAGGCAATCGAAATTATCGAGGAAATGACACCAACACTCGGAAGGGACAGCTCCGTGGAACCTGACGTTGGAATCTATCGAGCAGTAATATCCGCGTGCTTACGATTCGAAAGATTCAAGAGCGTTCTGGATTTGCACCACACCATGCTGAAACGCGGAGTGCCCCAGGACGTGGTGATCTTGCTTTGCGTCCTGGAGGCTTTTTTGAAATTCAAGAAATGGCGGCAAGCCGCCGACGCTATGGACGAACTACACGCAATGGGGGTAACCATACCCATGAAGCACTACACGCATTTCATGTCCTGCTGTGCTGAGGACGGCAATCTTTACATGGCTCTGGAAATATTCTTGACAATGCAAATGGCTGATGTCAGACCCACGTCAGCGATATGTCACCAAGTCATGCTGGCCGTCAGAGCTTCCGATCAACCTGCGATCGGGTTGGAGCTGCTGCGGGAAATGCACAGGGAGGACATTGACGTCAGTCTGGATACTTACAATTGCTTACTGTGGACGCTGGCAGCTTCCGGCCAGTGGGAACAAACTTTGAAGGTGGGTGGAAAATAAAATCTGGGAGGGCCTGGTCTGGTGCTCGCCTAATTCCTGGCCTAATTCCTGCCCAGATTCCGCGGATGATTTTTGTTTTTTTTCCCAGCGACTTTATTTGTATAAAAAAGTGTACCCGTGATCGGTGAGTGCATGTGTTTAAAACGTCATGCAATTTTTGGATTTTGGTTCTGGCACGTTTCCAGACATGATGGCAGAGTTTTTTTTATTCGTTCGTTCGGTGCAGTTCATCTACGAGTTCAATCGAGACTGAATGATTTCATCATTTGAAACAAACTGTTTGGCCAGCTGTCGACACAGCGACCTCCTAGACCCCATCATCCATGCAAAATCACGAGAAATTCAAGCACCATTTTGAAATTTTCTTGTCCAGGTCGAAGATATTCTCGTTAAAACCACCAGAAGAATGAATTCGAAAATATGAATTTATCACCTGGTGGAAAAAAAAATTATGTTTACTGTAATTCATGAATGGCTCGGCTTTGCTCAGGTTTTCGTAAAAATGGAAGCCCATGGGGTGAAGATGAACTCTGACACGGGAAAAGCTGTGATCAAGAGCTGCCAGAACGCCGGCGAGACGGATCTTAGCGCAACCCTCTTCTGCAAGTTCCGCAGAATGGGTCTGCAGGTGCATCCACCCCAATGGACCATCAAGGCCGAAAACATCCGTGCCCGAGCACTCAGCATGGATGGGCACAGCGAGTCTGCCAGGACTGTGCTGAGCGTCGACAGTTCGCAGAGATCCAGCATGGACTCGGCCGCCAGCACAGATTTTGCCTCGAGCGTCGAGGAGACGTCGAGTTTGGACACCGACAGCTCTGGGCCACCCAGCATCGACGATTTGCCACCCAAGATCGAAATGTCGAAATCCTGCTGTCGTCAGCACATTATGATGGATGGGATGGGGGATGTGGCAGTGACCGTTAGCACCTTGACATAAATTGATATAATTCGCATTATCGATTGGTCGACAGAAAAAAAAAGATGTGAAAATAGCAATGACGTAAATTGATGTATTTCGCATTATCGATTGGTCGACAGAAAAAAAAAAGATGTGAAAAAAAAGCAATATCAACAACGGGATGAAAAAAAGCAAGGGGAAAGAAGAAAAAGAGATAAAAAAAGATAACGTGTGAAAATCGAGTATTTGTTTTTTCTGGGGGTGTGGTTATTTTGTTGTTTTATATATACGACGTTTTATTGCTTGTTTATCATTTATTGTTATGGTGCTTTTAGGTTGTTTGACCGAATCTTTTATGTATCCACGAAAGAGTGAGATCGGAGTCGGTGTGTGAGAGAGGGGTAAAGTTGAAAAAAAAAAAAGAGTGAGGGGAGGATGTGCGGAGATGAGGGGGGAAAAAAAGAAACGGAAAGAAAAAAAAAACACAGGAAGAAAAGGAAAAATATTGTGCTGTTGACGATTGACCATTGACCTTCCCTGAACCAGCTTTATGGATTTTTGATGTGCTTCTGTTTGTGTTTGTTTGTTCTATCGTTTGAATCTATGTGGCGGTGAGTGACGGATGTCTGACATCTGTCACGGCAGCTTTTTGTTTATATTGGTTTTGGTTTTTAATTCCAACCATGGTGGTGGTGTATATTTCCCAAGAGTTAGTAGTTGATATTTTTGAACGAGGTTCGTGTGTGGGGGGATTGTTTTTCGTTTTGTTTTTTGTTTTTGCCGGGTTTGAGAGTGTGTGGTTGATGATTTCATGTTAGCTATTTGGCAGCAGCATTACTATATATCATACAGCATTAATGGCATGAAAGAAAAAAAAAGAGAGAGAGGAGTAGAGACAAACAATCTCTATGTATACATAAAAAAAAAGGGTGAGAAAAGCATTTGGGGGGGGGGGGTTAGTCGCGTGTCGATCAGAAGAGACAAGGGGAAAGGGAAAAAAAAAACGCAAAAAAGAAGGCAAAGCAAGAAAAGAGAGAGAGAGTTAAAAAAAAAAAGAGGCCTGCATTATAAAAAAAAAAGAAGAGGAAAAAGAGAGGGAAATCAAAAACCCACGAGATGCGGCAAAAAAATAAAATTCTGGAATAAGGAGGAAAAAAGAAAAAAGAACGTGTGAGAAATGGAGAGATTCTTTTTGCTTTTTGGTGGGGGAGGGGAGGGGGGAAGTTGGGAAAGGAGAGAAAAAAAATTGAATGAAGGATATCCGGTGTTCAAGAAAGTGAGAACTGAAAAAGAGGAAAGGGAGGGTTTTAAAAGAAAAATGAAATCCCACTGGACCTGTGGAAGGCGACGATCATTGGGTTTTTTTTCCTTTCTTTAATTATCTTTTGTTTCTTTTTTCCTTTTGGGTTTTTTCGTCTGGGGTTTTGTGTGTGACACTTGTGTTGATCAATTGGAAGTCGATTTGTACAGTATACAGAAAAAGAAAGACAAAAAAAAGAACAAAGTAAAAAAAAAAAGTATTATGAAAAAAATGCAGGAGACGAAAAGGGAAAAAAGAAAAAAAGAGGGGATGTATCCCCCTTCTTTTTTCGGCCGTTTCCTCTCTAGAATTTCAATCTTATTTTCTTTGCCTTTTTTGTTCTGTACTATTGTACTCTTTCATTTGGTGCCCTTACACTCACTGTCAGGAATTTTGGAAGGTTGGTGGCGAGAGAAAGTGGGAAAAGTGACAGAAGAAAACGAAAAGGCGTGCCCACCCAAACCCCCCACCCCACCCCAACCCAAAAGAAGGGCAGGAAGTGTTGCATATTTTCCATTGTTTCTCAGACCAGGATGGTATCTTGGCCGAGCTGTGTGCGACGAGAGTGACAAAGAAGAGCTCCAAATTGCCGCAAGATTGGAAAAGGAAAAAAAAAAAGGGGAATTTATCTGGTGGTCGTATATACATATCTGTATTTGTATTGATATAAATATGTGAAAAGTACGATCGTCAGCACTTGATTGAATTTTTGAAAAAAGAAAAAAAAAGAAATTCAATCTTCTTTTTTTTTTTCCTGGGTATGTTTTGTTGTTCCCATTATGAGGTAGTTTGAGATTGTACCTCAGGTTTGCTGCCCTTTTTCGTGATACTTTTTTCCTTGCACATGACAAAAAAAGGATGGTTGAATTTTAGGGTCGAAAAAGAAAAATGTTGCTGATCTCTACCTACGTTGAAACAGGGAAGTAAAAAAAAATCTTGTGAGCGAAAGGGTAGAATTTTGCTGTTTTTGAATATGGAGATGGGGGAAATGCACAACAATAAAAAAAAAGTTATACGGAGTGTTTTTTTCCTGGAAACGTGTATTACTGCATGGTTTTTCGATATATGTGCATGGGAAAATCCTCTTTTCCCCTACATCCCCCCCCCCCCCTCCACCTCCAAGAGGTGTCTCTTGGTGTTGTTCTGATTAGCCTGATCTAAAGGTTAATTTTGGAATGCACTCCCCCTCCCCCTCCCCCAAAAAAATATGTCGATAGCATATTTTGGGAGAAACCAATTTTGTTTTTTCGTTCTTTGTGGTGCTTCTTGGGTATGTACCATGATTTTGGGGGGAGGGAAAGTGAAGTATGCATAAATTTATGGTTGGGAGCATAAGGCGGGGCAGGGTTTCGTGTTCTTATTTTGTATGTGTTTGTGTGTACATATATATATATCTGTATATTGCCCAAAAAAAAAAAGATTGATTTGTGAGAAAAAACACTAATTGAACTTCGAAGGGGAAGGGCAAGGAAAAAAAAAAAAAAGATGGAACTTTGAGGGGCAAAGGAAAAGGAAATCGAAAAAATATATATTTGGGGAAAAGAAAGTCCCAAATGGAATAGTCGATCCGCCTGTTGCATTGTCTTTTTTGATAATTTCTATGTGTGTATATATTTTGCGTAAGCGTTTTTTTTTTTTTTTTTTGGGGGGGGGGGTTCCTTTGGGTGTATTTTTTTTCGAGAAGAGTGAAGGGAGACGACGATATAAGGTTTTCAGTTTGGCGGTGGTTTTTTTTTTTAAGAAAGAGGGGAAAACAAAAGAAACAAGAGGAAATAAATATTGGGTATTGTGTGTTTGCGTGATTTTTTTTGGAGCATAAAAAAAAAAAGATCCATCAGCCTCTCCTCCCCACGTCTTATTTACCAAAAATGAAAGAAAGAGAAAAGAAAAGAAAAGGATTGACGAGGGAAAAACCGTAATGGGGCTGAAAAGGGGGGGGGGGAGAGTGAAATCCTTTTTTTTTTTTTTTCTTCGACGGGTAAATTTTTGTTTCCTTGCACACACTTTCTGATCAAAAAAACTGAAGAGGTTAGGATCTTGTGTGTTAACACAGCTAATTCAGCAAATAAATATTAAAAAAAATTGGCTGGTCGATAAGGAATCGTTGGTGCGCAGATGTGTCGGATATATATATGTGCATAAATATACCATTGGTTTTCTTCCTGTGGTTTCCCCCGTTATTAATTGGAAATTTGAAGGTTCAATCATTTTCCACTCTTTTTTCTGATTAGTCATCAACACCCAATGATTGCATTAGTGAATGGCAAAAAGGGAAACTCTCGTGTCGCTTTTATTCGTTTTTTTTTTGTTTTTTTTTTGTGGAGGGGGATGGTTCATTCTCTCTTTTTTGTTTTCCAGTGATGTGATCTCTTGTTTTTTTTTTCCAGATTTGCCTAGGGTGTTTTGATTGTACTGTTCTTTTCTTTGTCTTGTTTGGAATGGGGGGAGGTACTCTGGGGAAAAGAATTTGTATCGGTGGTGAGCCTCTTCGGTTTGCCACTGAAAAAGTGGGAAAGTGAAAAAGAAAAATGGAAACAAATGGTGAAAGGGGTGCAATATAATGACAAGAAACCTGTTTGCGTCAAGGAAAGGGCACTGCCTTGCAAAAATTGCACTTTTTTGATGTGGGTATTCTTCTTGCGGTTTTTGCCAAAAGAAAAAAAGCCATTTTTTTTGTTCTTTTGGGAAAATGGGGGCGGAGGAGGGGGGGTAGGAATAATGAAAGGGTAAGGTGTGGATTAAAGAAAAGCTCGCTCGGTGTGATTTTGGGAAAACCAGGTTGGATCGGGTGGTGACCTGCAAGGGATTTGCATGTTATCTCACCTCTGTCTTACGACAATTTCAGGAATGGTTGCAAGAAGATGGTTCGAGGGTTTCTGGAGTAGTGACCAGGGGGGGGTGCTTTGAGAGAGATTTAAGAAAAAAAATGTCAGTTATTGTAACTCGTCCCTGTCACACATGTGAGACTTCCCAAGGGTGGTTTCTTTGTTCCGATGTGCAAAAAGTGAACACTCCACTCCACATTGTAACTTCGCCATTGAGTGGCTCCTCAGGCAACATGTAATCATTGATTGATTGATTGATTGATTGTAACTTCGCCATGTCGAGGCAAAGCTATGTCAGATTGTGAGGAGTTGATGGGATAAGTATACACCAGTATTGGTATGGGGATAGGATGGTCGATGGGCTAAGTATACACCAGTATTGGTATGGGGATAGGATGGTCGACTTAGTGGAGTGAGAGGAGACACTTCGATTATCATGCACGATTATCTTGATATCGATATATCGTTGCAGCAGCCATGAAGTTCACAACGATGTTCAGCTCAATGTCGGAAATAAAGGCTAGTAAGTCTGTTTGCACTCTGTTCGTGTTTTTCTGAACACTCAATCTGAACTGGAGTAACCTGGAGAGGGTGTGAACTTGAACATCAGTGTAACAACAGGCTGAGGGTGTGACGAAACGAACTTACACCTCCACGTGCGAAGTGTTACTGAAGCGTTGCCATGGTGTAGCCAGACCTATACTTACACCTATACTCAGCAAGTATAGATAGTTGGCCCTACATTTCCACAAAGAAAAGCTGAACTTATGTTTCACGACGAAAAAAACAATATGGACTATCAGGGTGCAAAGGACGGGTGGGTCGAAGTGTGCAGCTGTTGTTACCGCCCCGCTTCTCAAACGACTGCAGAACAAGCAAACTGAGTTCTCCGCAGATGTCCCACGCCGCAGCCAAACACTTGTCTTTTATCGGCACTGTTCTGTACGGTAGTCTAACCTGAGCATACTGACGTTGCAGGTATAAAAGAAGCCTCTTGTACCTAGACGCTGATGCACTGCAACTTGTCGCTGGCCCGGCTGGGGCGCGCTCCACAGTGCGCAAGGGTCCTCGACAGCTGCACATCGTGTTCCCGTCGGTATCAGAGCTGCGTAAGTTCGCGCCGCTGGGGAAAAAGCAGCTATTTCTTCCTGCTCTCTGTCTTTTTCTGCACCTCCCTCCTTGACGCCTGTGTGCTGTGACGTAGTTAATTATTCCCCGGCATCCCGAAGACGCATCCTCGCTTGTTATGCGATTTTTTTTTCATGCATCATAGGGGTGATGTGTTTTTTTGCCATTTGGGGACCGATCAGCATAAGTGGTGAGTCTTGTGACGAGTTGACGCGCGCGCGCGGATCCACTATTTCCTGTTTTCATCGATTTTTGTGTGTGTGAAATTCCTGAAAAGTCCCGGCCTAAGGGCTTTAAGACTTTCCGTTTCTGATTTGCGAAATCTTTTCCAGTGCAACTTCTTTTTGGCGCGCAGTATGGCGTTGTACCGAAACTGAGAGCCCATTGTCGCCTGTCGGACATGCGGAATGAACGACGCCAGCCCTGTATCGATTGAGGGAAGTTGTCGTTCATGACAGGACAATGAATTGATCTTCTTCAGGAATGTGACCCCAACAAAAACTTCTAATTCGGTTGACAGGTGAACCTGGATTGGCAGCAATTTCGATACCCTTTATTTTAATTTGGGTTTTAGCACTCTGCTGCATGAAAAGATGCTCACACCACTGGTCGAGGAATGCTGTGCTGGAGATCAGTGGAGACGAGTTCCGTGCGGCTTCCTTATCCGCTCCTTCCTGCTTTGGAGGAAAAGCTAAACTTGAATATCCAAAAGGGGAGGCTTGGAGGCGGATGACTAAAACCCCCGAGGTTACTATGAGGACCGTTACGAGCAGTGATCGTACACAAAGTGCCCCCGTACTTGTATTAGTGGAGGGTGTTGAGCCATTTGATTTCGGTCATGGTTTGAGCTCACTGGAGCTCGAATGGTTGCTGGAGAAAATAAATGACACGATCGGGTCGGTTTGATAAACCACAGATCATCTCTTTTTTTTTTTCCTCATTTGTTGGTTGCTGGAGAAAATACATGACACGATCGTTTCGGTTTGATAAACCACAAATCATGTCGGGTTTTTTTTCCTCATCTGTTGTTAAAATGCACCCAGATGGACATGACTTTCAAGGACACATCATGTTTTGTGCTTTTGTGTTTTCCTTTTTTTTTTCCTCACCCCGTAAGAATTTCAATTGGTGTTGATTCGGGGGGGGGGGGGGGCCCTCTTGAGCTGTCAAGCGGGCATGAGGAGATGTATTTAATCGGATTTTCAGGGAGTATTTAAGGGTTAGTGTAACTTATAGTGTTTTGATTCCACGGTGTAATCGGGGTTCACCACAAAAATTATTTGGATAAAAAATATAGAGAGGAGTGGGACTATTGATTTTCAATGGAGCGCTGTGCTGTGCAATCTATCCAACAGAAAAAAAGCTCAATTTTTTTTTCCCCATGTGGACTTTCCTCATACCCCCAGGATTTGGTTTGGCCTGTTGAGATAAATTCAAGTATTTCCTGCAACAGTTGAAGATTGAGGTATTTTTTTCAAGTCTTTTTTCTCTATCAAGGTTTCTGCTGAATGAATTTTCACCCTCCGGAAAAGGCAATCATCAACTTGATCCACCAACACCCAAGATGCACACATCAACAAAAAATCTTTCTGACAGCATAAGTTGAGCATTAAAAATCAGTCAGTCATTCTGGGCAGCCACAGAAATAAAGTGCTTCTTGAACAGAAAACAAAGCATTGATCCCCAGAAAAAAAAAATCACCCAAAGGAAAAGGAAAAAACAATGCTGAGTACGCACTGTGATGAAAGTGAAAAAGTGGATCAGAAAGAAAAGAAAGACAAAACTACTGCAAGTTGCAAGGGTGCTTTTGTGGTTTTTTTTTTTGTTTTTTTTTCTAGATGAAAAGAAACCCACAGTTATTTTTTTTTAAATCCTTTTTCCCTCTAAGACGATAACAAGAATACCCACATTAATTCTGTTTTATTTTCTGCTCTATATAACAATAACATTAATGACATTCTTTTTCAAAACTCTGACACCTATCCATCGCTCAACTCCTCCAAAACTTTACAATTTTGTGTCGCTAAAATTCCCAATCTTGTGCAGAGCTTCCGGTGTCGATTTTTTTTCTTCTTTGGGTCGATGATGCCCCCCCCCTTTTTCTTTTTTTCTTTCACAACCTTTTATTTTAACATTCATGCTTTGATCCTCGAGCATCGGCGGTGGCGACAGCCCAAGAAGCATCGAACTCTTGCTTTTGTTTTCGTGCTGCCTCCATGTCGACTTTCCAAATCGAGGGAATGCTTGCGAAAACGAACAGAGAAAGGCAAACGATGCCCGATCTCATGGATCCTGTCGCATCCATGATCACTCCAACCACCAAGGGGCCCACCCAAGAAAACAGATTCTCGAGAAGCCCTTTTAAACAAACAAACAAATAATAAAAACAAACAAACAAACAAACAAACAAACAAACAAACAAACAAACAGACAGACAGACAGACAGACAGACAGACAGAAAAACAAATAATAATAAAATAATAGTTAAAAAAAAAACACAAGGCACCAACATCAACACTATCACCCCTCCATGATGCCGAAACAGATTTTTACCAAAAAAAAGAAGAAGAAATCGTTATTCGTGTGTAGTCCTCAAAAAAAAATGGACTGTTGTTTTGAAGCATGGTTGTTCCAATACCTTCCAATGACATGATCGTTGCATTGTAGCCAGACGGAATCATTTCTGACATCAGAGCCCACGCAATCGCCGGGATTGGGGAAAACACGAATGAAGCCACCACCATTGCTGTGTACATTTCGTGAGGCTCTTGCATCCCGAATATGTAATGCATCGGGAGCAGGCCCGTCAGAATTACAAAAGTCTGAAAAAAAAACTCCAGAGGGGTCGGTGACAGCATATATATATGTGTTTGTGTTTTTTGTCTCTGTCTTTTTTCTCAAAAAATGATAACTGAAGGTGAACTCAGTGGTGCATTGATTGCAATCGTACACCAAGTACTCTATTCGAAAATTAAATCAAACTGTAGCCAATGCACGTTTCTTATTCTCACTTTTATTTATTTAAAAAAAAAAAACCCACGAACTATATATATATATAATCACTATCATTATTATTATTATTGATGCTACCTTGAATGCCGTCAAAGTTCTTCCTGGAAATCGTGACATCAGGGCTTTGACAAAAATCGTGGAAGGCACTGCAGTGGCCATGTAAATCAGCAAAAGCGTCATCAACTGGGCAGGTTGCAGCCCAAATTCTCGGCCCATGAAAAGAGGGGCGACGATATGCAGAGTGTTCACGCACACCCACAGCAAGGATCTCCCCAACAGTAAATTCAGCAAATGAGGCCACCGCATTCTGAGCAATTTCAACGTCCCGATGGTCCTTCGAGATCCAATTTTCCACCATTGCAAGCCTGCAGTTTTTCACATTTGCATCTTTTTTTTTTCTCTCCCCAAAAAATTCACACTCCACCAACAGCAACTGGAAGGATGCAAAATTTTTTTGGGAAAAGAAATAATAATTGAAAAGCTGTGAAATGAGGTCATCAAACATGGCAAGGGAAAAAAAGGAAAGGGGGGGGGGGGGGGTGTAGGAAATGTACAATTCTGGACACAATCAAAACTACGGTGATTTTGTTTTCGAGAAATTGTATGACTATCTTCTGAAAAGATTCTGGTATCAGGAAAAAGGTAAATTCTCTGGGAATGATGAATGCACTGGTCATTATTATACCTGGCGGCAGATCAGGGCCTTGTCTGTCTTTCAGCCCTTGCAAACCATAGCATCCGACGATCAAAGCAGTTACACCACCGAAAGCTATGGCACTTCGGAGTCCAAAGGTGTCGCCGGGATCCCCAGATGTCTCACGCACAATCCATACTTGAATCAAAAACCCACAGAACGACCCTGCCATAGTGTTTACACACACACACAAACACACACAATAGCTCCATCAAACAGATGATTTTTTTTAACCCTTTCAGTAAGAAATTATTTCTGCATTGAACATTTTTTTTCTTCCAAAATCGGCGCCACAGCTTTTTCAAAGAGTCGTGCGTTTTTTTGTTTTTTTTTTCATCCTGCAGAAATGGGTTTAGTACATTTTATTCTGTAAACATGCAGTATGTCCCGATCAATAAATTGTGCATGTGTGTGTATTTTTTGGCAAGATTTGGATATTGTGCGGCGAAACAGGGTTTCTTTTTCACTGTTTCAGTTAATCACCTGCCAATTGAACTGTCATGGCATTCATCGACAAGCTGGCAGCGATTCGTTCCTTTTTGGGTTTCGAATCCTGGGCCTCCTGCTTGGTTATTGATCGCTCTCCATCAACAGTCAACGGCAAATCAGGAATTTTTTTTGACGATAAGCTTCCTGTTCATCAGGCAAATGAGCCCTGAATTTTTTTTTCTCCAAAAATATTATTCTCCCAAATGGATATGTTGTCAAGAAAACTCAAGTTTCAAAATTAGAAGAAAAGAAAAATGAACGACATGGCAGCCAGATTTTCCAAGGGTTTACTTTTTTCTTTTCCGTGTTTTCTGAACATTGATTACTGTCAAAAGGGCTTTCGAAAAAAATCAATTCTCCTCAGGAAAATAAAAAGACAGTGCATAATAATTAAGAAAAAAAAGTATAAAAAAAAATCAAAATCAGAATCAAAAATCGAAATTTGTATCATGGCGAACAAGGGGTGTTTTGACAGCAGGGAAAGGCAAAAAAAACAGCTCATAGTGACAGGCAATGTTTTATAAATAAACTGGGAGAATGAGATTGGATTGAATTTCACAATACAGATTGATAGTTTTAAACAACAGAAGCATCAATAGCAACATACTGGGAGTTCTAAGTCTAGGCGAAAGGTTTGCAATGTCTTGCAAATGGTTGATTTCCCCATTCTCCAACACCTCAATGCTGGCTCTGCTCAATGACCTTTCATGTGTGCCTGACATGGAGCCGACAGAAAATTTTACGGATCAATTTGACGATAAAACTTGAAACTTATATATCTCCATGGAAGGTTCGACTGAAACTTTTAAGCTGAAACTTAAAAAACGAAGAGAATATCTGCAGAGTAAAAAGGAAAAAGGGAGATTTGCTTACCTCTCTCGCAGTCAGTTTTGAGTTTCGCTTTTTCTTCCAGTAATGCTCTCATATCCATGTCCTCATCTGCATTTGAAAAAAAAAAAAAAAAATCAGAAGGGCAAAAAATAGCAAAAAATAGATGAAAAAAAAACAAACAAAAAACATCCATGAACACTACCGAGTTTCTTGAAAGGAAAAGCGAAAAAACTGATTCTTGCTTTCTTTTTTGGACTTGTTTTATTTTTTTTATCGTCGCCAGGGGGAACAAGGGGAAAAAAAAATAAACTAGTCTTTCTGGATGGGTTTGGATCACCTGAAAAAGACATGCTTCTTTTTCGCAGGGTGCAATTGCCCCGGGGACTGATCTGCCCAGAGGTTGTCAGAGGTTTGCCATTCAAAATTTTTCCCCCATTGCAATCACCTTTTCAATCAAAAAAAAAAAAGACAAGTCACTTTCATTTCATGCAAATCTGGAAAAGACGCTCAAAAAACACAAGGAGAAGAAAGAATTTTTTTATTTTATTTTTCATTTATTTTTTCTTTTAAGAAAAAATCAGTGTCATTGGCATCCTGGATAAATGAATGGATCACCTGCAAGCTCATGATGGGCTTGGGAAAGCACAGGCAAATATGCATTCAACAGAGCCCTCAGACTGAACACGAACGAAACGCTGCCGGTAACCCCCAAAAACATGGTGCAAAGGTAAGCAGTTGGGGAGGCCACCAGCAGCAGTGCAGAAAACGCTGGAGGCCATATCCACAAGCTCATGTACAGCAGGGATCTTCGATAGTTGCGAAAATCCCCCAAAGGGCCGACGACGACCAGAAAAACACCTGAACGAAAGGAAGTTTTTGAGTTCAGGAAAAAGAAAAAAAAACAGTTTCTAACAAATGTGTTTGGGGAAAAAAAACAAAGAATGAAATAAAATAAAATATATTTTTTCAGCTATTGGGTGGTGTTTCTCACAGAGGTCTTTTTTTTTAAGTAACTGCAGAGTATTTTTATTATTAAAAACGCGAAAAAGCTTGCAGGTAATGGTCAAAAGCTGAAAGTCCAGATAATAAGGGTTTTGAACAAAAGAAGTCAACAGACTGTTCCATTTTCATTCCCCCAAAAATGAAAAAAAAAAAGATTGGAAAAAAGTAAAGAAAGTAGCTCAGCATTCGTATTTCTTTCTTTTTCCCTCAAATAATGCAAAAAATATATATCGCACCAATCCCAAAAATATTATGTGGCAAATTCCACTGAAGTCAGAAAATTCTCAAAACACTCCAACAAGGAACCAGCTTTTTTTTCAACACTTTTTTTTTCTTCCAAACTTCCCAAAGAAAACAAGGGGTCTATTGCTTGAACATTCAACCACGAATCACCTGCCCCGAGCAAAATCACAGCGGTGGCATAAACTGCAACGCTAGAGAATTGCATTTCCAGCCCAGGCACATTTTGGTTGACAGGAAACCACATGCAGTCCGCACTCACGTTGGCAGGCCTGCTGAATCCGGATTCGGCGAATCTGGGCAAAAGGGGCTCTGCCCCTTTTGCCTCATATTCGCAGGGAGCCCCTCCAGCATAGCGATGTCTCCACTCGATGCCCTCAGGGTTGAGGGCTGCCAGGTATTTCGCTTGCGCATCCAGCAACAAAGGGAAAAGAACCGTGCGGATTATGTAGCCCAAACCGAATGCAAATCTGCAAAAAAAAAAAGCCAAAATTACACACTCTCGGTTTTGTTTTTTCTCTTTTTCTTTCTTGTTTCTTTTCTTTTTTCAAATTAAGAAGCAATCTTTTTTCGTTTCTTCATCCCAGCAAGCAGAAACTTCTTTTCTAGAAATGGGAAATGAAACATATGCGATTTCCAAAATAACATTTCCTCCTGCTAAAAATAAAAATAAAAAATTCTGAAATAGTATGCTATTCAGCTTTTCTTTTATATTTTTCGGAGGGAGAGAGTGCGAGGGTTGAGGTATGACCAAAATTTCACTGGGCAGAATTGAAAACTGGAAACTCAATCAGAGGAATTTTCAAGTTCAACCCCCATCTCCTGGCAGCTCAATTGACCCCTCAGAAAATTGAGATCATGTGTGTTGGTTGTTGCAAGATTATTGTCAATAAAATACACCATGAAAAATATTTTATCAAAAAAAAAAAATTACCTTGTTATGAGGAATGACCGAATTTCATTTGGCCACGCTGTCACAACATCTTCCATTTCATCAGGCTACCTGATGCCAAAAAAAAATCACATCTCATCTACCTCAGAATTAAAAAAAAGAAAAAAAAACTTTTATAATCGTTTTTTGAATTCTTTATTTTTTGGATGGGGGGGACAAGCAGAACTTGGAACGACGGCGCCGCCACTGGATGAATTGAAATGAATTCTGCGGGGGTTCTCAGATTCCAAGTGTACCGCATCTCAACGATCGCCATTCCTTTTAACCGATTTCCACAAAACCAAAAGCCAGCGCTGGCGGCGGACTCACCACTGAGTCCAATTCCCCCGCCTCCACTCTTCGACACTGCCACCAGTTATGCTATGAACTTTGATTTTTGCAGCAGCGATTCGGGGTTCTGGGTTCTGCAAAGGTCCTCGATGACCACCAGGGAATGCTTTGTGGACGTTCGTGTTCGTCGTTTCTCTTGGATTGAGCGTGTGTGCGTGCGTAATGAAACTTTTTTTTCTTTGTCCAAGAAGACCCGACACACGACCTTCCCCTTTTCCAGACCAGACTCTTGGTTAGGTGAGTTTTGGGCGCCTGCGTTCTGCCACTATCTGGACAGTCACATCAACACATATTCCAGACATCTCGACAAAGTGAATGTGGTTTGGACTCACGGTGTTGGGAATTGTAGTGAATTCGGACTCACGGCGTGCCGACTGAACTTGAACGGCGATTCTCCTCCACAATGTACTTTATATTTGTTTGTTTGTTCGAACTTGAAAGTCTTTGTTTCGTCGTTTTCATTCGTTCCTCATTTTTTCCATAAAATAAATTACCACAGTCAAACAAACCGACATATATCTCCAATGAGCAAATGTACTAGCACCAAACCCAACACCAAAGAAAAGAAAACATGGACCAAGAATCCAAAGAATACCCCCAGACCCACCATAAGTGATACGGTGGGCGGGAAAAGTAGGGACATGGTTTTACTACCCCAAACTGAGCCTGGGTAGTACTCACGCTGGGTACTGAACCTGAGCCACAGTCTCCAATTCTTTTTTATAAAGATTCCCACCCTCCATCAATTTTAAAGATAACGACTCATGATAACAAATAGTGAGCCAATTACCCTGACAACAAACCAAACCAAACCAAAAATTACATGAAACCAAACCAAACCAAACCACAACTCACCCTGACAACAGAGGTGAGTGTGGGTTGTGATTACATAGGGAGATCAGTTACGTTCGTACTGTTATCTTCGATGTGGCCTGGCAGACCCATTTTTTGCTCCATTTTTTAGAGTTGGTCTGTCATGCAGTACAACAGCTTCACATTGATTTCTGGCATCCCGTTAGCGCAAAACGGGAAATAAAGCCGCAGAAAGGAGGGAAGCACCACAGCTTTGTCTCGGCCGTTGTTTCAAAAGCTCTGAATCTTGTTTCCGAAACTTCTGTTTCTCTTCGTCTCCCCTTTTGCTCGCTGTAGTTTTTGTTAACGACCCGTCGGTGCAAGGAGGGATGGCAATGCAAGCGGAACAAAGCGGAATGGCCCGCCAACAGCAGCAGAGCCACCAAAACCAGAACCAAACGCAGGAGGAAGAAACGGAGCAAGGGGGTCCCATGCCTATTTTGCACCTACAGGTGATTCTGTTCGCTCCTTGGTTTTGCTTCCTTGCATGGATAGAACAAACGTCTGCGTCCACGGCACGTCGTACGAATTTCTGTAACGAAAGTGGGGTGGATTGAATTCGAAGGCGGTGTTCGGGAACTCACCTGGTTATCCTTGGAGGGACTCTAGGTGCAGCGCACTTCTTTGTGGCACTTTTGGGAGATACGTTATGGGGAGCTACCTAACCTGATGAACACAGCAGGACCTCCACCAAACAGAAAAGATGTAGAAAGTGAAACGACTGTGCTTGTGAATCTCAGAATTTTGGGGTCAACGCAGCTGACATAAAGAAATTGATGGACGGAGGAGTTTACACGGTGGATGCATTGGCTTACGCCACCAAAAAGGAGCTATGCAACATTAAGGGTATCAGCGAAGCCAAGGTGGACAAAATCCAAAAAGAAGGTGTGAACTGTGCACATGCAGGCACTAAAAATTATCAATAAAATATCTTTAAATGTTTTCTAAATTTGTGAATCGAAAACTTCAACAACAAGATTTGAGAAGAAGTTACTCTGTCTGTCTGGGCTGTTGCTCAGATTTGTTTCACACTGTGTGAAACATTCAGATCCCAATGCGCATTTCTATGAGCAATTTTTTCTGGGGGAACAACAGTGGGGGAATTATGCGTGCAGTAACAGTTTTTCACAACAATAGTCGATAAAAATAACAAAACATGTGGATGGTTGTATTGCTATGTGTCATCTGTCTGTGACATATTTTCACCTAAGGACCGTGTTCCCTTTAATTTTTTTGCTGTAGTGCTTTTTGAGGATTCTTTTTAATTATTATTTGTTTTTGTTTTTGGCCTGCAGCATTCAAGCATGTGTTCATGGGTTTCACCACGGCTGCGGACGTAGCCCAGCAAAGGAAAGAGCTATTACATATAACGACGGGGTGCAAAGATTTGGATGATATTCTTGAAGGTAAACAGTGTCATTATTTTTTTGTTGCACCCCGTTTCCAATATATTATTTTATCGTATTATCGTATTATCTTCACTCAATGAAAAAGAGGAAAAATTCAAATTCAAGACAAAATCGTGACTGAGTGTTTTTTGTGACCCAGCGACGAAAATTGTGAAAAAATTTGAATCAGAAAATATCTCATGTTGGGAAAATTAAGTGGGAAAAAATGGAAACGCATCGAAGCAGCTGCCATTTATTTTCAACATGCTCGACTGGAAAGCTATTGATTCTAAATTTACATGATGCTTGATTGATGATTCAGGGGGATTTGAAACGGGATCCATGACAGAAATGTACGGAGAATTTAGAAGTGGGAAAACACAGCTTTGTCACACACTCTGTGTCACATGCCAGGTGATTTTTAGTCCATTTTTTTGGTTTTGTTTTTTTTTTTTTTTGGGGGGATGGGATAAATTATACTATTTGTGGTCTAGAGCTCAGCAAATTCAATTTCGTTTATGAGATGTTTGTGGTGCGAATGAATAAAAAAACACACCATTGAAAAACTCTGACAATGGAGCATGCGTGTGAAGGCCCCCATTTTCGCACACAAAAAATGTATTTTTTTTAAATTGGAATTTGTGTATGTCGTGGTGCTCGTATTTGATTTCTTGATTTCTTTCTTTTATGGGGTATCAGCTTCCGACAGGATTGGGGGGCGGCGAAGGCAAAGCATTGTACATAGACACAGAAGGCACTTTTCGGCCGGAGAGACTTGCCCAAATCGCGGAAAGGTGAAAATTCTGTGTTTTTTCTTTGTGATTTTCGATTTGCTGCTGCTTGAGTCTGTAAGAACAGAAAAGAGATCAGACACACACACAGACATTTCTGTAAAACACACACCAATTGGACAGAGACATGTATATTTGGATGTATCCTCCACAGAGCTCGTTTCACTGGGCCTTTACGAACACTGGGATGCATTTAAATTCCATCAGAATTACAAGCACCAGCACCCCCCCCCCCCCTTAGTTGGAGAATAATTTCGAGCCCAAAGTCAATATTGTTAACAGTAAGAACAAAATCTTCCTGGATATGTTCGGAAACATGGTTGTGTCACTTCGATTTCTGTCTCTTCTTCTGCTAAATTTTTGCCTCGAGTAAAAACATCTCAATAGCCTAAGGACTGTGTCTAATTGTGTGTTCAATGTATGGGTATTGTGGGTGAATGCAGATATAATTTGGATGCGAATGATGTTTTGGACAACGTGGCATATGCTAGAGCACACAACACAGAGCATCAGTCTCAGTTGCTGATTCAAGCTGCTGCCATGATGATGGAGTCCAGATTTGCTCTGGTCGTGGTGGACAGTGTCACTGCCCTCTACAGGTCGAAAAATGAATCACCTTCAAAATTATATGAACGTTATGTCGTGGTGCTATGTCTGAACCGATTTGTATTTACGGAATGATCTTTTTTCTGGGCATTTTTGTGCTGCATTTTCGAATCTATCTGAAAACCTTTTGGGAATCATCCCAAGCACTTTTTTGGATGGAAAAATAGTGGTTGTGCCTAAATTGCTTGTTTAGCGGCGTTGTGTTTTTCCTCTTTTCTCTACCAGCACTGATTTCCACTGTCTTCCTCTTTATGTTTGTTTCCAGTCGTTTTTTTTCAAATCTGGACACTGGGTGAGATACTATTTTGATGGTGTTTGCTAAAACAGGACCGAATTCAATGGACGAGGTGAATTGTCTGTTCGTCAAATTCAGCTGGGTCGATTCTTGCGAAGCCTACAACGCCTTTGCGACGAATTTGGTGTTGCTGTGGTGGTGACAAATCAGGTATTTTACACCTTCAATTAATTTCCATTAAGTCTTACTGGTGAACACACACACACACACACACACACACAATATCTCGTTCTGCCTTCCGTTCGAGGGAGAAAAAAAAAAGTTTCTAAGAGATTGACAGCATTGGATGCCAACTGGCCAAGTACAGCCTGCTGGGGAGAATTTTTCACGTCTAAAAAAAGTCAGGAACCCCTCTGGATGTTGCAGACCTCCCTGAATTTCAAACAAAAATTGTATGTTACACACACACACTCACTTAGTTTCTAGCATTTGCTGTTCAAAATTACGTCGTTGTTTTGTTTTTTAGCTTCTGTTTTGGATTCTCTCTTTTTTTTGTTTTAATAATGATCATTGAGCTAGAAGGGTTCCATCGATGCTTGTGTTGTTGGTGGGGTCAGGTGGTTGCTGCAAATCTGGATGGAGCAAGCATGTTCGCTGGTCCCAGCGTGAAACCCATTGGAGGGAACATCATGGCCCATGCATCCACCACGAGACTCTGGCTGAAGAAAGGCCGGGGCGAAAATCGAATCGTCAAAATTATCAGTTCGCCCTGTCTGCCAGAAAGGGATGCTTCTTTTGCGGTCGGTACTGAAGGGGTGTGCGACGCGAAAGATTAGGAAACTAGACCCTTGAGTGAAATTTACAGGGAGCTGGTCTTAAGGATAAAACGAAACGGGAAGTAAAATGAACAACACCAAATACAAGAATTAAAAAAATTATGGATCGAAGTCGTGAAGGCAGAAAAGGAAAACAAAAACTCGTCGTTTGGATTTGATGGATGAGCTCACGCTCATCAACCTTTTTTTTGCAATTTTTTTCTTTTTTTTAAGGGAAAATTATCTTTAGTAAGTGCCGAAAAGGATATCTAGATTAGCAGCAACGGCAGGGAATCAAGAAAATGGACAAAGTCAGCTGGAAGTGAAAATAGTCTGTTGCATGTAGAAGAAGTAACCAAATTTGGAGTCGACGATGGTAGTGAAAATGCTCAGTCATCCTGAATGGTATTTTAAGACTGCCGTGGTCGCCAACCTGCTTGCTCATCTGTCAATACTATATTATGTATATATTGTATATTATATCCGTATCCCCTCTAAAATACATAATTAAGCTTGTTTGTTCGCTGAGGTGAAACCTCAAATGCTGCTCCATCTCTTGTCTGCAAATGTGTCCCCGCCTTCCACCCTTTCTGAAATATTCCATTCCAGCCTTCCCTCCTCACTGCAATCTGCAGCAGCACATTCCACAACCCATGTTGTCCAAAAGAATTTCCTTTTCCCCCTTTTTTTTTTCTTCTTTTTCCAACTGTCTCACCCAAATCGGACCACCACAACAGGCCACCTCCTTACACACTTCAAACTGTAAGGAATTGTTCATTTCCTTGCTGGCTTCTGTGAAACAACCAAAGCACACAGTTCCAAATTCGGTTTATTTTGGTTTCAATCGTCCCAACACAAACGAAGAAAATCAAACCAATTAAAGTGTGCCAATGTAGGACCAGCTCCGCACAATGTCATTTTGGCACTGCAGTCGTGTTTTTAGGCAACTGAACGGCGCTCGTTTTTCCTTCGACGCCAACACAGGAGCTCTCTTTCCTTGTGTTCGACTGATAAGCCCCTCGCCTCGTTTATTCCATGCGTGTCCACCAGAAGGAGTTGGGTCCGATGTGATCGTGGTCGGAGCAGGCCCTGCGGGGCTCACTCTAGCCTCTCTCTTAGCCCGGTTTGGAGTTTCTGTGACGGTTTTGGAGAAGCAGCACGAGCTGACCACGCACCCCCAAGCGCACTTCATTAATCATAGATCCATGGAGGTGTTCCGTGGTCTGGACGGGCTCGCTGAGCGAATCGTGGAAGCGTCGCCACCTTTGGAGTATTGGCGGAAGTTTGTTTATTGCGAGAGCGTGATTGGGAAAGTCCTCGGCGACGTCGATCATTTTGCGGGGCAGCAAACGGCGCTGAAAGGGGATCTCTCTCCTGAACCCGTGACGCATTTTTCCCAACACAGGCTGGTCCCTCTGTTGTACGACAGCGCGGTCCAGGCAGGAGCAAGAGTTTTGTTCGAAAAGCAAGTAGTGGGGATTTCCGATCGAGACCGAGATGGAGTGGAAGTATCCGTGGAGGCGAAAGGGAAGGGTGGGGTCGGTCCAGAAAACGTAACTCTGGAGTGCAAGTATTTGATTCTGTGCGATGGAGCCAACAGCCCGTTGAGAAGTAGACTGGGAATTTCCATGGTGGGCGAGCCTTCCATTCAACATCTCATCAACGTGCACTTCCTGTCGAAGTCGCTGGCCTCTAGAATGAAAACGAACCCTGCCATGCTCTACTTTGTCCTGAGCTCAGACGTGGTGTTGGTTTTGGTGGTCCACTGTTTAAAGTCTGGGGAGTTCGTCGCTCAAATACCCTATTTCCCTCCGTTGCAAGTTCCCTCAGAATTCGACGGCCAAAAATGCCAGGAGTTGATAAACCGGGGTGCTGGATTTGATGTGCACGACCTGGAGATCGTTTCGGTCAGACCGTGGACTATGAGGGCTCAAGTGGCTGATCGGTTTTCGAGGGGAAGGGCATTCTTAGTAGGTGATTCTGCACATGTTTTCCCCCCTGCCGGTGGATTCGGCATGAACACTGGAGTGCAAGACGCTCATAACTTAGCCTGGAAACTCGCGTCAGTTTTGAAGGGGGGTTCAGGGAGGGAAATCCTGGACACGTACGAAACTGAGCGGAGGCCGATCGCTGTCTCCAATGCAGAATTGAGCGTCCGAAATTGGAACGAAGCCAGTGAGGTTCCGTCCGCAATCGGGTTGAATCCTTCGCACGCTGATCTGTTGCGCAAAATTTCCTCGGACGTGGTGGGTGCTGTGTTTCCAGAGAGAATCGCGAAGTCGTTTCTGGAGCTTGGGTTGGTGTCTGGCAGGAAATTGTCTGGCCTGAGGGGTCCACTCAAGAATGTCAGACAGGGGGCATTGAGTCGACTGTTCGAATCTGGCGAAACACTGAGGCTTCAGTTTCCCAGGGAAGATCTGGGGTTTAGTTATACAAGTATGGACCCTGGATGTTCAGAACACCCGGTGCAGGCCGAAGCCCCCAGTAGAAGCGCCGAGTTGGAGCCCAGCGTTCGGATTGGATATCGTTTGCCACATTGCTTTTTTGAAAGAGAGCTTTTCGAGGGAAAGACTACGGCTAAAAAGACGATTCTTTCATCCATCGATTTGGTTTCTATGGCTGGTGTCTGTTTTGTTCTGTTCTGCTCAAAGGGTAGCATTTGGCCATCGAAACTTTCTGAGTTCAGTGAGGAGCATTTGCCTCTAGTATTGGTGCAAGTGACACCTAGAGCGCCATCCAGAAATAGTTCGATCAATGACTATGTCAGTCATTCAGAATCAATGGTAAAGGATTGGAGGGTGGCAATGAATGCCAGAGTTGATGTGGTCGACTTCTCCGGCAAGTGGGGGAGGCTCGCATGTGGGTGCGCAGTCTTAGTCAGACCTGATGGACATGTGGTATGGTTGGAAGCAGCAGGTGCAGAGGGTTCGCAGATACAAGATATGCTGTCCCGCCTCAAATGGGCGGCCTGCCTATGAGTAGTGTAGTTTATTCAGGTGGTCCTGATATTCAAATGCATCGAAATCAAATACAGTTCAGGTTGTCGCATGACATACATGCGGGAAGCGGCATGTGGGATGGAGGTTGGTGTCCATTGGGGGAATCAATGAAGATCTGGACATTGGGTCGCCATTAATCAGGGCTCCTCTATGGTCCCATGCACATTTTTCTAGGAGAGCTCCTGGAAAAAAACATCTTGAATTGATGTAGTCGGAGCTATAATTCCTGTGATATGTCCTGTACGACTGGACCAACCTCGATGCTCGAAATATTTCAATATCAAAATTGGGATGTTTGTCTTCTATTGTAAAGTGCGGGCCAGATTTTAGTCTTCTGCCAGGCATTTTTTGTCTTTGGAAAATGAATTCTTTCAAGGAAAATGTGGGCTTTAGCCTTCCGGTATGGTTGGTTGCAATCGACTCTCAACACTTCAATCTTACAGGAATCAAATCCAGCCAACATCACCACTCTCACGAAAATCCACTCTGGTTACATTCTCACCTCCTCCATTGCCTAATAACCAATAATTAGAATATGGCAAAAATAGACTACAAATCGAGAACAAGGTGTTCTAGAAATTCAGGGAAGGATAAGCTGAACTGCCCTAAGGTGAAACAGTGTAAAAATTGTTAGTGCAGCAAAAATCAACCACAGAAAGGGTGACTGAGGACACCGAGAAGAAAAGAAAGATTGGACATACTTTTTACACCTTTTTATGGATTGGGATGTTGTATAGATGTATTGGATGTCTGCCCTAGATGATCTTTGGATGATGTCTATGAATGAACAGTCCGCTCAAGGAAGGAGGGAGGTGCGAATCCTACTGGGTGGCTTCTGTGTGTGCAATCTTTGTTTGTTCGTTTGCTTGTGAAGTACCTGCAAGTCGACTGGTAGCATGGAAAATTCACCGGAGACTAAAAGTTAGAATGCGATTCTGACAAAATCTTATCCTTTCACCGACACAAGTATGGCGTTTCATTGAACTGTCCAGATTTAAAGCTTTTTCACAAACCAAACCAAAAATACACACCAACCTTGACAGCAATACTTACTCACTATAGTAAGTTCGGGTCTTTTTCTCTCTGCGACCTCACCCAAACCAAAATAAACCTGTATGAATCTAAAGTTGCAAAAACAGGCGCGCGCGCGCGCGCCTCCCCTTCTTTGTGAAACTGACGCGCGACTTCGAAATCGCTCCTTCCACGGGCCGCAAATTTGCTCGAAACAGTGTGGATCGGATGATGCTGTCGTCCGCCAACACGCATACGTTGGTTGGCCGAGCGTGGAACAGGTGGGCAGCATCGGTGCGCGTTTATTGTCGAGACAGTACAATTTGCACATGAGTCGAGCCTCGTAAACCCACCAACTGACCCACCAACAGACCATTATCACGAAAGCTGTTTGGCTACATCGTACTTCCGAATGATCTATCGGGGACAATACCTGTTGCGCAGGCCGCCTGGGCGGCCTGCGCGGACGGTCGCCCTCTTCTCCCCCTCATGCTTCCCATCAAAAAGTTTTCCGCCCCACCCCGATGTTTTTTATTTCCCTTTTCCCCATCCTTCCGAGGGGCCTGTCAGAGTCTACTGTCAGGAGCTTTCTCCGAAACGCAACCCCTGTCGTGAAAAGCGTGAAAACGCACCGACTGTCTGCTTTTCCTGGCGCATGCAGCCGCATTACATGTCCCCGCCGCATGTGGAAAACGCATGCCAGAAGGGAAAACACCCCAGCATGGATTCCGATCAAGACTTTCCATATCCTGCGGTTTCGCGAATTTTGTGGCATCTAACAGGGAAGGATTTTGGGCGGGCTGTTTGCTTGTCGCGAAAGTGGCGGGACGTGGGGAACAGCGAATCCAGACACTGGAAACGCTTATGCATGCATACGTATCCCTTGTACTCGTCCGTGTCGGGCGATCAAGAGTGGCGCGAATTGTATTTGCATGAACAGGATGTTCGGTTCGGTGAGGTTCTCCCAGTCAGACTTGATTTTCAAGCCACGACCATCAAGCTGCACAACTCCAAAGCGGCCGCGTCGCACCAGAGCGTGATCACGTTGTGGGATTTGGAGGCATGCACACAGATCTCCAGGATAATTGCTGAAACTGGAGTGACATGCATTGATCTTGACAACAATTGGGTTGCTGCAGGTGTGTGTGCATTAGTCATCTGAGTCAGTCATTCAGTCGGGCCGATGTGTGTCATGGAACATGGCTTGATCAATTTAGTCACATGTCCAGTCAGTGCTTGCTTCAATTGGTTGGTGATTCACTCGATCTTGAAAATTCTGAAGTTGCAAAGCGATGGGGGGGGGCTTATGGGTTTTTTTGGGTGATCATGCAGGGCTGGACAATAACGAGATCAAAATCTGGGAGCATACGAGCGAAATACCCATTCATAGCTTGAACACAGGGAAGAAAAAGCCCAAGAATTCGGTCAATTGCGTGGGTTTCAACAAATCGATCCTCGTGATGGGCAGTCTGGATTGCATCCGAGTGTGGTCGATCGAAACATGGGACTGCATTCACACTCTCCAGGTGGGTGATATCCATTGCTTGGAATTGATGCACCGGACTTTGGTGTTGGGTTCACGTCAGTCGTTGATGGTGTGGGATCTGGACTCTCAAGTGACGAAATCAACCCTGTGCGATACGGAAGGAGCTTTGACGTGTGTTAAGTACTGGCCAGAAACGGAAAAAGTCGGGGTGGGTGTGTGCGGACGGTGGCAAAACACAGGAAGAGTCGGAATTTTTGGTCTGAACCAGGGTCCCTGGTTTCCTGATTGTACATTTTTTGAGGGGGATGGAACTGGGGTGCTTGGTTTGGATAACGATGCCACTAAGCTGGTGACTGGGGGGGTGGACAGGAAAATCAGAGTGTGGGATTTGGAGACCCAGGAGTGCGTGCGAACCATAGCGGATCAGGTCGGTGATTATGTTTTAGCGATTCAAATTCGGGGGAGCAGGATAGTGTGTGGATCCAATCAAGGAATAAGTGTTTTGAAGTTCAAAGTCCGGTGAGCTTTTCTTTAAAAAAAAAAAGAAAACAAAAAAAGTATATATTTCAGGGTTTTGTTGGTTGGTTGATTGGTTGGTTGGTGGTTTGGGGGGTAGAACTGCATGGAGACGATACTCCTATTTTTGAAATTAAATTTTAGAAAAAAAAAGAATAAAAAAAAAGGAAACAATAACCGTGGAAAAAAAAACTATATTAAAAAAAAAATTATGGATGATGATGATGGATAAGTTTTTGGGATGTCGGGATCGTTATGGAGTATTTTTTCCTTTTTGCAGTAGTGAATTGGAGTTGTTATGTGTCTCGATTTGCATTTTGTGATTTTCATTCGAATGCTGGGAGATTCGCTTCGGGGGGTGGGGGTCAATTCACAGATTAGATTTATTTAAAAGTTTACAGAGCTTTTTTTTTGAAAGGTTTCAATAGAACCGGATGCGAAAATGTCGGCTCGAGTTCCCTTCAGGGGAAGTTATGGGCTGGAAGTTCATGTGGAAAAGTTGCTTTTTTGAGTCGTTTTTTGGAGTGTGTTTATTATTACAGGAAAATAGAAATTGCGTTAGATTAAGGATTGGGGGAGGCTGTGGGTACAGAACATAAAAAAATTTATATTTTTTTTCAAAAAGAAAAAAAAAAAGGGAAAAAGAAAAGAAATTTAAGGGTGCATTGACTACGGATGGTATGATAAGTCCTGTAGTTTTGGTCATGAACAAGTTTATTGTCTTTTTTGGTTGAAAGTGTTTTGGCCATCATGATTTGGCCAATTGTCTTGGACAGATTCAAGTTGGTGAGAAGCAAGTTATGATGTCAGTTGTTTTTTGTCATTCGTTTTTTTTTGGTTATTTTGGGGGAGGGGTACCAAGGTATTGAAACAGGAGAATAGTCTCTCCTGTTTCTCAACATTAGTAGAGTTGGTTTTTCGGGTTATTTGTTGCAGGACAGGTGGGGTTGGGAGGATTGCCGTTTTGGCTAGTCTTACCCTGGGAAGAGAAATTCCATGTTCCGTTGGACTGACATCAATTCTAGATTTCATACGGGTTAGTAATTGTATTGATCCTGTGTAACATCTCACCGTTATCAATTAATTTTTACGTTTGACTTCATTTTTCCATCTCATTCCACCGTGTGCATTTTCACTATTGCAATCAATAGTAAAAATTATGATTATGTATTTCATACACTAGAATTGAGGGGCTGCGTCAATTGATAAGACAGGGATTATGTGATAAACGTTCCATTCTTACACTAATGCCCAAATACAGTGGGATGGATTTGTCCTTTATGTAATATTGATTGATTGATTTGTCCTTTATACTTCCTAAGAAATCTCTGAATTTTGGAGCCTATCGACCCACTGGATTTGCCGAATGCTGTCCTCTGACCACTCACCATTTCTGCCATCAAGAACCTAACCACCCAAATCAAAGAATAACTGAACTGAAAACCCGACTTCCATTTTTTTTTTGGCAGCCTATGGAGGAATTACTTGCTGGAGATGAGAATAATCAGGAAGAAATTTAGAGGTTTTTTTTGTTAACTGAAATCGTACCAAAAAATAAGAAAGTTCAACAGTTGTGCCAACAAGTGTACTGTGAATCTTTCCCCTCCTTTTCTCACAATTCAATTTTATCCTACTCCCAAAGTATCTTCCCAGAACCAAGTGGGAAGTGGGTGGGAACTGGTGAATCTAGCTAAAAAACAGATAGAGAAAGAGGAAATCAAACACATCATCCTGACACACAGACCAAAGTCACCTTACAACAGAGCGCCACCAGTCTTGTTGTAAAAACAACTCAGGTGGTGTAACGATTGATGATTGAATAATCATTTTTGGAACAACACCGCGTCTTGAAAGCCCTACTGTTCAATCACTCAATCGTGCAGAAGCCCAACTGTTCGTTAGTATATATTTCCGCGTGAGAGAGTGAACGTGTTGATGTTCGTTTGTTTGTTTTTTGCCGTGGCTGATATTTTCTCTGTTTGTTTATTAATTCTTTGTTTAATTTGAAGCTGAGAAACGTTGGTGGTATTTTTTTTTCAAATGTATGTATTGCACCACGGCTGAAAGCACAATGTACCAATCAGCATAGTGAGAATACTGTTTGATTGATTGATTTAATTGTAAAAGAAATGCATTGAAAATTAAAACAGCTGAAAATTAATAAAGCCTAAAAAAAATAAAATAGTGGCCTTTCAAGCGGATCCATTTCCTCGAATCGAACTCTAAATAAATACGAAACTAACCAAAAAGAAAACACAGCTTCAAGCCCAAGTTGGGCAACATCACAATGATTTATTTACACCCGTTCTTCGATTTTAACACTGGTTCAAGTCCTATATTGCAAACACAGCCTTCATCCTTGTATATGTTCCTCACTGGCGCCCTAAACATAGCTTGATTGTTTTAGGGAACCTCTCCACGAGGAATCTAACCCAATCTTGTGAATGTCCCTTTTGTCCATGGGAATGTGGTTGATGAAGTCGTTCCTGCTTGTGAATTTATGGGGCTCAGCCTGTGGTAACAAGGAAATTCTACAGATCAGAGCTGAATCAGAATGCTGTTCATTGGAATCGACAGAGCTCATTTGTCTTGAAGTGAGATTTACAAACAAACAAACAAACAAACAAAGATAAGATCTACACGAGAGGTTTGAGATTTTGAAATCGAAATTTTTTGAACAATAATTGCGTACTGGTTGTGGAGGAGCACCAGCTCCCTCCACAACAGTTGAAACTCGATTCACACAGATATGATATATTACAGGGGGCAGTGAAAACCTGAAAACAAACCTGTCTTTCAAAATTTGTGTTCGGTTCCTCGTAAGGCTGCTCACTGAACATGCTCGTTGGTGCTGGGTCAACGTGCGTGATCTGAAATCCATACTTTATTGCGTCTCCCTGCAAAGTTGAAAACTTGGATCCGTTTTTCCCCGTTTTTTTTTTAACCTCATTAAAAATTCAAAGGGCAACACAAGCAGGCATTTTGCTAGCCCCACACTGTCTGGGAGAACCCTTCTCCCCAAATATCCTACCTTGAGGATAGTCTCCATCCTGTCCACCTGCCCAACCCTTTTTCTCATCGTGCTCACTGTTCGAAATCTCAAGTCATCCACCACAACCTTTTTCTCCCATTCCTCTATAGCCGCCCTTATCGCTGCGGTCCGCTCCTTTTCCAGAGAGGCGCCACACAAATGAACGCTTTTCCAAAAGTCCGGATCCTTTCCGAACAAACCATTAGTATGGAAGTGGACCACAAAGTCTGCGACTCCTTGTGGCCTCTCTCGCATTCCCAAGGCTTGTCCCTCCTCACCCTCCACCCATGGCGCCGCCAGTTCTTCCACCCGTGCGACCGATGGCTTCTTCTTGTGCTTGTTAAATTCCTACATACAAAGAGACAACTGAATTTGGTCACCTGCACACAATGGAGCACGATCCACAACTTTCCGGCAAACATGGCCGCGACATAGATGTTCTCTTTGTGGATGAGTTGGTGCATATATGATACATATGAGATATATATCTCCGATGCAGGATATCAGAATACAAGCATATACTTAAGCAAGCAATGTGTGTGTGCACCTTTGGGTCCCGAGTCGCTGGCCATTGGAACTCAGAAGAATGCGACGCCCGCCCCTTGTTTAAATTTTTATCAGGGATTTCCGACAGCCTGCGCTTCACGAGAATTTTCTCCCCGTTGTCGGATTGCATCAAATACATCAATGCCTTGGGATCACGGTTCCATGTCAGCCACTTCTCTCTGACGTACTTCGAGTTATCCTGCAACCATCAAAGGTTCTTCTGGGCACTGAATACGAGTAAGACGGTTAAGGGCTTTCTTCAGTATCACACGGGCCACCCAATTTCACCTCCAAAATTGTTATCCATTCAATGTTTTTTTCCACAAAGGAGATGAGTGCCCTCCTAGAGTCGGTTGCGTTTTTGGCCGCGTCGAAGTTTGAGTTGTCCATGTCCAGTGGCGGCTTGATTCGAGGCTTAGGGAGCCTTACTGGTTCAGAGTCCTCCTAGATCAAAATAAAAACTCTGCAAATGAATAAAACCCAGTAGCAAGAAACGTTTTTCTGATAATTGAATGGAATCTGATTAAAAACCAAGACTGTTTTGGAAGAGGCTTTATTCAATCATTCATTGATCGATGGGGTTATCTCACGTCAGACTCGTCTTCGTCTGAGCCAGGGACGTTTTGATGGTTGGAACGGCTTTCTTTCCGGGACCCCGCTGCTGTGCCGACCACCTCTTCCTGCTCACGACAGTTCAAAATTCGTGTCTCAGCGTTAAAATCTAAACTGCGACCCCTTCATCCTCTTCAAGACGACGTTTACCTTCGTGAGTCTCCCGCCAAACTTTTTGTCCACCCTTGACATCATATTGGCAAGAGGAAATTTGAACAGATCATGCGCCTGCCTTGACCAGAGGAGATCCTTAAGATTTTGAAGTCGCTGCAGTCCTTGGATGCACTCTGGCGACGCGGCATGGACACCAGAGAAAGTGCTCCCCTCAGAGAGTATCTCCTCGAGGGAAGACCTGAGCTTGATTATCCACAGGCTGACTCCCAGTGACCCATACAGTCTCGAGTTGTACCTGGAGATAATTGCCTTCGATTTAGCGATGTAGTTCTGTCCCAAAACAGTGCTTTGTTGCAGTTGACCAGCTTCACCTGATGTCAGGATTAAAAAGCGCCTTTCGTTTCCCTGTTTTGCGTCCGGGTCGACCGCCATCATCCCTCCTAAGGGCTGCCTGTGCGATTCTTTCGATCCTCTTCATTCCATTTCCAATCAGACCTTCGACAACGACTATCCTTTCGGTGCCGCTTATCAGCTGGAAGCCTGTGATCAGATCTAGATCATGGGACGCCGACTGCGCTTCCGTTAGCTTGGTGGTCGACAACGACTGAAATCGCGATCACATGCACACATTTCTCAAAATGAATTGGGACGAGACGATGCTTTTTTCTTGTTTATTGAAAAGAAAAATCGACTACAAAGGTCACCTGAAGCGTGTGCATCGTAAGGGAATCCGCCACAGCCGACCTTATTTCTGCTAAGCTTTCTGTCCGATCCACTTCCATATTCGTTTCTAGTCTACAAACAAGCTTCTTTGAAGAGACAACTGCCAAAAGTGACGACGAACTGCTCACTCATCATTGCTGAGAGAGGTGCGCGCACCTGCAGCTGCAACATTTCTTGGCTGCAGAAATCCCAGAGCTACAGCGTTTTGATGACGCACTGTGTCCTCAATGGCATGAAGAATGGCATTGTCTCGAAGATCGAAGACGAACACGCAACGACCAAACACTGGCTTGTAAGCTTCGTCAATATTCTCCATAGCAGTCAAGGGAACGGCGAGTTGCAACGTCATCGATAAACGAGACAATGCCTGTGACCATCATAATTTCACGAGCTGTTGTTTACTTGACGGAAGATACGAAGCTAAGCTTTGCAAGGCTACCCCGACTCCGTGAATGATTCTGTCAACTTACTTGAACATAGCGACCTGGTCGAGACTGCCACTGCAGACTGGCCGCACCACGGATGGTGCTTTTGGGCAGGATGTTTCCGTGAACATCGATTTTTGTACACCCGCGGAAAAAGTCGATCATAGACACTGGTACAACACCGCAGACATACCCTTCATCATCCGCCGCCACAGCCGCTCCCTCTGGCGTGGCATCCTCCCCATCCTGCGGACAGGAGTTGATTATCAAACAACCTCCTGGAAAGCGAACAGTTTGGCTTTTATGTAGTGCACAGGCATGCGATCACCAATACCCGTCGTGAAGATTCCAAGCTTGTCGTCCGGCTCGCTGCAATCAAGCCCTCCTCTTCTGGAAATGCATCTCTGTCATGGATTTCAAATTCCAGAGGCTGTTTGGAAAACTGGTCCAAGAGACCACCTGGAGACAAATCCGCAACCAAGTAGACGTCGGAGCCACCGAAGAGGCAATCACGCACGTTCATCGGGTTCGAGGGTTCCTCCAGTTCACGGAATGACCACGACTGGCAGGCACCCGTATGCACCTTTTCATCCACCTGGAACCGGAAAAAACTCAACCCATTTCTCTCAAGCAAGATAATCAAAGATGTTGTGTTTTCCGCAATACCAGCGTTGCAATACCTTGTCGTTCAGTTTGTATTTTAGTGTGATAGGAAAGCTCCTCTTTTCGAGAAGCTCCTTCGTCGCTGGGGCATCTGGTAGACTCTCCGCCACCAATGGACGAATCACAAGTGGGTTGAGCTTCTTTGTGAGATCTGAGGGGAGGAAATGTGTCTCTGGGGGTTCGGCTGGACCGTCTTCCCCCTCTGTTGGAACTAATAGAACCTGGAACAATGGATCAAATAAATATACCTCAACCAAAAGCAACCCTGCTGTTTCGATCCAGATATTTGTGGTGGTGGGCATATGGAACCCACCTCCAGAGAGGCCTTCAACGATGTGAGGGGGTCGAGATGCGCTAGATTAATTTCTTCTTGGGACCATATTTTCTGCACAGCCCCCTCTCTAACCACAAGGTCGCTGCAATCAAATGTCAGGGTGTGCTCGCTTTCCACAGGGTCTTCGAATGTGCCTGATCCAATTTTCTGTAGTTTAGTTCGAATCGCAATGGATTTGGTCGAAGCTCAGTTCCCAGCGTTTGTGCGATTCGAAGGTTCCTCACCATCCACAGCTGCCCTTTTCGTCGTCGTCTTCAATAGAATAGACAACGCACAATTTGAAGCTGTCCAGGTGCGAACTAACCCTTCGTTCACAGACACCACCCTCTCCGCAGACACCGAGAAGGACTTTCTTTCAGTTCCTTCCTCCCTGCACAAGCGCTTTCAGTTCTTAGTGGGGCAATAAAAAACGAATGATAACCACATATCCCGTGCTGTCGGAGGCCGAAAGTAAAAACAAACAAACAAACAAACAAACAAACATTAATTACATTAAAAAAAAATGAAAATGAAAAAGTAAGAGAGGATACCCTTCCGAAGTGATCGGCTCGAAATTGATATCATCTCCTGTCATCCATTTGGAAGACGCTTGCACTGACACTGAGTTCTTCGCCTGCACCTCATCTTCGGCACCTGGTTGCTGAGGATGTTTTTCATGAACCCAAGCACTGAACTCGCCGCCAAGTTGAAACCTGAGTGCAACGAATATCGTGGAGTATTAATTCTCAACAAGGGTCGAATTGGAATTGGGATGTTCTGATCGACTGGGTGGGTGCTGAGAATGGGAGAGAGAGGAATGCTCTGGGTCGCCGACCCTGTGGAGTGGGGGATGGCTACCTGAGATTAACATCATGCTCTAGAATGGGGGGTGGGGAATCTTCTACTGAGCCGCCCATGTTGCACTATCGGATGTTCGTTTTTGTTTTTTCGAAGTTTACAACACACACACAGAAGCGAACAATGCGAGACGAAAACAAACAATGGAAGGTTGTGACAAAAATCCAACGTTTGTAGAACACAAACGTGTAATCAATTCCCACAGGGGAAAAACGGTTTGTGGGTTGAAGGTCAATGCTTTTGTCAGCACCTGCTGTTCATTTGAACTCGAATTGGATTAACAATTAGAAATTTTGAACAAGAACTGCATCACTACTTTGAGTTCAATTCATCATCACTAGTCAACCAACAGTCAACCTCAGGTGTTCCACTTCGAATTTCAGCCTATCTTTTATGTTGCAAGATTTCGAAAAATCGAGCACTCTGCAAGTGCATCCATCTAGATTGTATTTCGAAACAAGCCATACGCCTCCCCCCCCCCCCAAAAGAAAAAAAAAACACACAAAAAAAAAACAGAAACGAAGTAGGAGAGTAGGTATCTGCTTCGGCCGGCGCATCCAATTCATTTTTCAGATCTTCAGTTTTGGATGAGTTGGCATGTGTGCATGGAAAAAATGTATTTGTCCTCCCTAAGATGAAGAGAAACTGAAGGCACTGCATTTGTTTATCGTTCCAGCATTTCAAACTGTTGACAGCGAGTGCGACGATGATCTCTGCGAGTTCAACGACAGGATGCCGAACAAGAAAGAATTCGACAATTCAGCCAGCCAAAAAACGACTCGCTCCAAACTCCGAATCAAGTGCACAGTTTTTTTTCGAAACGCTGATGATGATGACTGGGTTTACTCCCACTCTCATCAGTCCGTCTTTTGGATCAGGCTTTGCGTTCAATTCCCTTTCCTCTCGGATTTTCGACAATGTCCGGACCCCATCGAGCCTTTCCGCGGGGCAGAAGCGAACGACGTGCGAAACTCCAAAATCCCTTCCCAGCGTATCGAATCAACGACCGTGCCTCGCGATCAATCGCCACCACTTGGCGCAACTTGTCAAGGCGCGTGTCGAACGGGGCGCGAGAATTGCGAAGTCGCACTGTCGTTTCGTTGGGGGACCTCTGCTCGCAGTGGGGAGCGGAATGGGAATGCCTCTGGGCTCGCTTGCAAGGGCACGATGGGAAGTTAACCGTCGGGGCGGTCCCACCAGCTTTCGCGAGTTGTTCGTGGAGAGGTGCGATGCCATCCGTTGGACTGCTCGCGGACTCCTTGGCGAAGAAAGAGGGGTCGGCAGCCGACCAGGAGGAACGCATTTTAATCAGCGAGGTGGAAGTGGTGGGCGTGGAAGGCCAGTTGAAAGAAATCGCCGAGCAAGCGCTGGCCACAAAACCTAATTTTGCTTACACTCTGGGGGAGATTCAAGCCGATTTGGCGCGAGTTTTTGACACGGGCTATTTCGAGGAGTGCACCCCCGACCCGGAAGACACGAGGGATGGAGTGAAACTGAGCATCAAAGTGAAAGCGAACCCCGAACTGAACAGCATTGTTTCGACTGGAGGAAATTTGTTGCCCCAAGCGATATTCGAGGACGCTTTTCGTGGTTTGCATGGGAAAGCCTTGAACTATAATACTTTTGGGGAAGCTGTCTCCAAGTTAATGCAATGGTATCAGGAGGCCGGTGTTTGTGGTCAGGTACAACAAACTCCATCCATTTTTCTTGGACCAAAACCATTTTTCTTGGACCAAAACCTGATGCTTGATTCGATATCAAGATTTGAAAAGCATGTCGAAATGTCCAACGAGAGTTGCAATCCATATCTGCTTTTTTGGGAGGGTAAAATGACCAGTTACGCCCAACTTCCCTTCTGAAAACATTTAGGTCCAAAATTACGACGAGTTTCAAATATTGCTGACGAGTTTCAAACATTGCTGGGAAAAGTGCCCTCTTGATGAAGTATTTTCATGGTCAAGGGCACAATCCTGTCATTTTTTTTCTTTCTCCGGAAAATTATGTGAGAATTGCTGGATTCTATTGAAGGTCACCGATGTATCTTTTTCGGAGGGCCAAGCCAGCATAAAAATTGCTGAGGCCGTGGTCAACAGAATCGACTTGAGGTTCCTGGATGCGAAAACGGGTGACATCAAGGAGGAGGGCTCTGTCAGACCTGAGATCGTCACCCGTCACATCGGCACCAAAACAGGCTCCATATACAACATGAAACAAGGCAAGCGCGACATAGAAGCCATCTACTCCACCGGCTTGTTCGACGACGTCAACATCACCCCCCAGTCATCCCCCGACTCCACGTCCGAACAGCCCAAATTCGACCTGGTGGTCAACTTGGTGGAGAGAAAGACGGGGGGGTTGGCTTGTGGCGGGGGGTTTTCGGGTCAATCGCACACGGAGGGGGCTCTGCCGGGTTTTGTCGGGAACGTGTCGTACAGTCAGAAAAATCTGTTCAGACTGGGGCAGAGGCTGGTGATGATGATGGAGTTTGGGCAGATCGACAAGCTGTTTAAAATTCAATACACGGATCCGTGGATTTTGGGCGACCGACATCGGACGTCGAGGACGATTGGCATGATGAATACCCGGACGTCCGGCAACCCAATCTATGGTATTCATGAGGGAGCCGGTAGGGAAACATTTGAACGGAAAAAAAAGCAAAAAAAAAAACACTGAAAAAAGAAAAAAGACTGAATGTGCTGAGACGTCGTCATGGTGGATGCATTCAAGAAAAGACCAGATTTATTGTGACGCGGTGAAAGTGACCTGTGGCTTGTGGAAGCTTCCCACTTCCTTGAATTGCAACGTTGAATTTTCTGCTTAGGTGGCGAAAGGGGCAGCATCATCATCGGTCGTTTGTTGGGTTCTGTGGAATTCAGCCGACCGATTACGCAAGGCTGGAGCGGCACCATCGGTCTGACTGGACAACGTGTAACCCTGATGGACGACAACAACAGGGCAGTTCGGCAAGACTACCAGAGCAACCCTGTCAACCGAAGCCACGACTTGCACGATCACATGGTGACTCTCTTCTTGAGGGCCGCCTTTTCGGGTCTGGACAACACCCAACTGGTGTTGTCCACCGAACAAGCCTTACCCCTGCAACCCGATTGGGTAAACATCACGAAATTTGGCGCCAGGGCTGAAAAAGCCACTCGGATTGGGCCAACCAACTTGGTGGTGTATGGCAAGGGGGGAATCACAAGAGGGGAGCTGCCCCCGTATGAAGCTTTCCCGCTCGGAGGGACGAACTCTGTGCGGGGCTATTCTGAAGGGGGAGTGGGAACTGCTCGGCATTACGTGGAGGGCACTGCGGAGTTGCACATTCCTTTGATAGGAAACCTGCAAGGGGCTCTGTTTGCTGACTATGGAACAGATTTGGGAAGCAAAGGGTCTGTCATCGGAAACCCTGGAAACAACACGCAGAAACCGGGGCATGGTTATGGATATGGGCTGGGTATTAGGGTGGACTCCCCTGTCGGACCGCTGAGGTTAGAATGGGCTTGGAATGATCAAAGGGCACGGAGGTTCCATGTGGGGTTGGGAGTGCATGGTTGATCAAAAGGGTGGATGGCTGTGCTGTGTTTGTTTTGGAATCTCTTCAGTGGTTTCGAAGCAGGACATGGGTTGTCCATTGCCTGCAATCTTATCTTTTTACCAATTATGTCATTTTTGGCTGGGTTTGTTGTTGGGTCAACAAGGGAAAGGGATGCGACCTGGAGGCGTTTGCACTTAGAGAGTTAAGCGTGTTTCGATGCTTCTGTGGCGGAGAGGCTGGAAATTTTGGATGTAAGATCGTGTGTGGGGAAAATTCACGAGGCCTGGTCTGGGGTAGACAATAGGCAAAGAGATTGGTGGATTCAACAACAGGGGGGTTCGTTTCTGGACCTTGATTTTGAGTGCCAAGGGTCCAAGCGTTTTCGACGGAATGGAAAGAGAGGCGTTTCATCCAGGGTCATGAGAAAAGAATGGGAGAGAGGGGGGGGGGGTAGATTCTGTTGAAAAAAAAAAGTGAAATTGATTAATAACTGCATTTGGAAACGAGATTTTGGGGACCCCATTGTTTTCTATTGTAGACGATTCTTTTTGGGGCTATTTCCACAATTTTTTGTCCTGAGAAGAGAGGTGCATGGGGGGAAATTGGGAATTGCTTGTCTTTTCTCTATTGAAGGGTGTTCATCATTTTTCTTAATTTACTTTTTGTTTTTTGCAAGTGGGAGAAAGAAAGAAAAAAAAAACTGTCAAAAGAAACGAGCAAGGTGCTTGGAGTAGGTAGAGGAGGGGCGGGTGGATGATTGATTGTTTCCATCAGGTTGTGTAGAGTACGTTCATTCAACGCAAGCAAGACAGGCTGGGATTTCCCATCCTGAGTTGGTTTTTGGATTTTATTGTGCTTCAGAAAGTTTTGTGTTGCTGCCCTTGAACCTCTCTATCCAAGTTTGCCTTTAGAATAACGGTTGTCTCAATCGTGATTGGAGAATTTGGTCAATAAATATGAATATTTATTCAAAGCTCCAACTGAATGTTGTTCATACAGCAACAGCCCCTTCATTCCTATTCCACTTTCTGGCATGACTAATGTAATCAATCGAGAATATTTCCCAGAAGAATAATAATATTATTCAATTGATTGCATCCACACTTGGAACAACACTATTTCCACAAACAGTTCTCACTTCGAATCCACGAAAAGGAATGCCACCCTTTTTAATTGAAAAGTGTTGTACCCACAAAGTTGGTGTGGTGATTGTACGACCGGGGCAAGGATAAAACTAGACACATTGTTTGTTATTCGCCTTTTTAAGGTCACTGTTGTAAGAGTTTTCAAGAAACAACAAAAGTAAAAAAAAATTGAAGACACACAAACGGATAAAACAAAGCCCTGGTTTCAGTGAAATGAGTTACAAAACAACTTGGAAAAGAAAAAAAAACAAAATCTTGTTCTCCGTACCCTCAACAATAAGTCCTTTCCCAGAAAAGCAACCACAAGCATATCATAATAACCCCGACACCACCTTGATGATTTCTTCCATCCCACCACCACCCCCTTTCCCTCAAAAAAGAAAGAGTGTAAAAGAGAATCAAACCAAACCAAAAAAAAAAAAAAAGAAAGAGGAATAAAAACAAAAACAAAGAAACAAAAATAACACGGAAAGTCCCTTGCCGCTCTCTTCATAACTCTCTTTTTTTCCTCTTTTTTTTCTCTTTTTTTTTTTTTTTTTTCTCTCCTGTCAAAGATCATCCATTGCATGCTTCAATCATTTGTCCGAATCGTCCTCCGTTTTGGGGGGGATGGATTGCACAAAGAAAGAAGAGGAAAAACGAAAAAAACTTTCTCTCCCATTTTGCAAAGTTCAGTTTTCCCTGAATCCCCTTTTCAGCTCCTTTTTGATAATCTCTTTGTGTTTTTTTTTTTCTTTTTTTTCAAGAGTAAATGTAATGTAGTGCCCTGTCAAATCGCAGGGGCTGTTTCTAGAATCCAAAAAAAATCACAATTGCTATTCAATCCCATAGTTTTCAGTGGAAAAACAACTCGCTCTTTTTCTTCTTTTTTTTGTTATCTTTTCCATACATAAATGCATTCCCTCTGAAAACCATGTTCATTGTAAAAATACCTACTAAAGGAAAAAAAAAGCAAACCCCCCAATAAATGTCATTACTAAAACCAGTGATGCATCCTTTCTTCGATTTCAAAAAAAAACTGATTTTTTTTCTTTCCACAGCATATTTTTTTTCCCTCCCAATCATCCCGACTTTATCTCAAAAAATATGTTTCAATGGTAATTTTATCAGAATGGATGCACACACACACAAACACACACAAGTCTCCCCCATGCACATCTCCCTTTTTTTTTCTTTTTTTTCTTTTTTCAATTGAAAGCCACCCTATGAGTTGCATGTCAGTGAGAATGTTTTCAATAATAAACACAGGACTTGTAGGTAATCTCCCCAATACACCAGAATACCTTTCATGCAACATTTTTTTCTACAATTCACCCCCAAATTTCTGCCAGTTCTTTTTCTTTTTCTTTCCTTTTTTTTTTCAGTATCCACTCTCTGTTTTTTCCCCTTTTTTCCTTTCTTTCTTTCTTTTTTCTTTCTTTTTTATGATCCCATTTTCAGAAGAAGAAAAAAACAAAAAAAAATAGAAAAAGAGACGTAATGTTTTGTTTTTCCCTCGAAACCGGCTTTTTTTTCTTCTTTTTTTATAATGATTTCATCCTGATAACAAAAATTAGAATAGACCCACCCCCCCCTTACTTTTTGTCTTTCTTTTCTTAAAAAACACCATCTGAATTCAAATACAATCAATCGGCAATGGGACAAAATCGAAGTATCCCTCGTCTGCATCAGTCCATATGCAAAGAGGCAATTTATAACTCTAAATGCAAAATTCTAACCAAAAGACAAAAAAAAAATCCAAGGAAGAAACACAAACGTACGTACGTTTTTAAGACCACAAAAAATGTCAAATATCCCCATTCCTTTTTTTCCTTTTTTTTCAAACCCAGTATCTCCTCTCCACACCTTTTTTCGCAATTTTTTTTTCCAACATTATCATGCTTTCTTTCTTTCTTTTTTTTTTTTTTCGCTCCTTCTCCACTAAAAAATCCAGCAGTTTGAATTCGACACATGCACAGTCGTCAATTGATGACTGGAACCACATTATGTATTGAATGATTCTCATACCTTTTTTTCTTTCTCTTTTCAATTTTCACCATAGTTTTTTCGTCTTTTCGTGTTATCCACGATTAAGATTCGTCAGACCTCGGAATGCATTGCCACTCTCTCAACCCCACCCCCCCCCCAAAAAAAAAAAAAATCATTCTTTCAGGCACATGCACATGCACTTCCGAAACGATTTTTCCCAGCATATATGAATATCTCCCCAAGGGCAAGCAATCCTTCTCGTGTTGACCTCCCTCCCCCTCCCCTTTTTCCTTTCATGAAATTTCGTCACCCTTTTTCAACCCCCAAGGCTTAATTTTTCCCCCTGTTATTACCTAAGCCCACCCCTCTTCCTCCCCCCATCAGCCAAATGTCTCAAGGACACACCGTCATTTCCGGGTTCTCCCTCAAATCGACCCTCCCGGACATTCCTCACCCACGATTCCAGCACATTCGATATGGGTGTTGGTGCAAAGACGGCAAAATTTCTGGGCCTTGCCACCAGATCCACATTCTGTGGGCCACCCTCGAAAATTGCATCCTTCGTGGGGGCCAATACCGGTGAGTCGACCTGCAAGAAGTCTTTGTCGCATTCGTCTGAGGTGACCGAGAGGGCCCTGGGTCGATCGACATGCTGGACTGACGGCTGGGGAGCCAAAGTCACACATCGAGAATCCTGAAACGATTCTCTGTACCAATTCATGTCCCTTGTGGGACGAGCTGCACAATCAGGAGAAAGAATAAAAATAAAACACCGATCACCAAGTCCATCCACCTTTTTGATTTTTTAACACGCGAATTCCTCAAAATTAGTAGAAAAAATGATGACTGACATGCACAGATTCCCGAATGTGTGACTGGGGGCCAGGGAGGCTTGCGTTTTCGCTCTACTTCCCTCCCCCGGAATTTCAATTTTCTTGGCAATGGCCCCGGATATATAAAAACTACTATCTGGATTGCAAATCTTCAAATTACCTGGTTGCTTGTCAGGCACGTGAGGCTTGAGAAGAATATCGTCATCAATCATAAATTTTGAATAAGAATAGGCGGTCGGAGAACAGTGTTCGTCTGTGGTAGGTGTTCCTATCGAGGGGGTGCTCAGCCTGGAACCGGGGGAACCGTACATGGGTTCGTCATCATCAAGATCTTTGAAAGCGCCATCCGATTCGAGGGTCTTGCCAATGAAGGGCTGTGCACACAGGCAAAAATCCCATGGCAAAATTACACCACAATCGATGATGCAAGTCAACACAGTGGGCCCAGTCGGTTGAGAACGCACAAAGTTTCGACCATTTTGCTGTGATTTACATCCCCTCCCCCCCCCCCTCAATTGTCGTCGTATCTGATGAGAAATTCGAGCGGTGTGGATTTAATATGTACGCACGTAAGGATACTTTTTTTCTCCAGTACCGCGCACGGAAAATCCCGCAGTTCTTCAAAAGCGCGAGTCTGTGATCGAGAAACCCTAAGTGGGGCACACCTGTAAGCAGTTTTTTGGAGTTCTTGGGCTCGTGGGAATCCTGGACGGTCGGGGCGTTGTGAAGGTATCCTCTGAGAAGTGGTACGGTTGCCCGTGCGGGACGAGTCGACGCACCTGCCCAGGGCGCACCGCGCTCATCGGTGCCTTACCGTTTACCTCGCCCAACACGTTTCGGCTGTTCACATCCCCAAACACCCGTCGACCAAGGAGCATTCCGCCGTTCGATCCACCCAGTTGCATCTCATCGTTGTCACTTTGTCGATGGGCTTCCGCCTGTCGGATAACAACGAACAACAGAGCGTTTCGGTTGTTTGGCTTTTGATTTCGTTCTCTCTCTCGTGGGGGAAAGAACGTGCAGTTTAAACGCATTTTGTTTTCCAGAAAAAAAAACGTCAGCGCATCGCTGGTGGACACCGGATGTCGGCGGCGGATAGCGATCCCACTCGCGATAGCAAGTCAATTTTTATCGAAACGAGCAGCTGCTTTCCATAAGCTTCAAACGGAACCCGAAGAAAACGATGGGAACCCGACTGAATGACGTCTGACGATCAAGAAAACATCCCCCCCCCCTTTCGCGCCTGGCGAAGGACACAGCAGAGAAGCATCCGTTCACGTCGGTGCTACCCGACACCCTGTTCTCGTGGTTAAGTTCACCTTGAAAAATTGTCGGTCATTCCAACCCTGCCTTGCGTTCATGTTTGTGCCGATTGGCTGGACTTGTTTTTTACTTTAAGACCACCTCGTCACTGGTTAAAGCCAGGCGTCGCGTCCTATTTCCCTCGAGCAAGCTCAACCGGCAACCTGAGTTCCGTCTTTTTTTTTTTTTTTCGCTGCAAGAGTCAGGGAAAATTGTGAAGTGGCTGTCGCCCTTATCAACACCTCGTGATGGACATCCATTTCGCATCGCTTCCTGTTTTTCACCGTGCTTTGGGAATGACAGAAACAAAAAGCTGAATCAGTCACGGTTCCAGAAATGACTCGACTCTACGAGGCGTGTCATTTTTCTTGCATCCCGCAGCGTTGGTCTGTCTCTCCGTACCTGGCCCGATTGATGGCGGGGCTCATGGTGACCCCCCTCCACCCAAAGTAAAAAGTTCAATGCCTTTCTTTATGAAGAAAAAATTCAGAATTGCTCGTCTCCAGGCCAGGCACCCCCCTTTATAATGAGATGAAAACGAAGAATGATGAAAATAAGAATTTATGTTATCGACAAAGAAAAGCAAATTAATATTACACCTTCCTAGCATCACCCCACTTAGCAAGGGGTTGTCATGGTGAACCCTGAACCCCCCACAACAATCATCATTATGCCTTGAAAAACACGTGCCATTCCCATCAAAAAAAAAAAGAAGAACAATCTCCGGCCAAATCACTGCTGCTTCATAAATGCCACACTAAAACTTGTTTTCCTCTCCCCTCCCTCCCCATTTTTTTTTTCTTTTTTCTCTTTTTTTAACTAAAAAAAGATAACTCAGGCAACTCACGCGACTTGCGTTCATGTAAAACATCGATATATCTAAAACCATATTCAATGACATTAAAAATATATGTAAAGTAGGGGGCCCTAAAAAAAAATCCTGACAAAAATTCTTTCCAGAAGTTCATTAAGTTTCTCTTCCTCTCATAGTTTACCCTTTTTTTTTTCTTTTCTAATCAACTCCTCTTTAAAAATTCGAACGTCATTCAAAAAAAAAAAAAAAGGTGGAACCAAAAAAAAAAGCCTGAAAAAAAACCCATCACACTCGCTTGTTAAAGATAAAACTGGGAAATTTCGTGGTGAGCTCCCTGAGAATGGGCAATGTCATATAGCCTATCACAGACGGATTTTTATTCACCAACGCTTTAAATTCCTCCAGATTGATGGTGCCATTGCTGTCGATATCCACCTCCTTGAAGGTGCGCTCCACGATTTCATCGATGGCGTTGTCGGGTATGTGCAGGTTTCGGTTGTCCTTCAGAAGGGCTTTCAACAATGTGCGAATTTCCTCCTTGCTGATGGTGCCGGTGTCGTCCAAATCGTATATCCGAAACGCAACTGACCCACCATCACAAAAACACTCTTTTATTTTCTTTTGGGGAAAAAAAACAAACAAGCAAACAAACAGTCCAGGCGTAAGTTTTTTGGCCAAGAAACCCAGTCACATCCTCGCACCCCCCATATCACATAAGTCCGTAACCCGATGTCAAAAATTTGGAACGAAAAAAAAATAAAAAAATCCTGGACTATCTTTCACTCGTGGAGCGACACCTAGATTAGATGGCCACTCGTGTTTTCCAATCAAAATGTCAGACTCTCACGAAAAGGTGGCTTTCAGCAGTGTGTTCAGAACAAGAATTGTCGCTTCGATCCTTGAAAAGTCAACACTCTTTATTGCTAAACCCTTCCATTGGAGGGGAGCAGCACAATCACGGGACCTTCAAGAAGCCACACAAGGTATGGCCATGAATTTCTTTGGTACTCACATGCTGCCTTCTCTTGGATTGGACAGCGAGGGTGGAAAACGCTCATTGACCGAACAAACTCCCCAAAGTCGATCGCACCATTCTGCTCCTCATCAAACAAGTCAAACACCTGTTGCGATAATCACAGGTACAGTTAATAGCCTTATCCCCGACATTATAAGGCATAATCCCCAGGGAGGAAACCAAGCCTATATTCCATTCAGATATCAACCAAGATTTTGCCCGGGGCATCTGCTGGTGGATCCAAATTCATCTTTTTTCCTTAAATATGCTTGAACAGACACTTCATTAAAAAAAAAAAAATTAAGGAATTATGTCTTGTTTTGAGATGGCAGTCCATGATGGGCAACCCAAGGAATACCTGGTTGATGAAGAGATTTGTTTTTGGGGTCTCAAACAGCGCAAGTGTGAACTCGTCCCGATGGATCAAACCATCCTGCTAGACAGCGATTACACACAAGCCTTTGCACAAAGAGATTTTGATTCTCACATGGAGTGGAGGTCAGAATCAGTAAAAAAAATGTTCCATTTCTCTTCACTTTGTCTGTTTATTTGATACAGAACGTTACAGCGTGAAAGAGCTCACCATTGAAGTTTCCTTCAGATCCACAACCACAGAAAAAAAAAAGAAAACATGTATTAATTAAATGCATATGTACAACAGAAGATGTATGAATAAATACAAAGATGAAGGGAACTAATTCTATTTTCACACTGATTCTGGCGCATAAGATATCTGCTGTTCAAACGACAACATCGTGAGGGAGCGTCAAATTTTCATTATATAATGTTACAACTGTTGCAAACCATTCTGATGAGGGAATACAATAATCATATTAGTAATAATTTCCCTTGCTAGGATCCATGCATGATTTGAAATCAACTGTTGGTGATCACCACCTCAAATCGTTGCAAGGTGCAGTGATGTGTTATTACTAATCATGGATATCATGCCAGGTTTCCTTTATCTATTGTAAAAGAAACACACGAATTGGCATGAACTTCCAAGTTTTCTCAAAAGGGTTGATGTCTGTGCATTCCAATATCAGTTTCTGATATAGTTTCTGGAACGGAAATCGACTGACACCATTGGCAATTTGGACCAGGATCAAGGATTGCGAAATGTAAGCGTCACTTTTTCTCTTACCGCCACGATTGACGTGCTGACGCTCCTGAACAACTCGAAGAGCGCGTAAACCTCGTCTTCCGAAACTGCAAAAAACAGCGCGACACCGTTGCAAAAAAAAGTCGCGGAGGCTCGACAAGTAGCAACAGAACTGGACAGAAAACAACCAGCTGGCGGTTACACCAAAGCTCACAGTAGGTGTCTCTCGCGAGGACCCTCGGGTGGTTTTGTCCTTTCAAGTCGAAACCCAAGAAAAACATCTGGGATCCCATGCCCCTCCGAGAGGCGCAGCAGTTGCCCATAGTCGGCTTAGTTTGACTTTCGCGCGTCAGGGGATAACTGGTTCAAAAGCGTCCTTTTTTTCAGGAACGACGAAACCGTCTCGGCGTTCGACGCTCTCGGAATGAACTGTGATGAGCTCGAGCGCTGTCGGGCAGCAACCCCCTGTGCGAAGAAGAAAGTCTGCAAAATTTGCGAAAGAGCGTCCCTTTCCGTTTCGCTCCTCTTTTGGTGTCTGGAACAACAACACAGATTGCAGATACCGGCCCCCCTAATAATTTTCGTGCAACCGCCGGGCGTCGCGCCTCGTTGCTGTCGGCGTGTTGAAGGGTGAAAATTTGTGTGTGTTCGATAAGAGGACGCCCTAATGGACACGATGGGACAGTTCTCCCTCCCGTATACTGGACCTCAAAGCACTGGTGGCATGACTGGCGCCACCATCACACATGCAGCGTTTCTGTCCCCAACACATTGTGGCAGAATGTGTGGAAGTGTGGTGGAAAAGGTGTGTTTTTGAGGCCACCATGTTGTGTATCCAAGCTCTCAAGGAAACAAAACACCCCAGACAAAAACAAGATGAAGTTGTGAATTTTGAGCAATGCATAGTACCGTAGATAGGGTAATTTTTGCGTTGGACTAATTTTTGCGAGTAGGAAAAATCGCAAAAATTAGTGTCGCAAAACTTGAAGCACCGCAATTAATAAGCGCGCGCAGACATCCCACCAACAAACAAAGACCAACGCAAACAAAGACCAACGCAAACAATGGGTAACAGAAAAAAGCAAACAGAGTGAAGCTACTGGTACCTCCCCACAATAATCCATCACTTCAATTTCACACCCTTGGATCAGTGACAGCCATCCAGGCATCCTGAACAACGGCTATGTACATGCTGTGCGAAGGCGTCTCGAACATGGCTCAGTAGCTAAGAAAGGTTGCGAAGGGCAGCGACTGGTTGGGGAGGGGTCGATTGGAGCCGCATGGGCTACGCAAAGGGTGTTGACTCGTATCGTTTAGGGGGAAATGAGCTAGGAAGAGACGTGCACTTGGTTCGTGTGTTGCGCAGCTTTTCTTTTGCGCAGCTTTTTTTTTTGCGCAGCCTAATGTTTGCGTTGCACTAATTTTTGCGACCTGATTGAATCGCAAAAATTAGTGTCGCAAAAATAAAACACGCGAAAGTTCATGCGCGCAAATATTACCCTATCTACGGTACTTTTCCTCCAAATTTGTTATTGGATGGATCCACACAAACACTCATGTCACATGAGTCATGTGAGAGTTGCTGACGTAACCACCAGACAGAGTTTGGTGGCTTTTCGCTCAAGCCCTTCAAAAAACGAACCGTTCGTCGGCATTTCATCTGGGCGGAGCTCGATATGACCATCAAAATAGGGCGTCCAGAGGACGCACCCAAGAAGGTTGCCAAACCGCATAGATGCAACGACCGCGTCGAAGACGTCATTCAGGTTTCACCTCGCGCAAAATATTGGAAAGCCTTGCTTGGATTGTCTTACTGGGTGTAGAGCGAGTGGGTGGGGCATTGAATGTCGTGTTCAGGCGCTTTTCGAAGGCTTTGGAGATTATCGGAACACATTGCGGCCAGCGTGGAGCGTGATGTGGAGGTGTTTCCGGTCGAACGAAGGGTGAGGACAGAGACTTCACCCTGTCTATTGTTGATCTGTTGTTGGAAAGGGGCTCTCTTTGCCCAAGCCCCCCCCCCAACTGTTCACTATTTCTAGTCAAATGAATAAATTAATCAATGTTGATCATGTATTGCTTGGGAAGGCCCATGTGACTTTCCACACATGGAACAGGAAAGTGATCTGGGCCTGGAAAGTAGCACTGCTTTGCAAAACCCACAATCAGTCTTCTTCGTGGATATAGCTAATATCTGAAAGTGTTTGGTGGTGATGTCAATTAGGGAGGAGCCTGCAGATCCATTCTTGTACGTCACTCCATCGAATCCTGCTTTTCAGGGAGAAAAGAGGGGAGGGGGGCCTTCAGGGTCGAAAAAGGGGGAGTCCGTTTGGAGCGACGAGTTCAGGCCGGACGACAACACTCCTAACGATGAAAAGATGGAGTAGAGCCCCCAACTGAACAAACTTTCTGTCTCTACCTCTTGCAGTGTTTCTAATGTTTCTTGTAGATAAGATAATTTTTCTGAGGAAACGACTCGATGCAGGGTGATGGTGCTCTCTCGGCAATCCTTCTTTCCTCCCATCTTTTTCTTTTTGTCTTCAAATGTCTCAGAGTGTGTATGTCTGACTATACTTGTAGATAATGGTTATTCTTGTTTTCGAGTGCATTGCATTCACACTGAAAGATTCGTGTCGCCCACCACCAAGTATGGAAACGAGTGATATTGGCAACCTTCTTTTTTCTTCCATTTTAATCAAATCCCAGTTCCGGTGGTCAAGTAGCGGTAGAGAGATTGACCTGAATTTGAAAATCTACTCATTTTGGCACCACATATCTACAGAGTGGGATGCAGACAGTGTTTGCTCGAAGGAGGCCATTTTTGGCAGGTTTGGGATTTTGGGAGAAATGCAAAGTTTAGAGCCATTTTGATAATTCGGTGGCATTGCATTTGTTCCCCCAGTCCAGGTCTATTTTGATCTCAAACTGGAAAAATCAAGCCACCGAAGGGGAGTTTAATTGGGAGCACAAGGGCTCCAATTTTTCAAACCACTCACTAAGCAAAGAACAAAGTGGTAGAAGCTAAGAATATATATGGACATATTTTGTGATAAAAAAAAGACACATCAAACTTTTCTATTGAACCAAAAGCTTGGGGGGGGGGGGGGATGTATGATCTGATTTCTTCGTCTCCTTTCAACGCATGCTGACTAAAATATTTGCCACACATATTTGCCACTGCGAGCAGAAATAATAGTAGTATCTTTCTGAAACTGAGTGAAGCATGGGAGTGATAAGAATATCCATTTTCTTTGATGTTGCCTAAAAGTTACACCCTCCAACAACTAATTCATTGACACCCACTTATCGTGTGCATTTTGCTCTCCATTCTAAAAATCTGGCAGAGTTCATCAGGTCTGCCAAACAATCCTATACCATCACTTTTCGTGCAAAAAAATTTAAATATGTAGATATATGTAAAAAAGGCATCACACCGCAACGGGGGCCTTTTTTTTCTTTTTGCTGGATCCTTTTTTGGAGATTTTCTTTTTGGGACCGAGGGCGACTTTCTTCTTGTCCTTTTTGGACTTCACTTTTTTTTCTGTCTCCACATTGTCGACAATTGCCTCTTCCATTGCCTGGACAACACAACAAACACCAACCCATTGTAACAACCAACAATGAATTCTTCATACTCATACGGCCCAATTCTTGGTTTTCTGGATACCCTGACTGAGAAACTGAAAATAGAATTGACCTGAACATGCGGGTCATCTCGGATATTGAATATTTCGTTCCCTTACTTCCAGATATTTCTCTTTTCAGACGATTATAACACAGTCAACTCTTATATTGCTTAAAGCATCTCAATATTTGTATCAGTAAATATACACGACATTGTTCCAACAACCCAGAAAGCCGTGAGCAGACAGGGTCATCCTGTAGGTGCATTTTCTAGCATAACAACTGCACCAAGCGTGTCGCGTTGTCCGTCCCCATTCCAGACAGACTCACCATCGCTGCGTCTGGTGACTTTAACGAGTGTTCCTCCACTTCTGCCAGCATCTTCTTCAAGTCCTTTGCTAAGGTTGGTCCAAAGGGTGGCTGGATTGCACCACCGCCAACAGTTTCCTCCACGAGTACATCAAAAATTTCTTCCCTGGCAAAAACAAGAAAGGGATTTCCAGAAGGTTGAAAACACCTAGGCTCCTGCTTGCTTTCAGGTGGTCGTGAATTTTTTTCGGCACCTTTTCAATGCTGATTCGCCGTTTGAAACCACATTTATTGGCAGTGCTAAGAAAAAGGTCGACCTACCTGACTTTCCTCTTCAGCACATCTGTTTGTGCGTCTGATATCAAAATCTGGACGAATCCTGAAAACAATCGCTTGTGGTGTTTTCTGGAGAGGGTCGGCAATTCGTGATTCTTGGATGCCTCCTGAAGCTCAGTCAAGAATATCTCGGCGAAATGGTATCCCAGCGCAGCTGCGATCGACTTTTCAGTGGGGAAAACACATTCATGGAGAGCTTTCGTGAAAGCTGAGCAACTCCCCCTGTTGCATGCATGAATGCATTTTATCAGGACCCAACAGATGACAATTCCACCGAAACCCAACAGATTCAAAGCACCAGCGGTTCACCCCACAGGTGCAAGAAAGACATGATGTTGAATTGTGACTCACCAATCGTCAGAACCCATTTTGACGAATGCTGCTCTTAATACATGCCGCGCCAACAAGTAAAATTTGTCCAACCTGGGCTTCCAACAGAACATCATTTCACGGTACCATACAAACAGCAAGAAACGAAACGAAACGAAAAGAGCTGACAGACATGCAGAAAAAGTGATGAAACTCACAGAGTGCAACAAAGAATTGAATCCAGGCTGACCGACCCAATTTTTGGAAAGCTGAGGAAATAGAAGTGTGCATCCACTTGTTCTTGACATTGAAAATACATGCACGTACAGAATGAATGGGTCCAATATATTGATCGAAAACAAAAAGCAAATGAGTTACGAACCTGTATTTGTCTAATCCTCTCCACTCTTTGCAAATTGTCAACAGAAACGCTTTCCAGAATAACAACGCCACCTGTAAAAATAAAAAAAACAAAGGTGTACTCACTCTTTGCAAAACATGTTGTTGGACTTACTGGTTACATCACTGAAAAAAAATAAAAAAAATCCTTAGTTTGAAAAGAATTGAAACGTGAGCAATTTTCCAGGTGAAATCTGAGCTCACGTCGCTTTTTAATGAAAAAGCGACGGGAGCCTAGCACTCAATTACAAAAGAGGAGGAGATATACATAGAGGTGAGGATTTTAGCCTCTTTATGTGGTGTACACTTTGAAAAATGAAAACTTGCAATGATTTTTAAAAAGAATGCATGTTTGCGTTAGGACACAGTTCAGCAGAATTCTCGGCGCCTCACTTTTTGAGTTTGGTCAAGAATTCCTTTGCACATCTCAGTCACCCACTCCATCTGTTACAGAAAGGGGGCACACACACAAGAAATGAAAATTGCACTTTTTTGGATGGAATGCTTGAAACTGCTCTTTCTGTTGAATGCATTCACAATATCTCCAAACTTGAAATAAAAAAAAAATAAGAAAAAAATATATATATATGGACAGAGATGCGCCCAGCAAAATTTTCCAGTTGAGTAATGTGCAATGTGGAATCTTCTGGAAGCATTTGTTAGGTGTTTTTTTTATCCCAGTGTGGATTTCAGAGCCTCAAGCAAGGATGGAAGATCCACATCCATTAAAATAAAAAATTCACAGAATGTGTTTTCCACCCCCCACTCAACCACACTTGCACCATTTTTTTTTTCACCTGAGCTTGATATCCAGGAGTGTACCATAAACCATAAAACAACCCTCTCCAAAGTTTTAACATGGCTGCTTCGTCCAACTCCTCTCGTTTGAGAAACTCGCTGAAAGCGTGCAAGCCCGACGTTCTGGTCGCTGGGTCGGTGGAACCCAGCTTCCGTACCAAATCCCTCAACTCCTCCTCCCCGCCGCCGCCACTGTTTTCTTCGACCATGTTTTTTCCCTCTCGAACAAGTGGAGTTTCCGAAATCCTTTCCTCCACTTCACCAAACGAAGCCCATAAAAAACATTCGAAATTCTGCAATTGCGATTGTAAGTTGGCTCGAGAATTCTGGAAAAGAGTGACATGAGTAAAAACATGCATCAACAGAAGTGAGCTTTGGGGTTCTATATCTGGGACAGAATGACTTTTAATTCCTCTTCTCTCTGGAGTGGACGGGATTCTGATGGAAGCTTTCCCAATTGGAGTCAGTACTCAATAGAAGCAAAAAAAAATAAAATAAGTGGGTGCAGAAGTGCACAAAGGGGTCTGCCTCCAACAGATTTCAAGCACTCCCAGTGAAAATCTCTGCATTAATTTAATCATGTCAAGGCTTAAGGCCTCCAGCAGCTCGTCCACTGCACAGCTTCTTACATCGACAAAACCAAAAATTCCCCTAACGTCACCCAAGAATCCCAACTATTCTGTCTAATCAAAACGCAGAACGCTAAATCCAATATGAAAACCTGCCTTTTCTGAGGCAGTTTCTCAAATTTTTATGGCAGGCAATCTAAGTGGTCCCACTGATTTCCCCATTTTCTTTTCTCAACCAGATCGCATGACCCTCATCGCTCAAATCCCCCACAAGTGTGCTCCGTAACATAAAAGACTAGATCTGATAAGAAACCTCCCGAAACCCCCTCTTGGTCAGAGCATTTCCTAGAAACAACTGGGGTCAAAATACATCTTTTTGTCAAGAGGACGCTGATTGAGGCTCACCATTGGGCTTCAAACGGGACCGAAGTGTGTTGCACTCTGTCCATTCTTTCGGAGGCTTCCAAGACTTTGCGAAAGTCGAAAATTCAGCTGCCGACGTAAGAGTGACCTTCTTACAGAAAGCAACGGGGCCTGCCCCAATTATTTCTTTCAATCCCCACTGTTTTTGGTCAAGGCCCAAGCATTGCACAAACCCAAACCTTGCATACACTTCGTCGATCGGTTTGTACAGATACGATCCATATCTGAAAATTTCCTCGAGAGTTCGGTCACAGAACTCCATGAGGAATGCGAGCTTGCGGTCAAGGTCAAGAGTGGTGGCCTCCGGAAAAATCTGAGGGTATTTCACACAGATTTTTGCCACCTCCCAGTCTTGCAGTCCGATATCCCGAAACAATTTCCGAACAGCCGGAAGGTCCTGCATCGTCATTAGTTGGGGCTCTAACACCAGGATTCTGCAAACCTGAATTTGCACACAAACCAAAATCGACATGAATGTCAGTGATATGAATCTGGACTCGTACTTAAACAAACCAATCTGAAGTACTCTGAGCATTTTGCTAGGCATCCATGTGCCATGAGCGCCTCTTCCATACGGGCTGACTCACCTGACATTTGTTGTCATGGGAAAGTGGGGGTAGGACCTTCAGCTTTTCTATCCTGGCGTTCCTACCCAAAGCCGACGCGGCCACAAAAGAAAAATTTCTTTGGAACGTATCCCCTTGGAAATCAGTTTTCAGAACCGTGGGATGCTTGTCGATGACCGCCCTCAGAAACTGCCTGCCACACAAGCATCGCACGAAGAATTGGAAAACGGCAAAAACAACCAACCAATCTCCTCACTATTTTGGTAAACTTTTTTTTTTATTGTTATTTATTATTTTCTTCTTTTGAGAGGGCTTTTTCTTTACTTTCACAGGAAAAGTCGGTTTGTTATATGCTTGAAGCACATGCATTGATAAACCCCATCTTGTTTTCTCTTCCTGGCCAGTTAGCAAAAAAAACTAACTCTACTCAACCAGTCGAATCAAACCCAACCTCACTTTGGAATCTAAATTTCAAACTTTATCTTGTCATGAGTTTCATCTGAATTTCCACAAACATCTGTTCTGTAGTGACGCCATATGATACATCTCTTACTTGCTAATCCCCAACTCATTTCGCATAAAATGGACCACCAGCGGCATGTGTTTTTGGTCATACGAAAACATCTCTGGGTTGCTGGACACAAGATGCGACATTTCTCCTCTTTTGTAACCCAATCCCGTCATGAAGAAAAACTCCATTTTCCGCAAGGACTTCTCCACGTTCATGCTCAAAATATCTGGGTTCCTCGACACCATTTGCCCCACAGTCTTCATGGGTATTTCATAAGCCCTTTCCAGCTGCAGAAACATCGTCTCCAATTCGGTGACTCGAGTGTTTTTTACCCAGTTTTCCCCCAGCCAATTAAAAATCCGGTTCATTTCCTCCGATCTCCAGTGCACCCCCCATTCTTTCAACAGCGAGGTTTTTGCCTTCAGGGATGTCATGAGGTCGTCGGAGGGTGGGGCACCACTCTTGGCCGACAATTTTTTAACCAGGGTCAGATCACTGTGGGCGTGAAGCTTCGAGGACGCCGGTTGGGTGGATCGTGGAGAAACGGATGGCTTCCGACTGACATGGGAGCTGACGTCCTTTTTGCCACCTCTGCTTGAATCAACTTCAAAAAACTGAACATTGATATGAGTTTTTGTTTTGTGCAGCAGAGATGCAGAGTAGTTCAGAAAGAAAATGGAGGTCCCATCACTAATTTTGGGCACGGCCGCAAACCTTATTTTGGGCGCATGTGCCCAAAATATCGTAAAATGCCCGAAATAAAGTGGCCTGCCCAACAGACATGAAGCGATTTCGGAACGAACCAGAAGTGAGCAGAGCTATTTCTGTATCCACCAATGATCCACAGCCAGAGGCAGGATGTCGAAATTATGCAAATGCAAAACATGCCTCACCTTGACGACTTTGCTGGGACGACTCTTCCTCGAGTCCGTCAGAGGAACCGGAAGCCGTTGGAGACTTGCGCTTCTTGCTCGAGGTCTCCGACGTAGAGCCCCCCACGACAAACATCTTGGCGATCGCCGGACCAGGAGGATGAGAAGATGCAGGGCTGCTCCGAGGCGGTCTATCGTCTCGTTTGGCATTGAAATTGGTCGTTTTCCGTCGTTCAGAAGAGGGGTCCGGAGCCGCGTGCGTGTCTGAAGATGCAAAACGCCATGGAGCTCCCTCCGTTTGCAGCAGTCGATCAAAGTGCGCCGCCACAGAAAGCACGGATGCGTCCTCCAGACCTCGGCTCGCGAAAACTGGTAGATTCCTGAACCCTACGCGAAGCACAGATCGACGGCGTTCAGCGATAGGATCTGCTTGCGCATCGTAATACCCAGAGAGTTAGTTTACACCACTGAGCAAAAACGAACTCTTCCTGACCGTTCAGCAGAGACCCGCCGCGCATTTTGTACACATAACACTCCGCTAAACGGCATCGTTGACAATCCTTCTTTTCACCAGTGCAATAAGACGTCGAAGACGTCGAGATTTGCGACTATGTCAGACATGACGTGGAAGCAGACACGAGTTTCTGGACTCTGAAAACGAGTGCAGTTTGTGACCCCGATTCATTTTCTCGTGACGTTTTCGATTGCTTGGGCGACTTCTCGGAAAGCTCTTTTTCAAACCATGTGGCGGACTCCAAAGCAAGACGTTTCGTCGAGGTAGACTTTGCACCATTGTGGATACCATTCTGTTGTAAGCCAAGTAACACTTCGTCATGGAAAACTAGAGTTCATAGACAGTTGCACAACGAAAGGAACCAAGAACGAGACTGAAACCCATTTGAATCCCCCCCTGGGATTCTGTGGAGAGTGGTTGCAACAAGACTTTTTTTTGGCAGGGGTGTGAGGGCTGCAAGAACCAATGCCTTGGCAGAGGAAACACAGGATATGGAGGTGACTGAACACCTGTGTGTATCAATAATTGTGGCCCGCATGCATACTTTTTTTTTCTGGTGTTGTACGTCCAACACAGACCTTTCCGCTAAGGTTAACCATTCACAATTCACAAAACATTTCTTAAAACTGTTGAGACCCTCCCTTGGCTGTTTATTTTTCCAATCATTCACACTGTCAGTATTTCGTTTTATTCCATGATCAATTGTTGTTTTTTTTCGTTTATTTATTTATTATTGTTATTTATTATTTTAATTTATTTTTTTTTTTGGGGGGGGGTATATTCAACAGGACTGGAGGTTTCCAGGGGGCAGCCAGATTTTGGCTTCTTGAACAATTTTTTTTTTTAATGTGTTATTTTTTTTTTGCATGAAGAGTCGATTGGAAGACCTACGACGTGCTATGGACAAAGAACGAGCCAAAAGAAACAGATTAATGTACGGTGGACCCGCCTGGTCATTCTGCCTCTGTAAGAGTTTCAGTGTGGAAAAGTTTGCTGTGGATGCATATTGGGGATGTTTCATGTCAACTGGTCCCTTTCTGAAACCAGTTCATGATTTCCCTGAAACATTCACGGCGATTCTTGGCAGACGGATGTTTCCTTCTAGAACCCAAACATGCCTGCATTCCTTTCACAATTGACATATAGAAATTATCTATGCTTTTCCAATTCAAATGTGTTACATCGAGTCTGAAAGGTCCATGGAGGGGCTGCGTGGGCGTATCAGTGATATGGGCCCAAAGCTGATTTGCAACCCCCCCCCCCCCTTTCCAATGTTCACTTCGCCCTGACCAGTTTCTTTTTTTTTGTTCTAAACAGAAACAGGATGGCTTCTGGAGGTGCCATTTGGGGCAACAGCCAGTCCGATCCATGCAAAAAAGCTCCTCGAAATTCGACTAGGAAGGAAACACCTTCGTCCGCAACAACTGCTGCCCAATTTCAGGCTTTGAAAACAAAAGGCACAAAATCAAAATCCAAAAATCCAGCTGATGAGGGTATGAATCATGACACCAGTGACAGAAGTAATTCTCAATCGTACAACCCCAACACACCTGAGCTGCTGCCTGGAAAAACAAACAGATCCTTCCGAATGAATTCACCTTTCAAGAAGTCTGGTGTGAAGTCTAAGAATGTCAGTGGGGTCGGGGATGCCCAAGCTTTCATTGCTCACTCGAAGGAGCAACACTCCGTCAGCACTGGTGAGTCCATTTCATCGACCCTTCTATCCTCATCCTAGTTGAAATTTGAATGGGTTCTTGTTATTTCATTTTTAATTAAAGTAGGGATGAGCTCTCGTTCTGCAGCCGTTTCCCCCCCCCCCAAAAAAAAACAAAAAAAACAAAAAAAAAACAAAAAAAAACAAAAAAACAAACCACGCATGCACACTCGATTGCAATGGAATTTCACCTTTTAAAGTTTTTCTATTTGTTTTTTCTATTGTTTTGGTCAGGATGCGATGCCAGCACAACCCCTTTCAAAAACATTACCAAGAATTCATCCTCATCGTGTTCTGCATGCACATCCACAGAGCCTCTCCCTGAAACAAACAAAATTCATGGTCAGTGATATCATCCGACAACGACCAGCAACCACCAACAGCTGTTCTTCCAACCACCAGAAATGAACAAGCTACATGAATCTTTGTTAATTAACCTGCATTCCATCAACTCTCTAACTGCCTGTATTCAGTAATTGCAAACGTGGGGCCTGGAGAATACCAGTGAAACAAAATGCTGGTTGGAGCAATGCGATCCATGTCGCTCATTCGAATCGTGAATGTGGTTTTCAGCCTTGATTTACACTTTGAAAAAATATATACAAGAATAGCAACAACTTAGTTTCTGAGAGCAACTGAGTAAAGCATTACGCACTTTTGTTGACCAAGTTTCTTGTCAATGAAATCACTAAGACCAGTTTGAAATTCTGAAACAAATTCTGGGAATAGCCTATTTTCTGAATTTGCACCATTTTGCAGCAGCGGCTGTCATGGAGACACAGACCGAACCAGGGCCACCATCAACACAACGTTCTGAAAAAACTCAGGATGAAGATCCAGATGGCCTGTATTTTTCGAGACTGTTCATGAGGGAATGCTCCACACAAGCATCCAAGCAAGGTGCTTGTGGATTTGATGATATTGTTTTGTTCATAGCAAATGAATTCAACAGATATGTAGCGAGCCGACTGTGTCTATATTAGTTATAAATAGAGTCCTTTGAGCAAGCCATTCAAGGTCGCAGTATAAGAAATCTTTGAAAGGGTAGGCTGTACTGAAAACAACTGCCCAAGGACAGTCTGCTATACACTGGTACACCTTTCATAGTATTGAAAACACGTGGCGAGGGCAAACCTGCTAGGTGTTCGGCTTAGAATGCTACCAACAGAGAAACAGTCGCTGCTCCTTCGATGATTTCACATAAGCAAGTGTATTTTCTGCAGCTGCTGAGAAAACGGATTGCAGTAAACCTGAGGTAGCCATTGACCAGCCAGTGCCAGCAAATTCTGGAGACCCCATGGAAACACAGAAAACCATCCCGATGAGTCACATGGCAAATCCCAACTATGAGGCAATCACATGCTCAAATCATATTCGACACCCAATAGGTCAGCTAATCACCCAGTGTCGAAACAGAAATAAAAAACAACTCTCTTTCTCTTTTGTGTAGCAGATAGGGAATATGAAGGCTTTTTGCATTCATGGGTTGTCATATCCTGGTCTGTTTTCTGTTTTTTTATTGTTGTTTGCTGTTAGTGTTTGAATGTGGGAGGTGCTGTGACCAGGTCCCCGATCAGTTGATGGCAGCACTGCGTCTGCTAGTACTGATGGCGACAGTTTAGATCATGAAGTGAAATTCCAGAGTGTGCAGCTGTGTCTGACATCTGGAATTCGGCTGCCAGACAAAATAGTGCTTCCACAGAGCGACTAGCTACTTTTGTTCGATTCGAATGATGTGGAATTTAAGCTGAAGGTGTTGAACATTTCATTACCCCATTGTTTTGCCTGGTTCCTGACAACCGATGGCCAGTTGCAAAAATGTGTGACTCTGCTGAGAAGAAAGGGGTCATCTCTTGTCCAGCCCCAAGCACCAATCGCCCCCTAGTGCAAGCACTCCAAAAGCGATACAAGACCTTTTTACATGAATCAGCCATGCTTTTTCGTTGATGAAGGCGTCGATTGCGTAAGCGCGTGGGGTAATCTGACTCGCTTTTTGTTCTCTTTTTGTGTCAGTTTCAGTGTCTTTGGCCTTGTTGGCAAACTTTATCCGACGCCGTACACCACGCCAGTCTGCGTTCGAGAGGTTACACCCTTCACTTCCACACCCCTTTTTTTTTACCTTCCCCGTTCGCTTTGCGCTTTGAGCCGCACCGTTTCCCCCCCCAAGAAAACTGTTGCTCCTGTTCAAGCCCACGCGCATGGATACCACCGCTCTCCGATCGCCGGCATGCGCGCGAAGCCCGGCTTCGAAAAACGTCGCGCAATGCGTTCGTGCGCAGAGACACGCGCAGCCCGCACTGGGCGCCAGGTCTAGCTCCCTCCTCGGGAAGTCGATCGTCGAACAGTCGAGCACCTTTGGTCTCCGCGCGTCCTCCAAGAATGGCGCGATGGTGTCGAGATGTCAAGCGGCGTCAGTGCCCAGCATTGGGACGCCAAAATTGGTGCAGAAGAACAGCGTGCTTGTGGTGGGAGCCACCGGCACGTTGGGGAGGCAAATCGTTAGACAGTTGCTGGAGGCTGGTTACGAAGTCCGCTGTTTGATTCGACCTCGACCGGCCCCCGCTGACTTTCTCAGAGATTGGGGTGCCAAGACTGTGTCGGTGAGTTTGGGCAACGGCAGTTTTTTTTTTCAGTTCTTTCATTGTTTTTTTTACCTTTGTTGGAAAATATTCTCCTTGTTCAGGAAACTTTATCCAAAACAGGGACTAGCCTTCTGGTTGTTGGAGTGGCAAGGTTCCAAGTGGGAAAGGGGGAAACACTGATCCGGGCGATTGGTTTTTGTTCAAAAGATCATGATTTCTGGAACAAATGAAACCTGGCCACGGGTTTTCCACAGTTCTGTCAAGACAGCGATTCGAAAGTGGATCGAAATTGAAAAAAAAAAGGCTTAAATCATTGATTGGGGGGATTTGCATGGCATTCGCAAATGATCCCCCACGACAACCAAACCCAACCGACCACACATGCCACTCTCACATTTACGATGGAACATTAGCAATTTTTTTTCCCGTTCTCTATTGAATTATGACTGTGTTTTGAAGGGTGATTTACTGAAGCCCAACACCCTTCCAGCTACGTTGGTGGGAATCCACACAATCATCGATTGTGCGACCGCCAGACCAGAGGAGCCGACCAGAAAAGTTGACTGGGATGGAAAAAAGGCTCTCATCCAGTGTGCTCAGGTCAGCTCAGGTCCTTTCAAGTTTTTTTTCTCGTTTCTCTTTTATTTCCACAATAGAAGTTCATGTTCCAACCCCTCTTGTTGTCAATGCAATCAGGCCATGGGCATCCAGCGATACGTTTTCTTCTCGATTTTCAACTGCGACCAACATAGGGAGGTGCCATTGATGAACATCAAGAAATCCACGGAAATGTATCTCGAGGAGAGTGGCTTGAACTACACCACTTTGAGGCTCTGCGGTTTCATGCAAGTGAGTGCATTATGCCTCCATTTCTTTTTTATCTGTCGGTTTGGGAGACGGGGAAAATATAAATAGAAAGAGCTTTTATTCTGCATGACAGACGTCAAAACTGTGCTCAATGTGGGATGCAAGTTGCTGGCCAGATTAATCCTGGGTGGTTTATTTGCGCCTTCGATTGTGAATTCCATTATGCATTAGATGGTTGATGCCCTGTGGTTGTTGGGCACAGCTGTTGTCAAATCCATCCCCTTGATAACACCAACTACCAAGCAAGGTTTCACTTCTACATATTTTTTGTTTGTGCTCCCCTCTGATTTTTTTTTTCTCACTTTACAAACCACCAGCAGCCCATTGGTTTCTGGAGTGGGTCTTTGTCCAGTGGCATGGAACTCAGGAGAACAGCATTACCATACTCAGCTGGTTTTGAAGAATTTTTAAATCATCAAATTTCCTTCATCACAGTCAGTCCCACAGAAAACTGAAAAACAAGTTGGAATGGAAAAATGGTGCTTGCTTCTGAATGTTTTTTTGTGTTGGTGTGTTATCCAGGCTATCATTGGAAACTATGCTGTTCCAATTCTGGAGGAGTCCCAGGTGTGGGGTACTGACGATGACACCAAGACTGCATATTTGGACACCCAGGATGTTGCTCGAATGACTTTGGCTGCCCTCAGGAATGATGAGACAATCGGAAGGTCCCTCACACTGGCTGGACCCAGGTCTTACACCACCAGGGAAGTCATCTCCATGTGTGAATCCAGGGCCAACGCCGAGGCCAAGGTGAGCAACTTCTTTTTCTGATCGGGGGGGGACAGAGGTCATTACGGGAATCTTCTCCTTTTAGCTTCAGCAAGCTGAAGTCCAAATCTTTGTTTGCTGTGTGCAGGTGACGAATGTTCCCGTCTGGCTGTTGAAATCCACAAGGCTTCTTCTTAAGGGATTCCAGTGGGCGAGGGACGCTGCGGACAGATTGGCATTTGCCGAGGTCTTGTCCGGAAGTGAAAAGTTCGAAGCTCCCATGGCCGAAACTTACAGATTGTTGGACATCGATCCCGCCAGCATCACCAGTTTGGAAAGCTACCTTGACGAGTATTTCAAGAGAATCCTTTCCAGGCTCAAGGAGGTGGCTGCAACCAGCAGACAGACCGATCTCTTCTTTTAGTTTTTTTTTAATTCCGAAAAGAGGAATGGAAAAACGAAACTCTTTCTTTGTGGAGTTCTTTTTTTTTCTCCCCGTCTTTCTTCCCCTCTTCCTGTTTTGAGATAAGAAAACTAGGGAAAGAATTTTGGAAGGGGGTTTGGGGGGAAAAAGGAATTACACCACTGCATTTATTCTTGGAGAATCGGCCGTGGTCGTTTTGATTGATTCTTTGTTTGTTTGTGCTTGCGTTTCACCTTTACAAAAAAAAGGGAGGAGAGAAACAGCTGGAATTGTTTGAGGGGATTTTTTCGTCCAGAGGAAGACAAAAAAAAGGAAAACAAGGGGACTTGGGGAAAAACACGTCTTGAGGTTTTTTTAATGTCGATTTATGCTTTTGGACCTTGGGATTTCTCGAGGGTTTTACTCGGTGGCTCCATTTTTTTTCCCGTTTTGAGTACGGTTGTTGGCTGGTTGGATTCTTGTGAGGCTGACTGGGAGGTGATTTACAGCCCGAGGACACATGAACTTGGAACTTTCACAGAGGTGGCATGCTCCTCGCAGCAAGTCTCTTGAATCATCTTTCTTTGATACGAACCACAACGCGGCCTCTTTTTCCGCAGAATTCAGTCGTTTTTCCGCAGAATTCAGTTTCAGCGTTTCAGCATGTCGCCAGTGTGACGCACCAGGATGCCTCCAGGATCAATCAGAATCAGGAGTACCAAACAATGACATGAACGATAGCTCTTGCATTTATTGGTCGCCTCCAATCGTTGTCTGCTGTGTGGCGTCGTGGTCGAGTTGGGGTTCGTTCAGTATGTTTTCGTGGCGCTCGCAATCCGCCACGATCTCGTCCGACCACTGAGCCATGCATTTCAACGAAACTGAAAAGCGTTGGTAATTCTGACAGCATGCGTGGGAATATTCCTTTCGGAAGGTCAAGTCTGGATACTAAACACGCGGGGCGTGCCTTGATTAGCCTCTCGTTTCGCTTCGTTTTCGCGCTTTCGGTTTTCTTGCCCTGTCTCGCTCCGTGACGAGAGGTAGCAACAATGGAGAGCCAGAAAAATCTGTCCTTCGTCATGCGGAGCCTGAGGAAAGTCCAGTCGGTTGGCGTTTATTTTCGCGACCGCGAGAACTTGGACTCGAAGCTCTTGCTGTACGAGTGCATAGCGGAATTTTACGGGACCATGATGATCGTCCTTTTCGGCGTGGGTTCCGTGAACACCGCCGTCGCTGTCGGAGCGCATACAGACTTATGGCACATAGCAATGATATGGGGTTTCGGGGTGGGGTTGGCCATCTACTGCACGGCGTCTGTGTCGGGTGCACACCTGAACCCAGCCGTGTCTTTCGCGTTCGCCTTGGTGAAACCAAGCAAGTTCAAGCGTCACAAGTTGGGCTGGTTTTGGGCTGCGCAAATGGCTGGTGGGATTGCTGGTGGCGCGATCAATCTGCTCATTTTTCACCCCTACATTGAGAGGTTTGAGAAGAACTTAAAACCTGAGGGGTTCAGCAGAGACTCCAGTGGGGGAGTGCATTCTGCAATGGTATTTGGGGAATATTTTCCAGACCCTGGGTGGGTCAGGGCGAACATTAAAGATGGTGAGGATTGGGAGAGCCTCGATGGGGTTATTTCCCCGTTCAAGGCCTGCTGCATTGAAGCTTGGGGCACTGCAATCCTCATGTTTGTCATATTGGCGTTGACCGACGACAAACAGAAAATTGTGAAGAACAAGGAGATGATTCCCTTCTTGATTGGGTTTACCGTCGCAGTTCTGATCGCGCTGTATGCCCCGCTGACCCAGGCTGGGTGGAACCCCGCTCGGGATTTCGGGCCCAGGGTTGCTGCTGCGATGGCAGGGTGGGGGACAGAAGCCATACCAGGGCCCAGGAATGGCTTCTGGGTGTACATTATTGGGCCCATGGTCGGTGCTCCTCTGGGGGCATTGGCCTACACGACCACCATCGAGCCTGGGCTTAAGCTTGTGGATGAGCGCTCGAGGGCAAAATAGACACAACTCAAGGACCTGAATCCATTCATATTCATTACAATGAACACGGACGGGTAAATTATTAGTGTGTCAGCTGCACTGATAATCCACTTTTTTTTTCCATTGCACTCGACTCATAAGCAAATTGGCATGTCTGTGTCCTGACACATTTTATTCTGGCACACCGGAATTGGGTCTTGGTGGTGTAGAGGAAGTGAGGGACATGGGGACTGGACCGAGGGGTTACACAAGGTTTTGAGAAGTTCTTGGGTATAGCCGTACTTGAGGTTGGACAGGGTTTTGTTAAAGTTAGGATGCTTCGTTTTTCGCTGCGTGGGCCATGACGCTGACGAATGGCTGGGTTCTTTTAATTATTCTGCTTGACAGGACACACCTGCTCTGTGTTGGGAACTTCAGCAGCAAAATGCGTGGGGACATGCTTACATCAAGAGAGAAACTGCTGCCACAATCAGTCATCGTCCAAGGGTAACCAGCAACTGGTTTGGATTGTCTCGAAAGCAACACTGCTTGGGATGGTCTCTAAAAAAACCAATGGCAGCTGCTGAAGTTCTGACCGAAATGACTTTAGGCCCTGTGTTTTGCTGCTGGCATTTTTCATCTCAAAAGCAAACCTGGATTGCTGGGTTCGGGACAGTCCATTGTTGAAAAGGTCATTAATATCGAAAAGCTGTAAGCAGAGCAAGCATTTCAACAGGAACTGAGTTTTAGTGATGACTATCAGTTTAATGTCAGATGCAGTGTATTTTTCTGTGGCCCACTGTGGCCTTTTTTGCACATTGTGGCCCCCCAAAAAAAATTAGAAATGGGGCCACATCCATGAAAAAAATCGCTCAGTCCACAGAATCCACAACTAACATAAATAAATAAATTTTATACCCTGGAATTTATATGTATGTCCGTCACATGGTATTGAAGTTGAGCGTTATAAATTAAATAAATATGGACGTCCGTTACTTGGTTGTACAATTAAACCTAAATTAGGTTTATCAGCAAAAAATTATTCGCCGGGCGCTCGCCTTGCGTAGGGAGTGGTTGGACGCTTGTTCGTAGTGGGCTTGTAGCGACTGGTGGTGTTTGTTTTTCGTTGTTCTGGATGTTTCGTTTGATGGGGAAGTTGGTGTTGTTTGTTGTTTGCTTTGTTTGTTGGGCGCTCGCTCTGGGTTTCTGAGTTCGAAGCGACCGATTCTTGTGTTTGGTTTTATGTTTTGACGTTTGGGCTCTTTCTTGAGTTTCGATTGGGGATTTCTGGTTTCAGAGACGTTGGAACTTTTTTGTTTTAGGAGATTTTGTTCATTTAGGAGTTGATTACATTCAGAGGCTTTTGCCTTGCTTCGAACGTTGGGACACGATTCACTCATGTATGTCGTTGCAACAGGGCGGTTTGCCCTACGCAACCTGTAATCCTTGTATCCTTGAAAAAATTATGGTCGAGCAGTTTATGAATGTTTACGAGGTGGTCTTGATTTCACTAAAGATGATGAAAATGTAAACTCACAACCGTTTATGCGTTGGCGTGACCGTTTCTTATTCGTTGTTGAAATAAATCTCAAGCAGACCGATGAAATTAAATGTCATTGCTTCATTTGTTCACATTGATCACAGGTTTCGACACACTCTCCGATGTCTTCCTTCATCCGAGGTACAGTAGTGATTTCGATATAGTGATACCAGCATGGGTCCCTGAGACGTCAAGGACGTCTAACAGACATTGAGATGTACACACTCGAGGTAACCACCACTACTGCCGCCGCCACTGGTCAGAACTGAAAGGTTAACGTTCAGAGCAAGAGAAAGAGAGTCAAGGAGGAAAGGTTCCAGCTCTAGAGACAGCTGGGTTTGCTGGAGGCGTTGTATCAGTGGACAGTGAATGGGGAGTGAGTCAGTGGGATCAGAACGAGGAAACACCTCGGGTTATCGAACTTTAAAAGGAGTGAAGTGAGGGGACGTTTGTAACTTTTCTTGTTTAGCTACTATGTGTGCGAACTGTGTGCGTTCCAAGTGCGTGTGAGCGTGTGACCCCACAAGACCCAGCCGAACTCGATAAGGAAAGTCGTCGACGAAGACGTCACAGTCGTCGTCGGGCGGTATCATATAGTATATGGGGCCTTCCGCCCCAGCGAAAAAGCGGCACTATATCGAAACTGGCACTATATCGAATCAGCGCCCGATCCATGATTTCCAGTCGGACTAGGTGCTGCGAGTGCGAAGAACCAACACTTACGCGAGCAAAGCTTTTGTTATGTTGCAAAAAAAATCAAGTTCAAATTGTTCCACCCACGTTCCCAACCCAGTAACCCGCTACTTTTGCGAAAAGAAATCCCTCAACAAACTTGAGGCAAGTATACTCTCTCGTCGTGTACTTCTAGAAACCCACCAATACTTTGTTGACACAAATCATGAACCGGTTTGTGACGCACACTGCAAGGATACGTCGTTCTGATGAAGGGATAATCGCACCCTCAAGCGATCTCCCACCCGACCTCTATCTGTGCGACCTCTTTCTTTGCACCGTTCGCAAGCTTGTACTTTGCTTGAACGGTTGTTGCTTTTTAGTGATTCGGTCTTTATGAGAGGGGGTGATATCGATTTTTCTTTTCGAGTTTGTAGATACGGACTTGTGTAATAAAACCTCTATCTGTCCGTCCGTTATGCAACAGAACAAAAGTATTTATGGTCGACATGAGCGACATGTGGGATGCGGCCCATTTTACAGAGCTCGCTTGTTATGTTTTTTGCGGCTTCTTCATTTTCAAGTTTTCTGTTAGATTTTTATCATCCCTGTGCAATAGTGCCGGTTTCGCTCCCAAGCCGTCAAAACGGTACTATATCGATTCAGTTCTGGTTCTGGAAGAAAAGCGGCACTATATTGAAAGCCGGCACTATATCGAGCGGCACTATATCGGAATCACTACTGTAACAAGGAAACAAGGATTACAAGGATTTTCATCTAAGGCCAATAGTATTTCCTTGTCACCAGATCATAAGTTCTATCCATGCCCAAATGACCTGCAATCTGATGATCATGTTCCTCTGCTAATATCTTTCGCCTTAGCTCCTGAGGAACCCATAATTCCATGAGTTCATCTGGTGCTTTGTATATCACCAAACCAAACTCGTTCGATCCCATTCCAGCTATCTGATCTCCCTGTAGCAGCTGTTGATATCGATCCTTAATCTCATCATCAGTGAGTGCGACTGGGGAGTGAAGACGAATCTGGAGAAGAGGTGATGATATCGCCCGACGACGACTTGACGTCCTCGTCGACGACTTCCCTTATCGAGTTCGACTGGGTCTTGTGGGGTCACACGCTCACACGCACACAGTTCGCACACAGAGTCGCCAAACAAGAACAGTTACAATCGTCCCCTCACTTCACTCCTTTTAAAGTTCGATAACCCGAGGTTTCTCCTCGTTCTGATCCCATTGACTCACTCCCCATTCCCTGTCCACTGATACAACAACTCTTGCCAACCCAGGTGTCTCTAGAGCTTGAACCTTTTGACTCTCCTTCTCTCGCTTTCTCTTGCTCTGAGCGTTGACCTCTTAGTTCTAACCAGTGGCGGCGGCAGTAGTGGTGGTTACCTCGAGTGTATACAGTCATCTGTCTGTCAGACGTCAAGGACGTCTCAGGGACCCATGCTGGTATCAATGCCTCCCCCCCTGGGGTGACTTGGTGCCCTCACCAGAATAAAGATCAATTGCATATTAGGCTGACTCTTACAGCCTCGTGCTAGGATACCAGCAATCCCTAGCTTAGCATAAAAGTTAGTACCTATAAGGGCCCATACACCCAGATGCTCTCTTCTGATACTAAACCCACGGATTTCCCTTAGCCAGTCCATCACCTAGCCTCTAAGACAGTGTCTCGTGGCTAGACAACCCAAATGCAAACTGAACTCTACCCTTTGATACCAACTCTTTTCTTGTACTCAGCCAAGAGTATAGGGGCATTTAGTAGATGGTTTTCTGGCTCCCATGTGGCCTCAGCCAAAGGGTAGCCTACCCAAACAACTAAATATCTTCTTCTTCTACCAGCAAATCGATGTCTAATAATAGCCTCTACCTCATATTCTGGTTCACCCTCATTATCTAAAATTGCTGGAGGTGCTAACACTTCTCTAGGAAACTTGACACTCTCTTGAAATTTCCTTAGTTTCGATATATGAAAAACTGGATGCAGTTTCCACGTATCAGGCAGAGCTAGCTTATAAGCTACTGAGCTAATTACCGCAGAGATTAAGAAGGGACCAATAAACCTCCTTCTAATCTTAACGGGTATGTGCTTCAATAGGGATAGGTTTAAGGTTTTGGTCGCTAAGAGAACCTTATCCCCTACTCTGAATTGCACATCTCTCCTCTTCTTATTAGCCTGTTCTCTCATCCTGTCTTGTGCACCCTGATACTTTTCTCTCGCATCCTTTAGTGTTGTTTGCATATCCTCCAACATCTCTTGCACAGCTTGTGATTCCATATTCAAAGTTCCCGCCAGTAGATTTCCAGGCATTTGAGGATGTGTTCCATACATCAAATAGAAGGGGATGTAGCCAGTTGCAGAATGCACTGCATTATTGGCTGCAAACTCACATACCCCCAAACTTTGCACCCACTCTTCTGGATGTTGTTCAACGTATGGCCTGAGGAAGTTTTCAAGCGTTCTTATGCTCACTTCGCTCTGCCCATCTGTTTGGGGATGGAATGCCGTAGACATTCGCACCTGAGTCCCCAAACAAGTCATTAATTCTCTCCAGAATTTAGACACAAACCTTGTGTCCCTATCACTGATAATCGTGCTGGGTACTCCAAAATGCCTGAAGATGTTATCAAAGAACAATTGTGCATATCCTTTCGCATCAATCGTTTTTGTGCACTGTATGAACTTCACCATTTTCGTCAGTCTATCAACAAAGACTGCTACAGCATCATATCCTTCTGATACCGGCAGATCAGTCACTAGATCTGTTGTGATATGATCCCATTTCCTGGTGGGGATTGGAAGGGGTTGAATCAATCCCTTCTGAGCCTTTAACTCAGGCTTCATTTGCTGACACTGATCACAGGTTTTGACATACTCTCGGATGTCTTTCTTCATCTGAGGCCAATAGTATTTTCTTGTCACCAGATCATACGTTCTATCCATGCCCAAATGACCTGCAATCTGATGATCATGTTCCTCTGCCAATATCTTTCGCCTTAGCTCCTCAGGAACCCACAATTTCATGAGTTCATCTGGTGCTTTGTATATCACCAGACCAAACTCGTTCAATCCCATTCCAGATATCTGATCTCCCTGTAGTAGCTGTTGATATTGATCCTTAATCTCATCATCAGTGAGTAACGTTTGCTTCCACACTGTGATTTCTTCTTCACTGGGTCTAACTGAACTAATCATATTAGATTCAGTAGAGGAAGGTAAACTCCTTGATAAGGCATCAGCCACCAGATTCAACTTCCCTTGAATATAGTGAATCTTGGGCTTAATGCTTAGGAAATGTCCTGCTCTCAGCCATCTCGCCTGAGGCCTTGTCATATGCTTTTGATCCATGAAATTCGTGAGGGGCTGATGATCAGTCAGGACTGTGACCGCCCCTGGACACCCTTCTAAATAGTGTCTCCATTGCATGAGACAGTAAGCGATACCCAACAGTTCCCTTTCATACACCGAATACTTTTGCTCTGATTGGGATAACCTTCTGCTGCAGTATGCAATGGGTTGTAATCCGTGTCCATGGTCTTGACAAAGGACCCCACCAGTTGCATCTCCTGATGCATCACTGATCACTGTATAATCCCCCTTGGGATCAGGATGAATCAGTACTGGTTTCCTCATTAACACCGTTTTTAGTGTTTGAAAAGCATGCTCCTGAGCTGGACCCCAATCCCACATGACATTTTTCTTCGTTAAATCATGGAGTGGGCCAGCAATCTTTGCAAACTCAGGGATGAATCTCCTATAAAAGGAGACCATGCCCAGAAAACTCCTGACATCAGTGACCGTTTTCAAAGGCTTCCAGTCCCTTATTGCTTTTACTTTCACATCCATGGCTGAGATGCCTTCGGAACTAAGCCAAAAGCCACAGAAATCTGTCTCCGTCACACAGATTTCACTCTTGCTCCCTTTAGCAAAGAGTTTGAACTTTTCCAGTCTTCCTAGAACAGAAACAGAAACAGAAACAGAAATTACATGTTGCGAAGGGCCAATCCGCCCTGTTGCAACCACACACAATGTCTCAGCCATGTCCAAAAGTCCACAGAAGATGAAGTCTCCAATAAAACCCCAGTACAATCAACGAGAGACCCATCACTAAGGAATCAATGTATCAGAAAGTATTGCCAAAAAACGTTCCCAAGAAAAAGAAACCCGGAACACCAAGCAACAACCAAAAGGAGAGCGAAAACTACTGTCAAACGCCCACCACAAACGACCAACAAACAAAACGAAACAAACAAACACAAAACAAACAAACAAAAACCACGTCACGGCTGAGCCTCAAGCCACTGAGCTCGAAAATCCAACGCCCGACGAAGGTAAACAGCCACCCGATACTGACCCGGCAAATTGAACAAACGACGCAACGAAAACCCCGATTCAGACACAACCGATCCCACACGCAAACCAGAATACAACGGACAAAAGAACAGGAAATGCCGCTCGTTCTCAGCCGTCCTGTTGCCTTGCGACAAACAATAAGGACAGAAACGCTCGTGCAAAGGCACATCCGTCCGTAGCAGATCCGCCACGTCGATCTCCAAACCGTGCAAACGCGCACGAAAACGCACCCACACCGTCCGCAGCCCCACATCCTCGAAAGAAGACAGCGCTCTCGAGTAGCCGAACACCGGCTTGAACACGTTGTAAAACGCAACAATACGAGGATGTCCCGAACGAAGACGAGCCACAATGTCCGCCTTATACGCCGCGGTCCACGACGCAAGGTCCACTTCTCCAGATCCATCGAATCCAGGAGCAAATCGGCGCACCATATCCTTGAACAAAACCCACCAAGAGCGCTGAGAGACCGTGGCTTCCGATTGGAGCCAAACGATCAACTGCCGAGCCGGATGGTCGACAGACAAAGTCATCATACGATTCCAAAACCGAACCGCGTTCTTGTTGAAGTAGTAGAGAATCGGCAGAGCACCCATCTCCAAATACACCACATTGCGAAGCGTCCTCACGGGAAGCCGCAACACCCGCTTCAGAAAACGAATCTGCAAACCGTTGAACGCATCCTTGTGCGCCTGAGTCAAGAAGAAGCACCAAACTGGCGCCGCATACTGAACCTTCCCCAAAACATACATGCGAAACAGAGACAGAAGCGTCTTCGGATCGCGAAGCCCCAGATCCCCGGATCGAGCCAACAAGCGCCCCACCGCCGCCTGTCCGTTTTGCAGAGTCCTGTCGATATGATTTCCAAACACGTTCACGTTGCCCGGACCATCCTTGAAGAAAACTCCCAAATATTTCATCGTCGATTGCAGCTCCACATCCACACCGTTGAGAGACACAGTCGTGAGCCCCCGCGCATTCACCACCATCCCTTCCGTCTTCTCCAGATTCGTCTTCACTCCCCAATCGTGCTCATACTGCCCCAGCACATCACCAACAGCCGAGACATCCTCCACAGACGAGCACGGCACCAGCGTGTCGTCCGCAAAGATGAGCGCCACAATGATCGCCAAACCCAGAACGATGTGGCTAACCTGCGCCCCCTCCAGCAGCCGCGGCAAGTTGTCATGATATAACGTGAAAAGCAGCGGACTGAACGGACAGCCCTGACGAACGCCCCTGCCGATTCCAAACGGCGCCGTGCACCCCTTCGTCCCACGAACCACCGCCGTCGAGTTCTCGTACATGAACGTCAGTATAACAAAAAAGGGATCAGCCAGGCCCAACCTCCGCAAGTGCAGCCACAATCGCGAATGGCTAACGCTATCGTACGCCTTCTCCAAATCCAGCGATAACAGAATCAACAAAGCACCAGACCGCCGCGCCTTGTACAACAAACCCCAAGTCACCAAAATCCACGTCGTCGTCTCGCAACCACGCCTGAAGCCAGCTTGGGAGAGGTGTCGAATCGGATCCAGAAGAGGCGCCAGCCGCTCCATCAACAAGTACACAAACACTTTGTACCACAAGGTACAAAGCATAATGGGTCGGTACCGGAACGGGTCCCCCTTGGAACCACGCCGCTTCCAGATAGGCCTGATGACGCCCAGCAGCCACTGCCGCGGCACGCGACGCTCTGCAAGGCACCTGTTGAACATGGCCACCAGCAGCGGCCGCCAAGCTTCCGCCAAGCCTTGTCCCTTGAAAAAGGCAGGAGTCCACGAATCCGCGCCCCCACAAGTCCGCACATGCAAACGCCCCAAAGCCGCCGCCACCTCGAATTCCGTAAAAGAATTCCTAGAACAGCGTCTAGATGTTCCACGTGCTCTGAGATACTTTGCGAGTAAATCAGAAGATCATCTATAAAGATTAACACAAACAGATCCAACATATCTTTGAAGATATCGTTGATCATGTTCATGTACTGAGCAGGTGCATTCGTCAATCCAAAACTAAGGACCTTGAATTGATAATGCCCAAACCTGCTTCTAAAGGCTGTCTTAGGCCTGTCCTCTACTTTCATGGGCATTTGCCAATACCCTGATCTTAAATCCAGTTTCGTAAAGATACCAGCCCCCTCTATTCTGTCAATCATTTCCTCTGGTAGAGGAAGGGGGTATCTATTCTTCACAGTGGCTTTATTCAACCACCTATAGTCCAGGCACATTCTGAGGCCTCCATCCTTTTTAGGAACAAAAAGAATAGGAGCCCCAAAAGGGGATTGAGATGGCTCGATAAAATCCATCTCCAGCAGATAATCAATCTGCCTTTTAACTTCAGTAGTTTTCGCTCTCCTTTTGGTTGTTGCTTGGTGTTCCGGGTTTCTTTTTCTTGGGAACGTTTTTTGGCAATACTTTCTGATACATTGATTCCTTAGTGATGGGTCTCTCGTTGATTGTACTGGGGTTTTATTGGAGACTTCATCTTCTGTGGACTTTTGGACATGGCTGAGACATTGTGTGTGGTTGCAACAGGGCGGATTGGCCCTTCGCAACATGTAATTTCTGTTTCTGTTTCTGTTAACTTCATCCAGTTCCATAGGGGATAATTTATACAGAGGCCTATACATAGGCTCTGTCCCCTCTTCTAGATCAATGCGAAATTCATGCCCCAGCCGCACTGGAGGCACACCCTTAGGGAGGTTCTTAGCAAACACGTTTCTGTGTTTGGTTAGAACTGCTTGAATTCTTGGATCCATGTCTGGATTGATGAGCTTGTCTAAATCATCTCCAGTTCTCTCTTCTGGAACTGTTTCCACACCCCTTTTGGTGTCATCCTCTGGTCTGATGACAACCATTACCACGTGACTAATCTTTCCCTTTTCCAGCTGTTTCTGAATCCTTGTGCTAGAACAGAAAGATAGTTCAGTCTTCCCTGATGCCTGGAGATTATACTCTGGCATGACTGAAAGAGGAAGTCTCACGGTATGCTTGCCTTTCTCTATTGTTATCTCCCCAGTCTTGAAGTTTACTTTTGGATTATAATGGATCAACCATGGTAAACCTAATAAAATAGGATACCCGCTTTTGGGTAGTACATCTGCATCAAAGTGCAGTTTGATCCTGTTGCAAGTGAATTGAATTCCATGGCATCTGCCTATGGACTTGCTCTCTGTTCCATCCAAAAACTTGACTGTGTTTTCCCTCGGTTCATATTGTAATCCCAACTGTTGAACCGTCTCTAAGCTGATATAGTTTGCTGTGCTACCAGAATCTATATAGGCTGTTGCTGAAACAGAAACAGAAACAGAAATTACATGTTGCGAAGGGCCAACATGTTGCTGATTTCTTCCCTATCTCTCCCAACAACTCATAGCCCTTGTAATGTGCGTTAGCCTGCGCTACAGACTTGCTTTCACTACTCTGAGTTGTGCCTACCAATCCATCACTGGTTTCCACTCTGATAGGAGGTGCTAAAGTGGCCTCTTCACCACCCTCTATCCCTGAATGAGACTGCTGTATCGAATTGCCCAGAGTTACCCCATCTGGCACAATAGCTGCCTTCTCTACAATAGGGGCTGCAGAGATCGGTGTCTCTAACACATCGTCATTTAGTAGGGCAGATGTGTTTGTGGGTACATTAGTTTGTAATTCTGGGAACACGGCTGACCCAACGCCTGCTCCCATGTTCAGTTTCCCTTTTCCAACGCTCGCTTCTGAGCGTTTGGGAGCTGAGGGCATTGCCGAATCCCGTGGTCAGCTTTGCCGCACAAATAACACTTAAAGTTTGAAGGGCGTCCACCCCCTCGGCCACGCTTATTCTGTGTGTTAAGCTGACCTTTTTGTTGTATCGCATTTGCTTGTGTTGGACTTTCTATTTGGGTGACACTGGCATACTATGGACGTGATCGGAAATGATCGGCCGTCCATTTTCGATGTCAGGACAGGTCGTTTCACTGATCTGACCTGATACGATCTCGTTCCACATGATTCTAAAAATGATCGGTTTTTTTTTTTTTTTTTTTACCGATCATGATCGATGATCGTGATCGTGATCGGCCGATTAAAACCTGATCGATGATCGTGGTCGGCCGATCAAAGCTTGATCGTAATCGGGATCGGGCTTCCGATTATCGATCTAATCGGTTGCTCCGATCACGATCCCGATCACGATCAAGCGTTGCGACATGCAGACGCCTAATCGGCCGATCAAGATCGGTGAAACGCCGATTAATCGGATGTTGATCCGATCACCTCCGACCATGATCGGCCATGGATCAATTGATCGGAATTTAATTTAAGATTCCGATCATGATCGGTCCCATGATCAATTGATCGGTCAATTGATCGGTCTTACGAAAATGCCCCTGTTCATATGGTAAGGACAGAGGTGGAAGATGAAGCGGTGGAAACATCAGTGCCTGCCTTGGGTGCAGTTGAAATGCCTGGTCCATCGGTTTCGTTTGGTGGACACGATGTGCCGTTGCAGCGCACGCTCAAGTATTTGGGTGTGGTGTTTTACGATGGGCCTGGGGACGTCAACGTGTTTCGGGAGCATATTTCAAAGGTGTTGTGTGCGGGCAACGTGGCTGTTGGGCGTTTGCGTGCGAGGGCGTTTGAGATCGGTTTGAGGGATCCACGGACTCTGGTGGCTCTCTTCAAGATGTACGTTTTGGGGAAGGTGCAGTATGCTGCGCCGGTTTGGGTGTTCTTTCTGACTCAGCAGCACAAGCGGGAGCTGAACGATCTGTTGGTGCGTTACCTAAAATCGGTGCTACGTCTTCCGACGAGGGCGCTGAAGAATTTCGTGTATTTGGAGTGTGGTGTTTTGCCGGTCACGTTTTATTTGTACCGGAACGCGTTGAAGTTTTGGAATCGCCTGATGCAATTGCCGGCGACGCATCCCACGCGGGCGATGCTGTTCTGGTTGCGTGGTCAGCCGGATTCTCGGCGTTCTTGGTGGGTTCAGTTTCGTGATATGGTGAGACGCTTTGTTCCACAGTTCGATGGGTTTGTGGAGGTGGACGTGGCGACCTGGGCGCGTGCCTATAAGGCAGATATTGTGGGTCAATTGCGTTCCCGACATCCGCGTATCGTGGCGTATTATAATCGGTTCAAACCGACGTTTTGTTACACGAACGCGTTGTCTTCTTTTACGGATTTGGGTTTGCGTACGACTTGGGTGCGTTTTCGGGCTCGTCTTCACGGTTTGGAGATCGATGCTGTGGACTTGATTAGGATACAAGGATTACAAGTTGCGTAGGGCAAACCGCCCTGTTGCAACGACATACATGAGTGAATCGTGTCCCAACGTTCGAAGCAAGGCAAAAGCCTCTGAATGTAATCAACTCCTAAATGAACAAAATCTCCTAAAACAAAAAAGTCGGTCTTGTGTGGACTTGAGTGATAGAGACGTGCCTTTGAACGAGAGGTATTGTCCGTTTTGTTTGGCCGCTGGGGTTTCGACGCCTGAAAACGAGGTGCATTTTCTTTTTGCTTGTCCGCTTTATGTGCGGTTGCGTGTGAACTCGGTCGTGGAAGAGAGTCGTGGCTCTCTATTTCGTTTGTTTAATTGTCCGGGGCAGGTTCGTGTGGCTGTTTATATTCGCCGGGCGCTCGCCTTGCGTAGGGAGTGGTTGGACGCTCGTTCGTAGTGGGCTTGTAGCGACTGGTGGTGTTTGTTTTTCGTTGTTCTGGATGTTTCGTTTGATGGGGAAGTTGGTGTTCTTCGTTGTTTGCTTTGTTTGTTGGGCGCTCGCTCCGGGTTTCTGAGTTGGAAGCGACCGATTCTTGTGTTTGGTTTTATGTTTTGACGTTTGGGCTCTTTCTTGAGTTTCGATTGGGGATTTCTGGTTTCAGAGACGTTGGAACTTTTTTGTTTTAGGAGATTTTGTTCATTTAGGAGTTGATTACATTCAGAGGCTTTTGCCTTGCTTCGAACGTTGGGACACGATTCACTCATGTATGTCGTTGCAACAGGGCGGTTTGCCCTACGCAACTTGTAATCCTTGTATCCTTGTATCCTGGTCCATCGTCAGCACCACTCCCTGCTGTTCCTCAAGTTCCTCAGTTACCGCAAGTAGCTGTTTTAACGCCACCTATCGCGCCTATGGTGCCACCTTCATTAATTCCATTTCAATTCCCTGTTCAGCCACGGATACAAACACAACTGGGTATTCCGGTTGGGGTGACTGCACGACCCTCTGGAATGGGAATCCCAGCTAGTAATCCCTTTGATCTTCTCACCACAGGCCAAATGGGGTCTGGGTTAGGAGGTGGAAATCAAGGTTCAGGCGGGGGCGCTGAAGTAGACCCCAATGGACCTAATGGTCCTGAGGGTTCAGGTGGACCAAATGGATCAGGGAGACCTGGTGGCGAGGGTGGATCAGGAGGAGGACCTGGAGGGGGACCAGGAGGGTCTGGAGGAGGACCTGGAGGACCTGGTGGTCCAGGAGGACCTGATGGTCCAAGAGGTCCGGGTGGACCAGGGGGTCCAGGTGGACCTGGAGACCCCCAGAATCCGATTAACTTAGTTAGCCCACGAGGAAACGATGGTCGTAAACAGATTAAACTCCAAGCACCAGAAAAATTTAGTGGTGACGAGCGTGTGTCAGCCACTGAGTGGGTGCTTGCGATGAAACGTTGGCTGATTAATCAGCACATACACCAGCTGGATTGGCTTAGCTGTTTCCAATCCAATCTGACTGGGGACGCGTTATCATGGCTCAACCTGATGGAGCTACAAATTATGAACGCGGAAAAACTCGACTACGCCAATTGGCAATCGTTTACAAAAGAGCTCCGAAACCAACAAATTGCGTCGCCTTGACCGCTGGGGTCACCCCTGCAGCCGGACTTAACGGTTGTGGTGGCGTTTTTACAGAACTGGAACGGCAGAAGTGGGGACAGCCCCTCTCTATCTTGATCACACGGCCTTACAAGGCACTTTCACTCAGGTCTCTTCTCAAAAGCTTTCTTACAACAATCAAAAGGGTCCAAACTCGAACAAAACACAAGAACCTAACCCACACGTTCAATACCCTAAGATCAGCCGTTTAAATAGGCTGCAGCCTGACTCACCCCGGTCCCACTGATCACCTAGGATCCCACCTACTGATTGAGACTCCCTAAGCTAGCAAACCCATCTGATCCTTCGAGGTACCCCAAGTCTATTCATACACCACCACCTTCTAGGACTGTCCAACCTAGTCATCCCTGCAGCTGAACTGCTACCTCTAAGCTGTGGTGGAACTGCCCTAACTATCCCCCCCCTACTTCATCTTCTGTGGACTTTTGGACATGGCTGAGACATTGTATGTGGTTGCAACAGGGCGGATTGGCCCTTCGCAACATGTAATTTCTGTTTCTGTTTCTGTACGTGAGGTGTTTGAGCCAGTTTCCTTGGTGGAAAACGCCAGAAAACAGCTTCGTACATTGAAGCAAACGGGTGGAGCTACTGGCTACATCAAGTTATTTCGGAAACTTATGTTTCGTTTGCCAAACCTGCCGGCAGAAGAACGTTATGCGGCGTTCGTTGATGGCCTGGCGGATAAAAATTTACAGGCGCAGGTTATGACCTTATGCGACGGCGATCTCGATAAAGCCATCATAACTGTGCAGCGCCTGAGTGCAATAGTTCCTAACACTCGGGGAGGCTTTTCGTTTCGGGGTCGTGGACGTGGTCGAGGGGGTGTACGTGGTGGAAGACCAACCCAGGCCGCCAGTGTCCATACTATGGATCCGATCACGATCAGATCGGTCTCCGATCAACCGGGAGACCGATCATCGATCTGATCGGTCGCCCAACCTGATCGGCAGTTTTTGATCGGCCTGATCGTGATCGGCCGATCAAAAACTGCCGATCAGGTGCCGACAGGGTGCGACGCTTGATCGAGATCGGGATCGGGATCGGAGCTGCCGATCAGATCGGTATCATGATCAATTGATTCCGATCATGATCGGTCCCATGATCAATTGATCGGTCAATTGATCGGTCTTACGAAAATGCCCACAAGTCACCACCCGAAGGTGTTTCTGGAGGTGTAAGGACTCGAACCCTATCCTGTGCATTACGAGGATTTGCGCTCGTTGCCTCATATGCTGCGCCAGAACGATTTTTTGATTAAGTTCGATTTGAAGGACGCCTTTTTTCACGTCGGGATTCATCCAGATCATAAGAAATTCTTTCAATTCGAAGTGGATGGTGAACGTTTCCAGTGCGAGGTGTTGCCGTTTGGATTCAGGGGTTCGCCTAAAATTTATTGTGATTTGATTAAGAATTTGGTCAGGTTTTTGAGAAACCCAGGGATGATAAAAGAAATGAAAAAAGAGGGAACAGATGATTTTTTGTACGAGTACTGGAAGCGTTATAGAAACGAGAAGAGAGTGAGATTGACGTGGTACTTGGATGATTTTCTCTGCATGCATTCCTCGGCTGCAGAGTTGAGAATTTTTGGTCGAATCATCAGAGGAATATTCGATCAGATGGGGATATCGTGGAAGGACTCCAAGTGTGTGTGGGATCCCTGCCAGAAGCTGCAACATTTGGGGTTCCTCGTTGACAGCAAGGCAGCGTTGTTTGTGCTCCCACCACACAGGCTGGAGCGCCTTCGAAAACATGCTCTTACCCTGAGACTGCAGATCCTCAGGAGTGGCCGTCGCATACCGGCCAGGAAGCTGGCCTCTTTTCTGGGTTTCGCCCAGTCATGCGCCCCCGCAATCAAAGGAACGAGGTTCTGGCTGCGCCACCTGTACGATTGTCTCAAAGGCAAGAAGAACTGGAGCACCAGAGTGCAGGTTTCACGGCCTGCCATCGCAGCACTGCGGTATTGGGAGCAGCTGTCTCCCGAGAAGACCACGATGTGCATATGGCGGCCACCTCATTCGGGAGACCTCGCGGTGGATGCCAGCTTGACGGGATGGGGAGCGTCTCTGAAGATCCATGAGAAGGCTTCGGAGGACGCCCCACCGATGGCTTTGGCGGCAGGATTCTGGACGGGGGAAGAGCATATAAACCTACGAGAGCTGCAAGCAGTGGGTTTGGCAGTCAAGGCCTTCAAAGACAAGATCAGGGATCGGCGTTTGAAGTGCATCACCGACAGTCAGGTGATTGCTGCCATATTACGGAGTCAATGTTCGCGTTCGAGTCCGTTGTTCCAGGAGTACAGAAACAGAAACAGAAACAGAAGTACAAGCGGCTCTATTGGCTATTGGAAGCCATGAACATTGAATTCCAAGTGGATACAAGGATACAAGGATTACAAGTTGCGTAGGGCAAACCGCCCTGTTGCAACGACATACATGAGTGAATCGTGTCCCAACGTTCGAAGCAAGGCAAAAGCCTCTGAATGTAATCAACTCCTAAATGAACAAAATCTCCTAAAACAAAAAAGTTCCAACGTCTCTGAAACCAGAAATCCCCAATCGAAACTCAAGAAAGAGCCCAAACGTCAAAACATAAAACCAAACACAAGAATCGGTCGCTTCCAACTCAGAAACCCGGAGCGAGCGCCCAACAAACAAAGCAAACAACGAAGAACACCAACTTCCCCATCAAACGAAACATCCAGAACAACGAAAAACAAACACCACCAGTCGCTACAAGCCCACTACGAACGAGCGTCCAACCACTCCCTACGCAAGGCGAGCGCCCGGCGAATATAAACAGCCACACGAACCTGCCCCGGACAATTAAACAAACGAAATAGAGAGCCACGACTCTCTTCCACGACCGAGTTCACACGCAACCGCACATAAAGCGGACAAGCAAAAAGAAAATGCACCTCGTTTTCAGGCGTCGAAACCCCAGCGGCCAAACAAAACGGACAATACCTCTCGTTCAAAGGCACGTCTCTATCACTCAAGTCCACAGCATCGATCTCCAAACCGTGAAGACGAGCCCGAAAACGCACCCAAGTCGTACGCAAACCCAAATCCGTAAAAGAAGACAACGCGTTCGTGTAACAAAACGTCGGTTTGAACCGATTATAATACGCCACGATACGCGGATGTCGGGAACGCAATTGACCCACAATATCTGCCTTATAGGCACGCGCCCAGGTCGCCACGTCCACCTCCACAAACCCATCGAACTGTGGAACAAAGCGTCTCACCATATCACGAAACTGAACCCACCAAGAACGCCGAGAATCCGGCTGACCACGCAACCAGAACAGCATCGCCCGCGTGGGATGCGTCGCCGGCAATTGCATCAGGCGATTCCAAAACTTCAACGCGTTCCGGTACAAATAAAACGTGACCGGCAAAACACCACACTCCAAATACACGAAATTCTTCAGCGCCCTCGTCGGAAGACGTAGCACCGATTTTAGGTAACGCACCAACAGATCGTTCAGCTCCCGCTTGTGCTGCTGAGTCAGAAAGAACACCCAAACCGGCGCAGCATACTGCACCTTCCCCAAAACGTACATCTTGAAGAGAGCCACCAGAGTCCGTGGATCCCTCAAACCGATCTCAAACGCCCTCGCACGCAAACGCCCAACAGCCACGTTGCCCGCACACAACACCTTTGAAATATGCTCCCGAAACACGTTGACGTCCCCAGGCCCATCGTAAAACACCACACCCAAATACTTGAGCGTGCGCTGCAACGGCACATCGTGTCCACCAAACGAAACCGAAGTACGCGACCCCGGGTTCACCGCAAGCACCTCCGTCTTCTCATGGTTCGTCTTGATATGCCAGTCTTGCTCAAACCGAAGCGTCAAGTCGCCCACCGCCTGCACACCTTCCTCATCACGCAAAGGCACCAGAGTGTCGTCCGCAAAGATCATCGCGACGATCTTCACCAGGTCAAAAACAACTCGTTCCAAGTCCAGTCGCTCCAAGAGAAGAGGAAAGTTATCATGGTAACAAGTATACAACAGAGGACTGAAAGGGCAGCCTTGTCGCACACCACGGCGCATCTCAAACGAGCGCGAACAGCCACGAGTCCCCCTAACCACCGCCGAGGAGTTCTGATACATGTACCTCACAAGTTCAATCAGCCAAGGATGCAGGCCCATACGTCGCAAGTGCAACCACAAGCGATCGTGATGCACACTGTCGTAAGCTTTCGCCAAATCCATCGACAGCAAAAACAACAAGTTCCCAGTCTTCTTCGCCCAGAAAATGAGACCCCACGCCAGCAAAATCCAAGTCACCGTTTCACAGCCCCTCCGAAAACCGGCCTGAGTGGGATGACGAACAGGGTCCAACACAGGTGCGACGCGCTCCATCAACGTATAAACAAACAGTTTGTACCACACCGTACAGAGCATGATCGGACGATAACGAATGGGATCCGAACGATGTCCACGGTTCTTGTAAATGGGGCGCACCATACCAAACAGCCAGCTCCGAGGAACACGTCTCTCGCGAAGGCATCGATTAAAGAGAGCGAGCAGCAACGGAAGCCAAGCCTCCTGCAACCCCTGTCCCTTGAAGAACGCCGGCGTCCACGAATCCGCACCAGCACACGTCCCCAGTTTCAACTTTCTCACCGCCTGCTTGACCTCCACGTCAGTAAAAGGCGTCACAAGGTCGTCACGTCCCAACACATCGCTCCTGATATCAACATGAGGCTCTGGATCATCCGTATCAAGAGAGGAGGCCTCGAAAAACTCCGTAAAGTGCTTGTGCCAATCGTCCAAAGTTACAGCATCAGAAGCACGCTTCTGCCTCGGAAACAAAGTGGAGTGAAAACGTTTGGAATCCTCCTTGAAGAGGCGCTGCATATAGTCACCATATCCCAGGTCGAACTGACGCTTCTCTCGAGCCAAAACAGCAAAATAGCGATTCCTCAATCTCCTCGCATCAACAGCCAGATCAGGCGATTCGGGTCGCCGCAAATATGCCCTCCAAGCACGCCGGTACTCACGCAAAGCATCGATACACGCCTGATTATACCAAGGCTGCCGAGAAACGCGCCGAGCTGGAACAGATGAAGAGCGCTTCACCAACTGGGTAGTCACCACAGCCGAAACCGAACGAGCAACACAATCCACCGATGCTCCCGAATCGATTCCTGAAAGCAAAGAATCACGATTGCATCGCAAAAACCGAGCCAATCGCTGCTGATCCCGTGCCGCCATACGATACCTTCCACGATCCACAGCCTGATCCCACACCTGAGAAAACGCAACAGTCAAAACAACAGCCCTGTGATCCGAAATGTGCAACGGCGGATCTGGCTCCACAAACAAAGAAACGTCCCAATCCGACAAAATAGACTCACTGCCCACGACATAGTCCAAAAGACTCCAAACACCCTGTTGCCGAAACGTACACTCCCCAATCAAATCCCCACGAACACGGCCATTGAAAATACGCACACCAGCAGCCTGACACAAAGACAAGAGACGACGACCATTCCAACTAACAGCAGAGCGATCACAATTGGATCTCTCCTGAAACCCAACATCCTCCCCGTCCACCTCGGTGCCCGTATGCCCATTGAAATCCCCAAGCAAAACAACGTTTCCAGAACGACGTGACAAAACAGCCGACTCCAAATCGTCCCAAACACTCTGATCGGAGTAAGAAGAACTCGGACTAGGCAGATAAACACCAAAAACGGTCAAAGAAAACGAACCAAAAACCAAAGAAAAAGCAATCACAGAACTACCAATATAGGCGTCTTGCAAAAAAGAAACGTGCGCCTCAACAGTATTGCGGACCAAGACAGCCACCCCCCCCGATCGTCTACGTGCATCCCTCTCCAAAAAATGTGCCGTAAAATGAGGCAAGTTTGAAAGCAACCCAGTATCCCCAATCTCCTGCAAAACCAAAACATCGATTCTATCTAGCAATTCAATCAAACAGGCCATCTTCCCCACAGTTGCCGACCGAAGATTCCACGTTCCGAGACGAAGGAATATCGGTCGGCCGCACCCCTATTCATCGATCGTGATGGGATCACCACCCATCTGAAGCGCTGGAGAAAAAGGAACCAACTCAGAACCAACAGGTCCCTGATGAGCACGCGAACCCGATGGAGCAGAACCGTTCTGGTGAGGAGGACCACCATGATGTCCACCCACAGGCCCAAAAAGAATGTCGGTCAGAGCCGCCATATCCACGAACATACCCCTCCACCTGGTATCCGGGCCATCGATCGTGACCGGGAGTGGCCTGCCAACCTTGGGCACCACAAAAAGACGCTCATCATCGAAGAACGCCCTCTCAAGACGAGCGTCAGGGCGATCCTTCTCCTTGAACGCCAACTGGTGAATCGGCATCAACTGTTGGCGTATGGGCCTGCATCCTTGGCTGATTGAACTTGTGAGGTACATGTATCAGAACTCCTCGGCGGTGGTTAGGGGGACTCGTGGCTGTTCGCGCTCGTTTGAGATGCGCCGTGGTGTGCGACAAGGCTGCCCTTTCAGTCCTCTGTTGTATACTTGTTACCATGATAACTTTCCTCTTCTCTTGGAGCGACTGGACTTGGAACGAGTTGTTTTTGACCTGGTGAAGATCGTCGCGATGATCTTTGCGGACGACACTCTGGTGCCTTTGCGTGATGAGGAAGGTGTGCAGGCGGTGGGCGACTTGACGCTTCGGTTTGAGCAAGACTGGCATATCAAGACGAACCATGAGAAGACGGAGGTGCTTGCGGTGAACCCGGGGTCGCGTACTTCGGTTTCGTTTGGTGGACACGATGTGCCGTTGCAGCGCACGCTCAAGTATTTGGGTGTGGTGTTTTACGATGGGCCTGGGGACGTCAACGTGTTTCGGGAGCATATTTCAAAGGTGTTGTGTGCGGGCAACGTGGCTGTTGGGCGTTTGCGTGCGAGGGCGTTTGAGATCGGTTTGAGGGATCCACGGACTCTGGTGGCTCTCTTCAAGATGTACGTTTTGGGGAAGGTGCAGTATGCTGCGCCGGTTTGGGTGTTCTTTCTGACTCAGCAGCACAAGCGGGAGCTGAACGATCTGTTGGTGCGTTACCTAAAATCGGTGCTACGTCTTCCGACGAGGGCGCTGAAGAATTTCGTGTATTTGGAGTGTGGTGTTTTGCCGGTCACGTTTTATTTGTACCGGAACGCGTTGAAGTTTTGGAATCGCCTGATGCAATTGCCGGCGACGCATCCCACGCGGGCGATGCTGTTCTGGTTGCGTGGTCAGCCGGATTCTCGGCGTTCTTGGTGGGTTCAGTTTCGTGATATGGTGAGACGCTTTGTTCCACAGTTCGATGGGTTTGTGGAGGTGGACGTGGCGACCTGGGCGCGTGCCTATAAGGCAGATATTGTGGGTCAATTGCGTTCCCGACATCCGCGTATCGTGGCGTATTATAATCGGTTCAAACCGACGTTTTGTTACACGAACGCGTTGTCTTCTTTTACGGATTTGGGTTTGCGTACGACTTGGGTGCGTTTTCGGGCTCGTCTTCACGGTTTGGAGATCGATGCTGTGGACTTGAGTGATAGAGACGTGCCTTTGAACGAGAGGTATTGTCCGTTTTGTTTGGCCGCTGGGGTTTCGACGCCTGAAAACGAGGTGCATTTTCTTTTTGCTTGTCCGCTTTATGTGCGGTTGCGTGTGAACTCGGTCGTGGAAGAGAGTCGTGGCTCTCTATTTCGTTTGTTTAATTGTCCGGGGCAGGTTCGTGTGGCTGTTTATATTCGCCGGGCGCTCGCCTTGCGTAGGGAGTGGTTGGACGCTCGTTCGTAGTGGGCTTGTAGCGACTGGTGGTGTTTGTTTTTCGTTGTTCTGGATGTTTCGTTTGATGGGGAAGTTGGTGTTCTTCGTTGTTTGCTTTGTTTGTTGGGCGCTCGCTCCGGGTTTCTGAGTTGGAAGCGACCGATTCTTGTGTTTGGTTTTATGTTTTGACGTTTGGGCTCTTTCTTGAGTTTCGATTGGGGATTTCTGGTTTCAGAGACGTTGGAACTTTTTTGTTTTAGGAGATTTTGTTCATTTAGGAGTTGATTACATTCAGAGGCTTTTGCCTTGCTTCGAACGTTGGGACACGATTCACTCATGTATGTCGTTGCAACAGGGCGGTTTGCCCTACGCAACTTGTAATCCTTGTAATCCTTGTTGGCGAATCGCTCGCTGACGAGCCGTCAGATCGTGTCGAAGGCCAAAACCGGCAGGAACACCAGCCAAGCTGCCAGCAGAGATGGCCAAACGGATGTCCTTCTTCATTCCCCACAACGCCAATGGAATCAGATCGGTCTTAAACCGCACCAGTAGAGGCCGCGGACGAGCACCAGCCCGGAAACGACCAAGACGAGTCACGAACGCGACGTGAGAGGAATACCGCTCTGTCGAGGAATCCATCAGCTCGTCCTGAAGCCGATCCAAGATGCCAACAACTGTGTCGCGCAGGGCAGGACCCCGTTCAGCCTCCGAATCAGGTACACCAACAAACAGGAGATTCGATTTCAAGGATACAAGGATACAAGGATTACAAGTTGCGTAGGGCAAACCGCCCTGTTGCAACGACATACATGAGTGAATCGTGTCCCAACGTTCGAAGCAAGGCAAAAGCCTCTGAATGTAATCAACTCCTAAATGAACAAAATCTCCTAAAACAAAAAAGTTCCAACGTCTCTGAAACCAGAAATCCCCAATCGAAACTCAAGAAAGAGCCCAAACGTCAAAACATAAAACCAAACACAAGAATCGGTCGCTTCCAACTCAGAAACCCGGAGCGAGCGCCCAACAAACAAAGCAAACAACGAAGAACACCAACTTCCCCATCAAACGAAACATCCAGAACAACGAAAAACAAACACCACCAGTCGCTACAAGCCCACTACGAACGAGCGTCCAACCACTCCCTACGCAAGGCGAGCGCCCGGCGAATATAAACAGCCACACGAACCTGCCCCGGACAATTAAACAAACGAAATAGAGAGCCACGACTCTCTTCCACGACCGAGTTCACACGCAACCGCACATAAAGCGGACAAGCAAAAAGAAAATGCACCTCGTTTTCAGGCGTCGAAACCCCAGCGGCCAAACAAAACGGACAATACCTCTCGTTCAAAGGCACGTCTCTATCACTCAAGTCCACAGCATCGATCTCCAAACCGTGAAGACGAGCCCGAAAACGCACCCAAGTCGTACGCAAACCCAAATCCGTAAAAGAAGACAACGCGTTCGTGTAACAAAACGTCGGTTTGAACCGATTATAATACGCCACGATACGCGGATGTCGGGAACGCAATTGACCCACAATATCTGCCTTATAGGCACGCGCCCAGGTCGCCACGTCCACCTCCACAAACCCATCGAACTGTGGAACAAAGCGTCTCACCATATCACGAAACTGAACCCACCAAGAACGCCGAGAATCCGGCTGACCACGCAACCAGAACAGCATCGCCCGCGTGGGATGCGTCGCCGGCAATTGCATCAGGCGATTCCAAAACTTCAACGCGTTCCGGTACAAATAAAACGTGACCGGCAAAACACCACACTCCAAATACACGAAATTCTTCAGCGCCCTCGTCGGAAGACGTAGCACCGATTTTAGGTAACGCACCAACAGATCGTTCAGCTCCCGCTTGTGCTGCTGAGTCAGAAAGAACACCCAAACCGGCGCAGCATACTGCACCTTCCCCAAAACGTACATCTTGAAGAGAGCCACCAGAGTCCGTGGATCCCTCAAACCGATCTCAAACGCCCTCGCACGCAAACGCCCAACAGCCACGTTGCCCGCACACAACACCTTTGAAATATGCTCCCGAAACACGTTGACGTCCCCAGGCCCATCGTAAAACACCACACCCAAATACTTGAGCGTGCGCTGCAACGGCACATCGTGTCCACCAAACGAAACCGAAGTACGCGACCCCGGGTTCACCGCAAGCACCTCCGTCTTCTCATGGTTCGTCTTGATATGCCAGTCTTGCTCAAACCGAAGCGTCAAGTCGCCCACCGCCTGCACACCTTCCTCATCACGCAAAGGCACCAGAGTGTCGTCCGCAAAGATCATCGCGACGATCTTCACCAGGTCAAAAACAACTCGTTCCAAGTCCAGTCGCTCCAAGAGAAGAGGAAAGTTATCATGGTAACAAGTATACAACAGAGGACTGAAAGGGCAGCCTTGTCGCACACCACGGCGCATCTCAAACGAGCGCGAACAGCCACGAGTCCCCCTAACCACCGCCGAGGAGTTCTGATACATGTACCTCACAAGTTCAATCAGCCAAGGATGCAGGCCCATACGTCGCAAGTGCAACCACAAGCGATCGTGATGCACACTGTCGTAAGCTTTCGCCAAATCCATCGACAGCAAAAACAACAAGTTCCCAGTCTTCTTCGCCCAGAAAATGAGACCCCACGCCAGCAAAATCCAAGTCACCGTTTCACAGCCCCTCCGAAAACCGGCCTGAGTGGGATGACGAACAGGGTCCAACACAGGTGCGACGCGCTCCATCAACGTATAAACAAACAGTTTGTACCACACCGTACAGAGCATGATCGGACGATAACGAATGGGATCCGAACGATGTCCACGGTTCTTGTAAATGGGGCGCACCATACCAAACAGCCAGCTCCGAGGAACACGTCTCTCGCGAAGGCATCGATTAAAGAGAGCGAGCAGCAACGGAAGCCAAGCCTCCTGCAACCCCTGTCCCTTGAAGAACGCCGGCGTCCACGAATCCGCACCAGCACACGTCCCCAGTTTCAACTTTCTCACCGCCTGCTTGACCTCCACGTCAGTAAAAGGCGTCACAAGGTCGTCACGTCCCAACACATCGCTCCTGATATCAACATGAGGCTCTGGATCATCCGTATCAAGAGAGGAGGCCTCGAAAAACTCCGTAAAGTGCTTGTGCCAATCGTCCAAAGTTACAGCAGCAGAAGCACGCTTCTGCCTCGGAAACAAAGTGGAGTGAAAACGTTTGGAATCCTCCTTGATTCGATTTCTTCTCCAACTGACTGATAGAATCAACTGCAAGAGACAAGCGATCCTCCAGACCACCAATAGTACGTCGCACGTCCGCAGGAGGGCCAGCCTGCTCAAATGACTTCACCTTGGCCTCCAAAGCCACAACACGTTGAGCGAGGTCAACTTCACATTTCTCCACACGAGCCTCCAGGCTCTGGATTCGAGAAATCATCGATTCCTGCATGGACTCCAGTTTCTCCGGAACCGAATCGAGACGCATCAGCGTAACCACCATTTTTTTAACACACGCCTGGAGGTCCTTGATCACACGCACCGAATCAGTCTGTGCATCAACGCGCTCATGCAAAAAGGTGAACGCCGGATCCCTCACGTCAATAGACGGGCAGGCTGCTGCGTCAGTTCGGGGGTCTGAGTCCGCCCGGCGCTTAGGACGCTGAACCCCCTCCATACTGGTCCCCTGGTCCTCAGGTCCATCCCCCATATCACTGCCCTCACGATTTCGCCAAAGGCGTAGAGCCGTACGAAAAATAAACGAGCTGGCTGACGCAATCGTGCCTGTTCTACACCCCTTGCAGCCGAGAGCAATGGAGTTCCACACCCCCAGATGACGTTCCACGGTCCAAGCAAGTTTATACTTCAGCAAGTATAAACGGCTGCAAGCTTACTTGCAAGTATATACCGTGCAAGCTTACACCCTGCAAGCTTACACCCTGCAAGCTTACTCCCTGCAAGCTTACACCCTGCAAGCTTACACCCTGCAAGCTTACACCCTGCAAGCTTACACCCTGCAAGCGTACACCTGTTCCACACCACAGTACTACAGGGCGACACCCGTGTAACAGGTGCGACACCCCTGAGCGAACGTGTGACAGGTACCCACAATGCCCAGTCCAATCGTGACAACCCCCTGCAGTGGCTGTCACTAGCGTGATGAACCGTGAAAGGACAGGTCAGGCGCTCGAATCCCAGTGATCCCACAGCACAGCACAACACCTCCCACAGCAGCTCCCACAGGCCCAAGCGAAAAAGGAATGATCCAGAAGGGAAATCAGCGCCAGAGAAGGCGAAAACAGCGAGCCAGAGGCGAGCAGAGCCTAAGGGAAGCGATCTGAGCCGAAGGAGAACGTTCTGAGAATCAGGAAAACGTTCTGAGAATCAGGAAAACGTTCTGAGAATCAGGAAAACGTTCTGAGAATCAGGAAAACGTTCTGAGAATCAGGAAAACGTTCTGAGAATCAGGAAAACGTTCTGAGAATCAGGAAAACGTTCTGAGAATCAGGAAAACGTTCTGAGAATCAGGAAAACGTTCTGAGAATCAGGAAAACGTTCTGAGAATCAGGAAAACGTTCTGAGAATCAGGAAAACGTTCTGAGAATCAGGAAAACGTTCTGAGAATCAGGAAAACGTTCTGAGAATCAGGAAAACGTTCTGAGAATCAGGAAAACGTTCTGAGAATCAGGAAAACGTTCTGAGAATCAGGAAAACGTTCTGAGAATCAGGAAAACGTTCTGAGAATCAGGAAAACGTTCTGAGAATCAGGAAAACGTTCTGAGAATCAGGAAAACGTTCTGAGAATCAGGAAAACGTTCTGAGAATCAGGAAAACGTTCTGAGAATCAGGAAAACGTTCTGAGAATCAGGAAAACGTTCTGAGAATCAGGAAAACGTTCTGAGAATCAGGAAAACGTTCTGAGAATCAGGAAAACGTTCTGAGAATCCAAGTGGAGTGGATTCCCAGCGCTCAGAACGTGTACCCCGATGCGCTGTCGCGGCTTTCCGAGAAGCAAGAGTACAGGTTGAACCCGAAGATCTTCGAGAAGCTGCAGGAGCGGTTTCACCTGACGATCGACCGCTTTGCCTCGTTGGGTACACGACAGCTTGGGAGATTCAACAGTCTGGATCGCGAGCCAGGGACAGAGGGAACAAATTGCATGAATCAGAGCTTGGACCTGTGGAGGGCGGAGAGGAACTGGGTGTTTCCTCCCATCGAGAACGTTCCTGAAGTAGTGAAGCACCTCCTGGAGCACTCCCTCCCGTGCCTGCTGCTGGTGCCACGTTGGTTGGACCGATGGTGGCATCAAGACCTAATGGCTGAGGCGACTTTGATCACAGTTCTAAATCCCAATGCGGCGACGATCCTGCCCGGGAGATTCGGAGGGCAAACACCTCCAGGCGCGAGCTATTGGCGCTGGAGCGTTTTCAAGACGGGTTTGCCAGGATGGTAACCTGTTGGTTTTTTGGTTTATTGGTGCGACAAAATCATCGACATCGATCTGGAGCGACAGGTGATTTTGCTTTCGCAGTGGTTGGAAACAATGGAACAGTTTTGCACGTTTGGGCACGAGGAAACAACTGGGGATCCCGTTCCAACAGTGTGGCAAAGTCCTCTTAACGAGAAGAAAGAGGCAAAATTTTTGGTTCCGTGTCGTGGGACAGAACAGAAACAGAAACAGAAATTACATGTTGCGAAGGGCCAATCCGCCCTGTTGCAACCACACACAATGTCTCAGCCATGTCCAAAAGTCCACAGAAGATGAAGTCTCCAATAAAACCCCAGTACAATCAACGAGAGACCCATCACTAAGGAATCAATGTATCAGAAAGTATTGCCAAAAAACGTTCCCAAGAAAAAGAAACCCGGAACACCAAGCAACAACCAAAAGGAGAGCGAAAACTACTGTCAAACGCCCACCACAAACGACCAACAAACAAAACGAAACAAACAAACACAAAACAAACAAACAAAAACCACGTCACGGCTGAGCCTCAAGCCACTGAGCTCGAAAATCCAACGCCCGACGAAGGTAAACAGCCACCCGATACTGACCCGGCAAATTGAACAAACGACGCAACGAAAACCCCGATTCAGACACAACCGATCCCACACGCAAACCAGAATACAACGGACAAAAGAACAGGAAATGCCGCTCGTTCTCAGCCGTCCTGTTGCCTTGCGACAAACAATAAGGACAGAAACGCTCGTGCAAAGGCACATCCGTCCGTAGCAGATCCGCCACGTCGATCTCCAAACCGTGCAAACGCGCACGAAAACGCACCCACACCGTCCGCAGCCCCACAGCCTCGAAAGAAGACAGCGCTCTCGAGTAGCCGAACACCGGCTTGTCGTGGGGAAGACTTTGGAGCATTCCGACGCTCAGAAACAGGAGGGGCGGTGCTGGTTTCTGCTGATACCTTCAAGTCCAGTGGCACTCTGAAGTCCAGCAGCGCCACCTCCACATTTTATTCGATATCGAGCCTGATGTGGCTCTTTTGGGTACAACTTGCTGGTAATCACGTCGATGTTCAATGGGCTGCTGACCGGGTGAACATGCAACTGCAACGGAGGATGGACTCCACACGTTCCCGGCAGCCATACTGGAGGTATTTGGCAGCTCTGACCGATGATACCACTATCGAGGTGTGGCACGACGTGTTGTTGTGCATTTTAATGTTTCTGCTATCGAGGATACAAGGATACAAGGATTACAAGTTGCGTAGGGCAAACCGCCCTGTTGCAACGACATACATGAGTGAATCGTGTCCCAACGTTCGAAGCAAGGCAAAAGCCTCTGAATGTAATCAACTCCTAAATGAACAAAATCTCCTAAAACAAAAAAGTTCCAACGTCTCTGAAACCAGAAATCCCCAATCGAAACGCAAGAAAGAGCCCAAACGTCAAAACATAAAACCAAACACAAGAATCGGTCGCTTCCAACTCAGAAACCCGGAGCGAGCGCCCAACAAACAAAGCAAACAACGAAGAACACCAACTTCCCCATCAAACGAAACATCCAGAACAACGAAAAACAAACACCACCAGTCGCTACAAGCCCACTACGAACGAGCGTCCAACCACTCCCTACGCAAGGCGAGCGCCCGGCGAATATAAACAGCCACACGAACCTGCCCCGGACAATTAAACAAACGAAATAGAGAGCCACGACTCTCTTCCACGACCGAGTTCACACGCAACCGCACATAAAGCGGACAAGCAAAAAGAAAATGCACCTCGTTTTCAGGCGTCGAAACCCCAGCGGCCAAACAAAACGGACAATACCTCTCGTTCAAAGGCACGTCTCTATCACTCAAGTCCACAGCATCGATCTCCAAACCGTGAAGACGAGCCCGAAAACGCACCCAAGTCGTACGCAAACCCAAATCCGTAAAAGAAGACAACGCGTTCGTGTAACAAAACGTCGGTTTGAACCGATTATAATACGCCACGATACGCGGATGTCGGGAACGCAATTGACCCACAATATCTGCCTTATAGGCACGCGCCCAGGTCGCCACGTCCACCTCCACAAACCCATCGAACTGTGGAACAAAGCGTCTCACCATATCACGAAACTGAACCCACCAAGAACGCCGAGAATCCGGCTGACCACGCAACCAGAACAGCATCGCCCGCGTGGGATGCGTCGCCGGCAATCGATGGCATTTGCCCGGCGAGGCATTCTTGGTAATAGGAGGAAACAATAAAACAAGGAGGCCATGTGCGGGAAAGCAATGAGGCTCTCGTGGCCCACGTTTTCTAGAATTATGCCTCTGAAACAGAAACAGAAACAGAATTACAAGTTGCGTAGGGCAAACCGCCTCTGGCGATTGGATGAGCTACCAGCTCTGAGGGAGGGGCTACAGCAGCAGTCAATACGGACATCCCAGGTAGAGGGTCCACGTTCGGGTCCATTGGAGCGTGTTCTTCAAGGTGGCTTAACCGAACGTGGACTTGGCGGTTTGCCCTACGCAACTTGTAATTCTGTTTCTGTTTCTGTTTCTTGACGGCGCCTGCAGACCCCTTGGGCCCCCGCTTGTTCGCGGGATCGAAGGCATCTTCCGCTGTGCTGGTGAGCGAGGACCCTCTGCCCCCATCACGCGCATCGATGGTTATGGGGCAAAATGATTCTATCAAAACAATGGCTGTGTTTATTGGGACAATTCTGGTTTTTATTTTAAGATGCTGTATTTTATTATTTAGTGTTCATGTGTGTCCGTGTTCTTGGGTGGGACTGCCCCAACGATTTTCCGTCATAAATGTCTTCAACGTCAGTTGAAAAGTTTATGCGGCAGTTGGGCACAGGGCGGGTAGTTTCGTGATTGTGGAGGTACTTGGCTTAGCTGTACTCGTTTGAGTGGTCAGGATTTGATGTGCGTATTCGGTGGTTCTGGTGCTGCCAGGGTGGCAGTCAGACATTTAGTTTGTGCGGTTCTGATTGCAGCATTACAATGCACAGCACAGCACCGCTGTACAACTGTAGTGCTGCACAGCAAGGATATAAGCGGGCCATTTGTTTTGCTATTCACTTTTCTGCTCTCCCACCCACCCGCCCGGTCTATCGGCTTTTTGAATTACATTAGGAAGTTTGGATAAATGGTTTTTTATGGATTTTATGGGTTTTTGTCGCTCTCTGGCTCCGAAAAGCCAAACTGGGATATTCTTCTTTGAGAAGGCAAAATGATTCTATCAAAACAATGGCTGTGTTTATTGGGACAATTCTGGTTTTTATTTTAAGATGCTGTATTTTATTATTTAGTGTTCATGTGTGTCCGTGTTCTTGGGTGGGACTGCCCCAACGATTTTCCGTCATAAAGGGCGATTTGCCCTACGCAACTTGTAATTCTGTTTCTGTTTCTGTTTCTGTTTCTGCTACGTCTTCCGACGAGGGCGTTGAAGAATTTCGTGTATTTGGAGTGTGGTGTTTTGCCGGTCACGTTTTATTTGTACCGGAACGCGTTGAAGTTTTGGAATCGCCTGATGCAATTGCCGGCGACGCATCCCACGCGGGCGATGCTGTTCTGGTTGCGTGGTCAGCCGGATTCTCGGCGTTCTTGGTGGGTCCAGTTTCGTGATATGGTGAGACGCTTTGTTCCACAGTTCGATGGGTTTGTGGAGGTGGACGTGGCGACCTGGGCGCGTGCCTATAAGGCAGATATTGTGGGTCAGTTGCGTTCTCGACATCCGCGTATCGTGGCGTACTACAATCGGTTCAAACCGACGTTTTGTTACACGAAGGCGCTGTCTTCTTTTAAACAGAAACAGAAACAGAATTACAAGTTGCGTAGGGCAAACCGCCCTGTTGCAACGACATACATGAGTCGTGGCTCTCTGTTTCGTTTGTTTAATTGTCCGGGGCAGGTTCGTGTGGCTGTTTATATTCGCCGGGCGCTCGCTCCGGGTTTCTGAGTTGGAAGCGACCGATTCTTGTGTTTGGTTTTATGTTTTGACGTTTGGGCTCTTTCTTGAGTTTCGATTGGGGATTTCTGGTTTCAGAGACGTTGGAACTTTTTTGTTTTAGGAGATTTTGTTCATTTAGGAGTTGATTACATTCAGAGGCTTTTGCCTTGCTTCGAACGTTGGGACACGATTCACTCATGTATGTCGTTGCAACAGGGCGGTTTGCCCTACGCAACTTGTAATCCTTGTATCCTTGTATCCGGGCGCTCGCCTTGCGTAGGGAGTGGTTGGACGCTCGTTCGTAGTGGGCTTGTCGCGACTGGTGGTGTTTGTTTTTCGTTGTTCTGGATGTTTCGTTTGATGGGGAAGTTGGTGTTCTTTGTTGTTTGCTTTGTTTGTTGGGCGCTCGCTCTGGGTTTCTGAGTTGGAAGCGACCGATTCTTGTGTTTGGTTTTATGTTTTGACGTTTGGGCTCTTTTTTGAGTTTCGATTGGGGATTTCTGGTTTCAGCGACGTTGGAACTTTTTTGTTTTAGGAGATTTTGTTCATTTAGGAGTTGATTACATTCAGAGGCTTTTTGCCTTGCTTCGAACGTTGGGACACAATTCACTCATGTATGTCGTTGCAACAGGGCGGTTTGCCCTACGCAACTTGTAATTCTGTTTCTGTTTCTGTTTCTGTTTCATACATGAGTGAATTGTGTCCCAACGTTCGAAGCAAGGCAAAAGCCTCTGAGTGTAATCAACTCCTAAATGAACAAAATCTCCTAAAACAAAAAAGTTCCAACGTCGCTGAAACCAGAAATCCCCAATCGAAACTCAAGAAAGAGCCCAAACGTCAAAACATAAAACCAAACACAAGAATCGGTCGCTTCCAACTCAGAAACCCAGAGCGAGCGCCCAACAAACAAAGCAAACAACAAAGAACACCAACTTCCCCATCAAACGAAACATCCAGAACAACGAAAAACAAACACCACCAGTCGCGACAAGCCCACTACGAACGAGCGTCCAACCACTCCCTACGCAAGGCGAGCGCCCGGCGAATATAAACAGCCACACGAACCTGCCCCGGACAATTAAACAAACGAAACAGAGAGGCACGACTCTCTTCCACGACCGAGTTCACACGCAACCGCACATAAAGCGGACAAGCAAAAAGAAAATGCACCTCGTTTTCAGGCGTCGAAACCCCAGCGGCCAAACAAAACGGACAATACCTCTCGTTCAAAGGCACGTCTCTATCACTCAAGTCCACAGCATCGATCTCCAAACCGTGAAGACGAGCCCGAAAACGCACCCAAGTCGTACGCAAACCCAAATCCGTAAAAGAAGACAGCGCCTTCGTGTAACAAAACGTCGGTTTGAACCGATTGTAATACGCCACGATACGCGGATGTCGAGAACGCAACTGACCCACAATATCTGCCTTATAGGCACGCGCCCAGGTCGCCACGTCCACCTCCACAAACCCATCGAACTGTGGAACAAAGCGTCTCACCATATCACGAAACTGGACCCACCAAGAACGCCGAGAATCCGGCTGACCACGCAACCAGAACAGCATCGCCCGCGTGGGATGCGTCGCCGGCAATTGCATCAGGCGATTCCAAAACTTCAACGCGTTCCGGTACAAATAAAACGTGACCGGCAAAACACCACACTCCAAATACACGAAATTCTTCAGCGCCCTCGTCGGAAGACGTAGCACCGATTTTAGGTAACGCACCAACAGATCGTTCAGCTCCCGGTTGTGCTGCTGAGTCAGAAAGAACACCCAAACCGGCGCAGCATACTGCACCTTCCCCAAAACGTACATCTTGAAGAGAGCCACCAGAGTCCGTGGATCCCTCAAACCGATCTCAAACGCCCTCGCACGCAAACGCCCAACAGCCACGTTGCCCGCACACAACACCTTTGAAATATGCTCCCGAAACACGTTGACGTCCCCAGGCCCATCGTAAAACACCACACCCAAATACTTGAGCGTGCGCTGCAACGGCACATCGTGTCCACCAAACGAAACCGAAGTACGCGACCCCGGGTTCAAGGAAACAAGGAAACAAGGCACCCCGGGTTCACCGCAAGCACCTCCGTCTTCTCATGGTTCGTCTTGATATGCCAGTCTTGCTCAAACCGAAGCGTCAAGTCGCCCACCGCCTGCACACCTTCCTCATCACGCAAAGGCACCAGAGTGTCGTCCGCAAAGATCATCGCGACGATCTTCACCAGGTCAAAAACAACTCGTTCCAAGTCCAGTCGCTCCAAGAGAAGAGGAAAGTTATCACAGGGCTGTTGTTTTGACTGTTGCGTTTTCTCAGGTGTGGGATCAGGCTGTGGATCGTGGAAGGTATCGTATGGCGGCACGGGATCAGCAGCGATTGGCTCGGTTTTTGCGATGCAATCGTGACTCTTTGCTTTCAGGAATCGATTCGGGAGCATCGGTGGATTGTGTTGCTCGTTCGGTTTCGGCTGTGGTGACTACCCAGTTGGTGAAGCGCTCTTCATCTGTTCCAGCTCGGCGAGTTTCTCGGCAGCCTTGGTATAATCAGGCGTGTATCGATGCTTTGCGTGAGTACCGGCGTGGTTGGAGGGCATATTTGCGGCGACCCGAATCGCCCGATCTGGCTGTTGATGCGAGGAGATTGAGGAATCGCTATTTTGCTGTTTTGGCTCGAGAGAAGCGTCAGTTCGACCTGGGATATGGTGACTATATGCAGCGCCTCTTCAAGGAGGATTCCAAACGTTTTCACTCCACTTTGTTTCCGAGGCAGAAGCGTGCTTCTGATGCTGTAACTTTGGACGATTGGCACAAGCACTTTACGGAGTTTTTCGAGGCCTCCTCTCTTGATACGGATGATCCAGAGCCTCATGTAGATATCAGGAGCGATGTGTTGGGACGTGACGACCTTGTGACGCCTTTTACTGACGTGGAGGTCAAGCAGGCGGTGAGAAAGTTGAAACTGGGGACGTGTGCTGGTGCGGATTCGTGGACGCCGGCGTTCTTCAAGGGACAGGGGTTGCAGGAGGCTTGGCTTCCGTTGCTGCTCGCTCTCTTTAATCGATGCCTTCGCGAGAGACGTGTTCCTCGGAGCTGGCTGTTTGGTATGGTGCGCCCCATTTACAAGAACCGTGGACATCGTTCGGATCCCATTCGTTATCGTCCGATCATGCTCTGTACGGTGTGGTACAAACTGTTTGTTTATACGTTGATGGAGCGCGTCGCACCTGTGTTGGACCCTGTTCGTCATCCCACTCAGGCCGGTTTTCGGAGGGGCTGTGAAACGGTGACTTGGATTTTGCTGGCGTGGGGTCTCATTTTCTGGGCGAAGAAGACTGGGAACTTGTTGTTTTTGCTGTCGATGGATTTGGATTTGTGTCTTCTTTTACGGATTTGGGTTTGCGTACGACTTGGGTGCGTTTTCGGGCTCGTCTTCACGGTTTGGAGATCGATGCTGTGGACTTGAGTGATAGAGACGTGCCTTTGAACGAGAGGTATTGTCCGTTTTGTTTGGACGCTGGGGTTTCGACGCCTGAAAACGAGGTGCATTTTGCCTTGCTTCGCACGTTGGGACACAATTCACTCATGTATGTCGTTGCAACAGGGCGGTTTGCCCTACGCAACTTGTAATTCTGTTTCTGTTTCTGTTTCTGTCCAAAAGTCCACAGAAGATGAAGTCTCCAATAAAACCCCAGTACAATCAACGAGAGACCCATCACTAAGGAATCAATGTATCAGAAAGTATTGCCAAAAAACGTTCCCAAGAAAAAGAAACCCGGAACACCAAGCAACAACCAAAAGGAGAGCGAAAACTACTGTCAAACGCCCACCACAAACGACCAACAAACAAAACGAAACAAACAAACACAAAACAAACAAACAAAAACCACGTCACGGCTGAGCCTCAAGCCACTGAGCTCGAAAATCCAACGCCCGACGAAGGTAAACAGCCACCCGATACTGACCCGGCAAATTGAACAAACGACGCAACGAAAACCCCGATTCAGACACAACCGATCCCACACGCAAACCAGAATACAACGGACAAAAGAACAGGAAATGCCGCTCGTTCTCAGCCGTCCTGTTGCCTTGCGACAAACAATAAGGACAGAAACGCTCGTGCAAAGGCACATCCCTCCGTAGCAGATCCGCCACGTCGATCTCCAAACCGTGCAAACGCGCACGAAAACGCACCCACACCGTCCGCAGCCCCACATCCTCGAAAGAAGACAGCGCTCTCGAGTAGCCGAACACCGGCTTGAACACATTGTAAAACGCAACAATACGAGGATGTCCCGAACGAAAACGAGCCACAATGTCCGCCTTATACGCCGCGGTCCACGACGCAAGGTCCACTTCTCCAGATCCACTGGACATGGCTGAGACATTGTATGTGGTTGCAACAGGGCGGATTGGCCCTTCGCAACATGTAATTTCTGTTTCTGTTTCAGATCCATCGAATCCAGGAAACAGAAACAGAAACAGAAATTACATGTTGCGAAGGGCAAATCCGCCCTGTTGCAACCACATACAATGTCTCAGCCATGTCCAAAAGTCCACAGAAGATGAAGTCTCCAATAAAACCCCAACACAATCAACGAGAGACCCATCAGTAATGGGCCATCACTAGGTTATTAATGTATCAGAAAGTATTGCCAAAAACGTTCCCAAGAAAAAGAAACCTGGAACACCAAGCAACAACCAAAAGGAGAGCGAAAACTACTGTCAAACGCCCACCACAAACGACCAACAAACGAAATCAAACAAACAAACACAAAACAAACGAATAAAAACCACGTCATGGCTGAGCCTCAAGCCACTGAGAGCGAAAATCCAACGCCCGACGAAGGTAAACGGCCACCCGATACTGACCCGGCAAATTGAATAAACGACGCAACGAACACCCCGATTCAGCCACCACCGATCCCGCACGCAAACCAGAATACAACGGACAAAAGAAAAGAAAATGCCGCTCGTTCTCAGCCGTTCTGTTGCCTTGCGACAAACAGAAACAGAAACAGAAACAGAATTACAAGTTGCGTAGGGCAAACCGCCCTGTTGCAACGACATACATGAGTGAATTGTGTCCCAACGTTCGAAGCAAGGCAAAAAGCCTCTGAATGTAATCAACTCCTAAATGAACAAAATCTCCTAAAACAAAAAAGTTCCAACGTCGCTGAAACCAGAAATCCCCAATCGAAACTCAAGAAAGAGCCCAAACGTCAAAACATAAAACCAAACACAAGAATCGGTCGCTTCCAACTCAGAAACCCGGAGCGAGCGCCCAACAAACAAAGCAAACAACGAAGAACACCAACTTCCCCATCAAACGAAACATCCAGAACAACGAAAAACAAACACCACCAGTCGCTACAAGCCCACTACGAACGAGCGTCCAACCACTCCCTACGCAAGGCGAGCGCCCGGCGAATATAAACAGCCACACGAACCTGCCCCGGACAATTAAACAAACGAAATAGAGAGCCACGACTCTCTTCCACGACCGAGTTCACACGCAACCGCACATAAAGCGGACAAGCAAAAAGAAAATGCACCTCGTTTTCAGGCGTCGAAACCCCAGCGGCCAAACAAAACGGACAATACCTCTCGTTCAAAGGCACGTCTCTATCACTCAAGTCCACAGCATCGATCTCCAAACCGTGAAGACGAGCCCGAAAACGCACCCAAGTCGTACGCAAACCCAAATCCGTAAAAGAAGACAACGCGTTCGTGTAACAAAACGTCGGTTTGAACCGATTATAATACGCCACGATACGCGGATGTCGGGAACGCAATTGACCCACAATATCTGCCTTATAGGCACGCGCCCAGGTCGCCACGTCCACCTCCACAAACCCATCGAACTGTGGAACAAAGCGTCTCACCATATCACGAAACTGAACCCACCAAGAACGCCGAGAATCCGGCTGACCACGCAACCAGAACAGCATCGCCCGCGTGGGATGCGTCGCCGGCAATTGCATCAGGCGATTCCAAAACTTCAACGCGTTCCGGTACAAATAAAACGTGACCGGCAAAACACCACACTCCAAATACACGAAATTCTTCAGCGCCCTCGTCGGAAGACGTAGCACCGATTTTAGGTAACGCACCAACAGATCGTTCAGCTCCCGCTTGTGCTGCTGAGTCAGAAAGAACACCCAAACCGGCGCAGCATACTGCACCTTCCCCAAAACGTACATCTTGAAGAGAGCCACCAGAGTCCGTGGATCCCTCAAACCGATCTCAAACGCCCTCGCACGCAAACGCCCAACAGCCACGTTGCCCGCACACAACACCTTTGAAATATGCTCCCGAAACACGTTGACGTCCCCAGGCCCATCGTAAAACACCACACCCAAATACTTGAGCGTGCGCTGCAACGGCACATCGTGTCCACCAAACGAAACCGAAGTACGCGACCCCGGGTTCACCGCAAGCACCTCCGTCTTCTCATGGTTCGTCTTGATATGCCAGTCTTGCTCAAACCGAAGCGTCAAGTCGCCCACCGCCTGCACACCTTCCTCATCACGCAAAGGCACCAGAGTGTCGTCCGCAAAGATCATCGCGACGATCTTCACCAGGTCAAAAACAACTCGTTCCAAGTCCAGTCGCTCCAAGAGAAGAGGAAAGTTATCATGGTAACAAGTATACAACAGAGGACTGAAAGGGCAGCCTTGTCGCACACCACGGCGCATCTCAAACGAGCGCGAACAGCCACGAGTCCCCCTAACCACCGCCGAGGAGTTCTGATACATGTACCTCACAAGTTCAATCAGCCAAGGATGCAGGCCCATACGTCGCAAGTGCAACCACAAGCGATCGTGATGCACACTGTCGTAAGCTTTCGCCAAATCCATCGACAGCAAAAACAACAAGTTCCCAGTCTTCTTCGCCCAGAAAATGAGACCCCACGCCAGCAAAATCCAAGTCACCGTTTCACAGCCCCTCCGAAAACCGGCCTGAGTGGGATGACGAACAGGGTCCAACACAGGTGCGACGCGCTCCATCAACGTATAAACAAACAGTTTGTACCACACCGTACAGAGCATGATCGGACGATAACGAATGGGATCCGAACGATGTCCACGGTTCTTGTAAATGGGGCGCACCATACCAAACAGCCAGCTCCGAGGAACACGTCTCTCGCGAAGGCATCGATTAAAGAGAGCGAGCAGCAACGGAAGCCAAGCCTCCTGCAACCCCTGTCCCTTGAAGAACGCCGGCGTCCACGAATCCGCACCAGCACACGTCCCCAGTTTCAACTTTCTCACCGCCTGCTTGACCTCCACGTCAGTAAAAGGCGTCACAAGGTCGTCACGTCCCAACACATCGCTCCTGATATCAACATGAGGCTCTGGATCATCCGTATCAAGAGAGGAGGCCTCGAAAAACTCCGTAAAGTGCTTGTGCCAATCGTCCAAAGTTACAGCATCAGAAGCACGCTTCTGCCTCGGAAACAAAGTGGAGTGAAAACGTTTGGAATCCTCCTTGAAGAGGCGCTGCATATAGTCACCATATCCCAGGTCGAACTGACGCTTCTCTCGAGCCAAAACAGCAAAATAGCGATTCCTCAATCTCCTCGCATCAACAGCCAGATCAGGCGATTCGGGTCGCCGCAAATATGCCCTCCAAGCACGCCGGTACTCACGCAAAGCATCGATACACGCCTGATTATACCAAGGCTGCCGAGAAACGCGCCGAGCTGGAACAGATGAAGAGCGCTTCACCAACTGGGTAGTCACCACAGCCGAAACCGAACGAGCAACACAATCCACCGATGCTCCCGAATCGATTCCTGAAAGCAAAGAATCACGATTGCATCGCAAAAACCGAGCCAATCGCTGCTGATCCCGTGCCGCCATACGATACCTTCCACGATCCACAGCCTGATCCCACACCTGAGAAAACGCAACAGTCAAAACAACAGCCCTGTGATCCGAAATGTGCAACGGCGGATCTGGCTCCACAAACAAAGAAACGTCCCAATCCGACAAAATAGACTCACTGCCCACGACATAGTCCAAAAGACTCCAAACACCCTGTTGCCGAAACGTACACTCCCCAATCAAATCCCCACGAACACGGCCATTGAAAATACGCACACCAGCAGCCTGACACAAAGACAAGAGACGACGACCATTCCAACTAACAGCAGAGCGATCACAATTGGATCTCTCCTGAAACCCAACATCCTCCCCGTCCACCTCGGTGCCCGTATGCCCATTGAAATCCCCAAGCAAAACAACGTTTCCAGAACGACGTGACAAAACAGCCGACTCCAAATCGTCCCAAACACTCTGATCGGAGTAAGAAGAACTCGGACTAGGCAGATAAACACCAAAAACGGTCAAAGAAAACGAACCAAAAACCAAAGAAAAAGCAATCACAGAACTACCAATATAGGCGTCTTGCAAAAAAGAAACGTGCGCCTCAACAGTATTGCGGACCAAGACAGCCACCCCCCCCGATCGTCTACGTGCATCCCTCTCCAAAAAATGTGCCGTAAAATGAGGCAAGTTTGAAAGCAACCCAGTATCCCCAATCTCCTGCAAAACCAAAACATCGATTCTATCTAGCAATTCAATCAAACAGGCCATCTTCCCCACAGTTGCCGACCGAAGATTCCACGTTCCGAGACGAAGGAATATCGGTCGGCCGCACCCCTATTCATCGATCGTGATGGGATCACCACCCATCTGAAGCGCTGGAGAAAAAGGAACCAACTCAGAACCAACAGGTCCCTGATGAGCACGCGAACCCGATGGAGCAGAACCGTTCTGGTGAGGAGGACCACCATGATGTCCACCCACAGGCCCAAAAAGAATGTCGGTCAGAGCCGCCATATCCACGAACATACCCCTCCACCTGGTATCCGGGCCATCGATCGTGACCGGGAGTGGCCTGCCAACCTTGGGCACCACAAAAAGACGCTCATCATCGAAGAACGCCCTCTCAAGACGAGCGTCAGGGCGATCCTTCTCCTTGAACGCCAACTGGTGAATCGGCATCAACTGTTGGCGAATCGCTCGCTGACGAGCCGTCAGATCGTGTCGAAGGCCAAAACCGGCAGGAACACCAGCCAAGCTGCCAGCAGAGATGGCCAAACGGATGTCCTTCTTCATTCCCCACAACGCCAATGGAATCAGATCGGTCTTAAACCGCACCAGTAGAGGCCGCGGACGAGCACCAGCCCGGAAACGACCAAGACGAGTCACGAACGCGACGTGAGAGGAATACCGCTCTGGTGGCTCTCTTCAAGATGTACGTTTTGGGGAAGGTGCAGTATGCTGCGCCGGTTTGGGTGTTCTTTCTGACTCAGCAGCACAAGCGGGAGCTGAACGATCTGTTGGTGCGTTACCTAAAATCGGTGCTACGTCTTCCGACGAGGGCGCTGAAGAATTTCGTGTATTTGGAGTGTGGTGTTTTGCCGGTCACGTTTTATTTGTACCGGAACGCGTTGAAGTTTTGGAATCGCCTGATGCAATTGCCGGCGACGCATCCCACGCGGGCGATGCTGTTCTGGTTGCGTGGTCAGCCGGATTCTCGGCGTTCTTGGTGGGTTCAGTTTCGTGATATGGTGAGACGCTTTGTTCCACAGTTCGATGGGTTTGTGGAGGTGGACGTGGCGACCTGGGCGCGTGCCTATAAGGCAGATATTGTGGGTCAATTGCGTTCCCGACATCCGCGTATCGTGGCGTATTATAATCGGTTCAAACCGACGTTTTGTTACACGAACGCGTTGTCTTCTTTTACGGATTTGGGTTTGCGTACGACTTGGGTGCGTTTTCGGGCTCGTCTTCACGGTTTGGAGATCGATGCTGTGGACTTGAGTGATAGAGACGTGCCTTTGAACGAGAGGTATTGTCCGTTTTGTTTGGACGCTGGGGTTTCGACGCCTGAAAACGAGGTGCATTTTCTTTTTGCTTGTCCGCTTTATGTGCGGTTGCGTGTGAACTCGGTCGTGGAAGAGAGTCGTGGCTCTCTATTTCGTTTGTTTAATTGTCCGGGGCAGGTTCGTGTGGCTGTTTATATTCGCCGGGCGCTCGCCTTGCGTAGGGAGTGGTTGGACGCTCGTTCGTAGTGGGCTTGTAGCGACTGGTGGTGTTTGTTTTTCGTTGTTCTGGATGTTTCGTTTGATGGGGAAGTTGGTGTTCTTCGTTGTTTGCTTTGTTTGTTGGGCGCTCGCTCCGGGTTTCTGAGTTGGAAGCGACCGAATCTTGTGTTTGGTTTTATGTTTTGACGTTTGGGCTCTTTCTTGAGTTTCGATTGGGGATTTCTGGTTTCAGAGACGTTGGAACTTTTTTGTTTTAGGAGATTTTGTTCATTTAGGAGTTGATTACATTCAGAGGCTTTTGCCTTGCTTCGAACGTTGGGACACGATTCACTCATGTATGTCGTTGCAACAGGGCGGTTTGCCCTACGCAACTTGTAATTCTGTTTCTGTTTAATACCGCTCTGTCGAGGAATCCATCAGCTCGTCCTGAAGCCGATCCAAGATGCCAACAACTGTGTCGCGCAGGGCAGGACCCCGTTCAGCCTCCGAATCAGGTACACCAACAAACAGGAGATTCGATTTCTTCTCCAACTGACTGATAGAATCAACTGCAAGAGACAAGCGATCCTCCAGACCACCAATAGTACGTCGCACGTCCGCAGGAGGGCCAGCCTGCTCAAATGACTTCACCTTGGCCTCCAAAGCCACAACACGTTGAGCGAGGTCAACTTCACATTTCTCCACACGAGCCTCCAGGCTCTGGATTCGAGAAATCATCGATTCCTGCATGGACTCCAGTTTCTCCGGAACCGAATCGAGACGCATCAGCGTAACCACCATTTTTTTAACACACGCCTGGAGGTCCTTGATCACACGCACCGAATCAGTCTGTGCATCAACGCGCTCATGCAAAAAGGTGAACGCCGGATCCCTCACGTCAATAGACGGGCAGGCTGCTGCGTCAGTTCGGGGGTCTGAGTCCGCCCGGCGCTTAGGACGCTGAACCCCCTCCATACTGGTCCCCTGGTCCTCAGGTCCATCCCCCATATCACTGCCCTCACGATTTCGCCAAAGGCGTAGAGCCGTACGAAAAATAAACGAGCTGGCTGACGCAATCGTGCCTGTTCTACACCCCAGGAGGTGCTCCAGGAGGTGCTTCACTACTTCAGGAACGTTCTCGATGGGAGGAAACACCCAGTTCCTCTCCGCCCTCCACAGGTCCAAGCTCTGATTCATGCAATTTGTTCCCTCTGTCCCTGGCTCGCGATCCAGACTGTTGAATCTCCCAAGCTGTCGTGTACCCAACGAGGCAAAGCGGTCGATCGTCAGGTGAAACCGCTCCTGCAGCTTCTCGAAGATCTTCGGGTTCAACTTGTAATCCTTGTATCCTTGTATCCGCGACAGCGCATCGGGGTACACGTTCTGAGCGCTGGGAATCCACTCCACTTGGAATTCAATGTTCATGGCTTCCAATAGCCAATAGAGCCGCTTGTACTTCTGTTTCTGTTTCTGTTTCTGTACTCCTGGAACAACGGACTCGAACGCGAACATTGACTCCGTAATATGGCAGCAATCACCTGACTGTCGGTGATGCACTTCAAACGCCGATCCCTGATCTTGTCTTTGAAGGCCTTGACTGCCAAACCCACTGCTTGCAGCTCTCGTAGGTTTATATGCTCTTCCCCCGTCCAGAATCCTGCCGCCAAAGCCATCGGTGGGGCGTCCTCCGAAGCCTTCTCATGGATCTTCAGAGACGCTCCCCATCCCGTCAAGCTGGCATCCACCGCGAGGTCTCCCGAATGAGGTGGCCGCCATATGCACATCGTGGTCTTCTCGGGAGACAGCTGCTCCCAATACCGCAGTGCTGCGATGGCAGGCCGTGAAACCTGCACTCTGGTGCTCCAGTTCTTCTTGCCTTTGAGACAATCGTACAGGTGGCGCAGCCAGAACCTCGTTCCTTTGATTGCGGGGGCGCATGACTGGGCGAAACCCAGAAAAGAGGCCAGCTTCCTGGCCGGTATGCGACGGCCACTCCTGAGGATCTGCAGTCTCAGGGTAAGAGCATGTTTTCGAAGGCGCTCCAGCCTGTGTGGTGGGAGCACAAACAACGCTGCCTTGCTGTCAACGAGGAACCCCAAATGTTGCAGCTTCTGGCAGGGATCCCACACACACTTGGAGTCCTTCCACGATATCCCCATCTGATCGAATATTCCTCTGATGATTCGACCAAAAATTCTCAACTCTGCAGCCGAGGAATGCATGCAGAGAAAATCATCCAAGTACCACGTCAATCTCACTCTCTTCTCGTTTCTATAACGCTTCCAGTACTCGTACAAAAAATCATCTGTTCCCTCTTTTTTCATTTCTTTTATCATCCCTGGGTTTCTCAAAAACCTGACCAAATTCTTAATCAAATCACAATAAATTTTAGGCGAACCCCTGAATCCAAACGGCAACACCTCGCACTGGAAACGTTCACCATCCACTTCGAATTGAAAGAATTTCTTATGATCTGGATGAATCCCGACGTGAAAAAAGGCGTCCTTCAAATCGAACTTAATCAAAAAATCGTTCTGGCGCAGCATATGAGGCAACGAGCGCAAATCCTCGTAATGCACAGGATAGGGCAACACCTGTGCATTTAAAGGCCTCAGGTCTATTATCAGACGCTGCCCAGTTCTATTCCCAAATTCATCTTTTTTTGGTACCAAAAAAGATCGACTGACATGAGCCGATTTATCAGGATTATCCACGATGCTAATTGCACCCTTCTCTAGATAATCCTTTCTGATTTCTCTCCATTCTTTTCTTTGAGTTTCAGACTTAAGAAAAGAACCACCGAACTGCTGGGTTCGTGGTGTACCGTCAAGTCGCACTTTGACACCCCCTGATATGATTCGCAGTACCTCTTGCGATGTACCAATTCTCCGCCACTGACCCCCATTCCGTCGTACTTTCAACGCCGTCCACTGGGCCGACAGGTCCTCCAGTCCCTGTGTCGTCGAGTCCAGGTCATCTCCCATGGACCCTGTCGTCCTGTTTTCGTTCCTCTTTTCCTTGGTGAGAAACCTCGTCTGCGTTTGATCCTGTATTGCCGTTTCTTCACAGCACGCGGATCAGGCAGTACAAACCCTAGCTTTTGGCCCCATCACTTGGCGCACCAGAGCAGGGTTTTGGCGCAGCACAGCGCTGGGAGCGAACAGCAGGCACCGTGGACGTGGTTTTAGGCGGGACAGCAGCTGTGAATTGTCGATATGACCGTTCAAAAACGACCCCTTCCCGAATTCGCCGATGTAGTGCCCCAGGCTGCGACCAGGTGAGTGTTGTGCGTGTTGACGATCCTCTTCCAGAGTGTTACAAGTGATCACCGAGATGTCTAGTAAGCACTAGCTAGAGCTACAGACTAGCTATGGGCACTAGTGATAGCCTAGTCAGAGCTTAAGGTCCATAGGATCCCAATAGGAGATCCTATAGCTCAAGAACCCTGGTGCCTCGCCCTAATGACATTAGTCAAGGGTCCCATCAATGAGTGGGGGTTTGATGGGTTAAGGAGGCTTCGAGGGAGGGTTCTGGGAGGTTTTTGTAACAGTTGGTTTCGGAGCAGGAAGAGAGCGCGTCACGTTTTGACGCATAAGTACGCCATAACAACTCGGAATTGGACAAAACAGGAGTCTAAAAGTAAGCCGAGAACAGGGCGCTTCGTTTGAAACTTGTTTGAGGTCAATCGTAGTTGTCAGTGGAAAGTTACAGCCCGACAAAGTTAGGGTTTGTTTTTCTGAATCGTTGGGAAGCTAGTTCTGTGAGTTCGAAGAGACCCAAGAGGTCCTCGAAGGGCTAGTGAAGCGATAAAAGTTGGGTTTCAGAGTTTTGGGCAAATTTCCAGTGTTTTGCTGTGTTGGGTTTGTGTCCAAAGGAAACCAAAATAAAAAGTGACCATGAGTCAAGAAGAAGAACAAGAGGTACTTGCCTTAGAAGAAGGGTCTGTTCTGGAGGAAGTCAATGAGGACTCTCCAAGTGAAAGAACAGAGGGACCACAGTCCCCTAGCACTCTCAGGTCTGAAGTGACCAAAGAAGAGAAAGATGCTAGCCTGGGCAAAACCAGAAGAGTGACTGCTGATAAACCTGAAAAGTACCAGGGCAAAGTCCCGTGGCCAGAATTCCGTTTGGAGTTAGCCATGTACTTCAGGGCAGCAAAAGTCCCAAGAGAGGAGTGGGGAGTGATTGCACCTACTTTCCTCGGATCAAAACCCCGCCGACATTTATTGGCTAGGGTACCCAAGGAAGAACTCGAGGACGGGTCTTTATCTTGGGAAAAATTCTGCCAAGTCCTGGAAGATGGCACATTTGGAGATCTTGCCACAGATTACTCCATAAATAATGCCCTTACTTCCTGCAAGGATCATATTGACCAGAAGGTCGATACTCCTGGCTTCGTACGCTTTGTGGATGCTCACTTAGCAATGCGAAAAGAGCCAATGGACGACACTACCAAGTGTTGGATCCTTCTGAGGGGCCTCCATCCACACTTGTGCAAACAAGTGGAGACTGATACACTTGGTCGGGAATGGAGAAGCTACTCAGCCTTGCGAACGTATGTGTTGGCTAAAGCCCCGGGTCACGATGCTCGTTTTCCGTTGAAAACTACGGACCGGAAGGCTAAAAAGAGAGGTATGGAAACTACCTTCTCAGATCCAGCCAAAGGAAGTAAGAAGAGGCATCAGCCTAAGCAACCAAGGCTTAAAGCTCAAAGTGGCACTCAGCCCTCACGAAGACCGGTGGTACGGTTGACCGAGAGTGAGAGGGAGGCTCGCAAGAAAGCTGGCTTATGCTGGTTCTGTGGGGAACCATGGGCAAGAGGCCATAAGTGTGGTCAGTCGAAAAAGGTGAACCTCAGTTCTTGTGAAGTCCCACTTGAGTGGACACAATTGAGAGATCAGAAGAATCTGAATCCACATTCCACAATTGACCCAATGGACATTGATTGTGATGCTTTTCTTGCACCAATCTTGACCAGAAGTCAAAAAAGTGAAGAAATGAAATCTTCTGTGGAATTTAGGGATGAGAGAGAAGATTCTCACCAAGGAATTACAAGGGCGGAGTTCCAACGTCTTGAGACACTTTCAGGCCGCGTATTTACGTTGGATGGGTGTTCGGATGTGAACAGTGCCTTATGTAATACATTTTGCACACCTTCTGAATTTCTGGAAAGAGATTTAGGTGGACAGCATGTGTGGTTGAATCCTCCTTTCAAGGATATCAACAAATATCTCGATCACTATCTTCTCGCAAAGAAGAGATCTCCCCATGATACTTCTTGTTGCATTCTTGTTCCAGTAAGGTCTAAAGAGTTGCATCCAGCCTTGACCTCAATGAGATTGATTGCACAATACAAGAAGGGAACAGTTTTATTCACAGCCAAAAAGGGGAAAAGTCGGAAAAGACTTCCTGGCATTCCTTGGCCCGTGAATGTGTTCTATGATCCACCCGTACCCAAAATGCCAGAGGAAGCAACAGAGCTTCTCATGCAAGATAAGCTTGCAATGCATTTTGAGGGCCTCTTGAGTGGAATCCCAGCCCATTGTCTTTTGGATTCAGGAGCTAAAGGATTAGCCTTCCTGTCCAAACAGTTTTGTGAACAAAATGGGATAGCTTATCGAGCTACCGTTGGATCACAGGCTGAGTTGGCAAATGGGGATAATATTGATATAATGGGAGAGACAAAGATCACACTGAAAATTCAAGGCTATCGAGAGAAGCTTGATTGTTTGGTGTTGGATCTTCTAGATCGGTTTGATATTATACTTGGTGATACGTGGTTGCAGAAGCGTAAAGCGGTTTTAGACTTCTTTGAAAAGAAGTGCGCTTTAACGACTTCATCCCATCAACGAATATTGCTTCGTCAGGGATTATTACCCAAAGCTACGGGTAAAGATATTCCCCAAAAACAGGTTGCATCTCTACTCTCGATACCACAGGTGAAAAGGAAGTTGAAAGATACTTCAATAAAACCTATTTTGTTGGTAGTTCGTGAGATGGAAGAGATATCATCCCATCTGAAATTGGCGGATGAAACGAGTGAATCAGACAAAGTTCCAGAGGAGCAAATGGAAGCTCTGTTGAAGGACTTTGATGATTTGTTTATTTCTGGTTTGGCGGAATATCCTCCTGAAAGGGCAGTGGCAGCGGATATCCCTTTGGTCGAGGGAACGCGTCCGGTCAATAGACCCTTATTTAGATACACCCCTGCTGAAAGGAAAGAGATAGAGGACCAGTTGTCCGAACTCTTATCCAAAAAAATTAATTCAGCCGAGTGCTAGTCCATGGGGCGCTCCGGTCCTCTTTGTTCCTAAAAAGGATGGAGGTTTCCGGATGTGCATTGACTATAGGGGTTTAAATAAAGTAACTATCAAGAATCAGTTCCCGATCCCGCGGATTGATGACCTTCTTGATCAGTTACAAGGCGCGAGATGCTTCACATCTCTTGACCTCAGAGCCGGTTATTGGCAAATGAGAGTCAAAGAGGAAGACATCCCCAAAACCGCCTTTAAAACGCCTTTTGGATTATTTGAGTACCGGGTTCTCCCAATGGGATTAACGAACGCTCCGGCAGTGTTTCAAACACTGATGAATCATGTGTTTCAAGGAATGATAGGCAAATATGTCTTGATTTACCTTGATGACATTTTGATTTACTCAAAAACACCAGAGGAACATGTGGCCCATGTACGAGCCGTGATGCAAAGATTAAGAGAACATAAATTGTTCCTTAAGAAGTCCAAATGTGACTTTAACAAAACAGAGTTACATTACCTTGGCTTCATTGTAGGTCGCAAAGGTATCTCTGTAGACCCTCGAAAAACGAATAAAGTACGAGAATGGCCTCGTCCACAAGGGGTACACGATTTGAGATCGTTCCTCGGGCTTGCCAATTATTTTCGTAAGTTCGTCCAGGGTTATTCTTCTTTGGCATCACCTCTCACTGATTTGCTTAAAAAGCAACAGACATGGGATTGGACTCCAGCTTGTGAGGCCGCTTTTGAGGGGGTGAAGAAGGCATTAACAGAAGCACCTTGCTTGGCTATGCCGGATTTTACCAAACCCTTTGAAGTAATTACGGATGCTTCTAACAATGCAATAGGGGCAGTTCTCCTTCAAGAGGGACATCCCATTGCATATGAGAGTAGAAAGCTTGCCGGCCCACAACTGAATTGGTCTACAAGTGATCAAGAAATGTATGCTACAGTTTATGCACTTCAACTATGGAGATGCTACTTGGCTGATAGCAAATTCAAAGTAATCACAGACCATAGTCCAAACACATTTTTCCATTCCCAATCGACGTGGACGTGGCGACCTGGGCGCGTGCCTATAAGGCAGATATTGTGGGTCAATTGCGTTCCCGACATCCGCGTATCGTGGCGTATTATAATCGGTTCAAACCGACGTTTTGTTACACGAACGCGTTGTCTTCTTTTACGGATTTGGGTTTGCGTACGACTTGGGTGCGTTTTCGGGCTCGTCTTCACGGTTTGGAGATCGATGCTGTGGACTTGAGTGATAGAGACGTGCCTTTGAACGAGAGGTATTGTCCGTTTTGTTTGGCCGCTGGGGTTTCGACGCCTGAAAACGAGGTGCATTTTCTTTTTGCTTGTCCGCTTTATGTGCGGTTGCGTGTGAACTCGGTCGTGGAAGAGAGTCGTGGCTCTCTATTTCGTTTGTTTAATTGTCCGGGGCAGGTTCGTGTGGCTGTTTATATTCGCCGGGCGCTCGCCTTGCGTAGGGAGTGGTTGGACGCTCGTTCGTAGTGGGCTTGTAGCGACTGGTGGTGTTTGTTTTTCGTTGTTCTGGATGTTTCGTTTGATGGGGAAGTTGGTGTTCTTCGTTGTTTGCTTTGTTTGTTGGGCGCTCGCTCCGGGTTTCTGAGTTGGAAGCGACCGATTCTTGTGTTTGGTTTTATGTTTTGACGTTTGGGCTCTTTCTTGAGTTTCGATTGGGGATTTCTGGTTTCAGAGACGTTGGAACTTTTTTGTTTTAGGAGATTTTGTTCATTTAGGAGTTGATTACATTCAGAGGCTTTTGCCTTGCTTCGAACGTTGGGACACGATTCACTCATGTATGTCGTTGCAACAGGGCGGTTTGCCCTACGCAACTTGTAATCCTTGTATCCCAATCGACCTTGAATCGACGGCAGGTTCGCTGGTTAGCATTACTCCATGAATTCCAATTTGAATGGGAGTATAGACCGGGACGGGTAAACGTGGCTGATCCCTTGTCGCGGATACCGTCTTGCTCACCATCTATTGGAGACAAGGATACAAGGATTACAAGTTCACCATCTATTGGAGTATTATGCGAGACCGGGAGATCACGTGGCTTGGTTTCTAGCCGGCGGGACTCTGTGGACCCATCTCCGCCTCAGGGTTATTATACCCAGTTGATAGATAGGTTGACTGAAGGGTACACTAAGGACCCTTGGTATGACACACTGGAAGCTGCCCAGGTGTTACAATATCAAGATGGTTACTGGTGGAATGGTAATGTGCTGGCTGTACCAAATTTTGGAACATTGAGACAGGATATAATCCATGATTGCCATAGTACAGTCTATAGTGGACACTTTGGTGTGGCTAAGACTTTACGGCAAATCAAGAGACATTTTTGGTGGCCTCAGATGGAGGACCATATCAGATCATATGTGCAAGGATGTGATTCATGCCAAAGGCACAAGGGTAGGCGAAGAAAGCCTCAAGGTCCCCTAAAACCCTTGTCTATTCCGAATGCACAATGGGAAAATGTTTCGATGGATTTTGTCACTCACCTCCCACCATCTAGTGGAGCAGGTTATGATGCAATCCTTGTCTTTGTGGACATGTTAACCAAAATGGTACATCTCGCTGCAACTCGAACGGATTGTGGTGCAGCTGAAGCAGCAAATCTCTTTGTGAACCATGTTTTCAAAGCTCATGGCATGCCAAAGAAATTGGTCACAGATAGAGATCCAAGATTTGTCTCACACTTCTTTAGGGAGTTGTGTGATAAATGGGAAATCAGTCAAGCCCTTTCTTCGGCTTATCATCCAGAAACAGATGGGCAAACCGAAGCGATGAACAAAGTGATGCAAGATACTCTTCGCCACTTTGTGGGGCCTTCCCAAAGAAGTTGGGCTGATTTATTACCGGTTGTTGAGTTTGCAATAAATAACTCAAGATCAGAAGCAACTGGAGAAACACCCTTCTTCCTGAACTATGGAAAAGATCCATGGACAGCATTGACTGCTCAGATCCCTAGAAAAGGACCAAAGCAGGTCGCTGTACCAGAAGTTCAGAAAATGACGAGTGAAATCCGAGAAGGGATTGTTGAGGCAAAGAAACGCCTTCAGGCGGCTCAGCAACGCTATAAAGCTCAAGCTGATCGTCACCGGGCTCCTGTAGAGATCAAGGTTGGAGACCTTGTTCTCCTTGATGCAAGGAACTTAAGGTTAAAGCATCCAGGATCGCGGAAATTAACGCCGAAATGGGTAGGACCTTTCCCTATCGAGCGTCAAATAAATGAGGTTGCTTTCAAAATAAAGCTTCCTGATACTTTGCCCATACATCCGGTGTTCCATGCTTCACTCTTGAAGCCATATTGGGCTAAAGGAACTGTGCAACCCCCGCCACCTATCGAGATTGAAGGTGACTTGGAATGGGAGGTTGAGCGCATTCTTGATCGCAGAGAGCGACGTAGGGGCAAGAAATGCTACACAGAATTCCTAGTGAAATGGGTTGGATACGGTCATGAGCACAACTCATGGGAACCGGAACAGAATGTCGTGCACGCGCGAGAATTGGTTGACGAGTTTCACCAATCTCAAGCACAATCGATTGTACCACCTCGCACGATCCGAAGGAGATCACAAGCGAAGGTTTGAGACATCATATCACAGTTGGCCACTGGATGATGATGATCTCCTCTCTTAAAATAGTGTAACTACTAGACACTATCATTTGTATGATGCCTATCATGCATTTGATTCCTAGTGAACCCGAGGCGGCTTCACATCTAAGGAGGGGGCACTGTTACAAGTGATCACCGAGATGTCTAGTAAGCACTAGCTAGAGCTACAGACTAGCTATGGGCACTAGTGATAGCCTAGTCAGAGCTTAAGGTCCATAGGATCCCAATAGGAGATCCTATAGCTCAAGAACCCTGGTGCCTCGCCCTAATGACATTAGTCAAGGGTCCCATCAATGAGTGGAGGTTTTTGTAACTGTTACAAAAACCTCCCAGAACCCTCCCTCGAAGCCTCCTTAACCCATCAAACCCCCACTCATTGATGGGACCCTTGACTAATGTCATTAGGGCGAGGCACCAGGGTTCTTGAGCTATAGGATCTCCTATTGGGATCCTATGGACCTTAAGCTCTGACTAGGCTATCACTAGTGCCCATAGCTAGTCTGTAGCTCTAGCTAGTGCTTACTAGACATCTCGGTGATCACTTGTAACAGTGCCCCCTCCTTAGATGTGAAGCCGCCTCGGGTTCACTAGGAATCAAATGCATGATAGGCATCATACAAATGATAGTGTCTAGTAGTTACACTATTTTAAGAGAGGAGATCATCATCATCCAGTGGCCAACTGTGATATGATGTCTCAAACCTTCGCTTGTGATCTCCTTCGGATCGTGCGAGGTGGTACAATCGATTGTGCTTGAGATTGGTGAAACTCGTCAACCAATTCTCGCGCGTGCACGACATTCTGTTCCGGTTCCCATGAGTTGTGCTCATGACCGTATCCAACCCATTTCACTAGGAATTCTGTGTAGCATTTCTTGCCCCTACGTCGCTCTCTGCGATCAAGAATGCGCTCAACCTCCCATTCCAAGTCACCTTCAATCTCGATAGGTGGCGGGGGTTGCACAGTTCCTTTAGCCCAATATGGCTTCAAGAGTGAAGCATGGAACACCGGATGTATGGGCAAAGTATCAGGAAGCTTTATTTTGAAAGCAACCTCATTTATTTGACGCTCGATAGGGAAAGGTCCTACCCATTTCGGCGTTAATTTCCGCGATCCTGGATGCTTTAACCTTAAGTTCCTTGCATCAAGGAGAACAAGGTCTCCAACCTTGATCTCTACAGGAGCCCGGTGACGATCAGCTTGAGCTTTATAGCGTTGCTGAGCCGCCTGAAGGCGTTTCTTTGCCTCAACAATCCCTTCTCGGATTTCACTCGTCATTTTCTGAACTTCTGGTACAGCGACCTGCTTTGGTCCTTTTCTAGGGATCTGAGCAGTCAATGCTGTCCATGGATCTTTTCCATAGTTCAGGAAGAAGGGTGTTTCTCCAGTTGCTTCTGATCTTGAGTTATTTATTGCAAACTCAACAACCGGTAATAAATCAGCCCAACTTCTTTGGGAAGGCCCCACAAAGTGGCGAAGAGTATCTTGCATCACTTTGTTCATCGCTTCGGTTTGCCCATCTGTTTCTGGATGATAAGCCGAAGAAAGGGCTTGACTGATTTCCCATTTATCACACAACTCCCTAAAGAAGTGTGAGACAAATCTTGGATCTCTATCTGTGACCAATTTCTTTGGCATGCCATGAGCTTTGAAAACATGGTTCACAAAGAGATTTGCTGCTTCAGCTGCACCACAATCCGTTCGAGTTGCAGCGAGATGTACCATTTTGGTTAACATGTCCACAAAGACAAGGATTGCATCATAACCTGCTCCACTAGATGGTGGGAGGTGAGTGACAAAATCCATCGAAACATTTTCCCATTGTGCATTCGGAATAGACAAGGGTTTTAGGGGACCTTGAGGCTTTCTTCGCCTACCCTTGTGCCTTTGGCATGAATCACATCCTTGCACATATGATCTGATATGGTCCTCCATCTGAGGCCACCAAAAATGTCTCTTGATTTGCCGTAAAGTCTTAGCCACACCAAAGTGTCCACTATAGACTGTACTATGGCAATCATGGATTATATCCTGTCTCAATGTTCCAAAATTTGGTACAGCCAGCACATTACCATTCCACCAGTAACCATCTTGATATTGTAACACCTGGGCAGCTTCCAGTGTGTCATACCAAGGGTCCTTAGTGTACCCTTCAGTCAACCTATCTATCAACTGGGTATAATAACCCTGAGGCGGAGATGGGTCCACAGAGTCCCGCCGGCTAGAAACCAAGCCACGTGATCTCCCGGTCTCGCATAATACTCCAATAGATGGTGAACTTGTAATCCTTGTATCCTTGTCTCCAATAGATGGTGAGCAAGACGGTATCCGCGACAAGGGATCAGCCACGTTTACCCGTCCCGGTCTATACTCCCATTCAAATTGGAATTCATGGAGTAATGCTAACCAGCGAACCTGCCGTCGATTCAAGGTCGATTGGGATACAAGGATTACAAGTTGCGTAGGGCAAACCGCCCTGTTGCAACGACATACATGAGTGAATCGTGTCCCAACGTTCGAAGCAAGGCAAAAGCCTCTGAATGTAATCAACTCCTAAATGAACAAAATCTCCTAAAACAAAAAAGTTCCAACGTCTCTGAAACCAGAAATCCCCAATCGAAACTCAAGAAAGAGCCCAAACGTCAAAACATAAAACCAAACACAAGAATCGGTCGCTTCCAACTCAGAAACCCGGAGCGAGCGCCCAACAAACAAAGCAAACAACGAAGAACACCAACTTCCCCATCAAACGAAACATCCAGAACAACGAAAAACAAACACCACCAGTCGCTACAAGCCCACTACGAACGAGCGTCCAACCACTCCCTACGCAAGGCGAGCGCCCGGCGAATATAAACAGCCACACGAACCTGCCCCGGACAATTAAACAAACGAAATAGAGAGCCACGACTCTCTTCCACGACCGAGTTCACACGCAACCGCACATAAAGCGGACAAGCAAAAAGAAAATGCACCTCGTTTTCAGGCGTCGAAACCCCAGCGGCCAAACAAAACGGACAATACCTCTCGTTCAAAGGCACGTCTCTATCACTCAAGTCCACAGCATCGATCTCCAAACCGTGAAGACGAGCCCGAAAACGCACCCAAGTCGTACGCAAACCCAAATCCGTAAAAGAAGACAACGCGTTCGTGTAACAAAACGTCGGTTTGAACCGATTATAATACGCCACGATACGCGGATGTCGGGAACGCAATTGACCCACAATATCTGCCTTATAGGCACGCGCCCAGGTCGCCACGTCCACCTCCACAAACCCATCGAACTGTGGAACAAAGCGTCTCACCATATCACGAAACTGAACCCACCAAGAACGCCGAGAATCCGGCTGACCACGCAACCAGAACAGCATCGCCCGCGTGGGATGCGTCGCCGGCAATTGCATCAGGCGATTCCAAAACTTCAACGCGTTCCGGTACAAATAAAACGTGACCGGCAAAACACCACACTCCAAATACACGAAATTCTTAATCTTCTGTGGACTTTTGGACATGGCTGAGACATTGTATGTGGTTGCAACAGGGCGGATTGGCCCTTCGCAACATGTAATTTCTGTTTCTGTTTCTGTTCAAACACTCTGATCGAAGAACTCGGACTAGGCAGATAAACACCAAAAACGGTCAAAGAAAACGAACCAAAAACCAAAGAAAAAGCAATCACAGAACTACCAATATAGGCGTCTTGCAAAAAAGAAACGTGCGCCTCAACAGTATTGCGGACCAAGACAGCCACCCCCCCCGATCGTCTACGTGCATCCCTCTCCAAAAAATGTGCCGTAAAATGAGGCAAGTTTGAAAGCAACCCAGTATCCCCAATCTCCTGCAAAACCAAAACATCGATTCTATCTAGCAATTCAATCAAACAGAAACAGAAACAGAAACAGAATTACAAGTTGCGTAGGGCAAACCGCCCTGTTGCAACGACATACATGAGTGAATTGTGTCCCAACGTTCGAAGCAAGGCAAAAGCCTCTGAATGTAATCAACTCCTAAATGAACAAAATCTCCTAAAACAAAAAAGTTCCAACGTCGCTGAAACCAGAAATCCCCAATCGAAACTCAAGAAAGAGCCCAAACGTCAAAACATAAAACCAAACACAAGAATCGGTCGCTTCCAACTCAGAAACCCAGAGCGAGCGCCCAACAAACAAAGCAAACAACAAAGAACACCAACTTCCCCATCAAACGAAACATCCAGAACAACGAAAAACAAACACCACCAGTCGCGACAAGCCCACTACGAACGAGCGTCCAACCACTCCCTACGCAAGGCGAGCGCCCGGCGAATATAAACAGCCACACGAACCTGCCCCGGACAATTAAACAAACGAAACAGAGAGCCACGACTCTCTTCCACGACCGAGTTCACACGCAACCGCACATAAAGCGGACAAGCAAAAAGAAAATGCACCTCGTTTTCAGGCGTCGAAACCCCAGCGGCCAAACAAAACGGACAATACCTCTCGTTCAAAGGCACGTCTCTATCACTCAAGTCCACAGCATCGATCTCCAAACCGTGAAGACGAGCCCGAAAACGCACCCAAGTCGTACGCAAACCCAAATCCGTAAAAGAAGACAGCGCCTTCAATCAAACAGGCCATCTTCCCCACAGTTGCCAACCGAAGATTCCACGTTCCGAGACGAAGGAATATCGGTCGGCCGCACCCCTATTCATCGATCGTGATGGGATCACCAGTGGTGATTCACCACCCATCTGAAGCGCTGGAGAAAAAGGAACCAACTCAGAACCAACAGGTCCCTGATGAGCACGCGAACCCGATGGAGCAGAACCGTTCTGGTGAGGAGGACCACCATGATGTCCACCCACAGGCCCAAAAAGGATGTCGGTCAGAGCCGCCATATCCACGAACATACCCCTCCACCTGGTATCCGGGCCATCGATCGTGACCGGGAGTGGCCTGCCAACCTTGGGCACCACAAAAAGACGCTCATCATCGAAGAACGCCCTCTCAAGACGAGCGTCAGGGCGATCCTTCTCCTTAAACGCCAACTGGGGAATCGGCATCAACTGTTGGCGAATCGCTCGCTGACGAGCCGTCAGATCGTGTCGAAGGCCAAAACCGGCAGGAACACCAGCCAAGCTGCCAGCAGAGATGGCCAAACGGATGTCCTTCTTCATTCCCCACAACGCCAATGGAATCAGATCGGTCTTAAACCGCACCAGTAGAGGCCGCGGACGAGCACCAGCCCGGAAACGACCAAGACGAGTCACGAACGCGACGTGAGAGGAATACCGCTCTGTCGAGGAATCCATCAGCTCGTCCTGAAGCCGATCCAAGATGACAACAACTGTGTCGCGCATGGCAGGACCCCGTTCAGCCTCCGAATCAGGTACACCAACAAACAGGAGATTCGATTTCTTCTCCAACTGACTGATAGAATCAACTATCTTATGGCGACAGGATGCAGGCTCTGTTCACGAGTGATTCTCGGGCGTTTCATCGTGCTCTGTTTCCGAAGGGTCAGCGTGCGTCTGATGGTGTGGATGTGGCTGTTTGGGAACGTTATTTTGCGGACTTCTTCGCGGAACGTGGTCTGGATGGGGATGATCCGGCACCTCGGGTTTCGATTCACGAAGATTGCTTGTCTTATCCGTCGTTGGTGGAACCTTTTACGGAATTCGAGGTGGCGGCGGCTTTGGGGCGTCTGCATTTGCGTACCTGTGGGGGCGCCGATTCGTGGACTCCTGCCTTCTTTAAGGGACAAGGCTTGGCGGACGCTTGGCGGCCGCTGCTGGTGGCCATGTTCAACAGGTGTCTTGCTGAGCGTCGCGTGCCGCGACGGTGGCTTCTGGGCGTCATCAGGCCCATCTGGAAGCGGCGTGGTTCTAAGGGGGACCCGTTCCGGTACCGGCCCATTATGCTTTGTACCTTATGGTACAAAGTGTTTGTGTACTTGTTGATGGAGCGGTTGGCCCCTCTTCTGGATCCGATTCGACACCTCTCTCAAGCTGGATTCAGGCGTGGTTGCGAGACGACGACGTGGATTTTCGTGACTTGGGGTTTGCTGTACAAGGCGCGGCGATCTGGTGCTTTGCTGATTTTGCTCTCGCTGGATTTGGAGAAGGCGTACGACAGCGTTAGCCATTCGCGGTTGTGGTTGCACTTGCGGCGGTTGGGTCTGGCTGATCCTTTTTTCGTTCTCCTGAAGTTCATGTACGAGAACTCCACGGCGGTGGTTCGTGGGACCAAGGGGTGCACGGCGCCGTTTGGAATCGGCAGGGGCGTTCGCCAGGGCTGTCCGTTCAGTCCGTTGCTCTTCACGTTATACCATGACAATCTTCCGCGGCTGCTGGAGGGGGCGCAGGTCAGCCACATTATTTTGGGCTTGGCGATCATTGTGGCGCTCATCTTTGCGGACGACACGCTGGTGCCGTGCTCGTCGGTGGAGGATGTCTCGGCTGTTGGCGACGTGCTGGGGCAGTATGAGCGCGACTGGGGAGTGAAGACGAATCTGGAGAAACAGAAACAGAAACAGAATCTGGAGAAGACGGAAGGGATGGTAGTGAATGCGCGGGGGCTCTCGACTGTGTCTCTCAACGGAGTGGATGTGGAGTTGCAATCTACGATGAAATATCTGGGCGTTTTGTTCAAGGATGGTCCGGGCAACGTGAATGTGTTTGGGGATCATATCGACAGAACTCTGCAAAACGGACAGGCGGCGGTGGGGCGTTTGTTGGCTCGATCCGGGGATCTGGGGCTTCGCGATCCGAAGACGCTTCTGGCTTTGTTTCGCATGTATGTTTTGGGGAAGGTTCAGTATGCGGCGCCGGTGTGGTGCTTTTTCTTGACTCGGGCGCACAAGGATGCGTTCAACGGTTTGCAGGTTCGTTTTCTGAAGCGGGTGTTGCGGCTGCCCGTGAGGACGCTTCGTAACGTTTTGTACCTGGAGATGGGCGCTCTGCCGATCCTTTATTACTTCAACAAGAACGCGGTGCGATTCTGGAATCGCATGATGACTTTGCCTGTGGACCATCCGGCTCGTCAGTTGATCGTTTGGCTTCGATCGGAGGCCACGGTTTCTCAGCGCTCTTGGTGGGTATTGTTCAAGGACATGGTGCGTCGATTCGCTCCTGGCTTCGATGGTTCTGCAGAGGTGGATCTTGCGTCGTGGACTGCGGCGTATAAGGCGGACATCGTGGCTCGTCTTCGTTCGGGACATCCTCGAATCGTGGCGTTTTACAACGTGTTCAAGCCGGTGTTTGGATACTCGCGGGCGCTGTCGTCTTTCGAAGACATCGGGCTGCGAACGGTGTGGGTGCGTTTTCGTGCGCGTTTGCACGGTTTGGAGATCGATGTGGCGGATCTGCAACGGAGGGACGTGCCTTTGCACGAGCGTTTCTGTCCTTATTGTTTGTCGCAAGGCGACAAGACGGCTGAGAACGAGCGGCATTTTCTTTTCTTTTGTCCGTTGTATTCTGGTTTGCGTGCGGGATCGGTTGTGGCTGAATCGAGGTGTTTGTTGCGTCGTTTATTCAATTTGCCGGGTCAGTATCGGGTGGCCGTTTACCTTCGTCGGGCGTTGGATTTTCGCTCTCAGTGGCTTGAGGCTCAGCCGTGACGTGGTTTTTATTCGTTTGTTTTGTGTTTGTTTGTTTGATTTCGTTTGTTGGTCGTTGGTCGTTTGTGGTGGGCGTTTGACAGTAGTTTTCGCTCTCCTTTTGGTTGTTGCTTGGTGTTCCAGGTTTCTTTTTCTTGGGAACGTTTTTGGCAATACTTTCTGATACATTAATAACCTAGTGATGGGTCTCTCGTTGATTGTATTGGGGTTTTATTGGAGACTTCATCTTCTCTGGACTTTTGGACATGGCTGAGACATTGTATGTGGTTGCAACAGGGCGGATTTGCCCTTCGCAACATGTAATTTCTGTTCCTGTTTCTGTTTCTGTTTGGTACTAGAGAACTGCGATCTGTCTGAGTACACATATCAGCAAACACTGCAGAAGATATCTCCTTGCTTTGCTCAGTTTGAGCAAAGCCCTCCACCAAGGTATTCGATGCAACAGGATGTGATGTGCCAGCCGTACCAGTACACACGTCAGCAAGAGCGGCAGAACCTGTCAACTCCGCTGGGGAACGCAGCAAACGTTACCTCAAATCGGTGTTACGTCTTCCGACGAGGGCGTTGAGGAGTTTCGTGTATTTGGAGTGTGGTGTTTTGCCGGTCACGTTTTATTTGTACCGGAACGCGCTGAAGTTTTGGAATCGTCTCGTGCAACTGCAAGAGTCGCATCCCACGCGGGCGATGCTGTTCTGGTTGCGTGGTCAGCCGGATTCTCGGCGTTCTTGGTGGGTTCAGTTTCGCGATAGGGTGAGGCGCTTTGTTCCACAGTTTGATGGATTTGTGGAGGTGGACGTGGCGACCTGGGCGCGTGCCTACAAGGCAGACATTGTGGGTCAGTTGCGTTCTCGTCATCCGCGTATCGTTCCTTATTACAATCGGTTCAAACAGAAACAGAAACAGAAACAGAAATTACATGTTGCGAAGGGCCAATCCGCCCTGTTGCAACCACATACAATGTCTCAGCCATGTCCAAAAGTCCACAGAAGATGAAGTCTCCAATAAAACCCCAGTACAATCAACGAGAGACCCATCACTAAGGAATCAATGTATCAGAAAGTATTGCCAAAAAAAGTTCCCAAGAAAAAGAAACCCGGAACACCAAGCAACAACCAAAAGGAGAGCGAAAACTACTGTCAAACGCCCACCACAAACGACCAACAAACAAAACGAAACAAACAAACACAAAACAAACAAACAAAAACCACGTCACGGCTGAGCCTCAAGCCACTGAGCTCGAAAATCCAACGCCCGACGAAGGTAAACAGCCACCCGATACTGACCCGGCAAATTGAACAAACGACGCAACGAAAACCCCGATTCAGACACAACTGATCCCACACGCAAACCAGAATACAACGGACAAAAGAACAGGAAATGCCGCTCGTTCTCAGCCGTCCTGTTGCCTTGCGACAAACAATAAGGACAGAAACGCTCGTGCAAAGGCACATCCCTCCGTAGCAGATCCGCCACGTCGATCTCCAAACCGTGCAAACGCGCACGAAAACGCACCCACACCGTCCGTCAAACCGACGTTTTGTTATACGAACGCGCTGTCTTCTTTTACCGATCTGCGTTTGCGTACGACTTGGGTGCGATTTCGGGCTCGTCTCCACGGTTTGGAGATCGATGATGTGGACTTGAATGACAGGGACGTGCCTTTGCACGAGAGGTATTGCCTGTTTCGTTTGGACGCTGGGGTTTCGACGCCTGAAAACGAGGTGCACTTTATTTTTGCTTGTCCACTTTATGCGCGGTTGCGTGTGGCCTCGGTCGTGGAAGAGAGTCGTGGCTCTCTGTTTCGTTTGTTCAATTGTCCGGGGCAGGTTCGTGTGGCTGTTTATATTCGCCGGGCGCTCGCCTTGCGCAGGGAGTGGTTGGACGCTCGTTCGTAGTGGGCTTGTAGCGACTGGTGGTGTTTGTTTTTTGTTGTTTTGAATGATTTGCTTGATGGGGACGTTGGTGTTCTTTGTTGTTTGCTCTGTTTGTTGGGCGCTCGCTCTGGTGTAACAGATTGTGGATCGAACGGGGGTTTAGTGGCGAGTGGTTAGTGGAGTTTATTTGCGGATTGGTTTATTGTGGGGCTGAGTAGATTGGGTGATTTACTTAGTTTGGGCCTACCAATTATGGAGTTTGGGAAGATCAATTTGGATCGTTGTAACCCTGGGTAGTTGTGTACCGGATTAGGGAGAAGCGAGTACAAATGGGGTCTTGTCGTTTGAGATACATTCGACTTGGATATTTTGTAAGTTTATTCGATCGTTTCACCGGGCGTGTTGTTCTACCACAACCACAACCAAAGTCCCGTCACATCTGGGTTTCTGAGTTGGAAGCGACCGATTCTTGTGTTTGGTTTATTGTTTCGATATTTGGGCTCTTTCTCGAGTTTTCAATTGGGGATCTCTGATTTCTGAGACATTGGAAATCTTTTTTTGTTTTAGGAGATTTTGTTTATTTAACAGAAACAGAAACAGAATTGTTTATTTAGGAGTTGATTACTGTTAGTCTTTTAGCGCTATACGAGGTAGTTTGGGATAGAGCCGAGGGTGGCTGACGCATGTGGGTTCGCGAGTAAGACAGATTAGACCCAGAGTTTGGGGCATGCGTCAGCGTACTATACTTAGGGGTACTTAAGAGGCCCACTCGTTGTTTTGACATCTTTTACTTTGTAAGAACTCGGGATTCGTGGGATTGGTGTGTTCCCGCTTGTGTGTGTGTTTGTGTGTGTGTGTGTCTAAGTGTTTGCCTGACGCAATCACTTATCCAACCAAGTGTTCCAGTAGCGTTCACAACCGCGCTAGCTAGAGAGTTGTCTAAAGCAACAAACCCCACAAGTATACTTGCGTTAGCCAGCAAGTTATCACGAATCCAACCAACACAGCCGACCACTATTGCGTCACCCACAAGCTTCACTATCAATTACATTCAGAGGCTTTTGCCTTGCTTCGAACGTTGGGACACGATTCACCCATGTATGTCGTTGCAACATGGAGGTTTTTGCACTACGCAACTTGTAATCCTTGTTTCCTTGTTATAACCAAAAAGAGAGCGAGAGCTACAGTCAAACGCCCACCAAAAAACGCCTTAACAAATCAACGAAACGAATAGAAACAAACAAGGGTGAGTTTAGGCGACTTTTTTATGATGTTGATTAAATCTGGGTAGCAAGACTTTTTAGAGCACTTTTAAGGGCTAGGGCGTTGTTGTTGAATAGCAATTCCAATAGTTCAAGTCAAGCTCTTGTCGTCTGAAGCTAGTGTTCCTAGCTGCGCTACGATGGGGTCAGCGGGTTATGATATATCTAGTATTGAAGATCGCTGTGTTCCGTCATGGGGGAAAGCGGTGATTGAAACAAAGATAGCGAGAGCAATCCCTTCGAATCTTTATGGTTGGTTAAAGAGCCGCTCAGGGTTGTGCGTTCGTAATTCTATGGTGGTTACGGCAGGAGTTATTGATTCGGACTATCGAGGTCCCATTAAGGTAGTTCTTTTCATTTTTTTTGGGAATGATTATTGGGTCAGAAAAGGGGATAGGATTGCCCAATTGGTGTTTGGGGAAATTTCGACCCCGGAGATTTCAGTGGCGGAGACTATATCAGCAATGGTGAGAGATTCGAGTGGGTTTGATTCATTTGGGTATTGACATTGAAGGATTATTTTTTTATTGGATTAATCGTTTGGAACATTGGTTGCGATAAGGGCGAGTGGCCCCTCATGCAAGATGTAATTATTGTTGTTGTTGCAACTATCACACGCTCGCGCTCCTCCCTCACTGTCCCAATTGCATCTGGCAGCACCAGTGATCACCAGTGATTGGACTTTGCTGTCTGTCTCACTGTGGGAACGAACATTTTACTGACTGCTGGAAACGAAGCAAAGCTCGGTGGCTTAACCAAATCCTCATCCAAACTCGACAATCACCAATCTTACCCTTCCATTATGTATTAAACACCTCAGCCTTCAACCGGGCTGGTTTCTTTTACTTTTTTGCCCCAATTCAGGTGGGAGAGGAGACTTGAGACAAACAGCCACACAAATATTCACGTCGAAACCACATAAATGAATAACAATTCGTCTCAATTTAAAATCCACCCGCTCTACAGGACCACTGGCCACGAGCAAAGAATAAATAATAGTGTAAATAACAATGAAATCCCCTGTAAAAGCAAATTCGTATACAGCTCGTCCACTGCAAAGCATGATTATGTATCAGCGCGCTGCCCTCTGAACGAACTCGTTCAACCTCTGGTTGTACATTTGCGCGACGTTTTCAAAAATGCTCGTCCCCATTTCCCTCAAGCGCTCCCCCTGCTCCGAAGACGACCCCAGAAGCCCAGCGACATCTCGCAGCTCAGAAAAGGACGAGCCATCGTTCTGTCCTGGTGGCTGGGTTGCCAACTTCAGCAAAGCCTCTGGCGTCAGATTCTCCACAACTTTGGGATCCACGCCAGCGAGAGTGGCGGTCAGATCGAACAAACTCCGCACGTACACCTCCTCCTCAGGCGTCAAAGTTGGGGCGAAAGCGTCGAGAATTTGGGTCTGCGCTGTCTTGATGGGGGGGAAATTGAAAGGGTTTGGTGGCACGAGGAAAGAGGGCACCGGGAAGGGTGGTGTCGGCGGCGCCAGTACGGACAAAACCTGGTCAGAGAACCGCCGTCCGGCCTGCGAAAACACGGCGTTGGCTTTTCGTCAGCGTTTCCAATCGTGTCTGGTTCGATTCAACACAGATTTCCTTGCATTCAACGGGCCTTTTCGTGTAACCCAACGGTTCGCTTTGCAGAGGGTGACCTCTGTTCACCAAGGTTAAGGTGGATTTGGGTTCCCACCTGACGGAGCACCAAATCAAGGGCCATGGAGAGCTCCTGGATCAACGTTTGTCGCACTCCCGCGCCGTCCTCGCTCAACAACAATTCGATGATTCGCTCCAAACTGGCACTATCTTCGGGCATAGAATCGAAATCCACGAACGCGGACGAGTTGGCGGCGTTGTCCAGAGCGCTGTTCAGAAGCACAGACAGCCGTTGAGGGCGGAACTTTCCATCCTTGCTGTACAGGATCTCCGTCAGCGCGAGGTTCATGGATGCCTTGTTGTCCCTCAGCAAACGCCTGGCAATGTAGGGATACGACTCCATTACCTAGCGAGATCACACTTCGTTACGCCAAGCCAGGAAAGGAGGGACACACACCAGAGTTCTGAGCAGAGAGTGCCGGGCAGGGTTTCCTTACCATTCGGTAGTCGGGGTCCCCCACCAGGGCGATCCCTTCCAAGCTGACGATTGCCCTGCCCAGCAGAGAGAAGTATGGTGGTATTGCAAACGGAATCTCTACGGTGGCACTGATCATATCTTTGGTCATTTGCTGGAAGTTTCCGTTCTCGATGAACCCCTTGGCACCCCCCCCCTGGACAACATAAGGCTCCAGAATCGTTTTCATAAGGGGCGCCACCTGACACATACACACCAGATCGTTTCATGTCTGTGAAGCTGAGAGAAAATACAACAAAAGCAACAAATTTATTATCTCTGTTTCATTTGACCACCACAGTCATGATTGGATGCACCACGCATACCTTGTTTCTGTCGATGTTCGTTGGCAAGAAGCCCAGCTCCACGAAATCGTCAATCAACTGAGAAAAGTCCCTGTTGGCCAAGTGAATCGTCGCTCTGACCATGACGTCCCGGACATCTTCTGGAACTTCAGTCACCAGCCCGAAATCGATGATACACAGTTGACCCTTGCTCTCGTCTGTCATTTTCAGTAGATTACCAGGGTGGGGGTCGCAGTGAAAAAAACCCACTTCCAGGAGCTGCAAAAAACACACACACACACAACAGGGATGGGAATTCAATTGGCACCCATAACTCCCCCATCAAATACTCATGGAAGTGGGTTTTTGGTTTTTTTTAATTCAATGCAGACATACATGTCGAAATCGAAACAAAATCGAAATCGATACATGTCCAACAAAATTTTGGCTGAGAAGCTTGCCTGTTTCAAGTAGCATTCTTTCCCTATCTTGATGAGCCTTTGAATTTCTTCGGGAGATGATTGGGTCAACTTTGTCCCCTCCACCCATTCTGTTACCAAAAGGCGTCTTGATGAATACTCCATATACACCTGGTCACAAACAAAGCTTCAAAAACTGGAGGAAAAAGCAGATTCGACTAGAAAGCAATCAATAGATGATGTAACCTGTCAGAAATTTCTTTAAAACTTCCTTCAAGAACTTTTGCGGGTTTGATGAGCAGCCCATAATGACAAAGAACTGAAACAAAGGGAAACTTTGCGCACCTTCGGAACATAAATCCCATCCATGTCTTCGACTATATCCCCAAACCTAGCTTGATTTCGAGCTTCCCTTTCGAAATCGAGTTCTTGATAAAAGCCCTCCGCCCAGGTGTCCAGCAACTCCACATAGTCAGTTTTTTGGACGGTCCATCGGTCCACCAATTGCTGGTAAACCACCGCTGCTCTCTGCATTACATACAGATCTCGAGAAATCGTTTCGAGGGCGGCTGGCCTTTGCACTTTGACTGCGACGTATTCTCCTGAGCTTCGCAGGCGAGCCTTGTACACCTGGCTCACAAGAAAAAATACAAAGGAGGTTGGGGAGGGCAGGGAAAAATCACGCTCAGAAAATTGGCTCACGCTGGGTTTTGCACACCTACTGAAAACAGGTAAAAAAAAATACGAAGAAAACTGAATGAATTGAACACCGAAAATATTACTCTCTTGACAGCTGGTTTCCCCTTCAGTGATCGAGTTTTTTTAATCGACACACACAAAGCAATAAAAGAAAAAACGAAGAGCTTCATTGAAAAACCTGAGCGAGGGAAGCGGCTGCCACAGGCTCTTCTGAAATCTCTGAAAAAATTTCGTCCAGGGGCTGGCCCAACTCTGCCTCGATGATTTCTCTTGCAAGCTCCGTTGGAAATATTTCGACGTTGTTCTGGAGTTTCTGCAGCTCTCCTCTCACGGCGTCGCTCAAGACGTCAGGTCGAACAGAAACTGTTTGCCCCAGCTTAATAAACGTCGGGCCCAGCTTTTCCATGTTGATCCTATCATCGCCACACAGAATTGAACCCCCCCCCCCCAAAAAAAAGTGAAATGCTAAGATCCAAACAGCAATAAGCTCAAAAATGCCTGATTTGCATCCTTTCAGTTTTTGAGATGTGCTTTGAACAGTTACCAAAACAAACATCTAGGAGTGAACCGAGAATGATTTCCAGACATAGATCTATATTTGTGTATTTCCCAACCTTGCCCGTTCAGCAATTTCGACTTCGTTTTGTACGAGTGTCCCCGCCGTGTAGTCTCGCACAAGTCTTGAAATAAATGGGACAGAAAGGGATAAAAAAAAAGTCCATCTCTGCTGCATTTGACCTGGACGTTTGTTCCAGTACTCCTACAATATCGGGCAACAGAAAAAGGACTTCAACAAAACACGAGATAATATGCAAAATAAATACATATAGAATATACATTCTTTTCTTTTCTCTGCGAGGAAAAAAAAAAAGAAATTTCCGCAATTCTGAATGCACCGAGGAAGGCCACCGGGTTGACATGCATCCCACAGAATACAGTTTGCTGAGGTTTATCTGCCAATATCTGCAGTGAGTTATTGTGAAAACACACATTGAATACATTATTGAAAGATCTTGATCCTTATACTTTCTGAGAAAAGAAAAAAAAAAAAATCCTCACAAGGTCAAGCAGATGCTGGCACTTTCAAAAGAAAAAGGATCTGTGTTCCCAACACCCTGAGGCTTGCTTCAACTCACTTCCAACAATTTCTTGTCATAAACCAGAGGGATCCCATCTTCTCCAACCAGTGGGCCCTCCACTTTCACAAGCTCTGGTAACTTTATAGGTTCTTTCTCAACAGATGGTGCATCTGAAACAAACACAGAAAAACACAAAAGTATCAACCAAGGCAAGGAAAAAGAAACTGTCCTGAAATTCGGTTGTCGACACAAGATTTTGTTACTGCAAATCTGACACACATATTATGCATTTCAAAACCCTGGTTTCATATTTCATGCATACAGGTGGCAACACGAAAAGCTACTCAACTTCTGGTTGTAATTGAATTATGGTGTTGTGAAAGTTTTCGCGGTCAATAAAAGAACAGGGGCCCACAAGTCGGGACTTCCAAAAGCTACCTGGAGCTGCGACGTTTAGGGGCCATCTAGCAGCGCGTCTATTCACCTTGCTGGCGGGAGCTAGAACCCGTTCAAGACATCTCGGCAAAGGATTGACTTTCAACGGCGCTCGATTGAGGAGCGTGCCGTTCGTTGACGCACCTCTGCTTAAAAAACTTAGCCTCATTCCTTCAAACAAACAACCAAAGCAGCATCTGAGCGTGGGACGTCCGGCCCAAAGTATCTTTCTGGCAAGGTGTCACGTTTACAAACGTCGTACGACAGTTTCGTAAAGTCTGTCAGCACTCGTCTTTCTGGTGAGGTACTGGCGCCGTGGTCGCGGCTGAAAAGACGAACTCCGTGGGTTGAGAGGGCGCAAGGTCGGGGTGGTGTTCGTTTCTGGAGGGAATTTTGGTGGGACATACTTCCGAATAGGTGGTTTGGTGTTCTGTGTGTTTGTGAAATAGCAGCTGTGGGGTCGAGACTGGAGGGAGCGCCAACAGAGGTTTGGCAAGTGTGTATCGAAGAGTTGTTGTGGGTTGCTTTGGGTGGTGGAAAAGATCTGTTGTCGGAAACGATTCTCAGAAGACGCTGGTTGGTCGAGGGGGGAGGCTTCGACGGACGGGTGACGGAGGGCGCGTGTTTCGAGGAAAAAAAATACGGGAGTGTGTGTGGAGGGAAGGCAGGGAAATGCAAGCGGGGACGGGTATAGCAGGGGATGGGGGGCACTCCGCTCCGCAGGGAGGGACGTTTCCGGTGGAGAGCGCCAAGGACCGCGAGTCCAGGCTCATGATGAAGGAACTGGCGCTGATGAGTATGGAAAGGATGCTCGTCAGCAAAGCAATCGTGTTGCGTCAACGAGAGCAAGCGCTGGAGCGCGATGAAGAGAACCTGCGACAGAGACGGAGGAAATTTTGCGAGGCCAGGGCGGTTCTGGACGTCCAAAGGGCTTCGCTGGAACGAGAGATCAGGATTTTCGACAGGGTCGAATTGTTGACGGTAGTGGAAGAAGATTCAAACGCGGAGGCGAATCCTGACTCTCGAGATCGTAGGCCCGGGACTCGGAAGAGGCGACTGTGGCAGGTGATGAACGACGCTTTCCTGAGTGACGATTTTGACGACCATCCCCCAACCAAGGAAAGAAGAGTTGATTCCGGCCCGGCGACCCTAGGGCAGGGCAGCGACGTCGCAGAAGTGTTTGACACCCTGCCCTCTGTGCCGTTGAGATGCGACTTGCCGTCCGGAGTGGAGAGAAACGCTCTTAAGGATGAGCCTGGCAAGGTATTTGGCCACCTGTTCGGGTGTTGGCAAGTTCATCATATGACTGCTGTAGTCATGCTCTTAACTTTCGTCCTATTTCTTTTCGTGTCTCGCTTGTTTTGGTGGTGGTGGTGGGAAATCTTATATTTACTTTTATTAGTTGTATTCAGTTTTCTGTTTGTGAAAAATGCTTGGTTTTTAAGGTGACCTTGAGCAAATCCTTCATGACGGAGTCAGAATACAACTTCTTCTTGGATATGATGGGGGCTTTTCGGAAATGGCCTGACATCACCATTTCGTGGGAAATCTATGAACGAATGCTGCCAGAGGCTTGCTTATTGCGCCAGGGCCTGAAAGCCAAATTCAGGGAAACAATCGACAATTGGAATGCCATTCCGTCGGAGGAAAGGGTGAGAAAAAAATAGTTCATGTTCTTTACCTTCGCCCCCTTCTTTTTTTCAAAAGTTCATCTCAGAAGTTTTCACATCGACAAAAGCATGGCAAAGCTAACGGGGACCAAAACAAAGAATTATTAAACCATTGGGTGTTCGTATACATCTGTACAAAATGGGTTGTGGTGCTGTTTTTCCCTAGGCTTCTGCCCCCATCGAGCAGTACCCCGTGGCATTTCTCGGAGACGCACTTTTGCAAGTGGCCTTCGATGCAGCAGTCACGATTCCGGAGGACTTCGTGCAAGTGGTGGAGGTCGTTTTGAACATCGCCATGCTGCTTTGCTGGCGAGGGGACCGCAAACTTTTGGAAAAAACACTGAAAACGATGAGCGCAATTGCAACAGTGCTTTCGGCGATGGTGTGGAAGGGACATCTGGACTACCATGACCGGTTGGTTCAACTCAACGTTTTCATTATCAGGGTAAGGACACCTATCTCACACATTATCGATTCGATGAATGAAATTATATATTTATATAGAGTTTGTTGATGTTTGTTTCCTGAAGCGTGCCCCAGTTTTGTTGTTATGCTCAGTAGTTTTGAAAATTCCTCTCTTTTCTCGCTCAAGTTTTATTGATTAGGTGGTCAGAATTTTTCACCCATATCCTTGCTGGTTTGTTGTGTAGACTTTGGAACAGCTGGCCACTCACAAAAATTCGGAGGGGGTTTCCTCCCTTCCTGCGGATATCACCACTCTTTTCGTCCCTGTGCCCCATTTTGCAGCCAGCTTCCTCCACCCGGTGCTGTTGCGTCGTCCAGACGTGGTGGCGTTTTTGGTGAAGTATGTCACCGATAATGACGAGACTTTCATGCATGTAGCCAAGGGCCTATTCCGTTTGTTTCAAGAAGACTTGGACATAATCGCTGCCCTCAACAGAGACATCATTCCCATTTCGGAACATGTGCTGCAGGTACGTATCTTTACACCTGTTCATACTGTTGTTCAACATCTCCGTTCTCTGGTTTTCAAAAAAAACAAAAAAAACAGTTAAGACATAATGTAAGAAATATATTGCGGTTCAGGACTCTTTGCATGCTAACATGAGACAACTGAAATACAGGTTTTCCACATGCAAGTTTTTTCCAGAGAGAATGTATTCGTAAGCGGTGGACTTGAAAAAAATTACCATTAAGTGTACCACTTTTGGGAAGGGGAAAAAAAAAACAGGAACTGTGGCGATTTCCATCGAAAGCTTGTTTTCCCCACAAATGTCGTCAGTTGCTGCTGCTGTTTTTTTATCGACAGATATTGAATGCTCCGAACGACGAGGCTATTCGAGTGTCATGTTTGAAACTTCTGCTGTATGGCGATGAATCTGTTGGGAATACCGGAATTTTGGATGGCCTGTGCAGCATGCGCTGCAGCGTGCACAGGTGGAATGTTTTGTTCATAGCGAGAAGGATATCCCAGGTGCTGGAGGGCTTGACGGGCGAACGGTACAAGTGGAAGGAAGCTCTTTGGTGGCTGAAATGGGTACTCAGGAGCAAGGGAAAACTGCCCGATGGATGGAAAGGGGAAATTACGGAGTGGTTGAAATTGATGTTGCCTGAAGTCCGAGGAGCGGAGTAGAATTTTGTCGAATTTGTACCTTGTCTGGAATTCAGCACGATACTTATTACATATAGGTTGGTCAGAAGCTGGTGTTCGCTCCTGGTTTAGAGAATGTGGAGGACCTGGGGTGTTTTGAGTGTTGAATGGCTGAGAATCAAGAATTCCACCTTCAGAAAGTGATTGTTAAGTGTTGGAAAGAGTTCAAACAACATAAGTGCTGGGTAGAGAGGAAATGGTGATGTGCAGACATGGCTTGTGTGTGTGTGTGTCTGTTAGGTAGGTAGACTAGAAGGGATGGAGTGTGAAACACCTGGGAACTGTAATGTCAAAAAGGAAAGAGATTGACAGATAATTGTATCCTTTCTGTTGCCTGCATAATCTGGTGGTGGCTTCACAATCTTTGTCTTTGTTCGCCCGAATGTCCTAATTCACAACTGTCGCCGGTACGGAAAAAAAAATGGATGGTCGAGTAATAAATTCGCAAATTCCTTTCATTGGAAAAGTATTGAATGAATTGTTGGTACTGTTTCAGCGAATTGTGGAGTAAACTGACAAAAAAAAGCAATCAACGTGTGCCCTGATCACAGTACAAGCAACAACGACCCACCCTCTTGATTCCAGCAAAACATATATGTATTGTCTTCACGCAAACAGAAATCCTATCTAAAATCAGTTGACTGCAAATTGACAAATAGGATGAGGTCCTATAATGGCACTTTTTTCCACCACCAATCACCACCACCAGTTTTTTTTTTTTTTTCAAATGACAATCAGAAGAAAAAAATGTCATTTCAGTCTTCGATACGTCTCTTCAATTTTCTTGTTGGAAAGTGTTTTGACCTTGTAAATGTCTAAAAATGCAAATGCTTGAAAGAAAAAAAAACAGCCAAAGCAACCCCCCAAAACCAACAGCAAAACAAGCCCCCCCCCAAATGTCCCCAAAAGATGAATTGGGTACTGATTTTACACAGAACTGAAAAGTGGATTTTTTTTTCCCAGTTAACGTGGCCTCAGCAAAGAAACCAATAACAAGAATCCCCCACAACAGATGGTGCTGAAAACATCAAGCAAAAAATACAGCCAGCAAAGTAAGGGAGAAGCTTCCAATGAAAGTGACAATACAGTGGTGGTTTTCCCACTTTGCTGAGTTTTCTGGTTTCAAGGCGACACGGGTTTCAATTTTTTTCGTAACGTTTTCTGTGGTTTCGGTTTTGTTTTTGGCTTCAGCTAAGATATCGATGGCCATTCGTGTGCTTGCAGCCCTTCTTAGAATATTGGCAGAATTTTTCCCAGAAATGCAAATGAAGTCCAAGGGGTGCTCCATCCGTTCACATCTGCATGCATAAAAATAGTTCAGGAAAAATTGTAAGTGTGGTGAGAAAGCAAGGGATGTTAAGACTCTTAACGGAGTGTGGATAATTAATAAATGGATAATTGTAACTAATTCCTTCTCAAGAACCCTTCAAATTTCTCTACGATGTTTGATTTAATTCCCAAAATTATTTATTTTTATTTTTATTCATACATGAACAAAAGAAGAGAATTAAAAAAACCTTACACAAAAATTGTATGAAAATATGATGTTTACCTTGACCGCAGCAAACATGAGTAATTGCCTTCGGACAGTGAATGGGAAAACTCGTATGTCCACTTATAGTATGGTTCATCCTTCTTTTTTCCTTTGCACTCAATCTGCATTCACATGAGTTGAGGGAAATAAAATGCTACTTTAACAGAAAAAAACAAGATCCGAGAGTCTTCCAAAAAGAATTAGCCCGCAAAACAAGCAGTTAGTGAGCCTCCTTCTTCAATACATATCTTTAAACATTGGCCTGTATTTCTGGTTTGTTTGAGGTGTCCCTCTTAGCCTAACATTGACTGTCAAATTGCCTTTGACAGTCAAATCAAGTTAAGATAAGACAAACGTACAATTTTACAGAATAAATAAATACCTGCTTGAAAATTTTTGACCCCTTTGGCAATGGTAGCAAACAATGACTCCCATTCAGTGCATTAAGATTTCCCATCGGTCGATAATACAACATGTTGTCGTCCAAATCATGCGTGCATGGTTTAGCAATCGCAGCTGGTATCTTCCTCCACTGCTCATAATGACACTTTGTAGCATTGGGCGACATGGTCAACTCGCACCGATCACCCTTGCAGTTTTCAAAAACGAAGGCAGGCCATCCTGGATGCACCATACCAAAACGTAGGCCTGAAAATGGGAAACTTTAGGGGGAGGGGGCACGCAGTTTCTCCAGTACTACGTGTTTTTTTGTGTGTTCATGGACAAAATTTTATTTTGAGGGGAAATAAATAGAAAGTGGGGATGATGTTGTTGTGGATGTGGTACAACCCTTCCTGAAAACAGCCAGAAATAAAAAAAAAAGAAATAAAAAACATATCAGGAATAGGGCCAGAGGATCCATTCAAAAACATTTTGTGCCCTTTTTTGGAAAAAAAAATAGTTCTTTGGAGAATTGGAGTACTCTTACCAGTGTTGCCCGTGCATTCAGATATAGTCTGGAAAACCGAACATGTGGAAAACGCCGAGGACGATGCCCTCACACATTTGGTGTATTCTTGACAAGAGCCCCGTTGGGCATACACAATCGAGATGTTTTTTTCAAAGTCTGAAAAATAATGATCCACCAACATGGCTTCCTGGCTCACGTTGTAGGGTTTGATGTAGGCGAGCAAATCAAACAATTTGCACCCGTTCAACAAATCCTGCTGGCTCTCCACCAGCATGAAAAATAGGAAACACCAGCCAAAGATGGGGGCACAGGTCAAAATGGACATCCTGTTTTTTCTTTATAGGTTGAAAGGAAAATTACACGAATGGGCAGCAGATCTGGAACTGGAGAAAAAAGAAAGAAAAAAGGATGATCACAGGTAGCCTCCGATCATGTGCTTGGGAGAAGAACGGCGAGGGAGTTTTTTTTTTCCAAAATTTATGCCCCCTTTCACACCCCAATGATCGATGCAAAAAGCGTAAGATGGACGGGACCACACTGATCTCAGTACTACCCTTCCTCCCCTAGCTAGTGGAGTAACAACCCTCTATTGTTTGAGTCGACCATTCTTAGGAAGATCGGCACGATTTGAGCAAAGCCTTGTGTTGGGTACCATGCGTCTCCCGCAAGCCGCCAGTCCCGCCGCCGATCTAACGCTCGACGTTAACCTAATGAACCTAATTTTTCTGCTTCAGAAAAACAAAATTTTAAACCAAACCACACCAAAATTTTAAAGCGCCAGTTGCGTTTTGGTCCTTTTGGGGGGAGGACGACGATCTGGGCAAGACAGTGCGATGAAAAGAACACCTCGGCCGTTACTCGTCCCTTTCGCTCGTCTCCAGCAGTTTCCTACGATCTTGATCACCCTTTCCTTGTCGGAAATCTGCATCTTCGCATGTAGTCATGTTCATTTTCATTATATAAAATACATAATATCGCCTTTCGTTGGACCGAAATCGAACAGTCCCTTGTTGAGCAAACGGGGAGTTAGAAATCCCTGAAGGTTGATGAGACCTGTGAAAGGATAGTACCATCCATCCATACTGAGCTTTTTCTTCTTCATTGACAGCAGTAGTTTCTCACTTCTGAAATTCCAGTTTGGGACAGGGGAGAAGCAAAGAGAGGATCGAGTCAATGCTCAACGATGTCCCAAGATTGTCTCAAATTTTCTCCTCTTTCCCCCTTGAAGAATGATACAAGCCAAAAGCTGAGAAGTCTCAAAAAAGAAGGTAAAAAAATTTGGAAAACTACCCCCGAGTGTAAAACCTTGGCGGCAGAAAACGAAAATATAGTCACAGGTGACTGCCCCTCAAGCGACCACGATGTTGTTACAATGATTGTTGGATTGAATGATATCCCCGACCCAGTCTGACATGATAGTATTTGAAGCCTGTCCAGCTAACCAGAACCACATCCTAACCATACGCATACTTCGCGCATGTTTCAGATTCCACCCGATCTAACACCAATCATGTCTGGCCAAAAATGTGCTGTACAGCGTTTCCAAGGGCAGAGATGCCCAACCAATTCCAGGCTGATTCCCTCCCCGAGTGGTTTCAGTCTTCGAAAATTCATTGCCAGAAATATTTGACAAAAAGCTCATTCGAATGCTAGCTGGCGCTGGAGTTTTATTCGACCGATACAACAGTGGCGTTGAATCAGACGCTGCAATAAAGCCTACATAATTGTTTGATGAAAAACCAGTCGATGAATTTGGGTGGCTGGAGCGAATTCTTAGCTCCACACCCACACATGAGCCTCAGATAACAAGTTCCAAGAAATGTTGCAAAGACTCATCCGGCGTAAATATCTACCATACATTAATATCACCACCCCACCCCCCCTCTCATCTTTTTCCGAAACGTCATAACTTGTAAAAAAAATGTGTCGCAGAATTGGTGAACTTGGTTCAATTTACAAGAAATTCTTTGCTTAAGAAACAAATCCTTTAACCCCCCGCCCCCCCCCCCCAAAAAAAAAAAAAAAAAGAAAGATCATCCTGCAACAGGAAACAACTTATCAAGTCTTTTCCCATCGCATGAAACAACCTATCAAGCTTTGTAAAGCATTTCAACCTGTTTACTATAAATTGAACTTTTATGTATCCACAAAACTCAACCAGTCTCCCTGTTTCACCAATAGAGTGTTTCTAAGCTGACCTCCATCAGATGCAACAAAATACAGTTTCTTACTAGGCAGCTGCACAAGGCAGCTCTCTGGTAACGAAGTACAAGCAGGCATACCGATCGTCGCCGTTGGGATCTCCCAAAACAGAAGGTTCTACGAACGTAACATATAGCTATTTATTTTGTTTCGACAAGTGGGCAGCTTTCGTTTGACCAGGTCATGGAAGGTCCTCAATGCGTCGATCTCCCTCTGGTCATGGCGAGCACATATTCTCCGTCCTTCGTCTCACCGCAAAGCAATTTGGTTGATTGATTGATTCATCAGTTTTCCAAAGTCTGACATAGGGGCTCCACAAGTTCCAAAGAAAAACCAAATGAAGCAGCTTGGCAAAAGTTCTTATTGATTGGGGGGGAGACTTTTCACTCCGTATCATACTTACCTGACCGGCGTTTGATCTCGATCATCCAGGTGATCGGCGTCATCCGACTGCGTCTCTGGCACTTTGCGACGCTGTCGCGATGAGGGACTCCTTAGGGATGCTCCCACGGTACTATTTTTGCCAGGCCGTTTCTGCGCATGCGCGTCTCGGCACAAAGGCAAAAAATTAGACTTTTGGAACGTGGAAGGGTTCGACTCCCTTTGGTCTACAAAACCGGAGCCAGCAAAATAAATTCGACAGACAATCGCCCTCTTCTATAATTTTTACCACAACACTTGTATGTATTTGCTCTTTTTTTCCATGTCGTAACTAGTTTCTTGTTTTCACGTCATTCTCAAACAATCGCTACGTACCACCCCTTTCGAATGTTTATCAGCAGTTGTTGGGGACATTGCTGGTCCAGTAGATTAATCCTTGAATTTACTGGAGGGATGAGGCATGGAGATGTATGTAGCACATCTCCAAAGATAATGCTCAAGTCGAGCCTGAGGTATGACACCCAAGGGTGGGGAGGGGACAAACGGAATAGAAATCCACCAAAATCTCTGCACTCGTTCCGAAGCATTTTTGTTTCAACCCAACGTCACATCCACACATCTCAAGACCGTCATCACTTTGGCAACCCTACAACACAATAACCTCTCCTACATCCCAAATCCTCACCACCTCATTCCTACCAACTAAACAATGTCTAAACAAATACAGAAGCAGTAGTTGACTTCCACACAACCTCTCTCTTGTTGGCTTTCAACCCACAGCAAAGCCCCCTTTCAAAACCGGCCCCTCAATCAATCCACTCTCTCAAGAAGCTGGCATGGATTCTGTTTGCTCAGGTTGCGGTGCCTGCTGTGGGTCAGTTTTTGGTTGGCTCGCAGGGGGCCTCGGGGGTGGAGGTTGCGGTGCAGGGATATTTGATGGAGGTCTCATTGGAGGGGGTCTGACAGGGGCTCCGTGTGGCATCATAGGAACAAATCCTGCAAAAACAATAAAAAAAATGAATACAACTATTCCTTTTGTTCTTGTAGCGTCTCTGCATGATGTATATATGAATGTATGTACGTATTAAAAAAGAAACCCACATAATTGATTCAATTGAGCCAGCCGCCAACCCTACCCATTGGAGGCCGAGGCCCTGGTGGTGGCGGTCTCATCATGTATCCTGGGGGTGGAGGCATCGGCCGCATTGGGACGAATCCCCCTGGACCAGGTGGGGGTGGCAAATCATGTCGAGGCTTTTTCCCTGAAGGATCCTCCATTGGCTCGCCGTCAATTCTTCTTTTCGGAGGTTGGCCTGGAGCCAACATTTTGGTGCCCATAGCAGATGGATCCATCGATGGATAGACATGGTGGTCAGAGGTGCCCGCTGGGGGCAGGTTGAAGTAATTGGGTCCGTATGGTTGGAAAGGCTGTGCAGCCCCCATCTGCATTTGAACTTGTGGAGGCATCATCATGGGACGAGCGGCTTGGTGGGAGGAAGGCCCCTCGTCAGCAACTGCGCAAACCAAGGAAAGGGGGCCGAATCATTTACCTGACAATAGAGAGGGGGGGATTTGCTTTGTGGATCGAAGGAGAGTCCAAAGAACAGATGCACCAATCCAAATCAACCAAGCATATTTGGTGGCATTATGGCCTGGCTTTCTGTCGTGCCGAGTTTGTTGTTGGTGATGAGATTTTGACGGGCACCTTCGGGACGAGGTTGTTGAGGCCTTCCCCACATGAGCTTGCACCGATGGCCCTTCACTATGAGTCGGTTTGCCATCTCTTCAGCAGCTTTCTCCGCCGCTTGTCGTGTGGTGTATGTCACAAAAGCACAGTTTCGATGCTCGATGACCTTGATGCTCTGGAGCTCCCCAAACGCATAGAACTTATCCTTCAAATCGTCCTCCTTGATCTCCGGCGTCAAGCCACCAACATACAGAGTGCTTATAGTTCTGGGAAAAACACGCACACACCCACACAACACATCAGTATGAAAACAAGCTCCTGGATCTCCAAGAGATGGACAACCACCAAGGGGATTTCATTCATTCATTCATTCATTCAACTTTTTTTTTGTAGTTTTTGGGTCAAATGTATTTACTCACTGGTCTTCTGGTGGCATTAGAGTGGGCATATCACCGGCTCTTCTCAGCATCTTTCTGGCCACCGGATCGTTAATTCCATAATATCTGTCCTTGATGTTTTGTTCCGCCAATTCTCCAGTGGTGGGCAGCTCATGTCTGTAGGGACATTCTGCCCCTCTGTTGCACATCCCCCTCACGAAAAACGAGCAAATAGGAGCCATATTTCTCTGGGCATCGGAAAAAAAAATTAAGCAGTCAGTCACAAACAAGCCTCAGATCCAGGAAATGTCCATCGGGAAAAGATTATGTGTGGCCTTGTTATTACATACAGTTTTTTCTCTTTTGCAGACAATGGGACAACCTAAAATGGCAGACATGCCGGCCCTGTTCCATTTGACATCCACCACACACCGAATGGAAGCACCCACCTTGTAGTAGGGTGTGGTTCTCTGCAGCTTGAGGATAAGGTCGTTAGGTTGGCCTTTTGTGTATTGGGCGCCCAACTCACCAGACTCTGCCAATTGATCCAGCTTGAACTCTTTGTTCACGTCGCTCTGTGGGATATCGTCCTTCTCCACCCCCATTGCACTGTCCCTCACTTGGACCGGAAGTCCATAATCCAAATCCAACAAACAAACCTGCCATGTCGTCGTTGCACACCACAAAAACTCTCAATATGACTGCAACGTGGGTGTTTTTTTTTCCCCTTTTTTTTGGAGGGGGGGGGGAGAGGGGCACCCACAGCTCAAACCCCCTTGAAGATCAAAATTATGCATTGTGGAACCAAAAAAATTGCCCTGTGACTTGCATGTTTTTCCCAGCATAGTTTCTCCTTTACAAATGGGTTCGGTATAAAAGTGCTACGTATTTCTTCCTCTTTCTTCTGTTGAAATGGTTGAAGATAAAAAGCGATATTTACAAAAATGAACCCATTGAATATGATTTCCTTGAAGTCCAACATTTTTGCACAGAAAGACAAGAAAATAGCAGTAATTTCGAAACATCATGTATCACCTGGCACACATTCTTCGCCTTTGCCACCTCCTGACAGACAATCGTTTTCTTGTATCTGAAAACACAACAGAAAAAAATTGGTATGGGTTGTCTAGTTGGTAAAGGACATGAGCAGATGTCATGAATTTGGAATACCTGTCGGTTATAATCACTTTTATTTCTCTTTTTTTCGGGTACACAGTGCATTCTCTTGAAAGATTTTTTTTTCCATGAGTCTTGAAACAAATGATGGCTCAGCGTTCAGTGAAGAGAATGGTGTCCTTTTCCCATTCATTTACTCCATTCAAATTCTATTTGTTTAATCCCAAAGAATTTTCAAAATGTATGTTTCTCTACAGGGGTGTTCTGTGAAACCCACCTGGCATCATTTCCTGGGCGCCACCTGAAAACCGTGTAAGGTCTTCCAGAAATATGACAAGTTCCTCCAAACTCTATCTGCACCAGCCAAAAATCCAATTTTTTTAACAAGGAACACTGAAGAAAAAGAAAAAAACCGCACCAAACCACCCCCAACATCCCCCAAAACAAACCGCACAAAAAAAAAGCCGACACGTGGCTACCATCCACTCCAACGCACAGACTGCAACTCTCACCCTTTGCATGCGCACGTACGGATTCGGGCCGAGGCAGGTTTCGCAAACAATAGGAAAGTCCGACCTTTCCCATCCATCGTTGTCCGGATCGTAAAGCAGCCTATGCGCCATCCTCCCTCTCACGCAAAATCAAAAATCTGACGCAGAACGGTGGAGCCGTCCTTCCAGCAACGGTTTGGTTCCGAAACGAAAAGCGCAGGCTAAAATCGTATCCTAGCATTTTGGCGGTAGACCACCAAACGGCCTTGATCCGAATCGGATCACCTCTGTCAATCGCCGCCAGCAATTTCTTGAGGGGTTTGGCATCGAATCGTCCTTGGGCAACCCAGACGAGCAATTGGGGGTGGCGGATATTGGAGGCGTTCTCTTTTTTGATTGCTAAGGGCCGAGTGGGTTAATCAAGGTGAAAACTCCGGCAAAGACGCGCGAATTTTGGCGCTTGTTCACGTAAAAAGTGAAAAAAAATGGTTTCTCAACTCGGTGGAAAAGGAATGGAGGAAACAAGCGAGAGAGGGGGTTGAGGATGTCAGTGCTTTTGAATCCAATCCTTACACGGTTTCTTTCGTTTGTAGATGGTGGACAAAAAGCGCCCAAAGGAGGTCGTATCGAGGGCCTACACGATCAACTTGCACAAGCTCCTGCAGAAGACGACTTTTAAGAGACGCGCTCCACGTGCGATTCGGGAAATCAGGAAGTTTGCCCAGAGGGAGATGGCCACTAGCGACGTCAGGCTGGACGTGAAACTCAACAAGGCCGTCTGGAGCAAGGTAATGGGTTCAATTTTTTTTATTTTTTATTTTTTCTTCATCATTTATACCCCTTTTTTTCTGAGCACACGTTCAGAGTGTAGTTGTCGTCATGGACTGTTGGTTTTTCTTGGTGCTTTTTTGTTTGTCAAGGTTTGTTGTAGTTCATTGATTTTTTTTTCCCTTTGGGATATTTTTTTTCCCCGAAGAAAAAATAAGAACTGCAATTATAAGCTTTTTCCTTCGCTTGGGAACTCACCAGCAGTGCTTGATTGTGTTCATTATGTCGAGAGTGAAAACCAGTTACTAGATACAGGGACGCCATGGCTGGATATATTCATACATATATTTCCACTTGGCTGGATATGGCTTCCAGAAAAAAACATCTTACTGACATTCTGCCATTGCAAAATGATTTTTTATGGCTGAGTTTTACAGTAAGATTCCCCAGAAACACGGGAAAAGATTGGACAAAGTGGTTTTCTTTTGAGGCCTCCTAACAAAGAAAGCGAACGAAAAAAAAAAAACAGATGATGAAAGATGGGGGGGGGGGAATAGTTTGAAAGGGTTGAGAGTTTTGTTTCATTATTTATTTTATTTTTTTTCCCTTTCTCAGGGTATCCGCAAGATTCCATTCAGACTCAGATTGGTCATCTCCAGACGAAGAAATGATGATGAAGATGCTAAGGTTGGTCGCAAAATTTGTTAATGATCAGAATGAATGGCACTGTCTTCGTAGGAGAAGAGATCCGTTCAATCTATTTATAGAGAGAGATATTGATCGAGTTTTTAGTCGGGCGGTTTGTGGAGTCGGGTGAAAACTATTTCCTTCTGACTGCTATGCATAAAAAAAAAAAAAAAAAGAGTTGTTTTGATGTTGATTCGATAAATATTTCGGTGAAACAGTGGCCAGTGAAAAGTCAATCAGTCGCACTCCAAGAATTTTGGTCTTTGCTTTTTCACAGAGGAAAAAAATACTGAATCAAAATTTCATATTTGTGAGAAAATAAGATCCTTAATTTTTCTACTTCTCTGAATTCGATGGGGTGAGGCTTTCAGGAAACTCATTGTCCGTAATCACAGAACTTGCACAATTTTTTTTTTTGAGCAACCCTCATACGTATAGGGAGTCTTAAGACCAGTTCGTGATTTGGGTGAATGCTCCCTATCCATATATATATACAAAATCCACCAGACCATATATGAAGGATGTCTATCTTTTGGGGTATCCAAAAAGGGAAAAGCTTTGGTGCAAATTGTGGGGCACCGCCTAATTTGAATTTAAATGTTTTAATCTGGGGGTTGTACTAAGAGTTTGGTTTCGCGAGACATGATACGCAAAAGGCCAATTATTTTTCTTTCTAAACTGATCCCATTCCGTCACCACGAATCTGATAATTTGTCGGAACCATGTGGGTGTATAGTTGTTGTTTTTTTTTGGGGGGGGGGTATTTTCTTCAGTCGGGAATAAATTTTTGTGCTTGCATGGAGAACCCAGTGTTCATATTTTATTTTACGTATGTATATATATATATGTGTATTATTTTTTTATTTTTTTCCAATGGGAAATTGCTAATCTGTCGGTGGTCGGTTGTTGCTGTAGGAGGAGATGTACTCTTTCGTCACGGTTGCAGAAGATCAGACCACCAAGGGGAAGGGTGTGGATGTGTTGGATGATGAATAGATCCTTTAATTCAGATTTTTGTTTGCATCTTCGATTGAGTTTGGGGTGGACTCTCTCTCTCTCTTGCTTGGGGGGGTTTTGGGGGCTGCATTGGATTCCTGGAGGTTCCGTGTCGTAGTTGTCCATTTGGCGGTTTTGCCTTTGTCGATGGAGGAGGATAGGTGGTGTAATCAGTGGTGAAAGTAAATCAACCTAGTCAAAGAACGAAGCCAAAAAGGAATTGCAAAAACGTGAATCCATGTGTCGGTCCATCATCAGTATAAGTGCCGTTAGTGTTGAAAGGGGCAGGCTTGCTGATTGATGGCCATCTCTAGGATGAAGTCGATTAAATTATTGGGGGTGGCCTCTGCACAGTTTATGGAGAAGGCTGCTAGAACAAGTGGCAACTAGAATTATGCCACCAGGGTCAGAGGTTCAACAGCGAGTTGAGCGCCGAGCTGAGGATGGCAGCAGGGTTCGAATGGGGCTTTCCAATCATATTGGTTGATCAGCAACACTTGCAGAGAATGGACGTATGATTGTGATGGCCCCAAAGAAACCCTCCCCAAGCCCTGATCTCGAAAAAAACAAGTGTATCGCTGGCACAGGATCCGTACCAGACCCGTCTCAACCGAAATGAAACTAATTGGAAAATCCATAATCAGCATGTTTTCCCGAACAGAGAGATAATGAGAAATCAGAGCATCACACTTGGAAGCCCCCAACAAAAAACACCCACCTCCCTGCTTGCGGAGAAATTTTTCTTGGCAGCAGGTGCCTTCAAACGTCCACGATGAACCCCAGCGCTATTCCAGAAACAGCGTTGGAGGAAATCTGGAGAACGGCTGAGGAGATCGGAACAACCCAAAAACAATCGCAGGTTTCACAGGACTCCCATCCGAATTTTGGTTATTTTAATGAAAACGATATTCTCCTCCTATTTGCGTCTCGTTCCCATCCTCCTTCGAAAAAGAAACTTGAAACAAGAGTTTTTGACGACAATGAAGATAGACGTCACCCATGACGTCAAGAATGACGTCTATACAAAGGGAACATCTCACAACTGACTGGAGTAGCTGGATGATGCAGAATATTTATCTTGTGTTCTTTCGTTTCACACCTTCTTTCCTGTTTCTCATTTCTTCTGGTTTGGTTATCTGAAAAAAGGTGGATATGTGAGGTGGATCGGTCATTGTTGTGAATTTTTTTCTGTACAGAGCTTTTTCCTGGTGTTGCCATAGCAGCATTTTGATTTTTGTTGTTAATTCAATATTGAAATGCTACGATTCGATTTCATTGGAGGCCGACTAGTTTCACGATATTGCCCGCCAGTGTTTTGTTGTTTTGTGTTGTATAATTTTTTTTGCTGCGATTCTTCGAAAACAGGTGAATGGATTGGAACTTGAAAACGAAGACGGAAATTACATGGAGGTCACAAAGGATGTCAGTTTGGCGAAAAAGGGCAAAAACTTGAAGGCGAGAGAATGCAGGATAAATAAATTCAGGAACATACGCGCACACCAAGAAAATGAGCTTCAAGAGAATGCCGAAATGGAAGTCAAGGATAGAATCAAAACGGCCATGAGGTAATACTGAAATTTGGCTTTTTTTTTCTGCTACTCCTTTTTTTGTGGCTCTGTTTTCCAGACACGTTCGTGCATTGAGGTTGAAAGTCTCATGTGGTCTATACAACTGTGCAAATGAGTGATTGACCAGGTTTATGTGTTAATATCATTGTTATTTTAAAGCCCCATGTAGGCCGCTCATGGCCTATTTTGGAAGAAAAAATCAACAGATTTGATGCTTCTGAATCAGGGTTGCTCGTGAGGTCACTGGTGAAAGTCAGAGACGGTTAAAGGAAGGGTTCCAGCACATGAAAGAAGTGTCAGAAATCGGACGGAAAGAACTGGCGAAATCGAAGGAAAACAGACAACATGCAGTTCAACATCTGAAAAATAATATCAACAAATCCCGAGGGGCTCTGGCAAAAAATTCGGAAAAAATTCGGTAGGTGATGCCCCGATTTGTTTGGGTTTTTTTTCTATCTTTCTGTTTTGCTGTGTTTGCTTTTTTTCCCTTCAACTTCTTCGGGTAAGACAATTTGGAACATGAAAAAACAGGGAGGAGAAAAAACTGCTGGAGAAGCTGCAGAAGGAAGAGTTCGACAAAATTCTTTCTGATGGTCAAAATCCTTACGAAGTTTACAGGAAGAGAGAAATTCAAAAGGTTTTAAAACATACAACATAGACAAAAATCCATCGAGGAAAAAAAAAAAAAATCCATCAAAAATCCATCAAAAATCCAACCATCCATTTGTTTTTACAGAACATGTGCCTTACTTCATGAAAATGACCGTTTCTGATTCAATTTTCACAGAAGTTTTTTGGGAAGGCTGCAGCTCGCTGTTGCATAATGGACATTATTATATGTTGGGTTTTCTTTTTGTTTTTTTCTCAATTGTATTGCATGAATGCTGAATGGTCCATGTGGAACTATAAAACGAGTCAGATAATGTTCTGTGAACCATCATCGTCATTATGTTCAATTCTTTACTTATTATACTACTGCATTTTTATCTATTTATTTATTTATTTATTTTTATTTATTTATTTATTTTATTTATTTTTTTATTTTATTTTTTTTGGGGGGGGTGTATACAGGGGCATGAGAAAGACATCGCCAAAATAAAAGAAAACATTGAACAGCAAGAAGCCGATCTGGCTGTCAGGATTTTCAAAGAGGAGGAAGTGGAATTTCAAAACAAAACAAAAGAGGAGCAACACAGGGCAGCGGTTCAACGATTCCAAAGAGATATGGGCATCCTTTCGAAACAAGAGAAAGTCCAAGAATACTTGCTGTCTCATACCATGTCAAAGGTTTTGAGACTTTTTTTTTTTTTTTTAATTGTGCACCACACTATTGTGTTTTTTCTCTATCTTTGATAAGCTGATTTGAAAACAGGAAAAAAAGCAAACAAAAAGATCTGAAAACCGATTTCGGTTTGTTTTCGTTCTTTCTTTTCTCTTTTTTCACACTCCTTGTTTTTATTTCTATGGTTAATCGTTTTATAGAAAATAAAAAATAAGAATAAAAAAAGTAAAAATAAAAAAGGAAGCAAAAGGAATTGTCCTGTGACTGATTGAATTATTTTTATTATTTTCTTTTTTTTCGGGGGGGGGGGCTCCATCAGACGTCTGTCCTGAATCCAACTGGAGGAAATGAAGAAGTTTTTTCGTCTGAATTTTCCACGGCAAAAACTCGTGCGTTTGGAACTGGAAAAGCAAAATCTGGCAAATTCCTGGTGGAGAAGTTTTCTGAAAAATATCCAGATGCAAGGTCAATACCTGAACTCCTTCCAAGAGGGTAAGGATTTTCCGTTTCTTCTTTCGGACAGATACCATAACGCCCTGCTTCTCTTATTTTGCAGCACATTCTGTCGTTTCGCTTTTTGACTCTGTCAGACTGGCAGAGTAAACGAGTTTTTTCACCAATACTTGATCGATTGGATTGTTTGAATTGTTGATCAACAGGAAAGAAGTACAAGGGGATGCATCCAGCAAAAGAACAACAAAAGGGTCACCTGATTTGGAGAATGATGATCTGGTGTATGCGGTCCCAGAGTTTCAGGCAACTTGGAAAGAAAAGGGGAAAAAATCCACCAGCAAGGATGAAAATTCGTTGCGCAAGGTTAATTTGACCGTGTTTGAGCAAGATTCTCTTCGAAGAGCCAAAGAAAAGCACAAAGCCAGTATGACTCAACCACAGGTGAAAAAAAAATTCAACAACGAGAAAACTGACCAAAGGCATTGTGTTTTGGGGCATAAATTTTGTAGTGGAGGAGAGCTGGAAAAAGGAATTGGACAAATATATGAAACGGGGGATTTTTCTTGAAAAAAAAAAAGATACATGTATATTAGTTGATATCTTGTTTTGCTGTTGTATTTTCTGTCATTCTCTTCCGCACTATTTTTCTTGCCTGTCTTATTTTTTTATTTTTTTCCCAAAACATTTTGCATGTCATCAGTCTATGAATTTACAAGAAGATCAAACCCAAAAAAATAATAAAAAAATAATCATTTGTTAAATGAAATCAACGAGAAACGGTTGGGAAAAGAAGGAAAAAAAAACGGACTTGGCCCACCCCTCCCCCACCTTCAAATCTGAGATGATTTCAAGGAAATTACTTTTTCAAAATGATATCAATATAGGTGCACACACACCTGATCAGATATCCATATTTTCTTCAATCAGTTGTGGTGGTGAAGGTTGTAAGTGGACGTAAATTCGAGGGCAACACGTTTTCCACTTCACCGATGGTGGTGTTTTTCAAAGATTTTGAAGTTGGGAAAACCCACACCACAAAAGTCACGCTCACCAACGTTTCCCTCGGCAGAGCTACTTTTAAGGTCTGTCCAACAAAATTCACCTTCCATTTTTAAGCAAAATGTCTGGAGATTCTCTTTACGGATGTGCCTGGGAAGTAACGATTCCTGAATACTCCCCATTAAAAACAAATCACTTGCTGAAGATTGTGTATGGAAAAACGAAGTACACCAAATTCCTTTCACAACTGCATACTTTTTTGGAGCTGATTTTTTTGACCAAAAATGGACTATATGTATTTGTTATTGCTGCTGGCAATTCTTTTTCGGTCATATTCCTGAGCGTGATTTCATATGGTGTTATTCTTTTTTTCGCTCGAAAATGAAGGACAGGTGCTGGAGATTCCACTCGAATTCAGGACTCTATTTGACATCGAGTACAAGCTCCCTGGATTCGTTTCCCCGGGAATGACGAGCGACGTCATGGTCAAATTCACCCCCCAGGTACATAATTTTAATTCCAATTATACTCGATAAAAGCAGTTGAGACTTTTTAGAAAGTATATATACATTGTTACAAATCACAGGGTGTGAGCCCCTCCAAAGAAACAGAGTTTTTTTTGAGGTTTTTTTCAGCAAGGTTGGACCAAAAAAACGAGCACCTTTTTTCTTTCGAATGAATGTCGACAGGTTGAGAAAGATCTGGACACATGCATCCCCCTGATGTCAGACTCGGGCCCGATCTCGATCCCAGTAGTGTGTCGAACGAAAAAGGCAGTTTTGGAATTGAGTTCTGAAACGATCGACTTCGGAGCAGTGACGCTGGGTGAAGGATTTCAAAAAAGCCTGACTTTGAAAAATCATGGATGTCTCGATGTCGCACTGGATGTTCGATTTTCAAATGAAAAGCATGGGGTGAGAATCCTGAAAGGCAGTGTTTCTTTTGAGAGAAAAAAAATTACTTATCTTTTCATTTTTCATTTTTTGAATCCTCAAAACATTGTGAAAAAATTACGTATCTTTTTGTTGCAGTGTGATGAACAAATGGCATTTTTCTCCACTATGTAATTTCATGTTTGTTTGCTTTTTTTTTCCCGCAATGATTAAGTTTAATTCCCCAAATAAAAAAATTTAAACGCTCTACTTGAAGAGCCTGTTTACACTCCCTTTTCGTCTTATCTTTGGTTGCAAATGCAATACATCAAATCCAGAAACCTCACATGGTGCTGCCATTATCCACATCGGTGATGTATAAGCCCCCAGCAATCCTTCCTACATAAAAGTGAAAACACCCCCCTCCCCCCACCACCTTTCATTTGCATTTGCGTTTTTTTTTTCCCTCACTTGATGGATTGAGCAGTTCTTAATGTAATGCAGGATGTTGCCATTGGATTTAGTAACGAGCAGCTCAATGAAGAAAGCGGGCTGTCAGTACTCAAGCACGAAGCTGGTTTCACTGTCGGACCCGTGGCTAAATTTCTGAAAGGATTTGAAAGCGTGAAAATCTCTTTGCACTACCAGGCAGTCAGGTGGCTTTTTCGTGTTCACATTCAGAGTCAAAAGGGTGAATTAGGACTCGCATTTTGGATCCACGTATTCTTGTCTTTTTTTTTGGCCTCTCAGGTGCATATGATTTCGTTTGAGTTGTTGATTGTGTTTGCTTTTTTTTAATTCCTTTAGGGAAGGTGATTTCAGCACCGATTTGATTTTGGAGTCTCGGGCCGTGAATTCCCCCAGCTATGAGGTTCCTTCGGAATGCATTCATTTATTCGCGACCGGAAATCCTCTGCCAGTTTCCATAGAACGAAAGACCTTGGATTTTGGGTGCTGTGTTTTTGGTGAGCACTACAGGGATGAGCTGGTCGTCAGAAACTCAGGGAAGGTCGCCATGAAAGTGAGTGGAGCTAAGCTTTTCGAAGAATGAAAAAAAATACAGGAAACAAAAAACATTGGCCGTGATTGAAGAAAGCCAATGGTTGAATCATAAAATATTGCATTGAATTTATCAAGGAGCCCCTGCGAGTCGAAAGTTTTTAGAATGTTCTTTAAACATAATAATTAATTCATGGTCGACGAAATTATACTTTTTTTTCTGAGCTTCTGAAGTGTTATTATTTTTTTTTTATTTTATCGACCGATTCTCTTAAAAATAATCATTTTGTTTCTATTATTGTTTGTCTTTTTTTCAATTTGTTTTTCTGCTTGTCTGTCGTGACAAATTTGGTTTATTTCACATCCAATGTTAACGAATCCCTAATCTAGCTGCTGCTTCTTGTTCCTTGAGCAGTCTATTTTATGAAAATGTGTTATTGGGACTGTAATTCTCACTTTGATATTGCCCCTGCTTTCGCATAGCAGCAGCTAAAAAAAAGAAAATGCAAAATTTGATTGGTGAGTGTCTGCACAGTTGAGACTGATGAAAAGGCAGGCAGCTTCAGAGTTTTTCGATTTCAGTCCTGATATGGGTTTCTGTCAACCTGGAGAGGACTGCATTTTCCACATTGATTTTAGGCCACAAGAAACCATACTTCAAAACTTGAGCAAATTTCAAATTGGAGATGAAAATGGCTCGATGGAAATCCCCATGAAGGTAAACCTTTCAGAAAAAGATAGAAACTAATTGAAATAAAACTGGAAACAGAAACAATTCTGCATTATAATGTTCAGTAAATCACCAAGATAAACGCATGAAGTAGATGTTCAAAACCAAAATGGATACCTGTGGCAATCTTCTTGCACGCACAATGTTGGCTTTCATGCAGAAATCCTTGCAGTTTTTTGTAGTACTAAAGTTTTTCCCCATCGAATCTGTTTGCCCAGGTTCAAGTCACGAATCAAGCTCTTCCTTTGGAGTTCGTTTTAAAATTCAGCGTGACCACGGGCGACCTGGTGTTTGAACCCCCAGCGATTGATTTCGGAGATTGTATCCTGAACGAACAGGCAGCCGCCACTCTCACAATTCGAAACAACTCCGCCCTTCCACATCAATTTGGTGAGGCGGCTCCCTGGTCTTTGGGCCAGACAGAAACTGCACCTGCCAAAACAGATCCCAAGATGGACGCCGTCAAATACCAACATCTGCTCGGTTCTCCCAACAGGTTTTCCCTCGCTTCCCAAAGGGGTCAGGATGAACAATCGCTTCGGCACAATCCTTCCATTCAACAGTTTCACGATCGAAGTTTTCTACCAGCCCTCTACACCGCACAAGCGCTCGTTCAGCCTCAAGTGCCAAACGCTCATGGACCGAACATTCGCAGTCCCCTGCATAGCGCGAGGATTGGCCACCGATCTCGTGTTTTCGCACAATCATATCCAAATGCCTAGCACAGCTGTCGGGGATGTATCCACTAGCACGACGGTTCTCCGCAATGTCGGAGTGGCGGCGAAAAAATGGCAACTCGTGGTGTCCCAAGATTCCAACTTGGCGCTCAGTCCGGCGGCGGGCGTGTTAGCAGCTGATGAATCAGTTGGGATCCAAGTGGACCATGCACCTGTGTCAGGTAGTTGGGCCCTATCACTCCCAGTCAGTAAACAGCAATCTTTCACAAAAAAGGAGAAATGCAGAAGTGGCAAGAAATTCGCTTGCTTGCGCGCGTCGTAGTCCCCAAACAAACTCTCACAGTGACACTCTATCAAGTGGTGAATTCTCTGTAACGTGTGTGGGGGGTTGCCTTTTCTGCAGGCTTCTTTGTCCATATCTGCTGGACGGAGGTCTTGATCCAGAGTTAACTGACACTATATTGCATCGTTTTCATTCAGTCCACGAGCAATGCCCTGAACCGAATGTGGATGCGACGCCTGAGCAAAGCAACGATGACCAACAAGATCAACAGGAAGGCGAACTGGAACCAAAACTCGAACAGGATGGGAACGCCAGGTCATCTGGCGTCGCGGCAGATGTTTTCCCCGATGTTCAAACTTGGAAAATTCCTTGCATGTACAGCAATGAAGGCGAGGAGATACAGGTGCAATGGTTTTGCCAACAAAAATTTTCCTGGAACGAAAAAGCTTTTTTTCTTCTGGTTTGTGTTGTTGCTAGTCCTGATGAATTCAATTTTCGGGAGCTTTATTCTCGTTTTCGACTCGTTGAGATTCGTTATCAGAAGATGCAGGCGATTCAGCTGCAAATATCGACGTGCACTGTTGATGAAGAGCTCAAGCTGGAGGGTGGAGACGTATCTACGTTGTCCAAGAGCAACTATACAACAGATTTCGGATCTGTTTCGGTTGGTGACCACGCAACCCACACAGTGATCGTGAAGAATGTTGGAGACTGCAGTGCCGAGTTGAAAATGGAACCTCTGGATCCTCATGGTTCGTTCAGGTCTGTTCTTTTTACTTTTTTCAAGAAGAATCCAGGTGGAGTGGTGATGCATTATTGAGTCAGATATTGTGGGGAGGTATGAAAATAATATATCCTAAACCGAGGCTTTGAAAGGGCCAGACTCGGTCCCGTCTCCACCCAATCTTGACCTGTATATCTGCACGCGTGGAAGTGTCATATTGTTGAGGGACATTGCTGTGGTTCAGAATCGTCAATGCCCTGCGAACGATAGAAGCCGGGCAGTGTTTAAAGTTGAGCCTCCAGTTTTGGCCGACTGCCAGTGAACCGTGCCAGGAGATCCTGGTTCTGGGAACTGAAAGGTCCAGACTAAGGCTGAAACTGCAAGGTCAAGGGTTTTCTCCAGAGATCAAGGTATGGTGATTCGCTACACAGACGAATAGCTGCTGTGAATTCTCAATATCGCTTTCAACACATATACATACTTTTTTGTCTATTGAAATCATAGGGGGGTATTCCTCTCAACAGCCGATCCCTGTCTCTAGGTGACTCCAGAGGAAATACTGGAGGGTGGACTTGACATGGGACACCTGAGTCCCCTCTGTCAATCGGAGAGGTGCATTCAACTGTTCAACCCTCGAGAATTTCCTGTGAGATTTTCTGTCGGACCCAAAGCATCCAAAAAAACGGCTGAGGACGGCTCAAGATTGGTGTTCACGTGTCGGCCAAGCGAAGGCACGTTGGAGCCCGACGAGAGTCGCGAAGTGAAAGTGATCTTTTCTCCTTTAAGTCAGGGACCTGCCTATGTTGATGATATCGAAGTGAAGCCCGCTGGTCAGGAATTCGGAACGAGTATACCTGTCAAGGTGCTTTTTAAAGGGAGAGTTGGGTATTACTGAAAACACTCCAAAAGTACGCAAGTTGATAGAAATAAACTATATCAAAGTCAACAAGGAGCAAAGATTTTGTAGCAAACTTTTGCTTAATGCTGCGAACTATCTCGGAACTGTGCAGTGCGAAATGTTTCGTGAGGCTTGATTGAGATCAAATATTTATTTTCAGTAGTTGGGTTTGGCCACTATAGAATCAGGAGCAGCTGCTCCAGGTTGGAGAATAGGGTTTTCTTTTTGAAGTTATCTTTAATTATTTATGGGAGAATAATTGTTATGTCAGGTGTGTCCTTGTCTGTACCTTTGAGTAAACTTGTGGCAGAAAACTAGCAGAACATGAAAGTTTTGGTAGTCAAGCTGAAACTGAAACTGAAACTGAAACTGAGATCAAAACACCTTGTTTTGAAAATAGAGTTGATAGAATGGGTGGACACAAATTGTCCTTTGGATTCTTAAACTTCGAAGCTTTGCCAGATTATTGGGACTTATTGCGTTTTGCAGTCCTGCAAGATCCAGCTGCGTCCAGCTAATCTGAATGGGTGGGCTGTTCTAAGGCTTGTTCTTTTCCCAGGGATATTGCTGGTCGTCAGGAGCCTTCATAGTGGGAGCCGATGATCCTCGACAGGGCAAAATAGACCAAGAGATTACCAGCGATGGTCTCCACTACAAACTCCACCTCAAAGAAACTGTAAGAAGCTCAAATCGCCCTCACAATTTTCGATCTCAACGCAACGCTTTGATCAGGGGCGAGTCAACAAGATTGATGTGTGTCTTTGAAATAGGTGGTCGGCGGCGGCTGCCTCTCAAATGTAATTAGTGATTGATTGATTGATTGTGTGTGTTGAGGTATGAAATGCGGTTGCACTTGTTTGGGGCAGGTTCGATGTGGAGAAACCGCGGCTGGCGTTATTCGCGTTGGAAGTTTGAAAAACGAGAAGGAGAAGACGGGGTCCCCTGCAGAGCTCGTTTTTTCGAGCCCTGACCCCCAACTGTTGAGCCAAGGATGGACGGTGGATACCCTTAAAATCCAAGCATCAGCTGGGGATCTGAAACCCGTGACGTTTAAATTCACTGCTCCAGATGCAGCTTTCAACAACACGATATCGAGACTGCACTATCCACAGCTTGTCAGTTTCGATTTGGTGGGTATGTTGAAGGGGGGCACTCCCACGTTGCCATTTGCTGAAGGGGTTAGAATCAAGATTACGGTGTCAGTAATGTTTGATCCCAGGCCAACGGAAAAAGAAGAGACGGTCTGAGGATTTATGATGAAAGCGTGTAACTGGTTTTGACAAAAACGTTGTCTGTCTGGTGAGCGTTCTGTCTTTAGCTGAAATAAAAGAGCCTTCATGCTGGACAGCGGGTTTAATCTTGTGGGTGCAGCATATCCTTCGAATGAATCGCATTCACAGGCCTCCTACCAAAAAAACACTATCCCCGACGGCAAGAGAATACATCCCAACAATGAACCGCCTTTCGATGAACCCAATGGATCAAACAATTCAACAAAACTTTCTATTCAAAAATTCGTTCAGAAAAAACAATGTTGCATCTTTCAACCTTTCCACCACAGCAGGAACTCTCCGAAGGATACCTTCCCCGACGCCTTGGGGTCGAGCTGAGAAATGGCGAGAGATAACTGCTGTGGTTTTAAACTGGTTTTCAAGTCTGAGAGGAGAGCTGTGGAAAAACAAAAACAAAAAAATCTTAGCATCCATTTCATTTTTTTCTGTTGCCATTTTCCCAGTGAACAGAGCACAGAAAGCCTGGGAAATGTTGCAATTGGAAGTTTTTTATTTAGTATTGTAAATTAACCTACAGTGGATGTGAAGAGTCTCGACGTAGCCAGAGCCTTGCGAATCGTAGTTTGCAAATATCTGAGCAACCTCCTGGTCCGTGGGCTCCCCATTTTCTGGTTTTGGCTTCCCAACAGTGGTCATTCTTTGCTGCTGGGCTGACTTGCTTCTTGTTGATCTGATCAAAACAGGTGCAAAAAGTCACCACACCCTTTCGTATAGTGGAGGAACCAAATACGCTCGTGAATGAAACTCATTCCCTCTCAAAAGAAGGAACTTTACTCACGTTTTGCCTAACTGTAGGGCGGCATCAAGCTGTTTATATGCCAGACACTGCGCGTCTTGACTTGCCTTCAACCTTTCAATAAGATCCAGCTCAAGGCGCACCTGGGAGTGGGACAAGACAAAGGTTCAGTTGTGGCTTTTGAGAAACTCCTGTGGGGTACACAGCAGTTGAATCACACTCACCAAGTTCTCCAGCTCTTTTTCTTTTTTGAATCTGCTCTCCACTTCCTCACGAAGTCTGCGATCATACTCATCATGGGCCTGCACACGACCTGGAAGAAGTCAACCAAAGCCCATGTGATGCACTCTCAACAGAATCCAGGCATATCTGAGTGGCTGATGGTGAAAACTTAAGCTCATAGAAAGACGTTTTCCAACAGTCTCAAATTCTCAGAAGGTGACTTCTAGCTGTGGAAAGTATCGAGTTTTTAACAGTGTTTTCTAGCCTTTGCCTCACCATTTGCAATCGTGCCGTCCTCTGTTGCTGAATCTTTTGTTCAGCCAACTGTTGGGACCTTCGAACGGTCTCTTTTTGTTGGAGAGCCTTTCTCCTGGACAAGAAACGATCCTCGGCAACCAATCGCTCTATCTTGGCACGCTCGCCTTTTGTTCGTTGAACGACATTTTGCTTCGATTCCAAAACAGTGATTTCTTTCCTCACTCTCGCCGCCTTACTCTCCTGTTTCAACTTGAAATTGTCCTCCCTGCAGCCAAAAAAGCACCTTCAAGCTCAGTCTCATGTGATTTCATTACGCACTTTCAAAGGGACCGACTTGAGCCCTTGATTTATGCAGAACTGTTCCTAACAAGGGCAGTTGCTCTTCCCCTTGTCTCACCTTTGTTTTTCCAGCCTTTCTTCCAACCGTTTTGTTCTTTTTTCCCTTTCAACAATTTTTTGTTCATTGCGCAGACGGAGTTCCGTGATTTCATCTGCCTTAGCCTTAGTTTCTTTGATTCGCTTCTGTGCTTTCTCTTCCTCCTTTTCGAGCTGTCGAACCCGATTGTACAGACGGACTGTATCATCCTCGACTTGTTTTCTTGCCCTTTTTTCCAAGAGGATTGAAGCAGCTATGTCCCGATATGAGTACGTTGACGTTGACTCTCCGACTTCGGAATGCTGGAGCCCGGTCGACCCAGGCGTCGAAGGGGGGTCCGCAACGAACTCTTCTGCCATTCTAAGGAAACGGTGATTCTTTATCAACAGATCATAAAGTTTTTGTCCCTCAGTTGTTGATGGGCCTCTTGTCGATTGGTAGGGTTTTTGATAGACGGAGGAACACGGGATTCTTTTTTTTGTCGGTTTTGGTTGGATAGACGAGGCTTTAGGATTTGATTCTCAACTACGTTTCAAAATCGACAAGCTTCTGATGCTGAACATCCAAGGCAGCGCCGTGAAAGGTGGCGGCCGGCCGTCAACGGAATTCCTGTCTCGCGTTTGGCCAGCAACGGAAACTGAATGCTATTCATCTTCTTCATGCTTGTTTCATGGTGGTTTCTGTCATTGTAAAAAGACGTACCACATACGAAACCACATTTGAGCTTTTGCCCTTGTGCCATGGACACGACAAGCATCACTGGGGGAAAGGGTTGGACAATTTTTTCTATATTATTTTGCGTTGGTTAATACCAATGCTTCTTGATTAATGAGCGGAAAACGACGAACTGGCGACTAGCAAGTTTGTTCTGAGTTCTCATTTCGTGGACTTTCAACTAACACAGGAGACCCAGACGCAGGATCTCCGTCGCCGCCTGGATTCGATTCACATAGTCTGTCAGAGCGTGGCATGTTTTCCCTGTCACAGTACGAATTCAGTTTTCTCCTTGTTTTTTCAGATGCCAGGAAACGGCCGCCGTCGTTCTCCGCGACGCCGTTTTTTTTTTGGAGAGGTGTTGCGGGGGCGCGTCTAATTTGGTGGTTCCGTTCCTGAGCCTCATTATGTGAAAACGAAAACATTTGGGATGCTGCCTGAGAGCCCTCCAGCAATGACAAATGAACAAAAGGGGCTCGAGCGATATTCGGGACAGTTGACAACCGTCATATATCCCAGACGTCAGAAACGACGATCGCTTTGACTGAGACCTGGGCTCTATCCAATCATCAAGAATGGCTTCTATCGTTCGGAACCGAAGGCTACCAAATGGTGCATTTCCTGCAGAGATGCAAAGCGCGCTGAACTTCGTTGCCCGCGTTCGCACGCGGCTGTCACGGCCCCGCTATGCGGATTTCCTGCAGCTGTTGAGAGTGTACTACGAGAGAGGGGGGGATGCTCCCTGGATTCTGGGGTCCGTAAGGACGACATTGAGAACCCACGCGGACCTTTTGGAAGAGTTCGAAGCATTTCTAGCCTCGCAATCCAGACGGCACGATGCGAATTCAGAAGAAACCGATGCGTCCCCACAAATTAGCAACAGAAATACTCAACACTCGCCACGATATCCAAGTACACCGGTGAGAGAACACCCAAAGTGAATGGATTCCCCACGAAGGGCCAATACGTCATCAGTTACTGACGACTTCTTTTGGGGGATTGTCGTTTTTGAGCTGTGTAAGCTTCGAGCTGGTCGCATTTACCCCCAACCCCTGTGAGACTCAAAAAGGCTAGTCCCACACCCCGGACCCCACCATCTCGACGAGACCAAATTTGGATATCTCACTGTTGAAGACTATGTTTTTTTTCAGGACTCCATTCGTCGATGGCACAACACAAACAAGGAGAACGAAAACATCTACAATCTCACATGCTCCATTTGTCTGGAGGGGATTTCCACCCATGCATGTGTACCTTGTGGCCACCGATGCATGTGTCGAGATTGTGCAGAATGGCCGTCAGGTCCAGACGAGGATGAAGAGGACGATGTGTGTCCGACGTGCAACGCAGCGATCGAGGATATGGTTGAGATATATGATATATAGTGCATCATCATCTAAGGAATAATATGAGGGAGGTGGGGGGGCAGGGTATTTGAAGTTGTGGGGTGCATTGCAATTGCACGGAGGCAGATGTCCGTAGGAGCCGCCGGCTAGAGAGGGACCCTTTAGAATCACGTGGTCTACGCTTTTTTGGAGGTTATTGGCAAACACAGGGGAGATTTATGTTGTTTTTACTTGGATGATATATCATAGCGCTATCTAGCATGTTGACTCAAGAATCGAACCCCTCCTTCCCATCAAAATTGCTGAATTCGAATTTGACAATATTCAATTCTTTCTCATCTTGACCGCCGATCATTCAGCAGTTGCCAATTGGACAAGATTTTCAAGCAATCCAGCCATGTTGCACAGGAGCTCAGTAAAATCTGCACCAACAGAGCTTCTCTCAATACTGCCCCCTTGGCTTCGATCAATTGATCAATGCACACATCACATTTATTTGGAAAAAAAACTCATATTCATTCCGAATGCCGGTGTGCTCGAGTCGAGCACACTGACAATAGTTGATCAAGTTTGGAAGTGCGTCATGCCGCACTTCCATTGCCGCTTGTGGTGTGGGAATCGTACCTGATCTCACACAGTGATGGGTAGCCAGATAGACAGGATTGTGGTATCCCACTTTCGTGTTATCTCCTTGATCCCTCCAGGCTATGATTTTCAGTGGCAAGTCTAAAGCTATCGATGGCGTGTCTTGCATCAGCTTAGTCCCTGCCTTGGGGTTGCCAAAAATCAGAACCTCAGTGGGATGCAAATCCAATCCTGCCGTTTCTGCAGCTTTTCCGTGGTTGATTCGTGCAGCGACATTGAAACCAGGATAAGCGTCCTGATCTTCCAAAAGCTCCACTAAGGTGTCCATCACTTCGGCAACCGTTCGCTGAGTCTCGGTGACGGTGAGTTCTTTGTGGAGATCATCTTCGCAGCTGCGTAGGAATTGGTAGTTTAGTCGAGGTCCAATTGGTGTTTGTTTTACAGAAATGTTCACACAGACCCAAATCTGTCCGCGACTCTTTGCTTGCACATATAGCCGCTGTTTAGTCGAGGTATGAACTAGCCAAGGAACCACGAACTGAGAGTAAGCTTAGGCCTTGTGAAGTTGATAAGTTGTTTCGCGTTTACCCCTTCCCCCCCCCCCCTTATCCCCTTTTTCGAAACTAGACGGGGGGAATCGTTTTAACATTTTGTTAAAGAGCAGAGTTGACTAATTTGGTTCTTTATTTTTAATCCCTTTTGCAGAAGGGATGGATGACCCCTCATTGGTCCTGTCTCAAGGCAATTTCATGCAAGCATTGGCAAAGCTGAAACCATCCCTTTAAAGGAAACCATCCCTTTGTTTCTCTGTTTCGAAACAAATGCAACCCCCCCCCATATTAAGAAGTAAATGATCGTCCTGTAACACGAAACAACTTCTCAAGGTTGTGAAGTAGTGTCCGTACGTTTTTGTGTGGAAGAACATGCAAATGTTGGATGGTGGTGCAACAAAGATTCTCAGGAGAGGGCTACTCACTGTTTTTTGACGTCATCGATGCATTCATCGCATGGGCAGTGGTGGTGCCGATGCCCTATCGAAAGTGCCACTAAGGAGAGGAGAACCAGCAGGAATAACCGCACACCTGCATCGCATCCGCCACCCAAAATCAATCGGTACACATCCCGCCACGACCAGATGCTTTTGGCAAGCCCAACCCACCAGACATCTTTATGCCGACTTCACCCCGGTAGCTTTCAAAATCGTTGTCGAGGAAGAAACAGAAGTTGAAAAGGCACAGATCCGCGGCGGCGGTCTTTTTCTGGGAGGAATGAACCAGAAAACGCACGTCGAACTTAAAATACTCTTCTGCTTTTGATGCGACACCACTACCACCGAAAACTGGAGGGTGCCTTGTAATTAAAAGATTGATTGAAATTGCTCAGCCTTGCAGCACACCTTGTGCAATTCAAACTGCGTCCTTCAACCCAATAATTGCAACACAGCAAGAGAAGGCCAAATATGAAGCGCTGTTGAACGTTCTGCCAACGTATACCCCACACTCCCTCAACTATACACACCTCACTAATTTTTTCCCAGTACAAAAATACCTCCATAGTACCAATGCACGCCACAGTACTGTACTCAATACAGTACCGTACTCAGTACAGTCCAATGCGGCTCTAACGGGTCAAGCCCTCCATTCATGAACGTACCAATTGCAGACCATTATACAAACACCTTGGGTGTTAAAGAATGACTATCAAATATTCACCTTCCATACATGGTGGAAAAAACCAACCTACGAATTTCTAGTAATTGCTAACTTTTTTTATAAAAAAGAAGATAAGCACGTTTTAACAGTAACAGTAACAGTATTTTTTTAAAATTGCCAAGCAGTTTTTTTGGCCACAAAAGGGCCAAAAAGATTTTTCAATATTAATTTTTAGGCCACGAAATTTCGGGCCTTTAAAGGGCCACATGCACCCGAAGTTTGATATCACTGGGGGTACATCCATGAAAAAAATTGATGATTCCACAGAACTCACAACCAACACAGACGAATCAGATTTTTGCTCGACACCCTGCAATTTGTATAATTTATGTCGGGGCCACATTGTCACGGTACTGCTCGTGTGAGTGCAGCGGCCTGCCGGCGGTTGAGCGTGACTCACACAGGACAGAGAAAGTTGCAACCAACAGTATTAATACCAGTTGTTTCCCGAACATCGTCAAGTAACAACTGGTGTGTTCTCTCTGTGCGTGCGTACTTCCTACTCTCAACCGACTGTTTTGTCAGGACTTTTTCTTTTCACAATGACGATGAACGCTGCTATGTTTTTGGCCTTCCTCGCACTCGGGGCGCTGCCGCCAGCTTTGGCAGGTTGGGGCACATGTGTTTCTCGCGGGATGTGGGCGTAAGTTGTCGTTTTCTTGCTTTGGGCAACACCTCACATTCGCATGAGTTTGTTCAGGTCGACGCCTCTACCAGACCTCAACCACTTCTTGCCAGGTCTTTGGCTCGGTGAGCCTCGTGGTGAAATCAGGATCGTGCAAGGGCTGGGCCGGAGCGAGTTGCAACGTGAGAATTTTGTTCATCTTGTTGTGAGCGCCTTATGGTGCTGTTCCCAACTTGCTCAGAAAATGCCCAGATAAAGTCGCTGAAAGACTTTTGGACTTTGCTGTGTCCACAGTCTCTTGCATTCGCAGAATCCAAACTCGAGAGCGAAGTGAAGGAGATCCTAACAACTGACCTCTGTAGTCCCGTGACGGCGGAAGCCGCAGCAACGGCGGCAGCGACTGCCGTGGCGTCAGTGTATTTTGAGGCGTTGGCAAAGGTAGGTACAGCCAAGATAAGCTCCAGTGTCACACCTCGCCCAATTTTCCCTCATCTTTTTTCGTGCATTGATCTTCTACTCGGCTGGTGCAGGTGTCGTGTGACGGTCAAGGTTTCGGATGCGGTTTCAGCGTAGCCCGCGGAGATTCTTTTGCAACTGCCTATGCAGAAGCTTTCGCTCGAGCGGTTGCAGTTGCAGCTGGCGGCGCTTCGAGCGCGGTGTGTATGGGAGACCTGACCGCCATCGCAGTGGGATTCGCTCAAGCCGCTGCGGAAGGTAGTACCGAGGCCTGTGTCGAAGGCAGCGGGGCAGCCGAAGCATTCCGATCCGAATTTGTTCTTTCTGCAACAACGGCCATCGCTGAGGCGTTGGCGATTGCGACTTCAGAAGTTTGCACAGGTTTGGTGGTTTCGTGTTGGTCTAAACATAGACTGTATCCACGCATTCATTCGGCATTTTGAAAAAACGAGTGTTTTCTGCACAGGCGAACTGAGTGCGGACTCCGAGTGCGGAGTCGACGTGGAGGGAACCTCCACCGCGATCAACGTCAACGTCGGTGCGATCGACGACCCAGTTCCAACGACAAGCGGCGACGGAAGTGCTGGAGCTGAATCCTCCTCGACCACGGGCGGCTCCCAGATCCCAGTTTGCACCACAGTTGAAGAGTACTCGTGCTGCTGGGATGCCCCAGGGTGAGAAGAGTCGAATTGATGTTGGAATTTTTCTCTGAGAAATGTGCCTATCGGTATTATGAACTGTGTCTATGTTTTGGACAGGTGCGCAAACAATGGGCTGCGAAGCGGGGCTTCTTTCGACCCCAACCACAATCTCCTGATTTTCCCCTTGGGATCGTCGGTACCGCAGTGCTTCTGCTACTAGCACAGCGTTCGTGGCTCCACTCTCGTCATGATGTGGGGCAGCAGCAAATGGAACACCAACCAGAGGATCTTGTATAATTTCGGGCATACACACGAGTATCGTTCATCTCCTTCGTGGAGAAGTGAACATGAGGGCGGAATCCACTTGAAAAGCGGTGGAAAGCCTATATGTTGAACCACGTCTGTGAGTGGTATCAACGCACCTTACATTTGGACCGACCGTGATGGGAGCTGTTCTCTTTCCCTGTGTGTTGGATGTGGAAGAGCGTGATGGATTGTGTTGTGGTATTTTCAAAAAGGGCTTCGGCCGTCGATGGTCCAACAAAAAGAAAACACATTAATGGCCAATGTAAAGGATGCTCAGTCAGAAACTTGATAGTGGAAGTGGTGCTTTTGGGATAGCATTGCCAATGTACTTAATGCATAGCATGTCATGCTGGCTGGAGTTGTGCGAGTCGCTCACTGCCAGTGAATTCAGTGAATCAGTAAAAGTTGCAAAGCCTTTTCTTCTCTCTTCACAATACCCTTTCATAGATTTTCACAGGAAAACACACACACCAAATTGTTGAACTAATCAATTTTTTTTGATGTTGAAGTGTTTCACAGAGGTAAACTTTCTCATGGAAATGTGTTGTATTGCTTTATTAGTTAATGCTAATGAATTATGTTATTGTTGGCCGCAACCAGTGTATTTTTTGTCTAAAAATTTGTCTTTAGCAGACAGAACTCCCCAGAGAAATCAATCTTGTGTTCGAAACCTTGTAACCTCCAGGGGCCACATTCTCATTTTTTCAAAAAAATTGGGCCCATAAAAGGGCCACGAGCAGATGAAACAGCAGAATTTAGGGTCACTTTGGGGTTGGCTAATTGAAAAAAAAAATACGCTGGTTGTGAGCTCTGTAGAATATTTCATGGATGTGATCCCTGTGATATCAAACTTCGGGTGCATGTGGCCCTTTAAAGGCCCAAAAAACTGCTAGGCAAATTTTGAAAATACACTGCTGCTCACCATGATAGAATTTGATTCTTTCATTGAAACAAAGGTTGGCCAATTCCAGGGGGAGTGGCTTGCTGGATTCCAAATGCGTTCGTTCTGGCTGCGCTGGGATGACAAATTATACGAATCTGGAGGCGATCTGTTGGTGCTTTCAGGGCGACCCTGCAACTTTGTGATTGTCTTTTTTTTTGAGATAAGGAGCAAGGAGGGACATAAGAGCACCGGTGAGCCCTGTACTTCCTATTCTGTGTGGGGGTTTGGCCAGGAATAACGGTGTCAAAAAGTTGGTGTTTCTGGCTGCGTTATGGAGGTTGCTTTGGTGTTTCTTCCAGCACTAGCCGCACCACTTTCCTGCGAACCGCTCGTTTCGAAACGCGATTGTGACGCCGCTCACACCTGACGTCTCTATGACCGTTTCGCATCGGATCCTAGGTCACGGATCATGTTTGCCCCTCTCCCAACCCACCATGTTTTTTCCGCAGAAACCCCACTCAAAAAACTTTAACTTTGCTGGGAGCAAGCAATGAATCCAGCTTGTTCAGGCCCCATAGTCTTATTAACAAACTTCAGGGCGTGTTGCAAACTGCGAAAAGGTTGCTGCCGTTTTTAGACGTCATCGATGTACCTTAATTCAATGGAAGGAAAAACCCTTTCCGGAGTTTCGTTTCTCCTCGCGACGAACACAGCAAAGACAGCCCCCAACCAATAAGGCGAACAGCCCTTTCATCGAACCCCCTACTCAGAAATATCAAAAACATGCACTGACGTTTTTCACATTGGTTTGTGCCTCAGAAATGTGATGGGACGTAATCAGAAGAAGCAAAAGTACAATAGCAGGTATGTCTTGACCGCTTGCGGCCGGTCCAAACCCGGTTTTCAGAATCTTGTTGGAACATGACGCATCCTCACAAATAAACCAAGGGTCACGTGTCGTCCGACTGAAGTGCTGGCGCTCTGTCTGCGGAGTACCCGCACCTAGTACAAAGAAACGGGCCATATATGATAAGAAAAAAGAACTGGGCAGTGGCTGAGGAAATGTTATTAAGAGTGGCTGCCTGTTTTTTCCCGAAACAAGGGTTTCTGAACAAAAACCTGTCAGGCAGGGTGAATATGCATCAGTGATATTTCGAAACATTCAACATCCCCACCAGGAACAACAAAAAAGAAAAAAAAGAAAACCCTACAATTGAACTCCGCTGCCCAATGGGCAGCTCCTCGATTCTAGTTCGCAGCAATCGTGCTGTTTCGTTTTTTGTTTTTTTGCTTTTTGTTTGCTGATTGTTCCTTTTTTCCCAACCTCGCTCCAGGTCTGGCGGGAAGCCAGGGGTGCTCACAACCACCCTCCGACATGGCCCAGGGATCGAAAAGTGTCCTCGAGATTGCATATATTTTGTGGCCGACACCAGTGCTTTGATCTCCAACTACCATGGCTTGGTGAACAATTTGAAATCTACGCCGGAGTGCACGGACTGGAAAACGGGGCAGAGGCTGCAACCTGTCGTGGTGATTCCTTGGATAGTGCTCTGTGAGATGGACAAACTGAAGGAATACAAATATCGAACCAGCATGATCGTGGATCATCTCCTGGAGTTCCAGTATGACCCTCTTTTCAGGTGTTGGATTTAGCAGCAACTCATCCCCTGAAAATATTTTATGAAAAAAAAAAGGTTGAAAAAAGAGACAGAGAGAGAAGGAAAATATAGAAAGAAAGAATGCGGTTTGTCGAGAGAGAGTGTAACTTCAAGCCAAAAGGGGAAAAAAAAAAGCGACAAGGGGAAAGCGACAAAAAAAAGGGAAGGATTTCGTTTTTGCTTTAAAAAAAAGAATGGAATGGAAAGCAGGGGCAAAGGATGGTCATTTCTCAGGGAGTCACTGAAATTTCACAACACACGTAATACACACAAACACCACACACAAGGGACCAAGGGGGGAAAGAAGACAGGTAGAGTCGAACCAACCATGTGCTGCCCACCTGACTATGCAAGAAGAAAGCTCCACAAAAAACAAAACAGTTGAGGAGGAATTGTGTGATATTGGATCATTTCACGGGGAAACCAGAAACGTGTTTTTCTTTTTGGTGGTTGGTGTGAAGCCCATATGGAGCTACAAAGCTCAACGCAATAAACATTTGAAAACAGAAAGCGACTCGGACAAACGAGGAAGCCTGATCTGGTTTTTCGGGTCTAATTTTTTATTTCTTTTGTTTTTCTCTCTCTGGTGTTGAATTTCAGGTTCGAAACTCTCCAGGAATTCAAGGAATCGCAACGATGGGGGCGGCTGCTGTCGCTGGATTCTAACGACGACAAGGTCTTACAAACTTGCCTTTACTTCGGACAGGAGGTTGACATGGAAAAGAGAAGGGGGGCGGTTTTGCTTCTGACGGATGACCACATGCTGAAATTGAGGGCTCAAGTGATCGGAGTCCGAGCTTTGGGGTCGGGAGAAGTTCCCAACAGCGATGTTGAACTATTGACAGCTTATTGTGAATCCATGGCGTTGGCAGATGTGTTCAAGGAGCAGGTCGGTACATTTGTGCTTTCCCGGGTTTTTTTGCCAGTAATTGGAAAAAAAAATCATGTCGCTGTCGGTCTTCATGTTAATTTTTCGAAAAAAAATGCATGATTCTCTCGAGCGGGGGAAAAATAGCAGAAGTTTTGTGGCTTTCTCCGAACTGTTCGTGGATTGTCGACCAGGTTTTGAAAGCAGCTGCATGCAAAAACGCCCGAAAAAAACGATACAAGGCTAAAGCTAAAGGAAAGTGTAAAGGGCCGCCTCCTCCTCCGGCTGCCGGAAGAAAACAACAGTGGGTCAGGGGTAGGCACAACAAAGCTAACAAGGCCCAAGTCACTCACTCCGTTTGGGAGGCTTCCGACAGCACGTCACAGGAGCTCCAATCCTCAGGTGGGCGCGTTAAAAGCATTTTAATTGTCACTCTATTTTTATTTATTTATTTATTTAATTTTCTTTTTGACACGACTGGGGGGGGGGGGCTGTACCACTTTTTTTTTCAAATTCGTTACCTCACCAAGGCGGTGAATCGATATAGGCCCACCAGTATGGACCGAGGTTTCGTTTTATTATGTTGTATTAGAAATTATTTTATTTTAGAATTATATTTCCCTTAGGTGACAACAATGACAGGGAAGACTCTCCTGACAAGGAAAACATGAAATTGGAAAATGGGGACCTGTCGGCGTCAAATTCGGTCTTTGAAGAGTTGCTCTCCAAATCTGGCTTGCTGCACAAGCTGCTGGGCGATTCGCAGTTGCAATGGGAGGAATTTTTCCACCAGCGAGTGTCTGACTTTTTGGCCCTGGCGTGGCTGGGGAGGCTGTGCGAAAATTCGCTGCTGGCACGAGGACTGGGAATGGCTGGAACAAGGGCAGCGAATTTGTTGGAGGACGAGCTCGCTTCATTCGAAATGTTTTTGTTGGGGGCATATCTGCATGTGAGTTGATTATTTTATTTTTGTTATTGTTTTGTTTTTTTTTTTAATGGAAGGGAAAAAGAAATGTGCGGTGGCTGCAAAAAAGCAAATGGAGATCTGGTTTGGGAAAGAAGCATTGGTATTTGGCTGGGAAAAAAACAGAAAGTTTTTTTTTTTTCTTTTTAGAAAAGTAGAGAGATAAACATTGATGAAATTCAAACTGGCATGCTGCAGCTACCGCTTCGAAAAGTCAGATTCCTGGCACTTCTGTGTCATTGTCTGACTTTTGGCTTATGTGCAATGGAGCCAATACATTTTCCACACGCATTTCCCTGTTTTTGTGCGACAGGGAGGGCAGCCCAGCGAGTTTGCAATAAAAGGATGGATGCAGGATTCTGAGACGATCAAGAGAGCGCTTTTGAATCCTCGAGATTGGTACAGATGGAACGAGGGAGTGGTGGAAGGGCCTTACGAATCCAAAGCCGTTTTGGAGTGGGCCATCAACAATAAGTTGGCCAAAGACGACAGGCTGGTTGCTGTAGACCAAGGGGCAGAGGGGCCCCTTGACGTGACAGACTTTAAGACCTATGGGGAAATCCTGGCCGATGTATGCAGCTCGGGGCAGGAAAACGAAAAAAAGAAAGTGAGGAACCCCAGATTAGCCTTTAGGGATTTTTATTTTATTTTTTCGCCTGTGTATATGATATTGTGTGGAACATTCCTCCCCCCCCCCCCTCCCCTCCCCTCCCCGTAATTCCAAAATGTATGGTGGAAAACTGCTGCTAAAAGTGCTGTCTTTAGGCAAATCTCTGGATGAGTGTCGTTTTTTTTTTTTGGTTTGGGTCAAGGCTATGGACCTAGATCGACAACAACATGACAGAAACGACCAAACAGGGAGGGAAGAAAGCCAAACCCACCTTGAATCGGTGGCTACATCATTATGCAAAGAAAGGGAAACCGACAATGGGTCTGCCTCTTCTTCGACGAGCGAGTGCTACAAGAACGGCGAAAAAATCGACACCACCACGGAGAGCTCCTCCTCGATTCCGGAGGAGCGATCTTTCGCCCATCTCGTGGGAAATATCAAGCTCGTCTCTTCGGCGTTGGGCGGACACAGGCACTGGTATACCTTGCTTCGATGGGAAATCGATACGGAAGGTCAGGGAAATGTGTGTGGACCTTTCACTGGTGGGGAGCTGCTGAGCATGGTGCTGGACCGCCAGATTCCTGCGAACTTCAAGCTCGAGGGTACGGATCCAATCGGCGAAAATGCCGAAGGCGTTCCCCCGCAGAATGAGCTCGAGTTCAAGACATTCCACAGAGTCCTACTGGATGCTTTCGAAAGAGGAAAGGAAAGCCAGCGTCCGGTCGTCACGATTTGAAAAAAAAGGAAAAGAGAGAGAGAGAAGCTGAAAGAAAAAAAATATGACAAGGATTGACACGTCGACATCGAAATTTCGATTTCAGATTGCGGAATTCGCAGGTTTTTTCAAGTTTTTTTTTCTGGTTGGATCCATTTCAACCAGCGACTTTTGCTGGAAAAGGGGTGAAAAAGGAAAGGAGGAGGGGAAAAAGAAAGAAAAAAGAAGTAGCAGAGTGACTGACAGGGTGTGCACATATATCTATGTCTGACTGGATATTCAAGATATCAATTACATACAGACTGGCATCTCCAAACCAATATATCCAGTCAAAATCGATCATTTTTTTGCTGTGGGTTTAGGTCATTTTCAATATTGAAATACACAAGGCAAGCATTGCTGAGTGGAAGGCCTTCCCATGGAAATGTACTCTAGGGAGTGTTGATATAGTGCATGCTATATTTTCCTTTTTCTCTTCTTTTCCCCGACAGTCGCAGTTTTGGGGAGGAAAACTTGATCCAATCAAATAATAAAAGAGGCAAAAAAAAAAAAACAGAAAAGGAAAAGACGAAAAAAAAAAATGCGAATTCATGAAATTTCGAGAGACAAAATGGAATGTGTAAAACGGCCTCAAGATGGCCTGGGGTTATTGTGGATTATGACTTATGTATGTATCGTTTTTTTTGTTTGTGAAAAGGGGGGTTTTGGTGGGGGGGGGGGAACTGGGGGAAAAAGGGGTTGAGATTTGATGTGAAAGACAAAGGATTTTTCGCAGAGTGTTTTTTTTTTCTTCTTCTTAATTTTCTGTTGTGAAATATGGAGAGGAAGAGAGAGAGAGAAAAAAAGAATGAAAGGGCCAAAAAAAAAAGGGCCAAAGAAAAAAAAAAACTCACTTTTTTGTTGTGATATCAATGTTTTCTGTAGTTGGAATGGAACATTGATTGAGAGGGGGGTCCAAGGGGTGGGAGAAAATGTGTGGTGTTTCAAAAAGAAAAAAGAAAAATATGGAAAAAGAAGGGGGGAAAAAAACAGAAAGAATATGCCAAGAAATATGAGAGAAGGAAAGAAAGAAAATTGTTTTTCTTTTTCTGTGCCCCGATATCGTGGTCCGTATGTTTTTTCATGCTTCCAAGAAAGAGAGCTCCTTTAAAGGAATAACGTAAGGGAGGGGGGGGGTTGGGGGAAAAAGGGCAGATTCTTGCCAATATTCTTGTTTTGTTTGTTCTGTCGGTGAAGTGAGAAGAAGTTTTCAGGGCGTTTTTTTGTTGTTTCTTTTGCCGTTTTTTTTTTATATCATTATCTCTCTAACTTTTTTTTTGTTTTTGTACCGATGTGAAATTTTAGGTTTTTTGCTTTTTTTTTATTAAATACGAAATTGGTGTTTTTTTTGTTTTTCTTTTTTGGGGGGGGGGCGAGACGATGAGGAAAAGGAAAAAAAAAGGAAACTAAATTTCAGGTGGTACTTTCTTATTCCACATTTTTTTTCTCCTCTTTTTTTTTTTTTGGGGGGGGGGGGAGTCTGGGTGATGGTGTATATTTGGCAAACATCTATGTCTCTGTATCAATATTGTATTTTTCGTATTTTTTTTTTTCAGTATGGGGGGAATTGAGTATTGGATTTCCCACATGGGAGGAAAAAAAACGGACACGGAAAAAAAGAGGGAGGCAAAAGATTTACAAAAAAAAAAGAAACAAACCAGCAACGTTTGAAAATCAAAAAACGGTATAGTTCCTTGATTTTATTTTGCAGTTGGGTGGGGCTTAGCAGGTCTTTTTTTTGGGAGGGAAATTTGCATGCCCTAATGTAAAGTTAATTCGAAAAAAAAGAAAATATTTTGTTTTGGAAATAGGGGGCATGCAGTAACAAAAGAGATATATATATATATTTCATGTATATCAGCAAAAAGTATTCGGTCAGAAAAAAAAAACAGAAAAAAAAAACGCTAAACGGCAGGAAGATTGATATGGGTGTGTTTCTTATAGTTGCCCAACAGGAGTGGAGTAAAGGAAATAATATAGCAGGTTGGAAAAAGATATATTTGCTTACCAATGGATTGCAAATGGGATGCAGGCTTTTCTTTCTTTTTCTTGTGGGTTGTACAGGGACCAGAAAAAGGGAGAGAGAGAGGAAAAAACTCGACGAAATCTAGTTTCTTCCAAAAAAAATGGTTTCAAAAGCGGCGGTCACCGTTTTGCATGTATTTGATGTTCGATTTTCTTTTTTAACGAACAGCGGGGGGTGTTTTTTGGGGGGGAGGAGGGATGGGGAAAAAGAAACTGGAGAATGGCAGATGTTGTTGTCTTTGCTAGGTTTTTGGTGGGTTTGATTTTGAATTTTCCGAGTGGTAAGTTTTGGATGCGGGATTCAGTGTTTTGGTCCTGATGAGGTCTAATCGGAGTGTGTTTTCGTTTCATTTCCGTTGGAGGTTTTTTTTTTCTTTTTCTTGGAGGGGTGGGGGCTGATTTGAGGTCGCGACTTGTACCATAGAAGTTGGGTTTTGAGACAAAAAAAAAAATAGTGGGGATACAAAAAGACATTAAAATTTTGTTTACTTTTCTGATCGAGACGAAAAAGAGTGAGGGGTAAAAAAAAAAAAGAGCCCAAAGAAGAAAATATGGCCTGTTCAACTCGCTGGACTGTTGTAAAAGTATGTTTGAAGATGATGATAAGAGTGACTTCGGTTCTTTAACGTATAAAAAACAGAGAGTCTTTAAACAAAGTTCGACGGTCAGGAATAAAAACTTATTGCAACACCCCCAAAATTGGCGAAGTTTCATTTGCTCCTTGTGTGTTTTTGCCCTGTGTTTTGAACTGAAAACACTATCCCCAGCGCCTTTCTGGCTCAGACAGGAAATACAAATCTTGGAGTTTGAGCGCCGCCGGAAAGCAGCTTGAGTACTTTGGCCGACCAGAAGAACCTTTCAATCCACACGTATTTCAGACCTTTTCCTTTGCGAATCAAACCACCACAGCACGCGAAGCTTCTTAAGAAGCCGCCCTTCATTCACTCACGCTGAATACCTCGGAATAAGATTTCGGCTCCAGTTGACATGACCGCCAGTGCCGCCAGCTGCAGCACTGAATGCATCAATTCCCTCCATTTTTCCACAAAGAAAAAGCTTTGCTGTCGATGAATCCCTCGACTTTCTGTGCATCCTGACAAAACGAAAAACCTAAAAAAACAAAAAAGCCAGGTGCCTGCTAACCAAAACAACAAGAAACGCGCAACTTTGAGCCAACTATCGTTCGTGAAAAGGAAAAAAGAGGAGGGACCAACGCAGCATTCGACCTAGAGGCGGGTCGTTGATTCCTTGATTAGGGTGGGACAAAAAGTTGAAAAAAAAGAAAAGAAGCAAAAGTTCTTCGGAGACAGGCGGCGGCATGGTGTCTTGGACGTCCACATGGACGATTCTGGCGGTGCTGTTGGTTGCTGCGAGCCGCATGGGTGATGCTGATCGGTTCAGCTCGAAGGACAAATTCTTATCAGAGATTGCCCCACAACTGGGAGTGCCGGCCGACGGTGCTGCCCCACCAAAGCCAACCCCACAGACACCGCCAAGTCAACCTGAGGAAAATGAGGTGAGGGCAGCACTCGCATTGGTGTGAATTAAATCTGATTTCTGAAACACGAAAGCAAGAGCTGCTGAATCCTGAGAAGTTCAATTTCTCTGAGGGATGATGGTCTGCACTTGTGCGTGTGTTTCATTCACAGTAGAATCGTCAGAAAGAAAAACTGTGGAACGTCAGACCCCACCACCAGAGTTTTGCTGGCAGCGTTTTCCTGTCTGATTTCACTGAGTTTTATTCATTTTTTTCGAGTGGAGGCAGTGTTTAATGTTTTTTTGTGTTTTCTGATTTGGCAAGGAAAAAAGCTCTCCAGGGCCAGATTTTTCGACAAAGACAGATGACCACGCCCCTCCGGCACCACCCAGCTTGCAACCGGAAGAAGCTCCGAAGGGAAACAAACCATACGATTTCAAACTGGAGCCTGCCCCGGCTGGATTCAAGCCTCCTGCAGGTTTTACTGGTGTGTCAGAGGAGCTGGAAGAGTATCTTTCTACTGGTAAAAAAACCCCAAGCGATAAAGAATTCGAAATACTGTCCAGATGGAACCCATGTATAGATACCCCTGATACGAACCCATTGTCTCTTTGCATGGGTTTCGGAAAACGGTAGGACTTTTTCAAGTATTAACCAATTGATTACTAATATTTTATTTGACAGGGGAGGGGAGGGGAGAGAGAAAAAAAAAAGAGAGAGAGAGGTGTGTGTATAGGGGGTTATTGGGTTTTCAATAAACTGGATGGTCAAACTGGTGAAAAACCAGTGGTGACTGATTTGATTTGATTGAATGGATGGTCGCACCAGCTGAGAATTCTTGTTTTGGAGGAATTGTTTTTTTTGGGGGAAAGTTGAGGTGGTTTCATTAAGATTTATTTTTGGTGAGGAGGAATGTTGCGAGTTGGCTGTGTAAAGTAAAGGGAGTTTGAAAAAAAAAATGAATGTAAGCAACAGGAGACCAGCAAGCTGGTTCGAGCGAAGAATAAAATCTGCAGCTGTAAAATTAGACAAGGGAGATCCAGAGAATAGACTGCTTTTCTCCTTGGATATTTCACCCCCACAAAAGAAAAAAGGACAAGGTTGCATTTTTTTTTTCACTGCAAGACTTGGCACACAAAAAATTAACAACAATCCGTACCTCCGTAAAAACCGTATCACTCTTTTTGTGCTTACCTCCCCAAATAATGTCTCACTCTTTTTTTTTTCGTCTTCTAAAGCAACAAACTCAACTTTAATTTTCTACCATATGTAAAAATGCATGACTCCTGTTTTGCTCTTTGTTTTTTTTATTTCCTCCAATTACAGTTGACAAGTATGGAGTGGCTGGATCCCCTGTCGCCAAAAACGGAGCTTTCAGGTTTCCTTATCTCGCGTCATTGGTGTTGAAGTCGGCACACCATTGCACAGCAACCCTCATCGCTCCAAAGATCCTCCTGACTGCAGCCCATTGCGTCGATGCCAGAAAAGTCAGCATCAACAAGATGTCTGTGAAGTTTTTTCGATACGAGGTTTGAATTCCAGCTGCAGCACTGGTCTGATCGATGCATTTTGGATGTTCGAGTTTTGCAACTAGGACTGAAGGGCCCATTCTTTAAGAAAACAGAAAGATATGCAAGTTTAATTCACGAGTCACCCTTCAGGAATTCAGGTTTCGTTCTGTCTATGACAAGTGCAGTGCATCGCTGCCCCCGAAATTAGTATTGCAGTTTTATTATTGAGCCGAATTGTTCTTTCTTGTTTTACATTTTTGCTTGCAATAAATTTATTAGATCTGCTGTAAATTCTTAGCCGTTCAATCCACTGCAGCCGCAGAATCACTGTATAAAAAAAGCTGTTCCATTCTCAACATTTCCCACAAAAAATGTACAGGCCATCACTTTTATGACCGGAGCATTACCCCTGCCATTTTGCATTAAGCTTGCAAGATTTTCCCTTAATTTTTATGGTTGCTTGCTGAAAAACGCAGTTTTTTTTGTACCATGAAAAATTCTCTGATTTCCTTTCATTCCAGGGCAGCAGGGAGTATGCACAATCCATTGCTGTGGAAAAGGTCAAAATGCATCCCCAATATCGACGCGGCGGTGGAGGAAATAACATCGCTCTAGTGAAATTGGCCAGTGCCCCCAGCAGTGCAACAACAGTGAGATACATGGGACAAGGAGATCTGAATTTGGATTCTTCCGAGAGGTTTATTTCCCTTGGCTGGGGCCGCATTTCGAGGTTTTCCGCTTTTGCAGAGAAACTGCAGGAAGTGTATATGCCGGTCGTGAATCGGAGGAGGTGCGCCAGGGCTATGATGAAAAGAATTCCTTCGACGGAGTTTTGTGCTGGGATGGAGGGAAGGGGACCTTGTCTTGGTGAGTTATGAGAATTTTTTTTTGTATCAGGGGTGGATGTCAGTTCTTTCCTAGCTTTCTTAATTCAACTTTATAATTCGGGTGAAACCCCAGGAGAAACGCATTTGCTCAATCGCAATTGAAATAACGTTCATGAAGCAACCGGCCAAATTGAAGGATATCCATTGCACAACTCTATACCATTGGCGAACTCTTCAGCTTACTTTAGATCATTTCAAGATATTTGATTTAGTATTGACGGCGTCTTTCTGTTGTTTTGAAGGGGATGATGGGGGACCTCTGATTCGGACGGGTGGGAAAGCCGAAAATGATATTATCGTTGGAATCACCACCGAAAAAGTTGCGTGTGGTAACAGAAGGCGGCCCGATGTATTCACCAGAGTGAGCGATTTCACAGGGTGGATAATTGCAGAAAAAGATAACCTGTAGAATGCCAGGTGAAATTTTCTGCTTCTGGAGCAATGCACTGTTGGGTGTGGAGTTCAGCTCCGAATATTTTTACGTGAAATTGTGTGTGGGGGGGTCTTTCTGCTTTTGTACGATGATCTGCTGTGTTGGAAATCGTCCCTTCCGCAAGAGAATGACTCCTTGTGATTGTGCCAAGAGAATGCATGATCCAGCAAAAAGTTTTAGAACTTCATTAATCGAAATGAGCGAAAATGGAATGGAAAAGCGAGTTGTACTCAGGAAGGTAGATTTTTTTTCTTCTTTTTTTAGAAAGACAAGATATCCTTACATCGATTGGGGAAAAAAAGAAATCTGGTCAATAGAGTGAATTGGGGTAGTCCAAAGGATCTACTGTTGATCATGGAATAAGAGGGATATGTTCCCTATTCAAAGCTAAGGGGTTATTATTCGGGGATGAAATGTTTGGGTGTCTGGGTGATGTTGCGTGTCACTCTTTTTTTTGCGAAGTTGGGATTCAGAAGGGAGAGAGAGGGAAAAATAGGAAAAACCAAAGAGAAAAAGAAAAAGATTAGAGCCTGAAATTTGATGGGGCATATATCTATACCCAGACAGCGATTTCAGGGCAACTGCAGCATGTTGAATTTCTTGATTCTGGCTCAGCCTGTTGAGGGAGAGGGTGATGTTTTGCCTCATTCAATATCGACAGACCGGCCATGAACACTAAAAGTGGGATCACGTTGTAAGAAATGTCCTCACTGTTTTCACAGCGATATTATGCTTTCAGCAGACATATTTTTCCCTTTTCCCTTTTGAACATCCCCATTGGAATTGTGTCGACACATCCAGAACCGACCCTTATGCGAATGTAGCTCAATCGCATTGTGTTCTTATAATACCATCACTTTGGGATTTTCTTTGTTGCGCTGCATCTCTTGTTACAGAAGTCAAGTTGATTGGAGTACAATCCTTGCAAACACCCCCCCCCGCCAGGGATATTATCCTGGACCTTTCTTTTTTCGAGCCAAGTATCTAGCCCTTGCGGCTGCCACCACATCTTCTGCATTTCTTCTCTGAGTGGGTTTTTGGACAGGCTCTGTCGCTGCTTCGGAAGTTGGTAGTGCTGGCTCTTTCGTCTGTGTTGCGTCACTGCCCTCTCCAGCATCAGAACCCACCGGAACACCAGAGTTACCTCCATCACCTGGGTCTCCACTATGAACTGCAGCCCTCTTTTCTTCGGCACCCATTCTCAGACGGTCGTATTCACTCAGGAAATCAGTTGTAGGAAGTTGTACGTCAGCCTCCATATCCTCCACCTCTTTCTTGACCTCATCAGGAAAGCCCGGAGCGACTTCCTCTTCCTCCACTTTTGGTCTGACAGGGCTATTTGTGGGGCTTTCTACAGCACTGCTACGGTCCTCCCCGAAACCATGGTTGCTGCAGTACAGATTTTGATAGAACTCCCGTAAGTCCTTCCTCTTCGTGACATCAGATTTTTCCTCCAGCGCCTCCCTACATAGCACAGGATGCAAATTTCACTTTCCTTTTTTTTTCATAATTTTTCAATTTTTTTTTCAAGTATTTTTTTTTTTCCAGAGACCCACTGAGCCATTGACAGCGCCACAAACAGCAAGACTGAGATGCATATTTAAACTTGAAAATACAACAAAGTTAATTTTCAAGTGGAATTGAAGGGTCTGACCTGGGGATGTCCAGGTCAGACAGACATCCTGTGCTTCTGTGAATATAGGGCTGGAAAACTCTCCAGAAAATAGATGCACTCAATACTGAAAAAATATGGGCCAGTATCGAATCTACTAATTACTGTGCTGATATGAACTAGAGTCTTAGGGATCCTCACTTTCGCTTTTGTTCTTCAAGCCATAATTTTTCCTCCTGGAGCTTTTTCTTGTATGCAGATGTCACGAAGACTTCTTTGTCCCCAAACAAGTGGTCCTCCTTCTTTCTGTCCTTGATCTGCATCAAATTTCCACATGAATGAAAAAAAAAAAATCTTCGAACACCACCACTATTTCAGATATGTTTGACGATACAGTTCAGTCTTTGAACACGTCCAAATGCCCGACTCAAATCTGTCGAACCCTTAACAATTCTTTGAAGTGGTCCATGCAAATCAAAATGCATGTTGAAGTTGTCATCCAAATACACATGCAAATGCACATGCACATGCAAATTCACATGCAAATGTACATGCACACCCCCTGTTTTTCGACTGCTGGGGCCTTTTTTCGTGGTGCTGGGGGGGGTGTTTTTTTTGGATGTGACATTACAATGACAAATGGTCCAATGTCGGTCTTCGATATGGCCTTAGGGTTAAAAAAGACCTGTAATAAACAACCATTAACACACACACACCCATGTTCCCCTGTCCATAATTTACCATGCGTCTGTCATACACCACATCCTGCTCCTTGTTTCGACGAGCCGCTGTTTCCAAGAGAGCCGCGATATACTTGGGTTTCTTTACTATTTTTTCCACCTTCTTGGGTTCCTCCCTGGCTGCATGCATTTCATTGTACACTCCATCATAGTCGTAGACAGACGGGTCCTCTGCCAAAGCCGCTGCATGTTCTGCTGCGACCTACAGCCCATGTAAAAATGAGCATTGGCTACCCCCCCCCACCACAAAAAAAAAAGACATCATTGCCTCCATTGTATCTTTTCATTGTGTTTCTCTGTCTCATGCATTTCAATTTTTTCACCATTTCATGCTGCTCTAATTTTGTGTCTGGCCAACGTTTCATCATTCATTTTCTTTTGCGTGTTAGAAAAACCTTCTGTGTTTATATATTACTGAGGTTCAGAAGAATTTTTAAATACAAAACCTTCTGTGTTTATATATTACTGAGGTTCAGAAGAATTTTCAACTACAAAATCCAACACAAAACTGTCTACCCGTCTCTATTTCTGTTTCATATCAACACATGGGGATGTCTTCCACTACTTTGTTGGAGCTAGACCAAAAATTAAATATTTAAATATTTAAATATTTGATGTCCTTTCCCTATATTGTATTCAACGATGGATTATGGGCAAGAACTGCACACCTTGCCGTCCTTCAAGTTTTTGGCTTGATGTCGGGCCACTTGCGTCGCTACATCCTCCTCGTCCGACGAGGAATCCCCACCAAACGCAGCTAGAGCGCTTCTGCTTTTTTTCTGTTGTGTCGCAGCAGGCCTCGATTGCAAGCCGTACTTCACCCCCTTGTAACCCACCAACATTTTCTTTTCCGACATCGTTGCCCGGGTGTGAGTAGCGGTCAGAAAATGAAATCAGGGCGCAATTGTGGAAGAGGTGTGTGTTATCCAATCTTGTAGCATCCAGGAAGACGTCACCATCGCCAAGATTGCAAGCTTCAACTGATGAAGAAAGTTAAAGCAGGTTACAGGGGTTCATGTCGGTGTAGCCAGATGTCAGGGATGAAAGATTAGTCAGCAAATGCTTAGGTGGAACAAGGTATGGAAACTGTTTTAAACAGTAAGAAAACAGAAATCAACAATTCTGTTTCTTTTTCGTTACCATCCCACCCCACCCAGAGAGAAAACTTGAGTTGGAGTATTATGTAGGAAGAAAAGAGGTCTTAATCGGCAGCGGTGTGCCAGGGGGAGTTTTAAGTGGAGTTAGAATGGTAGAATAGGTTTTCTTGATAAAAAGCAGTGAACTGTAGGTTATTGTGAACTGGCAGTAGATATGGCTAGAAAGTAGAAAGGAAAGGATGTCAGGAAACATCCAGATGAAATGTAATGAACAAGTGTGAGACTTGGTTAGTAAGAGGCTGCATTCTGGAATACCAAATAACCAACTGTAACCCATGTTTTGTCATTCAACATTTTCGCTTGTTTGGACTGTCTTGGCTTTTCAACAGATTTCTGTGGGGTGCTTCGTGAGCATTGGGTTGATATTCTCTCAAACATCTGTGGGCAACCTCCTCTGCATCTTTCCAGTCCACCATCTTTACAAGTTCAGCATAGTATTCATTACATGGGACATTTGCGTGCGAACCGCCCAATCAACAACTACAACCTGCCTTTATCCTGAAGCCGCCCCCCTCTCCCCCCCTTCTCCCCCCCTTCCCCCCCCCCCTCCTACGTTTCATTATGCCTAGTGCAATCTACTCAATTCCTCTATCGTCTTGCAAAGATCTTCAGTCGGGACGTCGACCAGCGCCGCCACCTCGTCCATCTTTTCCCGGTTCAAATCCAAAAACGCCTCTATCAAATCACCATCCACGAAATTGTGCGCTTCTACGTTACGACGCTCGTTGGTGAATCGCCTGTGCTGTTTGTGCGACAGGCCCCCGACGCCTTTGACGACCTTTGATATACATCGAGCAACCCCAAAACACCACATCAGAATTGCATGTAAAATCAGGTGCACCATCGCAGATTCAAGCAAACAGCTACAAAATGCAGATTCAAACTAACATATGTAAATGCAGATTCAAACTAACATATGCAAACGCAGAAAATTGGCTCAAATGCACAATATCGAGAACTAGCTTTTTTGGGGGATATTTCTCGAAGGGTTGTGAAAAGAATCTGATATGAGGAAAGCTTGAATGGTGGCTGACCTTTCGCATAGCCTCCTCCACCTTCTCCAGATGTAAATATAGTTTCTGGGGGAGGGATGCGATCACCCCCAGCATGCCCCCGACGGTTGCAAACAAAACCGTGGGCACCTTGCCAAACTCTGAATCTGCCGATCGCATGACCAGAGAGCCATGTCGAAACTGATTGATCACATCCGCAATGTGGAACTCTCCCACAGTCTGTAGTGGCAGCCAGCATTCGAACGAAATCAGTAATATTTTTCAAAGTCAAGGAAAATGGACATGAATACACAGATGCACGATGGAGTCAGCACCATTAAAAAATAAATAAAAAAAATCGCAAATAAAAACAAAAATCGTAAAAAAAAACAAAAATTGTAAAAAAAAAACAAAAATTCAAATCTTGTCAATCGTTCCAATATCGATAGAAGTGACTTTGTGCATGCCCTCCAATTCTAAAGATATATATGTATGTATATATAAACATCCCTACTTCACATTAACTTTTTGGTTTCCTTACCGAGAGTCTGGCTTGTTCTTCTTCGACAGCAGAATCGCTGTTTCGCTTGACAGTAAAGATATTGCAATTGTTTTCTGCTCCCAAAAACACATCATCGTCCAAAACTGTGACTGCGGTCATCCAATTGGGCGGGTAATGTCGAGCCCTTTCCTCCAGCTGACATTCTGCAGGCTTGTACAATAACAATACCATACTTCGCATAAGGTCACCTGCACACGAAAATTACACAAACCCATGGAAATTAAGAAGAAGAGAAAAAAATCATCAGAATGAGTGCAATGATTTTGGAAATGACCCCTCAAATCTTTGACAAATTTTGTTCCCCAAAATTTTGAGGAATTGCATGAGTTTTGTTTTTTGTGGGTTTTTTTTTTGCTGGCCTTACCCACGATAATGAAATCTCCTCTCGCTGCAACATAGAGTGCCATAATGTGGCCGTGATTTGTGCAAGTGGTGACCAATTCTTTTTGGAAATCCTCCGTTGTTCTCCACTCCATTATGTGTACTTTGCAATTAACACTCGTCAGCAACCTCCCCTGCACACCATCCATTCGTCAGAAAATAGAAAAAAAAAAGAAAGAAAGAAAAAAAGAATTTCTCTGTGAAACTGTGAAATACATTTGTCAGCTCTGGGATCGGTTAAACAAAAAGATGGGAAAAAAACCCACTGTTTCAACAGAAAAGATTTTAGAAAAACGCGTTCTAAATAAGAGAAAAAGACACGAAAGAGTCTGTATGATATTTTGGCAGTATCCGTTCAAAAAATATACGCCAGTGCATGTAACTTTATTTTCCATCACACTAGGAACCCTAATTCTTTTTTCCTTGCTTCTGTTTCTTCTGCTTTCAAGTGTTAAGCAAAGAGAAACAAACCTTGAAAAAAATACAGATATAAATAAATAAATAGATAAAATAAAATAAAAATAACCATTACCGAATCCCACATACAAGAACAACATCCCCACATAAGAATTTTTATCCGTCTGAACCTGCATTTCATTCAGAGTGAATGTGGCCCCCATCACTTCTCGCTCCGCCACCACCACCGCTTTGCCTTTGATGAAATGAATGACCAGGATCCTGCCTCGAGTGGGGTCCTCTTCGGAGGGCACCACATAAGCCGTCCCCACCACGAAATAAACGTTGGGGTCGTTTGCAAAGCTGGTGGAGAGAATGCTCAAGCCCTCCTCGTTGGTGTCGAGAGGCAAAGTGTCCATCACCTCGAAAGTTTCTTGATTGAATATTCTCAACGAGTTTTGGGGACGTTCGCCTGTGCAAACCAACACTCTTGGCCGTTAGGCCCCGGAAAAAAAATAAACAAATCACAAACAGTCTATAGATGGCATGAGTTGGAGAGGGGTAGGATTTGTTTTGTGGAACACAACAATATTCCCTTTCGTTTTTCGTATCAAAAACTTGAAGCAGTACTTTTGTCATATGAGAGTTTGATGCTGGCATTCAACCCCAACAGATAACGACGCTACGTACCAATTCCACACACCAGGACTCCCAAGGATTTAGTTTCTGGCTGATGGCATATTCTCCTGGGCTGTTCGCCGAGAGGCACCGACCTTATGTGCAGCTTTTGAATCTCGTCAATGCTGCCGATGGTCAGGGACCCCTCCTTGGCTAGAGCCAGACTGTCGGGGAAACTCGCGGAATTGAACGATCCAAGGAAATTAACCTGTGAAACCATACATAAATCGGCTTCTATGCTAGGTAGTTGCGTTGATGGATATACAGTGCCATCAGTAAATGTACCATAGAAGAACAAACATCGATTCTTATTTGCAAAAATCGTACTAAATTTCCCAAAGCAATACCCCCACTGTTTCACTAAAAGATTTGCATTTTCACCACTCACATCATCCTCGTTCAGGTTAGAATACAACAGCTTCTTGTTAGCTCCGTAAATAACCGTCGGCCGGTCAGACGCAGCAAACACATGCGAAGTCCCGTTCGTCCAGAATCTCCTCAAGGTCACCGGTTTCGTCCCCAGAGACATTTTCTTTTTGTCGGCCAAAGCACCGGACTCTGGATCCACCCTCCAGCTATACATGCCTCCATCCCCCATCGCACACAGCAGGAATGCACTCCCCTCGAAGCTGGCGAACAGGATGGACCTGGGTATGACCTCGCTGCTGAGCTGCATTTTTGCAATGGGGGATAGAGACGGCAAAGCGAACAAGCTGAGATTCATGTCCCAAGTGCCCACCGCTGCGATGGAAGCTTCGTTTGTATCAGATCCTGAAAAAAAACACAAATCGGAGGCAATATTACTAATATTATCATGGTTTCTATGTTATTGATTCTGCACTTGTTTTCTCAATGACCGACTCCTCATCCTGATTTGACCGGTCATTTGCAGACGATCGAAAATACATGAAATCGAACAAAGGGCAGGACAGCAGATCGCAATATGTACCGATTGGGGTGATATCCACACACGACACTTCGCTCTCCATTTTGCATGTCCCAGCAACATCCACTTCTCCATTTTCCCTGATTTTCAAATACACGCAGCCACCCTGCCCCCCTGCAAGAAACACCTAACGGCACAGCACCACCACCATCATAAATTCAGGCACTGCTTTTTTTTTCATCTACATTCAGCAATTTTTCTCAGAGGGCAAAAAACATTCCTGGAGCGTAACATTCGATCCGCATTACCTCAGCAAGCAAGCATACGGTGGGTGGGTTTATCGACGCAAGGGATTTATTACATAAAAATACTACCTGTTTTGTATATTGTACTGGTTGGACATCAAAGATTATGCACGGTGTTGAGGAGTCGCTTCAATTTATTACAATTTTTTTTAGCAAACCTGCGATGGACTGCTGGAAGCCACGTTTATGCTGTATCCATCAGCAGGCTGCCAGCTCCCTTTCAAGGCAAGGTCCATAGACGACACCACCAGAACCTGCGAACTGCAAAAAAAAAAGATCCCAGTGTAATGTCAAGTGTCGCCCCCATACATCTTTTAAACCACTCAAAATTTCAGCTGTGGTGTTCTAATATTTCTGCACTGTATATCTCAATTGCAAAAGGGAGGAGGAAGAGGGGGGGGGGAAATATTGAACGAAGTCGAAAAGAGCACCCCAGTGTGCTTCGTCGTGGGGAAAAAAAGGGGAAACGAACCTGGTGACTTGTAGCATGTGGCTTCCAATAAGATTGGAGGAATGCAGAGTCTGGGCTTCTCCATCGAAGCCATCGATGGTGGCTTCCTCCACCTCGTCCTCCTCGTTGACTGCCAAAATGCGAGTTTCGTTCACGAAAGAAAGCACCAGGAAAGTGTCGAATTCATCTGAGATGGATTTCTTCAAACTCCACAATCCCTGGTTGATAATCCCATCATTAAAAAAAAAAATACGTCAAGGCGGCCGGAAAACCCAGAGATACAGTTGGTTGATTAAGTGGGGGAAATCTGAATGTGCTTGCAGGGAACTTGGATTATTATCTGTCGGGTCATGCTGCTGATTTTCCACTTGGAAAGTAATTTTCAAAAAATTGTTCAATTATGATTGGAGGGACGAAATTTTTTTTAGAAAACTTTCCATGCTTTCAAAATCAACTGGACATTCTATCCAGAAATTTACATATACATACATATGTCTCTTGACAAAGCCACCTACTTTGATGCCTGGGAGTTCAATGGTCGCTTGCTCAGTGATGCCGATTCCGTTCCGCACAATCCTCAGAGATCCTTCGAGAAAAGCTCCGGAACACGTCACCACCTCTCAACAATACAAAAAACAACCTAAGTTTCTTTTTTCTCTTTTTTTTTTTCCCGTCCAAAAATCCATCAACGATATCGAAATATGGTGAGGAATATCCCCAAAACAGAACAGTCACTGCCCAGCGTCAATACTGGGGTGTTTTACAGGCACCACCAAATCCTCACCTGGCATTGGCCTTGTCGATCCAAGTCCATCACACAGAAATCCACTATGGGGCCCACATTCGTGAAGCTCAGCAGGACTTCCAGAAAGCAATCGTTTGTGGGTGGCACTGGCGTGTCTTGCAGTCTGACCAATTGCGAATCACCCACTCTGGATCCCACGAAAACCACCCCGCTGTCCAGGTAGGAAAGAGATGAAGGAGCTGGTATTCTTCCTGCAAATGAAGCAAGCAAATCTATAAATAGAATTGAAACAGAGGGGTGGTGGAAAAGCTCTTGTTGAGCATGAATCACATCACGGATGAGTTGCGGAAAAGAGGTTGGGAGATAGGATCCCACTATCTTTTCAAGTGCAATTTATTTATTTAATTTATTTTTTTGGGGGGGATATATTGTCCCTGAGAACGAGCCATACACAGATATTTATTTGTTATTTTATTTTTTATTTTTATTTTTTTTTGGGGGGGGTATATTATCCCTGAGAACGAGCCATACCAAGCTTCTGCACCCTCAAGCCAATCACATTGTCCCCGTCATTTGCTAGCACCAGAAGAAAGAGATTTCCCAAGCAATCGCCCAAAAGATACCGAGACCCGTCCTCATCAATACAACCGTGCGCCTGTTGAAATCAAACCAATGATTATTTAAAACTGCTGAGGGCAGAATTTGCATGGTGGATGGACTTTTTTTTAACCTCGATGCAACATATTCAACAACATCTAGATAAGAACAGTCTGAAAGAAATTTTCCAGGAAAGTGAGGTTGTTCTCTTGCAAATGAAAAAAGGCAAAAACAGGATTGGAGCAAAGACTGGCCCTGGAACGGGAAATGCATCAAATCTGCATTTTACTTTAAAAAAAAAAGCCATGCCTCTGCTTCAACATTCCACCCAAAAATAGATTCAGATATCACTATATCCACAACAAAAGAAGCTGATTTTTCTGGAGGGGATGGTGTTTTTCAGCTGTGCATACCCTGAATGTGGTTTCTTGCACAGGTGCCGTAACATGGGGCTGTTTGGAAGAATAGTACGTGACCATGGTTTCTCCCAACACAATCACCCCGCCCAAACCTTTCACAGGAATCAAATGCTCTGCCCCAGTGTCGATATTCATCTGCTTCCAAGGCTCATCCATCAAATCCTATCGTAACGAACATATAAAAAAAGAAAAAAAAAACACCACAAAACACAAAAATTAGATTTCTTCCAATTTTTCTTTAATTCCCACCTGTTACATGATGAAAAGCATTACCCCTCAAGCAACCATCCTTCACTAGGTCAACCCCCACCAGAATTCAACACACAGTCCATAACGTCTGAATCCTGCTCCCTGCCATTAGCCCCTCTTCCCCCCCCCCCCCCCCCCCCCAAAAAAAAAAGAACTTCAGTCATGAGATTCTGGCCTTACCTTTTCTTTCAGGTTGACTTCATATGTTCTCAGATGTCTGGCAAGTTTTGTATCTTCGTACAGCAATGCCAGGGTGGGTTTCGAACACTTGTGTAAAAAGCACATGTCCAAAATGTTCAGCTCTTCCAGCCGAATATTGAAAGCTTCCTGAACTTGGCTTCCAATCATCGGGATGGCCTGACAAAAAAAACACATGCCCTTTCCCAATCTCAGCATCCTCCCATCATTCTGCTCCGAATTTCGTCAGACATCATTGCCAGATAAACGAAAACAAACACACTTGCCAAAGAGAGTAAAGAATTGAAAAAAATCAAATAAAATCGATGTGTGGAGGAGATGCAAGCAACAATAGAAGGCCATCTAGCTCACTTTGCAGCGAGTGTCCTGGCCCAATTCTGATGTATCTATATAAAAAAATATATATATATATTCTTTTATTTTATTTTTGAGAAAAGAATCGAACGGACCTTGAAGAGGCCATTGTACAGGTGGAGGCCAATCATTCGGCATTCAGGGTCTACGATCCCAACGGAGCCATGTTTTGCATGGGTCCCAATTTTATCCATCACATCTCCACTTGCCTTGGTAACCAGCTCACCTGGCAAAACAAATGAAATTTGGATGCATGCATACAGCTACCGGGAAAAAGAAGAAAATAAAAATTGCCCAAAAAAAATTCCTCGAACGCAAGGATAAATGTTGCTCACCACTCCACGTAAAAATTTCATCCGAGTGTTAAAGAATAATCTCAAACGTAATGTGCAAAAGAAGTAAATGTGCTGTAAAGCCATTGGCGATCATGACTCTGCAACCCACAGTGTGTGGAAATGCTCAATGAGGAGAGATTGGAAAGCGTATGTATATATGTATCAAGTCAAACAATGTTTCACGGAACAGAACATGTATGTGTGTACATTTAAAAAACGTCCAAGTCTGACTGTGAATAAGATATTATTGGCAGCAAACCTTGGACGCTGTCGTATTGAAGAATGCACAGCCGGTTGCGCTCCGTAAGAAGCATAAGCGAATCTGTCGCATCTCCCTGGACATGAGGATTGTATTTTTTTCGGTTAAAAAAAAAAAAAAAAAACCTGACAGATTCAAAAAAAAAGGCTGGCAGGATTGTTATTATTCTCACACTACTAAAACACCGTTTCAAAGTTCATCCAAAATTGGAGCTGGAGCATGCACCCGTTGGATTTTCCACACAGCATGAGCTATTTTTTATTTCTCAAGCACGGCTATGTATTCAATTAAACTGAATCGTCTTCAATTTTTAATTTCCATTTTTTGCGGACAATACTAACAATTATTGTTTTTAAATTCTTCAACAAATTTATAAATTCAACAAATTCATTTTTTATTTATTTTTTCGATTGAATATCTTCAATTCACAAAAGAAAAGAATGATTGTCTCACACCTTGGGTCTGAAAAGAGTGAGAGCTGCGATGCGATCATATATGGGGACATCCAGCATACCCTATCATAAAGAAAAGTTTGAAAAAAAAAATCAGCAGGATAACATCCAAGTTTTTTGTCAATAACATAAAGGCAAGGAACCAACGAATGATGATTTTTCCAAAACTCTGAATTGTGCATTGAATGGTTGGATCACATTGGAGCAAGCAAATACATTGGGAACAAAAAAATATATATATATATATTATTTCGTTTCCACACCGTTTTTTCTTGTGTCTATGTATTGAATCGAGCCTGAAAGCTGCGATTCCATGAGTCATGTGGAAAGAAAAATGACTAAAACAATTTTTTTTGGAGAAAGGAATGGTTCAGTAGACACTTACATGAAGGCCTTCTCTCTGCAGCTTGTGGATTTCAATTCTGCTGAACTTTCTGTTTTGTCGAACAAAAAGAAACCAAAATGAAAATCAATGCGTGAAGAGGTGAATCTTGACAAACAGATTTGGTATCATTGCAGTGCTTTCCGAAGATACATTTTCAAAAAAATGCTGAAAAAAAATTCTGCCCTCGAATCTCTTCCAACCCCCAAGTGTTTTAATCATTTTGTTTAAATGTGGATGTTGACTTTCAAACTTCTCTCTTTCCATCCCCCTAAACATATGCTTTGCAGTGCCATTCAAAACCACTCGATTTTCCTCAAAAAAATCCAAGGTCTGCTGAATGATCCAGCTACATTCGAAAGTCTTAATGTCGTCAATTCGATGGGCTCGTGGAAAGTCAAAACACATGTAGAAACAGCACAGCCGAGTGCTCTGGCTGCACCAAGAGTGAGACGTGCGTTCCAACCAAAACACGACGTTCTAGAACCAAGGTGATGGCTTTCATTCCACAAGCCAGCAGGCCCCACCCGATGATCAGGTTGACGTCTGTAGGGGAAGTAAAGTTGCCCACGACGGAGTGAGTGACCCCCATCGGCTTCTGGGCGGTGACGACATAGTTGTAAAAACAGCCGCTCCCCCCGTTTTCCTCCACCGACATCCTGTTTCGCTCAATCGAACAGAGTGGGTGGATGAAGTGAAGTCTACCCGCACTGGCTCGAAGTCCCTCTTTCTGTATCAGAATCCATGTCGGGTTTCGCACGTACCCATGTCTGACATACACTCAGGCACAAGTGGTGCTAAATCCGAAGGGGATGAGGATGGTTGAGGATCGGAGCGATTTCTACTGATAATTTTTAGCTTGCTTTCGACAGCGGACTGTGTCTGCTCGGGTTGCCCCTTTTTTTATTTGTGTTGCCCATTTTTTCATTTGTGTTGCCCTTCGACGTGCGGTTTTTTCTCGGCATACGTGTTCGTTTCGCCTGGTTCGGCGTCTGAAATCCAGGTGGGACAAGGATGTCCGATTTCAAGTCGATGTTTCGGAAGGCGCAAGTCAGTCGTGGCGTTGGGTCTTCCAAAGTTCAGCTTAAAAAACTGAAAGCTCAAAAAAGGGCGGTCAGGTTTGTGACGCCTTCGCCGGACGAACCTAAGACGTCACCTGAATCGCTCGATGCCTCTGTGGAGCACATAGAAATTCAAGAAGAGGATGCTGTTAAAGGTGGGTTCACCCCTGGCCAAATTTGAAGGAGCTAATTTTCTTCTCTTTGCCCCCCTTGTTTCTCCATCGAATTTAGAAAAGGACAGGAACAGCTCCAGAGACTGGTTGGGAATTTGACATGAGGATGTGTTTGACCAGTGGATAAGAAACGACCCAGAGAAGAAGGTCCTTCAGACGCGGAGCTGATGCCTCCTCCCCCTCCACGGCGACCATCAGCCTTGGACCAGCCACAACAAGCATCCAACAGCGAACTCCCCCCCCCAGCTCCATCTGATGGTCTCAATTCTGCTTCAGTCGAGGATTTCCCCACTGCCCTCCCTGACAATTTTTTCCAGCAAGCCCCCGATGCTGAAGATCCCTTGCAGGCATCCAATGTCACTGCAACTAGATCAAACCCTGGGACAGTCCCAGAGGGTTTCTTTGAGGATAAGGAGGCAGATGGTTTGGCCAGGGGGATAAAGCCCCGGACAAAAAAGGATAAGGAAGCTGAATACCTGGATTTTCAACGAGAAATGGAAGCTAGCATGCAGGATTTGGCCGAGAGGGAAGCGGTGGACGCGGAAGACGGGGCTCGAAGCAGGGAGGAGACGGAGGCATTCGAACAAGAGCTCAGGTTCCGGCTGGTGTCGAGTTTGAGGGAGAAACACGAGGGAAGAAAGACTGGCGAGGGTGTGAAAGGGAATGTGGATGGGGAAAAGCCAAAGAAGAAAAAGAGATCAAGGATGGACCTCCCTGAATCGGATAGCGATGTGGACTCCTCGGATAGCGATGATGGTGATAGTTTGACTGACTGGAGGGCTAAAGCTGTATGATTTCCGCGTTTACAGGCGATTGCGATTGGCTTGTTGTGTGAACACGACGAATGCTATGTGACATAGCAAGGATCCGTCGACAAGGATCTCTGAAGTATTGCAGCAGTGCTACAAAAAAAGTATTGATGGGATGTGTCGACGTGACGATTTTGAGTGCACCTTCATCAACCTCCAGGAAAAAAACATGGCCGTTCTAGATAGTATGCTAGTTTTTCTGCGGGTGCAACCCAATACTTTTTTTTTGAGGCTTTGCAAGTCAGACAGGTGCAAGCATTATGAAAAGCCAAGGCAGACGAGGTGTTACAGAATGAAAAAAAAAGGTCCAATCGATCATACTAAAACCCCACCTTCTATCACCAACCAAAAGGTTTCCGGACGTTCTCAAGTCTAGTTTTAGCACCAGCACCTTCCACCAAACCACCACATACATCATCCCAAACCTTACCGAGCTCCAATTTCTCCTTTTTCCCAACGCACATCACGACCATGCTAAATCTTGGAACCTTTGTCAAAGCCTCGAGCACACTTATCCAATGCCCGACGTCACACACAGAATCCTTCCCCTTTTGCAGTTCAGACAGAGAACACCTGACAATTCCAAGCATCACAGGTGGCGACAGCACAGCCTTGAAGATCTTTTGGAAATCGCCTGGGTCAACCCTGGATAGGTACAGACTCTTTTCATCCAGCGTCGCCTCTCTGAGTCCTTTCCAGTACGTTTCAAACTCTGCACCTGTTTTGGGACCTTTCAACGGCAGCTTGTTCGCTGATCGTGGTGTCGAATGCTGAGATGACCCTCTGGATTGGCTGCCTGATGTTTCACAACCCATGGGTGCAGAATCGGCTAAATCAAGCCTGCGAGGAGGTTTTCGTCCCGATTCTACCTTCGGCTCCATTCTTTTCGATCCGACCATTGCAGTTGCACCCTCTGGCTTGTCGACTGAGGCCCCATCTTTTAGCACCGGTGCTACCTCCTTTCTCTGGAGCGTCCCACCCTCCACCCCCTCTTGTACAACCACGTCGCTTTCTATTGGTTGAACCATGGTGGAGCCTAACCCCTCTTTATCGTTCTCTTCCACCGCTTCAATTTCCCCAACACTCTTCCCCCTCCGATCCTGTGCCTTTCCTTTTTTGGGAAATTGTATCGGCACCTCACCCCGTCTCTTCACAGGTTTCAGCTTTTCCGATCTTGTCAATCTGTTCAAACCCTCCAGCAGACTCTTTTTGGAAGCCTCCGAGGTGGGACCCAGCCTGACCACCATTTCCAAGTCTTCCACCGCCCCTTGCAAATTCCCCAGAGCTTCCCTGCTTGCGCTCCTTCGCTGGTAGGCCTTGAGGTACATTGGGTCGAGACTGATTGCTTCGGTGCAATCCCCCTCTGCCCCCCTATGTTCCCCCATCTTGAGTCTAGCCATAGCTCTGTTTGCATAACCCAACGAAGTGCCCTCGCATTCGATCGACCTAGTGTAACATTCTGCCGCCTCTTGGAAATCCCCGATCTTGAAATGACCGTTACCTTCTTGACGCCACCCGTTTGCATCAGTGGGGATGGAGTTCTTTTCCACAGGGTTTCTCTTGGAGGGTCTGACAGACTGGGCGGGCAGCACTTTGTTCGCTGTTCGCTTCATGTCTGGGGGAGGTTCGTTGGGAGGGGGTGGCGTGGGTTCAATTTTTTGGGGCGGAGATTCTTGAGTTGATTTGGTGGGTTGGTCGCACTCGTTCAAGGCAGCATCCAAATCAAACTTGTCCCATTGACTGTAGTTCTTGTACGTGTGTGCTGCAGGGCTCTTGTTTTGGGACATGGGTGGCAAAGGCTTCTGAGTGGGGGAAAGAAGAATCAGCAGAAAGTGGCAAAAACCACAACCAAAAAAAAATACCACTTTAAAGGAAAACACTCTATCCATCTCCATGTCTGTAAGCCCAGCAATCCTTTTGAATATGTTGAACTAAGGGTGAAGTGGAAGCAGCCCATTCACCGACTGAGCAAATGAGTGAGCCATGTGGGCCAACCAATTCTATTCTTAGAATGAGATGGGCTATCAGGATTCCAAGCAAGACAATTCACAGCAATGACTTGAAATCGACAGGGGAAAAAAAAAAGATGAAAAAATGGATCACAATAATTCTATTAATTACCTCCAGGAAAAAACAGCTGACGTCCAGACACGAATCCAGAAATGGTGCCCTACCGATTTGTTTCCTCCACCAGAAAACTGAGGCGCAGGTTTTCGCAGCGACTCGGGCGCTTCCTTCGCGTTGTGCTTCGTCACTCCCCGAACAGGAGGGCAATTCTCTCCACAATTTTCCGTCCAGGTCGCCCCCGCATTTCCTTTGATGAGCTTACGGTCTTTTTTTCTGACGTCGCCCTCCCACTCGTGCAAGCCCTTCACGAAGTCCTGTAGCTCCAACGTGTTTTCGCGAATTTGATGCTGTGGGGTCGTCATGTTGCGGGACCAGCGAACGAACTACAAACGAGCACTTGGTCGCGTGATTGTGACTGTGAATCTGGTGCTTGTAAATGTCTGACATGCAAGCAGATGGCATAAAATTGTTGCGTTTCGTCGCAAACCCAGAATCAGATTCTGTCGCAGCCCCACCTCCAGCAACAACAAGTCGGGCGTTTCTGGAACGAGGCTTGGTTTGGCTACGAGTAGCGGCGTCTTATTTTTTTTTCTGATGCTAAGTGTCCAGCGGCGTCTATGTACGGGCGTGAATCATTTCGCTCGCCGACAGTATCAAACAGTCAAGGGGAAGGAGGTATGGCGTTGATCATCTCTTTCGAGACGCGCGCGTTCGAGATTCGGCAATATAAAGCATGCCGACTTTCTCTCCTTTTGCAATTTCTTAGGAGGGGGTAACTTAGAGGAGACGCTGCCTCCTGACACGGATTTTGGGTGAACTCGTTAGGTGAGGGCGGTTGAAGGGGCTCAACCGTTGTGTAGATCCATGACAGATCCGAGCACGCTGTGGAGTGGTGTCGTCGAGACTTACACTCGTGCTGGAGAAGCGGGGGCGGCTTTTAAAACGCCCACCAAAACGGAGTTCATGCGAGACGACGACTCTGGGGTCGTCTTTCTTGTACGAGTTTCGGAATCGCTAAAAGAAAAAACAAAGAAGCCTGAAAACGCCAGGTAGGCTCTTCCGAATCGTCTTTCGACACCTCTCGTCGATTACTGGATCACCAATCTTCCTGGATTTCTATTCTGCCATTCAGTTGAAGATTCTGCGCGAAGCCTTTTCTGTATTTTCAACACTCGTGTACACTACCTCTTTTTTTCTACCTCAGTCGTCGATCCATAAAGAGCGTTGCTGCATGATTTCAGCCAGGAGAAGAAGAAGTTTGTGAACCCCTTTCTGCCTTACGAGGAGGAGCTTTGGGTCCAGCACCTGTCAGACACCCACACACTTCTGCTCAACAAATTCAACCTGGTGGATCACCACCTGTTGGTCGTCACAAGGGAATTCGAGAAGCAAGAGGAGCCCTTGAATGTCCAGGACATCGATGCAACCATGAAAGTTATGGAGGTACACTCCTGAGTATTTATTTTGTTTCGGTTTTCCCGTGATTTTTTTTCTTGACTTTTTTTGTGGTTTCGTTTCATTTTGGCTTTTTGCTGACTGATCACCATTGATTCAACATGTTTTTTCTAATTCTCAATTCATCCATTTTCGCTCCTATCAGCGAAAATTCACGTTAAGTAGACCAGGATTGCGATTTAAAAAAAAAGATGCGAATATGTGAAAGCATAGCTTGCTTTTTGTGTAGGTGGAAAAGTTCTGAACAAAATTTATGCACATGTTTGTTTGAAGGATAGTCTATGCCCAATGGTGGTTTAGCATTTTTCAACTGCGGTCCCCAATCTGGTGCCAGTCAGCCACACAAACACATCCAGGTAGAAAGATTTCCAGTCATTGTCATTTCCTTTTGTATCGTTCTGGCATCTCTGGTGATTCAAGGGAATGCTTCATTTGGTAGGCAGGGTTTTCACATGCTGAACCTGTGTGAACCCCACTCCCCCACACAAATCCACTTTCATTTTTGATCCGAAAATACGAGTTCTGGACGATGTATTTGCACATGTTGATTAGCGTTGATGTGGAGGGCATCGTTGTACGAATTATGAATTTTCCAGATTCTATTTGTTGGAGGTATGTTAGGGAAGCCCTCCCTTAGAATCTCTTCAACCCCCCCAAGGAAAAAAAAATCTGTAGGAATGTGGTTTTTTATGTTTTTTTTTTTTTTGGGGGGGGGGGTGGGAGAGGGGGTGGGTAACATTCTGTGACCTTCCAGTCCAGCAATGGATCCACCAGAAACACTGATTTTTTTTTTCCACCCTTTACAAACACGCTGTAATTCGTGATATGGCTTCCAATCCGCCAAGGTAGTTCCGCTTCCTTTCGACGACAGTCTGCCAAACGAAGCTCCCATTACTCCAGCAGTAGTGGCCGGTCTCGAGAATGGAGGAGGATCCCAATTGTTGCCCAATCTACCGTTCAAAATGCTCGGAGCCCAACTCCGAAAGGGCTCTTCCCCTGAGGACGTGTGCAGGAAAGTAGCCGAACTCACGACCATGGCCTCGACAGAAATCTCAGTTGCCCAATCCTTCAACCTGCTGTTTTCTGAAGGATGGGTTCTGCTGATTCCTAGGCAAAACGATTCCGAGGGGCCCTGTGGTGTCAAGTGAGTTCGCTGCGTGCATCTTCAACACTTATGGAGCTTCTTTATACATTTTTTAAAATGATTCACTTTTCTGTTGTTCTTCCAGTTTTCCATAATTGTTTTGTCGCCATAAACAACCATGATAATCATAATGATTGTTCTGTTGTCTTTTCGTTCAGTGCCCTCGGCTTTGCTGGAACTTTGTTCGTGAGGTCGCAAGAAGAAATCGACTATGTCAAGAAAGTTGGGCCCATGGCTATCTTGGCAGGAGTAGGCTTCCCCAATGTCTGACGAAAGAGATTATTAGTTGTGTTGTGGGCAACCTACAACCTTTAGCCAAAAACCATGGTTGATGAATTTTAAACAATGTTGTCTCTTTCATCAACACAACTTTTGAATATTTCAATTAAGTTTTTCATGCCTGGCTGGAAACCACTGTATCGTTCGGTCTTTGAAAAATAGAGTGTTGTGTTCAATATCCCCTCTCCCTTTCCTGAAATTTTGGACCTGATTAACCATATTGACCCATTAATAAAATTGGGGGCAGAAGAATGATTGTGGAGTGCACGTTTTCTGTGCTTCACTTAAAACAGCAAAGATATTGAAAAGAAAAAACTCTGCAAATCGATCGAAGTTTGATATCAAACTGAGGTATCTCCTCCACTGGATTGTTCGCTCGTTACCACAACTGGTAGATCGCTCGACACTGCCAATCAGAAAGCACATGAAAAAAAATCAAACAAGTCACAATGGCAGATATTGTTGCATATTCCAGAAACAGACCATATGTCAAATTATACAGCCTTTCTGTTTTTCCGTTCACAATGCGATCCATCAATTTTCAAGTTCCTGAAGCACCATTGGTTTTCTCTGTCTACCCACCCACCCATCCCCGAAAGGCCATTTGTGTTAATTAAAAAAACATAGACAAATGTCGTTGAATGCTTTACAAGAAGTTTGATGGGCTACCTTGATAATCTCTGAGCAAATCCAACAGAGCATTTGGAGCCTCCGCTTGAACAACAATCTTTCGACTTGCATCTTGGACAAACCCCTGGTGTGAAAAGCATAGAACCTTAACATTCGCTGAAAGCAACACTTTTTATGAACCTACCTCACCAGGGGGAAAAAAATCTGAGTTCCTATCATGCACACAGCAAAATATGGTGTGTTGAAAGAAAAAAAGAAAAGCACGACAAAAAAGATCTTGCTAAATAAGGGGTTTCCATTACCCCATTCGACAAATGCGTGAAATCCCAGAGAGATAACAACAGATTCATTTTCTATTTTTTCTTTTACGCACCTCTTGGACCAAGTGATCAAAGAATCCCAGTAGAGAATCATAAAACCCTCCCACGTTCAAAACTCCGATTGGTTTCCTGTGATAACCCAACTGATGCCAGGTTACGACTTCCAACATCTCTTCCAGGGTTCCAAAACCTCCTGGCAAAACAACAAAAGCATCCGCCAGTTCTGCCATCAACTCCTGTGCAATCCAAACTTAAATCCATAATCCCTGTTGAATCAGTACAAAACTGAAAGATGGGAATTGGCTTGACGATTGCGACAGTAGCATTTGGACAATATCCTTGCACAGCTTTCAAAAATGCTCCTAGACTAATCAAAGTGTCACTTTTTCTATCGAGGGGCTCGCTGCTTTGCTGCAACTTCCTTGTTTTTTCTTTTTGTTTTTTTGAGTCGTCCATCGAAAATTGAACCTACTTTCCGCTTGTGCATGTTTTTCACGACCCTGGTCTCTCCCACCATTGCACCTGAAATCTGAAGAAACACAAATTCAGCTCTGAATTTGTGTTTCTTCAACCCCCACACAACCCCTTTATGGTTCTTTTTTCGCTTCATTGACAGCAAAACAGTTCACTCTTTTAACCAAAACCCACAAATGCATTTTTCGCCGATGGCTCATTGCTGGTCAGAAGCACACTGTCATACATAGAGACATGTGCAGCTACAGTGTGGTCATTGAATGCTGATTTAGGGTATGATATATGTATATAATATGTGTTGTCCTTCTTACCTCCGTTGAACACAACCCTTCCGGAATCACCCCAACCACCCCATCATGCCCCAGCCCCTTTGCAACCTGCCCAGAAACAGACATAGAATATCCCCAATAATTTCGTCCTTCTGATTCATTCTTTTCGAAAGGGAAGGAGATGCACATAGATCCAGACCAACGATTTGAAACAAAAAATGATATTCGCAGCCCATTCTTCCCAGTTCATTCGTTCCGCCCGTCGGTTTCTTTTCAAGCATTACCAAGTTTTTCAAGTTTTCATTCCAAGTTTTACAGATGAGTGCTTTTCGTTCCAAAACCCAAAACCCAAAAAACATACTATGTACACGATTGAGTGTCAATTATGGATGGAAATAGACAACATGCTCCCTTACTGTGTTTGCTAAGGCCCCCATCAGCCCAACGGATCCACCTGCAAAACATGATCACAACAAAAACGAAAAGCAGATTCGATATCGTAGGAACAAAATATGTATAAGTTCCATTTTCTTTCTGCAGTTAGCATTCAGATTTCTGGTTTTTTGGGGTCCTGGACATGTTACACTTTCTCCAATGAAACTGTATGCCCTATGAATAAGATACATTAAAAGAAAATTGGCGTTGCTAGGCCCTGTGCTTACATACCTCCATAGACCAGCCCAATGTTTCTTTTTACGAGCGCTTCCCCAAGGGCTTCGGCACATTTCACATATTCCGGGCTTTTTCCTGGGCTCGATCCGGTGAATACGCAAATACGTTTGAATGGAGTGGTTGGAAATCCACCTTTCACACTCTCCATGCTGTCCAAGTGAAGTCGTGCAAACCAGCGTCCAATGGCGAGAATAATATCACTGCACTAATACTTAAAATGTATGTGCGACCAGGCACGGGTACCAGATCCCTTGGATTTGTACTGGATGATTTCAGGTTTCAAGGTCCGATGAGTAAATTTGCGTAAAATAAATAAGTGTGGAAAGAATTCGTGTTCAGTTTTGAACTTTTCAGAGCAAAAAGAGATCTTGTGTTTGTCAGGTAGCATTTGGTGATGAGAACCCAGGAGTGTTCTGGGTGTGGAGTTTTAAGCCAGTTTTGTGGTTGTCGGTACTGAGTGTTTGTGGTGTGCTGTGGAAATCGTTTCATTTGATATTAAGTGGGAAATCCCTTGTTTGATGAAGACGGCCGGCCGTGATTCATGGGAGAAAGAAGGAGAGGGGGTCTTTTCTTGTTTTGGTGGAGGTGGATATTAAAAATGGGAAGCAGATTTTAGGTGGAAACATCTTAAGATTCAAGCAAACAGCAACAACAAACATTTGAGAATGATCATCATTCGTTACAGAACACACGATCTGGGAAAAAAAAAACCAATGAGATATCTTCTATTGGAAAGCTTTTCAATTCCAGGCAACAAAAAAAAACGAAGTACACAACTTCAGCAAACGTGAATCATCGACCTAAAACTCCCCCCCCCCCCCCCAAAAAAAAACTGACCAAAATCTCAATTACCCTCAACAAATGAACGAACTGCTTACATCCGGACTACTGTTCGAATCAACAAGTACATTCAGTTTTGTCAATTCGGTCAAGTGCAATGCAGTTAAGCCCTCCACTCTCCCAACCCTTTTCCCATTTTTTCCCCAATATGGGATATTCATTTTTGGGTGGGTTTATCATCAAAAATCACCCCAGCCCAGCCCAACTCCCCTTTTTCCCCACACATGGGACAATCGTGAATGAAATTATCAACAGTCGCACCTCGTATACAACCCAACACTGGCATTTGTATACATTACTTGACAAATATCAAATGCAGCGCTTCAGTGTCATACTGAGCGAGGTCCCCAAATTTCGTCCGTTTCTTCTTTTTTTTTTTTTTTTGAAACTCCTTTTTTTGGGTGGATTTGAATCCTTCTCCCTCAGACTGACCAGACCATGATCCTCTCTACCGCATATCTTTGATTGGTAGGATTTTCAATTTAAAAATAAAAAAAAAACCAAAAACACCACGCAGAGTGGAAAAAAACGTGTAATATGATGTCAGTAATCCCCTCGGAAAAATCAACACCAAACAACTTATCCTTTTTTTTTTTGTTCCTTTTTCCTTTTTTTTTTGATTTTATGCCTCACATCATTCGCCCCTATTTTTAGATATTTCTCTTTTCTCTTTCCATATTTTGTCTGCACTTTTTTCTTTCCTTTTTGCAAGTATATCTTGCATCCATTTTAAGGGTTTTTTTCCTATTTTGTGGTTTTTTTTTCACACATCTTCCATTTTCTTTTTCAGTCCTTCTCTCTTTTTTTCATTGAAGGCAGGTTTTTTTTTCCTTCCTTTTTTACACAAAAAAAAACAAAAAAATAAAATTTAGCGCTACGAAACTCTGCACTGCTGCAGACAAGGCTTTTCGCACAGAAATGAGAATCACTGTCAAAATATATCGACAAGAAAAATTTTCTTTTAATTTTTTTTCAGGAAAGGAGCAAAAGAAAAAATCACGGTCTCCTAGTATTATTTAGATCTATCAGTATAAACCAAAAAAAACAACCGTTGAACAAGCTGCAACTAAGCGACCAATCACACGTTCCCGACAAGGGGAAGCAGGGAAGAAAGAAAAAAAGATCTAGATCTTGAAAAAAAACATGTCATCTCTGCCCCATATCGAGATATATATTCCTATTGAATCAAACACAGAAAGATAGTTTTATACATTGTCCTATTCTTTTTCCCCCCCCCCCCACTCTCATCCTTTTTCCCAATTTCCATCCATCCATATTGTGATTTTCAATCATCATGGATGTATCTTTTTTTTTTCTTTTAAAGCGTTCCTGCACAGTTTCGTTTCCCTTTTCCCCTCCCCCCCAACAAAAAAAAAAAAAAAAAAGAGAAAATTAAAAAATCCACCCATCTCAAATGATCTAACTATGTCCCCAGAAGAGCACTAGCTTATTCATTGTTTTCCTGGGGGGAAGGTGGTGCATGGTTTTAAACTTCTCGTCGTATTTAAATTCACGAAAAGACCTTAACGTGTTTAAATTCACGAAAAGAGACCACCCAAGCCACCTCCCACTCTGAGATTATCAGATCAGTTAAAAACACCATAAGTAACATATCTATAAACACCATAAGTAGTGGTAACATTGCTCTACAGATATAAAAAAAAAAAAAACGTCCAATTTTCCCCCCACCCACCCACCCACCCCATCTTTCTGTATTTCTCTCAGAAACGGAAAGTCTATGATCAAAAAGCAAAAAGCAAAATACACATAGAAGAAAAAGGCAGCTTTGATTTTCTTGTTCCATTTTTTTTACGTCTAGGCAAAACAAACAGACACAAAAAAAAAAATTAAAAAAAATCAAAAGCAGTGTATCTTCCCAAAAAACTGTGTCGAAAAGTGATACACCTCGTATATCATATTTTTCCCCACCTTGTCGTCTTTTCTCTCCCTTTTCCCCCCTTCCTTTCTGTACATTCACTGTTGCACCACTCCCACACACACACACACTTGTAACATTGCAGCCATTTTTTTTTTCTTTTCATTTTCTGGTCCAATCCTCCCAAAAAAAAAAAAAAAAAAGACGATACTCGAAAAAGCCTTGCCTTTATATAGTCACGAAAAATTGAAAAAACCGACCCACCCCGGGCCCAACTCATCTTTTTTTTCCCTCCCTCCCCCAAAAAGCAGAAAAATAAAAAGCACGTGTATGTTGGGTCACGTTTTTCTTGTTTTTTTATATCTCAATTTTCTTTTTTTTCAACACTCTCTTTCACAATTTTTCCCTCATGTCGTTTTTTTTTTTGCATTCGACTTGTTTGGGAGAGCTCAACCGCACATCCACTGAACCGACAATCCCCTTTTCAACTTGCTGCTTTTGTTTCTTTTCTCTGGAAGGGAAAAACAACATGCAGCAAAAGATGCCATATCTTTACAGATATCGAGGCGTCATGATCGAGCTGCAATCACTGCCAGGGGGTGACGTACAGAACCCGTAGTATGGATTGAAAGGGACAGGACTCCATGTCGGACTCCCACCAGGAACAGGACTCCATGTCGGACTGCCACCATAGTAACTACCAATCGACGAAGAAGAAGATCGGAGCTGGTGATGATGACCCCATGGGTATTGCACAGCCGGAATCGAGCCCATTTCACTGGTCGGGCGTTTCACGACGGCGGCACGCTCCTTCATGCAATCGAACTTTTCTCGCAGATCACTGGCGAGCTCTATGTTATCGTCACGAATGCAACACTCATGTATCGCCTTGGAGGTGGTCGTGTCGACACCCATGCCCAAGTCGTCCATTTTTATTAGCTCCCTCAAGATATCGTTCCATCTCCCAGACCTAGCGAGCAGCCGCAACAACGAGTTGTAGGATTTGGCGCTGGCCGGAATTCTGGCTTCCTTCATTTCTTTGAAAAATGCGAGCGCCATGTCCGACTCGTCGGCGTTTTCCATCGCGCGGACCAGAGCGTGGCAAACTTCCTGGTTTGGGAAAACACGTGCGAAACGCATGCTGTTGAAAACGTCGATGGCCTTCTTGCACTTCTTCATGCCGCCAAGGCCACGGATCACTTTTATGTACGTTTCCACATTGCCGGGGGGAGACAGCTGCATGACCTCCGCCGCCACCGCCCACCGCTTGCAAATCAGACTCACGTCCAGGACGCAAGCGCAGGTCATTCTGTCTGGCTTAATCCTCGTCACCCGCATTTCGGCGTACAAATCGTACACCTCCTTGTGGAGGGCCTCGCGCTCACACGCCGCAATGATCGTCCCGTATGTTTCACGCAGCATTTTGTCGGGCACGTCGACCTCCTGTTTCATCTTTTGAAACAGATCCAGAGCCACTCCACACTGCCTCGAGTTGCAGAGTACCGAAATCAGAGCAGAGTAGGTGAACGGGTTGGGTTTCACGCCGACGTCGCCATCGCACATGGCTTTGTAAAACTCGATGGCTTTTTCCCATTGCCCGCTGCGGCCCAGCGTCATGATGATCCTTGTGCAGCCCCTTTCCCTCAATTCGAACTCCATTTTCTTCAACACGGCGGCGACTTCCCCTTTTTCCACCGCCAACATCATAGCTTTGAGGGTGTTCATATCCACGATGCGACCCGGCTCAGGGTTCTGCATTTTTGCCAATCGTCTCTCTCTCTCTCTTTCCCCCCTGCAATCTGCCTCCTGGTCCAGACTCGTTGGGCTGCGGCTGTTCGGAGCTGTGAGGTTTTGCTGCCGCTCTTATGCAGTGTCACACCCTTGTGACAGCCGACATCATCGCACTTGAAACGAACCAGCGTTTTCAGTGTCGCCGTCAATGACATTCTCTTCTTGTCGTAGTTGTCGACAGCGCGGACGAAAGTCAGCCATGTTCGTCCTCCGAGTTATGAAAAATATGATTCGGTACGCGTGCAGAGTCTCGGACACGGCCTGTCCTTTACTTTGGGTGGAGTTTACGACTTCCTCGGCTACGATTTGCAACTTCCTCGGCATTCCCCCAACGAAAGAGAGACAGGACCCATACAGAGGGACCGCACCAAGGTCGCGTCCGAAGGTTTCCAACACAAGGGGGCGCTGGTCGGCGTCTCCAGGGTGGGTGACCTCTTTTTGCCTTGTTGTAGTTATTGGTCACTGGTTGGCGGCGCGCCCGTCTTCGGCGGCGCGCCCTGCGGATATGGCGTGTGTGTATGTTTTTTTTGTTTTTTTTGTTTTGTGAGGGTGGGTGCTGGCCTCTTTCAGTCAAATTGAAATTATTGGGCGCAGGTTTCTTGTGGTTTCGTGGAAATTGAGAGAGCAGAGTGAAGCTCACCCCCCCCAGCGAAAAGTTTCCAAAGCGAAGGGTTCGAACGATATCGGTCCAATGGTGCAGCACAACCCCAGTGGAAAACTCAAACACAGCCAAAAACACTTTCCAATAGTTACAAAAGCCTGATTCTGCAATGTGCAAATGTTCTGTAAGATCAGAATACAAACAAAAAATGCCAAATATGCCAAATTCGCCCTCATTCATTTCTTCCCGACCAAATAAAGCCGACCCAATTTCGTCACGATTCTCAGAAGGTACAATGTGCAACCCATGAAGTCATGCATGCAGACCATATGGTCTGTTGTGTAAAAAACTGTTCAAACTGTTCAAACTGCTATCAAAATCCTGAAGCTCGATTCGCCTGGGCTTCCATCGCTTCCACAAACTGCATAATTGCCAGGCATTCCGACTCACAGCCCGGTTCCTGAGTATAATATGAAATTCAGTCCCTTGCGATGAACATTCAGTGGTGCTCTTTGTCCAAATCGTTGGTGGATATGGCGAAATAGTGGAAGTGGTGTGATGGGTCTGAGTGCCACTATATTGTAGATACAAAAATATTTCGACAGATGACTCAGGTGGTATACATATATTTGCATCTCGTGGTCAACATAAATATTTTCCAGTTCCTCGCACCAGCATCGCTCCTCTTTTCGGCGTTCCCTGGTGGACGGCCTCTTGCTTTGAGCGAATGTACAGGTATACCCTTGATGCGAACATCCATAACCGAAGAATCTGTTCCACAGGAAAAGATTGATTTTATGACGGGTCGAATCTCTGAAGTTTGCAGTTTATCGCTGTGAAACTCTTGCTTTTTTTGTGTTTGTCTGTGCTTGTTTTCTGGGTCGAAAATTTGAAATCGTGTGCCAGATTTACTTGTGGATCTCTGCCCCAATTCTCTTCCAGTCTCCTCATGAGGTCCGCTATGTCCTCGAGCTGGACATTGTGGCGCTGATCCACAGCCTGAGAACACAACTCATCGCGACACCCTGCAGGCATCCCGCTCGAGTGAGCTCTTCGAGATCGATTCGGCAGTCGAAAAGCAACCAGGTAACTGTGCTGACCTTACCATCCTGAACAGCCTTCGATACATCGCTGCTCGATGTAGCTGTCGTGTTCCTGGACACTCCACTGGAGCGTGCGCTGCTCTCAGCAGCCACGGTCGTCAAGGGGTCTGGAAGAGGCCGGCCCAAATGAAATGCCTCGCTTGCCGCGTCAAAAGAATGGGGATTGTAGAAAAGGGGTCCATCGTCTGCTGTGACGTCCTCCTCATCTTCCAAAACAGCAGAGTTGGGCGGATTGAAGCAAAACCCGAACCCAGAAGTGTCCACTGACGGCGAAGCGTGACCACCAACAGATCGAACCTGGACATCCACATTCTTAGATTCCTTGTTTTCACGGTCGAAATTATTTGACGAAATTTGGAAAGGCGTCAAGTTCCTACCTGGTATTGTGTGCTCCACGCCCTGAATGGTCCTTGTATTTTTCTCGTCCTGAACGTTGAATGTGCATATTCAAAATCTTGCAAAGCGGGAATGTTCTCCAGCTTTGGAACGCATTTCTGCACCCATTCATCGTATGGTAGAGAGTTTGGCGGGGGCAACGCCCAACCGTTCGGAAGCAGTCGACAACCAGGCAAAATCTCCTAAGGAAAGTGGAGCATTGTTTCAAGTCGCAGTGTGAGCACTGTATATCTTTTTTCATTGAGCGTTGGATTCAAAAGGATGAGGGACAGTACCTGAGTTGTTTGGTGTGGAAGTCTAACGCTGTTGTGGGCGTTTGGGATATCCGATAGACATGTTGTGGACTGGGTGCTGAAAGACAGAAACCGAGTTTGGGGCACCTGAATGCGGGCGAGGATTGCTGGTCAGCACAGGGGCTGAGGAATTGTTGTCTATCTAGTTCGCACAAGGCATACGGACTGTTCTTTACGCTCCCCGTTAGGATGAGCATTGCGATCCAACAACTCACTGAGGTCCCATTCTCTTGTCCGTGCATCGAACATCCTGGCAGCTGCCCACAGATTCCTTGGGGTCTGTTCGCACCCAGGCTAAACATATCCATCCTGGTCCCACCGCAGCCTCAAGTGGCACGCCAAGAAGCGCTCGGGCTCGCTTTCAAGCCCTGCATATCAACAAAGACACGTGACGCGCTGGAGTGCGGTGGCGACGGCTCAGACGCCGTCGCCAGAGTCGCAGGCCATTCTTTGACCCGTCAACTCGTTCTTGTACACCCCTCCACTTATCCTGTGGAGGGGGGATCCTGTGGCGCATCTTGCGCGCGCGTTTCTGAGCTTCGTGGTTGAGTTCGATCAAGTGAACAGATTTTCTTGAAACGCTCAATCCAGAAAACGCGCGCACTTTGCCGTTGGGCGTTCGTGGTTGAGGAGTGCGGAGTGTCAAGTGGGCCTTACGCTAACTGCCCCACAGATCATTATCACATCTGAACATAACGCAGACGCATCGATAATCGATCAGTTGGCCAGTTTCCTCACTTGAAAAATTTTATGGTCCCGCTCGGTGCGTGGGCCTGGGTTAAACTGAGGAAGCTTCCGCCTTCCCCACGGTACTGACCTCCCCCCAACACCAAATGTGGTGACGATAGGAAGCACCCCGCGTCGACTCAAGACGCTGGCCGTGAAAGAGTCCGTTTTGGATACCGCCAACAGGCGGCGTGAGGAGGTGTCCAAGGTACGAACTGCGACGTTTGATTTCGGATGATTTCTGTTCATTTTGAGGAGCGCGCGAAATAAAACAATAATTAATTTACTAAAGGAAATGCGATAATGATTCTTGATTGCTTCGCATGATGTTGACAGGTTGTTCGAGGGAACTCCTTGAGCTCTACACGTGCTCTAGTTTGGCGCGAGAAGTTTGGTGTCAAGGGAGGAGGCGTTTTCGGAAAGATGGGGAAAAATCAGGCATACAAACAGATGCAACGTGCCAAGCACGCTGCGTCTGCCGACGGGCATTTTCATGACGCAGACGACGGGACGGTAGGAGTGAGCCCCTCTCGGGGAGGTCTCGGATGATGATGATGAGAGGCAGCCCTCCAACTGTACTTTTAGCACTGTTTACATTTGGAGAGAGCTATTTAATTTGGGTTGGAGCATCTTGACGCGGTCACGGGCTGTTGCTTCCGAACCATGTTTTTTCAGATCGAAAAAGACTGTTGTGTGCTCTAGTCTTTAGTTATATTTTCCAGGCAAAAAACCTCAGAAATTCCTTCCTGGTGTGAAACCAAAATTTCCTGAGCGGCATATGTACAAAACTGAATCAAATCTGGACGGATGGGAGATGCCGGGTTTTTTATTACTCTGGCTGTACTTTTGGCTGGAGCAAGAGGGTTTCTTTGTGGGGAAAAGATTGGAGACCTCGATTGAAGTACGTTTTGCTTTGTCAGATAGATGCTTCGTTTCACACCCCTGAATGGCATGCAGCAAGGGTAGCTTCTCTACAAGTACGGATCTTTCGATGGTTAATTTTACACATTTTTTATATTTTGGCTCCTTTGATGTATCCCAGCAGTGATAGGCAGATACTTGGCAATATTTTCTCAATATGCTCTTGATGGAATCTTGAAAAAAAAATTAAAAAATCTGAGAAGGGTTATCTTGCAATGATTTATTGTTGATCAATCGGTGTAGGTTCAGAGATTGCCCTGGGAAGAGTGGAAAAAAAAAGTGAAGGAGGAGGAGGACGCAAAGGAGAAGCTGGAAGAGGATGAAGAGAGAGTTATGAGTGCGTAACGTAATTTTGCCCAGAATGACGTTTATATATACATATATATATATTCATTCCTGAGTGACATCTTATGTTGTTGCTTGACCATTCCTGTTTTTTCATAACAATGTAAGGATGCATTTTGAAGCATCAAAAACAGAAACTAAAAAAACTGGGCTCCTTTTCATCCAATGTCTTGTCTGCGAGAGGCATGGTGGTGGAGGTTCAAATTCATATTTTCAGGGATCAACTCCTATTCCCCTTTGGTTTTTTTTTTGGTCCTTGGTGTGGTGTTAGAAGAAATTCAAAGCCAATCTTAGAAATGTTGAAAGCGAAATTTTTTTTGGAGGGGAGGGGGTAAATGTGGAGTGTTCTGTTTTGGTTTCTGACCGAGTGCCTTTTCAGGAGAGTACAGAGCTCAGCTAGATGCGGACAGGGAGAAGCGGATGGGGAAGTCCCAACCTTCGCAACCCTCCGCCTCAGAATCAAAGACCAAAAAAAGTGAGAGGAGCAATATAAAAAAGTGTGACAAAGGAACTGTGCTGGATTTTGAAAAAGTGTGACGAAGGAACTGTGCTGGATTTTCTCTCTCTTGGCGATTGTTAAGTCTTTTGATTTGATGTTGAATAGGGAAACGAACTGACAAGGATCGTGAAAAAGAGAAGGATAAGGAGAAGAAAAAGTCGAAGAAACACAAGAAAGATAAGAAGGTGGGGAGGAAATGTCGCATATTTCGCTTGGAACAACAAGCTTGCGTTGTCTGCTTTTTTGGCTGAAAAAGACAGTCTTTTCGACTTCCATCTGCTTTGTCTGCTGTTCTCAGTAACTCGCTTATTTGATTTCTCTTTTTCTTGCTATTCCCTTTTCCATCAGCAAATCCTGACCCTAAGGGCTTGTTTTCTCAATAGAAAATTCTCCTTGAATTTTTTGAAAAGTAGATTTTCAAAAAACCCGTTGTTGTTTGGGATGTAAAAAAGGCATCCATAAGACGATCTTCTTCTTCTTCTTTTAACTGGGTGCCTGATTTTTTTTTTCAAAAAAAGCATGGCCCAAGGTTGAGTGAATGTTTGGTATTTTATGGGTATTCGTATTCTTCTGAATGTTTCTCTCAGTTTTTGCACCTCTGCTTTGCTGTTTTTCAGCAGAAGAAACGAAAGAAGCACAAAAAACGCTCCAGGTCCATCGATTCCTCTGTCACCAGCACCCCCAGCGAGTCCAGCTCGGACGGTGGAGGGCCAATTCGGCTTTCAGAGTATCTCAAATAGCAGGCAGTTCCGTTATGGTTTTTCGTTCTGGTTATTTTCCTTTTTTTTCTCTGTGTGTCCCTTTTTCTCTTTGGAAAGAAACTCCTTTTCTTTTCTATGTGTTCAATGAAGCTTCAGGGGGATTGTTGGCGAAATGGGGAGATCGACATTTGATTTTTTTTTCTTTTTCTTTTTGCTCATCGATCAATAAGAAAAAGATGGTGAGGGAGTGAAAACTAAACCGAAAAAAAAGCGAAAAAAACGAAGGGCCTTCAGTGGGGTCTAGATGTCCGCGTGTTTGGGGGGGGGGTTGATGGGGAGAAATATATTATTTCAAAAGCGGGAGCCGTGTATTTATGGTGTTGTATCATGTCGAATTGTAGAGCTGAATCCAAGGGAGTTGTTTTTCTTGCTGTTCATGCATAAAAACTCTGATTCTATTTCTGTAACCACCTTGATGGGATTCCTGCAGAAAATTTGAGTGAGAAGGAATGAAAAAAACCTGGACACCATGAAGAGATGAAATCCACACAAAATGCTCGGAAGATTTTGTTTTTGACATTTATTTACTTGTGTTGGAAACATCAAATTGGTTGGATCGCAACGTGTGAATTTGTCAGTATATGAGGGGGGCTGCTTGTGTCCATGAACGATTCCGAGAAAGCTGAATTCAACACTTGATAATAATAGACGCCTGAATCAATTCGTTACTCACCACTTCACCTGAGGCCCCCACACAAGAATTATCAAACTTAAGTTGCACCAGCTTGGAGCAAAAAAAGGTGGGGCCAAAAATATATGATTTGCCATTGTAGAACCAACAACAGAAGCCAACACAGCCACCACCTGTGAATCATTTCCTCACTTGGACACCACCCTCCTTTTGCGCCCGTCATTACAGTACCAGGCCAACCCATCTCCTTTTTTCCATCCCAGGACCTCTGCTACATTATATTACAAGAGGAAAAACACAAACTTGCAATTTTCACATTACATTATGGAGGCTGCACTGTACTGCTCGGTTTACTCAGTGCCAGGGCGTTGTGAATGAACAGAGGAGTAGAACTGCTGGAGTTCTACTCACGGAGTAGAACTCCAGCAAGGGCTGCATTTTTATGCTTTCTCGGTCCAGCCCAGAGGGCAAGTATATATTCATTGGAGAAGGGCGGCTTTATTACACAAGTCCGGAGGCCAGGTCAGTAAAGTGGGCGGTTGGGCAGCCTCGTCGCGCTTGTTTTGGGAGCGATGATTAATTCTCAGAGCTTGTTCGTCCTCAAACCAACGCAGACCAGGCGTCCCTTGGTGGCATTCGCGGGGATACCACGTGTTCCCCCCTTCCCAACACAATGTACAGAGTAAAACACAGTAAAAAAGCGGCTGAATCCGATTGAGGTGTGGGGAGAACCCCTCGTCTTCCGCACTGTTTTTTTCGCTGCTCGTGCGTTCAGCGCTGATGAATCGGACTGGGAAACAGGCGGTGGAAAACGGAAAAGAAAACAATTCCGCGCGCAGCCGTCGTTTCTTGTACCAAAAGTACATCAGAGCAGGCGTCCCCGTGACAGGTGGGCTGGACGGACGAAATCGACAAAACGATTTGACCCGCTTTGGGTTAGCGTTCTGCACACCCCGCGAAGGGAGAGAATCACCGAGGAGCGCGCTTTCAGCCCCCCCCAAAAGCTGATGCCACGTCTGCCCACCGCCGCTGATGGTCCGGGTTGACTACAGCGGTGGAAATGCGGCCGAGAATTTTCGCTGGGGGATTCGTTCCCACTAAAGGCTTGCTCCCAATGTTGCCAAGTTGTTAGAAAACCGAGTTGCAAAGTCCTCCCTCACGTCGCTTCATTCTGGGGACCGCCCCAAGCTTCGACCCCTTGAAATGGCTTCGTCCTCGGAATTGGGCATCCAGGTGTTAGCGCACCCAAAAGCGTTTTTAAGTATGGTGTCCCAACCCATCAGCAGCAACCACGCACTCAGCACCGTCGTCCAAAGCTCCTGGCCATCAACCGCCTGGAAGCGCGAAACCTCCACCGCCACCATGGGTGAGGTCGAAGCTTGGGATATGCCTTCGCTCAGAGCGAAACTGAAAAAAGCCAAGCCCGGAACCGGGGAAGTACGCAGGGCGATCGAAAATTGCACCTTTAATATTGGCGAACGTGGATTCACGATGCTCATCGCGACTTTCGGCAAATCCGGACCGTGGAAAAAAGCATTGGAGGTTTTCGAAACCATGTCGGGGCCGGTAATGGCCGCGCGTGGAATTCGACCCAATGCTTATTCCTACTCCGCCATTATTTCCGTCTGTTGCGGTGCGAAGGCGAGCACCAAAGCGTTGGAGCTCTATGACGAGATGAAGGCGTTCAACCGGAGCGCCACTCTGAAGCCTTCCGCCCTGATTTACGGCTGTTTGATTCCGGAGTGCAGTCGGGCGAGCCGATTCGAAACCGTTTACGAGCTGCACAGGGAGATGCAAGCATTCGGTTTCCAAGGCAGCGACGCCACGCTTCTGTGCGTTCTGGAGGGGCTTTTGATGCTGAAAAAATGGCTGCAAGCTGCTGATGTGTTGGACGTTTTGCAGTCCCGCGGTTTCGTGGTTCCACAGAAGTCGTACAAGGATTTGTACCGCGCATGCGCTGAATCGATGTGAGGAGCGGGCGCAGGAAACGCTGGGCGGCTGCGCCCCATGCGGGGGGGGGGTCCTTGTGAAATCCATGCAGTGAAAATGCCAGCATCGCATGATGCTGTCGCGATATATCTCCTGGATGTTTTTTTTTATTTTCATTTTGCAGCCCCCTTCGTACACGTGAAAAAAAAAGCTTAGGAGAAAGGAGGTTCTTTTTTTTAGAAGAGGGGGGGGAATTGTTGGGTTGAGTTTGGGGCGGGCCCTTGAAGTGCCAGGCATAACCAGCTGCTATATTTGGGAAGAATGTTTCATGTGGGGATATATATAAAAAAACATGTCTCTTTTGGTTTATTTTCGGAGGTACTTTTATATCTACATAAAAGATATTTCTTTTGTGTTCAACAATCGAAATGTGGGTTTTGCATGGGAGAGAGAGAAAAAAAAAAGAAGAAAAAGAAGCAAAAAGTCAATTCTCATTTGGGGAAAAAAAGCAGAAAAAAAAAGAGACAGTCTCGGATTGAAGGAGAATATGTGATGTGTATTGGCAAATAGGTTCGAAGCCACTTCGATATGTCTGCGCTCTTGGGCTTTTTTTTTGTACGATTTGGAAATTTGTACGAATTTGGAAATGTGGACATGGCTACGGGGAGAGAGAGAGAAAAGTGCATGACATATTTAAAAAAAAAGAGGGGGGGGTTGGGGAGGGTTATTTAGATGGTGTTTTGAAAGGGAAGGGCTTCAGGTTGGGTTTTCTTTATGTACCTGGTTCTTTCGTCCGTCCATCCGTCTCTTTTTTTTCCTATATATACATATCGTTTTTTTTTTTTCTTTTTTCCTTGTTTCTTCCCCTGTGTCAGACAGGTCCTTTTGGTTTTTGTTCTTTTCTTTTTTTTTGCTTTTTTTTTCTTCTCCAACAACCCTTCGAACAAGCCCATGTATTTGAAGGTCTCAGATATTCAGAGGGAAAGAGAGAGAGTGTGTGAAAAAAAAAAATTGAAGAAAGAAATATTGATTGATTGGAAAGGTGGTGCGACTCTTTTCTTCTTTTTTTTTTGTTTTTGGAGGTGGCCACCTAGGTATTGTGGTAAAAATAAGTTCGATGGCTGGTGCTAGGACCTTGAAGGTTTTAGTAAAATTTTGGGGTGGTGATTTCAGGGAGGAAAATGGTGATTGGTGATAAAAGAATATATATACATATATATATTCTGCAGAAAAATTCCAGAACGGTGAAGGGAGCATGTGGAAGAGATTAAATATATATATATATATATATGCATATATGACAGTATAGAACTGACGGGGTTCAAATGGGTTGCTTTTTTTTATTTTCTTGTGTGCTTTTTTTTTTATAATTTAAATCTCGGGAGGGGGGCAGTGCTCTCTTTTTTTTTTTTTTATGAGATCAGTATTGACTAGAGCTTTTTCGTTTTGAGTCAGCTCAGTGACAATTTTCCCAACCCCTCTTTCTCCCCCAGCATTGGAGAATATATGGAGGGAACAGTCTGGAAAATTGTTGAAAGGGGGAAAAAAAAAATGTGTGTAACTATGGTTGTGTGTTTGGGTGCTAGGGGTCGTGTGCTTATGATGAAAAAAAGAAAATCGGGGCATGTTTTTTTACTTGAATCGATTTCTTTCTCGTGCTTTTTTTTTTTCGTGTCGGTGAAATCGGCTTTGGGGTTTTTTTGGGCGTGAACTAAACAGAAAAAAAAGACGGGATAGGGTTCTTCTTGGTTTATTTTTATTTTTTACCAAGCAAGGGGGTAGGACGTGACAATTTTAACACATGGATACATTATAGGGGGTAAAAAAAAGAAAAGGTGAAGAGGGGAGCAGCAGGGAAAGAAGAAAAATAAAGAGAATTTTTCTGGTTGCTTTTCCCTGGTAGAAAAAAGAATTAAATCGTGTGGATTTATCTGTCCCGCCCCCCTTTTGCCTTTTTTTTTTTTTTTCCTTGTGGTTTGGCAGTGACTTTTGCCATCACCTGTTTCTCGTTTTCGATAGGAAAAAAAGGAAGGAGGGAAAAAAAAAAGAAAAAAAGGAGCCAAAGAATGGGGTATGTGTGTTTGGACTGCAATGCAATTATTTTCCGGAAAAAGAAAAAAAGAGTTGGAAAAAAGTTCGAGATCAGAAAAGAAAGGAGGGACACAATTTTCTTTCTCAGTTTCTGTTATCTTTTTTTTATCTTTTTATTTTTTTTCTCTGGATGAAAAGAAACACAACAAAAAAAAGCTCCTGGTTTTAATAAGCGAGGAGGAAAGGGTGTGACCGTCAGTGGTGAGGAAATTAGTGGTCCTTTCGTCGGTTTTTGTTTTTTTAAATATGGTTCAGTGGAGAGGGAAAAGAAAAAAAACAGAAGCAGAGGACCGCAAATTCAAGTAAAATTATGGGGATTTTATTTGCATGGGGTTTTGCTTCGCTTTGCTTCGCTTCGCTTTTTTCCTGTGTTTTTTTTTTAATAGTTAATATATAATTTTCTTTATGGGGAAGCAACCAGAAAAAAAAAGAAAAAAAGAAAAAGAAAAAAAAAATGTTTTTTTCACTCTCTCGCAGCGAGGGCGAGCCAAGTCCCCCTTTTTCTTGTAGGTTGATTTTCTAGATCCTGATGTTTTTAACATTTGAAAAAAAAAAAAAAAGGGGAGGGGTTGTGTAGGAATTTGGGTTTGGAAAAATTGATTTCGAACGAGAAGCTCGATTTCAACAAATGGGGAGGGGTGACAGGGAAAAAACTTTTAATTTTAATGTAGCATTGGTTAAATTAGTTTGGCTCAATGTTTGATTTCCTGTCGATCAGCAGATTTATGTGTGAATGGTTTTGGGGGGTAGAAGATGGGGAAGGGATTAAAAAAAAAAAGACTAAAAAAAAACCCCAACAAACAGTAGGTAAATGCCCTCAGCGTTTGCCAAGTCCAATTTGTTTGATTGTAAACCATGAGATTGTGGCGATATGTGTGCTTTTTTCTTTGCTTTCTTTTTCTTTTTTTATGACAGAGAGTGTCTTTTCTTGTCAGTGGAAATCTTGATGCTCTCTTATGATTTGGAGGGGGGATGGGGGAAGGAAATGCTCTTTTTTTTTTAACATGGACGGAGCCCCCAGATAGAATGTGTGAATCGATTTGTTTCACATGGGGGTATTGAATGGTCGTTGCTACAGGGCAGCCGGTACCTGGGAGTGGTTAGTTGATTTGCATGTCGATTTCAGTGTAACCAGTATTTTGCAGTGAGTGCACTCATCAAAAAAGAGTTTGGCCCCTATCTCAGCTTGTCATTTCTATAATTTTTCAAAGAGAAAAAAAATCTGAAGGCGGTGTGCAATTCTTTGGCATGTATATTGGTGTGAAGCAATCTTTGTTGGGCCATCAGCATTTCTCAAGAAATTTTCCAACCTAAGTGAGATATCGAACAGTGTAAAAACTCAACCCATCCAAAACTCACAATCCCAAACCAACTTTGTGTTTTGAAATTGAGAAACGAGTTCGACCAACACTGTTGAATAGTGTCAGTCTTCAGCACCAAACGGAACAAAAACAGCTTCTCCTCAGGATTTAGAGGGTAAACCTCAATGTATCCACTCCAGGACCAAATCACTCTGTGGTAGTCCCAAAGTCGATCGACTTTCAAGTTGAAAGTTCCCACCCCCCAACTTGTCCTCTAAACTGAGTCATTCTTTACCCCACTCAACAACTGAACAATGTCGCAGTTGGGAAGTTATAAGAGTTGTTTCACTGAGAAGTTGCATGCAGGTGGTGTTTGGAAAGGGAACAAAAGGGAACATTGGGTGTGTATATATTCTATTCGTCTTGTGCGCTTGGGACGTTATATACGTGAGTATATTGTAAAAGTGCGAGCGACTCCTCAGCCTGGGGAGATTCCCCTCACAGATATTTTAGCACTCTACCTGAGTGTGGCGAAGTTCGGTACATTCATTGTCTTGTGGATGCATGCTCCAGGGTTGGCGAGGCCAGAGCTATGAAAAATGTGTCCGCACGTGGCGTTATACGAACATTGGATGTCAAGGAGCCTCATGTTTTGAGTCGCCAGCCCCGGCGAGATGGTGCAGTTCAAATGGCGTCGACAAGGTTTTTACCCCAGCGTACCACCACGCAAGCAATGGCATTGTGGAAAGATATCAAAGGGCCATACTTCTCCATCTACTGACATGCCTGAAAATACTTAGGCTGTGTGGAAAGACGACTCTACGATGGGGTTTGCTCCATCGAGAAGGAGGAAAATAATAAGGAGGGCTCTTGAGATGCAAGCTCTAAGAAGGGAAACAAAACACAGTGGCTAGAACCTCGCAAAAATGGTGTCGATCAGATTGCGAAAGCGACCAGTGATTTTTTTATCGCCTTTGCTAAAAAAAAAATGCCTTGATAAGAGCATGGGCACTTGAGCACCAGAGGAGAAACAAAAGAGCACAAGGGTCAAACACCACCGTAGATTCGCATTCTCGAAACTGATAAGCGGGCTCTACTCCCCCAATCCTTGACCGATTAATTCCCCAACCTCAACCACAAACAAGTCTTGAGCGAAACAACCAAACTCAACTTTGCCTTTACCTATCATACAAATGAACAACAATACAACCCCCATTGATACAAACACGTTTGTATCACGCCATCGACACCCAAACGACTTTTTTACTTTGGGGCATACAGCGCAGTCAGCCCCGTCAAATCCTTCAAATACATTCTGCACGTATCGAGGTGGGTGGCTGTGTCGTCCACATCCAAGCACCTCAACTTCGACAAAGTGGAAAGATGTCGCACTCCCTCGTCGCAAATATTGGTCTCCCTCAGCGACAGAAACTCCAGGTTGGTTAAGGTGCCCAGAGTTCTGAGTTGTCCACCCGGAAAATGCGCTCCACGTAAATGAAGGTACGTCAGTTTGGTCAAGCCAACCAAGCGGCAAAAGTCTTCCTCCCACAGCAAAGGCTTGGTGAGTCGCAAATGCGTCAGCTCGGGGAGGGATGCCAGAAACTCGACGTTCATATGGTCCACCAAAGACGGCGACTCCATGTCTGACTTCAAGCACAGATACCGCAGCTTTTTCATGGAAGACAGCTGGTTGAGGGCCCGGTGCACGGATAGGCCGTATTTCAAACCGATCCCGATGTGGAGATGCGTCAAGGTAGGGGCAAGGCTCGTCAGGAACGAAAAGTCTTCGAGTCGGCGGAAGTTCACTGTGCGGAGGTGCAAGCGCTCGAGACACGAGAGGGGTTGCAGATCGCAAGTCGCTTTGACGTCTCCACGAACACACAAGGACGTCAAGGTCGCCAGGGAAGTGAACGAGTCGAATCTCGAGTATCTGGACCACAGATCCAGAGATCTCAAGGTTGTGTTGATCGGCTGGGAGGCGGATCGAAGCGTCGTGTAGCCAGTTACGAGAGACGTTAGGTGCTGGCAGGAATGAAGCAAGGGAATGGCTCCTTCGCGGATACGGCTTCCTTGCAAGGATAGATCAGCGATCTTGGGGAAGGTCGCACAGATCACCTTCAGTCCTTCGTCGCTTACTCTTGTACCTGCGAGTGAACAACACACAGTAACACCAGAGTCTATATTGCACAGAGTTTTTTTCCTCCCATTTTTCAATCTATTCTTTTTGGGGTCGAATAAGATAATTCGAGACAATATCTACGAGTCTAATGTAGAATCTCATTCTTCCTTCTTCATTTTTTCAATTTTTTTTTTTGGGGGGGGGTGGTCTATTTCCTCCCAAAAGTATTAGAAGTTTCAATAGATTTTTTTTGGGGGGTGGGAGCTTTATTTCCTCCCCATACTGTAAGAAGTTTTAGTATTATTCTTTTGGGGGGTGCACAATTTCTGGAGCAGCCAGCCACTCTCCACACACACTCAGTGGCCCTCCCCCAGCACTCAGTTTCCTCCCAAGAAAACGACTTCTGCTTATGTAAACATCAGAGCTCATTGCATGTCAGACATACCTGAAACATCCAAACTCCTCAAGTTTGAGAGAGGCGCAAGACATGCAATCATCCCATCATCCACGGGGGTATGTCTCAGATTCAGAGCTGTGATCCGTGAAATCAATGCCAAGTTGGTGGCAAATCCCATTGTCATTCCGTGACATGTCACATCGACCAAGCATGGATGCCTGCGTTCCAAGTCTGACATGCAAAATTGCTCAGATCCCACTCCGGCAGGCAAGATTTCCATCTTCGTGACACTGGAGTCCATGATTCGACGCCAATCTTTACACACCAACCGATAATTTCCATTCGATGGACCAGCCAAAGCAAGGATTCGCCACAGAATGCCGTCTGGGAATGGGTAAGACGAGAAATCCTCCATTTGAACATTGCTAGGACTGGGGGGCCGCTGTGGGATGCGCTCTATTGCTGAAATCTGACCGACAAAAAAAAGTGCTATGAAGGGTTTGTTTCGATAGAACGAACAACGGCTGGAAATTTGAGATGGAAAGACACTGGATACTGCTGGAAATTCCAACAGTGTTGTATTAGGACTTTTTTCATCAGCGAGTGTCAAAAGAAAACAGAAGAGATAAAACTGGTTGGATTCTACTGGCATGTGGAGGGAGAGTTTCTGCATTCCTTGCCCAGGCTCCCCACCTTTATGGATTTCATTGAGTTTTTCCTCTCCCTTCTGAACCAATGCTTCGTGCCACCAAGATCTTTGACAGTTTTCATGTTTGATCCAAATGATCCCTTGCTGCAATTGACAAAAAAAACAGCTTTCTGTGAGAACAAGGAAAATTTCCTCCAACCCCCCCACTTGGCCAATCAGCAGATGCACACTGTCTGCCATATTATCAAAAAGTGACAAAATGCAGTTTCACAATTTATGTGAAATGATATTCGACGACCAATCACTTAAGATTCTCCTCTGTTTTTCCTTTCCAAGTCCCATACACAAAAACCCCACGAACGATTTGAAGGATCGATACCTGGCGGGTGTCACGAATAAGAACTCTCTTCCTCACAGTGTCGTGGCGGCAGCTCGTCAATTTGAGCTTTTTTTTTCCCTCTGTTTTTTTACTTCTTTTTTGCGAGCGGCGGAGCCTTCCATGGTCTAAATATTGTTCGTAAAACCAACAAAGACGGAACAATTTCCCATCAGCTGCTCGCGACGTGTCCAAGGCTTCCGGCTTCTTCTTGCTTTCTTTTTTCTTTTTTTTCCCATGCCATGTCGATTCAGCATCTGGTCGACGTCGAAATTTCGATTATCACGCCGACATTCTCCAGTCCTTGATACATTCCAGCTCCCTCCCTCCCCCACCTTCGCTTGCAGGCAACATTACTCTTTTTTTTTTTTCCCAGACCTTCCGAATGAACCTGCTTCCAAAGGATTTCGACGAATTTCGATCGGCGGAATACTGGGACAGGTTTTTCAAAGAACGCGGGTCGAAAGCGTTCGAATGGTACGGAGAATGGCCTCAGCTGAGAAACCTGGCTCTGCCCTTGTGCAAGGGAAAATCGGTTTTGGTGGTGGGGTGCGGAAACTCGGAAATGTCGGCGGAGATGTAAGTGGGCATGCATCTCATATTTTGAAATATGGAATAACAATACATCCACTTTCATGCAAAAAATAAATAAAAAATGTATGTACATAACGTTTCATGGCCAGTCTCTTCTTGATCGAATCAGCATAATTTTGCTGATGGAATTAATTTTGATAATTTTGATTTTGATTTTTCTAGTGATTCTTTTGTTCTGCAACTGTTGCAACAGCTTTGGCATTTTCTTAAGGTTTTAAGTTAGGTAGGTTAGTGTCTCATTAAAATATGTTTTTTTTTTTTAATTTTTTTAACAAAAGGTATGATGATGGGGTGCAAGAAATCACCAACATAGATTTTTCCAAAGTGGTGGTTCGAGAAATGCTGCTCAAGAATGTCAGGGAGAGGCCAAAAATGAAATGGCTGGTTATGGATATGACCGAGACAAAGGTATTGCCTTAATTGAACCCCTTAAAAAGAAAAAACGATTGTTGCAATAAATTTGAATTATTTTTATTTTTATTATTTGGCCTGTATCACCCAATGCGGAGTGGATGTTATGCATGGATCTTTCAGCCTAGATGTAACACATTGCAAAAAAAAGAGCGAGAACTCTTAGGAAAAGTGAGAACATCAGTTGCTTTTTTTTATCGACTGGTGCTGAATGCTCTCAAGAAAAAAAGAAAAAAAGAAATACTGCAGAAATCCAGAATAAAAAAATATGTCAGGATTTGTTGAAAGAAAGAAAAAAAGGAAGGAACTCGCAATGATTTAAGGCTTTATTTGATTTTCAGTTTTCCTTCTCAGACAGAACAGGAAAGCCTGTCTATTTTTTCTTGGAAAAAGAAAAAAAAAAAAAAAAGAAAGAAAGAAAGAAAGAAAGAATTTTCTTCTCTGCTCTGAATGATTGTATCACTAAGGGGTGGATAATTTGCAGTAGTTTGATGATGGCTCCTTCTCGGTGGTTTTCGACAAAGGAGGCCTGGATGCTTTGATGGGGGAAGAAAACGAAGCTTCAGAGAAAGCTGGGGGGAAGCTTCTCGCTGAGGTGAGGTCATCAGGATTATTGCTGTTCAAAATCTAAAAATAGAAAAATAAATAAATACAGGAAAAATTTTCCCCATAGATATCCAGGAATTCATATCCTTGCAGGCTCAATCAACTGCGACTCTTTCCTGTTGGAGATGGTGGTTCTTTTTTTATTTTCTCTTTATTTTTATATATATTTTTTTTTTCTGGGATTATTTTCTTTTTTTTCTTTTGATTGCCGCAGTGATTGCCTTTGAGCGAGGGTGAAAATATCTGTTTTTCAAAATGCAGGTCGCTCGAATTTTGAATCCTGCAACTGGAGTGTACATATGCGTCACACTCGCCCAGCGTCAGGTGCTCCGTAAGTACAGGAATATTTTCTGATGTCATCAGCTTGATCAAGGTTTCATAAATGTGAATGAAAAGCCTCCCATATTTTCCCCCGATTTGCCAAAAAAAAATATTGGAACTCTCTTAATTGATCAAGCGAATGCATGAAAAAAAAATCAAAATAAATTGCAATCGTGCCCCTTGCACTTTCCACCACCTCAGAAGGGTTGTATTTTTTTTGGTTGCTCTTTTTTGTTGGGGGGGGGGGGGGTCAATTTTAAGCTTCCCCCGCCCTTTTCCCAGGAAAAAAAAAGCACACCTTCTGATTGGTTCTGATCAGATAATAATCCAAATGACACCCTAAAAAAAGTTCGCCCCTGATTCTATTTATTCTTCTTATCTTTCCCATTTTCGGCACAGAATACCATAGTTCTGTCGATTGCCTGTGCTGGTGTGAACGAAGCGTGTGGTGCAGGCAGACTTCTGGGGAGTTTTTTGAAAGGATGGAGCATTTCCATACACAATGTGGCCCCCTCGTCTGACATGGCGCTTTCCCCGTTACATCCATATGTTGTGGTGGTCAAACGAGAGTGGAGCGATTCCAACCAATCGATTCCCATCAGCCCAGATTTCAGCCGGGCTTGTTATGCAACCAATTCTGAGCAAGTTGCGGATATCTGGGAGGTAATGAATTCCATGTAATCGCAATCACCATGGGACATGTTCGTTTTGCCATGTGGAGTAGGTCTGTGTAATAGTGCAATGTGAATTTGCAGCCGTCGAAATAGTCAGATTTCCATGATAAGTTTCGCGAGTCTGTCATGGTCAAAAAGATCATTGTGGGAAAAGAAAAGATGTTCCATTGCTCTGTTTCCTTTTCAAAAAAATCGAAGTGTGCGCCACATTCATATCAAAATTCAGCTGTCTCGATTGGGACTGCCAATTGAATTTTTTTTGTTTTGTGAAGATCGTGGATGCCGAAAACAAAGCCAGAAGCCGCGGAGAAACTGCTTGCAGTGACATCGGGGTCCCGTTTTTCGATTTCGACGAAATCCATCCCAAAAGGATGTGCTCCATAAGCCTGCCATTCAAAAGCTCAAAATCCGAGAAGAAATATCAAGCTGTGGTCATTGATGCTCCCTCGCAAAATTGCCCATCCGTTTGTATGGTCTTCATCGTTCCACAAGGAAAAGAGAGTGAGTGGTAAGCTTTGGAATCTGTAAAAAAACGAGTGCGCGCACTTGTGTGCGTGTGTGTGGATAACAGATAATGCCACTAGCAAGAATCCTCATCCATCCTTGATTGTGGTGGGGGATTAGTTCGGAGGAATTGGAAAAAGGAAATGGTATTTCAAGAGAATCTGTGTTTTTGGTTTTTTGGGATAGGTTGTACTGCAATCCAGAGGGTCAGAGAAGTGTTGCTTCTCAATGTAAAGCTCAGAGAGTCATTTTGATTTCGTTGGCACCTGGGCATTCTGCACCTTCCATGAAAGTCCTCCAGGTACGCACTCCACATTGTTTTCTTTTACTATTACTAGTAATTTTCTTAAAATTATTAAAACTATTATTTTTATTTTTATTTTTGGGGGGGGGGTTGTTGAGAATTTGGACTCCCACACTGTGTCGAAAGTCGCAATGAATTTTTCGTGAAGTCAGGCTTCCTCTCACTTTTTTTATTCTGTCTTTTTTTTCTTTGTTGATCCAGCTTTTTTTTTCATCCCCCACAGATTTTCTTTCATGATCAACGAAATTGATAATTTGTCATTCCAGGAGGAGCTGTCTGGACTTGTAGCTGATTTGATCCCTTTATCAGTTCGATTTCAACCCAAAGCTGTCCCTTACGTAACCGATTCTGATGGCATCGGAAAAATGGCTGTCAGGGCAAGAGTCACGTCAGAAATTTCTGGACAGGTGCAGAAAAAATGGCATTCTTTTTTACTACTAATATTTGAATCGAGCCATGTTTGTTCCTGTGCAATTCGCTCCTAAAAGTAAATAATTAGCAAACGGGAAAGGAGAATTTTTGTTTTTTTAATTGAAGAATCAATGAATTAAAAAATGGAAAAAGGGTGGGGGGGGAAGAAACAGCAACTGTGTTGCTATTGCCTTTGCAGCGAATTTTTTTGTGGTATGTTTTTGGCTGGAAAAAAAAAGTGAAAATTTAGCTTGGATTTTTAGGTGGTGGTTGAAGATGTGGAAGTGAAGGGTGATTACTTCAGGCGTTTGGTTTTCGGATCGAGCCGCTCGCTGATTCAGTCAGAAGCGAAATTGGGGACGAAGAAAAAAATCAAAGGTTTTGCAAAACAAGGTTTTTCTGTTATGACACCCTTCTATTCACCATTGCTCCATTTATTTTTTTTTCGATCTGCTTCCTTGGCCACTCTCCAATTTTTGAATCTATAACCAGGTTCCCTTTTTTTTCTCTTCGAAAAATCAAATTTCTGAACAAGTTTCAGAGGAGAGAAAATTAGTATAACCAAGAAGAAAAAGGTATATGTTTTTATTTTCAACCTATTTTTTCCTTCGAACCCGTTCTCAGGTGACGCGATGCCAGCCCTTTCAAACTTGTCGATTTTGCATTCCATCCTTCCCTCCGACTACCATCAAGCCATCGTCTCAGGGTTATCCTGGCTCCCAAAACTGCAAGCCAAAATACATGAACCATCGGCATCCATCGATTGCCGAGGCATTGTGGTGGGATTGGGTGGAGGAGGTCTTCCTCTGTTTTTGCATTCAAATTTTGAGTTGGATCTGGAAGTGATCGAACTGGATCCTGCAGTCGTGGATGTCGCCGAGAAATGGTTTGAATTTGAGGAAAAAGAGGGGCTGAGGTTGCATGTTGGGGATGGCATCGCTAGAATCAGCGAACTCGCCTCGATCCAGGTATTGCTGTTTTTTCCGATTTGAAAAACTATTTGGCTGAAGAATATGAAATTTGTTTTTGGACATTCTCGTTAGTTAGAGCTAAAAAAACTCTTTGTCAATTTTGTTTTGGGCAGGTTCACTTTTTCCTTCTTTTCCACCCTTCAATCTTTCGACTGAATTTTTCCTTGTCAATTTTATCCCCCCAAAGGACGCGGACCCCCTCGATTTTATCATCTTAGATGCTGGCGGTGCTGACGATTCCCAAAGCATGTCTTGCCCTCCTGGCGTCTTCCTGGAAGAGCCCTTTCTGATCAACGCCAGAAAACTGATGGAGAAATCGCTTGGAGGCGGCATGTTGATCATCAATTTCGTGGTGCGATCGAAGGACGTGTATCAAAACGCGCTGCGTTCTGTATGGAAAGTGTTCCCTCACATGAAGGAGATCGACATCGACGGGGACGTCAATCGAATCGTGTTTGCCTTTGGAACGGATCCTGGAAGCTGTGGGGGAGGATCCGAGGTTTTGCAGAAATGTTCGAAGACCGGTTGGGAAGACCGGTCGATTGATGTGGATGATATTTTGAAGGATTTGAACGATCTTTCGTTGTGATGAGTTCTGTTCCAATGGAATCCGTGCTTCGTTTTCCCTCGGGGCGGCGTTTTTCGATGTTGAGGCCCAACACACAAGCAACTGTTTTGGAGGGTTGGGGACAGGTGCTTTGCTGCTTGCCTCGGTCCACCAATGAATTACCACGATCAATGTTTACTCAAATTTCTCTTCGAACACAAGATGGACCTTTTCTTTCAATAATACCAATGCTTCTCAGGTGCCTTGTTTGCACCGCTCCAAAAACAATTCGGCAACCCTTGAACATCTTGAAAAAATCAATGCTTTCAGTTTCCAGCATGATCCTGGGTGGTTCTGCCGTTTGCAGCCATCCCATGTTGAACTCTCCTGTGCTCTGAGTTCCTCTCATAAAGACAATCATCCGAGAGATGCCCTTTTTCAATTTTGGCATTTTGGCATTTATACGGCTACTCCTGTATTGTGCAGATTTCAAATTTGAGACTGTTACCCATTTTTCCACCCCAAATTTTCAGATTTCAACATCTACCATCCTTGGCGGGCTCGTTTCTATCTTTTGTCGTGAATTTTGTTGCTGCTCAACACCTTCAAGCGTTCATTACGTCGATTATTCATTATAGTGGTAGATGTTTCTTAAGAAAAGTGAAACACAAGAAAAACGCTGTCAGACATACTGATCGTCCTACCCGTGTTCGAAAAAGCTAAATTTTTCAAGATCGAAATTTTTAATTTGTCTGGAAATTTTGATGCGGCCATCGGTGTGCTCGAGTGTCTGACATCATTTTCTAATCAACGGAATCGATGGAACTGAATGCCTCCTTGACACAAGAACACTTTTAGCCCAAGAGCCCTTGGATCTTCCCCAACCTGGTGATCAATCCATTTGCTTCTATGCACTCTCCTCGGAGTAGCGGTTGTCCATAGAAATCGTGGGGTGCAAGCAAAGCTTTTCATTAGTTCGTTTAAAGTGGATATTGTTTCAATACGAATACAATTCACTCGCACGCAACCATTTAACCGTGACCCAGAGTTAGCAACGCAAGGATAATGAGTTTTTTTATGGGAACGAAGGTCTGACTGACACGTGATTAATCAATAATCAATTAACCAATGCCGGTGGAGGCGGCAATTTCTGTTAAAAAAAGCCTATTTCTGTTTAGAGTTAGCCGAAATTTTCTTTTCATGAAAATCTCGACCGAGACGAGCACTTAAAAGCACTTGTAAAGAAAGGTCACTCCCCAGCAACCTCCACCATACAAATACAAATTATAGAAATACATCCCGTCCAATAAAGGGCAGTTTCCAGTTCAAATTATTGCACATCCAACAAAAAAGGGGTGCACTGCATTTTTCTGTACAAAACAATGCAACTGACATGAAACCCAACATCAAATTCAGGATGTTCAGGATGTTCTTGTATTCCTCGCATCAAATGAAGTATCTAGCCAGTCAGCACCACTCCAAAGCATTCACGAATTTCTTGTTCACCTTTAGTTGCTTTTCCTCATCCAGGCCAGCAACATTCAAGTTACAGGTGCGTGGTCGCAAGCAGACTGTACCCAGCGCAGGCGCACACGAACAAACATGTGGAAACGTAAGCCCCTCGCGATCGCACGCTCACCTGAGCGGAGCCGACACAATTTGATTCAAGGAGCAGTTCCCGAAAGCTGCAAGGAAATGAGCTCTCAACACCTCTCAACTGAGCTTGTAATCAGACGTAGAAGTGCCGAAGCACGGTGACTCGCAGATTAATCGTTGCAATATTGTGAGTTCGCACCTCTTGGCCCTTGACCGTAACGAACCCAAAAGTGTTCGCCACGGTCGCCGCGATTGCCTTTTTTGGAGGCGTTCCTTCTCGCTTTACTCGAGACTACACTTCCAAGTGAAACATACAACACCAGGATTTCTTGAAACCGTCACGTGGTGGGGGGGGCACATAGAGACTCTCTCGCTCGGAGCGCAACGCCGCAGCACTCGCAGCTTGTTCGGGCGGTCTCCGGGGATGAAGGGCTGCCGCTGCGCAGCACCTCGACAGGACAACGGGTCAACACAGTTATCCCTACCAATACTTTTGACATCGACAACGAATAGCGTGCCCTCAGGAGCTACTAGAGTAGCTATAGCAGAGTCTCTGATGCAGTCAAAGTGACATCGGGCCAGAAGGACGAGACAGTGTTTCTGCCAGGAACTTTGGTGGTTGGCGATGTGTCCATGTCAGACAGGGCACCGAAAGTCAGACCCCAGCACTTTCATGTTTGATTCGTTCCAACACCCACCACGCCGCAGCATCGAACGAGGCAAAAAGGGACGTTGAAGAAGTCCATCAGAAATTGTAACTATATATATGCTGATGTTGGGAGACAGAAAACCTTGTGTGTGTGTTGAAAACAGGCTTCTGCACAATAACACATGTGTTATGTGTTAAGTGTACACTTACCACAGCCAGCGTCTCCTGTACTAAGAAAGAAGACATCCACTTTCGAAAAAAAAAGCGAAAAAAAAGAGTACAATTGTTTTTCTTAAATCTGAACACAGTGGATCGGGTCTTATTTTTTTTATTTCACAGTTGTGTGTTTTCTGGCACCAATGGGGGGGGGGGGTAGCGGAGCTTTTACTGTTCTGAAACTCATTCTCGTATCGGACCAGCCATGAAAAGAAATTAGTGGTGAGGGAGAGGCCATTCTGAAGTTTGTGTCTTGCCTTAAAAAAATGTTATTTTATTGTACGAAGCACCAAAAAGACTGACAGCCAGACCTCACATAACAAAAACTCTTTCGGTGAAGAAAAACGCTGTTCATCAGCAGTCATGGATGCAGTGAAAAAGGGGCAAAGCACAAGTAGCAATAGTAATTCCACATCCACAGGAGACACTGAGTAAAGCTCCAGGGGTCATAATTCCCCCAGTACCATTTTGCAAGAAACCACAGCCCACACATTATTTCCCATGCATTCCAGTGTTCAATCCATCATGTGCAATCAATAGATAATCACCGGCCCAAAAAGAAAAATGCATTCGATGATCCCAACCAGAACCATCCCTTGCATACCAACAAAAAAATGAACAATATCTAGCATTTCGACAGAACTGTCAAAACAGCCCTTTTTGTATAAAACCACACTAAGAAAGACATTACAACAAGTTTTACGACCCCAAGCTTTTTCTCATCCTTTTTTCTTGTTTTACTTTTGGTCTTTTCTTGACCAATCAAGAAAAGGAACAAAATGAAAATAAAAGAAAATGAATGGGAAAATTAACCTGAAACCTGAAAAGTTAGTCAGTCATACACCCCCTTCCCCTTCTTCTCTTAAATCCTTCCCTTCTATTGGTTGGTACCTTCCTTTTTTTTTTTTTTTTCCTTTTGGTATCAAAATACCCACCAAAAAAAAGTACATCTTTCAAACACATACAATACTTCATCGCATCTGAATGTTCTTAATTTTTAATTTTTTTTTCCATCCCTTTCTTCTGCTTTCCGAGAGTGGAAAGCATTGGTGAACAGTATTTGTGTGTGTGTTTTTCTCCCCTTCCTTAATTTTGGGATAAATAAATGAGAAATTCACGTAAGGGTGTGCATCCATAACACCCTCACATAGATGCTGACTAAAAAAAAGAAAAAAAAAAACACCAGTCCCTACATTATCGCTGGCAAACCAACCCATTTCTCTTCAAAAATTCCACGTCCATTGGAAGAAAAAAAACAAAAAAACCCATCGAAATAAACTTGAGATGTTTTTTTCTTATAAAAAAAACGAGAATCCACCATTTTGATTGATTTTTTTCTTTTTCCCTTCTTTTGATCCTTGTCTTGTTAGACATCGGCCCTTAATTTCTTAAGTCATAATTTTTTGCACACAGAGAAACAGCAATTCCACCATTTTTTTCTTATTCGAACTCCTAATCATAGTAGGAAAATAAAAGCATTAACTAGCGAAAAAAAAAGAGTCAAAACGAACATGGCTAAAAGGAAAAAAAAAACACCGCAAAAACCTACGTACGTACATACATACATCCCCCCTGCTTCTTTCTCTCTTGTAAAAATTTCCCCCATTGGCAGAGGTTGAAAAAAAACCTTCCTCGAAAAAGAAACCAAAAAAAAAGAGAAAAAAAAACAACGAACGAACCTGTCGGCACAAACAAATGAAAAAGGGGAAAAAAAAACACCTTTTCTATTTCCCTGCATTTTTTTTCGGGGGGATAATACACATAAACTTTTTCGAATCTGCAAAATCCCCACCTGTCTTTTCCATATTGCCCTCCCTTTCACTTTTTTTTTTCTTCCTTTCATCCTTGATTTCCTTGTTCTTTTTTTTTTTTTTCTTTTTAACAACGTCGAGTCAAATGATTGATCAAATCAAAACGAATCGATTTTCCTCAATTTGAACCCCTTTCCTTCCTCTTCCGAATTTCTTAAGTGAAAACGTGTCAATTATAGCTAATCGTTCTTTCTGGGGATTTTTCCCCCAGTCCACCCCATCCCTTTCATGTGACGTTATTTTATTACTTTTTAACCCCCCTTTAGCCAAGTAAAAATGCTCGAGAAAAATACACAAAACATGCCAATGTAGAGATGAGTAATGCTGGTATGTAACAACTGCGAATGTTGATGATTTTTTTTTTTTTTTTGAAAGAACCAGCAAAAGAAAAAAAACAAAACAAAGCTTTCTCACTAATCCTTCCTTTTTTCTTTTTCTTAAACATACTCCTCTTTTCTTGTTATTCCCCTTTTTTTTTCCTCAAATCAAAAACACATTCTCTCCATTTCATTTTTTTTGATTTTTTTTCTGTCAATATGCTCTTTGAGAACACACCTGGGGCAGACATAGGAAAACAAAAACCAAACTACCGACTGCTTAAATTCCCTTTCTTTAAATATTCTTCAACCCCCTTTTTTTTCTCTTGCCCATGGGCATGCTTTTCTTAAATCTTTTCTTTTTCTTTTTTTTTTTGTGGTTGGGGAGCATTAGTACTTTTGCTTTTCTTACATAACATTGATCAAGAACAAATCCAAAAAAGAAAAAATCATACAAATTTCTTTTTTTTTTCTTTTGAGAGGACCTCTCACCCTTTTCAATAAAATATATATGTATATATATATATATATATCAGAAAAAATATATACATATATACTTTTATCGGCGTGTAGGCATTTCTCCCATAGCATTAACAATGTACACTGGCAACTTCTAAGCGAGGTTTTTTCTGAGTTTCAATTTCGAAACGAAATTTTGCACCAGGTTGATGGAGGGCAATGGCACGTCGCCCCCTCCCTTGCTTTGGTGTTTTCAACCCTTTTTTTTTTTTTTTTTTTTCAAGGAAGGGCAGAACTCCCTACGCTGCTGTAAGTGTCGAAAAAGCTGCTCGATTCCCATTCCCTTGATTGAAACCCTTGAAAAACACACAAAACAAATTTGCCACTGAGTTCTTTGTTGCCATTGAGTACCAAATTATACGTATTTAATTTCAGGATTGATTCACCGTGATATATTGAATATATTTAATATATCACTGTGAATTGGGTGCTGTGAAAAAAAAAGAGAGAGAAAAAAGGAAGACCTACAGCAATCACAGCAGTGCGCGCATTTCCATACTTTGCTTTTTCTACGATTTTTTTTTGGTTAATGATTTTGTTCAATTTCACTCACGACCACGCATATGCCCAGAGCAGGTGCTGTCTGGTCCCCACGCCTCGATTCTCAAAGAACTGGCCGTCGTCGCCAGCAGCACATCCTCCCCTTTTTCCTCCGATCCCATTTTCTTGTTTTGACCGGCATACACCAAATCAAACATCACTTGCTTTAACTCATCCACCACTTTATCGAAAGTGGGCCTTTTCCTCCAATCGTCATCCCAACACGTCTTGATCAAATTGGCCAGCGGTTTCGGGCATCCCTTGGGGATACTGGGCCGCATGCCTTCGACGATTCCTACGATAATGGCTGGAGACGCCAGCCCACGAAACGGTCGATGACCAGTCATCATTTCGACGAGCAGAATCGCAAAGGAGAACACATCGGTGGCGAAACGAAGCTTCCCGTTCCGCAGCATTTCGGGTGGCATGTGGTCGACGGTGCCCCAGGAAAACGTTGTCATATTCCCTCCACTGAAAGGCAAAACACAGAGAAAGAATGGAGGAGGAGGGTAATACTGCCATTGTCTAAAGCTTGGATGCATCATCGGACATTCACTAAGATTTCTGCTACCCAAATTTATTATCTAAACCCCAAAAATGAATGGAGCCATCCCCAGACTCCATCTGTGGTGGTGGTTGAAGCTTCACATACCTGCTGACTGGCACCCGACACAGTCCGAAATCCCCCACTTTGGCGACCATGTGATTCTTGGAGAGTTTCGAGGTTTGCAACATGACGTTTTGGGCTTTCAGGTCCCCATGAATGATGCCCATCTCATGCAAATGTTGCATGGCGAAAGCGACCTCCAACGCCACCTCCACGACTTTCGAATATATCGGCTTACCCCCCGGCTCTCCGCTGGCACTGAATGCCCCCCTCTCGACCGCATCCCACAGGGAGCCTTGATCGCAATATTCCATGATCACCCAGGTGTCTGACCGGTTCAGCAAATCTTGAGTACCACCTTTCCTGGGCAAGAGGTCAAAGGATTCCAGACCTCGACTGTTCATACCATCGAAGCTCATGGTTTCTTCCCCTCCTAGGCACCTTTCCACATGTTGGCGTACCCCCAGGATTTTAACGATGTTTGGGTGAGATATCCCGTGTAAAATGTCGAATTCCGGGGCGATCCGCACTCTGCCCTCCGACGTTGCTTGCGACATCACTTTCAAAGCTACGGTGCGTCCGTTCAGATTGGCTTTGTATACGGTTCCAAACGCACCCCTCCCGATCGGCTCCTTCGCGACGATATTGCCGAAATCGTAGCCCTCCTGGGTGCTCCTCACGCGGTTCGCCAACGGCTTCGATCCGTGGCCGTCGCCGCCACCCTCGCCCACTGGCGATTTTCGAGTCAAGCTCCTTCTCGACAACTCCGGCGTGCGCCGTCCCGAAGTCTTAGTCGACGTCCTGCCCAAGGATTTCCGCCCGAGATCAGCATTTTTCGCCATCGCGTTTCGCTCCAACTCAAAGCTGACCCGCTCCCGATCGACCCTGCTCCGCCGTTCGATCGACGGTGCCCTGGGAATCTCCAAACTAGCCCTTTCCTCGAGGGATGGCGCCGTTTGCTTCTGTACCTGCTTGGACCATCGATCGACAGCCCTCGAGCGCGTGTATTCCCGCGCATTGTGGCCCCCGCCATAATATGGAACGGTTCGCGACCCCGCCAACCGATCCAATTCCAAGCTGACTCTCTCCTCGATCGCGCAACCGACGTGCAGATCGGCGGCGCGCTGTCGCGTAGAATCCGAAACACCGCACGCGGTTTTCCCAAGAATTCCCCTGCATGCCTTGGCCACTTTGCCCACCTTCGTTTCGGATGATTTCGTGCAGTCCAACCCCACCACCGCCGATCTGTCCTGAAAACGACCACAAGGGCTCGTCATGCGCCTAAAAAAACACCCCTTTCCCCATCGGCGCCAGATTCGGCAGCTATTTTAGACCAGAAGAGTAACAGACGCACATTTTAGATCAATAAACACCACGGAATATGTGACGAATATTCAAACCTGCCTAGCAACTTGCAACCCTCCTTTCCGAAACGACCAGTCCGTGGGAACGTCTGACCCAAGGCCTACACCAGTTCTTCCCTTTCACGACCGCCCACGTTTTCGACCAGGACGTTCAGCATCCCCTCTTTCAACGCGAAAAAAAAAACAGAAGGTGGACCCCACTGCCCACCACCCACCCCAAAGTACTCACCTTCCCGGGCAACGGCGAAACAGAAGGTGGCCCTTCGCTTTCCGCCCCCAAGCACAAGCGACCTCTCATCCCTTCCGAGACCACGTCGTTTCTTTTTGAACACCCCAACAGCGCCGCCACCGCCGTTCCTGGACACTAACTACTGCTCGCCTCCTTTACCGAGGATTCACCTGGCGAAATCCCTGCTCGCTGGTGCAGCGGGAGGGCTGTTGGCAAAAAAATCACCCACCCACTACATAGAATGGTACTGCTACCTAGGGGCGTAGCACATCACCTGTGCAAACCTGAACAGGCAAAAGAAATAAAGAGTGATAGGTTTGATCCAGCTGGATTAGTCTTGGATGTCCACTCCTTTTCGTGGGGAGAAGTGAAAAAATGATCCCTCCCGTCATGAAGCGGAGCGGGTCTGCGCGTGGGGTGGCGTCCAACGTCGTGTGTTCGGGGCGTGTACTTGCGCTTTCGAGCTTGCCAGGTCAGGACGGCGTAGTTCATATATTGCTGTATTGGCGTGTTGTGCAGGAGAGGGTCGCCTTCGATCAACTACTCAAGTTTCCACGACGTTTTCGCCAGCGTGTTTCACGATTTCCACGCTTGGTGCCGAGAAATGAGCCTCCCTATCTTCATTTTGTCGTTTCGGTTTCTGTTTCTGTTTGTTTCTGTCATTTCGGTTCTTACGCAAGGATATGCTCTGACGTCCTGCAACCAGAGGTGTTTTGGTTGGTGGAATAGGGCTTCTTCGCGTTCTGGACACTTGTCGTAACAGTTACTGTTTTTTACTCTCGATTGTGTGTGTTCTGGCGTCATGTAGAGTGATGCTGAGTGTTGTAATTATCTCCAGAGAGACAAAGCTCCCTTCATTAATAACAGAACAGTCACTGGGTGGGATGCTCTCCAATGAATCTGCTGTCTTGTTTTTTCTCCCACCTGCTTGCTTTTCGGGCTGGGTTTGGGCGACAGTGTGTGGACTTACAAACCTTGTGGGGCAAAGAGGAGGTGGTTAAAATTGGACATGATTTTATTTGATGAATGGGGCTTGCTTCATCCCAGGTTTTGTGTCCCCGCCAACTCCTCTGGGCGAGAAAGTGTTGATTGGTCGAGGTAAATGGTGGGATCGACAAGCTGCAGCCCCCCAACAGAAAGAAAGCGCGCTGGCCAAAATGCCACTCTTACAGTCTCCATCAGTTTATTTGCACGGCTTCTCCACCGTTTCAATCAATCAATCAATCATTACATGTTGCCTGAGGAGCCACTCTGCTCGCCACCGTTTATTCCCTTGCCCAAAATCGATTTCAACACACGAACCATTGAACAGATCGCTGTTGCGCGCGATAAGTCGTCCAAAGTCCTACGCAAGTGAAAGAACGCACCATCGCCATCACTCGCTTTCGCAACCACGTGCCCAAAAAATGTCACACGAGCAGAAGCCTGGTCTGGCTGCCGCTCCCTCGATCATTCATTCATTCGAGCCTGGAAGGCGCCGCCACCCGATGCAGGTCGAAAAGCAAAAAAAAGGAAACAGACCACATCACAATGCGCTCACATCAATCAATCGACGCACCGAGAGTGCTATGCAGTGTATATTTTTGTGGCCCATTGTGGCCCTTTTGGCCCATTTTGGCCCCCAAAAAAATCAGAATGGCAAATTTTGGGGCCACAAAAGGGCCAAAACGTTTTAATAGAAGATGAATTTGGGGCCACAAAAGGGCCACATTCCTCCGAAGTTTGTAAGGCCTGGGCCGCATCCAAGAAATCAATCGAGTTTCCACAAAAATCAAAATCAACAACATTAAGTAAATGCTATATAAACACCAAGCCTTGTAATTTTTGTTTTTGAGGTTGGGGCCACATTCTGTTTTTTCCGTGAACTCCCTTCAGTCCGAATGCCATTAGTCCGAATGCGTGTCAGTCCGAATGCCGTAAGTCCGAATGTCGTAAGTCCGAACGCCGTCAGTCCGAATGCCGTTACTCCGAAAATTTATGAAAGTGTTAATTTTCCACGTCGTCAAGTCCGCGTGTAGCGCCACGCAAACTCGCCGTTCGGCGAACACTTCTTGCTCCGAAAGGAGTACTCTGATACTGGCAGCGTGCAGCGCACAAGCAGCGAGAATATTCGGCGGTTATCCGGTGTATAAAGCGCGTGCTGGCTGACTGGCTGCGAACCCTTCAGCAATTGCTGCGAATGGAATTCTCAGTTGGGGTGTTCAAATCATTGCAGACACCTGAAACAGAGCTCAGTGAAGGTAAGCGGCCAGGTGTTTCAGCGCACGCTTCCCTTCCCCCGACGCCAGTTGTCCTTTGTGGACAAGAATTCGTTGCGCTCACGTCGTGCTGCTCGTTCTAAAAAGTTCCGCAGCAGTGAATTTGTACAGCGCAGCTCTTTTGTAGTATCTAATCAGACCTCGCGTCCGAAAGAAGACGCCCTGCGCTGTGGTGATACGATTAAATTTGTCGTAATACTACAGAGCTTTCTTGGTTTCCAATAAAAAAAACACTTGTTACGTTCATGCCCGCAAAACGTAAGGACCAAGCTCAGGATGCCCTTTTCTTGGCTTAAAAGGGTTTTTGGTTTTGCTTGCTTGGTTGATAAGTACAGACTGGTGCTATTGTGGTTAGGGAATTAATTGATTGAAGGACCTGACCTGGGTCTCTTGTACCTGTCGATGCTCTGCTGCATTCCCTGTGAACACTTGACAAGCTAGGTCTAGAGTGTTGTGGGTTCTGTCTGTGGGCAACATGGGAAACCTACCCCTTTTTCTCAGCAACGTTTTCCCCAACAAAGAACAAACTACTGAACACAGAGGATTTTTTTTTAAATTATACATAAATATAAAATCCTGGAAGAATGCTGTAGGTTTCAATAACAGTACCTGAGCCCCATAAGCAGAGTTCTCAGCTTCATCTTTTCTGTGAAAAACCAAACAAACATGGAACTAGGAAAGAAACGAAGGAGGGGGGTTATGGAAAAGTTAAACGAACGCAAAAAAGATGTGAAACCAAAAGATAAGTGAAAGTACTTTGATGAGATTAACATGTGCATATATTTTTTAATCTTGAAAGACGAATTTCTGTGTGGCCAGGTTGTCATTACATAACACCAAGTTTGAGGGGCCGCTTCCCAGGTTTCCAAATCTTTTCGAGAGTGCCCATGATTACTTTATCAGGTACATTTTCTTCAATAATAATAGCATATTATTATTTATTTTTTTCTGCAAATTGCTTGTGCGGATCTCTGATATGCCAAGAACCGGTCCAAAAATTTCAACCACAGCCACCGCTCTTTCCAGATCTTCCTCATGAAATCTTAGCAACACTTGCAATATCTTTTTTGGTCATCATCATCATTGTTTGATTCCTCTACTTTCATGTTCTTTCATGATGGTTTTCAATGGGAGTGTTTTTTTTTTGGTAATTATGCAGTGTATATGTTGAGGATTCGTGGTTCAATTGGAATGGAACTCAACAGGACCTAAAGGCAATCGGCATCACACTTCGGGATATAGAATCCTTGACAGACAGGTTGGTGCACTCATACATATATGTATATATATTCCTTCTGATTGTTGTTGCATCCTTTTGATATTGTAGAAGGGGGGGCCATCGATGGAAGCAGAAAAAGTGTATTTTTCTCTTCATGCTTTTTGTTACTTGAAACATTTTTTTTTGAATCAATGCCAGGATTTGGGAGCTGGAAGTGCATCAGGATGGCTTTAGAAAAGAAATTTTTGAATGGATAAATGGACTGGAGATTGACAAGCTGATCATCGATGCAGATTCTGCCACAGGTGCGTTCAGTAGCTGTGACAAAGATAGTATTTTGCTTAAATTGTATTACCATCAATTCACATACACAAATATAGATTTTGTTTAAGAATGAAATAAAGCTGGAAAAATTTGACTGCTCGGATTACGAAAACATTTTGGGGCTCGTTCATTTTTTTTTTTGTCGTTTCTTCAGGATGGGGAGATTCGATTTCGGAACTCAAGTTTATCGAGGAGCTGGTTTTGGATGGCTGCTACGATATCGTTTCAATGTTCAAGAATGGTTTCGTCCCTCCAAGACTTTCAAAGTAGGAAAGTCTCTCTTACTTCTCGGAAAATTAAGCATTGAAAACTGATACATGCAAGTTGAAAACTGATACATGCAAGTTGAAAACTGATACATGCAATTCAAAAAGATGTTGATAATTCTTTGCAATCTGTTCTGTCCTAATCATCCAAGAAAGATCTTACTGCTGAAAAGGAAACATGTTTCAAATCTGCATTTTTGTTTTTTTGTCACAAATGCTTTTTTCTTACTTTGTGGTGGATTCAGGATCAAGATCAAAAACTGCAAATTCGGTCAACTGGGTCAAACACCCTGGCAATTTTCACAAGTACGCTTCCAGCAGCACTATGAATCCACAGCGCAATCGTTAATTGAAAAGAAACATAGTGGGATTTTTTTTTCAAGCAAATTGCTCCCCTTGCGCTGCTCCTTTTGTTGGCACATCTTGCAGTTTTTTACAAGAAAAATTAGAATTAAAGTATTTTGTTTTGTTTATTCTCTGGTTGTCAGAACCAAGATAGAATTTGAGGATTGTCACTTCGATGGCCATCTTCCTACTCCCCCTCCTATTTTCATCCCAAGGTAATTTTGAATTCAAACATTCATTCATAAATGCTGGTTTCGGCATCATGTGCATTCATGTGCTTCTGGTGTTTTTTTAATTTCACCATTACAATTTAAAAAAAAACATTTTACCCCACACTTTTTGTTTTTATTTTTGCTATTTAAAATACTTTTGAATTTTTGTTTTACCTGGGATCAAGTACTGTGGAGAGGAGTCCGATTAATAAATGCACAATATAGTGTAGCTATGATTTATTTTTCCCCCCCGAAAGAACAAGAGAGCAAAAATGCTGCATATTGAACTTTTTAGGACCACCTCTTTAGGTTGAATTGTAAAAAAAGTTCTTTTCATTTACCTTTTGATGTGTATTCTTTTTTCTAAGGTGGCTAAACTTTCAACTGGAAAGTCTTGGCGCGTTTGCTGCTTTGTTCGCTGGTGTTCTGGCCGTGGAGCAGGGAGGGTCCTCCGCCATAGTTGGGTTGACTCTCTCCTATGCCCTTCAAATCACGGCTTTCACTTCGATGACTGTCAGGCTGGCCAGTCTGACCGAAAATATGTTCAATGCCGTTGAAAGGATCGTTGAATATGGCAATCAGGAAGAAGAGGCTGAGTTCAACATGCCGGATTCCGTGCCCCCCGAATGGCCGGCTACAAGAGGAGTCTTGATCCAAAAAGTGGAAATGAGGTTGGTTTGCTTGAAACGATTTGTATTTCCTATTTTATTTTTTTTGGGGGGGGTTATGACATATATTTTTTATGATCGTTTCTTTTTCTCTGTTTTTGCTTTTTGGGGTAACTTTTGTGTTTTTTTGAAGCACTTTTCAAGCTTTGTACACGGTTTTTTGTTTTTCCTTTTCGTTCCATTGTAGGGGTGGATATTTTTTTTTTCAGCTTTTTTTTTAAGGAATTGAAATACAGGCTGGAAGTTAATGGGTGCTTTCTGTGTATATATTTTTTTCCTTTGGTTAATATCGCAGGTACCGGCCAGGGCTTCTGTTGGTTCTTAAAGGAATGAGTGCAGTTCTGAATGGAGGGGAAAAAATCGGAGTTGTAGGGCGGACTGGAGCTGGCAAGTTGTCTTTGATCAATGCCTTGTTCAGACTGGTGGAATTGGATTCCCGAAAAATTGTCATCGATGGGGTAGACATTTCGAAGATCGGCCTCATGCAATTGTGGGACCGAATCGCAATCATTCCACAGGTTAGCTCGTTTAAACTTCACCATCATTCGACAGCAGGAGGAAATGAAACCAAACATCCTATCGCCATTTCTGGCTCTCTCAGTTTTGATCGATTTGGTATTTCGTGGGTCAAAACTTTCATCTTGGATAATATTTGGGGTTCTTGTTTTTTTCCCCTTCATGCTTTTTTCAAGGCATGGTCAGAGCAGCCGGCGAAGCAACAGGGATTGGTCTCCAGATTGACAGGCTAGTGGATAACACCCCAGTAAGCTGGCAGCTGATCAGAGGGGCAGCTGTGGTGGAGTCTTCTTGCGGGGAGTCGCCCGCAAGAATATATATATACATATATATATATTATGAGGTCAAAAATCAGGAGGGTGCTGTCACTGGGAGGATGGTTATTTTTCATAAATAAGATATATCTTTGCTTGGGCACTCTTTTCTTCTTTGTTTTTTGCCACTTTTATAGTATGGGGTTGCTGTAGAGTTATGTGGGCAGAGAAATCCTGGATGATGAACAAATATATTGATGTAGCAATATTGGTTCTGAGAGGACATGCTTGGGATGGTGTTGCATTGGTTGGATAGTGTGAGCTTGTTTCTGAAATGCCGGGTCTCACAAGAAGATGTATTGACGTAATATATCCCAAAGCTTACTTTGGTGCAGGTGCAGAATTGATGTAATACTGGTGCACATCTTCATGAAATGTGCAGCTTTTGTTGCTGCCGAATTTGGTTCAGTTGGGACAATTTAGTTCAGTTGGGACAATAAAAGAAATCTGCAGGATGGAAAAAAGTAAACAGGGACGAAACATGCAACAAAAATTGAAACTAAACGAATAATGCATAATCTGCAACTCTCAGGCCCCTCATCATATACCACACTGTTCCCACGGACCACCACCTGACAGTGACCAATTCCACAGGTCACCTAATTCCCACAGACCACCACCTGTCAGTGACCAATTCCACAGGTCACCTAATTCCCACAGACCACCACCTGTCAGTGACCAATTCCATAGGTCACCTAATTTCCACATACCACCATCTGTAAGTGACTAATTTCACAGGTCACCAGTAGCCTTGAACCACTCTCAGAAATTTTATGATCGAAAAAAAAAAAAAAAGGCATACATATTTAGGCATTATTAACCGAAGCCACATCTTCGGCCTCGGCCGAACGAGTGAGATACATTTTTGTATATTCACTTACCAACTCCATTGATTTTTTTCCTCTTGTTAATCGTAACTTTTTTTTTGAACACAAAGGGCACGGGTGAGGTAATCCCCCGCCAATTGTCGTTGAAAAAACGACGTCTTCACTCTCCGACCACGTCTTGTGTTCCCGATAATATTCTATTGCTTTTTTCAACACCCACAACCCAATTGTGTGTTCAACACAAATTCTGTGTCCTCGCTCGCAAACTTTTCGGCATTCCGTTTTTGTGCATGAAAAACATTTTGGCAATCGAAGTGGTACCACCGCATTTTCCTTCGGTTTAACGCCTATATTTATAGGCGTTAGGCCCCTCGTCCCTATTTCACCACTCCCGACTTTCCCGAAAGACGGACACCTCAACTCTCTTATTTCTTTTTCTAGTTCTCTGATTTTTTTTCCTTGCTCACCAAGAAGATCTTGTAGTCGTTTTCTATCTAAATCGGCCATTAATCGACCGTGACGTTCCGATTTCAAATCTAGTTTTAAACGAGTGCAATCTTCGCCTATCACATGAAGTTGTCTTCTCATCTCTTCCTCCCTATGCATCGCATCGTTCAAACATTGTTGGAGTGCTCCCCGAGAATCTATAGAACATGAACATGAAAGTATCACCCTCAAGGAATCGAACCCTGGATCTCGCCGACCAAAGGATAACAGCTTAACCACTCGACACAAACAACCACGGGAAAGATACCTTCCTCGCTCTGTTCATGTGAGACTTGTCTCAAGGACTCTCCCGAATCGACGCTCGAAGGCATTTTTTTTTTTCCTTTCTGTTTTTTTTTCCGTGTGTTTACAGGTCTTTTGTGTGTGCTAGGCTTGCAGAGGGACTTGGAGGGAGCTGATTGTGATTCGCTTATAAGGTGTTCGAAAGGTGATGGGCGGCGGTGGGTGAGTGCCGCTGGCGCTCGTTTGGCCACGAACGCTAGTGAACTTCGTAGTTGTGGTGAGTGCCACTGGCGCTCGTTTCAAACGAGTCGTTTGGCCACAAACGCCAGTGAACTTCGTGGCTGTGGTGAGTGCCACTGGAGCTCGTTTGACGAACGCCAGTGAACTTCGTGATTGTGGTGAGTGCCACTGGCGCTCGTTTGGCCACGAACGCCAGTGAACAAAAACGTCATGGCGAGGTCAAGAGGGAGTGAGGGGAAGCCAATTGTGAATGTGTAGAGATGGTGGTGGTGGTGGTGCCACTGGCACTTGTTTGGCCACAAAAACCAGTGAACTATAACGTCATGGCGAGGTCAAGAGGGAGTGAGAGGAAGCGATTGTGAATGGCTTTTTAGGCGTTGTAAAGCTGGTGGCTGTGGTGAGTGCCACTGGCACTTGTTTGGCCACGAACACCAGTGATCTATAACGTCATGGCGAGGTAGCAGATCGTGATAAGCTTGTATGGCAGTGAAGGTGATTACGGGATAGGGTGGGTGGGTGGGTGGGTAACAGTGGTGGTGTTGGTGAAACGAATTGTTGGTGAAACGAAGACCGCAACAAGCCCCACTTCAGAAAAAACCTGTACAAAAACGGGATACCTGGCCAGGTATATCCAGGTATATCCATGGGTGATTCTTGGTGATACTCAACAACCCTCCAAATCAGGCTGCTGCACCAGCCATGGTCTCACCAGTAAAAGCTGAAACTCTGTTGCATCGGGCCACCACCATCACAGTGGCTCTTTTTTCATCAAAACTGTCTGGATCCAGCTGCTTCTTGACCTTTGCTTCAGGTGCCGAGAAAATGCAGATCCTTTTTGCCCCTATTACTAAGAAAAATATTTGCATTGAATGCATCAATGCTCTTTGTATGCAAAACCAATTCAACATACTTAAAGCCAAAGCCCCATAAATACTCGAAATCTTCTTTCCCTGCTTCTCTCTCCTCGATTTTTGATCGCTTCTTCTGGACCTCCTATCAAACCCATCTTTCCTCCTAGGGTGCTGACAACTTGTTCACCATGGATCCAATCGATTTCAGCTCCATGGTGAATCGAGCTCGGCCTACAGGTGAATTTCCCCAACGTAACACGATCCCATCGTCTTGCCACAGCTTGCTCTCAATGCCATTCAAACCAGATTTATCGCTGTAGAGTTTGATGCCCTTGGCTTCCATATCTGGTCAAAATAATGGACACGACAAGCTTTAGTGATCAGCCCTCCACCACCATTTTCACAATAAACAAACTAATTGGCACCAATTTCCAACATGGATGGGCTGACTGTATCGGGCTTTCGAAAGTGATAAATTTAGAAAGAGAAAAGGTTCTACGCACCAGACAGCAAATCAACATCAAATCAACATCCTCGAGCAAAGAATTCAAGAACCATTGCTTCTGGCCATGTTCTCGTCAGCTGATGAGATGTGTTTGATCAGAGCTTCAGAGCTTCCTCCGTCAACGTTCGCTTCCGCCTCTGAACAAAAAAATGCTCTCGCATGCTTCCAAACCACCACCCCACGAATCACTCCCTTCTCCCCCATTCTGGATGGTTTATCGTGCATTTCTGCGAACTGGACAGCGACTTGTCGGAAGACCGGAAGCAACCCACTCACCCATTCACTTGACCCATTCTTTCAGCTTCTGCCCACTCTCAGCTTTCCCCAATCTCTGCAGCGACTGGATCTCAGGGTACTCAGTCCATGGCTTTGATCAAGCCTTGCCAACGGAACTTGATATTTACAGCACCTCAGGCTCCAATACCCCACCTCTCACAGTTGAATCAGCACACAGTTCAACACGCTCAACAAAGAGTCCAGAACATGATCCAGTGGCATCCCTGCTGGCATCCTACATTGTTAGGCCTCTCTGAACAACTGAGACACATATAATTCTGTTTCTGTTTCTTTTAATTCTGTTTTTTTTTTTTTTTTTTTTTTTAAAGAACTGGACATGCAACTATGGCTGCAGAACACCCACCTGCGATTCTGTCTCTGTTGGGGAATAAGCAATGGTTCGCATGATGGGGTCAGAAGTTGGAAGTGGCAAGGGCGCTGCCCCAAGAACGTGGGGAGCATAACTCAGCCAGCGCAGAATGCACCGCACGCCCTCCAAATCACCGTCTACTGTGTGACACCCCATTCACCCATCACTCTGGGACCTTCGAGTTGCATGTGGGAGGAGTAAACCTCATGGTCGAGGAGCATGTTTAAGGTCTGAAATCCGGTGAGAATGATTGGCTGGTTGATTCGCTGAATGCACCTTGGAAAATGCCAAAATCGGTCCATTTTCAATAAATCAGATCAACTCTCTGAGAATCTAGAGGTCGGCAGAAAATCATATTTCTCAACATCAATCATGTGTTAGATTGTTTTTAGAACATCACCATAGAGACCATGGAAAATAATAAGTATGCAGGGGGGACCCACTCCCCTCAGGAAGAAACAAACACAGAAAGCACAAAAAGGGCAGACTTTATGAGTGTTTCTTTCAATTATTGCTCACCTCCTTCCAAGTCAAGCGACACAAGTCCTGATCCCGACGGTCTATCCACTGACCAGAGTGATCATGAAACCCTCCCTGAAGGCTTTGGAGAAAGTCCCTGCAATGGCGCTGGTTCCAGACAAGCACTCCACCCCAAGGCCATCTTCCAGACCAATGACATCAGTCAGAATCCATTGCTTTTCACCTTGTGGTCCTTTGGTCCCTTTGCGAAAAGAGCATTTTCCAGGGCGGCTTTTGCCGCGTTTGTGAGTTTCCGAAAGTTGGCATCTTCCAGTTTGTTTCAACTATTCCACCTAAACAGAGCCAAAAACATCCGAAAATTTGCTGACTAATAAACGTGGCAAAGAGAACCAGTCCCACTGTTCCAGTGAAACAACAAGCTGTCTTTCAACCGGGTATGCAACTGTATGAATCAGCAGGATTGAGTGGCATGTCTAAGACAAACCATGGTCCCCCCAATCCTGCACCACCTTGAGCTTATCTTGAACTTCCATGGCCAGGCCAATCCTGACCCCCGAATTGGCAGCGAGACACACCACAGGGAGCTTTTCTTGCAGAGCATATTTCGAGGCGACCTGAAACATCGCATCTTTTTTGGGCCCGAAATCCCCCGACTTGATACGTAATCGTTCGCTATCGCTAGGAGGGACTGCACCAGGTTTCCCATCAGCTGCCCTCTCCCCCCAAGTCTCACAAAGAGCATCGCCAAACACCTTGGGGAAATCATAATAGTTATGTCCTTTGGTGGCGGCGAGCCGCCAATCTTTAAAATTCCAGAGGAGATCCAGAGGGTCGTATTTCTTGAGAACCGGCTGGAGGTTGAAGGGTGGTGCCGGACTGCAAGCGTCCGGCTGTCGAGATTTGTACGTATGGAGGCGGCCTCCTGGGGTGTCGATCACCGCCTCTCTGCACACATTCACATTCTCCTCCCCAGTTTCGTGCCCTGATTATATCCCACATAAGCCCAACACACCAAAGTGGGACCGCCCCAGCCACATTCCTGAAGTCCATCTACCTGGGCCCTTTCCTCCTCGCGTCGCAATCTCCCCCTACGATCGCAAACAAGGGTGGAGCAGAAACGATCCCGCGGATTGACGATGCAACTCACGGCCCATGTGTGTCGCGGCGACATCTGCATTCGGTGATTTCATTGTCGTTGGTTCAGGAGCAGCAACCTGAACCAACAGCACTTGCGATCTTCTTTGACTGAAGCGATCATCGAATCAAATTCTTTTGTGAACTTCGACTGAGAGGCGGTGCATTGCAGGGATGGGAACTGCACATGGACAAGACGCTTCGGAGTCCCATCCTCAGACGGTGTCATGTAGGTGTTGTGACGCTCCGAAAAGCTCTCTCGCATCAGTACCGCAGATGATAAATCAAATCAAATCATGATTACACACGAAGAAGCCGCGGATGATAAAACTCATCATTGCTTCTGTAGGGTGTTATTCATAACTGTAGCCATATGAACTTAGTGGGGCAAAAAAAGTTTGGGTGGGCCATTTTAAAAATCAAAGCAAAGTCTAACAGCGAACAAGCTAGGAAAATCAAGGATTGCCTGTAAGTCTCACCCCAGGGAGAGTTTTCTTTCGAAACTCGAATGATGTGTTTGGCGCATTCCAAAACCTCAGTGTTCCAAAAATTAGACCAAACAAATGTATATGTGGGCTGCCACGTCGGATTCCACTTTGGTGGAGAAATTCACTCTAAGAAAAACAAGGATTGCCTGTAAGTCTCACCCTAGGGAGAGTTTTCTTTCGAAACTCGAATGATGTGTTTGGCGCATTCCAAAATCTCAGTGTTCTTAAAATTAGACCAAACAAATGTACATGTGGGCTGCCACGTCGGATTTCACTTTGGTGGAGAAATTCACTCTAGGAAAATCTGATTTTTTCTTGAATTGCCTATAAGTCTCACCCTAGGGATATTTTTCTTTCGAAACTCGAACGATGTGTTTGGCACATTCCAAAATCTCGGTGTTCCGAAAATTAGACCAAAAAAATGTATATGTGGGCTGCCACGTCGGATTCCACTTTGGTGGAGAAATTCACTCTAGGAAAATCAAGGATTGCCTGTAAGTCTCACCTCAGGGAGAGTTTTCTTTTGAAACTCGAATGATGTGTTTGGCACATTCCAAAATCTCAGTGTTTCAAAAATTAGACCAAAGAAATGTATATGTGGGCTGACACGTCGGATTCCACTTTGGTGGGGAAATTCACTCTAAGAAAAACAAGGATTGCCTGTAAGTCTCACCCCAGTGAGATTTTTCTTTCGAAACTCAAATGATGTGTTTGGCACATTCCAAAATCTCAGTGTTCCGAAAATTAGACCAAAAAAATGTATATGTGGGCTGCCACGTCGGATTCCACTTTGGTGGAGAAATTCACTCTAGGAAAATCAAGGATTGCCTGTAAGTCTCACCTCAGGGAGAGTTTTCTTTTGAAACTCGAATGATGTGTTTGGCACATTCCAAAATCTCAGTGTTCCAAAAATTAGACCAAAGAAATGTATATGTGGGCTGACACGTCGGATTCCACTTTGGTGGGGAAATTCACTCTAAGAAAAACAAGGATTGCCTGTAAGTCTCACCCCAGTGAGATTTTTCTTTCGAAACTCAAATGATGTGTTTGGCACATTCCAAAATCTCAGTGTTATTAAAATTAGACCAAACAAATGTATATGTGGGCTGCCACGTCGGATTTCACTTTGGTGGAGAAATTCACTCTAGGAAAATCAAGGATTGTCTGTAAGTCTCACCTCAGGGAGAGTTTTCTTTTGAAACTCGAATGATATGTTTGGCACATTCCAAAATCTCAGTGTTCTAAAAATTAGATCAAACAAATGTATATGTGGGCTGCCACGTCGGATTCCACTTTGGTGGAGAAATTCACTCTAAGAAAATCAGGGTTTTTCTTGGATTGCCCATAAGTCTCACCCTAGGCGAAGTTTTCTTTCGAAACTCGAATGATGTGTTTGGCACATTCCAAAATCTCAGTGTTCCAAAAATTAGACCAAACAAATGTATATGTGGGCTGCCACGTCGGATTCCACTTTGGTGGAGAAATTCACTCTAGGAAAATCAAGGATTGTCTGTAAGTCTCACCTCAGGGAGAGTTTTCTTTTGAAACTCGAATGATGTGTTTGGCACATTCCAGAATCTCAGTGTTCTAAAAATTAGATCAAACAAATGTATATGTGAGCTGCCACGTCGGATTCCACTTTGGTGGAGAAATTCACTCTAGGAAAATCAAGGATTGCCTGTAAGTCTCACCCTAGGGAGAGTTTTCTTTCGAAACTCGAATGATGTGTTTGGCATATTCCAAAATCTCAGTGTTCTAAAAATTAGATCAAACAAATGTATATGTGAGCTGCCACGTCGGATTTCACTTTGGTGGAGAAATTCACTCTAGGAAAAACAAGGACTGCTTGTAAGTCTCACCCAAGGGAGAGTTTTCTTTTGAAACTCGAATGATGTGTTTGGCGCATTCCAAAATCTCAGTGTTCTAAAAATTAGATCAAACAAATGTATATGTGGGCTGCCACGTCGGATTCCACTTTGGTGGAGAAATTCACTCTAGGAAAATCAGGGTTTTTCTTGGATTGCCCATGAGTCTCACCCTAGGGAGAGTTTTATTTCGAAACTCGAATGATGTGTTTGGCGCATTCCAAAATCTCAATTCCAAAATCTCAGTGTTCCAAAAATTAGACCAAAAAAATGTATATGTGGGGTACCACGTCGGATTCCACTTTGGTGGAGAAATTCACTCTAGGAAAATCAAGGATTGCCTGTAAGTCTCACCCAAGGGAGAGTTTTCTTTCGAAACTCGAATGATGTGTTTGGCGCATTCCAAAATCTCAGTGTTCCAAAAATTAGACTAAAAAAATGTATATGTGGGGTACCACGTCGGATTCCACTTTGGTGGAGAAATTCACTCTAGGAAAATCAGGTTTTTTCTTGGATTGCCCATAAGTCTCACCCTAGGCAAAGTTTTCTTTCGAAACTCGAATGATGTGTTTGGCACATTCCAAAATCTCAGTGTTCCAAAAATTAGATGAGACAAATGTATATGTGGGCTGCCATGTCGGATTCCACTTTGGTGGAGAAATTCACTCTAGGAAAATCAAGGATTGCCTGTAAGTCTCACCTCAGGGAGGGTTTTCTTTTGAAACTCGAATGATGTGTTTGGCACATTTCAAAATCTCAGCGTTCTGAAAATTAGACCAAACAAATGTATATGTGGGGTACCACGTCGGATTCCACTTTGGTGGAGAAATTCACTCTAGGAAAATCAGGTTTTTTCATGGATTACCTGTAAGTCTCACCCCAGGGAGAGTTTTCTTTCGAAACTCGAATGATGTGTTTGGCACATTCCAGAATCTCAGTGTTCCAAAACCTAGACCAAACAATGTATATGTGGGCAGCCACGTCGGATTCTACTTTGGTGGAGAAATTCACTCTAGGAAAACCAAGGATTGCCTGTAAGTCTCACCTCAGGGAGGGTTTTCTTTTGAAACTCGAATGATGTGTTTGGCACATTTCAAAATCTCAGTGTTCTAAAAATTATACCAAACAAATGTATATGTGGGGTACCACGCCGGATTCCACTTTGGTGGAGAAATTCACTCTAGGAAAATCAGGTTTTTTCATGGATTGCCCATAAGTCTCACCCCTGGGAGAGTTTTCTTTCGAAACTCGAATGATGTGTTTGGCACATTCCAAAATCTCAGCTCAGTGTTTCAAAAATTAGACCAAACAAATAAATATGTGGGCTGCCACGTCGGATTTCACTTTGGTGGAGAAATTCACTCTAGGAAAATCAAGGATTGCCTGTAAGTCTCACCCCAGGGAGAGTTTTCTTTCGAAACTCGAATGATGTGTTTGGCACATTCCAGAATCTCAGTGTTCCAAAAATTAGACCAAACAATGTATATGTGGGCAGCCACGTCGGATTCTACTTTGGTGGAGAAATTCACTCTAGGAAAATCAAGGATTGCCTGTAAGTCTCACCTCAGGGAGAGTTTTCTTTTAAAACTCGAATGATGTGTTTGGCACATTCCAAAATCTCAGTGTTCTAAAAATTAGATCAAACAAATGTATATGTGGGGTACCACGCTGGATTCCACTTTGGTGGAGAAATTCACTCTAGGAAAATCAAGGATTGTCTGTAAGTCTCACCTCAGGGAGAGTTTTCTTTTGAAACTCGAATGATATGTTTGGCACATTCCAAAATCTCAGTGTTCCAAAAATTAGATGAAACAAATGTATATGTGGGCTGCCACGTCAGATTCCACTTTGGTGGAGAAATTCACTCTAGGAAAAACAAGGATTGCCTGTAAGTCTCACCCCAGGGAGAGTTTTCTTTCGAAACTCGAACGATGTGTTTGGCACATTCCAAAATCTCGGTGTTCCGAAAATTAGACCAAAAAAATGTATATGTGGGCTGCCACGTCGGATTCCACTTTGGTGGAGAAATTCACTCTAGGAAAATCAAGGATTGCCTGTAAGTCTCACCTCAGGGAGAGTTTTCTTTTGAAACTCGAATGATGTGTTTGGCACATTCCAAAATCTCAGTGTTTCAAAAATTAGACCAAAGAAATGTATATGTGGGCTGACACGTCAGATTCCACTTTGGTGGAGAAATTCACTCTAGGAAAAACAAGGATTGCCTGTAAGTCTCACCCCAGGGAGAGTTTTCTTTCGAAACTCGAATGATGTGTTTGGCGCATTCCAAAACCTCAGTGTTCCAAAAATTAGACCAAACAAATGTATATGTGGGCTGCCACGTCGGATTCCACTTTGGTGGAGAAATTCACTCTAAGAAAAACAAGGATTGCCTGTAAGTCTCACCCTAGGGAGAGTTTTCTTTCGAAACTCGAATGATGTGTTTGGCGCATTCCAAAATCTCAGTGTTCTTAAAATTAGACCAAACAAATGTACATGTGGGCTGCCACGTCGGATTTCACTTTGGTGGAGAAATTCACTCTAGGAAAATCTGATTTTTTCTTGAATTGCCTATAAGTCTCACCCTAGGGATATTTTTCTTTCGAAACTCGAACGATGTGTTTGGCACATTCCAAAATCTCGGTGTTCCGAAAATTAGACCAAAAAAATGTATATGTGGGCTGCCACGTCGGATTCCACTTTGGTGGAGAAATTCACTCTAGGAAAATCAAGGATTGCCTGTAAGTCTCACCTCAGGGAGAGTTTTCTTTTGAAACTCGAATGATGTGTTTGGCACATTCCAAAATCTCAGTGTTTCAAAAATTAGACCAAAGAAATGTATATGTGGGCTGACACGTCGGATTCCACTTTGGTGGGGAAATTCACTCTAAGAAAAACAAGGATTGCCTGTAAGTCTCACCCCAGTGAGATTTTTCTTTCGAAACTCAAATGATGTGTTTGGCACATTCCAAAATCTCAGTGTTCCGAAAATTAGACCAAAAAAATGTATATGTGGGCTGCCACGTCGGATTCCACTTTGGTGGAGAAATTCACTCTAGGAAAATCAAGGATTGCCTGTAAGTCTCACCTCAGGGAGAGTTTTCTTTTGAAACTCGAATGATGTGTTTGGCACATTCCAAAATCTCAGTGTTCCAAAAATTAGACCAAAGAAATGTATATGTGGGCTGACACGTCGGATTCCACTTTGGTGGGGAAATTCACTCTAAGAAAAACAAGGATTGCCTGTAAGTCTCACCCCAGTGAGATTTTTCTTTCGAAACTCAAATGATGTGTTTGGCACATTCCAAAATCTCAGTGTTATTAAAATTAGACCAAACAAATGTATATGTGGGCTGCCACGTCGGATTTCACTTTGGTGGAGAAATTCACTCTAGGAAAATCAAGGATTGTCTGTAAGTCTCACCTCAGGGAGAGTTTTCTTTTGAAACTCGAATGATATGTTTGGCACATTCCAAAATCTCAGTGTTCTAAAAATTAGATCAAACAAATGTATATGTGGGCTGCCACGTCGGATTCCACTTTGGTGGAGAAATTCACTCTAAGAAAATCAGGGTTTTTCTTGGATTGCCCATAAGTCTCACCCTAGGCGAAGTTTTCTTTCGAAACTCGAATGATGTGTTTGGCACATTCCAAAATCTCAGTGTTCCAAAAATTAGACCAAACAAATGTATATGTGGGCTGCCACGTCGGATTCCACTTTGGTGGAGAAATTCACTCTAGGAAAATCAAGGATTGTCTGTAAGTCTCACCTCAGGGAGAGTTTTCTTTTGAAACTCGAATGATGTGTTTGGCACATTCCAGAATCTCAGTGTTCTAAAAATTAGATCAAACAAATGTATATGTGAGCTGCCACGTCGGATTCCACTTTGGTGGAGAAATTCACTCTAGGAAAATCAAGGATTGCCTGTAAGTCTCACCCTAGGGAGAGTTTTCTTTCGAAACTCGAATGATGTGTTTGGCATATTCCAAAATCTCAGTGTTCTAAAAATTAGATCAAACAAATGTATATGTGAGCTGCCACGTCGGATTTCACTTTGGTGGAGAAATTCACTCTAGGAAAAACAAGGACTGCTTGTAAGTCTCACCCAAGGGAGAGTTTTCTTTTGAAACTCGAATGATGTGTTTGGCGCATTCCAAAATCTCAGTGTTCTAAAAATTAGATCAAACAAATGTATATGTGGGCTGCCACGTCGGATTCCACTTTGGTGGAGAAATTCACTCTAGGAAAATCAGGGTTTTTCTTGGATTGCCCATGAGTCTCACCCTAGGGAGAGTTTTATTTCGAAACTCGAATGATGTGTTTGGCGCATTCCAAAATCTCAATTCCAAAATCTCAGTGTTCCAAAAATTAGACCAAAAAAATGTATATGTGGGGTACCACGTCGGATTCCACTTTGGTGGAGAAATTCACTCTAGGAAAATCAAGGATTGCCTGTAAGTCTCACCCAAGGGAGAGTTTTCTTTCGAAACTCGAATGATGTGTTTGGCGCATTCCAAAATCTCAGTGTTCCAAAAATTAGACTAAAAAAATGTATATGTGGGGTACCACGTCGGATTCCACTTTGGTGGAGAAATTCACTCTAGGAAAATCAGGTTTTTTCTTGGATTGCCCATAAGTCTCACCCTAGGCAAAGTTTTCTTTCGAAACTCGAATGATGTGTTTGGCACATTCCAAAATCTCAGTGTTCCAAAAATTAGATGAGACAAATGTATATGTGGGCTGCCATGTCGGATTCCACTTTGGTGGAGAAATTCACTCTAGGAAAATCAAGGATTGCCTGTAAGTCTCACCTCAGGGAGGGTTTTCTTTTGAAACTCGAATGATGTGTTTGGCACATTTCAAAATCTCAGCGTTCTGAAAATTAGACCAAACAAATGTATATGTGGGGTACCACGTCGGATTCCACTTTGGTGGAGAAATTCACTCTAGGAAAATCAGGTTTTTTCATGGATTACCTGTAAGTCTCACCCCAGGGAGAGTTTTCTTTCGAAACTCGAATGATGTGTTTGGCACATTCCAGAATCTCAGTGTTCCAAAACCTAGACCAAACAATGTATATGTGGGCAGCCACGTCGGATTCTACTTTGGTGGAGAAATTCACTCTAGGAAAACCAAGGATTGCCTGTAAGTCTCACCTCAGGGAGGGTTTTCTTTTGAAACTCGAATGATGTGTTTGGCACATTTCAAAATCTCAGTGTTCTAAAAATTATACCAAACAAATGTATATGTGGGGTACCACGCCGGATTCCACTTTGGTGGAGAAATTCACTCTAGGAAAATCAGGTTTTTTCATGGATTGCCCATAAGTCTCACCCCTGGGAGAGTTTTCTTTCGAAACTCGAATGATGTGTTTGGCACATTCCAAAATCTCAGCTCAGTGTTTCAAAAATTAGACCAAACAAATAAATATGTGGGCTGCCACGTCGGATTTCACTTTGGTGGAGAAATTCACTCTAGGAAAATCAAGGATTGCCTGTAAGTCTCACCCCAGGGAGAGTTTTCTTTCGAAACTCGAATGATGTGTTTGGCACATTCCAGAATCTCAGTGTTCCAAAAATTAGACCAAACAATGTATATGTGGGCAGCCACGTCGGATTCTACTTTGGTGGAGAAATTCACTCTAGGAAAATCAAGGATTGCCTGTAAGTCTCACCTCAGGGAGAGTTTTCTTTTAAAACTCGAATGATGTGTTTGGCACATTCCAAAATCTCAGTGTTCTAAAAATTAGATCAAACAAATGTATATGTGGGGTACCACGCTGGATTCCACTTTGGTGGAGAAATTCACTCTAGGAAAATCAAGGATTGTCTGTAAGTCTCACCTCAGGGAGAGTTTTCTTTTGAAACTCGAATGATATGTTTGGCACATTCCAAAATCTCAGTGTTCCAAAAATTAGATGAAACAAATGTATATGTGGGCTGCCACGTCAGATTCCACTTTGGTGGAGAAATTCACTCTAGGAAAAACAAGGATTGCCTGTAAGTCTCACCCCAGGGAGAGTTTTCTTTCGAAACTCGAACGATGTGTTTGGCACATTCCAAAATCTCGGTGTTCCGAAAATTAGACCAAAAAAATGTATATGTGGGCTGCCACGTCGGATTCCACTTTGGTGGAGAAATTCACTCTAGGAAAATCAAGGATTGCCTGTAAGTCTCACCTCAGGGAGAGTTTTCTTTTGAAACTCGAATGATGTGTTTGGCACATTCCAAAATCTCAGTGTTTCAAAAATTAGACCAAAGAAATGTATATGTGGGCTGACACGTCAGATTCCACTTTGGTGGAGAAATTCACTCTAGGAAAAACAAGGATTGCCTGTAAGTCTCACCCCAGGGAGAGTTTTCTTTCGAAACTCGAATGATGTGTTTGGCGCATTCCAAAACCTCAGTGTTCCAAAAATTAGACCAAACAAATGTATATGTGGGCTGCCACGTCGGATTCCACTTTGGTGGAGAAATTCACTCTAAGAAAAACAAGGATTGCCTGTAAGTCTCACCCTAGGGAGAGTTTTCTTTCGAAACTCGAATGATGTGTTTGGCGCATTCCAAAATCTCAGTGTTCTTAAAATTAGACCAAACAAATGTACATGTGGGCTGCCACGTCGGATTTCACTTTGGTGGAGAAATTCACTCTAGGAAAATCTGATTTTTTCTTGAATTGCCTATAAGTCTCACCCTAGGGATATTTTTCTTTCGAAACTCGAACGATGTGTTTGGCACATTCCAAAATCTCGGTGTTCCGAAAATTAGACCAAAAAAATGTATATGTGGGCTGCCACGTCGGATTCCACTTTGGTGGAGAAATTCACTCTAGGAAAATCAAGGATTGCCTGTAAGTCTCACCTCAGGGAGAGTTTTCTTTTGAAACTCGAATGATGTGTTTGGCACATTCCAAAATCTCAGTGTTTCAAAAATTAGACCAAAGAAATGTATATGTGGGCTGACACGTCGGATTCCACTTTGGTGGGGAAATTCACTCTAAGAAAAACAAGGATTGCCTGTAAGTCTCACCCCAGTGAGATTTTTCTTTCGAAACTCAAATGATGTGTTTGGCACATTCCAAAATCTCAGTGTTCCGAAAATTAGACCAAAAAAATGTATATGTGGGCTGCCACGTCGGATTCCACTTTGGTGGAGAAATTCACTCTAGGAAAATCAAGGATTGCCTGTAAGTCTCACCTCAGGGAGAGTTTTCTTTTGAAACTCGAATGATGTGTTTGGCACATTCCAAAATCTCAGTGTTCCAAAAATTAGACCAAAGAAATGTATATGTGGGCTGACACGTCGGATTCCACTTTGGTGGGGAAATTCACTCTAAGAAAAACAAGGATTGCCTGTAAGTCTCACCCCAGTGAGATTTTTCTTTCGAAACTCAAATGATGTGTTTGGCACATTCCAAAATCTCAGTGTTATTAAAATTAGACCAAACAAATGTATATGTGGGCTGCCACGTCGGATTTCACTTTGGTGGAGAAATTCACTCTAGGAAAATCAAGGATTGTCTGTAAGTCTCACCTCAGGGAGAGTTTTCTTTTGAAACTCGAATGATATGTTTGGCACATTCCAAAATCTCAGTGTTCTAAAAATTAGATCAAACAAATGTATATGTGGGCTGCCACGTCGGATTCCACTTTGGTGGAGAAATTCACTCTAAGAAAATCAGGGTTTTTCTTGGATTGCCCATAAGTCTCACCCTAGGCGAAGTTTTCTTTCGAAACTCGAATGATGTGTTTGGCACATTCCAAAATCTCAGTGTTCCAAAAATTAGACCAAACAAATGTATATGTGGGCTGCCACGTCGGATTCCACTTTGGTGGAGAAATTCACTCTAGGAAAATCAAGGATTGTCTGTAAGTCTCACCTCAGGGAGAGTTTTCTTTTGAAACTCGAATGATGTGTTTGGCACATTCCAGAATCTCAGTGTTCTAAAAATTAGATCAAACAAATGTATATGTGAGCTGCCACGTCGGATTCCACTTTGGTGGAGAAATTCACTCTAGGAAAATCAAGGATTGCCTGTAAGTCTCACCCTAGGGAGAGTTTTCTTTCGAAACTCGAATGATGTGTTTGGCATATTCCAAAATCTCAGTGTTCTAAAAATTAGATCAAACAAATGTATATGTGAGCTGCCACGTCGGATTTCACTTTGGTGGAGAAATTCACTCTAGGAAAAACAAGGACTGCCTGTAAGTCTCACCCCAGGGAGAGTTTTCTTTCGAAACTCGAATGATGTGTTTGGCACATTCCAGAATCTCAGTGTTCCAAAACCTAGACCAAACAATGTATATGTGGGCAGCCACGTCGGATTCTACTTTGGTGGAGAAATTCACTCTAGGAAAACCAAGGATTGCCTGTAAGTCTCACCTCAGGGAGGGTTTTCTTTTGAAACTCGAATGATGTGTTTGGCACATTTCAAAATCTCAGTGTTCTAAAAATTATACCAAACAAATGTATATGTGGGGTACCACGCCGGATTCCACTTTGGTGGAGAAATTCACTCTAGGAAAATCAGGTTTTTTCATGGATTGCCCATAAGTCTCACCCCTGGGAGAGTTTTCTTTCGAAACTCGAATGATGTGTTTGGCACATTCCAAAATCTCAGCTCAGTGTTTCAAAAATTAGACCAAACAAATAAATATGTGGGCTGCCACGTCGGATTTCACTTTGGTGGAGAAATTCACTCTAGGAAAATCAAGGATTGCCTGTAAGTCTCACCCCAGGGAGAGTTTTCTTTCGAAACTCGAATGATGTGTTTGGCACATTCCAGAATCTCAGTGTTCCAAAAATTAGACCAAACAATGTATATGTGGGCAGCCACGTCGGATTCTACTTTGGTGGAGAAATTCACTCTAGGAAAATCAAGGATTGCTTGTAAGTCTCACCTCAGGGAGAGTTTTCTTTTAAAACTCGAATGATGTGTTTGGCACATTCCAAAATCTCAGTGTTCTAAAAATTAGATCAAACAAATGTATATGTGGGGTACCACGCCGGATTCCACTTTGGTGGAGAAATTCACTCTAGGAAAATCAAGGATTGTCTGTAAGTCTCACCTCAGGGAGAGTTTTCTTTTGAAACTCGAATGATATGTTTGGCACATTCCAAAATCTCAGTGTTCCAAAAATTAGATGAAACAAATGTATATGTGGGCTGCCACGTCAGATTCCACTTTGGTGGAGAAATTCACTTGTAAGGATTCGGCAGAATCAAAGGCGATTCAGGCAGACCTGCAGGCTTGCAGAACTGGCAGTGATTGGGCTGACAGATTAGGCTGCAGGTTGACTGCTATGATTCGGCAGAAGCAGGAATGGCTCAGGTCCTTTAGACCTGCAGACTGATAGACTGGTAGTCAGCAGATTGGCAGACTGACGAAATGGCAGAGTAGTCGGGCTGACAGGTTGCTGACGACAGGCAGGTGCTGGCAGCGCTGCAGAACGTGGGCTGCAGAGCTGGCAGTCACAAAGTTCTAGAAGGTCTTAGATGGCAGACTCAGAACCTGCAAGTGGACTGAGCTGCATGAATGAAAGGGGACTGAAAGGGACTTGGCAGTTTGATGGTCTGCAATACTGATGCAGACTGATGTTATGGCTTAGGATCAGTTTGGATCAGGGTTGGCAGAAACGGTATAAGTTGTGGGGGCTTGGACATTCTTGTAACCTTAGTTTGGAACCTGATCTCTCCTTGAACCTTGCTAGGTTCAAGTGTTTCTCCCATGGTCGTTCAATAGAACGGCAGTTTCAGACTGGCAGACCGGCAGGGTCGCAGTCTTCGATGGACTTGAGTGGAAAAAGCGATCTGCAGGGGCAGAGTCGTTACATTGGTTTCGGAGCAGGCTTGTGACAAGATCACAAACGAGTCTGGCAGGCTGCAGAGGCAGCAGTATGCGCGGCAGGCGCGCAGTGAGAAGGCGCAGAGGCGCAGGACACTGGCAGGCACACAGCACAGTGCAAAGCAGAGGTTTGCAAGGCAGACAAACGCCAGTGCTTTGCAGATTTGCAGTTATCTATTGGAGTGTTCGAGTGTGCTGTGTGAAGGAAAGTCGCTGAATCAGCGTCAGGAGTAGAATGGGCGCAGTGTGTGTAAGAACACTGCGGCAGACAGATTTCGCAGAAGTGATGTGTAGAGCGCAGGGCAATACATTGGAGTATGTAGAAGCGCAGCTTACACACAGGCGCGCAGCATTGTCAAGCGCAGCACGACTATGCAGCGTCGCAGGAGACGTTGGGTGGCGCAGCATTTGGAGGATTGCGTCGCAGGTGTAGAACTGCGCAGCAGATCCAGGAATGCGCAGCAGATCCAGGATTGCGCCGCAGATGCAGAGTTGTACCGCAGATGTGGAATTACGCTGTTGATACAAGGTTGCGCAGCGAATATGGAAATGTACCGCGGGCAGGATTGCGTCGCAGACAGAACGTGCGCAGGTTTTGCTGGAAGTGCGCAGCGAATGTTGGCACTGCGTAAGTGGATGATGTGACGCGCAGCAGCAACAGGAAAGCGCTGCACATGCGAAATTGCACTGCAGACGACAGAGTTACGCTGCGTGCAGCGGATTGCAATGTCGATGGGACATTTCGCGCAGATGCAGGCTGGGCAGCCTATGCAGGATGCAGGGACTGCGCAGTGTTTATGGAACTGTGCAGCTCTTGATGGAAGTTCGCAGACGATGTTGGGACTGCGTGTCGATTGAAGGAACAGCTGATGCAGGGATCGCGCAGTTGACGCAGGAACGCGCAGCTGTGTGCAAGGTCGGCACAAGGTGCAGGATCTGATGGACTTGCACAGAACGTGGCAGGATGTGTGCGAGAGTGAGAATTGTGTAGCACAAATTAAGTTGGTGCGACCAGGAAGAGTTGCAGTGTACGCAGTGAGTGCGACTGATGCAGGCATCGCTTAACTGACTCAGGTTGAGCGCAGGTTGAGCGCAGGCTGAGCGTAAGTTGAGCGCAGACGCGAGATGCAAGAGTGTTACGTGCTTGCAGGGTTACATTTGAGTGATCTGATCATTTCGTTGGTTGATTGAAGTGACTTTAGAGGTAGTGAGCTTCAGATTGATTTCAGGATCAGGTGGTCTATGATCTTCTGATTGCAGCACACATTCTGGAAAAGATGTTTGATCACTTTCGAAAGGATTTCAAGAGTTGCAGTCAAATTTTCAGGCTGAAGTGAGGGAGATGTTCTGAAAGGCTTTGAATTGATCACAAGTTAGTGGTGGAAATTCTGGAAAGAGTCTTTGAGACCAGGCAGATTTTTCAGGAAGTTTTGATATATTCTTTCAAAAGTCTGGTGTTGATATTTGACAGCTTTATTGATCAGAAGTTAGGATTTTTCTGATCAGGAGTTCCTCCTTGTTTGCTTGGATTTGTGCATTCGTTAGTGGAGATTTATCCTTGGCACAGTGGATTTGAGCAGTAGTGGTGACTTATCATTTCAGAGTGTGGAAGGTTGCAGTGGAAAAATTCTTGGCTTTAGTGGCAGGTCAGAACATGTGTCACATCAGCTTTGATGTGATTGTGCATACATATTTTGGATGTTTGTACATTAGGAACACTTGCTACATTTGTGTTGATTGTGGGAACATTTTCAGGTGTTTCAGTGAATGCACAATAGCTTGAGGGAATTTTTCAGAGTCGTTTCTGAACTTGAAATGAGGAGAACTGAAGGTCAGAACTTATTTTAGAGTTGCTTGCAGGAAGCTAAGGCACTTTTCAGTTCTACTCTATTGGTCAGTTGAGGTATAGTGTTTGTGTTTCTGTTGAAGGGTTGTCTTGTCTTTTTCTTGATGGACCCTATGGTATATTGCTCTGATTTCTGAATAGACCAGTGGCAGGTTATTCTCAGAAGAATGTCAATGACATGAAGTTTTCGTTCTATAATAGACTAGTGGCAGATTATTTTCTGTTGTTTGGTGGGACAAATGACAGAATATCAGTCTTTTTATAGATCAGTGGCAGATCATTTTCTGTTGTTGGCAGGGCAAATATTAGATGTATTGGCAAGGTATTTTTCTGTGGCAGCCTTGCTTTTCAGGTCAGGAAAAGATGTAGATTTTTGAAGGGACCAATAGGTCCATGGAACTCTTCTTTAGTAGGCTGAGTGATAGTGGTGAATTGAAGAAACGTTTGGTACAGCAGTAGCTGGTCTTTTCTTCTATTATGGGTGTTCTGAAATAGGACATCTTCTATTTTCCGCTAGCAGAAAGTTTTCAGTCGGATACATTGCTATGAGGGCAGATTATTTTGTTAAAGGATGCCCCTTATTGAGCAGAAAACATTTGCTAGTGATTAGAGAATTTTCTGGAAGGGAACAATACTCAATTGTGGTAGTATTGTTAGAGACTGAATTTTCAAAGATAGTCTAGGGAATTCTGGAAATTAAGCTGTTTGAAAATACTGATTGTCTTTCAAAGAGAAAAGAAATCAGATGGGGAGGTTGAAGTGATAAAGCAGCCACATCCTACCCATTGATTAAGAGGGTATTTTCTTTGGTTGATGGCAGCATTTTCTCGGTATTAGGTTTTTATTTCAACAAGACTTTGGTGGTAGCAGAGTTGGTTGAAGAAGCTTGGTCTTAGAGAAAAGAAATTTCTGGTTACACTCTTGGTTATTTGTCTTTGAGGTGTTGGAAAATAGGTTTTCAGGATATATCTCATTCTGGAAGTTTATTCAGGTTTCCAGAAAATTTCAGGTCAGTTATTGAACTAGCAGTGGTACTCTTGAGGCACAGAAAAAGGGCAGCAGTCTAAAGGGCAGATGGCTGAACAAAAGAGAAGTTTTCTTTGCTTGTTTGGTATAGTTCTGTTCTTCCTTTTTCATTTGGATGCAGAGTGGTTGCTGATTTTCAAAGGGAGTATATTTCTGATAGTTATTTTGGTAGAGTTTCTATCCTGTTGGCGATAGAAAGTATATTAGTGATATGCTGGAGTCACCTGAAGTTTTCATGCATTCTTTACACAAAGAAACTGTGGCAGATTTTTGTGTTTGGACTGCCATAATATACTTAGTGGTTTGTTGTGACAAAAGAAAGAGGTGCACTCAGTATTTTGCTGATTTATTAGGGTAAAATAGGAGGAAAAGAAAGGAAGTTAAATGTGGCAGGTTTTATATTCTTTTTGCAGCCACATTATAGTTAGGTGCTTTTTACGAGAAGAGTACAAGTTGAAAAGAGAAAACAAAGGAAAGAGTTTAAGGTGATAGCACCAGGTGGTGCTTATGGGTTGTGAAGTGAGAAAAGGAGAGCAAGACTTGCAGATATCTCTTGCAGATGAAAAGCCATGTGTAGCTACATCTGAGGAGATGGTGCATGAGTGGAGTGCCATGGGAAGCATACACTCATGTAGGACAACTGAGCGGGGAAGCTAAGATCAGCATCCCTCAAGAAAGTTGCTCAGCCCCAAGTTTTCGCGGGGATGGAAGTCCAGGGAGGACTTGCAGGAGTGAGAAAAGAGGCGAAGGAGGACAGAAGTGGAGTGTGAGAAGGCCGGCGTAGCCACTCACACAGGGTGTTACCTCAGGGGAGGGTAGCCTATGGGCGCGGAGTCCATTCCGAAGTTGGAGTGCCGGTGTAGCCGCAACTACGGAGAAGTGTGTAAGTCTAGTGGATGGAATTTCTGCAGGTGGTGGTCCGGGCAAGGACACTGGTGCAGGGAATTCTGGAGACCTTGAGGAGAAGGTGAGCAGTGTTGCAGGAGGTACCCACTAGGCGACGCGTGGGACCTGCAGACTGTGAGTTGGTAGATGCTGGGCGGGGAGTCGCAGCATCTGCAGATTTTCAAGGAAAAGTTCTGAGGTGCAGTGCGGGGAACACTGACTTGCAGAATTTTTGGAGGAGGATTCTGAGCTTGAGGGGGTTGTTGGGCCGAGTGTAGCCACGACTGCTCAGCTCTCGGAGGCAGGGGATGTGTGGTCATGTGGGGCCACACCTGACCTGCATGATGTGTTCTGCAGGCACATCAGATTTGTTTTTGTGAGCGAGGAGTTATGGGCTGGGTAGACCTAATGAAGTCTACTTTAAAGGACATAGTCCAAACTTCGAAGTGAAGTGTACATGCCAGGCAGGCCGTGTGCGGCGTGCGGCTGAAATGAGAATACATGCCAGGCAGATTGTGTACGGCGTGCGATTGATCTTTATGGAAGTGAAGTGGACATGCCAGGCAGGCCGTGTGCGGCGTGCGGCTGAAATGAGAATACATGCCAGGCAGATTGTGTACGGCGTGCGATTGATGTTTTGAGAAGGAACTGAATTCTTATTGTCGGTGATTTCGTGACGTGGAGAAAATCGTATATCGATAGGTAGGGATGTAGAATTGGAATAGCTACATCTCGTCTATAAACTAGAAGCTAGCTGGGATTCTGAACTTGGCTGGAGAAATTTTCAGTGGATGCAGTACCATGTGAGCTGCATCTAAGAAAAATGAGAAGGTTAGGAAGGAATGTAGTTGAGTCGAAGGAAAATACAATGATCTTTTCTAGGAGTTGCAGAGTATGCAAGACCTCAGCCCTCGAGGAAAGAAGATCAGAATATTGGTTCAGAAAAATATTTGATGCATTATGAGATTTGTCTTCGTGGTGTTAGTATTTGCTGCCACTTGAAGATGGCTGATTAAAAGGGCAGATACAGAAACCTACATAAGAGCTTTCATTTCAGTTTTGTTTATGGAAATTAGTTTGGCAAATCAGTGGCAGAATTACAACATTTGAAAGGCTTGAAAATGAGAGATTTGGGCTCTATTTCAGACTGCAGATGGAGTTGCAGTTTTTGCTTGAAAGGAGGACTCTGATTTCTATTTTACAGGTCCATAGACTGGTTGTTGAGCTGAAAATTTTCTGAGGGAAATTCAGGGTTCCCTGTGAAAGATATGGTTGTGTCAAACTGCATCGGAGATAGCAATTTTCAGTGACAGAAGTTGGTATTGTTGCAGTCACTTTTGGACTTAATTGGCAGTGACTGAAATCTGGAAAATGCTTTATTTTGATTCGATACATTAGATCTGGTTTGAGTTGCAGATTTTCAGGAGGTTAAGATTTTCAGGAGGTTAAGAACGAAAATCAGGAGTGGAGTGTATATTTCTGATTTCTTCGACTACATGGAGAAATAGTGAGAAATATAAAGCTCATAAGGAAAAGTAAAAAGATTTTCAGATTCTACGAAATACAAAGAGTTTCTGAGGATCTATCTCTGATTTGGTGTTTGAGTCAGTGGAAATCCGCAGAGGTAGAGAAGAAAAGAAAGGTTTTCTCGGATTTTCAGGCACGATCCAGATTTTCAGATGAATTTCTTCTTGAGTTTGTTTGCAGAGGTTGGACATGAAGTATCATGAGTTGGCAGCTCTCTTATTTCATGACGTTATAGTAAACACAATGGGCATTAGTGTTCTGGTGTCAAAGATCAGGGGCTGAAGGTTATGACATTCGATGGTCAGGTTCAGCTCTACATAGAAAGAAACACAAGGGACTGTGAAAATTTTTGCAGGCAGATCTGGCAATGTTATGGGCAGTTGGTACATTGCAGGTACAGAACCTGTTAGCTGCAGGGACACTTGGCAGGGCTGCAAAATTTTCTGTGTTTTCTTTATTTTCTATTTATTTCCTGATAAATGAATCAGAAATAGCCTTGATCTTTGGTGGCATAGTTGGTGTATATTTTTATATCAGAAAGGTTGAGAACTGAACATTTGGTTACAATCTGGGGCAGCAGATTATTCTGACTTTGGCAGAGCAAATTCAGGCCTTCAGTTTTTCAGGCTTGTTTTCTGAAGTAGTTTGTTCAGTTGTTTGGGGTCATTTGACTGCTCCGAACAGCTCAACTTTCTGTAGCTGGGACAGTGATATGGTTTTGCATGGTTGCATGGTTTTGCTTGAGGACAAGCTCCATTTCAGATGGGGAGGGGGCCTCGGTTGAACCGATGCGTTTCGTTTTTGTTTTTCCAAAATTGCATTTATTTCAGTAGGTGTTGCAAAGAGACACATGTTTTCATCAAGGTTTCTAAGGAAAGGAAGAGGTTGTTAGTAGTACTCTTTCAGAGAAGATGGGAATTGATGGATAGTGTTTGCAATATCTTGGTGGTCAGTAAATATGTGTTTTCAGTTCTACTGTTCTTGCAGAGTGGATTAAGGAACTAAGCATAGTTCACTACTTTAGGACGATGCAGAATTAAACATTTGCAGTCTTAGCAAGGGTGTTTCTGGTGGACTGAAATATTCTGGTTCACGACACATATTTTGCTGTGGATTCAGTTGATTTGGAATTTACAGAAGTTTGCATGACCATTGATTGAATCAGTTAGATTGATGCTTACTTGAGGTTATTGAATTTCAGAAAGTACATTGGTATGGATTCTTTCAGCACTCAGTTGTGGGATATTTATTTGAGCAGCAGAGTTAAAAAGAAAAAGGAAATATCACTGAGTGAAGTCTTGTTGGTTGAAAGAAAGGGTTGATTTCATTAAGTCAGGATAGGTCAAGTGGAATTTCTGGGTTTCCATATGTTCTGATTTGTATAGATTCGTATATGGGAAAACCGGAGAAGACATAGAGGAATTCGGGAACAATTAATGGAATCAATCTGTAGGTACTCTGAACATTCATGACTCAGGAGAGAGGAAGCAAGAACAGGAGGGAGCATGCTTCAGCAAAAATTGATGAGCAAGCTCACCTCTTCATTAGAGAAGATCTGGAGACTTGTTGCAAGATCCTATCGTTTTCTTTGCATTGCTATGCGGAAGACCATCTTGGTGGAGACGTGTTGCAGCTCGCTATGTAGCAAGGAGGTTCAACTCTGAGGAGTTGCTGGAGTGATTGCGGGAGACATGTTGCAGATCCCTATGCAGCAAGGAGCTTCAACTCTGAGGAGCTGCTGGAGTGATTGCTGATCTCTTGGTTTTCAAAAGGTTGGAATCTTATCCCTTTGTTTAAAAGGAAAAGGTTGAATGGCTGAAGTTCTTTCTACCATAGAGAAATTTCCGAGACAGCTTGCATATTGTGAGAGTGGTATTTTGCTTAGTTGCAAATTTTGGCAGCAGCAGTTTGTAGAGTTCTGGACTGTGGCAGTACCAGTTTGCAGGGTTGCAGACTGTGGCAGTACCAGTTTGCAGGGTTGCAGACTGTGGCAATAGTTGCAGAAATAATTTGCAGACTGTGGTGGTGACAGTTTGCACGTTTTCAATATGCAAATGTTGAGTTAGAAATTAAGGAACAACATGAAGTTTCAGAAGTTTTGGTAGTTGAAAAATATTTGGTGTCTTTCTTTTATCATTGAAAAACGATATTTGAGCAGAAAGGTGAATTGCTGAGACTCTAAAAGCTGCAGCAGATTTTTGCTATTTTTCTGTTGGCTTCTCAAATAGTCAATATTAAAATCTATGGAGTTTATAGGCTGCGGAAAGGAATTGAATTTTGTTCAGTAGCACATTACAATTCCGAAAGGGAAGTTCTTCGGTTTTCTTATTTGTGTTATTGGGATTTTTCTGAGTAGTTTTCTAGGCAATTCAGAGGTATGCTCCAGAATGTTGAGAAAGAAGCATATATTTTTCGAAAGGATATTTTCAGTTGGTCAGTCCTTCCAAAAGGTGTTTGGTAGTTGACAAGATGGGATAGCAACTTTTCAAACTGAACTTTGAGGCAGAGGTTCCTTTGGGTATTTGAAATCCAAGGGACAAGGTTGTTATCGTTCTCTTAGGGCAGTAAGGGACTACTGCCAACTAGATGGGGAGGAATGTAAGGATTCGGCAGAATCAAAGGCGATTCAGGCAGACCTGCAGGCTTGCAGAACTGGCAGTGATTGGGCTGACAGATTAGGCTGCAGGTTGACTGCTATGATTCGGCAGAAGCAGGAATGGCTCAGGTCCTTTAGACCTGCAGACTGATAGACTGGTAGTCAGCAGATTGGCAGACTGACGAAATGGCAGAGTAGTCGGGCTGACAGGTTGCTGACGACAGGCAGGTGCTGGCAGCGCTGCAGAACGTGGGCTGCAGAGCTGGCAGTCACAAAGTTCTAGAAGGTCTTAGATGGCAGACTCAGAACCTGCAAGTGGACTGAGCTGCATGAATGAAAGGGGACTGAAAGGGACTTGGCAGTTTGATGGTCTGCAATACTGATGCAGACTGATGTTATGGCTTAGGATCAGTTTGGATCAGGGTTGGCAGAAACGGTATAAGTTGTGGGGGCTTGGACATTCTTGTAACCTTAGTTTGGAACCTGATCTCTCCTTGAACCTTGCTAGGTTCAAGTGTTTCTCCCATGGTCGTTCAATAGAACGGCAGTTTCAGACTGGCAGACCGGCAGGGTCGCAGTCTTCGATGGACTTGAGTGGAAAAAGCGATCTGCAGGGGCAGAGTCGTTACATCACTCTAGGAAAAACAAGGATTGCCTGTAAGTCTCACCCCAGGGAGAGTTTTCTTTCGAAACTCGAATGATGTGTTTGGCATATTTCAAAATCTCAGTGTTCTAAAAATTAGATCAAACAAATGTATATGTGAGCTGCGACGTCGGATTTCACTTTGGTGGAGAAATTCACTCTAGGAAAAACAAGGACTGCCTGTAAGTCTCACCCAAGGGAGAGTTTTCTTTTGAAACTCGAATGATGTGTTTGGCGCATTCCAAAATCTCAGTGTTCTAAAAATTAGACCAAACAAATGTATATGTGGGCTGCCACGTCGGATTCCACTTTGGTGGAGAAATTCACTCTAAGAAAATCAGGGTTTTTCTTGGATTGCCCATAAGTCTCACCCTAGGGAGAGTTTTATTTCGAAACTCGAATGATGTGTTTGGCGCATTCCAAAATCTCACTGTTCCAAAAATTAGACCAAAAAAATGTATATGTGGGGTACCACGTCGGATTCCACTTTGGTGGAGAAATTCACTCTAGGAAAATCAAGGATTGCCTGTAAGTCTCACCTCAGGGAGGGTTTTCTTTTGAAACTCGAATGATGTGTTTGGCACATTCCAAAATCTCAGCTCAGTGTTCCAAAAATTAGACCAAACAAATAAATATGTGGGCTGCCACGTCGGATTCCACTTTGGTGGAGAAATTCACTCTAGGAAAATCAGGTTTTTTCATGGATTACCTGTAAGTCTCACCCCAGGGAGATTTTTCTTTCGAAACTCGAACGATGTGTTTGGCACATTCCAAAATCTCAGTGTTCCAAAAATTAGACCAAACAAATGTATATGTGGGCAGCCACGTCGGATTCTACTTTGGTGGAGAAATTCACTCTAGGAAAATCAAGGATTGTCTGTAAGTCTCACCTCAGGGAGGGTTTTCTTTTGAAACTCGAATGATGTGTTTGGCACATTCCAAAATCTCAGCTCAGTGTTCCAAAAATTAGACCAAACAAATAAATATGTGGGCTGCCACGTCGGATTCCACTTTGGTGGAGAAATTCACTCTAGGAAAATCAGGTTTTTTCATGGATTACCTGTAAGTCTCACCCTAGGGAGAGTTTTCTTTCGAAACTCGAATGATGAGTTTGACACATTTCAAAATCTCGGTGTTCCAAAAATTAGACCAAAAAAATGTATATGTGGGCTGCCACGTCGGATTTCACTTTGGTGGGGAAATTCTCTCTAGGAAAAACAGGTTTTTTTATGGATTGCCCATAAGTCTCACTTTAGGGAGAGTTTTCTTTCGAAACTGGAATGATGTGTTTGGCACACGTCAAAATCTCAGTGTTCCAAAAATTAGACGAAACAAATGTATATGTGGGCTGCCACGTCGGATTCCACTTTGGTGGAGAAATTCACTCTAAGAAAATCAGGGCTTTTCTTGGATTGCCCATAAGTCTCACCCTAGGCGGAGTTTTCTTTCAAAACTCGAATGATGTGTTTGGCACATTTCAAAATCTCAGTGGTCCAAAAAGTAGACCAAACAAATGTATATGTGGGCTGCCACGTCGGATTTCACTTTGGTGGGGAAATTCTCTCTAGGAAAATCAGGTTTTTTCATGGATTGCCCATAAGTCTCACCCCAGGTAGGGTTTTCTTTCGAAACTGGAATGATGTGTTTGGCACATTTCAAAATCTGATTGTTCCAAAAATTAGACCAAAAAAATGTATATGTGGGCTGTCACGTCGGATTCCACTTTGGTGGGGAAATTCTCTCTAGGAAAATCAGGTTTTTTCATGGATTGCCCATAAGTCTCACCCCAGGGAGAGTTTTCTTTCGAAACTGGAATGATGTGTTTGGCACATCCCAAAATCTCAGTGGTCCAAAAATTAGACCAAACAAATGTATATGTGGGCTGCCACGTCGGATTCCACTTTGGTGGAGAAATTCACTCTAAGAAAATCAGGGTTTTTCTTGGATTGCCTGTAAGTCTCACCCCAGAGAGAGTTTTCTTTCGAAACTCGAATGATGTGTTTGGCACATCCCAAAATCTCAGTTTTCCAAAAATTAGACCAAACAAATAAATATGTGGGCTGTCACGTCGGATTCCACTTTGGTGGAGAAATTCACTCTAGGAAAATCAGGTTTTTTCATGGATTACCTGTAAGTCTCACCCCAGGGAGAGTTTTCTTTCGAAACTCGAATGATGTGTTTGGCACATTCCAGAATCTCAGTGTTCCAAAACCTAGACCAAACAATTTATATGTGGGCAGCCACGTCGGATTCTACTTTGGTGGAGAAATTCACTCTAGGAAAACCAAAGATTGCCTCTAAGTCTCACCTCAGGGAGGGTTTTCTTTTGAAACTCGAATGATGTGTTTGGCACATTTCAAAATCTCAGTGTTCTAAAAATTATTCCAAACAAATGTATATGTGGGGTACCACGCCGGATTCCACTTTGGTGGAGAAATTCACTCTAGGAAAATCAGGTTTTTTCATGGATTGCCCATAAGTCTCACCCCTGGGAGAGTTTTCTTTCGAAACTCGAATGATGTGTTTGGCACATTCCAAAATCTCAGCTCAGTGTTTCAAAAATTAGACCAAACAAATAAATATGTGGGCTGCCACGTCGGATTTCACTTTGGTGGAGAAATTCACTCTAGGAAAATCAAGGATTGCCTGTAAGTCTCACCCCAGGGAGAGTTTTCTTTCGAAACTCGAATGATGTGTTTGGCACATTCCAGAATCTCAGTGTTCCAAAAATTAGACCAAACAATGTATATGTGGGCAGCCACGTCGGATTCTACTTTGGTGGAGAAATTCACTCTAGGAAAATCAAGGATTGCCTGTAAGTCTCACCTCAGGGAGAGTTTTCTTTTAAAACTCGAATGATGTGTTTGGCACATTCCAAAATCTCAGTGTTCTAAAAATTAGATCAAACAAATGTATATGTGGGGTACCACGCCGGATTCCACTTTGGTGGAGAAATTCACTCTAGGAAAATCAAGGATTGTCTGTAAGTCTCACCTCAGGGAGAGTTTTCTTTTGAAACTCGAATGATATGTTTGGCACATATCAAAATCTCAGTGTTCCAAAAATTAGACGAAACAAATGTATATGTGGGCTGCCACGTCGGATTCCACTTTGGTGGAGAAATTCACTCTAGGAAAATCAAGGATTGCCTGTAAGTCTCACCTCAGGGAGAATTTTCTTTTAAAAGTCGAATGATGTGTTTGGCACATCCCAAAATCTCAGTGTTCCAAAAATTAGACCAAACAAATGTATATGTGGGCTGCCACGTCGGATTTCACTTTGGTGGAGAAATTCATTCTAGGAAAATCAGGTTTTTTCATGGATTACCTGTAAGTCTCACCCTAGGGAGAGTTTTCTTTCGAAACTCGAATGATGTGTTTGACACATTTCAAAATCTCGGTGTTCCAAAAATTAGAACAAAAAAATGTATATGTGGGCTGCCGCGTCGGATTCCACTTTGGTGGAGAAATTTACTCTAGGAAAATCAAGGATTGCCCATAAGTCCCATAATGGACTTATGGTCATTTTTTGGAAGAATGGCTGTAGCGTGGTTTCTTTCAAGCGCTTTCGAGATATCAAGGACGAGGTTGAGGTTGTAAGGTTGTGAGACGCGAGCGGAAGGAGTTTCCAGGCCACATCAAACGTTGTCCAGGGGTTTAGACTTTGCAGGCGTCGTCCGGGCTTGACAGGAGGCGGATCGAGTGCGACTGTGACGTGCCAAGACGCCGTCCGCAGCGCGACTTCCAAAGCCTATGCTCGCTCGTTTCGCGCGGACTCTCCCGACCGTTTTTTCTTTCGCCTGTAGTTTTCTTTTCGAAAATAAAACGCGCGAGAACACTGTGGTAAAACCCTCGGGCAGAAAAACCTGTTGAAGAAAAGTCCGCACACCAAATCAAGTGCAATATGCCGGTATAGAGTGAGGAAGAAAACCCTCCACACCCTCCAGAGGAGGATGCCCTCCAGAGGAGGATGGAATCGCGGACCGCGGCCGTGGAAGCCGAGACGTGATTTTTCTTTTTGCTGAGGAGATCGCGACCCCCACGCGCCCCACGCGCCCTTATTCGACGAGTGCGTCGTGCGCTGGACGTCGAAACCCCCGCAGGCTGCCCACCCCCACACGAACAGGAAACGCTGAAATTCGAGTCTCTACAGCGGCGTTTCCAAATGATTAAGAGTGATGCGATCAGCGCATCACGTGATGAGGGGAGCGGTGGGGGCACCGCTCCCGCAGGGAACTAGCGCCTGTCTAGTACCGGTCATTTTGGTGTGACCTGTTTTAGACCGGTGTGACCCTGTCTTAGACCGGTGTGACGCCTAGTGTGACCTGTTTTAGACCGGTTCCATGTCTAGTACCGGTCATACTGGTGTCACCTGTTTTAGACCGATGTGACTGTAGCAATTCTTTAGGTGTGGGATTAGTGGTGGTAGTGGCTGAGATTCGAACTCAGGCCACCTGGGCCGGAATGGATGTATTCTACTCTGAGCCAGGTGTCCTGAGTTCGCTTCTTATTTTAACTTGGGGGAGAGGGCGCCTATATACCGGATTAGGTAATAGGTGTCGCTCTCGGGAGATTCGGGAGTAATGGGAGGGGATTGAATTGACTCACGATGTGACCCGCGGGGTGACTGATGTGACGTGAGTGTGAGGTTAGAGTGGAGTCGAGGGAGGGGTACAGGAGGTGTAGAATGGGGCAGTAGTTAGTGGGATTTGAACCAGGGACATCCGCGGCTGGAGTCCTAGGCACTACGCCAGTGCCGCGGATTAGGCTTGCTTGGGGTTTAAGGAGTCGGCGGCGGTTGTCTTGTTGTTGGTGTTCGTGTAAGGTTTCGTTTTGTTTCGTGTGTCGAAGTGTTTTCCCCTTGTGACTGTTACAATTAACTCCTCGACGTAATGATGCCTGCAGCAGTCATTACTTGCTCATCCCCATTCCTTGCTACATCTTCTGGAACTATTTGTTCAGCAGTATTCTTAGCTGCTGCAGTAGCAGTTGTGATAGTTGTGGTTGGACCCTTCTCAGGGTAGAACTGCCAGTAGTACTGGTCCAATTCTGCATCGTTACAGGGAGTATGTAGAAAATTTATTTCCACCACACACCCTACTATCAATAGGGTATATACTTACTATACTCGCGGACGTCAGTCCTCCCGAGCGGTAACATAGATTGATTATTGCTTGACACGTGTTACATGCTCTGTGCGCCCTCAAGGCTACCAAGAAGGCCTTACACTATTGCTTTCATTCAGACATATCACCGCCAAAGAAAACTACAACATATCAACCCTTTAATCATTTGTTTCTTAGGTTCTCTCTTGATCCCTCAGATCAATACCCGTTCACTCTCCACTTGAAAATCCGGAAAAAAAAAAATTAGGGCCGTAACAAAGGGTCCCAAACCCTTTGAAACACAATGAACCAGCCCCGACCCACGATTCTCGAGTAAACTCTTAAGAAGACCAACCAGAGCACAAAAAGGAAGGGGAGGGAAGATAAAATCTAAGCAAAAAACGCCCCTGAGAAATGTTTCCCGACCAATGTTTAAAACAACCAAATAGAAAGAAAAATAACAAAAGACCCAACCGTAAAATCAGATTAGGTGGATCGTTATCGCTGCTTACCCTGAATCAATTTATGAAAGAAAATGCCTTGCACCTTTTGTTTGTCCCCTCGAAGAAAATTCGTTTTTTGAGAAAGCTTGTTTGATTGTAAAAGTGCAAACAAAGCTATCAATGATTGGACCCGATCAGTCCTCACCAAGAACGTTTTCCGATCACATCATACCCTCTTTCAAAGTCTATCCCTGAACTTCAAAAAATAATGAACAAATTGTTCCAGATACTGGGGAATGTGTTTTCCCGATGAATCGCCATGATCCAGACGCCATATCATCATAATGAAACCACCCTGTTCCCTGAATAAGGAATTCTACCCAGTGGTGAGCTCCCGAGCAGTAGTGAATCCCGACGAGGTCACAAACCTTGTCAAAGAAATTCAAAGGGTCGCATATTATCGGAATAACAGAGGTAGACTTTCCCACTGCGTTAGCCGTGAAGGTGTTGCCTTGAACCTTATCTAAGGTCAAGCAAAATATTTTGGGAACTTTGGCGATATCCCGGTTGACATGCATAGGTTTCCCGCAATTTGTACAAAAGACATCGCGAGGCTTTCTTGCGAGGTCCACAACATCTTGAAGACAAAAAGTTCCACCTTTTGCAACTTCTCCCATCATGTCAGGAGTAATGTGGAAGTCGATCTCTTCTGGTGAAGCAAGTCTCACTCGGTGCTTGCACCCTTTACACTTCCCATACTCTCTGATTTCGTGGGCGAAGCACTCAATTGCTTTCCTGCCTTCTTTTGCAATGAGTCTCCACAAGACATCTGCTGATGTGAAGCTTCCATGGGTCCAACTTGGGTCAAACTTCACGTACTCGCGCTCCACACATCGGAATATCTTGGTTTGAATTTCTTCCAGCGCCTTTTTGGTGACCGCCCCTTGGGAGATTAGGTCCATGTACTTGTCAATTTGCACTCCCCAAGAGTGAGTGAGTTTTGTTCCCGTCGGCAAGATATTTGCCATCAACACAGTGAAGGAGTCGTGTCCACACGAGTTTTGTTTATTATTGAAGCCCAAGAACTGTGAAGCCACAAAAAAGAACATTTAAGAAATTTGAGATTTTGTGTATTAAGCTCTGTATTTTGCACCAAGAAAGCAGAATTAATACATTAAATAAGGTAAATGTATTGAGGTATTATAAGGAACTCACAGAAGTAGTGAAAAGTTGTGGGGAAATATTTTTTTTATATATCAATGTTTCGATGTGAAGAAATTCCTTACTGTTGAGGGTTGGGTAGAAACGGTTGCCGATACTTGTGTGGAGGTAGGTGTCGGTGTCGGTGCCGGTGAAGGGAGTGTTGGACTTGGCGTCCTTGACACCCGTGAAGCAAAGCTCGTTTGCGTCAAGGACATGTAAGGTTGCATTGACCCTTGCAAAAAAGAATTCCCAATAAGAGCAGGAGTTACGTTTTGCCTTTTGTGGATCTTTGACGCAATTGATGGTGTTTGGCTCAGGGCAGACGGGCTCAGGGCAGGTGGGCTCAAGGCAGGCGGGCTCAGAGTAAGCTGGCTCCCGGCAGACTGCCTCACGGCAGACCGGCTCAGGGAAGGCGAGCTCATGGCGCGCTGGCCTTGGCTCAGGGTAGGCGGGCTCAGGGTAGGCGGGCTCAAGGCAGGCGGGCTCAGGGGAGGCGGGCTCAGGGCAAGTTGGCTCCCGACAGACCGGCTCACGGCAGACCGGCTCAGGGAAGGCGGGCTCATGGCGCGCTGGCCTTGGCTCAGGGCAAGTTGGCTCCCGGCAGACCGGCTCACTGCAGACCGGCTCAGGGCAGGCGGGCTCAAGGCGGGCGGGCTCAGGGCAAGCTGGCTCCCGGCAGGCTGGCTTGGGACCTGGGAAAAATCAATTTTATATATGTTAGTCTCATTAGAGATATCAAATGGTCGTATTAATTGGCGAGAATTTTGGGGAAACAAGGCGCTGTTATGAAGGTGGAACTCAGTCTCGCACTTGGCTTGCCGAAGGAGCTTGCGAATGTTGATGTTTCGGTGGAAAGAACTCCGGGAGGTTGAGTGCAATATTCTCGAGGTATTCTTCAACACCAATAGATCCTTGAGCCAAGCGAATCTTCAAAGTGTGAATGTTCTCATTAACCCTGCAAATAGTGAATTCTAACGTTATTCCGGTATCATTCGTGTAAACCCTTTTCATTCCAATGATTAAGAGTATTCGGAGGTAAACACAATCAAGCCACCCACGGAAGATAAGAACGAATCAAATAGAACGAAATAGAGAAACCTCCGACTCCCAGATTATGATATAGGATATTCGGAATATCCTACTTAAGTATATAACCATAACTAATTAGGGAAGATCTATATTTTTTTGTGAGTACTTGAGAGCAGAGTTGTGCGCCGTTGCAACGGCGCACATATCTGCATCACACCATAGTCACTAAGCAGCGAGGTTCGCTCGCGCTTTGGTGGCTGCTCGTTTTAGGAGTCACATCACATCATAAAAAAATGTGTTAGAGTCGTGCCGAAGTCGTTTTTGCGACAACGACAACGACCGTTAACGGCGTTAACGGTTAACGGCCGTTGTCGTTGTCGCAAAAACGACGTCGGCACAACTCTGCTTGAGAGCCTATTGACTATAAGCATTACGAAAGTAAGGAAATTCTTTTGAGTTATGATTTGTTACAAGAGTGGATAAAGTTTTTACCTCTTGTATTTTCTTTGAGGCTCCAAGGTTTCTCCACTTTCTTGTCGTGCCATGTAACCCTGAACTTGACTTTCTTCTTTTTTCAGTTGAGTTATCAATCTCCAAATCGAGGAGTGGGTCCCGCAAATCTTTCCAATCTTGGAATGCCACCCTTCCAAATTATTGTTTGTTCTGTGGCCACTGAAGTCGTGCACATTCCATATTTCGGGGAGATATCGCTTCATCCACGTGTTCAGAAAGTATTGCCAAAATCTCATCATTTTTGCACCATCAACACCTACGTTAAGAAACAAAAAAGAATGAGAGATGGTTTGATTTTGTGGTTGATTTTCGGCAAGGAGAGAGTGAAATAAGAATTGTTCCTAGGCACCGCAAAATTAAGAATACGTTTCTCAAAATTACCTCACACAACTGGTGTAGCACGTGTCTTCTACCTCATTCTTACCTTAATCTATCTTATCGTATTAATTTTATTTTATTCGTAAATGGGGTATTGTGAATAGATAATAATTGTTCTAAAAATGGTGTTGTAAGTTTGCTATTAATGATACCCGTAAATCTTAGAGGATCACTCAAATGGAAAAAGTGTCCTTGAAAAAAATTAGGACTTACCATGGTTCAACACCATCTTTGAAACACACTCCGCATAGCAAACCTTCAACCCATCTTTCAAGTCATTGATAGGGAGGAATGGGAGCGCGAAGAACAGTCGGAACGCTTTGCGTACATCATTAGACCTGACATAGTCCTGTTGTAATCCTTCAGTTTGAATCCGTTTCCATATTGCTTTGCAATAATGAAACAAACATCCGTGAACTCTTGCACTCGGGAAAAGAGCTTGAATGACGGAGATTGCAGCGGCTTCGAAATCACAGGTGACATAGTCCGGGTCCAACACCAAACCCATATTGTGAGCTTTCTTTATAAGTTCCTGCATGATGTTTTGATAGCACTCGAAAGTTTTTTCGGTACATAAACAATACACCAAAGGAAGCACCCAACCCGAAAACTCCCCGTGGATAGTGTAGATCTGAGTAAATTGGGGGGGTGACGTTTTGAAAGTCCCGTCCATGAACCATCTGTCGGTTGATGCGAGCTTGCAAATGTTCCTCTCCGTTGCAAACAAAACAACCCGTTGGTTTGTCCCTGCTCGCACGTAGTCAATGGTCGCGAGATGAAAGGCATCACCACCCAACGTGTTTGCCATGTCGCCTGTGTGAAACAACAATACCAAAAATAAAAAAAACCTCGTTGATAGACTACTCTCACATCAAGCAAGGTAGTGAGGTACAGTGTGAAACGAAGACACAAGTGCCAGAGAATTAAGTTGACAAGCGTTCTCTTTCAACTTAACCCCTAGAATCCCGTACTACAACGATCATGTACGACCACACGACGTATCACCGCTAGAAAGATTGGACCGGACTTGACAAGTTCAACAAGTTTGGACGGTCTAGACCAATGCATTATGTTGGAACATATCTGTCTGAATTTGTTCACGAGCCGTGTGGACTGGTCTAGAGTGTACACAGGTCCGTCGGTCCAAATTTAACCGGTTTAGATAGGTTCCAGAAGCTATCAGGTCCGGCGAACTTGTCTGACTGGAACCAGGGCCGATTCTAACCGCAACTCATTAGTGAGTTTTCATACTCTTTTTCGTAAGGGGGGAGCGAATGTTGGGGTTCGTGTTTGGAGGTACGTATAGATGAAGAGAGGACATGGTGCTTGGGGACCTCCCAAAAAGGTGGCGAAGAAGGAAGCAGCCGCTATTTTCTCATAAAAATAATAACTTATTACCGGCGTATCCATAATTAGATTATAAAATTGCTCCTTCTACGCTTGCCTTGACTACTTTATCTTGAACGAGATGGTTGAAGTGGAATGGGAGGTTTTTTTCTATTTTTATTCCAAACAAAATAGGGCAACACATGCAAACGGCAACTACACCATCGACCTCATAGGTGATGCAAAAAAACAATTATGGATATGCACTCCGTCCACAACAACACAAACGATGACATGATGAAGGTAATACATTTTCATGTTCCTGTCATCAACTCGTTTGAAATGAAGCTTGAAAACTTAAGGGAGTAAGTGCTCACAGTCTTGAAAAAGTTATTATAGTCAGGTAATTTATCCTTGGTAAGGAGATACGTCAGAGAGTGACGGAAAGACCTCGTCCTAATGCAATCGAAGTTGTTTAGATCGGACCAAATGATCAAACTGCAGCGAACTGAAGAATCTGGCGCATCCCGAACAGCAAGGACATTCCTAACAAAGCCATTCATCAAAGTTACCTTGTATATCTACGTCGAAGGCATTTTTCGGATTCGGTGGAAACATTTTTCGCCTCGTGTTGTATGCCATGGACCCCATCCTCCGCACCCCTCCAAACCTCATAGCGACCCCATTCTGTGAAGCTTTTGATTCCACATCTCGTATTATTCTGGGTACAGGCACGTGTAAGTCTCTCTGAACGTTCTCTCGTACTGAGGTCCTCAATTCATACACCTCAACCAGGTCAAAATCAGGTGGGCCGCATGTGTGGTCAGTATCAGAAAGCCGAGAATCGTCAATAGTAGGGTTAGTTCTTCCACCATGCGATTTGATTGTGGCGCGACACCCCGTATTCTTGAACGTAGCACATCTCCAATAGATGACTTTTTTGGTGTCCTTATTGACTTGGTATATTCTCCCATAGGAGCGGTCAAGAAGAACTATGCCACGTCGTTGTCCGTGCGTAACTTTCCATCTGTCCTGATTTGTTGATTGCATTCTGCAAGGAAGCAAAAAATGCAATACAAGTTTAGTCAATAATGTTACTATAACAAGCGCGAACAGAAAGAAAATATTCCTATTAATATATTCCTATTATCTACTTAGAAAGACTAATTAGCATCGACAATTTCAATTCATTTCGTCGACGGCGTGAAACACGGCCATGATGTGTCGAGAATCGAGTCGGTCCGATGGGTGGGAAATCCCTTCGATTCATTACTTCGACGGCGTGAATCACCGCCATGTGTCGAGAATCGAGTCGGTCCGATGAGTGGGAAATCCTTTCGATTCATTCTTCGACGGCGTGAATCACGGCCATGTGTCGAGAATCGAGTCGGTCCGATGGGTAGGAAATCCCTTCGATTCATTACTTCGACGGCGTGAATCACCGCCATGTGTCGAGAATCGAGTCGGTCCGATGGGTGGGAAATCCCTTCGATTCATTCTTCGACGGCGTGAATCACGGCCATGTGTCGAGAATCGAGTCGGTCCGATGGGTAGGAAATCCCTTCGATTCATTACTTCGACGGCGTGAATCACCGCCATGTGTCGAGAATCGAGTCGGTCCGATGAGTGGGAAATCCTTTCGATTCATTACTTCGACGGCGTGAAACACGGCCATGTGTCGGGAATCGAGTCGGTCCGATGGGTAGGAAATCCCTTCGATTCATTACTTCGACGGCGTGAATCACCGCCATGTGTCGAGAATCGAGTCGGTCCGATGGGTAGGAAATCCCTTCGATTCATTACTTCGACGGCGTGAATCACCGCCATGTGTCGAGAATCGAGTCGGTCCGATGGGTGGGAAATCCCTTCGATTCATTACTTCGACGGCGTGAATCACCGCCATGTGTCGAGAATCGAGTCGGTCCGATGAGTGGGAAATCCTTTCGATTCATTACTTCGACAACGTGAAACACGGCCATGTGTCGGGAATCGAGTCGGTCCGATGAGTGGGAAATCCTTTCGATTCATTCTTCGACGGCGTGAATCACGGCCATGTGTCGAGAATCGAGTCGGTCCGATGGGTAGGAAATCCCTTCGATTCATTACTTCGACGGCGTGAATCACCGCCATGTGTCGAGAATCGAGTCGGTCCGATGGGTGGGAAATCCCTTCGATTCATTACTTCGACGGCGTGAATCACCGCCATGTGTCGAGAATCGAGTCGGTCCGATGAGTGGGAAATCCTTTCGATTCATTACTTCGACGGCGTGAAACACGGCCATGTGTCGGGAATCGAGTCGGTCCGATGAGTGGGAAATCCTTTCGATTCATTACTTCGACGGCGTGAATCACGGCCATGTGTCGAGAATCGAGTCGGTCCGATGGGTGGGAAATCCTTTCGATTCATTCTTCGACGGCGTGAATCACGGCCATGTGTCGAGAACCGAGTCGGTCCGATGGATGGGAAATCCCTTCGATTCATTACTTCGACGGCGTGAAACACGACCATGTGTCGAGAATCGAGTCGGTGCGATGGGTGGGAAATCCCTTCGATTCATTACTTCGACGGCGTGAAACACGGCCATGTGTCGAGAATCGAGAATTTGTGGGACAATATCTCCTTTTATCATTACGACGGCGTGAAACACGGCCATGTGTCGCAAATCAAATTTTCAATTTTTTTTTTTCTTTTTTCTGTTGGAACCGAATTGTGAGAATCTCTTAAAAATCCCCCAAAATATAATCAAGAAGAAAAAGAAAAAGAGGGGGAGAATTTTTTGTTTGTGTTTGTCATGGAAAATGTGGGAAGGTATGTGTAACCCCAAACCACGTCGCCTCGACCAATTTTGTCACCTCCAGGGCTAGAGTGATATCAGGGGAGGGAATGCTGCTTGAGGCAGTCCCGGACGGATTACGTAGGGCTAGCAGTCACCCCGGGACAGTTCTGCCATGGCAGTTCCGCCACAGTTTAGGGGTAGCAATTTGGCTACAGCTGTGACTAGGTTGGACAGTCCTAGGAAGTGGTGCTGTATGAATAGACTAGGGATACTTTTGAAGGATCAGATGGGTTTGATAGCTTGGGTTGTCTACTCGGGGATTAGGATCATGGACGATCAATGGGACAGGGATGAGTCAGTCTAGAGCCTATTTAAGTGGCTGATCTTAGGGTATTGGAGGGACTTCTGACTTTTGCTTCTTCTGTTGTATTCTTTGGGTTCGAGGTCTTTGTAAGATCTTTGGAAAGAGTGTGGTCTCGTGTTTACCCATTTCTTGTGAGAGGGTGCCCAAGTGCTTCGTTTAAAGGGGCTGTCCCCACTTCTTCCGTTCCATTTCTGCAAAGAACGACTCTGCAACCGTTACTCCCGCTGCAGGGGTGACCCCAGCGGTCAGGACGACGCAATTTGTTGGTTTCGGAGCCCAGGCGCGCACACTTTTCAGCTGTGCTGCAGCAGACGTGCACTACGGCTCTGGCAGACGTTATACGTGGGCAGTCTGGACGAGGAAGGCCTGAGAGTAGAAAAAGAAACGGAGGAAGCTCTTGCAAGAGTGAAGAGAAGGACCCACAGGGGTGGATACGTTTCAAAAGGGTACAAGGTCGAGCTTGTGTCGCTCACAAGGGTAAAGAGAAGGCGAAAAAGCTTTGTGGGTTTCGGGATCTTGTGGGATCTTAACCTAAGGTTAGGTCAGAACTGCTGTTGGGTCGCTTTTGTCTTGTTTGGGCTGCAGCAAGGTCGAGAACAAATACAAGAAAGAGTGACGAACTGCATAAGGTGGAAAAAGAAGCAAGGGCAGTACTTATCCGAGGTTTGGAGGAGAACAGAGGGTAAAAGAGAAGGATCGCGACCAGAAGGGAGACTTGCCACTCAGATCTGTGGCGGCGCTGAAGGAAAAAGAAGATCTTGACGGAAAAAGTGAACGAGGAAGAAGAACCAAACGAGGAAGAAGGCCTTGGTGGTGCAGAAGGAGTGAACGTTGAGGTTTCTGAGGCACAAGGAAGTGTTGGTGCTTTTTCTGAGGCTGGTCTTGTTGACGACGAAGGGGTGTTGAAGGAAGACTTTCTTGGCGGCTGGGACAACGAGGAAGTGAACGAGGTTGACGAGAAAGAGGTTGTGATGGTCGAGAGTGTTCCTGAAGAACGTGAAGCAAGACAAGAAGACAGAGCTGCTGGAGACGAGGTTACGAGGGCAGAGGTAGACGACGAAGTGGTTGCTGTCGTTAAAGAAGAAGAAGAGCAAGCAAGTGTTGACCCCACTGGAAGGGAGGTACAAGAAGGAAACCTCGTTGGCGTTACTGACCAAGGAGAAGCCGAGGTTGTCCAAGAGGAGGAAGAAGTGCTTGCGGAAGAAGTAAAAGAAGAAGACGAAGCAAGACGAGTGATCAAAGAAGAGGAGGAAGCCTTTGTTGAGCCAGAAGTTGTGGTTAAGGAAGAAGTCAGACAAGAAGAGGAAGAAGAGAGCAGTGTTGCTGCAGGGAACGGAGGAAATGGAGGCGCTACCAACAGTGCAGGCTCCGGAGGAACTGGTTACCCTAATGCAGTCAGCCGGCCTGAAGGCAGTGTTGTGCGTCTTGAGCCAGATTTTCTTGTTGACCCATCAGAGCCCTCGAGTTCCAGTTCCGACGAAGACAAACCTGAAGGGGAAAGAGACAAGAGGGAGACATCCTCTAGTTTCGAGGAAGAGCCTGTGCCCCCAGTACATCCACCACTGAACCCATTTGCCTTTGCTGCCAGTCTCCCCCAGATTCCTCCAATTGTGCCACCTGGTCCAGTTGTTCCACCCGTTCCACCAAGACCTCCTGTTCCACCACCAGTTTGTCCACCGACTCCAGGCAGTGGCGGCGCCATGATACATCCAGCAGAAGGACTTCCTAATCGGTTGACTAACAGTCATTTACCCGCATTTACGGGTGCAGAGGCAGAAGATGTGGCCACCTGGTTACGCTCCTATGGGATTCTCGCTGCGGGTTCAGGCTGGAACGTACCCCCAACAGTGCAGCCACACGAAGATCAGAGGATAGAGAGACTGGTCCGCTATACAGCCGGTCAAGCTCGATCATGGGTTGACAATTGGGTAGCCAGACATCCAGCCCTTGTGGAAGGAGTGCCAAACCCATTGAGGACATGGCAGAAGTTGCAAACGGACATGCTGGCCTGGTTTGGAGTTGCCCCAGCAACACCAGTAGCCCATACCTTGGAGCAAAGCCGGAAGGGTGATGAAACAGTGGACGAGTATACATCTGTGCCATCCCAAGGGCAACAGCAAGTGGAAGCGAACAGAGTACCAGGCAATCCAGCCGTGGCAGATGGGTCCTTACTTCGATCGAACAAGGATGGAGCTCAGGGGGAGTTGACACCCATACTTCATGCACCCATGGAGGATACTTTGGAAGGAGTCAGTGCCAGAGCCGGACAAGTTGAGAAGAGACAAGTGGACCCCAGTTCCACCCAGAAGGAAGTGACGGTCCCAGCAACCGAACTGATGGGAGAACTGCAGGAGCATGCAGCATTGGAGCCTGTTTTGGCAGAAGTGGGCGTTATGGATCGGAGAGTAAATGGGCAAATTGACAGCCTAAGGAAGGAAATGCGTGATCACAAAATTGTGACGGATTCAAGACTTCGAGGAGTGGAGCAGCAAGTGAGAATATCTGGGCGGCAGTATAGCGAACTCAGGAGGATGATCTCCGCCTTGACAGAAAGGGTAGCAGATATGCGACAATCGGAAGAACCCGAGCTGGCAGGGGTGAGCCATGGCATTACTGAAGACGCTGGAGCGGATGGAATACTTACCAATGGAGAAAGAGGCCGGGGAAGGAACAGAGGAAATGAATGGAGGAGAAGGAGTGGAAGGATAGACATGAGCGAAGTCACGTGTTGGCATTGCTTAGACCTTGGACATTACAGAAGAAATTGTCCCAACCGGGTGCAGAGCTTCCAAGCAGAACTTGACGATGAGTTTATTATGGATTTCGAGCAGACCGACCCAGTGACAGCAGCCATGGAGGAACCAGAGGAAGTTCTGGCATCAATCTTGTACTCTGCTATGGATGTCGATAACGGAGCAATGGACAGTGTCGAAGGAAGCAATGGAGGGACTCCGATGGATACCAGTCCAATACCCTCAGATCCGCAACCAACCACTACAGAGGATGTTGAAATGGAGGAACCGAAAGAGGAGCCAGACCCTGAAACCAAGAAAGAGCCAAAAGAGATTCCAAAGCAAGTGCTTGAACCGGAAGATGTGCCGAAACCAGAAGGTGTGCCAAAACCAGAAGATGTGCCACAAGGATCCAAATCAGTTGTGATGTTGCCATTGATGCATAGACCGATGCAAGTACCATCGCCGAGAAATACCATGGCAAAGAAAAAGAAGATGGTCAAGAAATCAACAGTGGAGCCAAAGGAGAAGCGCATGTTTACTAAGGCGGAGGCCAAGAAGTTTGTGGAGGGATTGACGGCGGAAGTATCCGTGGCCAAACTCTGTCAACATCATCCGGAGCTGATTGATGCTTGGCTGAAGGCATTAAGGGTGCCCATGGCGAAAGTCCCAGCAGTTACCACCATGGCGGAAGTGGACAAGACAAGCTCATATGTAGTCACTACAGCCACAGCCAAAGTGATGGAAACCAAAGTGCCAGGAGCAATCATTGACACCGGAGCGAGTGCATGCGTTATATCAGCAAAACTCCTAGCACAAACGGGGTTAACACATCTGATGGAGGCACCAAAGGGAAGGTACCGGGACTGCAATGGAGAGACTCGGCAGGCAGTAGGATACATCCCTGCCCTACCTATCGCCCTTGGGCAGAGCAAACAAATGGTACCGTGCCATGTGGTGGAGAACAGCCACTTCTCCTTGATCATTGGGACTCCGTGGCTAGGGGAAGCGGGGGCGGAAATCGACTACGGGTGCAAAAAGCTCACTCCGTACATGGCGGGACAGCGCATGGGTGGCGTGCCGATCGAGTTCATCCACTCTGTAACGCCTGCAGCTGCTGCAGTCGTTTCGATCTACCAGACCCTCCGCCACATCGAAGAACCCAGTCCTGCACCAGCCCAACCACCCTCTTCTATCGGGGAACTTTTGCAGCCGAACTCAAGGACGACTCATGATGGTCTGAACCAGCCCAACGCCGCCAGTCGACATCCACCGACCCTCCGGCTTACATACTACCAAGCAAGGGTGCTGCAAGAGTGCTACACCAGGCGTCGGGAGAACGGGATGAGTGAGGCAGCAGCCTCACACCTCCACCAGCAAGAGATGGAGTTACTGGATGCAAGAAGAGGGCACCATTTGAAAATACAAAAAGAGAACGAAGGGAGTTTGGAGGAAACACTGCAAAGGGAAGGAAAACAGGGGAGAAGGAATGGTGTAACAGAGGAATACATGCGGAGGCGGGAGGCACTGAAACAACAAGAAAAGGAGGAGCTCAAAAAGCTTTTGGATTACTTCCGGGAGAGTGCACAAGCATGGAGACCGAAAGGAGTGCCTGCCGCAGGAGTGCCAGCAGCAACGGCCGCAACCGGAGGGAAAGGAGGGAGTGAGGTGATAAGCTATACCACTTCGGATTTTTGAGTGGGCCGGCCACCGACGTCCTCCTTCGGCGACACCTGAAGGGGTGGCGGGAGTGGGTCGGTCCAGAAAAACGAAATAAAAGGAAAAGGAAAAGGAGGAGACGTGGCAAACGTGGGGGACGGAAAGAGCAATGGCGTCGATCAGGGAGGCGGATCAAGGAGCAAGAATGGAGAATGCAACGCCAAACACAAGAGGTAGAAAGGGCCAGAAGTCTGTGGCCAGACTCATGGGCCATGCAGTGTTTGAACCATAGTAAAACAGTGGAAGCAGAAATTCTGGTGAGACAAGAGATAAAAGGAGAAGAAGAAAAGAAAAGAAGGGAAAATTCAAGGGAAGGGGAAGCAGCTGAAAAAGAATTGGGAAGAGAAAAGAAAGAAAAAGGAAGAAGAAAAGAAAAGTTTGGGTTGAAAGAAATGGGACAGACAGCAGTTCAGCTGCAGGAAAACCAGATTTGGGCAGGGGTGGTTCCCCTTGGGACTTCTGATGTAGAAAATAAAACGTTTGCCACAGAAAAGGAAAGAAAGGAGGAAAAGGTGTCACTTAGAGAAAAATTGGAAGAACTGAAAATTAGTCCCCATCTAACCCCCCACCAAAGAAAGGAACTGCTGGATCTTCTGCAGCAGTACCCCGATGCCTGTGCTTGGTCCTCGGATCAGGTCGGGCAAACCAACCTCTTATACCACGAGATTCCCACCGGAGATCATCCCCCCATCAGGCAGAACCCCTACAGGTTCAGTTACGCGGAGAACCGGGTGGTAAAATCGGAGGTGGCGAGGATGCTCCTGGACGGAGTGGTGCGGAAGTCAAAGTCCCCGTGGGCCTCACCGATCGTTCTAGTCCCAAAGCCAGATGGGTCGGTGCGGTTCTGCGTTGATTACCGCAAGCTTAACAAGGTGACCACCCGAGATAGCTTTCCCCTCCCGAGGATTGAGGACGCGATCAACCAATTTTCGGAGGCCAAATTCTTTACCGCTCTGGATTTGAGGTCAGGGTATTGGCAGGTCAGGATGAGCACCGCCTCCGCGGAGAAAACGGCTTTCATTACCCAGGAGGGGCTGTATGAGTTCGTAGTGATGCCCTTCGGGCTCAGTAACGCCCCAGCGACCTTCCAAAGGATGATGAACGAGGTACTGGGACCCATGCTGTGGAAGGGGGTGATCGTGTACCTGGATGACATTATCATCTATGCGGAGACCTGGGAAAAGCATCAGGAGATCCTGGCAGAGGTGCTGCAGCGGTTGAAGGAGGCCAACCTGAGGATCAGCCCGAGGAAATCGGACTTCGGGTTCGAGGAGCTGCTGTACTTGGGCCACATCGTGGGGAAAGGGGAAATAAAAATGAACCCGAAGAAGGTAGCCACAGTGGAGATGCAGGAGCCACCGGTGGATGTGTCTACTCTGCGGTCCTTCCTGGGCCTTACTTCTTACTACAGGAGATTTGTGCGCGACTATGCAAGGATCGCTGCACCTCTGACGGAGTTGTTGAAGAAGGATGTGCCATTTGAATGGAGGGAACGCCACCACCAAGCATTTGAGAGGCTGAAGAAAAGCATTACCGATCAACCAGTCCTGGCTCCACCACAGCCACACTTACCATACATTCTGCAAACAGACTGGAGCAGCCAGGCTGTGGGGGCAGTACTCTGTCAAAAGGATGAGCAAGGGAGAGAGCATGTGGTGGCTTATGCCAGCAAAAGACTCAATCCTGCTGAGAGGAATTGTAAGGATTCGGCAGAATCAAAGGCGATTCAGGCAGACCTGCAGGCTTGCAGAACTGGCAGTGATTGGGCTGACAGATTAGGCTGCAGGTTGACTGCTATGATTCGGCAGAAGCAGGAATGGCTCAGGTCCTTTAGACCTGCAGACTGATAGACTGGTAGTCAGCAGATTGGCAGACTGACGAAATGGCAGAGTAGTCGGGCTGACAGGTTGCTGACGACAGGCAGGTGCTGGCAGCGCTGCAGAACGTGGGCTGCAGAGCTGGCAGTCACAAAGTTCTAGAAGGTCTTAGATGGCAGACTCAGAACCTGCAAGTGGACTGAGCTGCATGAATGAAAGGGGACTGAAAGGGACTTGGCAGTTTGATGGTCTGCAATACTGATGCAGACTGATGTTATGGCTTAGGATCAGTTTGGATCAGGGTTGGCAGAAACGGTATAAGTTGTGGGGGCTTGGACATTCTTGTAACCTTAGTTTGGAACCTGATCTCTCCTTGAACCTTGCTAGGTTCAAGTGTTTCTCCCATGGTCGTTCAATAGAACGGCAGTTTCAGACTGGCAGACCGGCAGGGTCGCAGTCTTCGATGGACTTGAGTGGAAAAAGCGATCTGCAGGGGCAGAGTCGTTACATTGGTTTCGGAGCAGGCTTGTGACAAGATCACAAACGAGTCTGGCAGGCTGCAGAGGCAGCAGTATGCGCGGCAGGCGCGCAGTGAGAAGGCGCAGAGGCGCAGGACACTGGCAGGCACACAGCACAGTGCAAAGCAGAGGTTTGCAAGGCAGACAAACGCCAGTGCTTTGCAGATTTGCAGTTATCTATTGGAGTGTTCGAGTGTGCTGTGTGAAGGAAAGTCGCTGAATCAGCGTCAGGAGTAGAATGGGCGCAGTGTGTGTAAGAACACTGCGGCAGACAGATTTCGCAGAAGTGATGTGTAGAGCGCAGGGCAATACATTGGAGTATGTAGAAGCGCAGCTTACACACAGGCGCGCAGCATTGTCAAGCGCAGCACGACTATGCAGCGTCGCAGGAGACGTTGGGTGGCGCAGCATTTGGAGGATTGCGTCGCAGGTGTAGAACTGCGCAGCAGATCCAGGAATGCGCAGCAGATCCAGGATTGCGCCGCAGATGCAGAGTTGTACCGCAGATGTGGAATTACGCTGTTGATACAAGGTTGCGCAGCGAATATGGAAATGTACCGCGGGCAGGATTGCGTCGCAGACAGAACGTGCGCAGGTTTTGCTGGAAGTGCGCAGCGAATGTTGGCACTGCGTAAGTGGATGATGTGACGCGCAGCAGCAACAGGAAAGCGCTGCACATGCGAAATTGCACTGCAGACGACAGAGTTACGCTGCGTGCAGCGGATTGCAATGTCGATGGGACATTTCGCGCAGATGCAGGCTGGGCAGCCTATGCAGGATGCAGGGACTGCGCAGTGTTTATGGAACTGTGCAGCTCTTGATGGAAGTTCGCAGACGATGTTGGGACTGCGTGTCGATTGAAGGAACAGCTGATGCAGGGATCGCGCAGTTGACGCAGGAACGCGCAGCTGTGTGCAAGGTCGGCACAAGGTGCAGGATCTGATGGACTTGCACAGAACGTGGCAGGATGTGTGCGAGAGTGAGAATTGTGTAGCACAAATTAAGTTGGTGCGACCAGGAAGAGTTGCAGTGTACGCAGTGAGTGCGACTGATGCAGGCATCGCTTAACTGACTCAGGTTGAGCGCAGGTTGAGCGCAGGCTGAGCGTAAGTTGAGCGCAGACGCGAGATGCAAGAGTGTTACGTGCTTGCAGGGTTACATTTGAGTGATCTGATCATTTCGTTGGTTGATTGAAGTGACTTTAGAGGTAGTGAGCTTCAGATTGATTTCAGGATCAGGTGGTCTATGATCTTCTGATTGCAGCACACATTCTGGAAAAGATGTTTGATCACTTTCGAAAGGATTTCAAGAGTTGCAGTCAAATTTTCAGGCTGAAGTGAGGGAGATGTTCTGAAAGGCTTTGAATTGATCACAAGTTAGTGGTGGAAATTCTGGAAAGAGTCTTTGAGACCAGGCAGATTTTTCAGGAAGTTTTGATATATTCTTTCAAAAGTCTGGTGTTGATATTTGACAGCTTTATTGATCAGAAGTTAGGATTTTTCTGATCAGGAGTTCCTCCTTGTTTGCTTGGATTTGTGCATTCGTTAGTGGAGATTTATCCTTGGCACAGTGGATTTGAGCAGTAGTGGTGACTTATCATTTCAGAGTGTGGAAGGTTGCAGTGGAAAAATTCTTGGCTTTAGTGGCAGGTCAGAACATGTGTCACATCAGCTTTGATGTGATTGTGCATACATATTTTGGATGTTTGTACATTAGGAACACTTGCTACATTTGTGTTGATTGTGGGAACATTTTCAGGTGTTTCAGTGAATGCACAATAGCTTGAGGGAATTTTTCAGAGTCGTTTCTGAACTTGAAATGAGGAGAACTGAAGGTCAGAACTTATTTTAGAGTTGCTTGCAGGAAGCTAAGGCACTTTTCAGTTCTACTCTATTGGTCAGTTGAGGTATAGTGTTTGTGTTTCTGTTGAAGGGTTGTCTTGTCTTTTTCTTGATGGACCCTATGGTATATTGCTCTGATTTCTGAATAGACCAGTGGCAGGTTATTCTCAGAAGAATGTCAATGACATGAAGTTTTCGTTCTATAATAGACTAGTGGCAGATTATTTTCTGTTGTTTGGTGGGACAAATGACAGAATATCAGTCTTTTTATAGATCAGTGGCAGATCATTTTCTGTTGTTGGCAGGGCAAATATTAGATGTATTGGCAAGGTATTTTTCTGTGGCAGCCTTGCTTTTCAGGTCAGGAAAAGATGTAGATTTTTGAAGGGACCAATAGGTCCATGGAACTCTTCTTTAGTAGGCTGAGTGATAGTGGTGAATTGAAGAAACGTTTGGTACAGCAGTAGCTGGTCTTTTCTTCTATTATGGGTGTTCTGAAATAGGACATCTTCTATTTTCCGCTAGCAGAAAGTTTTCAGTCGGATACATTGCTATGAGGGCAGATTATTTTGTTAAAGGATGCCCCTTATTGAGCAGAAAACATTTGCTAGTGATTAGAGAATTTTCTGGAAGGGAACAATACTCAATTGTGGTAGTATTGTTAGAGACTGAATTTTCAAAGATAGTCTAGGGAATTCTGGAAATTAAGCTGTTTGAAAATACTGATTGTCTTTCAAAGAGAAAAGAAATCAGATGGGGAGGTTGAAGTGATAAAGCAGCCACATCCTACCCATTGATTAAGAGGGTATTTTCTTTGGTTGATGGCAGCATTTTCTCGGTATTAGGTTTTTATTTCAACAAGACTTTGGTGGTAGCAGAGTTGGTTGAAGAAGCTTGGTCTTAGAGAAAAGAAATTTCTGGTTACACTCTTGGTTATTTGTCTTTGAGGTGTTGGAAAATAGGTTTTCAGGATATATCTCATTCTGGAAGTTTATTCAGGTTTCCAGAAAATTTCAGGTCAGTTATTGAACTAGCAGTGGTACTCTTGAGGCACAGAAAAAGGGCAGCAGTCTAAAGGGCAGATGGCTGAACAAAAGAGAAGTTTTCTTTGCTTGTTTGGTATAGTTCTGTTCTTCCTTTTTCATTTGGATGCAGAGTGGTTGCTGATTTTCAAAGGGAGTATATTTCTGATAGTTATTTTGGTAGAGTTTCTATCCTGTTGGCGATAGAAAGTATATTAGTGATATGCTGGAGTCACCTGAAGTTTTCATGCATTCTTTACACAAAGAAACTGTGGCAGATTTTTGTGTTTGGACTGCCATAATATACTTAGTGGTTTGTTGTGACAAAAGAAAGAGGTGCACTCAGTATTTTGCTGATTTATTAGGGTAAAATAGGAGGAAAAGAAAGGAAGTTAAATGTGGCAGGTTTTATATTCTTTTTGCAGCCACATTATAGTTAGGTGCTTTTTACGAGAAGAGTACAAGTTGAAAAGAGAAAACAAAGGAAAGAGTTTAAGGTGATAGCACCAGGTGGTGCTTATGGGTTGTGAAGTGAGAAAAGGAGAGCAAGACTTGCAGATATCTCTTGCAGATGAAAAGCCATGTGTAGCTACATCTGAGGAGATGGTGCATGAGTGGAGTGCCATGGGAAGCATACACTCATGTAGGACAACTGAGCGGGGAAGCTAAGATCAGCATCCCTCAAGAAAGTTGCTCAGCCCCAAGTTTTCGCGGGGATGGAAGTCCAGGGAGGACTTGCAGGAGTGAGAAAAGAGGCGAAGGAGGACAGAAGTGGAGTGTGAGAAGGCCGGCGTAGCCACTCACACAGGGTGTTACCTCAGGGGAGGGTAGCCTATGGGCGCGGAGTCCATTCCGAAGTTGGAGTGCCGGTGTAGCCGCAACTACGGAGAAGTGTGTAAGTCTAGTGGATGGAATTTCTGCAGGTGGTGGTCCGGGCAAGGACACTGGTGCAGGGAATTCTGGAGACCTTGAGGAGAAGGTGAGCAGTGTTGCAGGAGGTACCCACTAGGCGACGCGTGGGACCTGCAGACTGTGAGTTGGTAGATGCTGGGCGGGGAGTCGCAGCATCTGCAGATTTTCAAGGAAAAGTTCTGAGGTGCAGTGCGGGGAACACTGACTTGCAGAATTTTTGGAGGAGGATTCTGAGCTTGAGGGGGTTGTTGGGCCGAGTGTAGCCACGACTGCTCAGCTCTCGGAGGCAGGGGATGTGTGGTCATGTGGGGCCACACCTGACCTGCATGATGTGTTCTGCAGGCACATCAGATTTGTTTTTGTGAGCGAGGAGTTATGGGCTGGGTAGACCTAATGAAGTCTACTTTAAAGGACATAGTCCAAACTTCGAAGTGAAGTGTACATGCCAGGCAGGCCGTGTGCGGCGTGCGGCTGAAATGAGAATACATGCCAGGCAGATTGTGTACGGCGTGCGATTGATCTTTATGGAAGTGAAGTGGACATGCCAGGCAGGCCGTGTGCGGCGTGCGGCTGAAATGAGAATACATGCCAGGCAGATTGTGTACGGCGTGCGATTGATGTTTTGAGAAGGAACTGAATTCTTATTGTCGGTGATTTCGTGACGTGGAGAAAATCGTATATCGATAGGTAGGGATGTAGAATTGGAATAGCTACATCTCGTCTATAAACTAGAAGCTAGCTGGGATTCTGAACTTGGCTGGAGAAATTTTCAGTGGATGCAGTACCATGTGAGCTGCATCTAAGAAAAATGAGAAGGTTAGGAAGGAATGTAGTTGAGTCGAAGGAAAATACAATGATCTTTTCTAGGAGTTGCAGAGTATGCAAGACCTCAGCCCTCGAGGAAAGAAGATCAGAATATTGGTTCAGAAAAATATTTGATGCATTATGAGATTTGTCTTCGTGGTGTTAGTATTTGCTGCCACTTGAAGATGGCTGATTAAAAGGGCAGATACAGAAACCTACATAAGAGCTTTCATTTCAGTTTTGTTTATGGAAATTAGTTTGGCAAATCAGTGGCAGAATTACAACATTTGAAAGGCTTGAAAATGAGAGATTTGGGCTCTATTTCAGACTGCAGATGGAGTTGCAGTTTTTGCTTGAAAGGAGGACTCTGATTTCTATTTTACAGGTCCATAGACTGGTTGTTGAGCTGAAAATTTTCTGAGGGAAATTCAGGGTTCCCTGTGAAAGATATGGTTGTGTCAAACTGCATCGGAGATAGCAATTTTCAGTGACAGAAGTTGGTATTGTTGCAGTCACTTTTGGACTTAATTGGCAGTGACTGAAATCTGGAAAATGCTTTATTTTGATTCGATACATTAGATCTGGTTTGAGTTGCAGATTTTCAGGAGGTTAAGATTTTCAGGAGGTTAAGAACGAAAATCAGGAGTGGAGTGTATATTTCTGATTTCTTCGACTACATGGAGAAATAGTGAGAAATATAAAGCTCATAAGGAAAAGTAAAAAGATTTTCAGATTCTACGAAATACAAAGAGTTTCTGAGGATCTATCTCTGATTTGGTGTTTGAGTCAGTGGAAATCCGCAGAGGTAGAGAAGAAAAGAAAGGTTTTCTCGGATTTTCAGGCACGATCCAGATTTTCAGATGAATTTCTTCTTGAGTTTGTTTGCAGAGGTTGGACATGAAGTATCATGAGTTGGCAGCTCTCTTATTTCATGACGTTATAGTAAACACAATGGGCATTAGTGTTCTGGTGTCAAAGATCAGGGGCTGAAGGTTATGACATTCGATGGTCAGGTTCAGCTCTACATAGAAAGAAACACAAGGGACTGTGAAAATTTTTGCAGGCAGATCTGGCAATGTTATGGGCAGTTGGTACATTGCAGGTACAGAACCTGTTAGCTGCAGGGACACTTGGCAGGGCTGCAAAATTTTCTGTGTTTTCTTTATTTTCTATTTATTTCCTGATAAATGAATCAGAAATAGCCTTGATCTTTGGTGGCATAGTTGGTGTATATTTTTATATCAGAAAGGTTGAGAACTGAACATTTGGTTACAATCTGGGGCAGCAGATTATTCTGACTTTGGCAGAGCAAATTCAGGCCTTCAGTTTTTCAGGCTTGTTTTCTGAAGTAGTTTGTTCAGTTGTTTGGGGTCATTTGACTGCTCCGAACAGCTCAACTTTCTGTAGCTGGGACAGTGATATGGTTTTGCATGGTTGCATGGTTTTGCTTGAGGACAAGCTCCATTTCAGATGGGGAGGGGGCCTCGGTTGAACCGATGCGTTTCGTTTTTGTTTTTCCAAAATTGCATTTATTTCAGTAGGTGTTGCAAAGAGACACATGTTTTCATCAAGGTTTCTAAGGAAAGGAAGAGGTTGTTAGTAGTACTCTTTCAGAGAAGATGGGAATTGATGGATAGTGTTTGCAATATCTTGGTGGTCAGTAAATATGTGTTTTCAGTTCTACTGTTCTTGCAGAGTGGATTAAGGAACTAAGCATAGTTCACTACTTTAGGACGATGCAGAATTAAACATTTGCAGTCTTAGCAAGGGTGTTTCTGGTGGACTGAAATATTCTGGTTCACGACACATATTTTGCTGTGGATTCAGTTGATTTGGAATTTACAGAAGTTTGCATGACCATTGATTGAATCAGTTAGATTGATGCTTACTTGAGGTTATTGAATTTCAGAAAGTACATTGGTATGGATTCTTTCAGCACTCAGTTGTGGGATATTTATTTGAGCAGCAGAGTTAAAAAGAAAAAGGAAATATCACTGAGTGAAGTCTTGTTGGTTGAAAGAAAGGGTTGATTTCATTAAGTCAGGATAGGTCAAGTGGAATTTCTGGGTTTCCATATGTTCTGATTTGTATAGATTCGTATATGGGAAAACCGGAGAAGACATAGAGGAATTCGGGAACAATTAATGGAATCAATCTGTAGGTACTCTGAACATTCATGACTCAGGAGAGAGGAAGCAAGAACAGGAGGGAGCATGCTTCAGCAAAAATTGATGAGCAAGCTCACCTCTTCATTAGAGAAGATCTGGAGACTTGTTGCAAGATCCTATCGTTTTCTTTGCATTGCTATGCGGAAGACCATCTTGGTGGAGACGTGTTGCAGCTCGCTATGTAGCAAGGAGGTTCAACTCTGAGGAGTTGCTGGAGTGATTGCGGGAGACATGTTGCAGATCCCTATGCAGCAAGGAGCTTCAACTCTGAGGAGCTGCTGGAGTGATTGCTGATCTCTTGGTTTTCAAAAGGTTGGAATCTTATCCCTTTGTTTAAAAGGAAAAGGTTGAATGGCTGAAGTTCTTTCTACCATAGAGAAATTTCCGAGACAGCTTGCATATTGTGAGAGTGGTATTTTGCTTAGTTGCAAATTTTGGCAGCAGCAGTTTGTAGAGTTCTGGACTGTGGCAGTACCAGTTTGCAGGGTTGCAGACTGTGGCAGTACCAGTTTGCAGGGTTGCAGACTGTGGCAATAGTTGCAGAAATAATTTGCAGACTGTGGTGGTGACAGTTTGCACGTTTTCAATATGCAAATGTTGAGTTAGAAATTAAGGAACAACATGAAGTTTCAGAAGTTTTGGTAGTTGAAAAATATTTGGTGTCTTTCTTTTATCATTGAAAAACGATATTTGAGCAGAAAGGTGAATTGCTGAGACTCTAAAAGCTGCAGCAGATTTTTGCTATTTTTCTGTTGGCTTCTCAAATAGTCAATATTAAAATCTATGGAGTTTATAGGCTGCGGAAAGGAATTGAATTTTGTTCAGTAGCACATTACAATTCCGAAAGGGAAGTTCTTCGGTTTTCTTATTTGTGTTATTGGGATTTTTCTGAGTAGTTTTCTAGGCAATTCAGAGGTATGCTCCAGAATGTTGAGAAAGAAGCATATATTTTTCGAAAGGATATTTTCAGTTGGTCAGTCCTTCCAAAAGGTGTTTGGTAGTTGACAAGATGGGATAGCAACTTTTCAAACTGAACTTTGAGGCAGAGGTTCCTTTGGGTATTTGAAATCCAGTTTGATGGTCTGCAATACTGATGCAGACTGATGTTATGGCTTAGGATCAGTTTGGATCAGGGTTGGCAGAAACGGTATAAGTTGTGGGGGCTTGGACATTCTTGTAACCTTAGTTTGGAACCTGATCTCTCCTTGAACCTTGCTAGGTTCAAGTGTTTCTCCCATGGTCGTTCAATAGAACGGCAGTTTCAGACTGGCAGACCGGCAGGGTCGCAGTCTTCGATGGACTTGAGTGGAAAAAGCGATCTGCAGGGGCAGAGTCGTTACAGGAATTATTCTGCAGTGGAAGGGGAGTGCCTAGCAGTGGTGTGGGCTTGCACCTTATTTCGGCCATACATCTACGGAACGGAATTTGTGCTGCAGACTGATCAAAGAGCCTTACAATGGTTGATGACGGGTACCAAACTGACGGGGAAACTGATGAGGTGGGCACTCCGCCTACAAGAGTTTGATTTTACGATTGAGTTCCGCGCTGGGAAGAGTAACGCAAATGCGGATGCACTGACAAGGCTTCCAGTTCCGCTGGACCATCCAATAGTCAGTGGTTCCACAGCGCTTCGTCCATGATTTACTATGGAACCCCAGATCAGAGCTGACAAGGTGCAACCATTGTTGTCCCAATGGAAGTACTCAACAGTGGTAGGGGACACTTGAATTTTGTGAGGTTTTTGCATATTTCTTGCCTACTATTGTTGTTGCAAGAGATCAAGGGGGAAAAAGTGGATCAATGGATGGATAAGGATCAAATGAAATATTTGGAAAGAAAGGATTTGCCTGCTGGGAGTCAAGCTGAGGCAAAAGTGCACAGAAGAAGTCGACGATATTGAAGGGTAGCAGGAGATGCTCACCCACTCAAGTACTTGAGCAGAGAAAGAGAATGGTGACAGGTGCCAAATGAGGAACAACGATAGTCTGTGGTTCGAGATATCCACAGACAGAATGCGCACATCGGCGGGAGAGGATTGAGCCAGAAGAGTGCAGCAGCTGCACAGCAGCAAGAGTTATATATCAAAAGAGGAAGAGCAAGTGTGGCAGACGTGCCATAACTGCAGAGAGAGTTAAAAAGCGCCTAAGGAACTATATCCGCTACGGCAGCATGAGAGAGAGAAAGCGCCTAAGGGACTTCATCCACTACGGCAGCATATACCGTTGAGAGCTTGGGAGAAAACAAAACAGCGGAAAAAGGGGAAAGAAATGAAGTGGCAGAACTTCTACAGAAGCCGGGCGTTCAACTAAGGAAAGGACGACCATACCATTCGGAGACCAATTGACTGGTGGTACGGATGGATTGCGAAATACAATATGGTATTTTGTGGTTTGTTGTGTTTTGTATTTTATTGTTTGTTTTGTTTGGTATTGCTGTATTTCTGCAGCAGCAGTGGGTGGGTTTTTATTCTGTTTTTGTTCTATCTCGTTTAGTGAGTATTATTTCTGCAGGAATAGTATTCAGTCAGTCAGTCGATAAAGAAAAGGATTTTTCTTTTGATACTTTTTTGAGCTCAATAGAGAACTGGGAAAGAAAAGGGGGATAAACAAGGGACAAATAGGGACAAACCGGTCACTTTGACCTATAGGGGTGAAAGAACAGCTGATGGCTATGAAAAAAAAAAAAAAGGGGGAACTGATTGAAGTACAGCACCACTGGTTTACATTCGAGTGCTCTTTGAACAGTCCCGCTGGGTTCAAAGAACAGCTGATGGCTGTGATTAAGAAGAAAGGGGGGGACCTGTTTGAGGAACAACATTGTTAGTTCACATTTTGATATCCTTGGATAGTTTGTTGTGGAAAAATAGTAACAGTGGGCACTTGTTTTGTGTTTCTGAGCACTACGTCTACAGACATAGTAGCCAGTCAGGCAGTTAAGAGAAAGATTTTCTTGTTGCTACTTTTTGGAAAAGTTCTGGGAACAACTAGCTAACAACTAAAAGACCAGGGACAGAAGAAGTTCAGTGGGGGAGGTTGAGTTTAACTTTTGGGGACAAAAGTCAAGGGAGGAGGGGAGTGGTTACAGCTGTAACCCCAAACCACGTCGCCTCGACCAATTTTGTCACCTCCAGGGCTAGAGTGATATCAGGGGAGGGAATGCTGCTTGAGGCAGTCCCGGACGGATTACGTAGGGCTAGCAGTCACCCCGGGACAGTTCTGCCATGGCAGTTCCGCCACAGTTTAGGGGTAGCAATTTGGCTACAGCTGTGACTAGGTTGGACAGTCCTAGGAAGTGGTGCTGTATGAATAGACTAGGGATACTTTTGAAGGATCAGATGGGTTTGATAGCTTGGGTTGTCTACTCGGGGATTAGGATCATGGACGATCAATGGGACAGGGATGAGTCAGTCTAGAGCCTATTTAAGTGGCTGATCTTAGGGTATTGGAGGGACTTCTGACTTTTGCTTCTTCTGTTGTATTCTTTGGGTTCGAGGTCTTTGTAAGATCTTTGGAAAGAGTGTGGTCTCGTGTTTACCCATTTCTTGTGAGAGGGTGCCCAAGTGCTTCGTTTAAAGGGGCTGTCCCCACTTCTTCCGTTCCATTTCTGCAAAGAACGACTCTGCAACCGTTACTCCCGCTGCAGGGGTGACCCCAGCGGTCAGGACGACGCAATTTGTGGTTACAGGTATGGGTCAGACCTGGGGAAAATGTTTCCCCCCCTCAAAAAAAAATCTCAAGAAAACAAAAAAGAGGGGGAGAATTTTTTGTTTGTATTTGTCATGGAAAATGTGGGAAGGTATGGATCAAACCAAGGGAAAATGTTTTCTTCCCCTCCCAAAAAAAATATCAAAAAGACTAAAAAGAGGGGGAGAATTTTTCGTTTGTATTCGTCATGGAAAATGTGGGAAGGTATGGGTCAGACCAAGGGAAAATGTTTTCTTCCCCCCCCCAAAAAAGTAAAAAATAAAACAAAAAACAGGGAGACAATTTTTTCAATTTTTGTGTTTAATTTGTGTGAAGATATCTCCCCTCCCCCCTGTTCTCCCGAAAAACAAAATCCTGTCGTGAAGTAATTTTTTCCAAAACGACCCGTAAAAAGAATAGCTGAGGGGCGCGTCGGGCAGAGAGAAAGACACTCTTGACGAGGTTTGCCGTGAAAAAACATGAATTGCTGTGTAATGGGTGTAACCTCCATCCTGTTCTGAAAAGTTTTCGTCTCCTTTGATAAAGAAGGGGAAAGGTGGACTCCTCACACGAGACTGACCGATTTTGAGAGCGCTCCTCCTGGCTAGCAAGATCGATATGCGGAGGCAAAACTGCGAATGTCAACAGGAAAAATCGAGCCCGCTTGATCTCAAACAGCTAAATTCTGTCGCCAAACGGGCCGCCTCCTGGATGTCGGTCGGAGTGCTGGAAATATGGGGAGAGGAGGTGCAAGTTTGCGCAACGAAAAGAAATACGTCGCGACACTGGGGATCGGCTGTGTTGCTTTGAATGTGTGGGATCAATTTTTTTGTGTCGAAGGTTTCAAGGGGTGGCACATTTCCCTGTCAGAATGAGACCCTTGCTTTTTTGGCGAGTGAGGCCAGCAGGGAGGGCACTTTGTCCAAGCAGAAATGCTTTCATGCATTTAAAAGACAAACACAGAGAGAGAGAGAGAGAGAGAGAGAGAGAGAGAGCCAAGCAGAAATGCAAAGTTAACTTTTTATTTTCTCTCTCCTCTCTTTTTTTTCTTCTCTTCCCCCCCCCTCTCTTTTTCTCTTGTTTTGGTTGGTCATAACCCATTTCTCAATTCTTTTTCTCTTCTGGTCCTACTTCTATATTTATTTATTTTTCCAAAGGAACAAAAAGCTTCACCCTATATAGAAACTGAGCAAAAACTTTTTTTTTTTTTTTTGTAAACCAACAAAAGACCACAAAAAAAAAATCAAACTCAAACTAAAGACAAAAAAAAAGTAAAAATTCGGAATTCTTACATATATGTAAGTGTATTTTCTTTTTTCCCCATTTCAGTGGAAAAAAACTCTCTCTTTCTCTGTTTTAATTTGTTTTGGGTTCTTCTGCCCTGTTTTCTTCAACCCCCCTTTCTTGTTGTTCCTCCACTTCGTTTTTTTCTTTTTTTTTCCTTTCTCTTTTTCCAAGTCAATCCGCTCCCTTTGGTCCCCAGTTGGACTCATAATCAACATTCAACTTCCGACTACAGTAATCACGCTATCCAGCCAACCCACCGAATATATATATTTCTCTCTCTCTTTCTCTCTCCTCCTCCCCCCATCTTCATAGTACTTTTCTTTCTTTCTTTCTTCTTTTCTTCCCGCTGCCAAATTCTTCTTCTGGAAGTGAAGTAAAACTAATCCATTTCTTCTTGTTTTTTTTTTTCCACTCATATATGATGCTCTTCTGTTGGTGTTTTTTTCCCCCCATTTTCATCCCAACACTGCTTTTCGCTTCTTCTTGGCAAACCCCCCACCCCAACCCCCCTGCAAAATGCCCTTCCTCTCTTCCATAGGTTTATTTTTTCAAAAAAAACCCTCAAAATCAATAACACCCCCCAAACGCACACTCCCTCCTACATATCTACTCCTTTCAATCGTTCTGGCACGGTTTATGATTTCTTCTTCTTCCTTCCCCCCCCCCCCTTTTTTTTTTAATCATGTAATTATGTGCTTTCTTCCAAAATAAGGGCAGAATATTAAGTGAAAAAAAAAGGGAAAAGAGCACAAAAAAAATTCAAAAGAAAAATTCAAAACGTAAAAAAAAAAAAAAAAAGAATCTTTCCTCTTCTCCCCTCCCTCCCATTTCTTTTCTTTTTTCTTCTTTGTAGGTATATTCCAACCAAATCGATCGAACGATATTCAAAAAGGGTATCTTTTTTTTTCCTTTCCAACAAACCTCCCCACACTTTTTTCTCTTCCCCCTCTCACTCTTTCTGTCACTCTTTTTTTTCCATCCTCAAAACAAGTTTGTAGGGGTATATTACATATTACATATCGGTTTTTTCTTCTGAGGAAGTTTTGGCAATATCCGCCATGGAAAGTTGAACAAAAACTGGACTCAAATTTCCCCTTTTGTCCTTTTGTTGAACACCTTTGGTATTTCTTTTCTACAACAAAAAATCGTCATCGGTATTGAGGGTAGTTAAAAAAGAAAAAAAAAACAAAAGTTTGAAGTAAAACCCATGCCAAGGTTTTCGTTTTGCTGAGGGTGTTTTTTCCCCCAATTCCCACCCTTTTCTGTACCCTTTTCAGCTTTTTTCATGAAATTATTTTTTTGTCCACTTCATTTTCGTTTCCGTGACATAACAAAAGAAAACAACCCGCCCACGAAAATCGTCACCCCGACCCCAGTGAAAAACATTTGCATCCATCCTTTCCGCAATTGATCGGCCGCATCCGAAATAACCGAAATCAGGTAGTCCCCAGCAGTGGCGATGGTTTCGTCCTCCTCCATGCCGTTTTCCCGGATGGCTTTGTGGTAGGCCGCCAACACTCTCTTGAGAATCGGCAGCAAACCCACTTGAGCCAGCGAAGTGCACGCCACTTGAAAGAATCGGCTGCCGTCCCTGGCCAAGGTGGCCAGAGCGAACAGTCCTGCCCACAAAACCTCATCGTTTTCTGCCAAACACTCGTAACGATTTCGCCACTCGGTGGTGGGCGTTGGATTCGAGCAGCCGACCACAAATGGTGTCATGCATTACATCATCACCCTTCGAGGATAAACCAACCACTGATCGCTTGATATTTGGGAAACCAAATACTGAACCAAGTGCTTTAGAACAAAAAGTAAAAAATGCAACCATACACATGCTAGATGGCATATCCACTCCTTTTTGCCCTTTCGAACGAATACCTGCGCCATGACGCCCAGGGCGACTAATCCTTTGCATTGGATATCAGGCTCCATCATGTGATTGTGCAAAGCAGTGCACACATCGCTCAAAACAAGTTGACACAAATGGGCCTGCAAAAGAACTCAAGTTGCAGATATCAGCACAAACCAATCAACCAAAAGCTAAGGCAGTATTAACAGTTTTTGTTTCTAAAACACGCCTGCTTCAAGCGGTGCTGTTCTCGGCACATAACCCTTGGTCCAATTCTTTCCACATTCAACTGACCTGCATCATTGGGTTTTCCAAAGCCAATGGAATGAAACACAACAAGGCACTGAGCTGGACCATTGGGTGATCCCTCATGGAACGCCCTCATGGAGGCAGCCATTGTTTCGACCGCCCCGGCCTTGGCCAGATTCCATTGGTTAGATTGACACCCTCCCCTCTCACCAGCGACATCAGCGCCAAGCAACAATTACACTGAATCCCCTCATGCTGAGGCAGCTGCTTCATTATCTTTTCGAAAAAGAAGTACACAACAAGAGCCATTAGCAGGAAACTTTATGCATCAAACTGCGAAACACTAAAACTAAGGTTCTCTTGAAACTTTCTACCAAAAAAAAGGGGGAGAAAAGTCAACTTCAACAAGTATTTCTGTTTGTTTTTTTTCTTTCTTTTACTGCTTTTTGCTGATTTGATGAAATTCTTGTTGAGTCTTCCAATAATGCGTTACAATCGACTCCACAGCCCATCCAAGGATTTGTGTTTTTCTTTTTCCCCTGAGATTTCACACCTTGATAATGAGTTCAATGCCGCCTGTGTTGGCTACTTCGTCCCGAACCGAGTCATCGCTCCAGGCCAGGCGGGCCAACACCTCCAAGCAGACCAACTGATCATCCACGCTGACATCGGCAGAGCCCAATCGCCGGAGGGTGACCTCCACCTGCCTAGTTTTCAAACTCGATGCATCCACAGGCAAGTCCGTGTCGTTCAACGGACAAAGGACGGACATGCTTGTTTCATGCTCCCCGTTTTCTGCAAACAATGTAATGAAAAAAACAGCATCAGCTGTACATTTTCTCCCTTCCCCTTTCATCTATATACATTTTAAAAAAATGGGCAAGTGGAATTGCTGTATTCTACTCCATGCCTGGGTCGTTAGGGGCAAAATTGGGAAACCATGGATCTAGTGATGCCGACACAGCTTCTCTGCAGCTTCCAAAGGTTTCCTATCTACCTTTTTTTTTTGGGGGGGGGGCAGGGTATGGTATGGTCATAATGACTCACCATCAACCGAGCCTGCACTTGCTGCATTTGCTTTGTCAAGCATGTCCACCAGATTTCTCACAGTTTCGTTGACAAACAAAAAAAAGGTCCGGACACCTGAGAGGGCAAGTCGACTGGACCCCACTTTCCAGCTGTTCCGAAATACTGAGACAGACATGGAACACAGAAATTATGGCCGCACGTCTCAATCGCTACGCAGCCTAGTAAAGTTCCCAGACAAATTTGACATTGAAAATCGTCGAGCGTGGACTGCTCGGCTGTGGTGTACCGGCTGGTGGATGATCAACATAGAGAGCGAGAAATTCTTTGAGACGGCGTCGAAGGAGAGTTGGCGCCAGTAGGAGGTGGCCGTTCGGGTGTCCCCGGAGCTATAATTCTTGGTCTGGACCCTGTGTCGAAAAAATTACCTTCATATATATATTTACATATACACTGAACACTGGTTTGACGCTGCAGGCCAGAATATCGAGATTAGGACTTGCAAAAAAAATCGAAGTCGAGAATTATATTTGCCAAAAACTACAAATGAAACTGAGGGGGTGGTTGGCAGGGGAAACAAAAAACTGAATCCTGTGCATACCTTCTCCACTTGCGCTTCCTTGGCAAGCGCAAGTGAATGTCAGAATCTTGAGGGCTGCCCGCCCAGTAAATAAAGTATTGCTCGACAAGGGTGGCCACAGATAGAACTATAGAAATTCGATCCCCATGTTTTATGTCCAAGCTTTTCCCTTTCCCAACCTTTTCCCCATTTACAAACGTCCCATTACTGCTACAGTCCTGCACACAGAAACATTGAAAAGCAACTTGGTCACAACCACAATAAGCCAGACGCAGAGTTCTCACAAGAAAAACAAACATTTCCTGAAGAAACATGGCAATTGCTTTTTGACACTATTATATGCATCTTATAGAAACAAAAAATTACTTCAAATCGTGGCTGAGGAGGACATGGAGGGGAGTCTTGAAAGAAAGCTAAGGTCCCAAAAACATGACAAAGAAAATCCACGAGTGAAAGATCAGAACTGTTGACTTATTTTCCGTTTCACGTTCCATTTCAATTTTTTACCTCTAAACGGGGCTTCAACTTCTCCCCAGATTCCTTGCAACTGATTATACAATGGACTCGGCTCACTCGCCTATCCGCCACCTCCACAAATCCCATTTGTTTTTCATGCACCTCTGAAAGCCTACGGTCCACACAGCCAACCCCATTTCAACCCCATTCGTTTGCCAATTCACTTTTACGGCACCATCAATGCTGATTTTTTCTTGAAATTGGAGGAGGCAAGTTCGAACGGTATTTAAGAAACTGGGAACCATGTCTGATAGTCAGACAGAGTCCAAGAACAGCTCAACCCACCGCTTGTTCATCGCTCCAGGCCATGTCCCATTATTTGCAGGATGATCCACAGTTCTTAATCGGGCTTCAAGAACCTCCCGGCCTCGTCCCACCACGATTCCAACACCTTTTGAAAGAACTATCAGGAGGACTCGTGAACCTATAATTCAAAAAGAGAGTTGGTGGCTCCCCCGTTCACCACCACAGCAATAAGAACGATAAAAAACCCCGATATCAAAAATACCTGCAAGCAAAGAGGAACCAAAAAATATGAGATATTCATAAACACAAATCCACAATGTTTTTGTGCCTCCCCTCTTCCATCCAAACTAAGAATAAAAGTTACTTTAAAAAAATAAAAATCAGATGAGTGCACCACTGATCTTTTTTGGAGGAGGAGATGATCAGGAAGAAAAAAAACATTCCATTATACAATAACGACAGTTACTTCTTTTCCTAAATTTTTCCAAAAAAAAGGATCTGATCAAATTTAAAAAAAGTCATGTGTATATTTTTATTATTTTTCATTGAAAAAACCAGACATGAAAAAACTTCAGCCATTTTGAAAAGAAAACAGTACTTGGTGGTGCGCCTTCTGTTTCCAGACACTCTCTCTCTTTTTTTTAATTTGATTATTTCTTTTTATTTATTTATTTATTTACTATTTCATTATTTTATTTATATCTAACTTTACTTTGTATTTTATTTTACTTTATTTCATTTTATTTCATTCTTCTTACTTTAGTTTCAATTATTTTTTTTTTGCTTACTCGGCCAACGGGTGCTTTATCCCCAATGAAAATTTCGGAAGATGCCCAGATGGCCAAAGCGAAAGCGATGGTACCCCGGAGACCCGAAAACCACAACATGACTGATGGGTTTTCGGGACGTGCATTTCTTCAGGCCTCAACGAATTCGCCAACTTGGAATTCGCATAGACGTTGAAGAAGCGAGAATGGGCCATCGCAAACAATGCCACCACCTCAACAGACGAAGAAGCAAAACAAAAAATGCCTTAGGTCGTAGCAACATATACATCACCAGGGCCCAAAGAATCCGCTAAGCCTGGTGGATTCTCGTATGAAAAATGATAAAGGAAACGTTGATATTTTGATATTTTTTAAAATGTTTTTCATCTTTTTAATGTGTTCCTTTTTTCTTTTTGAGGCACCTCCTTGTTTTTCAATTTTTTTTTACGGTTTGTTTCATCAACATGTTCAGAATGAGCGAATTCTATTTTTGTTTTTGTTTATTTTATTTTCGAACGTCCACCTTTCCTCCGTAAAATATACAAAACAAAACAAGAAAATACTCACCAGGAAAGCCCACATCATGCCTTCATTCCAGGCTTCCTTGCGGATAAACAGCATGGTTCCGATGTAAATGACATCAAAGGTTTCTGACATGTAGGCCAGGATTTTAAAAAACCTTACGCTGCGATTCTCAGCAGTTCGAGACAAATTCGGCCTCGCGTATTTCGCCATCATCTGAAACAAAAGAAAACCAACATTACTATTGTGGACAAATAATAAATTTTATATAAACCCACCTCATTTTTAAATTAATGCACACACCGCCACAGAAGCATTTCGAAACACAAGCCGGGAAAGCCAAAAAAACAGAAAACCCAACAATAATTTTTTTAATAATTTTCTTAAGTTTTTCGATTAATGTGAGAAAGGTGTCATGATGAAACCTCACCACTACTGCTGCCTCCCCGCCCCCTTATTATTATTTAAAAAAAAATGTTCGTGTATTCTAAGCATCGCAAACTCACCATTCCACAGAAGAGGATTGCGACAATACGAGACTGCCCCAGGCTTTCCGAAGTGGAAAAACTGCAGAGTGCCAGCAAGACCACCAGACTGGCCTCCACGGGGGAAGGCTTGTTTCTGAACACATCCGTTCTGAAAGCCAGCGAAGCGATGAAGCCATACGCAATGCCGATCAACATGGAGCAGACGAAAATTTCAACAAAGGTGAGCATTTCAAACATGGCCAGCTTGAAAGTGACGTCCTTTTTGAGGAAAGTCAGCAAGGATCGAAACAGAACGATGGCCACCGCATCGTTGAAGATGGACTCTCCGAAAACCAAGGTGTACAAATATGGGTGGGCTTGGAGTCTTTGAAACACTGATAGCACCGACACCTGTTCATTTATACACCCCCCCCCCAAAAAAAAAAAATTGACTAAAAAATAACAGCAAAACATTGCAGAAAAGGCAGCAAGAAGAGTCGGTTCAAAAGAACGAAAAAAACAACACCTCAACTGCTAGTCACATCCCAACAATCGAATGTAACATTAAAACTTGAAACTCAGTTTTCAGTTTTCAAGTGCGGAGAACTGACCGGGTCTGTAGCACTGATCACGGCTGCGAATATGAGGGATTCCAAGAAAGTAAAAGCAAAACATAACCCCATTGCTCCGGCTGCCCACCTACGATCGGTTCCAAAAAATTAAACATATTTCAAAGAAAAGAAAACAGATGTTTTTTTCTTCACAGATGTGCGCAAGACTGAGACGATTTAAAAAGCAAAAGTGCAGCGAAATCAGCCAACCAGAGGCAAAATGTAAAAAGCTAATTCAAAATAATAAAAGCTGTGCATGTATACATTAACATTTACTTAATTATATTTATTTAGGGGGGACGGAGCGCTCACATCGTGAAGCCAATCAAGATTGTGGACATGGCGGTTCCAATAAATGCATAAGCACAGATGGCACCAGCATTTTGGAGGAACCTGTTGAATACACACACACACAGATCACCTTATTTTATAATCGGTGGCAGAAGTGCAAAGTAGAAGAAATGACCCTGCAAAATTTTGAATTCAAGATCAAAACAACCAAAAAGCCAAAAAAAACAAACAAAAAAGCCACTCTCAGGGAAAAACCATTAAAAAAAAAACAAAAACAAAATGCAAAGGAAAGAAATCAAGACGCCTTAAACCAAGCATGGTGAAAATCCTGAAATTTCTTCGGCCGTTTCTCAAAACTGATATTTCCCCCCCGACAAAATGATAATAAAACACAGCAAAGTTATCCTCTTCTATACCGAAAATAAAACCTATAAAACCTAGTTTGCATCAAATTATTGATTTGTTTTGACATGGGTCGCCTGACAAACCTTAAAAGATAGTCAATCTTGAAATGTTTCGTCTTTTCCTGTCGTTTTTGCCACCCAGCCCATGAGCACCCCCAATAACATCCCAGCAGCTGCTTCTGGTATCCACCATTTTTCTTCCATTCCAACAGATGCCCTATGGTCAATGCCAACCCCAATAGGATGATCTAAAAACAAACATGATAAACTGCAATACCAAAGAAAAACATACTGGATACACCTGCTCCTTCGAATGAAACCTAGAGGAGCCAGGAACTCTAGACACAGCGTGCATCACAGCGTTCTGATAGTCCCTGGACGCTGCGTCACTTTTCATCCACACCACTTGACGACATACCTGTGATTCAGCCGAACGAACCTCACAAGAAAGGCCAGCCAACCCTCCCAACGTCCGTGTCGTGCATCAAAGCTACGTACGCTGGTGGGGAACGACGGAAAGCAGTGGTGGGAGTATGTCAGGCAAGACTTGGTACAGATTTCGACGTTCCTCCGTCGTGCTGCTGATGCCGCAAGCCGTCAGGAACGCGATCAACATGGCGTCCGGAAACTTGACCCCTTCCTGGCATCCACTTCAGGATTGCTAGATGATTTCTCCCTCAGCGCCAGTTCTGCTGACTGGCTGCACACCACACGCGCGTTCGATAATTCTTCGCCGAATATCCTCGCTGCTTGTGCGGACCTACTTTCGGAGCAAGAAGTGTGTCGCCGAACGGCGAGTTTGCGTGGCGCGACACGCAGACTTGACGACGTGGAAAATTAACACTTTCATAAATTTTCGGAGTAACAGCATTCGGACTGACGGCGTTCGGACTTACGACATTCGGACTTACGGCATTCGGACTGACACGCATTCGGACTAATGGCATTCGGTCTGAAAGCACCGAACCGTTTTTTCGGACAAATTGGGGCCACAAAAGGGCCACAACGGGATGAAACGGCCAAATTTAGGGCCACTTTGGGGCCAGTGAAATTGAAAAAAAATACACTGGTGCTATGCCCCCCCAACGACAGCCGAAACACAAATGATCGTGTCACATCGATTCGCTTCGGGGGAGCGCTCTCGTCTTTTTTGTCACTCGGAATACGAACAGAAATTCAAATCTTTGCCTTGAACGGGCCTCGTCGAAAATAGCCCCTTCGCTGTTTCCGTTTGAGAACTTCAGGGCGACCTCCCAGGAGAGAGGCAAAAAAAGAAAGGAGGCAGTGGATACAACACCGATCACGCGCGTGCCCAACACCGCGGAGGAGCTCTCTCGGGAGGTCGCACAACCAGGAAAGGAAACTTCTTATGCCATAAAGGAGAGGCGCGATGGCTGGATACGCGTTGGGCCCGGGATTGCGTGATACGCACACTCTCTACAACGATGCGCTGCCTCCGAGAGGTCCATCGGAGGTATTGCGTCCCCCCCACGAACGAGCCCGTTTTTATTCGCATCCACACTCTTTCGTTAAACACGCTCCCCTCCCCCTCCAAAGCCCTGCTCTCCTTGATGCGTAGAACAATTATCTGACCAAAAGCTTCTTTTTTTTCTTCCGTCGCTGCTGGGCACAGCAGCAAGACGTTTTTTTTGGTCCGTGTTTTTCCAAAATGGAATTAACTAAAAGTGACAAAGAACGGAAAACTGGCTGGCGTCTCTCGTCGAAAATTTTATTACAGCCGCAGAGGTACTGTGGCGCAGCGGAGCGTTGGGACCCATGTACCTCGTCGCTAGGAATTTCCCTCCGCCGACGGTTTTTTTTTTGAAAGCATTTCTAATCAAGTGACTGATGGGGGGGGAGTTGAACAACATAACACACACACAAAATCTACTTGTCGCGGCATTTTGGGATTTGAGGAGGGACGCGAATCGGTGTTTTGCAGAGCCGGCAGCGGGGTGGGGCAGTGGGTGCCACTGCATAAAGATCGAAAAGGGGAAGAAAAAACGAAAATACCCGACGAAATAACATTGGGGAAGGGCCGTGAATTATGTCTCGTGGTGGTTTGAAGGGTTGCATTGCGCCGGGGACATGTTTCACGGGGGGTGTCGTGCATGGCGGGGATCGCCAGGCGGGAAATGGCGCTCAAGCCAGCGGGGGAAAGGGCAGGCGATTGGGCCGGGTCGCCAGATTTTGTCGAGCTCTGCTCGGTAAGACGACATGTGGGCCGCGGGCCCCGGATATCAACCGCACTCACTCCTTTCTGGATGGCAGCGACAATACACACGACAGAGTGAGCAGGGATATTCACCGGTCTATGTCTGAGACCACCGCGTCCAGAATAGTCGCCGGCATAACTCCTCGAAACCACCCCAGCTGTTTCGTTTCTGGCGGAGTGGAGGGGGATGACGCAGGTGCGGTCGTCCCTCGCCACACTCGCGCCACGCACAACAGGTTCGATTTCAGGGACCTGATCCTGGAGCGATCGATCGGAAGGGGGGCATTCGGGACGGTGTACAAAGCCGTTCTCAGCAGGAAACCCGTGGCATTGAAAATAATATGCCACGCGGCGTCCCAGCCCACCACCAGGGTGGCGCCGGAGTTCGAGCTCCTGCACGGGATTTGCCATCCCAACATCGTCCAGGTGCTCGGAGTGCACGAAAACATGGAGGGTTTTTTCGAAGGCGGGGACAGCGTCGGCGTCAGGGAGATCGACTCGTACGACTCCGCCTGTTTCACGGACGTCGCGCGAGATGTCCCACAAAAGGGAGGGAAGCAAGACACGTGCGAAACGTGGGTCATCATGGAATACTGCGACCGAGGCTCCCTGTGGGATGCGGTGCTAGCGGGTTGCTTTGGCGACGGGAAGGTTTGCCTGTACTCGAAAGTCGTCGAGGTGGCGCTGGAGGTCGCTTTCGCCATGCAACATTTGCACGAAGTGGGAATCATTCACGGGGACTTGAAAGCCCAAAACGTCATGTTGCAAGGCTCCAATTCCTCCAAAAAGAATTTTGTGGCCAAAGTGGGAGATTTTGGGCTGTGCAGAAGGCCGTTTGACAGGTGAGCATCCCAACCTGTAACACATTTCTGCTTTTGTCAAATTTGATGATTGAAATCGAGGCTGAAATCACTAAAGTACACAGATATAAATACATAAAGAAAATGTGATTTTTTTTTTCCCGAATAAAAAAGAAAACTGTTTGGTTGCTTGGCCACACCTCATGTTGCTCCTCAACTGGAAAATGTACAGCTGGAAAATAGCTAATAAATGGCAAGTTACACTGTTGTGATGATCGCCACGCTTATTTATTTATTTATTTATTTAAACTGGATTCCACGGTGTGAATTAGGCAGGATATACACAATCCTATCGCTCTAATTTAAAAAAAGTTAATGAGCGCTCCCCTTATAAAGATACCAGAATAAGCAAAAGAACCTATATTTCGTTTGAGACAACAAAACCAAGCTCCAAACCACCACGATTTTTTTATTTTCTTTTCTCTCTTACTCTTACCCACCCTCTCCATTCCTCCCCCCCAAACCCCACAGGACAGACATGTCGACGTTCTCCTGGGGCACCGTCGACCACATGCCACCCGAAATGCTCCGGAACGGGAAGCTACGTTTCGCCACCGACGTGTTCTCCTTTGCGATTCTGCTCGTCGAAATGATGACCGGCGAAAGGCCCTTTGGAAACATGGGGAGCCCCGCCATCATTATAGGAATCGTGGAAGGGATGCGTCCAGAAATACCCAGGAGGTGCCCGCAGCCGCTGGTCGATCTGATTCACGATTGCTGGCACGAGAACTGGAGGATGAGGCCTCAGTTTGGGTCTGTGGTCAGCCGGTTGAAGGATATCATGTTTTCTGTGCGGAGCATGGGCAGGGGAGGGATGCCGACCTCGGAGGGGTCTTTGAAAAGGAGTGCAGTTGCTACAGCGAGTTCCGAGCGTATCGGGGCCTGGGCGCTTACTCCGCATGGTAGCGAGGACGGCAGCAGACATCGTGAGTGGAAGGCCTTCTTTAAATCGGGACAACAAAAAAATTTCAGATTTTGGTTGTAAATCTTGATCGTTTTCACTGAACCCAACTCTCCACCCCCCCCCAAAAAAAACAAATAATAATAATAAATAAATGATTACTTATTTTTTTATTTTTTTAATGTTTTAGGAAAAATTAAAAGTTTGTTGGCTCGCAGTAGCACAGGGGTGTGCGTGTGTGTTTTTGTTTTTTTGTATTTTTGAGAAGGGGGGGAGATTAGCAGAAGATCTTGTTGATTTATGGGATGGGGTGTTCTTCGCAGTGCTTTGGGAGATAGATATATCAAATCATTTTTTCCATTCTTTCTATTAAAAATTCGTGATATTTTCCAGGATTCGATTCGACAGAATGGACGACAGCATCCTTCTTTGAATCCAACAGCAGCTTGGACAGAGACTTGCCTGGATTTCACCGCAACGATGACATATGACGTCCAGAACTTGGAATTTGCATCCAAACAAGAAACTTTTGGGATGATTTCTTTGTTTGGTTGGCTCTTTTCTTTTTTTTTTCTCCTTTTTTAATTCAGGGGAGAGAATGAGCGAGGGCTCTGTGCGTATGATATGGTATTGTTGCAGGAAGGGGGGAGAAAGGGGGGGGGGGGTTGGGGGGGCATGTTGAAGTTCAAGGTTTGGAGAGGAGAAAAGAGTGAGAGAAAAAAAAAAAGGGAAGGAGAAAAGGGATGTCTAAAAAGGAGAAACAAACAAACAACGTTTCAAGCTGAATTTTCGGAGGGTTCAACTAACACACACGAAAAAAAAAAGGGAAAGAACACCAAAAAAGAAAATGACCGGAAAGGGTTGCTGATTTCTACTTTACATCTGCAAACATTTGTATATGTATATATATATATGTCTAAATAGTTTTGTCACACTTTCTCGCTGCTCGAATCTCTTTTTTTTGGTTTGAATGGCTTGTTTGAGAATGTGAAGAGACAGAGAGAGAGAAAAAAAAAAAGAAGAAAAGAGAAACAACAAATGCAGATTCAAGGTCTAAGAAAAAAAAAAGGAAAGAGAGAAAAAAAAAGCCATCAACAATGAAGGAAAAGAAAACAGGCTTTTATCGAATTTTGTCACAAGAGAAAGACACTTTTTTAAAGAAAAAAAAAATTGATGGGGAAATGCAATCGATGAGTGAAAAAAAAGAGTGTCTTGTAATTGTCAAAGTGTTGTTGAAAAAGAAAAAAAAAAAACAGAGAAAAAAAAAATTGGTTTATTGGGGAGCTAATATTTGCAGATATATATATATGTGTGTGTGTGTTATCTATCTATCTATATATATATATCATGTTTATCATTATTGAACTTGCGCATTTGGATCGAAACTGTGGGTTTTTTTTTCTAAGAAGAGAAAGATGCAGATGGACACAGTATATATGAGGGAAAAAAAAAAGTACAAACGAGGGTGGAAAAAAAAGGAACAATAATTATTGTGCAAGCAGCTGACAAGGGTTTTTTTTTCAACTTTTTACGTGAACTTATATCCAGTTTCGAGGGGGAGGGAGGGAAGGGGGGGCTGGGATTGGGTTTAGAGCTTGTTGTAGCTGGGAAAAGCATTGGAATGACTTTATAGTTTCATGTGGCCAAACCGCACAGCGGTTGGGGAAAAAGAGTTTTCAAATATGGAGGAAAATTGTCCTTTTTTTTTGGATGATATTTTCCTGAGGGGCAAATTGATCTGTCGAAGGCTGCTATGTGGTGGTCATGTTTGGATTTTTCAAGAACGAGAAAAAATATATATATGGTATCAAAAAAAAAAAAAGCTTCGGATGTGTTTCCTTGTTTTGCATCGAATGTGTGCTTTTCTTTTCTTCTTTTTTTTTTCGTTCTTTTGCTTAATTCTCCGACCATTTTATTATCTGGTTGTGTTTATTTTCGGGTTTGCTTCTTGGTTTTTCTTTGAAGGGCATTTGAATTAGTATAGTATGTAGAATCTGTAAAAACAAAAACAAAAAAAAACTGGAAAACAAAGACGCTGGAGGTATGGGTTTAAAATACGAGTGGAGCTTTTATATTTTAATTTTTTGGAATGGGAAAAATGGTAATAGAATGATGGTTTGGAAAAAAAAGAAAAAGAAAAACTAGAGAAAGGAAGAGGAGGAGCGTTTGTGGGATTTGTTTGAAAAGAAAATAGAGGAGGGGGAGAGGGGGAAAAAAAAATTGAACCACCCCACTTGTGGTGAAAAAGTGTGACCCATCACACTTTCATCACAAAGTGTGGTGGGTCACACTCATCACGGATCAGCACTACCGAAATGAAAGATTTTTTTTTCATTTGGTTTGGTGTTTCTGTGAATTAAATCTCATGGGAAGAGAACAAAAGGAAAAAAAATAAAAGTGTGACCGCTTGATCACACTTATCCATCCTCAAAGACAAAATCTAGAAGGCAGAAAAAAAGAGACAAAAAACCAAGGCCGCCAGGATTTTTTTTTCTTTTTGATATTGGTTGTCTTTCTTACGTTTTAAACTCTGCTCCAACTTGCATGCTATAGTTTTTTTTATCTCCTTGGCCTATTTGAGGGAGGATGAAGCATTCTTGCGGTGAAAATAATCTCGCTTCTTTTTTTTTTTCTTTTTTTATGGTGTGAACTGAAGTGAAAAAACAAGAACACACTTCGTGATGGAGGGTTTTTTTTTCCTCTTTTTTTTTTTGGATGGTTCAACCAAATTTGGTTAAAACTATTTTTTCGCTCCATCAGTTCGATTTGCTTAACGATATCCGAAAAAAAGAAGGGGGGAAAAAAAACTTGGCCAAAATGGAGATGTCGGGATCTAGTTGAGGTCAATTTAGGGGAAAAAATACAAATTCTTCGAGAATGTTGGGAAAAGAAGACATTCCATTTTTTTAACGGATTGTTTGGGAGGAGTGGGTTTTGACCTTGAAAAAAGGTGGATGGAGAGTGATGGTTCAGAGTGTTTTTGGTAATGGTTGTTTCCCGTTTTTAAAATCGGGGGGTGGGGAGAAACAGCTACATATAATTGAGGATTTATAGGAGGGACGGTTGGAAGGGGGGGAAAAAAAAAGGGGGAAATTTGGGGAAGTCTTTGGAAGGAGGGAATTGCCACTTTGTGTGCGGGTGCAGATTTGTTGTAGAGGTTTGCATGGGTTGTGTTTTCTTTTTTTTTTTCCCGTTGGTTGCGATTTGTTCTTCCTTCTTGTTTTTTGAAAAATATATGGAAGCATATCAAGTTTTTTTCCTTTTGAACCCAAAAATGAAAAGGGAAAAGAACTTTTTTTTTGGTGGTTCAAGGAAAAGGAGTGTTTTCAAATCTTGGGAGGTCTTCAAATATGTTTCGACAGCGGGGGAAAGAAAAGCGGAAAAAGGGGAAAAACATGATTTATGAGGGATGATTTTTCCATAGTAGCTGTTTCAGAGGAAGGGGGGGGGGGTGATGAAAAGTTTGAAGTGTGGGTTTGGGTGTAAAAAAAAAATGGGGACGAGGTGGAATGGGGTTTGGGTGAAAAGAGAAAAGGAAGGAGGAGGGGGAAGAAAAGAAAGGAGGGATGGTTAGTCGTCCAACGGAGTGCGAACAGAATTTTCTTGAGGAAAAACAAGAAGCAAAATTCGGTTTCGTCGTGCGAACAGAATTTTCTTGAGGAAAAACAAGAAGCAAAATTCGGTTTCGTCGTGCGAACGGAATTCTCTTGAGGAAAAACAAGAAGCAAAACTCGATTTCTTCGTGCGAATGGAATTTGCTTGAGGAAAAACAAGAAGCAAAACTCGATTTCTTCGTTCAATGTATTGAAGAGAGATTTTGTGTGGTAAAAAGGAGAGAAAAAAAAAGAAGGAATCGACATAGATATATACATATGCATGTGTGTGTGTGTGTGTTTTAACATTTATGCATGCTTTTTGGACTGTATATTTCTAGATGCAAATCGGACCGAGGCTTTTTTTTAAGAATATCAAGCAGAAAAGAAAAAAAAACGTACTAGGAGAAAACACTGAAACATGGGTGTCTGTCTTTTTCATTTCTGGATTTTTTTTAGGGGTCTGTACTTGAACAAAAAAAGACTCTGGTGGACAGAGGCATAATTTCGGATAGGAGAAAAAAAGAAAAGGAACAAAGGAAAAGAAGAAAAGAAAAGAAAAAAAAAAACAGCCTGGGTTGTATGATAGATGAAATATATCCTCGGCGCATAGTTTTGTTTTTCGCTTTTCAAAAAATTGTTTCTGCTTGCCCTTCTTTCAACCTGTTTTTTGGTGGTTTTTTTTTTCCTCATCTTGATGGCTGGAAATCAAAGGGCAAAGCAAAAGTGAAAAAAAAACAACAAAAAAAACAAGAGAGATTCTGTCCTGCTGGTTAAAAAGGTACATCTCAGGCAAAACTGAAGAAAGGAGTCGAAAAAAAGAAAAGAAAAAAATATTGGCTGATAATTTGTATTCAAAGAAGGAAAAAAATATCTAAATATATGTGAGTTGGGCGTTATCCAAAGGAATGCATGTGGCCTTTTTTTATTTTCATTTTAAAAAAGGTGCTAATATTCGCGCAAAAAGAATACATTTAGCAAAAGTCTAGCGGAGGGGATCAGAAAAAAAAACGTTAAAGCGCAAAAATGTTTTTTGCCAAAATTTTCTCGATTGGGGGCACCTCCAAAAAAGATTTCGTCTCAGGATTTTGAAAAACAAAAAAACTGAAAAAAAAGGAAGAAAAGATGGATCAAAGAAAAAAAAGAAACGTTTTCTGTATGGGTTCCGTCAGTGAGGTTCTCTTTTTTGATGTACAGATATGTAGTTTTTTTTTGGCAGGTGGTTTTTTATCCCTTAAATGTCCGAAATAGCAACGGAAAAAGTATATATATATATATCTAACTTATTTTCCTTCCTTTCTTCTTTTTCTTGATTTCTTTTTTTTAAATCGGGATGCGTTTGGGTTTGAATCGAAGAATCCAATTCATCGTGGATTGTGGGGGAAGGTGAAAAAATATATATTGGAATCAAAAAAAAGAAAAGAAAAAAAGAAATTTGAGAACGAAAGGAAGGGGCCACCGCAAGGAAAAATACAGAAATCGAAAAGAAAAAAAAAAGAAAAAAAAGAAAAAAAAATCAAAACAAAACACAACAAATAGGTTTTTTTAACGATGATATGTTTCGGCTACTCCTAGTTTCATCTTTTTCCCTTTCCCCCTTTTTTTTTTTCTTTTTTTTTAATGATTGTTGGGGGTCGATACGTTCTTTCCCAGCATTCAAAAAGGAAAAGACTTTTTGTTTTTAATCGAAAGTCTCTATAATTCTGTTCGTTGGATTTTGACCCCACCAAAGCAAAGGGGTGGAACAGGAAGAAAAAAAAATATTGCTGGGAAGTTTTCGGGAGGGAGGGGGAACGAAAAAAAAAAATTAATTTCAACAATGGGAGTAAATGGATTTTAAGGAGGCCAAATTTGGGGTAGGTCCCGATGGCAGTCTTTTTTTTTTTTTTGGTTTCGTTTTCATTTTGGTTGCAGGTATATTAGCCCTTTTTTTTGTAATTATTATCTGCAAGCGGGTGAAGCAGGGGAGTACGTCTGGAAAGTGAAAGGAGAAAAAAAAATGGGATGTTGGAGGTGGAGTGGGAGTGGGGATTGGGGGTTAGATTTGATGGAAAATTTGTAAAGCTATGAGGAGGAAAACGACTCCTCTGGCTGAAGTTGGGACATTTGATTTTTCTGTAAATTCCTGCGGTTCCTAAAATGGGATCTTAGATTCACAAAAGTCGACTGTTCTCTTTTTTGGCCCTTCCAAATTTGGGGGTGGCTGTTTGGCCTATTCCTGTTTTCCGGCTGCTGTACCTGAAAGTTGAAAGTTTGAGCTGGTCATTCACCCACTTTGACATTGTCAAATCCTGGCTTCTATCGGATAGAGTCTATCCCCAGAAGTGAGATATATATAGAGAGATAGATGTACTTGGATATATCTTGTATGAATGAATGAATAAATGAATGAATGAATGAATAAATGAATGAATGAATGAATGAATGTTTCATTTACATATAGGCAAACTTGCCCAGCGAAGGCCGTCCACAACGAGGTGATTTAGCCCTGCCCTTCGTAGAATTCCAGCTCAATAATACCAGCTCTAGATAACCCTCCACAGTTGTCTCTAAAAATGAAGAGTACCTGGTGAAATCCCTTGTGAAAGTGTCTAGCACCTTGGAAAACGAAAATCTAAATGAAATTCCTTGTTCAAGAAAACCGTCATGATCGTTGCAAAGGTAGGAAAGAGCCTCGGGGCCCACTGTCCCCACTATATACCGTAAAAGTCTGAAAATAAGCCCCGGGCGTATAGAATAGTAAGCCCTAAAAAGGGGGCGTATACATGGGCACTGCCATTGGCTTATATTTGGGCAGGGGCATATACACGGATCGACTTCGACTTCGTCGATCCAGTGGATGAAAGCGCGCCGAAGTGCTCCGTTTATGTTTCGGAACTGTCTAGTGTGTCAGACCCAATTGAATGAGATTATTAAAAGTACAGATCGGATCTCGGCAGCAAGAATATAGTTTTCTTCTTGGTTGTATCTAGGTCTTTCTGTAAGCTTCGATATGCTGTTTGTTGTATGGCCGAAGTAACATTGTCTAATTTTTTCAGGATTTTGTATGTATCCTGGGTGCCACTGGAAAGTTTTGTGTAAAGTTTGAACTGTACACGATAATAGAACAAAACGTTCGCAGACGAAGTTGCTCCGTAAACTCAAAACAAATAAGGCATCTCTTACAACAACAACAGCCCCTATAAGTATCGCCCCTTTCACTTTCCGACCACAAACGTTCAACACACCACAACCACGAGTTCCTCCCGTCATCACAACTCGGCCATTCAGCCGCAAACACCCACGCGTCTCATTTCGTCCCATTTCCCCTTCTCATCTAACTACCGACTCTATTTTTTCACCACAAAAGGATTGGATTTGGTAGTCACACCCAAACAGCTGCATGTGCTGTTAGGTTGGATATTGTGTCGAGGCATACCCCGGTGCCTGACTTTCTTGGTGCCCTTCTCATGTTGGGATATCAGGGCTTTGAGCCCATCCCTATCGAGGCATTCGCTCATGGTGACAGCCACTGAGCTGGCCTTTCTTAAAATCTGTTAATTCAGCAGAGGGTTATCACCATCAAACATTGTAGCTATTTTTTATTTTTTTTTGAACGGAAGGCATGCAGCAAAGCAGGCGATTTTTCCCCTCTTTTTTCAAGTAGATCGATGTTTACATGGAGATATTTTGCCTGAAATGTTTTTCCAGCTATTTCCTTTCTTGACAACTCATGATATTTTCACCATCAAGGGAAGGGGAATGACTCTTCTCGGGAAAAAAGAAGGAAAAAAAATAAGAACTGCAGCATGCCAAAAAAAGGCACAAAATGTCCAGCTGCTGAAGGTCTGAATTTCGGCCCATGCAAATCAAGCCAAAAACCAATGGATCACTTCGCCTCAGAACTGAAGCCACTCATAGAAAAAAAAACCCAAGAAGTCACAGCCGAAAAACTTCCAAGGGAAAAAAAAAAGGAAACCCAAAGAAACCAGAGATGGAAAAAAGACCCCCAAAACTGAAATATCCGTGCACGGGATCCCTCCTCAACGACCGCGGCTTGTCACTGTTTCTCGAAGAACGTGGGTACGACAGTGTCCACGTATTCCTGGATCTCGTCCCTGACCCGCCGGTAGATGGGCAGAGCCTCCTCCTCGCTCAAGCCCTCGGCGAGATGGGGTGGGTCGTCGAACGCGTGGTGTATGATTTTCGCCTCTTTGGGGAACGCCGGGCAGGTTTCGTGTGCGTGCCCACACACCGTCAGTACGACCGTGACGTTTTTGTCCAGAAACTCGCCGACCACCTGGGACTTGTGCGTGCTGAGATCTATTCCTTTCTCCGCCATCACTTTCGCAGCGAACGGGTTGACGCCCTTGGCGATCACGCCCGCAGAGTACACATCCACGGCGTCGCCCAGCTTTTTCCTGGCGAAGCCCTCCCCCATCTGACTCCGGCACGAGTTGCCGGTGCAGAGGAACAAAAGACCTGGCTTCTTTCCGTCGCTCGCCATCATGCACGTGTTGTGTGTTGTTTTTTCTCAACGGATTTCGAGATCTTGATTGATTCTCACTCCAGCGTCGGAACAGGGGGCGATTTAGGAGGGGGCTCCTCTTTCTTGCTGCGCGTTTGAGCGTCCATCTGCCTGTCTCTTCGAGAGATTCCAATATTCCAATATTCCTTGCAGGGGCCAGAGAAAATACCCTGTGCGAATCCAACGATGCTTTCTTCACCAAAAGAGGGCAGCCGTACTTAGCGTGGAATCTACACACGTCATGTACGACCGCCCCCTCTTCTCTGCTTTGGGAGGTGCTTCTTTTGGCTTGGGTTCTTCGTGTGTAATCATGATTTGATTTGATTTGGCTTGGGTTGGAACAGGGGTCGTACTTTTTTACAATGTAAAAAAAATAAAAATGAATTCAACAGATTCCTAACAGGGTGGCATTTTGTTTTACCTTCTGGTATCGTTAGTGTTGCTGGATTGTAGCCAAAAATATTTGAAACTTTATCTGTTTTACAGAAACTGTGCATAATCTCCATTAGTGAATTTGCAGTCGGAAATATAACATGTTTTTCCTTTCAAGCTTCCGTTTCTCCTTCTTTTTTCTTTGGGACGACTCGAAAAAAATGCATATTATATTGAGCTGGAACGGCTGCATCGATGGTTGTGTTGGTGTGGGGTCAGGTGATTGCTGCGAGTTTGGATGCAGCCGGCATGTTTGCTGGACCGAGCTTGATGTCGGTAGGAGGTAACATCATGGCACATGCATCCACCACAAGACTCTGGCTGAAAAATGGCCAAGGCGAAAATCGAATCGTGAAAATCGTCGGTTCGCCATGTCTGCCAGAAAGAGAGGCCACTTTTGCAATCACTGGCGAAGGCGTGTGCGATCCAAAAGACTAGGAAGAAAACCACCAGTTTGCGGAACAAAAGAAAGAAAAAAACAAGGAAACTGAAATTAAATAAAAAAAGGAAGACGGTGGAAAATGGAGGGCACGAAATACAAGAATCAATCCAGTGAAGAAGGGGGAAAAAAGCAACTGCTTGGATTGCGTGGAACGAAACCGCATTCGCAAACCTTTTTTGTGTGAATTTTTGCCATTTTTTTTTCAAGTAAACTTTTTTGTACACGTTGAAGGAGCCAGTATATCAGCATTAATGCAAAGCTGATGGTATATCAGCAAACAAACAAACAAACATCATTTACATTGTGTAGGAGATATATATCAGTATACCAGCAAACTCCACCCGTCTCCTCTTCAGCGTCTAGCAAAGTTTCTTTGTCTCCCACCCAAATCATGGTGATCCGATTGTAACACATTGGAGTCGGTTGCTCCCAGTCAGTCACTCGGCAGTGCTGGATGCTGGAAATGAGTGACAGAACCATGTGTTAATTTTCAGTAATCTCAAAAAAAAATATAGCCAAACTAAAGCTGGTGAGATCAGTCGTCAAGGATGTAGAGGCCTCTTTGAACAGATTGCTCAAAAGCGAATGTGCAGGAGCCAAACAGGATATCACTTCCTCTGTCTTCAGGCACAATTCTGGTTTCTGGTTTCCGGTGTTTTGGGTATGTATGTATATGTCTTGCTGTTTTTGTAATGATTCACATGTCCACATGAGTGGGGCTACGAGGCGATTGGGTCATCTTTCCTTTCAATACAGATTCAAATTTCCAGGTGAGAAGAACCCCCAGAAACCTGGTGGTGTTTCCAGGAGTTTCATCGGTGTTGGCAGATGGTGTTCTTCCGACACCGTCTCAATACAGTGGGATGCATATTTCCTTAGCAGCAATTTTTGGACGACGGCTCAACCTAACGGAAAAAAAAGGACATCGAATCGACCCAGGAAGCCAGACCCCCTGTTCTCTCTCCTACTTTTAAAAACGCCGAACCAAGGGGTCCCCCCCCTCACACAACCCCTGCCTCCTACCCCACCCCCCACCCCGAAAGAAAAACGAGAAAACCATCACCAATCTCCTCCACAATTAACGAATCAATCTCTTCCCCCCAACTCCTTTGCTCTACCCCTTTGTTTTCTGGAAGCCTTCCGAGAGGTACAATTTCTCTAAAGCTCCGTTGGCGAACGAAGAAACCTGTTCGCAGTAATTGTTCATTTGATGGGTGACTAAGGATGCATCGATCCGACTGGGCTCCGGCACGGGTTTGAATTGGACAGGGTCTTCCTCTGGCAGCAAATCCTCCCCAGCTGCAGCCCTCCTGGCGTTCTCCTGTCTGCGACCTTGCAGCCATTGTTGAAATTGCTGCTGTTGTTTTACCACGTTTCTGTGGTATGTCGACATCTGGAATCAAGAGCAAAAAAAAAAAGCAGAAAATGTTATGAAGGGGTGAGGGGGTGGTAGCGTATTGTCAGAATGGAAATTGAAGGCATCCATCAGGACGTGGGGGAAAAAGCTGGAGGTGGATTTTAGAACATTTTTTGGTCGAGAAAAAAAAAAACTGAACTCATGAGAAGAAAAATGAAACCTCAGAATCAAATGCTGCAAAGATTTAGCGTAGAAAACAAACAAAGACTCATTTTCGGCACCCCTCCATCTCCCCCCGCAAAAAAAAAAAAAACGAAAATAATAGTTAAAAAAGGAAAAAATTGCATGAGGAACAGAAAAATACCAGTACACTCTACACATGGTGTGAAAGTCCAGAAAAAAATTCAACCAGAAAAAATAATAATAATGGATGGATGGATGGAGCTCAGTTCATCAGACTTGCCTTTCTCTGCTCCTGCACAAGGTCATCCACGCAGTCCCCGAGGCAAGTCAAATTCTTTTCCAGATACGCGGTGGTATCCAAAGACATCCTCTCCAAATCATCCACCCTCATTTTGTTGTCTCTGTCCAGCTGCACCATCAAAGCACTCACCAAACTCGAGTTCTGAATGGTGATCGGCACCTCTTGGAAAATATTCCTCCATGTCAGACCCTGCGCTTGCAGGGATTCCGCGCTGGGGGCCCCGTCGGCTTTGTAGATTTGGATGAAAGATTCCCGAAGTTTGATCGCTTTGAGGGCTATGTTTCCATGGGCAGATTTCTTGGGGTCGTAAACGATGCACACACATCTAGGGATGGATTCATAGTAGTTGATGAAAGTGTCCAGGAGCTCCACGGTTTCGAAAGCACCGAAATTTGTCGACTGATACCTGTATTGTAAGAAATGGATCAGAAGATTCCCCCTCCCCCTCCCCCCGAAAAAAAATCCCAAAAAACAAGAGAGATTGAGGTGGAAAGTGAAATATTGACCCGCTGCCTGAGTGCGTGGGTTACTTTCTCTTGTCAAGTTATGTCTTTCTTTTCCTTGCTTTTTTGCTTTTCCTATGAGCAGAAATATATACATTAAATATATATAGAAATTCTGGGCCGGTGTAACACTTGAATGCTGAGTCAGCTCATAAAACACGCACACGAAAGAATGGCCACACTTTGGACTCCTTAAAAAAAAAAGTATTATTATTTTTTCAAAGCACTTTCCAGGATCGATTTTTCTATCAGGGAGCGCACACATGGACTGCAGCAAAAAAAAAAAAGGTTTTCTAGCAGATTTGCTGATGGATGAAAGACAGGACTTACCAACCGACTGTGTTGTTATCGACATTGACTTCCCTCAGACAGCGCATCATTTCCAATTGATAGTTTGCTGATTCAGGGGCAGGGTCCTCCTCCACCACCGGGGCATGCTACACCATTAAAAAAAAAAGGATTCGAACTTCAGTGAGAATTCACATATAAAAATGTAAGAAACAGATTTTTTTTTTACATTTCACTCTTATTTTTCCTTATCATATATCCATATCTAGGTGCCAACCTCATGGAAAAGTGCTGATGCCTAAGGTTCCACTCGAACAATATTTCCGCTCAGTATATACCTGTGTAGTCTGGGAGTCATTGGCTTAATGTTATTATATTATATTTAATTTAATTTTTTTTGGGCATAACTCTGAAGGAAACGAAATCCACACAAAATAACCAATATGACTAATAATGGACTCCATAATATTCCACTTTCTTCACTATTCACACATTTTCCCCATCCCATCTCAAGAAATTCAAAAAAGAAGCAACAATAGGTAAAGGGAATTTTTTTTCAAGGAAAAAAAAGACAAGAGAACCATTGTTTCATAATTTTGAAATTTGTCTCATCCATTTTTGACTCTTTTTTTTTCTTTCTTTCTTTCTAATTACTTCCTGCTTTGTTTTCATTTTTTTTTTTTCAATCCCAACCTTTCCGTGGGTCCTGAGCTCTTGATTGACAATCTGATTTGCACACCGGGTGGTATTTCAGCAATGGGGCTATTAACATCAAAAATCAGCATTTCCTTCTTCTTTTTGCCCCCACCCTTCAATGTTTTCTACTCAAAAACAAAAACTCACGCCTATCCACACTCACCTCCTTTTCCCTGACCATCCAGACCCCCCACATTTAATCAATTCTGATTCACTAGGAACTTATTTTATCAATTGACAATTTAACGCCTCCTCTTTCCTATCTCCACAGGAAGTAATGCTTTTTTTCACAGTGGAATATAGCTCAAACCTTTAAAAAAGATGGGAAAAATTAATAAAAACTCAACAGGAGAACCCACCGGGAATGGAAAGCAATCGGTGACCTCCAGCGTGGTGCCCACGTCCAGACCTAACAACTGCCCCGTCACCAAGTTTGGGAGGGAGCTGTTACAATGTTTCACAATTTTCAAGAGAACCAATCCCGTTAGCTTCACGCCTTTGAGCTCTTTTTCGCGGGTTTCCCGTTTGGCCGCCGCGGCAAAATTCATCACTGGCGGTCGCGCCGCGGAGGCAGCGGGGGCTGGGGCTGCTTCTTCAGACATGATTGCTTACGCTCGCTCCAAAATCCGTGAGTGTTTTCTTTTTCCCTCCCAAAAACCAAACCAAAAAAAAGAGAGAAAGAGTGAATCAACGACACATAAATAAATCTTCGGAAAATTGGATTTGTTGCGCGCAGCTGATATTCTGTCTGACATAGATACGATCCAAAAGACGTCAAGAGCGGGGGGCTGCGCTTCACCCCAAAACCGTCAGATGGCTGCCAGGGGCGTGTGCTTCCTTCTGAACTCATTCGTGGCACGCCCCAGTTTGCGGAGGTTGAAAAGATGGGGTCCTCCCTCGGGGGACGCGCATCGCAAGAGAAGTTTCGGATCTTTTTCTCCGCGGCTGGCCAACGTGGCTCGGGCAGGGAGGGATATGATTGTCGAGGCGCCGGACAACGCGATTTATGCCAACACCAAGGAAGATGAAAACTACTGGATAGAAGTGATGAACAATTTGAAAGACTCGCGGGCGAAAGCCTTGTCTGCTTATCTCGACACCACCTGCGTTTTGGGAGTTGGTATGGTGAAAATGGAGTCGCAAAAAAACAACCTTTGAAATTATCATGGATTAAAAACTGAATATTTCTCCCTGGTTTTCTTTTCTGTTATTACAGCATCAATTTCTGAATCCTTTGTTTCTGACATTTCTGGAATATTTGAATCTTGGATTCCAAAATCGATAAAAAAAAAATTCCCCATCAACCATGCATTTATTTCTTATTTATATGTTTTGTTTTTCATTTAAATGGCTTGCAATCCCTTTCATATTTTTCCCGAACAGTTTTTTGCCACAGTGTTATCGACCACTATTCCATTTTTTTCCCTGATTTTTATTTTTTTTTAAACTGTTTTCTCACTGTCTATCCCACTTTTTTTTTTTTCACTTTTTTTCTTCATCTGAAAATATAAATACCAACATCAATTTACTTTTTTTTTTTTAATTCTTCAGGGGATTGGAGACGCTGGGCTCCCAGGAAGGAGCCCACAGCATACAAAACGTTCCAGGCAGTCAAGTCTCGCTACCCTCGCCATATCGTGCTGGTCAAAGTTGGCACTTTCTACGAGGCGGTCGGGTTCGATGCCATCATGCTCGTTGAACTGGAGGGCTTGAACCCGATGGGAGTAGGCGCAGGGGTGCCCAGAGTAAGGTCACATAAGTGTTTTGGGATCACCCCCCACCCCCCCCAAAAAAAATAAACTAAATAAAATAAAAAATAAATAGACAAATAAGTATAAAATGAAACAAAAATAAAATAAAATAAAATAAAATAAAATAAAATAAAATAGATAGATAAATATAAAATGAAATAAAATAAAAATGTCTTTATCAAAGTTGATATGCATGAATCGGCTTGGTGCTGTGTGGTAGGGTCGTTTGTCTGTTTTGTTTTTTTCGTCCCGGACAAAATTTTGAAAGTATTTAGATTTTTTCTTATTTGAAGATGGGAGCTAGATATTTTACTTGAAAAATGTTGGTCGACGCTGTCATCTTTTTTTTTTTTTTGGGCCTGTTTCCTGGGAGTGGGGTGGAATTCACGATTCGAACTTAGAAGAAAAAAGGAATTCATTTCATGTTAGTAAGCATCCCCCCTTTTTCCTCTTTTCTCTGTTTCATTGCACAGAGGAAGCAATGAAATTTGCTTCCTCTTTCCCGAAACGATTTTTTTTAATTTTCTGCTGTATTTGTTAATTTGTCCGTTTTTTTTCAAAATTTTCCCCCCTAGGCTGGATGCCAAGTCACCACGATCCGTAGAAATCTGAAGACTTTGACAGACAATCATTTATCCGTGGTGGTCTGCGAAGAAGTCAATCAACCCAGGTCCAGCTACAAAAACACCAAGGCAAAAAAGCAAAGGTTTATCAGTCAGGTGCACTTGAAGCCCAACCTCCATTAAAACCCTCCAAAAAAACCAAAAAAAAATTGGAAAAAAAAACAGAATGAATACATCTTTTTGTTAAACTATACTTGTACGTCTGTTTTTGCCTTTCGTTGTAAATTTATCTTCCGACATTCCTTTCGATCGCTCAATTGCAAAAATACAAGGGGGGGAAAAAAGCAAGCACACTTGAATCTATGAATTATTTGAATTCTGCTAATAAATTGATGTCAGACAATATACAGTGGGCACCGTCTTTCAGTTAATTAAGTTGAGTCATAATGAAATCAATTGTCCAGCAACCTTTGCTGAAAGAGGATGTCTGTACAAAAACATAATATTTTTGATTTTGTTTTCTGAGAGATGTGGCTTTCTTGTTCAAGATTGTTACCCCCCAAAATCCAAACTATATGTATGGGCTGGTGGATGAGGGCTTGGACATCGATTTTTCTGCCGAAAGACGGCCGCTGGTTGCGGTCAGCTGGACTTCTTCAGGTTTCACAACGATGGAATACCAGGTGCATAGTTTAATATAATTTGATTTATTTTTTTAATTCTTATTCTGTTTTCGAGGGGCTTCATGTTTTTCAAAAGGTAATATCCATGTTGGGTTCTTTTTTTTGTTATTGTTTTTGGAAAAAAGGGGGGGAGGATTCTGACATTCGTTTTTGAAATGTAATGGAATTGTTTTCAACGCAGACACGGTCAGTAATATATTTTTTTCTCTCTCCCCATCCCTAGTTTTCTAAGAGATGTCTTTTTTGGGGATCCCAGGTTTTTTTTTATACTGTATTTTTTTTTCCTTTTTAAACTGGAATTACAATATTATGATGCAGACAGAACCCGATGCTATATATGTGTCAGAAAATTTGACGGAGGAAGCCGTGTGGTCTCAATTGTATCGCTGCGGGGTGTGCCCTCCTTTGTTTTTGCACGAATCAGCACATGGCAATGTGGCCTTGGATGACTGGAAGGCAAAAATCAGAAAAATCGCACCCTCCATTTTGGGAGATGTTCGAGTGTATCGGTCTGAAGACCCTGCACAGGTAATGTTTATATATAGATATATATATATTTGTCTGTGTATATTTTTGTCTGTGGGGGGCCATATCACTCATTTCCAAAGTGGACTGGTTACATGGGTTTGAAAAAAATGAAAAAAATAATTCCTGGACACGCGGTCGTCGAGATGCCGGTCGATTTTGATTTCTGACTGGATGCATTAAAAAAAAATCGTTTTGGTAGTGCCAGGTTTCAAATTTACTCAGGGACGGGTGGCTACCTGTTTTTTTTTTTTTTTTTGAATCGTCCGTAGCTGACATCAGCAAGTTTTTAAGATATATTTCTGAGCAGTTTGTGTGAACATTTCCCCTCAAACAGGGTTTCAATCAGCAGCTGGTCAGGCATTTGGGTTGGGATTATCCGAAGGCCAAAGTGAAGCTTCGGTCGAATGACCCTTCTGGAATTCAACAATCGCCGCCGCCATTCACAACGATGCAAGCAATAGGGCTGGCGTCAGCTTTTGGATCATGCCCCCTCGTGGAGAGTCTGGTTCCGGAAAGGTTTGATCAAAAAAAAAATTAAACTGATAGGGTATTTCACCACTACTGTTCGCAGAAAGTGTTCAGGAATCTTTTTTTTTGTTTTCGAGGAATGTCGAAAAGGCTATTTACTTCTCAGAAACTTTTTTTTTTGTTTTTTCGTTTCTTTTCGTGAGGATCCCCCCCCCCCCTTACAAATTTGTATTTTTCCTCTGAGTACCGAAAGAAGATTTTTGTTTTTTTGCTTTTTTTTGTCTCATTCAGAATATTGCCTCGAGGCTCCGCATAATATCACTCATTTTTTTGTCGACCCGATTTTTATTTCTAAAAATAGATATATTCACTTGTGATTCTCTGTGTTTTTTTTTCCTCTCAGGACCCCTCGACTTGCTCGAAATTGGTTGACAGACATTCTGACCACACCTCCCCCTCCAGAAATAGTTTTTCATATTCACAACTCCACAAGGGCCTTCATGGAAACCATGCAGCCTCTTCCGAAATTCAGGGCTGACATGCATCCTCGCAAGATCGCCAGAGTAAATATCTCTATTTTTTTCTCAACCACCTGTTTTTTTTTGGGGGGGGGGAATCAAATAATTATTGGATATAGCTGTAGCATCTCTCGTCGGTTTCTGCTTCTACATTCAGCATTTGTTTCGTAATGCATTCCTTACAAACAATTTTTTTTTTGTTCCCCATGAGTTTTTTCATATTTTCGCTGTTCTATTCGCAATCAGTGTGGGTCAACTCTAAGAACCACTGCATTTTTTGGTTTGTTTTCTACAGTTTTTTTGGTTTCTTTTTTTTTTTGGGGGGGGGGGCAGCTCATTTTAATATTTGTTTTGTTTCAAGAGTTTGAAAAATTCTGTAAATTTTTGGAGGGGCAATTTCAGTGGGAAGAAAAGAAACCGCCCACTCGAAGAATATTCTGCAAAAACAAAAAAAATTAACACGTGTTTTTTTTCTCCCTGGGAGTTCAAGTTTTAATTTTAAGAAATTGTCAGGTCATCGAGTGTTCAGAAGGAAGCGACACTTTTTTTCGAAATTTGCATGACTTGCTTTCAGGTTGGTGCAGGTATCTGTTTTTCTTTATCCAAAAATATAAACAGTAAATCAAACAGCCCCACTTTCTGTTCCTGTTTGTTCGACTGGGCACCATTTCTGGATATCAATAAAAATAAAAATAACACGGAGTTCTTTGGCCCCTTTTTTTCCCGGAAAAGGGTGAGACGGGAGAGACAGTGTTGCTGTCGTTTTTTTTAAAGATATCGCTTTGACCTTTTTTTGTGCTTTTTTTTTTTCCTTCTTTCTTTCCAAATGTACCCCTTTTTTTAACGCTCGTCAGTAAGCTATCCACAGTATTCATACCCACCTTTCTATAAAAAAAAACTTGAAAAAAAAACTGCATTCCATAATATACCATACCTGAAGTCCAACAACACACATTTTTCGTTTCGGAGGCTTGAACAACCCACACTGTTGCATATGCATTTCAGGAGTTCGTATCATGTTGGGCGATGGCTACGAAAACATTTACGAGCATTTGGTTCCATTGGCCTCGTTTTCTTCTTCCCTGGCCGCCGACAGAGACTCCATCATGAAAGCTTGTTCGACCGTCACCAAGGCCATTTCAAAGGCAAGTTAATCAGATTTATAAAAAAAAAAAAAATCAAATTATAGCTGCATCTGCATGCCTTTTTCTGAAGGCTATAATGGTCAGCATTTCCTTCTGGAGGGTTGCAGTATTCTGACTGGTGGTGGAGCTCTGATATAAGGACTTTCTATTTTTTGGCAAGCTTTCCTGAGCAGAATTGTTTCAAAAATTACATTTCTTTGATTCGATTTTTCTTTTCATTCTTCGACTATTCATTTTCTGGTCGGTTTATTTTTATTTTTTTCCGAGCGGGGGGATAGGGCATACCAAGTGCTTCATTTCATTTCGATTTTTGGTGTTTTCGATTTGGTTTTCAGGTCGTTGCACCAGCAGGTGAGTTTGGTAAGACATGGACGATCAAATCCGACTCGGATGAAAACGAGGAAGAGGATTTCCAGAAAGAAGGGACGGATATCGAAGCAGCACTGGAATCTTTTTTGGAATCCACCCAGTGTGGCCTGAAGAATCGAATCCATCCGCACCTGCTGCAAAAAGAGTTTCAAAAAATCGAAGCTGCAGAAAAGAAGCTTCGGAAATGCGTCGAGACGCTCCACGGTGCCATCACCAGTCAGGTTTAAAAGTGTGACAATTAAAAAAGAGTGAGAAGGAAAACATTTGCACACACGACTGCAGAGCATCCGCACATGATATGAAGCAAACCTGGGATTTCGTTTCCCAAATGTAAAAATTGCATTTCCTCCACCTCCTTTAAAAAAAGAAAGGTCGCTATAAGCAAAAAACAAGTTATTTTAAGAAGTGAATTTATCAAATCTGTATTGTGCCAGGTGGAGGTTCGCCTCCCTGAGAAGGAGGGAAAAGAAGCTTTATCGAAATACTTGAAGGTTGTCCATGAAAATATCGACAGAGCGATTGCGTTCAAGGTTAGACACCAACTCCAGATTTTAATTTTTTTCTTGCTTCTTACTTTTATCCCCTTGTAAATATCCATTGTGCTTCAATTTTTCGAATTTTTTAAGGTTATTATTTATATTTATTAATATTATTGCAATCGTCAGGTGTTTTGTTTTTTTTTTTTGGGGGGGGGGTATATACATAACCTCGCAGCTTTTATTGTCTACTTTTCTACCATTTTTTTTCCAGTTTTTTCATAGCTTCTAACGCGAGTTTGAGGAGAGGGGTGTTTTCGATTCTTATCTTTTCTGTTCTTTTCTAGTGTGTTCTTTTGTCAACGCACCTTTAAAAACAAATTAATCGATTTTTAAGGATCGGTTGCTGCAAGATTTTCCTTCTTGAAAGCTTTTTTTTTTTTTTTTTTGTTTTTTTTTTACGCGATTTCTTTTCCCCCTCCCTCCCCTTTCCAAATTTTTTTGGTGGAAGATAGGGAAGCCAGTTTTGAGGGCATTGGACAACAAATCCCTTGGCCTCCTCCACCCAAATGATCGGCACGCAGCCCAAAAGAAAACCGTCTATTCAACGGAAAATCTGGAGAAGGCCCAGGTTCAATATCGGTACGTTATGGGTACGTTATGCTTCCCTTCTCAAAAAAATTCAAAATACAGAAACTGTGAGTAGCACCTTTTCGTTCCGGGAAAAACACTGTCGCTGATTTCCTTTTGATGAAATCAGGGCTATCGGTGGATTTGTGTTCAAATTTTTCACTCGTCACAGTTTTCGTTTTCTGCGATAGGTCTTAAAGCTTGTTCATTGTGTCAATTTAGAGTGAAATATTTTACCTCGACGCTTTTTCATTTCAGCGTTGTTTTTTCTGACCAAATTCCATCTCACCACAATCATGCACAATTTTTGTCCATTTTTTTCTTCCAATTTTTCTTCCTTTGATTTTTTTGGTCGTCCAAACTCTAGCAAATCCATATACATTTTATGCCAAGCATGCATCAATTGCTACGATTCATTGTTTTTCCCACTTCGACTCCCCCCATGAACGATTGCATCGACGAGTAATTGATTCTGTCTTCAGTGGGTGTTTTTTTTTGTTTTTTTTTTTCAACAGGCAGGCCTGTGACAGCGCAGAAGCGAGCATCTGCGAAATTCTGCAGGATTTGTGCGATCAAGTGCATGTGTTTTTGGCTGACATGTGCGTAGCATCCTCCTTTGCCATCGTCACCATGTCTGTCACAGCCCACGTGGAATCCGCCATACAGAAGCAATGGATACTCCCAGACATCCGACGGTAAATCAATGAATAAAATAATTTGGCTAATAAATAGAATAATTAATTTATTAAATAAATAATAAACCATCACAGTCCCTTCAACAGCTTCTTGATGATGAGTTTTGATGACATCCAATTATTATTTTATTTTATTTTAATTTAAAACAAATAATAAATTGCAGCGAGAGTCTGCACACTGAGAAGAGCGTTCCAACATCTATGTGAGATTCTAGTCAAAATTCAAAAATATGTTTTATTCGCAAGATAAAAACAAAACTTTATATACTGTCAAGTTTGCTGATACTATCAAAATTAAAAAAATAAAGTAATCCTCTTCTAAAATTTGAGATTTTTTGCTGATGTTTTTTTTTTTTTTTGTTTAAACAGGGCACTTTCTGGTGAGAGTGGGGATATCACTCTTGAAGACATTTGGCCTTACTGGATGCCGCTGGGTCAAGGGACGATCACTAATTCTGTGGAGCTTCGAGAAATGATTCTTTTGACTGGATGCAATATGGGAGGTCAGCAAACAGAGTTCACTCAGTGGTAATTTTTTTTCCTTTTTGTTGGGGGGGGGAATCAATTAAGAAGAATTCAAGATTATCTGTGAGAATTGGAATTCGCTGAGCCCAAGGATTTTTACCAGAAATTTATTATGCCCCCAAATCCAAACCCCTCAAAACACTTCCAATTCATCGATAAACCCCAAAAAACCCGTCTCTGTCTTGTGGAGTTTTTCCCCCTCCATTTCATTTCACTGAAAAAACATTTGTCTGTTTTCCTTTTTTTTGTGTGACTACAATAGGAAAGTCGACCTTGATTCGGAGCATCGGCTCGATCTGCTTGCTGGCCTCATGTGGGCTCACCGTCCCTGCTAAATCTGCGTCCTTACCTTTTTTGGATGCAATCATTGTCCGAACCTTTCTGGGCGATGGACCCATGGAGGGAAAAAGCGGATTCGCGGTAGAAATGCATCACATGGGCACCGTCCTCAACACCGCCACGAAAAACACCCTCGTTTTGGTGGATGAGTTGGGAAAAGGCACGGAAGTGAAAGCAGGGGCCAGCCTGGCGGGATCCGTTCTGAAAGGGCTGAGCAGAATCGGATGCGTGGGGGTTTTCGCCACACATTTGCATCATTTGGTGGATTTGTTCGAGACTTCGGAATGGATGGTGAGGTGCATGCGAATCGGGGCTGTGGAGGGATCGGAGTTGGCTTCGAATTTGAAACTGTCGAGAAAACTGGTGGATGGTGAGTAGTAGCAGTCGGATTGCATTTTGTCTTTCCTTTCGGCATATTTTTCGCTCGATGCTTCCATGTGAGACTTTGTTTCGACACGAGCCCACGAGTGGCCATGGTTTTTGTGAAACTTTTTTATGATTGGAGCCGGAGGAGGGGCTCTCCGGAGGTGTAAAACACTCGCTTGTGAAGGTGTGGTGATTTCAGTTTTTTTCCTGAGAGAATATTTGCCGTTGCATGGAGAGAGGCATGTTTCATTAGGTGATGTTTTATTGTCGTATTGTCAATGTAATGGGTCCCTGTTTCAATCAATCGGCCCCTTTTTTTATTTATGTTTTTTATTTTTTACTGGCTGGAAAAGGGATGACTGTTTTCTCTTGCCAATCCATGCTGCAGGCCACTCAAGATCGTCATCGGGATTTCATGTTGCATGCGACAGGGGGGTGCCGAAGCGTCTCGTCCAGAGGGCCCTCGATTTACGAGAGTCCCTGTCAATACATGTCCAATCAACCGGCGAACGAACGTGAATCCTCTGCAACTCATCTTATGGGTTTTTTTTTTGCTTTTGAAGTATGGTGCCTTCCCAAGGGTGGTGATGGCAAGTTTTGTCGATTGTTGTAAATTCATCAAGTTTTGAGTGCGGCTCCATCTATTAAAAAGAAATATTTTGTGTGTGTGCTGGGGGGGGGGGGGGGGGGGGGGGGGTCTCCTCTTCTATGTTTTTGGATGTTTTTTCGAGTTTTTGATCAAATAGCAGGGTGTTGTATTGTATACAGGTCTTAAATGGATGGGATTTTCTTGTATAATTTTTTCGGTCTGTTCCAGCCACAGGAATTATGCACACCATGACAAATCTCGAAATCTTGAAACGATCAACAGTGAAACAAAAACACAGTACAACACACTGCTCTTTCTGGGATTTTTGTTTCAAGCTGAGCAGTGGTACTGAACAATGATGAAATTTCGTTTACTGTTGGGCCTGAACCAAACAGAAGATCATCCACAGTGCACCATATTCTACCTCTCAGTCCAGAGAAGAATTAAATTCACTGGATCAACACGCAAAATCGTTGACCAGGGGCGTGGGAATATGTTACGATCGAAGCGCTGTAATAGAATATGTTGCTGACAGCAACTTGCTTCTAACGGAGGATGAAAATCCCATTTTCGATTTTAGCCCACTCACATTTCCAGAAACGCTTCCTTCAGGGATATGGTTATTGATCAATTGGATGATTGGCTTGCTTGCGTTTGATCCGAATATTGTTTTCTACTTGAAAAGCGACTTTTAAAAAAGCCATGGAAATTACAATCAAATAATAAAAAGAAAAAGAAATAATCTAAGTTTAAAATTAAAAATTAAGAGAAAGAGAAAGAGAAGTAAGAAAAAAAACAAATGATTATTTTGAACCCCTCTTGGACCCTTAAGTAAGGGAGCCACCACGCCACGACAAGGCGGGGGTTCCACCGCGGTGGAAAAACGAAGGTATTCCCGGACTCGGCCGCCCACCCAACGGATCGGGCGGTCTTTGGAATTGCCCGGTCCGGGTATTGGTCTTTTCCCCGATATCATGGCTAACCGAGGCGGAACCGACATAGCAATTGCTATGCAACCGATTCCAGGCGCACATGACATCGGGTAGACCCCGTACCTATCTCGGGGTCGACCAAATCTTCGGCTCAAGGTTCCTAGGAACAAAAAAAATTAAGAAATTAAAAATCATTGGACCAATCCGAGCGAGTCGGAAAGGTCCGTGTGACTTGATCGCTCGCTGTGTCCGACGCTGTCAAGTCGCTCAGAAATCCCCATCAACCTGCACGTTTTGTGCAAAACGCGGAACTTTCCGTTTCTGTCACGTTCTGTTTCTGTCAAAGTTTTCGGCAGCGTCTTCTGTTCGCACCATCGATGGGGTGGTCCAGTACTTTCAAAAAGGTAAGTCCGATCGCGCAGGTGAAACACCACGTCGCCCGGGTTAGTATTTTACGTTTTCCACCCTTTTGTTCGACAAGGGACGTGCTCTTTTCTTACAGAGCCAGTGAATCTTGACGAAGAACACCGAGTCCTCTCAACCCTTTTTTTTTTTTTTGGGGGGGGGGGGGCGGGGGAACTCCCTGCGTCACATCCGCACTCGGGCGTTTTGGAAAGATCCACCCTTTCCGAGTCGGTGGTTCCGTGCACGCAAGAATCGATTGTTGGGGAATTTTCTGAACTTCCTCGCGTCGATAGATATATCCGAAACTCTCTGAGGAAAAGTCAAAACCTGCCCAAATTTGACGCTGGTTTTTTTTTTTAAACCAGCGTCAAGAACTTTCTCATACCTGGTGTGGAGCTGAAGTAATTCCCGCATGAAACTTGTTTATTCCGAGTTCATAATCGATTCTTCGAGGTTTTTTTTGCAAAGATAGAGCAAGAGGGGTAGCTGGGGCAGCCAAAAAAGAAGGTCAACTTCTCTCTTTTCCTTCAGCCTTATTTATCATCTCACAGGAAAAGGTTTTTTGTTGATACTCAATAAATGCGTTGCATTTGGCTGGCCTTGCAAATGTAGCATATCCAAGACAACAAAAAAAAGTAAAAAAGGAAGAAAGTTGTGAATGAAAACCATCACTGGCTTAACTAGTGCTTTTTCTTGAGGGGGGGGTAACATAAATCCAGAAGGGACAGTGAAGAGAAATTGATTTTCCCCCACTAGCTGTTTAAACTGCCAAATCAAGCAAGGATGAGCGATATTATTTTTCATGTTTCTAAACCCTTTTCTGGCTGCACGGGTTTTCTCAAATTGAAACGGTAGAGAAGACTCTTTGGAGTTTGAAGAAAGTTCCTTTGCAAAAAAAACGGGATCATTATCTCAGTCACACAGAGATCTCTAGAAGGATGGACTGTTGGAATTGAAAAGGCCTTCAACAAATGCAAAGTGCTAAGAATGATTCCAAGATATGATCAGAAATCCACAATCCAAGACGACACACCATATGTTCCAATCTTGATGAAAAAGCTTTGTACTACTTACCGAGATCCAAGGTGGCTTTGCTGTAGCAAACCATTTTTTAGCGTGAACACAAATCCATCACCACCCTGCCAGCAAAAAGAAAACTGCCAGTTCCAGAGAACTACTGCACATGTGTGCCTGTACAAGTAAAAGGTGCAGAAGACCATGGTCAGAAACTGACAAGAACTTGTCCCATCAGTACTTCGCAATACAAACTTGAAAGTCGGCCTCTCTACGGCAGCAGTTCAAAGTTCCTACTCTTGGTGTACAGCCCCTGTCGAGAAATGGATCAAATTGGTCGATTTTGTCTGGCGTTTCGCATGCTTGACAGAAACTGGTGGAAGCACATAACGAAAGTTTATGATGTTTTTGGACAGCTCTTCGTTCAAAAGCGTTTAGTTCACAACAGCCCCAGCGGCCTTCTAAAGCGTAAACAGATTCCAGATTCCTGAACTCTTGAAATTCTGTTGCGTGGATTGTTTTTCCGCTCTGCTGTTCCTCTCGGACCCAACAGTGCACCACCCAATTCTCATGAAATTGGCAACACCCAGTGATCACTGGTACTGCCAGATGCAATTAATTGTTTCTGTCTGTTGGCAACGGTGGGGGAGGAGGGCGCGTTCCATATATGGGATAGTTGCATGGGATGGTTTTTGTTCTCAGAACAAAACAATAATAAATAATATGTAACTATGGTTGTTGTTGTTGTTGTTGTTGTTGTTGTTCTCAGAACAGAACGAGGAATGTTCTTCCAACACAAGAATCAAACAAACTTTGTCGCAGTAATGACCCAAACGTCATATTCGACCGAAAAAAGTTCAACGGCCAGCGTCAGCTCTGGGGCTAAAAAAAAAACCCCAAAAATAGGGAGAGAATATCTGTGCGTCAGGCTCGACGAAACCAACCGCCACGACTAAGTTTTCTAATTTCTTTAATTGCTTTCTTCACTCCTAGTGCAGCTGGTACAAGCACAGCCCAACTCAATCAAGTGTTAAAAAAACCTTTTCTTTGTTTTACAAAGCAAGATTCCTATTCGTCCGTTTGTTCTCAAAAAAAAAGAAAACCAGAAAAACTCCTCTATAATCATACAGGACTATTGTACAACCCCTCCGAACAGCATGCATGCAATTTGTATCTAGTTCTTCCTCAAAATGTTGTGGGGCTGGTCAGACGTGTGGAGAAAGGGGGCTCGTCCCCAGACCTGGGTTTGAGGTAATTTTGGCACAAAAGGCTTTGAGAAATCCGGGACTGGACGAGCCTGGGGCAAAAATACAAGCAATCGAAATTATTATTATTATTAATAGTGTCAATTGTTATCGACTCTGTATTGTCTGTCATATGGACCCAATCGAGTCCTTCCTACAAGATTTACAGTTGCAGCTTCCTGCTAAACTTTTGGCAAGCACTCAAAATCTCAAAAAAAAAAATTGAAATATTCGAAATATTTATCTGCCGTTATGAACTTTGGGTGGTGAGTTCCCTCCTCTCTGCACCCCCCCTCAAAAAAAATGAAAATCTAAAAGAAAGAACTAAGAAACAAAAAATTTGAAAATTTGAAAATTGTTAAAAAAAACAGTAAACACAGTGGAAAAAGTAGAGATACAAAAATTCTAGTTAAGGTTAGACACTCACTTTGAATTGTTTTGCTCTTCTGTCCTTCCTTTCTTGAATTCGGGCTTGATGTTCCCTCATGAGCTCCTGTTCATATTTGTATTGCTCGAAGTCTTCCCTGTCCTTTCGGTATTCATCGAAAACGGCCCCCCTGGTTTTGCTTCTCCATTCGCACCACATTAATTTCTCTTTCGGGATTGTCACAGGCTTCGTCGATTTTTTGGGGCAGAATGGTTTTTTGTATTTCGGCGCTGGACGGGCCTGTGTTGGTTTAGCGTTTTAGCAACAAAAAAAAAATAAATCCAAAAACGTGCTCTTCAAAGTGTTTTGTATGGATGAGTTGGTTTTTTTCCCTTTTCAGGGTGGGGGAAGCACACTGCAGTCTTGTAGTCAATTACTTTTACTAAAAAACATGTATGAATAATATATATATATATATATATAGTTATGAAATTCGTAAAGAATTATAAAGCCAACCGATATCCCTCATTTTGCACCGTAGATGGCTTTCCAAGATGGAGCTTTCAGCCTTGGTATAATTTTAATACAATTTAAAACAATAAATAAAGAAAAACATTAAAAAAATGAAACCATATTTCTCAAAACAAAGGATTTCACTATTTCTGGAGCAGATTCATTCAAGTGCTTCTCAACACGTTCCTAAAATCATATTACGCTAGTATGCCGTTTTTTCATGTTTTGCACCTTAGCTCTGCGTTTGGCTTTTTTTTGGTCAGTAGCTGTTTTCGGCTTTGGTGCTGTCGATGTAGGCTTCCAAGCTGGTGTTTCATTGGCACTCTTTCCCCTATTGTGACAAAAAAAAAGTAATGACCATTTACTCTAAATTTTATTTTTTCATTTTTTGTAAATCAAATCAAAGCACTTTTGCAGAAAGCTAGACTGTAGATTTCGTGAACTATAATAAAGTGAAGGGCACCGCGTTCATTAAAGCCAGAAAGAAACACGATTCAGTGGAATGTATTTTTTTCTTTCTGTTTTTTTTTTTGAAAAAGTGAGGTCCCTACTACAGTGAGTGGATTCTTCAAATGAATTGTGAAAGTAGCTTTCTCGGTACCTTCCAGCTGATTGTTTCGGACTGGACCTTTTGCCTCTATCCTCTGATCTTGGACTGGAATTTTCCGCACTGGATTTCTTGCCGCTGTTTTTCGATTTGGGACTGGAATTTTCCACACTGGTTTCCTTGCTGCTGTCCTGTGATCTTGGACTGAAATTTTCCACATTGGAAATTTTCATGGTGCAACCCTCTGATCTCAAACCAGAGTTTTTCAGACCTGATTTCTTGATGCTGCTGCCTTCCGATGGCAGCTTTGGACCGCATTCTCCAAAAGACATTCCAGATGACTCCATTGTTTTTCCACCACCACCACTACTGTTTTGATCTTTTTCGGGCTTTGGGGAGGACCTCTCGATCGCTCCGTCATGGCGGTTGTTTCCATCCACAGAATTCTTCTTAGATTTCAACTTCTTTTTGAGGGGCGGCTTCGAGATGGCAGTGGTGGTGGTGGTTTTGATTGCTTCGATTTCGATTTCCTCCTCGCCATCAGAATTGGTGAAAACATACCAGATCTTGTCCTTGTTTTTGTTTTGCATGAACGGAGGGACGTTCTCTCCGTGAAAATAATACAAACCATAGTCCACCTGAAAAAACCGGGAAGAAAAAAACACAAGGATATATCCTTAAGCAAGGCTTTCCACAAGCAACCTGAAAAAATCTGGCTTAGGTTATTCACTGTTTCACTGTTTTGTCGAGCCAGAATCAATCGGAAGCTTCCTTCTTACCCTGATGTTTTTCCCACGTGCAGCACCCAGCCCCAACTCTTGTCCGAATTTGCTGCCGATGTAGTATGGCAAAGGTTCCTCCTCCAAACCTTCCTCATTTCCAATCTTGTCCACCCCCTCCATGGTTTCCCGGCAATCGTTTTCGCTTCCATTCTTTTCTAATTCCACACAACCCTTTTTTCCAGTGTCGGTTTCCACTTCGGTTTCCATTTCGGTTTCCATTTCAGTTTCAACATTTTCTAAATTTTTGGACGGTGTTTTCTTGTCAAATTCTTCCTTTTCGGAAACGATGATCTGACCCTCCCACAGCAAAGGATTTCTTTTCGCCGTTTCCAGCTGTTTTCCGGCTTTTTGTTCGATGGCCTTCTCTGGTTCAAGCACCGCCTAAAAAGCAAAAAACAGAAAAATCTTCTAACACTGAAAAAATCTCTCCGTTTTCTTTCTGAGGTTGGAATAGGAACAGTCATATTCGATTTCAAACAAAGAGGCAGAATTTTGGATCGACCCTTTCTTCCAATCCAAAAAGCTGACCTTTTTTTTGGCTGCTATTCTTTGGGTGACATCTTCCATGTTAATGCCAGCCTCTTTGATTTTCCCCAACAGCTCCTTGATGGTTCCCTTCTTGTCTTTCGTCTGCATCTTTAAATTCTGGCACACCTTTCGGAGAGTTTTCACTTGTTCCTATGAAACGAACAAGCCCCCCCTTCAGAATTTCAACCAGCTATTTAAAAAACCCAAAACCATTGCTTTTCTCGAATCTTGATTTCGTTTTGGTTTTAGAAACCTGACTGATATCGATATCAATCAAATGATCACTGGACGCTTAAGAAAACCCCTCCCTCATACATAGTGCTATTTTCCCCTGGGCAAGGCCTAGTTTTACCCCCCCCCCCCCCAAAAAAAAAAAATCTTCCTGGAATATTTTGCCAACACAATGGCGTCCCAGATGTGTTTCATTTCCTGCCATTTCTGGGTTTTTTCCTTTTTAAAATCCCATCAATATGCATACAGATTGCCACAAAAGCTTACCTTCATGATGGTAGGACCCCTGGCATGCCGTTCCTCGAGTTCGGCGATGCAGTCTCGATTCCGGCATATTTCGACCCCCAACTCGTCATTCTTCTCCTCCAAGAATTCCAGCCTATCCATGAGCCCATTTTCTTCCCTTTTGACTTCCCCCTCATGGCTGCATTAACACCATCCAAAAGCTGCTCAATCGGTTGCACCGTTGGAACCCCCACTTGCACATTTTTTATCTTGATTTTTAAGAAATAATTCTGGTTTCATCTCTCTGGATTCTTTACGCACAAGGTCTATCTTTCTTTATTTTTATCCTTCCATTAGCAGCTCTGTTATTCAATTCACCCATTGTCAGAACAAACAGGAAGGCAATCTATGGCTGCTGTGATCATCAGTGCAGTGGCATTTATTTCACTTCTGCTGCTATTTTTTTTTTAATATCTTTTTCTTCTTCGTTAAATTTTCTGTCCTGTGTGTCTTTCTTGTTTTGGTTGGAGGCCTACCTTTCACTTCAAAAAGACCGCACCAAAAAAGCATCGTTAAAGATCCAATCTACCCACAGGAATTTTTACCAGAACTAAAAATAGAATTGTCTTCAAGAAGCAAAAACACACACAACTCACTGTTCCATTATTTCTTGGCGTCTTTTTTCGCTGTGGGCGAATTCCCACGCCACTTCTTCGAACCGCTGCTTAGCTTCGTCTCTTTCCCTCAAGATCGCCAGGTGCTTTTTTTCCCGCTCGATCATCCTCGACGCGTTCTTCTCCCCTTGTCGTGCCGCCTCCGAGGCTTTGCACTCCGCTGTGAGCAATTTCGCCTTAAACTCCTTGGTTTCCTGTGCAGATCCAAAAACAAAAACAAGCAGCTTGTGATGGAAGAAGCCAAAAAAAAAAAAAAGGTGAAAGGTGTGGGGGAAAGCTTCAAGAACGCAGTGCGCGAGAATCTCGACTGAGTCGACATCCGGAAGCGAATATTCGATCTGGTAGGATCGGTACAGCCAACAAGTTAAGACGACGGAACAGATCTAAACGAAACTAAATAAGGTTTCTGGCAAGCCATGGGTGTGAGGGGACATATCGTCTCGTCACACTTGCGTGACGCTTTTGCCCGTTTCTGCAATCAATCTTTTTCCTACCTTTCTCGCGCGTCGGCACTTGTAGCAGAGATCCGCCTTCAGCTCCGCGACAGACTTGAAACAAAACGGGAATCCGTTTTTCCAAGTCCCTACGGGCATCCTCAGCACCACGTCCTCCGGCTCGAGCTCCGTCACGAGGAAAGGGCAAGGCTCGTCCTGATCGATCAGGCGGAGGAACCTCTGCCAATGCTCCTTGCTCCGTTTCCGCTCCTTCTGGCGGATGCACTCTTCTCGGAACACCCGGTCGGTCTCCTCCCAGCTGAAGTTCTTGAGGTCGTAGTCCGGCCAGGCCTTGGCGTGCTCAAGCTTCTTGTAGCGTTCCCGCTGCCTCTGCTCCAGGATGCGCTGCTCCTCGTCGGAGTCGCTCATCACCGAGCAGCTCATGAACGAGTGCTCGCTCATGTCGGAGTCCCCAATTCGAAACGAGCACAGGCCACGATGCGTCGAGCTCAACGGAGAGAGGAAGGGACCAAGAAGACCAAGGATATCGACGTGCCGAAGACCGAGCACGAAAGCGCCGAGGCGGGAAAGAATCGACTGCTTGGCTGAAAAGTCGTCTGCTGAGTTTCTGGAAGTCTGGCGGGGAACGAAGTCGGCCCTTGCGACAGTAGAGTTTTCAATGGAAGTTAATCTCCTTTTTTTAAATAGTAATTTTTCGTTTGTAAGTGTGGCCGTTCCCAGTGCGACTCAGAATGAGAGTGAAAGTGGCAGTGGAATTTTGAGTTTGGATGGACTGTGCAATTGATGCTGGCACACCAATTGATGGGGCTCCATCCTTTTGTAAAAGCAGAACGAAAACACCACCAAGGTGCATTTGTGTGGCATATTCTTGGTCACACCCACAACGAAATTTGAAGAGTTGACCCTTATAGATTGTGCCCACAGGGAAACAACACAAAAGAAAAGCTGGCTTTTTTTGAGTAGCCCGAGAGGTTCGCACACTTTTCACTGCTGTTACAATTTCCAAACGTCAGGAGCATTTCTCAGCCCCCAACAAAAACAAAAAAATAAATAACTTCCCAACCCCGACGTCGGTCGTAGGTGGGACCATCTCAGCGGCGTTTCGCCACTGCAAAAATGACTGACGCGAGAGTAGCCGCTCCCGCTCCAACTCCAGCCCACGTGAGAGCCCTGGTTCTCCACCAGCTTGCTGGGATGGCAGGAGATGGGCCTGCGGCCGCAGTGGTGGTCGTGCTCGTCTCCAGGGAACGTGACTTTTCACCAGTCGACGTTTCTTCCCTGCTCTTCTCGTTTTTGCTCCTCGCCACAGTTGTGTAACCCTCCGAGGCGAGGGCTTCAGCGTCGCTGGAATCAATCCCATCAGCGAGAGGCTGGGCAAGAGAGGTGCGCGCACGGAAACCTTGCTGACTTCGGGAGGAGGAAGAACCAACCATCCCGTCCATAGTCTGTGGAAAAAGAGCGAAAGCCAAGTTAGCTCCCATCCTCTTTCGCGGGGCGTCTCCGAAAACGAACGAACAAGCACGGAAAACCCCAACCTGCGTATCTTCCTCCTCTCTGATTGTTTCGAGGGCGCGGCGAGTTGCTGGTTTCTTCATCAGTACGCAAGTTTCCAGTCGAGTAAGGCTGAGCTTCCAACTCTCGAATACCAAACTCCGAACGAGCGTGCTGGAGCAAGCAAATTCGAGCTCTTTTGTGTGTTTGCGTGTAGAAAAAGCGACCCTTGACGTGATCCTTTTCCTCCACGTCGACGTACTGCCGCTGACAAAAAAACATCAATCGGAGAAAGGTTCGTAACCATAGTAAAAGAAAATCTGCGCTCTGGGGAGCGGATCAGCTGACAAGTACATCAGTGATCGGAGACTCCTATTGGGAGCATGAGCTAAAGAGATTGCACAACAACAAAAACAATAATTACATATTGCCTGAGGGGCCTAAGAGATTGCACACACTGCTAGGCTCTCGACCTTACAACCACCAAAACTGCAACAAATCAATCAATTAAAATATAGCAAAAAAAAACCAAAAAAACTACAACAGACAAAGACGAGACTTTTAACTTCTAAAATTGGTACTTTGGGGACCAAACGCTGAGGAAGTGCATTCTGTGGAACAGAAATCTGTAGGTGAGGAAGAAAAATTTTCAGGAAAATGGTATTATGTTACATCCTCGGCTGGAACAGACATTCCTACACTGATCCTGCCACCCTAATGAAATCTGCCCAAAAATAATTTCGTCGCCCCCTCCTCTTTCATTTCTTTAAAAAAGCCATTCATCAAGTTTATGGACCCAGAGGTCTTGCTAATGAACAAACACTGATTTTATGTACCCCCCCAAAACAGGGGGGGGGGGGGGGAGAAAAACCACAGAAATACCAAAATTCATCACTACACAAGCAGAGAAACACTCCACTCTCTTCATACAAGAGATATACATTAATACAAACCAGAAATAAAAATCAAGCAAAATCAAGCAAAATCAAGCAAAATCGCCCAACAAAGAGGGGGAAACACCGTCACCCCCCCCCCTCCAATTCACAAACACTGATCTGTGAAACAAACGTCCAATCCTGGTAGACGTTTCAAATGCCGCTTTCCTTTTTCGCCCACTTTCGACCCGAAAAGGCAAACTCTGGTGAGATCCTGCAGGATGCTCAACTCCATTATTCCCACATTGGTGACATGCAAACAGTGCTCCAGATTCAATTCCTGGAGCTTGGTTAATGCCACCACCAACCCTGCCAAATCCGAATCCGTAACACTCGTCCACCCCAAATCCAAATGCAACAGCTCCTTGAACGTTTGAATCGCCAACATAGCATTCCTCGTGATCGTGTCGCATCCCCGGACATCCAACCTACGCAACCGATGGAGCCTTTGCAATAAAACCAGCCCATCCCCCGTCATTTTGCTCCATGACAGACTCAATCTGGTGAGCGAGGTAAACCAGATTCCCACAGGCACCAACCCTAAGTCCCCCATCCTTCTCAACCCCCCCAAATCCAGATCTACCAGGTCCCTCAATCCCGTCAAAACTTCGATCTCCGCGTCTGACACATTAGTCCAAGCGATATCTAACCTGGTTAAACCAGTCAGTGCCGTGATACACTCCATTTCTGAATCGCCGATCCGGCATCGGTACAAGCTTAAGTCTTTCAGCCGGCTGCCCAGGGAGTTGACTTCCCCGAGGCCATCCTGCGTCACTCTCATCCATCCAAGATTCAAACTCCTCAACCCTTTCAGCCCAACCACATGGGCCATCCCTTCCGCGTTCACTCTCTTACACTGGTACAAAATCAGCATCTCCAAATTCACCAGTGGATTCAATTGTTTCAGACCGGCATCCCCTACATTGGTTATCCCCAGATCCAATCGGGTCAGCAACGTCAGCTTCCCGATGTCTGACATCCCAACATCGGTCACTCTTTCGCATCGAGATAAACTCAAATCCCTGAGGGAGCTCAATCGGGTCAATTGCCTCAATCCAATATCGCACACATTCGAGGAGCCCAGGTCCAACCTCGTCAATCGAGTCAACGCTCCAACATAACTCAAGCTTGCACTCGTCACTTCCTTGCATCGATAGAGCGTCAAAATTTTCAATTTCGGGACACACTGCAGATCGTTCAGCTCAGAGGTACCCACCCATGTCTCTGACAGGTCCACCCATGTCAGACCAGCCAGCCCTTTGAGAATTTTCATGTTCGTCAAAGGCACCCCTTTTCTGATGCTCAATCGACCGATGTTGGGGAATTTTGACAGAGTGTCCAGGGTCCCTCGTTGCAGGCACAGGATTTTAGCATTGAACCCCACCCCATCACGCCAATGTCGATTCAGCTGAGAAAGCAAATCAGCATATCGCCTGCCGGTCGGATGTCTGACAAGAAACCCAACCACGTCGAAAGGCGGATTATTCCAGCCATTGACCTCCTGCAATCACAGAAGGTTTGCTAGTCAGACTCGGACCTTTCTGTTGGAGATTTTGATTTGGGGAGGAGAATTCCACACAAATAAAAAGTCGAAGTTTTATTGGACAGGGAAGCATAATTGGCATGTTTTTATTTTCTCATATATATATATATATGGGCGATTTTGAAACCAGTGCTGGTCATAGCCAAAGAGCTGATAGGAAGAGATCTTGGCAAAAGTTGATAAAACACAGCACTAATTTACACTAGCTTTGATGCTGCCAGTTTCAGGAATTCAAATAAGCCTAAAAAATTAACAAAAGGTCCAGGGGATATGAACACCTAACATGCAACCCTCCACAAAAATCAATCAGAGCTCATCAATATACAGGTGATAAATACATACATTTACAGTTTGACAGTTCAACGAGCAAATCGGAGAAGGTGAAAAGTTTAATTCTAACAGCAACTGTTTGAGCCAATTTACATTCTTGCTTTTTGTTTCATCTCAGCACTGCATGGAGGGTCCATCAAATTATTATTGCTGAAAAAAAGAATACTAAAAGAATGCATTAAAGGCATGGAACAGATATTGACAAATCTAATTCCACATTTCTTTCCGAAAATGGAAAAAAAACCCTTGAAAAATCTGTCGAAATCTGGAATTTTTCCCTGATTTTCATCCAACCACTGAAAAGCATCAACTGAAAATGCAAATTAATTTCATTTCAATTTTTTTGATGGGTTTTTGTTTTATTTTATTTAAAAATTTATTGGGGTCCCCGACGAAAAATTCAACCAGCACCTTTGAATTGTGTCAGCGACTTTTGTTTCTATTCCACCAAAATCTTCGTGAAAAATTCAACCAGCACCTTTGAATTGTGCAATTGGCCGTCTGCGTCCATTCCGAAAACTGGCGCTGCGCGTGCTGGCAAAAATCGTCGCGGATCTCGTAACCGTTCGATTCTTTCGGTCATTCCCCCTCCCCTCAAAATAAACCCACAAAACGAAGCAGAATCAAGAGAATTTACTCCTTTTAGCAACAAAGCGCCGAAACCAGGGAATTTGCCGCTGGATAAGAGAAGCTGGAGGGGAGCTGATGTGAGGTGACAATGGCTTGTTTTTTTTTTCAAGCGACTTAACTGGCATACTCTTTTTTTTTTTTACTGGGCTGGGGGGTGGCGGCGTGGTGCTGCAATTCGCATTGATTGATAGATGGGATCTTCTATATATACACTGAAGAAATATATATGTATTTCAGAGAGGGAATGAACAGCAGGGGGGGAGAGGAGGGAGGGATGGTCTGCTCATGCTGTTTTTTGGTGGAGGGTCAAGTACAGTTGCTGGGAAGTAAATAAATTCATAAATTCTCAAACCATTTGCTCCATTTTGCACCAACCAGACAAAAATAGAAAAGAAAAGAAATCCGGAACAATGACAGGCTGGCGAGCGAGAGTTACTTTACATTGAAAAGAAGCGATCGAAACCACACCCCACGCCCCCCTGTGCTCACCGAAACTCAAAACAAAATGTATTTTTTCTCTTGGACTTGTTCAAAGAAAGGAAGAGAAAGGAAGAAAAAGCAAATAAAAAAAACCTCGTCCATCAAGGGACCAACCCTTGTCGAGTAATATTATGCTCGAAAGAAGAAAAAAAAACACATTCCATTCTCCACCATTGTCTGTTTGAGAAACCGATAAAACTAACTCCACACGAGACCTCCGCAATCGATTTTTTTTAAGCGAATGCTCCTGTGTACCGATGTTGGGTTGGAGGGGCGTCCGCCTTCTCGCTTTCATACTTGGGAAATTTCACCGGCTCGTTGAAACCGGAATAAGTCCTGGTCGATATCTCTTTGATCACCAGGTTCAAGAGGATATGGCTACCAGCCCTGACTGACACCGGGCCGATATGCTGGCTTTTCGCAAGCTCCAACAAGTCTTTCTTACCATCCTTGGAAATGCACACCCCGTAGCTCTTACTGACGCTCAAATTCACCGGTTTTTCTGATCCATTGGTTTCAGCCATCAGCCTCTTGTCTGACTGGCGATTCGGGAACCTCTGTTTCGCTCGGGCATCGATAAACTCGAGGTGCTCCGTCTCGGCCAATTTCTGAATGAACTCCTCATCCGCCACCTTGGTGGTACGTTTAGTCATAGGCTCCACCACGAAACAGGAAACCGCCCTTCCATCCACATCGGCTCCTTGGACTGCCTTGATACTGGCCACGTTCTCCTCTTTCAGAAACTCCGCCGAATCCAAATCCGCCTCGATATGATCGGTGAATCGATTGTCGTACCCAGCTCTCAGCCCCTCATCTCCTTCCACCCATTGACCCACAAGCTCATGGTATTGTTGCGCAACCTGCGAAGTCGGGGGCACCTTGTCGATTTTCAACCAAAAGGTTTCGTTCTCCATGCGAACCCACTCGTACTGCCAAGCCAGGGTCGACTCGTAGCCCAGAATCGAAACTTGGAAAATATCATCCCGTTTGATGTTGGTGTATGATTTATAGTCGCCTTCCTTGGATTTCTGGAACACCACCGTATTGTCCTCTTCGATCACGTTTTTGACCGGGAGCAGAAAATCTCTGATGTATGTTTTGCTTTGTTCGAATTTGGTGTCGGCAGTGAAGGTGTCCCAGTCTTTGACCTTAGCTAGGGATGCCTGGAGAACTTTCAGCGTTTTCAGATCATCCTCCGACAGCTTCCCAGCAGCTGACCCCAGCAAAGCCACCATCAGCAATACAACAGCACCTCCAAATTGGACACCCATTTTTCCTTCGAACCAGAATTCTGCAAAAATCACAGCAGAATTCAACAAACGTTTTTTTTTGCTGTATGTGTGTGCTGGCAAAACTCGTCGCGATCACGTAACATAGTTTTTTACGGGGAGGTGGGGTGGGAGGCAATGAAATAGTAAACAAAACAGGGAACCCACAACAAACTCGAGCCATTTTTCGGAGTGATATCGGGCGGTTCGTTGGGTATTGATCGGCAGAAGCTTTCCCCTAAACCCTGATCGGGGAGCCGAGTCACAAGCTTGTTCAGTTTTATTTCACTCTCGGGGAGCAAAACAATGATCGGTAGGCGTGGACGTGCCGGTATAGCGTCTTACCACTCCAAACAGCTCCCTCCGAAATAGCTTATCACCCGTGCAACCACCAACTGCAACGAGACGCGGGGAGCTGTCCGTATTTGTGTGCTGCGCGCATGACTCAGAGCTGCGCGAACACAGCAAATCCGTTTGATTGTGCGTTAAACGATGATTTTTGATAAGCCAATGAGGGTGCTTTTTGAAAGAACGTCGCATCAAGCAGAAAATAGCATTTACAAGATGGGGGTGGTGTGTTCAGGAAAAAAACAACAATAATTACATATTGCCTGAGGGGCCACTAAAAAACAAACCAACCTCATATCCATGGTTAAAAGTAGAAAACTGTTTTTAGTAGTTTTAGTTTTATTGAGAACTGTTCAATTTTGCACTGAACAAATGGTGTATATTTTATATTTTATTTTATTTCTCCAGGGAGAATGGAAATGGCAGAGTGGGGAATGAATTATGCATGTTGCAATCGAGCCAGTGGAAAGCAAATCAGTTAATATGATGATGTATATTTTTGTTACATGAAATCTGCCTCTCCGTAACTCTCAATTCCGACTACCCTCCTCAAAAAAAAAATCAATAAGAAAACCACTTTTTTTTCCTCCCACAATACAACAGGAAAATGACACATAGCAAAAAAAAAAAAAAAAAGAAAGAAAAATAATTAATAATTGGACAACCTGAAATATTCCACGGAAGAAAAAAAAGAACAAAAAACAAAAAACAACCATGAATGAAGAAAAAAAGAATTATTTCCTCCTTGCGGAAATCTGCGGACAGAGACGAAAAAAACCTGAAAATATAAACAACCCATTCTACCCTCATTTTGTCCAAACCTCCCCCCCCCTGTTCAAGAAATATATTCTGTCATGCAGAAAAACAGAAATAGAATTAAGAAAAAAAAAATCCCCCACACCATCTTGGAACACCCCACCATCAAAACAACAGTTTTTTTTTTTTTTTGGTTTTTTTTTGGGTTTTTTTTTCGTTTTCTTTGCACATACCTTTGAAAACCATTCCCTCCCCTACCCACCCCTGACCCCACCCCATCTCGTCCATTTCAGATAGACTCCATTTCTTTCTTTCTTTTTCTTCCTTTTCTTTTTTTTTTCTTTTTTTTTCATTTTTGGGCAGAATGTGCCATTTAATGTAGCTATTCAATGAAGCTGATTCTCCCCCACCCCCCAGTTTTTTTTGTTTTCTTTTTCATACAAGCAATGGAGGGTTATCGTCCGAAACAACCTCCTCTTCGGCTGAGCCGCCATTCCCAGCTCCAAGCAGAGGCTCCGTGTCGCCGACAGCCCACAGAGAACTTATTTCAGAATAAGAAATGAATGATACAACCAATGCCAACACACCCAGCCCCCCCACACACGCCAGAATATACACCCACATCGAGTGAATCGAAACCGAAGGTATCGATCTGTTCTCCTCCTCCCCCCCCCTCCTCCTTTCCCCCTCATCGGCTCCCCTCAAAACTCGTTTTCCGCGGGGGAGGGAAAACGGAGCCGGTTCGAACGGAAAATCCACAGCCATATTGACTTTGAGGTAAGTTCGGACCGCGACGGAATGAATTTTGTTCGCTTGTGGATCTTCGATTCGACCAGGAATCGAAACCACCGTCTCGGTGACCTCCATGAGCGTTTTATCGGAGAAACAAAACGCCATGCTCTTAGACTTGGAATCGTAGCGTCGTCGGTGAGGTTTCAAAGTAGCTTCGATACATCTCGCCATGACCCCCTCGATTTCCTTCCCAGAAATTTCCTCCACTTTCTCGAGATTGCCTTCCTTCAAGTTGGTCGGTGTGCCCACTCCCAGACTGACGTGATCTGCGAATTCGCCCCCCATGGGCAGCCGCCCATTCAGGTCGCTGTTGCTCGGCTTGAACCACTCCGAACCCAACGACTGCAATTCGTTGCCGAAATATTTGTCTGAGGCCTCCACCACCTTTAACAAAAAATCACCCCCTTGCATGATTTCCAAACTCAGAAAATCTTCCACTATGCTGAACCAGTCGGACGTGTGGTACGTAATGGTGCTGTCGTTCCGACTCGCTTTTACGTAAGCGGCGTAATTCCCTCTGGGTTTTTTCTGAAGCTGAGCGACGGTCTCCTCGTTCTCCACGGTTTGAACTCTGCCGTTGCGTGTCAACGTGCGGTGGAAAGTCGAGCGTGTGTAAAAGGTCGACCATTGCGTCACGCCGCCGCAAACATCGAACACCTCCCCAAGCAAACCTTTCTCGGCTGGGGTGAGCGCGGACGTAGACCCCCACCCAAAAATAATAATAAAACTGACAAAAGCCACTGTTCTCATCCGAATTCTGACGTCGGCCGTGCTGTGTTTTGCGGATTCTTCGGTGAACTAGGCTTTTTTTTTTGCGATACGGCGTTCTGGCTTTTTTTTTTTTTTTTTAACGCTGAAGAAAACTGAATCGTGCTTGGGGGACAATGGGCTCTCTCTCAGTCGAAATTGGCAGAAGGACGAAGGTCACTACTGAGAAGGAGATGCTCGTCACTACACCGTCACTTACGGCTTCGTTGGCACCAGTGTATATTTTTGTGGCCCATTGTGGCCCTTTTGGCCCATTTTGGCCCCCCAAAAAATCAGAATGGCAAATTTTGGGGCCACAAAAGGGCCAAAACGTTTTAATAGAAGACGAATTTGGGGCCACAAAAGGGCCACATTCCCCCGAAGTTTGTAAGGCCTGGGCCACATCCAAAAAATCAATCGAGTTTCCACAAAAATCAAAATCAACAACATTAAGTAAATGCTTATAAACACCAAGCCTTGTAATTTTTGTTTTTGAAGTTGGGGCCACATTCTATTTTTTTCGGACAAATTGGGGCCACAAAAGGGCCACAACTGGATGAAACGGCCAAATTTAGGGCCACTTTGGGGCCAGTGAAATTGAAAAAAAATACACTGGTTGGCACTTGACAAATGCGAAAGACGACCAGAAAAAACTGTCTCTGGATGGCGTACTGACGCATGTTGGGCTGCATGTCAGACCAACGGGGGATTGCCTGCAAAAATACCATTATTTAGGCTTAATGGGGGTAAACCTGCTGTCACATCCCAATGATCAGTTACAGGAACAGAGTGATGCTCTGGAAATATCTCTCAGCATTCGAAAGGGCCCTGTATCCTCCCACTGCAAATCGTCCCCCTCAACATCGCTCCAAGGCTTCTTTCAAGCTGTGTGGGCAGGGCATCAAGTTTGTTTTTGCAAATATCTTGTCAATGCCCCTGCCGAAATTGCTTGAACTTGAGAAAGGAATGAACAGATGGTTTTGGGGTAGGAGAAAAACAAACAAACGAACAAACAAATTCTGCCACATGACGTATGTGCCAGTTGGGTTCGACTCCTGGCAGCCTGCAGATGTTAGTTGCATTTGTATGTAAATTTACTTGTAATGCCTGGTTGGGAATGCTTACTGATGCAATCGAAAAAATCCAGTCGTTCCATATTGATGTTGTAACACCTGCATCTGGATGATAATACAAATAATAATCGGGTGATTCATCCTCTAAGCACCCAAGCAGGTCCGCAAGTTTGTTGGGGTTTTAGCCACTTGCATGCAAATCACTCCGCAATCGCAAGCGTGTTCTGACCAGTTGTACAACTCTCGTGACCAAAATCGTCTGATTTTTAATTTTTGTTACAGCCAATTTTTTTGTATTATTATTGCATTGAAAGAGGAGTTGAATTGACTCATTTCCATTAGAAAATTTGGGACCAATTTTTTCAAGTTCACATAACTGTAAACTGGCTACACAGAATAAGTGGCTAATTTCTGTATTATTTTGCGTGCAAGCGACAGTAGGTTGCAATTTTTTGCGGTGCACTTCGCTTGACAACAAAAGATAGCATTCAAGAAATTGCTTCTTCTCAAAAAGTGCAAGAAACAAAAAAGAAATCCTTTAAACTTAAAAAGAATTTGTTCTTTGGGAAACCCCAGAGCAGAACACAGTCCGAACACCCCGACCAGCCTAAAAAAGTACTGCTTGTGTGAGTCAAGTGGCCTGTCTCACACAGGACAGGGATAGTTGTAACCGACCTGTTGCGCACAGCATAAATACCAGTTTTTCCCCAATCGGCACAAGAAAAGACTGGTGTGTTCTCTCTGTGTGTGCGTGCTTCCTATTCTCAACCAACTGTTTTGTCTCGACTTCTTCTTCCAACAATGGTGATGATGAACTGTGCTATCTTCTTGGCCTTCCTCGCACTCGTGGGGCTGCCGCAAGCTTTGGCAGGTTTGGAGCACACGTATTTTGTGGAAGGTGGCCGCAAGTTATCGTTTTCTTTGCTCTGGATTGGGTGCGCCGACTTATAATTATATATTCGCATGTGTTTGTTCAGGTCGACGCCTCTACCAGACCTCAACCACGTCTTGCCAAGTCTTTGGCTCGGTGAGCCTCGTGGTGAAATCGGGATCGTGCAAGGGCTGGGCTGGAGCGAGTTGCCACGTGAGAATTTTGTTCATCTTAGTATGAGCGTCTTGTGGTGGTGTTTCACAACTTGCTCAGAAAATGCAAAGAAAAAGTCGCTGACTCTTTCTGTGCGCATAGTCTCTTGCATTTGCCGAGTCCACACTGGAGAGCGAAGTGAAAGAAATCCTAACAACTGACCTGTGCAGTCCCGTGACGGCCGAAGCCGCAGCAACGGCGGCCGCGACAGCTGTGGCGTCGGTGTATTTCGAGGCGTTAGCAAAGGTACGTGCACCTGAGATAAGGTTCGGTGTCACACCTCTCCCAGTTTTCCCTTATCTTTTTTGCGTGCATTGATCTCAAGCTCGGCTCGTGCAGGTGTCGTGTGACGGTCAAGGTTTCGGATGCGGTTTCAGCGTAGCCCGCGGAGATTCCTTCGCAACTGCCTATGCAGAAGCTTTCGCTCGAGCGGTTGCGGTCGCAGCTGGCGGCGCTTCAAGTGCAGTGTGTATGGGAGACCTGACCGCAATCGCAGTGGGATTCGCGCAAGCCGCTGCGGAAGGTAGTACCGAGGCCTGTGTCGAAGGGAGCGGAGCAGCCGAAGCATTCCGATCCGAATTTGTCCTTTCTGCAACAACGGCCATCGCTGAGGCGTTGGCGATTGCGACTTCAGAAGTTTGCACAGGTTTGGTCGTTTCGTGTTGGTCTCAACATGGACTGTATCCATGCATTCATTCGGCATTTTGAAAAAACGAGTGTTTTCTGCACAGGCGAACTCAGTGCCGACTCCGAGTGCGGAGTCGACGTGGAGGGAACCTCCACCGCGATCAACGTCAACGTCGGTGAGATCGACGACCAAGTTCCAACGACAACCGGCGACGGAAGTGCTGGAGCTGAATCCTCCTCGACCACGGCCGGCTCCCAGATCCCAGTTTGCACCACAGTCGCAGAATATTCGTGCTGCTGGGATGCCCCAGGGTGAGGAGAGTTGAATCGATGGTGGAATTTTCGTCGAGGAATCCGCCTGTTTGTGTTGGTAATGGAACTGTGTCTGTTGTTTTCCAGGTGCGCAAAGAATGGGCTGCAAAGCGGGGCGTCTTTCGACCCCAACCACAATCTCCTGATTTTCCCCTTGGGATCGTCAGCACCACAGTGCTTCTGCTACTAGCACAGTTTTAGTGGCTCCACTCTCATCATGATGTGGGGCAGCAGCAAATGGAACACCAACCAGAGGATCTTGTATAATTTCGGGCATACACGAGTATCGTTCATCTCCTTTGTGGAGAAGTGAACATGAGGGGCGGAATCCACTTGAAAAGCAGTGGAAAGCCTATATGTTGAACCGCGTCTGTGAGTGGTATCAACGCACCTTACATTTGGACCGACCGAGACGGGAGCTGTTCTCTTTTCTGTGTGTTGGATGTGGACAAGCGTTATGGATTATGTGTGATATTTTCAAAAGGGCTTCGGCCGTCGACGGTCCGAAAGAGAAACATTGGCCAATGTAAAGGATGCTCAGTCAGAAACTGAAATATTGGGAGTGTCGTTGGGATTGCATTAGTAATGTACTTAATGCATGTCATACATTGCTGGTCGTTTACTAAATCAGTAGCACTTACCAAGCTTTTCATTCTCTCTTCACAATACCCTTTTTCACAGATTTCGACAGGATTGTTTTTGTTTTTTTTTAACACACAATAAATTGGTTAATCAATCAATTTTCATGATATCGAAGTGTTTCGAAGAGGCAATCTTTTTCACGAAAATTTTTCGTAGGCTTTGCCATTCAATACTGCATAGACAATGTTCTAGCTTTTTTTTTAATTCTGATTGTATGTTCCAGTGGGGAACCCAGGTGATTGGGATTCTAATTTAACTAAGCCTCCACAACACATTTGGACGTAGGTTGGTCTTTCCTTCAGTCTTTAACCCACGACAACGAAGCTGGAAAACAAAAAATCTGACTTGGCACGGAAAAAGAAACAAAAACTATACAGCCCTTTAAATACAAAGAAAGCAAGTGTTGGAACCCTGAGATTAGGCGACGTTTACACGTGTAACTGAAAAGAAAAGAAAAAGTCGCCTAATCTCAAGCACTTTACTATAAAAGAGGGGTTGTATTCTTAGGGACGTTCCTTTAAGACTTGATATTGACTAACTCAGCTAGCCAATGTGAATAGGCTATTCACACCAGAGGGTCTGGCTTGTTGAACTTGTGTTGAACACAAGTGATTTTCGAGCCAGATTATGGTCTGAAGCAGTGGGGCTTTTATGCCCCTTCAGAATAGAAGCAGATGTGGGAATTGCGTGGCGAGGGGCAAGCCCACCCTGTCACCCAAATTGTATTTTGCATGTTCACAACATTCGCAAAAAAGAAATGTGTTTCAGTTTCGATTCGTTCTTGTCCAAAGCAAGTGTTGCTAAAAGAATTAAAAAGAAAGCCTCCCAAACATAGCTGCTAAAATTTGCAACAGGTTTTGGCAACCGTTGCATTTTGTTTTTTCTCACGGCCACAAGGTTGCAATGGCGGCGCCCAGCTGCTCCATCAGCTACTTAATTCTTATCCTGATGCAACAGCGGTCATATTAAGCACAAAATCAGAAACGATAATACTTGGATGCAATGAAAAATAGTGTTGCAAGGGAGAGTTGAGACAGTGATTTTGATTTTTACTGATCATTGTAATAGGAGAATATCTCTCCTACACAATGTAATTGATGTTTGTTTGTTTGTTTGTTTGTTTGTTGCGACAGTGACTTTCCCCTTCAAAGTAAACGGGACAATCTTAGGAGCAGTCAGACGAAGCAAAGTGTTCCTCACCTGTCTCCAGCGAAAATGACATCAGGATGAGCTACCACACTCTTGTTGCGCTTGTAGATTTCTTCATAGCCCCGTCCGCAACAATCGCCGATACAACTCAAGGTATCTCCTTCTTCGACCTGGATCACAGATTCGCAAGTCAGTTTCTCCACCCGAGTCTCTGTCTAGCTGAAAGATACGCACGAGCATTCCACACAGCAATTCTCTGACCTCGTAGTAGACGGGTCTACTGCTGCAGAAAAAGAAGAGAGCTCCGAGCACAACACCGCTGATTGCACCGATAGACGAATGAAGGAAGAATCGCGAGGGATGTCGTTGACCAGCTTCCTCTTCGAGCGGCTGTTCATCAGGATGTGGGTTTTCGACCTCCAGAGGCGGCACTGGATCCACTTCTTCTCCAGCGTTAGAGTCAGCGTCCCCACTTTCTTCCTGTGCATCAAAATTCCATCGATAATTCTGCTTGCACACGTGCACAGCCTCCCAAACATTTCGCTGAAACAGTAAGCTCCGTTTTTGAAAGTTCTCAAGCTGGAAACTATCCCAACCTGGTTTTGTTCTTCAAGTGCCTCTTGAGGCGGCTGGTAAGGTAGCTCCGAAAGAGGTTCCTCCTCGACAGGTGCTGGCAATGGGTCTTCAACAGCTGCTGGCAATGGATCCTCAACAGCTGCTGGGATGACGTCCTCGATAGTTTCCGGAATGGCGTCGTCGACAGGGGTCGTTGGCAAAGCGTCCTCCACGGTAGCTCTTGTCGGCAGGTCATCTTCGACAGGTACCGGCAAAGTACTCTCTAGAGCGTTTCTCGGCGGGGCTGCCAGCCATGTGGTGTTTGTTCATAACACCCCTCAACATTAAGAACTTGACGAGACCCTTATCAATGAAGTTTGAACGAAGCGAATAAATCGCGCGTCTCCTCTGTTGATTAAAGGTAGCCCTCACCTTTTAGGCTCCGCAGCACAAGACAGATTGTCCCAGTGACCTGTTCACCTGCCTCTTTGAGGTCATACCACTGAACGGTTCCTTCTTCCATGTCGAGGTCTTCCAACAAGACGTCTGTACTTCCAACCACGAGATCCCCTCGCACTCCCACTTGCATTAGCAATATCTGTGGAAGCCTCGCAACGCAGTCGATTCATTGTTTTCGTGCTGCAACATATTTTGTGGGCGTTGGAGCTCTTGTTTGTGTGTAATTTTGTGTGTTCTATTATGGGACCTCTTGTTTGTGTATAATTTTGTGTGTTATATTATGCGGCTTTTATGATTATGAGCAAAGTACCTTGAGGCTGTGGTTAGCCAGATCGACTGCATCGAAGCGCACATCCTCTAAGAATTTTGGATTGCGGCTGCGTATTGATTTTGTCCCTTTCTGCACACACAAAGGGGTGCTTCTGTTTTCATAAACGCATGCATTTTTTTTTTTTTTTTGATGGGAGAATCAATCAATCAATCAATGATTACATGTTGTGGGAGAATAAGCATGCATGCAGCCCAGTCAGCTCGCTACGAACCTTTGTCCTGCCAATGGCCAGTTTGACATAGAAACCGCCCTCCGACTCTGGATCCCCTTGTATGTTTCTTGCCTCTGAAGACAGGAAAAAAGGAAAAAAGGAAAAAAACCTTCAGCACAGGGCCGCCAAAAGAACCAACCGAACGGGATAGTGGGCTGCAAGATGGGCGATGGTCAAACTTCTATCGAAAGCGATTCCGGTTTTTGGGTGTTTCTACCTATCACTGAGATCTGGAGCTGAGACATTTCCGCCAAATCGAAATCCCTCAACTCATTGCTTGAACGTTTTGACGTCGGAATCAAACCGTTTGTCGGCTCGCAAATTCGAAGGAGGTCGACCTCGACTCGAGTTATGGAGTGATTTCGATTTGCTTGCAAGCAAAAACTACTGATTTTGGTGGTTTGATAGTGAACAGATTTCTTGTGTTTCGAAAAACGCTCCCAACAATTGTTGCAACCGCCCACAGCCAGGAAAAGCAAAAGAGACTCGAGCCAATGAGGAAACCCAGTTGCGGCAGTCTTGAAACAAAACTTTGCTTACAGCAGAAATATATCTATAAAAAAAATTAAATCAATATATAGTCTTAAATCTGCTGTAACAGCACCTACGAAACTTTTTTCCCTCTTAAATTTTGAAAATTTTGAATTTTAAATTTTGTTGTGAACATTTGAAGCTGAAAACTGTAAAAACAACAGGAGGAATCCAAAAGGCACAATGGTACATTGGTAACTCAAGAAATACAATACATACACTCAAATATTCCGACTGAAACAATGAACATGCACCCCTTCCAAACGAATTCCCCCTCACTACATCAGCCAATAATACCTTCCCCTCGGGAAAAACTGTGAAAAAAAAAAGTTCCTACCACTAAGCACATCTGACTGCCAAAAATTCGATACCTAAAACCCATAAAAGTAAAACAGTGCACACTCTCATTACCCTCAATACTGCATAATTTCTTATTCCTTTGTTGTTGTGTTTTTTCGACCTCTCAAAAAAAGTGTTTATAAAACATATAAAAGATCTGCCTGCTTCGAAAACAAAAACACTGCTTGCTGCGGCCCTTGTTCACCGCTGATAGAGCTCAGCAACCGGTCAAATTTTTTCAAAAGAAAACAATTTTTTTTTTATAAAGAATCTAAAAAGCGCTCCAAGGGAGAACCTAATCCTCTTCCCCCCCCCCCACTTTCAGCAAACTGGAATAGATCCAAGAGGGGCACCGCATTTCTCGAACAGAATGGACAGATTAATGAACGGTTGAACATCGCACACATTCTTGCGGGAACACGTGCACGCTTTGAAAAACGGCCAGTCGGGCTTTTGCCGCTTAGTTCGAATAAAGTCGCAGCAGGGACCCGAATAACGAAAGGCACAAAGCCTCAGTAGCAGATTTCGAACAATGGAATGGTTTTCACACACTCGATCGTCGTTTTCCTCGCATAGTTCCGTCGGGAAGGGCCCCTTATTGCCAGGCTTTTTCGAATCGCCGCCGCCCAGGCATTCTTCGCAACATACCATTTCTTTATAGTCCTTCCCTGTTTCGGACCCCATGTCGCAAAGCGCGGTAGACGGGCTGATGGCTCGAGCGAAATCCACGACTTTCGTCGTGTTCAAGGGGCCTTCACGCTGGCAATACGACAAGGGAGGAACCTGGGATTTCACATAGCAAAACAAGCTCAACAAGGATCCCCCCCCCCCCAAAAAAAAAAACGCTCGACACAGCGAATCGCCCGAATTGCAAGGAATTGCATTATTACCGCAAAACGCCATCCCCTGTCGATTCAGGGATCAAAACTTGGTCCAATTGGTGTGACGTTTCGCATGCGTGACAGAAACAGGGGAACCATGTAACGGAAGTTTGTGAAAAAGCAATCGGTTGATGACTAAAAAAATTGGGAGAAAATGGGCAAGTCTACTGGATGTCTGACCTGGAAGGGCTCCTGTCCAACCACTTCCTCAGTGTGACCTTTGCACTCCTTTGGTTCATCGTCAAATTCACAGATAAAGGACAGTCGATGCTCGCAGGAAACATCGTTCATGTTCCTCTCAGCTCCGCTGGGATCCACCCTAGCGCACCCTCCACCTTGGAGGATTTCATAAACAAAAAGCACAAAAATTACACCCAGCTTTCACTTTCTTTTACAACATTTCCACAGCTCCAACACTACAGCAGGGAACATGCGACTTCAAACCTTAGGTAAATTCCATCCGGACAGAAAGTCCCCACCTTCCTCCGATTTCAGGCGAGGTGACCTCCGGCTCCAATACTTGGACTGCCTCTTCACGGGATCCACCATACCATCCTCCCAAAAAAACACAGTCTTTTTGCGATCATCCGCCCCCTGCTCCAAAGAGGAATTTTGCCTGCGAGCCCCCAACCATGAACCACTGGGGGAAGACATCGAAGCTATGAACAACAGGTTCTTGGGTGATCGGATGGAAACCAGGGCTCCCCCCTTGCTTCTGCAAGTTTGCCTGGCTGATATCCAATCCTTGGGGGTCTCAATTCGTTGATGCCACCTGTCTTGGAATTTATAGCACCCCGCAACGGGTAGGATGTCGGGGCAAGTGGAGTGCTCGGTGAATGATTCTCTCTGGACCTGAACTTGCAATCCCCACCCCCCAGCCAACTGTCAGTCATGTCTCGTTTTTCAAAACAAAAAATTGATGACGTTGGTAACCCATTTTGGCAAAACACGATTCCATGAAAAATTCAATATCGAAAAGCAGGATATAGAAGACAGGAACCCAGCAACAGGAATTCGCTGGGATGTAGAGAATTAAGAATTAAGGAAGCTTGCAACAATAACACCCTGCTTGCCAGTGTTTGAAACGATTCATGCAGTATCTCAAGGAAATATGGACACCTTATCATGGGGTTTTCTGGTTTTTCTTCTAATTTTCTCCGGTCAGCCGTTTTCAATTCACATTTATCCCCCGGGTACTTTCAATTCAACCCTAATTTCGACCTTGCCTGCAATTGGCACCCGTTCAGATTATGATCCCCACACTCCCTCGATCGCCCAACGAGTTCATCCAGCACTTCCTGATGAGTCACGTTTCCAACCTCCAGCTGCTGCAGCATTACATCCCGGCCCGCCACCCCGATCAGCACCCCTTTCGCACCATGCAGCCCATCCGGACTGTACAACGGTTTCGCAACCGTGGTCAACATCCCCAATCCATTGCTGTCCTCATACGGATCCACCCACACAGGCTTCCTGGAGTGCTGCCCAGCCGCCAGGAAAGCATAGTAGCTGTTCAAGTTCAGCATGTCATCCTCTTGGAGGAAAAACGACCAGGCCCCGCCGTTCCTGCATGCCATTTGCCTGGGGAGCGAATCGTCTGCATCGTCCCCGATCGAAAAAGTGAAAATCAAAGCTCTGGACCCCGTTTCGTTTTCCAAAGCTTTCTGACGTTCGTCTATGTTATTCAAAACCTCCTGGGGGCCGTCCGACACGGAGCAGCCTTTCGACATTTTGGAAAGGGAGCAATCCTGGCCCCATGTCAATGAAATTATGATCTTGCTGCAACCCGATGAGTGACGGGGCTCGTCCGATTTTGCTGCCAATTCCAGCAGGTCAAAGGCTTTCTGGACCCCAAGGTTGAAATCCAACCTGCCCCCTGGTACGACATCCGCCAACCGGGCCTGCAATTGTGCTTTATTGGAGGGGGTGGACGACATTAACGGCGATACTTCCCAGAGAGCGTTTGCCTGGCCCGCCCCCACCACGATGTTCGTGAAATCCACGAACGTAAAGGTTCTGAGCAAAAATTCCACTTTCTTTTCCATCAATTTCCAACGTGCCTTGGAGGATTCCGCGTCCCCCGACGTATCTAGCAGAATCACGACGTCTTTCGGACCGGTGCTGGCGGCGATGTACCAGGGACGCAGCCTGGGGTCGTATTTCTTGCACCCCCCCAATTTTTCGTCGCCGTCCCGGAGCCCCTTTGGATAATGCCTAGTCGGAAAGACTCTGAACGTTCCATCGACAGACCCCACATACGTCCATGTCTTAGTTTCGGGGTACTGCGCGGCGAACACGGCATCCAGCGTCCTGAAGGTACAGAGCGTTTCACGCACTTTAGGGCTTATTCTGGCGGGATCGCTGCCTGGCGCCAGCCTCACGTTCGACGAGTTGTAGTTCAGCAGGGATCCCTGGCAGGTCTCGCCGCAGATCGGCAGCGTCCCTAGATCCGTGTAACACCGCGCGTCTTGCCCCGAGTCCTCGGAGCAACTGTGGCGCGAGCAGGTGCACTCTTGAACGTGGGTCGATCGCTCGGCGTACGCTTTCTCAGCCTCCGCCGCTAAATTTGAAACCTTAGATTCCTCGTCTTCGACGAAAGACAGCAGCAAGTCGGAAATGGGCACCGAGTGCGACGAACACACCAGCACCAACAAAACGAGCGAGCCGATCATCGCGAAAAATGGTTTCTTTTTGGTCGGGCGACTTGGGGGGTGGAGTGTTGTCCCCAACACCTGTGTTTCCGTCACGTCATTTTCTTTCTGACGAGACTGTGTGGGTTTTGATTGGATTGAAAAGAGTGGTGGACGGGGACTGTTCACCACCATCGAAATGGTTTGAAACCGTTAGAAGAACGTTTTTAAACGCCCAAAGCCCCAGTAACTCGTCTCACGTGCGATTTCGTGTTATCCAACTCGGTGGACCTGTGGCAAAAACGGAAATATTATTGAAACAAAAATGTATAAGAGTATGTGTGAGTGAGTTTCTCCTTTGCCACGAGAACCAACTCTCGCTTGTCTGTTTTTCCGTTTCAACTCGGCTAACTGGCGTAATGAGAGAAGAAACGTCCTTTTGTCGTCCGTGATGGCTTTGATCTGCCCCCAGCAAACGAGCCCACAGTTCATCGGAGCACTTCCGCACGTCGGAGTTGCCCGAAAAGGAATAAAAACTGGTTCTGTTACGCAGAACGTGGGTGAATAGTTCACCGACGAACGAAACGATCCCAACTGACGCACTTTGGAAAGGTGGGCGACTGGTGTTCGTGAGTTACTGTCCGTTTGTAGAGGAGCAAACCCGAAAGAAACGCGCGCTTGAACGCAGGAATGTGAGTTCCAGCGGTATCTCAGATAATGAAGCGTGAACAGAAAAAAGATGATCAAAGTTCCACGAAAACGACGAAACGAGCAGCACGTCTGAATTTTCCCGAACAGAACACGAGCAAGTTTTTCTCCAAAGGCACGGCCGAGGATCAAAAAGCACCTCTTAAGTCCGGCAATTTCTGTAGTTGTCGTGAGGCGGGAGCCCTGACACGGTGGTACTGGGAAGCGGTTCACAGCTTGCCTGGATGCTCCAATGTCCATAAGGGAGAGCGACGAGGGACGCCCTTGCGCATCGTGTCTTTAAACATAGACACGGTGACAACAAAAAACGCGGGTCCTCCACATTCACTAATTCATTTCGATCAAATAATACTAATTCTCTTAATCCAAATCACTAATCCTACTTATACAAATATGAATCTCTTTTTAAAGAAGCTTCTTTGCTAAACTTTAATTTTTTTGGGAAAATAACAATCTGGGTTGATCCTTGATCATTTAGAACTTCTCTTATGACTGGACGCTCACCCGCATAATTCATAAAAACGCTCGACTCGTTCATATGAAGACTTGGGCCACGAACCGCCAGCGATCATAGCACTCTGCATCGGTACGGTTTGCGTGAAATCTCTGGCGTGATTAGGCTTTTTTTTACTGGATTCAGTTTTGCTCATTTCACTTCGATTGCGTCGGATGGAGTCGAGCACTTCTTTATGACAAAACTTTGATTTTCTGCTACCTCTAACAGCAACATAGCACAGGGAACTGATACTAAATACAGATAAGAAACCTTCGACAAGCTGGTCGTTGGCTTTTCTTTGTTGCAGCTGAATTCAGTTGGTGTTCGAAACCACTCCACAAGAACCCCCAGTTGGGAAAGGAAAGATGGAGACATTGGGTTCGTATGGCAAAGTTTTGGCTGAAGTTATGAAGTAAACCACAAACCTTTCATACTCCCAAAAACAGTGCTTTGGGCCCTGTAACACCAGCAATATCCAGGCTACTGGGAAGGGCTGTGTTGCAGCCAGGTTTTCAAGAAAGAAAAAGGATTCATAACCTTGCTGATGGTGCAATTTTTTTTTATTGGATTGTGAATTTAATTATGGAAAACCAACTCTAGAGCTTGTCCAATCTCCACTCACTGTTTCACTGTTCTTCGCAACAATGGTGAATTGATGACTGATGATATTCACAGAAAAAAACAAAACGAATTTGGTGGTTGGAAAATCTTCCACTCACTTCTCCAACCCACCCTTTTTTCAAAGCAAATTTTCTTTTAAAAAAAACCCACAATCATCGACCCACAGCAAATTTTCACTCCGGAACGCACACCCATCATCAACCAACCAGCAAATCAACCCGCCAAAGTCAAAATCAAAGAATAAAATCATTGGCAACCCTCAACCCCTCCAAAGAATTTAAACCAACCATTTGGAGAAAAAAAATATAAAACTTTCCACTTAAAAAATAAAGACACCTGAAAAAATTGAAAGAAATACATGTACTAAACCTATATATGGTTCCTTCTTTGTTTTCTGATTCCCTTTTCGATCAGCAAAGAAGCAACAGGCCATATCCTGATTCTCATACAGCCTAAAAAAACACCTGCAGTTATTTTTGATTGCGAATTTCTATATCCTGATTCTCATATAGCCCATAAAACGTGAAAAGTACGATCCCTGTTCCTTCAAATACCACAACCAAGAATCCCAGCTGTACAAACTTCACAGAAAGTGCCCAACTGAATTACTCCTTTCCACAAATCCTAATTTAAAAACATGGCAAATGTGTTGGGGAATGAAGAAGCGGTAGGCCACCAATCCAACACTGACAAAACAGCAAAAGGCCAAAGGGAACACCCAATCAAGCTTCATCTTGTTGAGCCAATTTTGGTTTGTTTATCAACGGACCTCTCCCATTCTTGCAAAAAGTCGAAAGGCATGAGACGTTCATTCACATTCTATCCACAGCTTCGAGCACAGTACTCTTTTAACAAAGAGTGGGTCGAGCGACCACCCCGCAAGGAACGCGGCAAAGAGCAAATCGTTTGTAGCTATAGTTCGTTAGCTAACGAACTATAGCCTATAGGCGAGCTGGTTCCTCCTTCGCCACGAGAACCAAGTCTCGTTTGTCCGCTTGTCCGTTTCAACTCGGCAAACTGGCGTAATGAGAGAAGAAACGTCCTTTTGTCGTCTGTGATGGCTTTGATCTGCCCCCAGCAAACGAGCCCACAGTTCATCGGAGCACTTCCGGACGTCGGAGTTGCCCGAAAAGGTAATGAAACAGGTGCTTTTACGCAAAGCGTGGGTGATTAGTTCGCCGACGAACGTAACGATCCTAACAGACGCACTTTGGAAAGGTGAGCGACTGGTGTTCGTGAGTTACTGTCCGTTTGTGGAGGAGCAAACCCGAAAGAAACGCGCGCTTGAACGCGGGAGTGCGCGTTCCAGCGGTATCTCTGATAATGAAGCGTGAACAGAAATAAGATGATCAAAGTTCCACGAAAACGACGAAACGAGCAGCACGTCTGAATTTTCCCGAACAGAACACGAGCAAGTTTTTCTCCAAAGGCACGGCCGAGGATCAAAAAGCACCTCTTAAGTCCGGCAATTTCTGTAGTTGTCGTGAGGCGGGAGCCCTGACACGGTGGTACTGGGAAGCGGTTCACAGCTTGCCTGGATGCTCCAATGTCCATAAGGGAGAGCGACGAGGGACGCCCTTGCGCATCGTGTCTTTAAACATAGACACGGTGACAACAAAAAACGCGGGTCCTCCACATTCACTAATTCATTTCGATCAAATAATACTAATTCTCTTAATCCAAATCACTAATCCTACTTATACAAATATGAATCTCTTTTTAAAGAAGCTTCTTTGCTAAACTTTAATTTTTTTGGGAATATAACAATCCGGCTTGATCCTTGATCATTTAGAACTTCTCTTTTGACTGGACGCTCTCCCCGCATGATTCATAAAAACGCTCGACTCGTTCTTTTGAAGACTTGGGCCACGAACCGCCAGCGATCATAGCACTCTGCATCGGTACGGTTTGCGTGAAATCTCTGGCGTGATTAGGCTTTTTTTTACTGGATTCAGTTTTGCTCTTATTTCAGTTCGATTGCGATGGTGGTCGAAACCACTCCACGAGAACCCCAGTTCATAAAGGTTATGTGAAGACAGGTGAATTTGCTTGGCACGGTTTTCCCCGATTTGAAATAAACCAGAGACAGAAAGTTGCTGTGGAAACCACCACCATCCAGGCTGGTGGGAAGGGCTGTGTTGCAGACAGGTTCTCAAGAAAGAAAAAGGATTCTGTAACAAACTCGAGCGCAGACTTATCTCAACGCGAACAAACGTTCGCTGTCTCTTGTTTACAAGCTTCCCCTGTCGAACTTTATACCTTCCCACGACTAATCGAAACTGTCCACAAGATTCCCTCACTATCGCACTACCCCACGTTACACAGCACCACCTCCTTTCGTCCACTACTGCCTCATTTCAGTCATCTACCGCTTTGGCGCTCACACGCTTCTTTTGTGCTAAACTCCTTTTTCGTCCCTTTGCTCATATCGAATCAATCGATCATGGTGCACTAAGCCTTTCAGCAGTGCACCTTTAGGTGTTGCCAATAAAAAAATCCCAGACCCATAATCACTGACTATTTTAAATGGGCCTTTCCAGCGACCTGCAAATTTGCTATTCTTTTGACCTCGTTCGTTTTTAAGTAAAACAGCCATACCCAATCGAAACTCCTTTCTCTGCGACCCGCGTTTTGTAGCATCATAATACGACCGCATTTTCGACTGCGCCTTAGTCATTTGTTGATTCGCCAGTATACGATTGTCTTCCAATCGCGAAAGCCTGAGAACTGTCGAAGTACTTTCCTGCTGTTCCAAAATCTCTTGGGTGACTGCATCATCCATCCAGTCTCGCGGCTTGAACCCATACATGACTTCAAAAGGAGTCATCTGCGTAGTAGCGTTTCGCTGTGTGCGTATCCCGTAAAGCACACGTTCCAAATGATGCACCCACTCCTGCCCTTTTCCCAAGCAGCTTTTCTTCAGTGCATTCATAATCGTCTGGTTCATTCGCTCGACACACCCATTTGTTTTCGGCGAATAAGCTGAAATTTCCAGCCGCCCTATTCCATGGTCACCTAAATATACTTGGACCTGTTCACTCACAAATGCTGGCGCATTGTCTGTAATAATGCGCCTGGGCGTTCCAAAACGAAATCGAAGAGTGTCCAGAAATGCACAGATCGTCTTACTGTCCGCCAGCTCCACTCCTTTAGCTTCTGGCCATCGCGTGGCATAGTCGATCGCCACGAGAATATACCGACAGCCACCACTTTGGGGTAACGGGCCAATAAAATCTAAGCCCACCAGTCCCCAAGGCTCCATCTCTTTGATTGGTCGCAATTCTGCTGTGGGAGCGATTTTGAGACAACGCTGGCACTCTTCACAGGAGTCGACATACTGCTTGATGTCGCGATGCATTCCATCCCAAACATAGCGAGCAGCGAGTCGTTCCTCAGTTAAAGCACGATTACTATGTCCCAGATCATCATGTGCTTTCTTTAACAGAGCAGGGGCGTATTGCTTAGGAATCATCAAACGCCAGGTGCCGACTTTGGACAATTTGAGCAAACGACCCTCCTGAATACGAAATTGCGGGCGAACCTCTTCCACTCGAGTATCCAACAGCCATCCATCCACCTCATTAGTGGTCAGCAGACGCCACACAGGACCGGTATACGCATCAGTCAACAGCGAAGCCAGCCATGGCGTAGGAATAGGAGAAGGCGAGGTCAAATCCACTGCAGCCGCATCATGAGAAGCGGCAGAACGCTTTCCTGCGAAATACTCATAGCGCGACAGCACATCGGCCAGGATATTGTGCGCACCAGCAATGTGCTCCACAGAAAAAGGACAGATACACAGAGATTGTATATCATCCAGGCGCCGTAATACAAACGGCGAATGATTCTCAGGATTAAAAATCCCAAGAACAGCTTTATTATCGGTGAAAACCGAAAAAGGACGGTCGACTAAAAAAGGCTGAAAAGCAGCCACTGCTGTGCAAAAACCATCTAATTCTGCATGATTGCTAGAGGACCACGAACGGGAGTGTATCGAACTCCAAAACTGAATGATTCGGTCGCCCTGTAGTAAAACAGCCCCATGCCCAACACTGGAAGAGTCTAGAAAAATTTTCATCGGCTCCTTAGAGGCGTGATCAAAAAAATCTAAGCCCCAGAGTTTATTAGTCAACGAAGAAACCAACGACTGCCACAAAGAACGAAAATCATCAGTTTGAAAAGCCACTGGATCAGCCGATCGAAAACACTTCAGTGGCGCAACTGTGCGATGCAAAAAAGGATGAAAACTCGCTAACCCATTCATCAACCCAAAAAAACCGCGCAAATCAAATTTGTTTTGAGGAATAGGAAGATCCTCGATTTTATTAAGCGTGTGAGGATCCATTTTGAAACCAGTGGAACTCACATGCACGCCAAGAAAAAAGATAGAAGAACTAAAAAACTCACACTTTTCGAGTTGGAGACTCCAGCCATCCTTGTGGAGTTCATCCAGTAAAATATCCAGCGCGACGCGATGCGTCGCCATATCGTCAGTGGCTAACGCCAGGTCGTCAACATAGGCATGCAGTTCGACGCCTGGCGGTAGCTTTGTTCGCACTTTTGCCAAAGTAAAGTGCATAGCACGCATATAGTAATGCATGCTATTGTGATAGCCTTCTTTTAGCCTTGTCATCACATAGTTCTGACCTCCAAACTCAAAACCAAAATATGTGGCTATTCCATCAGAAATAGGAATGCACATAAAAGCAGAGGCAATGTCTAATTGCGAAAAGACTTTCTTTTTTTGCATTCGTTTCAAAATAGCCCCTCTATCCAGCGGAGGCGAATAAACTTGCTTAATGCTAGCATTAAGCATTCGGAAATCAAAACAAACCCGCAGTTTTTGACTGCGGGGTTTAGGAACGACGACTAAAGGAGTCATCACCTTAGGTGTAAAAGACACCTTCTTTACCAGCCCCAAGCTAACCCATTCTGCCACTTCACGCTTCACTACTTCAAAAAAACGCCCAGTCAAATCTCTTTGGCGAAAGTTAGAAAAAGAATCCGAGGAAATAAAAGGCATGTCCTCAACTGTCTCCTTATTAAATTTCCCGATGGGCTGTGAAAATGTTATCGCTCGGGAGGACTGACGTCCGCGAGCGACGTCTCCTATCTCGGAAAAGAGTGAGGCGGCGGCGGAACGGTCACACAAAATCGCACGGGTCACAGACTCGGGGTCACACCAACAGATCACTGAAAAGCAAGGTTACATCAAGCGTCCCATCATTTTAACTCCCAGTTCGACTTTCCCGAGGGTGACTAACCACCCGTAACACTCCCACTACCCTGACTCACAGCCGCCAGTTCTACTCCTGACTCACTCACACTCTCACACACAGGCCGAGACCAAAGCACGTTTCCGCTCAGACTCGAACCCAAGACCTCAGTCTCGCAAGTCCTAATCTGGATGATCGAACCACTGTCTTGACTCTGTGCTCTTACGGTGGTTTCCTCGCTGTAGGTCAGTAGTACCTCCTTGGGAGGATGCTGTCATTCACCGGGGATGCATCTGACGCTTCACAGACGTCAGATGCATGACGCCTTTGACGTCTGACGTCCCTGGACGTCAGCAGCTGGTATCAATTGCCTCCCCCCTGGGGGCAGTTGGTGCCCTCACCAAGTATCTATCAAATGCATCCTTCTGATTCTGTAAAAGTAACTCTGAGAGCATCTCCACCGCTGCACTGCAAACGGTACTGTAAACGCTATTTTGCCGTAATTTCCAAAAATGAACCCCCACCGGCATACTGTAAACTGTAAACGCTATCGCAAATTAGTAAGCGCTACTGCAAAATACGCAAGGAAAACTGCAAATCCGGCCGTTTTACCGTATACGCTAAAAAGTGCGGGAAGGCGGGAAAGGCGGAAACAGGACTTCGCTAGGGTAAAAGGACGCCGCCCTTTCCGTTGTCGGTTGTCAAGATCTGAAGACCTGTGTTTTCGGGACTTTTAACGAGTTGCAATCGTTTTGGTCCTGGCCCTTGGCGGTTTCCACACCCACCCACGCCCGAATTTCGACAGATCCTTGCGCCTATCGAGACTACCGAACCCAACTGACTTCCTAGTGTGTTTTTAAACGACTCCCAAGCTCCCCTTGAACACGAATGTCCTTTCGAAACTTTGAGAATATTTTGCATACGGTCGCAACGGCCAGCCGATACTCGGAGATGCCTTTTCACGACAGCGTTGCTTCACAAAACACTATTATAAAGTGTCGCCCTCCGACGCGCCGGCCTGCGCAGCTCGCGTGCGCGCGAGAACACCCGTAACCTATTTTACAGTACGTGTTTACAGTATCGCCGGTGGGGGTTGGTCGACTTTTACAGTGCCACGTCGTTTTTGCGTGCTCGGGGTGCCACTGTATATTAGTAATTTACAGTGTCGTTTGCAGTGCAGCGGTGGAGATGCTCTGAACTAGGGTGATGCAAATCCCAAGCTCCCTGCACTTCTGAAAGGATAATTAGATCCCCATAAAATCCTTAACCCACAGAAGTTCAGAAAACACTTCACTGCCCTTATGCAACCCATCCCCTAGTCTCTGGGATTCCTGATCCTTCAGCCACAGAATCAAAAGTGCATCTAACTTCTACCTGATCCCAGCTCTCCTCGTATAATCAGCCAGGATCTCTGATGCATTCAATAAATTGTCTTGGGGTTCCCAGGTTGCTTCACTAAGTGGATACCCCTTCCAGACTACTAAAAATCTTCTTTTCCTTCCTGAAAACTTATGTCTTACTACAGCCTCAACTTCAAATTCTTCTTCTCCCTCAGAATCTAATTCTGCTGGAGGTGCCATTACCTCCCTAGGAAACTTAGAACTCTCTTGAAGTTTTCTCAACTTTGATACATGAAATACAGGATGTAATTTCCATCCATCTGGTAACACCAATCTATATGCCACAGATCCCACTGCAGCAGCAATAACAAAAGGTCCTATATATCTTCTTCTGATTTTTACTGGAATATGTTTCAAGACTGATAAATTCAATGTCTTTGTGGAGAGCAACACCTTTTCTCCCACTTGAAACTGTACATCCCTTCTCCTTTTATTTGCTTGCTGCCTCATCTTCTCTTGGGCTGTTTTATATCTGTCCTTGGCATCATTGATGACTTCCTGCATATGAGATATCATCTCTTGTACTGACTCTGCTTCAGCTTGAGCTTTTCCAGCAAGTAAATCCCCTGGCAGTTGTGGATGCACTCCATACATCAAGTAGAAGGGGCTGTATCCAGTTGCAGTATGCACAGCATTATTAGCTGCAAACTCAGCCATCCCTAATCCCTGCATCCAGGTCTCTGGATGATCTTCCACATAGGGTCTTAGAAAGTTTTCTAAGGTCCTGATGCTGACCTCACTTTGTCCATCACTTTGAGGATGGAAGGCTGTAGACATTCTAACTTTAGTGCCCACACACTTCATTAATTCCTGCCAAAATTTACTTGTGAATCTAGTGTCTCTATCACTGATTATCACACTAGGAATCCCATGATTCCTGAAGATGTGATCAAAGAATATCCTTGCATACCCTGGTGCATCTATTGTTTTACTACAGGGTATGAACTTCACCATTTTGGTCAATCTATCAACAAAGACTGCAATGGAATCAAATCCATCAACAGGGGGTAAATCAGTCACTAAATCAGTAGTGATCTGATCCCATTTCTTATCAGCTACTGGAATAGGTTGCAGCAAGCCTTTCTGAGCTCTCAACTCAGGCTTCATTTGCTGGCAAACCTCACATGTCCTGACATATTCCTGGACATCCTTTTTCATATCATTCCAGTAGTATTTCCTGGACATCAGCTCCAGAGTTCTCTCTATCCCTAGATGTCCAGAGATTTGATTATCATGTCCTTCTGTAAGGACTTTCATCCTCAGTTCCTGAGGTACCCATAACTTCATGAGTCCATCTTGAGTTTGATAAATCAACAATCCTGATTCATTAATTCCATAGCCTGGAATTCTCTCCCCATCCAGTATTTGAGTGTAGATGTCCTTGATCTCAACATCTGCTAGTGTTGCTTGTTCCCAGAGTGTAATCTCCTCCATACTAGGTTGTAAGGAGCTCACTACAGTCACTTGATTCTCTGCTGGTAGACTTCTTGATAGTGCATCAGCCACTAGATTCAATTTCCCCTGGATGTACTGAATCTTTGGTTTGATGCTGAGGAAATGTCCTGCTCTCAGCCACCTGGCCTGAGGCCTTGACATCATTTTTTGATCCATAAAGTTTGTTAGTGGCTGGTGGTCTGTAAAGACTGTGACTTCTCCTGGGCAGCCCTCTAAATAGTGCCTCCACTGCATCAAGCAGTAGGCTATTCCCAGGAGTTCCCTTTCATACACTGAGTAATTCTGTTCTGATTTGGATAATCTTCTACTGCAAAAGGCTATGGGCTGTAATCCAGAGCCATGATCCTGACAGAGGACTCCTCCAGTTGCTTCCCCAGATGCATCACTAATCACAGTGTAACCTTTCACTGGATTAGGATGGATCAGCACTGGTTTCCCCATCAATGCAGTTTTGAGTGTTTGAAAAGCCTGTTCCTGAGCAGATCCCCACTCCCACATGACATCCTTCTTAGTTAAGTCATGCAGAGGGCCTGCTATCTTTGCAAAGTCTGGGATGAATCTTCTATAGAAGGAAACCATCCCCAGAAAACTCCTGACATCTGTAACTGTCTTTAAGGGCTTCCAATCCCTGATTGCCTTAACTTTCACATCCATTGCTGAGATCCCTTTTTCACTCAACCAAAATCCACAGAAATCTGTTTCCCTTACACAGATTTCACTTTTGGTGGCCTTGGCAAACAGACTATACTTCTGTAGCCTGGCTAAGACTGCTGCTAAATGCTCTACATGCTCAGAGATGCTCTTAGAATAGATTAAGAGATCATCAATGAAGATCAGCACAAAGATATCCAGCATATCCTTGAAGATGTCATTAACCATGTTCATATATTGTGCTGGAGCATTAGTAAGTCCAAAAGAAAGGACCTTGAACTGGTAATGTCCAAATCTACTTCTGAAGGCAGTCTTAGGCCTGTCCTCTTCCCTTAGAGGCATCTGCCAGTAGCCTGATCTCAAGTCAATCTTTGTGAAATATTTAGCCCCATGTACCCTGTCAATCATCTCCTCTGGTAAGGGCAGAGGATACCTATTTTTGATGGTTTTCTTATTGAGCCATCTGTAATCCAGGCACATCCTGAGCCCTCCATCTTTCTTAGGGACAAACAGGATGGGTGCCCCAAATGGTGACTGTGATGGTTCTATGAAATCCATCTCCAACAGGTAATCTAACTGTCTTTTAACCTCATCTAACTCAAGAGGAGACAGTTTGTATAGGGGTCTATACATGGGTTCTGTACCCTCCTCCAAATCAATCCTGAATTCATGACCCAGTCTGACAGGAGGTACACCTTTAGGCAAATCCTTTGCAAACACTTTTCTGTACTGAGTCAGTACTTCCTTAATCCTGGGATCCATATCCTCCTGCAGGATTTTCTGTAGATCATCCCCTTCTCTTTGTTCTGGGATTGTTTCTACTCCAGTCTTTGATTCATCCTCTGGCCTGATCACCACCATGATGATGTGTTTAATTTCCCCTTTTTCTATCTGTCTTTTGATTCTGCCACTAGAACAAAAGGAAAGTTCTGTAGCTCCAGTGGGTTTGAGCTGATATTCAGGCATCACTGAGAGTGGTAATTTTACACTCTTTCTGCCCTTGTTTACTGTGATTATTCCTGACTTAAAATCCACTTTGGGATTGTAGTGTATAAGCCAGGGCAATCCCAGCAGGATTGGGTGATTACTGTCTGGAAAGACATCAGCATCAAATGAGAGCTGGATCTTTCCACAGACAAATGGGATGCCATAACATCTCCCTACTGATTTCCTTTCTGTACCATCTAGAAACTTAACAGGAGTTTCTTGTGGTTTGTATTGCAGTCCCAGTTCCTTGACTGCATCCATGCTAATATAGTTAGCAGTGGATCCTGTATCAATGTATGCTGTAGCTTTCTTTGCACCAATAAATCCTGCCAGTTCATATCCTCTATATGCTGCTGTAGCCTGAGCTACTGCAGTCTGAACTGGTTCCTTTCCCTCAACATTTCTTTCCACTCTAGTGGGTAAACTCACAGTGGCCTCTGTTTGTTTATCCACTCTCTTTTGAGACTGCTTTTTCTTTTGAATTAACACTCCTGGAGTGACCCCATCCAGTGTGTATGCTTCCTGTTCTGTTGCAATAGGGGCTGCAACCACAGGTGTCTCTTGAACACCATCATTTAGTGAGGCTGGTGTTTTTGTAGTGGGTTCTTTCATTTCAATATCATCTGGAGGCTTAGCTGACCCAACACTAGCCTCCTCTTTTAGTTTCCCTTCTTCAGGGCTTTTTGAGCTTGGGACAGTTTGGGACACTGTCTCACCCCATGCTCTGTGCTTCCACATAGAAAACACTTGAAGGATCCTCCCCTGGAGGGCCTAGATCCCATCTGACCTCTCTGCTGCACAGCCTTAACTGAATTTGCTGCAGGGGGCAGTTGTGATGTTGCAGCAGCTATCACTGCTGACATCTGTGTATTTCTCTGTCCAAATCTTCCCCTCCCTCTACCTCTGCCTCTAAAGCTACTAGTAGTGCCACCTCTACTGCCTATAGTTGCAGAGAGTCTTTGGACTGTGAGGATGGCCTTATCCAGATCCCCATCACACAGGGTCATAACCTGTGCTTGCATATTTCGATCTGAGAGCCCATCCACAAAGGCTGCATATCTTTCTTCTTGAGGTAGGTTGGGGAGTCTAAACATCAGCTTTCTGAAGAGTCTGATGTAGCCTAAGGCAGTTCCAGTCTGCCTTAGAGTTCTTAATTGTTTTCTGGCAGTCTCTATTAGGGAGACTGGCTCAAAAACATTCCTTAGTTCTTGAGTGAACTCTTGCCAGCTAGCATACTCTGCTTTTTCCTGATTCATGATCTGTATATCCATCAGGTTTAACCAGCTAAGTGCATCTCCCTGGAGATGTGACTGAAAACAGGATAACCAGTCCCTCTCTAAGATGTGTTGATTCTGCAACCATCTCTTCATTCCTAGTATCCATTCTGTTGCAGACATCCTTTCATCTCCTGTGAATTTCTCTGGGGGAGTGAGCTTAATCTGTTTGCTGTAAGGTCTATCAGGACTTTGTCCTGAACCTCCTGATGTACCACTAGGATCTCTATCAGGTGGTCCTCCTCCTGGGGGACCTCCTCCATCACCTCCACCACCATCACCACCATTCCCTGGCCCTGGATGTCCAGAACCAGATGCTCTAGGCATGCCTGGTCTGTCTGGGCCATTTGGTCCATTTGATCCATTTGGATCCCCTGGATTTCCTCCAGGTGCACCACCACTGGGTGCTCTTTGACTTGTTAACTGTTCAAAGGGATTTGGTGGTCTAATTCCCATTCCTGATGGTGCTGGGGTAGTACCTAAAGTAAAGGTAGCTGGAGGTGCTATAGTTACTGCTGGTGGTTGCAGTATAGGGGGTGGTAAACCCATGGACAGTTGTTGTCCTGAAGTGAGGTCTATTAGACCTAAAGAAGAGGGTCCTGGAGGTACTGCTCCAGTACTTGTGGCAGGTATAACTTGCTGTACTGGTGGCTGACCAGATGTTGGGATATCCTGAGTTTGTCCCTCAGTTTCTCCTTCCTCTGTATTCTGTACTGTTTGTGTTGCTTGCATCATATGCACTTGCATCACTTGTGGAGGAATAGGTGTTCTCAGGATTCCATCCTTCATCCAGCCATCAACTGCTTTCTGATATTCTGGATCAGTTAAAGCCCATCTAGTCTCTTCTAGATCTGCTTTCTGTCCTTCAGCATTGTTATACTTGTCCTCAATAGCTGTGGTGGTTTCATCCACTGCTGTAGCTACCATTTTCTGAATGACTGCAGGATAGGAGTCCAATTCTCCTTGCAGTATGCTAGTCATTGTGTTTGTCATACTCTCCCTCTCTTCCATCAGCTGTTTTTGCATTCTTTGCATGTGCTGAGACACTTCATATAATTGGGCATTAATATCTTCCTGTTGTTTCTTTTGAACCAACATCAGTTGCTCCTGTAGAGCTAACTGCTTCTTCTGGAATAGTTCCAGCTCTGTTTGGTTCTTATTTTTCCACTGAGCCATGCCCACAGCATGATCTTTTCCTGTACTTCTCAACTGTTCACCAAGGTCCTTCAGTTGAGTATTTGTATTTGCAGTGAGGCTTTGATAAAAGTCCTTTGCATGTAGCTCCTGAGTCTGCTGTAGTTTTCGACTCTGTTCTTCCAAACTGTGCACTAAGGCTGACTGCAACTCTTCCTTTAGAGTTGACTGATGTAGCTCTGCTTGCTCTCTGTGTGTATAGAGTTCAACCTGGACTTGTTGAACCTGACTCTGCATGGAGGTCAATGATTGCTGGAGGTGGTTGGTTACTGTTCCACCCCAGACCTCAATCTGTCTTTGCATTTCAGTGTGATCAGAACCATTAATCTGTATATTCTGAATTTGCTGGTGCACCATTGGTTGCACTTCTGACCCTTCCATGACTTCGTCGCTTATCGCGACCATGTCGCTTTCTGTAACGACCGGAACCAGAGCCATTCTGGTCGCTTGACTTTCAGTTGACTTTCCAGGCAACGGTTACTGTCAACTGTAGACCGTTGACTTTCGCGCCACGACCTGTCCTTGCCGAACTGTGAACGGATAACCCACGTGCCCTTGCCGTGAGAGTTACTATACGTAATACTACTATACCTCTTCACGTCCGACTCTAACCCTTCGAACCTGAGTACTACAGTTCGCTGACAGCGACGCAGGTTACAGGGTAACCTTTTTCCCAAACGTCCTGTCACACGACTGAACGTTGGCACCCTCTTTTCTCTCTTTTTATGGGTGTGCTTCTTTTCCAACGTTGCTACCACACGTTTTCCTTTTTTCCCGTTCACTGCGTTTGCCTTTTTCCGTTTTCCCACGACCTTACGACTGGCGTTAAGCGCCTCGAACAAACCTGCTGGTCAAACCAGCGGAGAGCTCCAGTCCAGTCGGTTCCTTCGGGCTCCGAAACCAAAAATGTTATCGCTCGGGAGGACTGACGTCCGCGAGCGACGTCTCCTATCTCGGAAAAGAGTGAGGCGGCGGCGGAACGGTCACACAAAATCGCACGGGTCACAGACTCGGGGTCACACCAACAGATCACTGAAAAGCAAGGTTACATCAAGCGTCCCATCATTTTAACTCCCAGTTCGACTTTCCCGAGGGTGACTAACCACCCGTAACACTCCCACTACCCTGACTCACAGCCGCCAGTTCTACTCCTGACTCACTCACACTCTCACACACAGGCCCAGACCAAAGCACGTTTCCGCTCAGACTCGAACCCAAGACCTCAGTCTCGCAAGTCCTAATCTGGATGATCGAACCACTGTCTTGACTCTGTGCTCTTACGGTGGTTTCCTCGCTGTAGGTCAGTAGTACCTCCTTGGGAGGATGCTGTCATTCACCGGGGATGCATCTGACGCTTCACAGACGTCAGATGCATGACGCCTTTGACGTCTGACGTCCCTGGACGTCAGCAGCTGGTATCAGAAAAGAGCTCAGCATATTTTTTTTGAATGTGTGATAATAACAAACTCTTCACATCCATGTCTGAGTCTTTATTTCCCTCGTTTATTGCTCCATTAAACGCACCGAATGCGTTTACTGTCCTGATGAGCTAATTGAATTTGAAATCGAAAATCACCCACCGACAATCCAACCACAGCAGTGCGACTGCCAACGTGAACTGCCCTGCTCGAAGCATTGAAAACCGTTACCTTAAGAGGTTTTCCCGCTTCCCATAGCGACGATGATGTGAGGAGGCCGATAGGCATGCGTCCAGAGTCGAAAACAGGGATACTGCGGTCTGCACGAAACGGCAGTATGAAAGTTCGCGAGGCCTTCGATGCGATCACGAAAGAACGACCCACTGGAATAAAAACATTCTCGCCTCGCTGCACTGGTTCCACCACTCCTCTTTCTGTAGCCTGGATCGTAACTGTCGTGGGTGCAACCTCCTTTGCCTCGACGCCTTTGGTACATGTGTTTTCTCCTCGAACAGCCAAACACTGCACTGCCGTTTGTCGGCTCATCTCGATTAAACCTTTCGCTGGATTAATCCTGCACTCAAATCGCTTTAATAAGTCGTTGCCCACCAGCAGATCATGCGAAACCTCATCACAAACCATGAACTCGTGCAACATGGTTTTCTTTCCCAGGGTCACGTGCATCTCCGTAACTCCTTTCGCCTGCAGCGTTGTTTGGTTAAAACAGCGTATAGCTGAGCGCGCCATGTCAACTTTCAGCTCAGACCCAGCTCGCTTCAAAGTGCGGGAGGAGATAATCGATATAGATGCACCAGTGTCGACGAGTCCATTCATCGTAACGCGATCATTCAAAACCACTGGGCAGTATAACAGCGAGCTTGCGAAATTGATGCCTGCCTTGTCCATTTCGTCAGCGATGGCGACATTCACTATTTCACCTTCCTCTGCCATAGGATCTTCTTCAGCGAAAATATCGTCCTCAAAATACTCGTCAACTTTGTCATCCTTCGTGGCGTCGTCAGTATCCACGTGAAATATCCCCGGCTGTTTGTCACCTCGACCTCCTTTGGAACGCTGACGAGTGAATGGGCGTGCCTTTTCCCCTCCTTCGCCAGTACCTTGGCTTTTCACGAGATAGGTCAAAAACGAACGAAAGCGTTTATCTCGTTTCGCGAAATCAGCAACATAGTGTTTGAGCGTGGAAATAGGCACGCGTCTCAGCGTATCCACATGCGACGAGGTTCCTTCCAAAGCCGAAACACTTCCCTTACTCAACTCCAGAGCGTCGATCTCCATAGCATCCTCGACCCCTTTATCACTCAAATTTCCAGCGAGTAACCAATCCGTTCTTCTGCGAACGACCTGGATGACTTGGTCGAGACTTGTCTGCAGGATATCATATCCCGCTAATGTATTTCGAACATCCGTTGGCAGTTTGTTTAGTAACAACTGCAGCTTTCTCGATGGAGCCACATGAGGATATTCGTCACAGACAGTCTTGAACCTGCTCGTAAACGCTAACAGGGACTCCCCTTTTTCTTTCTTCAACGACAAGATCCTTTGTTCTGGACTGAGAATACTCTCCGTTGGAAGGAGATTGTTTAGATTCGCCTTGATAGAATCCCAGCACGCAGTCTCTATGCGTTCCTCGTCTGTCAGTCGAATCCTTCGCTCTGGATTGTCTGGGTCCTGAATAAACCACTCTGTAGCCTTCAGCGCATTAGTGATCATTTTGTAGATTGCGCGTCCTTCATGTGTGGTCGGCGCAACGTGTTTAAGAATGACACGTGCTCTCTCCGTGGTCTCTTCCTCTGTGACCTCGGCATACGGGACGAGCCAGTCTGCCGTCTCCCTTGTCCATTTCGTCACTCTCTGTATCTTTTCAACGTCAGCCATGTCGTGCCTGCGGTCCTTCCTAGGACGCGATATGTCCGGAAAAAAAAGGTGTTCGTCAGTTTCAAACCAAGGCGTGTTACGCCACTTAGCTTGCTTGTCGAGGTCTGTCACACTCGACGTGTCTGAGGTAGCACGTCCTTGTGCCAAGTCGTGAGAGTGCGTATCTGCGTCCTCGCTGGTTCGCTGTCCTTTTGCGGTTGCAAACGAACTATCACTGAAGGATAGTTCGAGGTCGAGCTCTTCGAGTTCAACGCCTAAGCGAGCCAGCGTGCGAACTTTAAACGACTGAATAGACCGAAAACAGCTCCGAAACCATGTAACAAACTCGAGCGCAGACTTATCTCAACGCGAACAAACGTTCGCTGTCTCTTGTTTACAAGCTTCCCCTGTCGAACTTTATACCTTCCCACGACTAATCGAAACTGTCCACAAGATTCCCTCACTATCGCACTACCCCACGTTACACAGCACCACCTCCTTTCGTCCACTACTGCCTCATTTCAGTCATCTACCGCTTTGGCGCTCACAATTCACAGCCTTGCTGATAAGTTTTTTTTTTAATTTGATGGTGACCCCAGACATGGAAAACCAATGCTATAACTTGTGTACTGCTGAAATAATGAAAATATATATAAGAACATACGTAATTTTTTTTTTCAAAATATGAAAGTGTCTCAAGCACCAGCAGGAGGGCCAAAACAAAAACAATGATACATATCTGACAAATTTTACATCCTCCATTAATGTTGATTCATGGAGTGGCGACCACCCGATCAGCCCCATCTCCCCTTCCTTTCACTCAATTTCCCCAAGCAACTCCACGCTCAACCAAACTCAAAATTTCCCTCATCAAAGGGTATAGTACAATCTCTCCCAGCACATGACCCCCACAAGAAAAAAAAAAAAAACAGAAAAAAAATTTTAAAAAAAGCAAAAGAGAAATACGAAATACGAAAAAAAAAGCAGCACCGAAATCCACATAGATGGGGAAAGAAGGGCAAAAATACCAAGAAACAGTGGCTTCCCAAGTTAAGCTTTCACTGCATCCTCATAGTTTCTAAAATACTCGGGTTTTCCACGGCCTCTTCCATAGCGGTGTCCCCCCCTCCTCCCCCACTCCATGGACCCTTGACTGAAAGATTTCCTGTGTTCGCCATTCCTTCTACCACCCCTCTGTCCCCGGCCTCCACCTCGCCCCGATTTCCCTTGGAATTGGCCTTCCGTGAGGCTCCCGGTGGGCCGATGAACCCTGTTACCATTACCGTTACAATCACCGTTACCGTTACCCACACCATCCTCATTCTTTTCGTAATGCTTGTACCCTCCGCTCGACCGTCCGGTCCCATTGCTACCAGTTTTCACCGGTTCGCCGCCACCCATACTTATTTCAATGACCGAACCTTCCGATTGAATGACGATGTTATGGTCTTTTCCTTTCTGCTCAAACTCAGCCCCTCTTTTCCCTGATCCACCGACGAACCCTTGCCCATCCCCACGAGCTTTCCACCCCAAATCCACGCTCTGAGTTCTCCCCCGAAACTCCCGATAACCGCCCCCTCTTCCCCTACCCTTACCCCTCCTGTCATTATGTCGAGCATGATGCACGTCCGAGGTGCTCCGTCTGTGTCGATTCTTCCCTTGAACTTGCCATTCCGGCTCTTGCGACTTCCTTCTGTGCGAAACGCTCTGCCAGCCGTCCCCACCCTCTTGGACCTCGTCTTCAGTGGAGCCTTCGTAACGGATGAACTCCACTTGCAAGTTGGACTCCCCGACCGGACAGGATTCTGCCCTCTCCATCAGTCGCCGCTCAGTTTCTGCTACCAGCTCTTGCATCCATTGCAAGTGCTGGGACATCGCGGCCCTCCTTTCTCTGGAAAACCCAACGAACGATACTGAATTCAAAATCCTCAGACAGGGTTAAGCATTTTCTGCCATGCCCCACAGTCAGCGCACCATGAACTCCCGCTTTGATTCTCTAACGAGGTAGCTGACAGCTGGTACATCTACTTTCTATATATATATGTGTATATATATAACACAGAGCCCCACCAAAAAACATACATTTGCATATCAATTACCCCCTTCCCCCCCTACTCCCCTTACCAGACTCAAGCCATAAAACCACCCCACTCACACATATATATTCGTGCAAATCAACCACCGATTCTATGTCATGGCCGGGTGTATTCTACCACCACCGCACCTCAAGCTTTCCCTCCATTGACAATCGACTTCGTCGATAGGCCTCCTGATCCTCACGCTCTCATTGGCGTCCCCCTGCCTGCTGCTGGCACTGGCTGTGCTCATGCTGCTCAGAGTTCGAGACAAAGAGGTGCTGAAAGTCTTAGATATGCACAGGGGCACTTTGCCCCCATCCTCGTGGCTCAATGCATCCACCACCACGACTGTCACATCGTCCCTCGTGGCTTTCCCCTTCTGAGCCACCAGTTTTACCTGCATCGTTCAAAAGAGAGCATCAGGCTTTGATTTTGGGAATCAAGCCATCCATATTGGCACTACTTGAAAAAAAAAAAGAGTGAATAAAAATCTGTTTTGGGAAAATTAGCTTTCAAATGATTTAGAAGATTAGATTTTACAACCATTGAGGGGTTCTACAAATAGATTCATAAATGTAGAAATAAGCTACCCGAAATATAATACAGAATACAACGCCACATAACAATTCCATGAAGGAGGAAGCAAAGGATTGTGGATGTGAGGTTGCTGTCTGGGGTCCCTCTCCAATGAAAAGCCAGAGTGGGGGAGTGTTTTCCGCCTTACCAGTGCCTTTGTAGCTTGGGTTGCACCCATGCCTCTGATATGGTGGCAGACAGTCTTGGGGCTCACCGCATCCCACAGGCCATCCGATGCAATCACCAGGCGGCCGCCAGCAAGGGGCCAAGTGAATTGATGGACCTCCGGGTCGGCAAATATGAAATCGCCTATCATGCAACACCCAACACAAACATCAAAAAAATCCAGTGCAAGTGATTCGTGTATGAGAATTTTGCTGGAGACCTGCATTGCGTAAAAGCATTCCTCCGACAGAGTATTTCCACATGACAGGCGCTTTCTGTTCTCCAGGCAAAAGTCAAAACACAAACACACACACAAACATCATGGGAAAATTTCCCCATAATATATACATACATAGATATATTACCTGCTGAGGGATCTCCGATAGTTCGGCCCATGGCAAGACCCCCAGGCCATGCTCTGATGGGGCCTGCAGGAGTATCGTCAATGGCTGCACGAGCGATGCAGCCGCCGGCCGCCTTAATTCTGTCCCTTTCCTCCTTCGAGTCTTCGATCCTATGGTTTGCACTGCCACGCAAAACCTCGGAGCCGGTGTCCAGATAGACCAGGGAGTCCCCGACATTGGCCACCACCACTTCCCAACCGATGATAGCCACCACTGTCGCGGTGGTGCCGGAGTCCTGCACATCAATGAGAATATCTGGCTATTCCTTGCCACCCCAACAGAAATACAGATCAATAGGGTGGGTTAATCTTCACACTCATTAATCCACAGCCCACCAATCGTTGATTTTTCAGGGTGCAGTAGCGATCGAAAGACTTGTCATGTAAACCTATTTGCAGTTGTTGCTGCCCTTGTCGGGATTAGTTATTGCAACACGCCGAAAAACATAGAAAAATAAACCTCCCAGATTCGATTTTTACCCCCCCCCCGGAAAAAAAAAAAAAAAAAGTTGCCATACTTCTCCAGGCAGCATAAAACACACACACGAGAGTTTCTGTTCAGAAAAGGGAAAAAAAAGGCCCTCATCAGCAAAAAGCCTATTTGCTCTCACCTGGCCGGTCAAACGAAAAGATGCATCCAGGGACATAAACGCATCTCTCAAAGCCGATGGCATTTTCGCAATCAGCTTTTCTTGGCTGGTGCATGTGTCTGCCTCAGTGGGGGACACCGCCACATTGCCATTTTTCACATTCTCATCTGACGAATCTGCCGATGGTTTGCAAAGAGCAGCGTCCAGCTTCTCATGCAGATGCTTCGCTGCGAACTTTGCAGCGTCCTTGCTTCCGTGGCCGTCGAAAACAGCAAACAGGGAATATTCTGTGGCAAACAAATTATGCAATTATGCAATTTGGAAAAAAAAACCTTATGTTTTGAGCATATGTTGATAATATATATATATATATATATATATATATATGTATTGACCAAGCTGTGACAGCTCCTTTGCCCCCCCAAATCTAACACCTCATGTTGTAAAAAATGGGTGCTGATTTTTATGGATTAAAGTTCATAAATATGCAACAACAAAAATTGTGTGTGGTTGCACCAAAACAGGAGGAGGGCATTCAACAAGTGGTTGAAAATGTTCTTTTTCAAAAGGAAGATATCCAATGAATAGAAGAATTCTGTTCTTTATTCTGTTTTGTTTTTGTTCAATTCAGGGGCGATCCTATTTTGATTTCAGTTTTTTCAGTGGGGGAATTTGCAGAGAGCGCAAAGTGGCGATTTAGTCAGCCTATATTGATTCCTGTGCATTATATATTTTCTCAGCGTTCTGCACCTGAACCCCCCCCCCAAAAAAAACAAAAAAAACAAAAAAAACAAAGAAAGGGTGCAAATCCCTTGGCTCATGTATGTAGAACATGAAAATATCGCATGTGGAAATGAAATGGATGAATCCAAAAAATTTACGTTCTAAACATAAGGGAGTCTTGGAGTCAAAACGATGATTTAGATTTTAATTAAAATCAAACAGCATCGGCACATGATTAAAAAAAATCACATATACATACACATCTATATACATGGATGCATCCTTCCACACCTGTTCCAGAGTGTTTGAGGTCAGTCAGTTGAACCCAGGTGTCCTCGCCTTTTACAACTCTGTGGGCTTGATGGTGAAAGAGATGGGGTCCCAAAACAAGAGAACAAGACTTCGACATCTGCTGAAAGACCCCCCCAAAAAAATGTAAAAAGTCAGACAGATAAGCAACGGGTTCTGCCCTTCTTACGTGCCCTGTAAGCTGGAGAGTTCAGTGGGAGATCCGAGGGGGGGAAAACAATGAAATAAATATCCAACAAGCTTTGCTCCTTCACCAATGGTGATTCCCGGTCAAAATAGCATCAGGACAGGGTGCGTCGACAATAAGAAAAAACGACGAGGCCAACTTTGGAAAAGTAGTAGGGTGGCATCTAACATGGTCAGATTCGTCAGGTGAGGTGGCGAGATCAACGCTGCCTGGAAACTGGCTTCCCGGATCCCCTTTCTACCACCTCTAATAATTAACACGTCGAACAGATCGCCGACTCACCTCCGAGATTCCTTGCGCAGGTCTGGTAGAAAGCAGCAAACTTCAGGATAGAGGTGGAACAAACACCAAGAAAAACGACGTCTGAGGAAAACTGCTCGAGTAGGTTCGCGAAGCTGTCAGCCCACCATGCACCATAATGCGATCAATTTGTGAGGATGATTTTGCGATGACAGAAATTACCAGCAACACAAAACCGGCAAAGAAAAGTCCTCAAGATTTCTGTGCATGCCTATCTGGGTTTTTCTTTTCAATAGATTGTTTGGCCTCCGCTTCCGAGCTCTTTCCCAACCGGCTTTTATTGCGGAAAAATATACATCATTCATCAATGCTTGGAACCAAAACCAGAGAGAAACACAATAACCCCCCCTCCCCCCCCCCCAAAAAAAAGAAGAGGAAAAGAAGCTTCGCAGCAAAAGAAAAAATATATGAAAGCATCGTCAATTAATTCACATTTCGCATCATCATCATCGTGGCTGAAACTTCCTCCGTCAGTCACTGGCGTGAGTACAGAATGAACGTACGGCAACACGATCGTCTTATTAACAAGCGTTCCAAGCGTTGATACATTCCGATCGTGTGCAAGGGAAAGTCGATGAATGAGATCAAGCAAGGCAAGGACGAATCACGGGGGCGGCGGTAAGCTGCGAAACGAAATCGAACCATTCTTGTCTGAATTCTTGGTGCCACTCTTTCCTGGCGTTGCCGCCATGGGGTGTGATTTCGATCGGATACGGACTAGAGATGGTGCAGCGAACGAGCGATTTCACAATGCGATCCCTCATGTTGAAAAAAACCCCGCAGGTTTACCGGGCCTCCTCTCCCGTTCAAAGATGGAATCCTCACGGAATCGGAGTACGATAATCGAATGATGGTGGCTACGACAAAAGAACTGTACAAGTAGGGGCTGCTCCCTCTCTGTCTGTCTGTCTGACGAATCTGACACTAACGCATGGTTACGTTTCACACCGCTGAGAATCGCTGTAAGTCATGCCATCACTTGGCCCAGATCGCCAAATCGAAAATGAAAAACTCTGAAAAGGGGATTAGATGCAAACCATAGTCGGTCGGCATTTACTCAACATTGATCCGGTGTCTTTTTCCCCACCTGCTCCCGATTCGTCCAGGTTATTTTTCTCCCCAGAGTTTGAGGCCTGGCAGCGAAACAAACGAATGGGGGTAGAAAACACCCCCGTGAGCAATGCTGCCACCAGGAATCGAAGACGTCCCTCCTTATGGTTGATCAGTGCAATCAGTTCGATTTTTCTGATTTCCGGCTTGTACTCAGCTTACAGCAAAAATTCATTGGGCGGGCGGGTGCTGCCGCAAACCCCCTTCATATCTTTGCCGCTGATCACCTCCATGGCGTCCTTGGTAACAAGCCAGCAACTGGAGCAGCCAGCACCGCAGCTGGCTGGTCAAACCTGTGGGGAGGGGGGGGATTGTGGGGTGCCCAGCCGATCTGAGGAGGAATGCACTGGCAGTGTTGGTTTGGAGGGTTCAGGTGGTGGGGTTTCAGAGAGGGAGCGGATCGAGCAATTGGAGGAGGCGCTGAAGTACGAATCTCAAGTTTCCCTTGCTTGGAAGAGTGTGGCGGTGATGTTGATGAGCACTTGGTTGTTGACGGAATTGTGCTACCGGGTTGGTGATTTCATACCTTTGATGGTCTCGAGAGCGATTTTTAAAAAGTAGGGTGCCCGTTGCAGTTTCTCATTCTTGGGCGGGTTGACTTTGGTTTTGTGGTTTAGCTTGGGTTGTGAAATAGACGAAATAGAGGAATCAGAATCAGATGGGGGTAGTTCAAAATGCTTAGAGAGTTTGAAGAAAGGACTTTTTTGGAGTTCAACTTTGGAAGGGGGGGGGGGGGGGTCGTTGAAAGATTTGGGAGGATGTGGTGAGTGATTTTTTTTGGGGTGTAGGAAAGAAAGGAATGTTGAATGGGTCTAATGGAAGCAAATGTTCCCAGCCTCATAGAGAAGAGAGAAAGAAAAACAGCAGGAACCTTCATGAAGCTTCACATGTGAATTTTTTGTTGATGTGACGGAGGCTGGTGACCGGTCATTATCAACCCAGAGGCTCCGCCGCAGAATCTATCTTTGGATGCCTTGAGTGAACGATAATGGTTTTTGTGTCCCAGTAGTTTTTGATCAGAATTATCAAGAAGTGGAATTGCGACGATACTGTGGTGGAACTTTTTATACAGTATGCAACAATAGGAGCTTGTCATCTTTCCACCCAAACCAAGAGTCGTTTCTTACAATCATCACAACGAATAAATAGGACTCCCACATGAGAAGTCCCCACTGAATATCCAAATGACCCTCTGCCATAACAGCACTTTAATCAAACCCAACACTAGGGATTGTACACAACAATACCAGATTTGTAGTTGGATTTTTCCCAGCTGGGGAAAATATATTATACACACATAATATTACATACATGTACATGTAAACATGTACACTCCTCGCACATACAAACATATTACAAGCAAGCCGCCAAAGGACCACGTCCATCTTCCCAAGCGTTCGACTGCTTCTGTTCGGCTCAACCAGGGCTGATAAAGCTTGAAGAGTCGGGTGAATGTGCAGGATGTAAAAATGAAAGTAGTAGCATTTTACCTGGGAACTCCAGCTCCCCTCCTTTTTGCAAGATTCTTCGTTTGGAAGCAGGTCAGGAAAGACCTTTTTCGGGGGTGCAAACAGAACCGCAAGCAAAATCAATTAAAATCCCAACCAATCCTGTTTTCCCAGTGACAGACGGACAGGTATCACGTGCCACCACCTTGGGCTGCCTGCCAGACATACCCCGGCTTCTTTTTCGTGTTGGCCTAACCCCACACTGTCCTGCGAGAAAACAACTCAGGTGAAGTCGCTCTGTTTTCGGAGGTCGACGCTTCGGGATGGAGACTGCGAAAATCGTGGAGGACTGCGATGAACTCACGCAAACTCTGGATATGGTGGAGTATGGGGGGATGAACGTGGTCAGGGAAGCCTTGGGACGGATGCTACAGCGATTGCAAAACACGTTCCAGAAGTTGTTGATTTACGAGGTTGGTTGCAGGAGGCTTAGTCTGTATCAAATCTGGGCTCGTTGATTGTTTTCCTGGGTGGGGAGAAAGGGCTGGTCTTGCCAGGGGGGGATGTTCAGATTCAGATTTTCCTAATGCACTATATAGTAAACAGGAACTATGTATTGCAACTCAGCCTAGAAACTCGCTCAGTCGATAGGTGTATGTTTTCCTCAGAGGTCCTGAATGAGCTCTGTAGGAGTCGGAGTATTTCTCGGACTCTTGAGTTTTGCTTTGCTCAATAGAAGGTTCAAGTTTTTGGTGATCAAATCGAATTGAGAAATGTTTTTTTTTCCCTTAATAAAATTAATGAATGATTGCAATGGAAAAAACGGCAGGGACCCGATGCTCAACTGAGACAAGGAATCCAAAGTGGAGTCATTACGGATGAGGATTTTGGAACGATTCATTTATCGATGTTGGATGCCACTTTGGTGAGATATCCAAACACTTTTTCCAGAAACATGAATAAATGTTTTTCACACTTGAATCGGTGCTTCTGTTTCGATCAAGGGAAAAGATCGACATTTTATTATATGAAATGTGTATAATAGTGCTTTGTCCTCTAGCTTTTGTAACTTGCAGATTTTTTATTTATTTTTAATTTTGTGTATATATTATTATTATTATTATTTTTATGTATTTTTCATTTTCGGAGTTGAAATTGATTTGCCGTGAGTACCTATAGGTGATGTTGCATTCTGTGATCAGATTATTTATTTATTTTTCTCCAGATAGTCCAAATCAGCGACGATTTGCAACTGAAGGAATCCGATGTCATCCATTACCTGCTGCGTGCCAAACAGGAGGTAGAGTCTAATCCACAGCTGTTACCAGATACCACAGACTTAAAATAAAAAAATCTGATAAATAATGTAGAAAAGAAGTATAAAAAAAAAGAATAAATTTTACATATTTTTTCCAGTTTCTCTGGGGTTTTTGCATGTGATTTCACCAAACAAAATGGCTGAGCACATGCCTTTTCATTTTTGTTTCTTCTTTTAACAATTGTGTTGCATCCAGTCTGAAACCCTCACGCAGGTTGAAACATTTTCTTTCTTTTCAAAGTTATTTGCAAATAGTGTTGCTGGCTCCATGTTTCAATGGCAAGTTTTTATATTTTGTTTTTTTCCCTAATTGTGCGAAGGGAAGCTACACGTACGAAGCCGCAGCTGGCCTTTACTTTTCCGATCGAACAAGCATCCTGACTTGCCTTCACAGAATTTTTTCCATGCTGGCTTTCAACGAGGATCTGGAAAATGTCCCTGACTCGCCCCTTTCGGACATTCTGTCAGACTTGAGAGCTTTCTCTGAAAAGCTTCTTTCCGTCGAGGAAAACGGGCACTCCAAAATGATTCACAGACTGGTGGAGCTCACAAAGGTCAGCATATTACATAATATTGAAATGATCCTGACAATGCTTATATAATATATTTAATACATGCAGGAAAGGGCTCATGACCGATAGAGCTATCTTATTCCATATTATTCTAAAAAGCCTTGCAGCATATATATATATAAATGAAGAGAAAAAAAAAATGAGATGATGAAATTTCTTGCAAAAGAATGCCAGCAATTTCTTTTTTTTTGGATCCGAGAGGAGGACTATTAGAATTACTTTGGATGTCGAGAATCACAGGCTCTCCGGTCAGACACATAAAAATAGATTTTTGGAGGAAAATTGGAAAAATACCAAAAAAAAAGCAAACACATTTTCAAATGTTGAGAAAGGCGTTCTCGAGAAAAGAAAGAAGAAATGAAAGATTGATGATAAAAGTATTTTCCCTCTGTCTGGTAATTCTTGTTCTGTTTTGATTCCTTGTGCAGAGAGCTACTACAGAAATTGAAAAAGGCGAGGACCAACAGGTGAGTGGAAAATACAATACTAAAGTCAAATTTTAATGGTTAATTAATCGATCGAAAATAGTCTATTTTATGAAGGGCTGGGGCATGATTTTTCAAAAACCTATCATCTGTGTTTTTTGGTATGGGAATACAACATGGATTGTTTTTTTTCTTTCTTCTTTTTTCTTCCCCCCTGCTGATTTTTCAAAGCATCTAGTGCACATTTTTCTCAATATTCTTGTTTTAAAAAAGGGAAAAGGGGGGAAATTATATTAAATTAATGTAATGTTTGGTGTCTGTTTTCCCGGATCAGGATCCTGGTTTTCAGAGCATTCCACAAGGTCCACCTTCTGCAGTGGTTTTCGATTCCATGTGGAATTTGAAACCGAAAAGCGTTTTGTGGGCGGAAGAACAGAGGCGGCTTTGCGAAACATTGCTCTTGGCCGTCAAAATCAAATCACGAATTCCAGTGGAAAGCATTTTGGAACTGATCGATCTGATGGGGCACTTCAATCAACGCATTCATGAAGGTGTGTGTGTGTGGGGGGGGGGGGGCAAGGTGTTCATGCACGACCAAAATTAAATCACTGCAATCGTAGGTTGTTGCTTTTGAATCCCCTCTTTGGCTGGAGTGATTTTTTTTTAATTTAAATGGAGGGTTTGTCGATGTTGTGGATAGACTCCGGCAGCGAGACGAACCCTTACATGATGGATGGACTGCTGGCTTTGTTCTCTCTGATAATGACTCTGCTTCCCCAAGAAATGCAACACAAAATGTCGGCCGCGGACAACGACGAAACGAAACTGGAGGAGCTGGCCAACGATGCCAAGCTGACGGACGCTCTGAAGGGTGATCGATCAATGTAGAATGCTGTACAGTCTGGCTGAAGGGGTTCCTTGAAGCTTTTTCAGCATAACCAGCTGTCGTTTCGGCTTTTCCAGACTCATCGCTTGTGATAGTGTGATGTTTTGGTATACATCTGTGATCATGCTGTGACTTTTTCTCCACTTTTTCTCCACTTTTTCTCCACTTTTTTTCCTCTTTTTTTCCTCTTTTTCCCACTTTTTTCCCTCTTTTTTCCTCTTTTTTTCCACTTTTTCCCCGCCTCTTTATGTTACTCTTTTTTTTCTCACTCCTTTCTTTGTCTCTTGTTTTTTTTATACACAGATGATCCTGGGAATGAGTCGTTCGGATGCATCGTTCGTTTTGCCTGGGGAATTTTGCAAGCCCGATACAGAGCCACGATCCCGGAGGGTAAAGACGCCATCAAGAAGTGCTCCAATGCCGGGGTGCTGGGTTGCCTGCTGAAAATTCTGCTCAATGAAAATCTGGAAAACGGATGCCAGGCTGAGATTCATGGCCTGTGCATCGGGGCAGCCCACAATCTGGTGGTGCATTTCTTGGAAATCGAAAACAAGTGAGCAGGGGGGGTCAAAAACAGAAATTAAACAATGAGTGACTGACAATGAACCGTGAATCTGCCAGTTAGATCACCAATTGTGAGTGCATGTTTTTCTCGCCTTTCGAGTAAATCCTGGTTTAGTTTTCTCCCCCCCTATTACTCACCGATTCTCAAACAGCAGCAGAATTGGGACACCATTCTTTTTCTGACTGGAATTCGCTCCGGGGTTGGCCCTTTGTGTCAGGAATATCATCGGCAAAGTCCATTCGATGTACAAGATAACCCAGGAAAGGATGGCTGCTCATTGGAACAACGATGGAGTGATGCCGGCAGAGCAAGGGGACCATCTCTCCGTGCTGCTGGACGTTTTGGCCGAGATTTACAGTCACCGATCGGACTTGATTCTTTTCGGGCAGCCTCCAGAAGCTGTTTTGAGGTTCATCGGATGGGTGCCGGACTCCAACCTTCTGTCGCAATCCCCTGAGGTGAGGTGATCACATGTATGTGGAAAAAACTGAGATTAAAAAAAAAAAAATCGGGAGTAGAAATGAAATATTTGTACTACTCATTTTGTTGCGCCCCCCCCCCCCCCCATTCCTCCAGATATCTTTCCTAAGTTTTTCCTCCACTCTGATCAATTTTGATGGATTGCTTAAGCCCACCCAATTCTCGCACAAAAAAAAAAAAAATGAAATAAGTGTTTTCCGCCCTCAAGTCTCTTTCCCCTCCCCCCCCCAAAAAAAAATTCGGACAAAATGGTTTTCAATAAGGTTAAGTTCAAATTCTTTCACTGTAAAAAGCACAACCACCACCCAACTGAACGACTCCTTTCCCTTTCTAACAGTAAGGAAAAAACATCACAGCGGATATGTTTTCTTGGATAGATTCTCTGCAGCTTCCTGTCATTGTGGAGCGGCATCGCGACGGGGGAAGAGGGCGCCACTCGCATCCACAACCAACTCTACATGAGTCAAAAAGGCTCCTTCCATGCAATCTGCGAGGGTTACGAGCAATGCCAATGGGGATTCATCATCCGAACCTTGATCGAATTCGGAATGGCCACCGTGGGAAACGAATTCACCCCCGCCAAGCAAGTGGGGAAATATGATTTGAGAGGCCTCACCGCCTATTTGCAGCTGATCACAAAGGTGTTTTCTGAAGCTCCGTTGGCGGCGGCTGCCACATGGATCTATGATTTGGAGCGGGATTACCAGGAGCCTCTGAACGGCCGAAAGATAACTGATGTGCTGATTCATCTGTTGTGCCAGCCGATCCCCCATCAACTCAAGGTACGTTGAAAAAAATTGAAAAAAAATGAAAAAATGAAAAAAAATGAAAAAAAACGAAGGGAGGAGGGGAAGCCTTGGTGCGACGGGGGGGCATAGTGTCGAATGATGGATGATTGGGGTGGAAAGCATGGTCGAGTTGGGGAGCTACAGATTCCAAACACATCGGCTTTCATCTTTTTTGCATTTTTGCGGTGCTGGAATCCGCTGCTGAAAAGCAATCAAACTTCGTTTAAAAAACGACAGAGTATCTGTGTTGGAATTTGGTGGCGTCTGTCATCCCACCGCCTCAGCAACAAAGGGGGGGGGCTTCATGTTCAGAAGAAATAGAAGTCAACTGAGAAGTGGTGGAATTGCTTATTTTACCCTCGTATTATATCGTCGTGAATCAGTGTGTGGGGCATGTAGGCTGCACTGGATGAAACGCTGGTTGCTTTTGGGCGGACCACCAATCAAGCGCGAAACCTTCTCGAAAGCCTCAAGCAAAGAACCATCCTGAGATTCCAGGGAGCCAAGGAAGACAAGGTCGACAGGTTCGAAAGAATCGCCTTTTTTTTTCTCTGTTTTGTTGAATATCAATCAAAAAAGAAAAAGCAGCAGCTGTGCAGATCATAGCTTCTTGTCAGTTCATATTTGTGTTTGTGATTCCTACACTTCCACTATTTATTTTTTTTTATTTTGCTTCAAAATTTTTATTTTCCGAAATGTCTAATTAATAATTTTTAAAAAGTCTTAGAAGCTAAGGAACAAGTAAATTTTCTAAATTTTCTTTTTTTAAATCTAAGAATCTAAAAAAGAGATTTAAAAACTTACCTGTTGAATTTAAGCTTTCCAATGCACTATATACGCCTTAACGTCTTAATCAGATGGAAAATGGGAGGTATGAGCCTAATTTGTTAATTGATTTATTCGGGGGTGCGAAATGCGGTTTTGAGCAGGTATGATCTGCTGTACCAGCTGAACCAAATCGAAGCCACCGCTGAGGAATATCCGGAGAGCCTGGCATTCATCAATTTGATGAATGCATTGATGAAAAATGCTTATCCCGTCCCCGATCAAGCAACTGTCGTTGCAGATTGTACCACTTTCGTCATGGAGGGGCTCCTGCCCAGAATGCGCT